>JARCFY010000022.1:11212440-12412440 GCA_029233225.1 Lepidodactylus listeri | reverse complement strand
AGCCGCTCTGAGACTCTGAGTGAAAGGCGGGGTTTGGTGTAGTGGTTAAGAGCGGGGGACTCTTATTTGGAGAACCGTGTTTGATTCCCCACTCCTCCACATGCAGCCAGCTGGGTGACCTTGGGCCATTCACAGTTCTCTCAGAACTCTCTCAGCCCCTCCTACCTCACAAAGTGCCTGTTGTGGGGAGAGGAAGGGAATAGGATTGTGAAGGGGAAGGCTTCTGTAGAACCTAAAGAGAGGGCCAGAGTGAACCAAAGTGAGCCAAACTTTGGAAGCCATAATGCTTGGCGCCTGGAAATTAGACCATGATATTTACAGCATAAGAATGATAACTTTAGCTCTGTGAAAGGGGAACCAGCACAGATGTTTCCCTCTGGTACACTGTGTTATCCGTCTCCCTTTTCTATAGAATGATGATATCAAATGAGTACAAAACCCGGAAAACTGCAAGAACAGAAACAGCCGCCGCCACTGCCATGCTTTATTTCATGTCATAACATGTCCTGCTAAAGATGAGTTGTTTAGTTAAAGATATATAAGATTGCCATGTGCTTTACTCAGAGATACCCCCGCCTCACTCTCCGGGTGGTTGGGGGCTCTCCTTGCGATCACAATTTTTTCCCCTTTGCATTTTACGAAGTTGCTGTCGACCCCGAATCACTGAACTCTGTTCGGCCGGGAGGCTGAATTCCCCAACAATTGTAAGCTGCTTTGAGACTCCTTAAGGTAAAGGAAAGCGGGGTATAAAAACCTGTCCTTGTTCTGCAGCTCGGGATGGATGGTTCGGTAATACCTAACTGCCCCAAAGCATTCTGGGTGAACTCAGCCACCCTGACTGATTTACAGAGTCTGAGGGGAAAAGGCCGGAAAGTGTCAACAGCACTGTTCGAAGCGGAAAGGTCAGGGAGAACAAATAGCTCATCAAAGGCCCAAGACATCTTGAATTTAATGAAGGCGTAATAACGGAAATAATTCTAGAGCTCGAAAGGGAACCTTTGCGTGTTAAATAATAAAAACAGGAGGGCACGGGAAGTGAAAGGAGACTGAGTCGGGTAAGTCAATGCATTTGTGTATGTGGGGCGAACATGTGACTGGCAGCTGTCCTCTAGGGTCTAGGGCAGAGAGGTCACTGCCAGTCCTGAACCTTCTGCATTCAAAGCTTGTGCTCTGTCACCGATCTACGCTCCCCGATCAAACCTCTTTTTTCTCCAAAGCAGATGCAGTCACACCTCCTCCCTAATCAGGGGTCATTTCGAGCAGGAGCTTGGGGGTGCTCAGCTCTAGGAGTTGGTGCCAGCCCCCCCCCCCCGGGGGGGAATGCCTGCTTGCGTCATGGCTGCAGCACAATGACCCCGTCCCCTGGAAAGGTCCTTGTTCCTCCGACCAGCCTTCTGAAGCCACCACTGAAGCTATCCTCCCAGAATAGTGGTATTTCTGAGGCTTGGATTGGTAGCTGTCCCCTCTCTGCTAGCCCTTCCTTCCTTCCTTCCTTCCTTCCTCTTCTTTCTTGCCTTCTGACATACTTCCGGTGATGTCAGGTGGTGTGGCATATGCAAATAAGTTATGCTAATGAGTTATGCTAATGAGCTCCTGCACCTCTTTTTCTACGAAATGACACTAGATGCAGAAGTATTGGTTGGGGGTGCCTTGGGATGCTAGGTTTTGCCTCAGTCCCAGGAAGTGGCTTAGATGGTTACCCAGACTCTTATCAATTCCTACATTCCTAACTATTTATCTTCTATTCATATAATAACTTGACTTTATAGGATTTTAAGCAGACAATTGACTTACCTGCTTCACCGACAAAGACTTCCACGGGGGCGCTAGCCAGACTCTCCCCAATGATGTTATAGGCTGTCACAACCACTTCGTATCTCTTGTATTTTTTCAGCTCTAGAAATTTTAAACAACTAGGTTACAAGCTGGCATTATCCGTAACACTGGATATACACATTCCCCAATGGACTAAAAGATACTCTCGTAAACTGAAGAACAAATATCCAGTTAATGTTTATAGTGATACTCTAGATGGAGGGGGATGCGTAGTTGCATGGCTTTAACTGCCAGCGCTTTCCCCAAAGAATCCTGGGAATCATAGTCTGGGGAAGGCATTGAAAACCCTGTACCAAAATTCCCTCCCTCCCCCAAAATACAGTTTCAAAAGCTCTGCGCAAAGATGAAATGACTGTTCCTCTAGGTTATTAGTAATGTGAATGTACCCTCCATGCATGCCTTAATAGCTAATCTGGACCTAATCCAAGGCTTGATCTACATGTGCACTGGAGCAAAGTAGTAACAGAATGGAGATGATAGACTAGGCTGTACCACTTAAGACTACAAGTGAGAGACAGAATTGTTCAGCGTTATCCCAGACAAATAACCCCCTGTAAACTGAAAACTTGAGCAGCATGCAAAATGTCTAGGCTAGAACCTTTCTCCCAGATGTGCTAAGTTTTTTTTTTTAATACGAGAGCACATTAAAAAAATTTAATCTCTCCGCCTACAGTTTAAAGCGGTACAACCCGTTCTAGAAGGAGTGGCACTCCAGGATCCTAGCACCTCGTTCTGCGGCACGTCTAGACCGAGCCAAAATCAATGTTTATTAAGATGCACCACACAACAAAGGCCAACGTGAGGGTAGGCAAAAAGCAGATTGTCATCAAAGCGGGGTGCTTAGCCAAGTCAAGAAAGATCTGGTTTCTATATTATACGCCACTGCGAAGCCTGCAGTCACCTCCTCCTGGAAATCTCCCTTGCCCCCAATTCTTAAAATTTGGTACAGGAACATATGGGATTGTCTCACGATGGAAAGGAGACTGATACACCCTCGAATAAAGACCCTTACTCTGCCTCTCTTGATTATTATGGTTTTTGGTTACAAAATTTCGTACGAGACCCGAGTGCCGCGTGATGGAGTGAGCACCCATCTCTGGCCCCAGCTCCTGCCAACCTAGCAGTTCAAAAGCAAGACACTGCAAATAGATAAATAGGTACCGCTTCAGTGGGAAGGGAACAGCGTTCCGTGTGCCTCAGCATTCAATCATGCCAGCCACATGACCACGGAGAAGTCTTCAGACAGCGCTGGCTCTTTGGCTTGGAAATGGAGATGAGCACCCCCCCCCCCAGTCGTATTTGACTGGCTTTCAAGCAAGGGAAACCTTTACCTTTACGCATGTTTATGACAGTTTATTGTCCCTGGTTTGTCTTTGTATCTGATGTTGAATTTTCAAAAAAAAAAAAAACCTTAAGAAAAAAGAGAGTGGGAAGCGGCACATGAGAAACCCAAGAGTGCTACTCTAGACAACAGGAGGGGGAGATTTCCTTCCCCCCGGCAACCACTGCTTTCAATGCAGAACAAACATCAAGAAAGCATCTGGAATCACCTGCGTGGCATTTGGCTACTGGGCAACTGTTCTGCATGAAAATACAGGGACTTTCACTGACAGATGTGGGGAGAACCCCCTGGCTTCATCAAAATTAATAACCGAAAGCACGCCAAGAAGGATCAGCAGTGTACGCATTCTCCCCGAGAGACGCCCGGGGATTGCTTGCTGTTCTAGGATTTGCATATTTAAATCAGGCCATCTCTCTCACGGAGGCCACTGAAAACCTGTTTTACAGAGAATATTGATCATCTGGAGAGCCCACCAACATTCTGGCAGACAGGGTAGCGACATTGTGAAATTGCACGGCTGAGGTTCTTTATTTGCAAATCAGTTTTCCCTCTACCCGAGAGTTACCACTTTAGCAGGACTGTAACTCCCCAAATGGCAACATCAAAGCGGATATCCCACAAGCTCTGTAACGGCAGTCTTAATTTCAGGCTTCTGGAAGTATTTACGGGTATTCTGCCCACGTATCTGAGTTACAGGCCAGCATGTTTCCTGTCTGTTTCAGGTTGACAGACAGCTGATGATATCTGATTTACTGCTTATATTTCGGTAACGCAATAAATAAAGCAGTCTGATCTACTGCGGGGAATGGATGTTTTTATGAGACTTTGAAACCCCTGCCAGTTCATAGTCCAAGAACATTTGTTCTGAAACAACCCCCCCCCCCCGCAGTGATATATTTCCAACCCGGTGTGGAAGAAAATGGCATTGTGGCACGCCCTGGAATCTCTGTCACCTAGGAACGCTGTCACAGTACCAGGAACCAAATGATTTAGCAGACGGAATAAGCTCATGAAAGTTCATGATAGATAGGAGACCAGAGGTTTCAGCAGGTGGCGTAAAAGGAGAAGTCGGTCTGGGAGTGAAGGCAGAGACCGTGAGCTATTGGAGGAGAGCTTGGTGCACATACCAGCAAGGACCCCAACAGAACGAGACTTCTAGCTTGAATCCATGCCTATTTGCAGTAGAAAAGAGTGAGAGTCCGGGAGTACCTTAAAGACTAACACAATTTGTGGCAGGGCATGAGCTTTCGCGAGTCACCGCTCGCCAGTTTGGTTTGGAGAGCCAGTTTGGTGTAGTGGTTAAGTGCGCGGACTCTAATCTGGGAGAACCGGGTTTGATTCCCCACTCCTCCACTTGCACCTGGCTGGATGACCTTGGGCAAGCCATAGTTCTGCACCAGCTGTTCCCTCAAGGACAGCTTGGGAAAGAGCTCTCTCAGCCCCACCTACCTCACAGGGTGTCTGTTGTGGAGAGGGGAAGGGAAAAGGAGTTTGTAAGCCGCTCTGAGACTCCCTTGGGGAGTGGAGGGCGGGGTATAAATCCAATCTCTTCTTCTTCTTCTTCTTCTTCAGACTCAAGGAAGCTCGTACCCCGCCACAAATTTTGTTAGCCTTTCAGGTGCTACTGGACTCTCGCTCTTTTCTACTGCTACAGGCAGACTAACATAGCAACCCATCTTGGTCTATCTCCATGCAATCGGTTATTTGGGAGAGAAACTGATGAGCTCTCCACAGAAACCTCACTGCAGAATTCTCCACCTTTTAATGGACCTGCTCTGGAGATGTGGGATGAGATCGTGGTCAATTGGACCTGCTTCGGCCTTGACTTGAGAGGAAAATTCCTTGGAAGAAGATGGCCCAAGGGAGAGAGTGCAGGGAACTTCAACATCCTGGATTAAACTCCAGTCTTACTAGAGGCCAAAAAATCCTCCCCCGCCCCCCATTCTACATGTAGGAGACTTGGTTGGGAAACAAAAGAGGAAAAGCTGCAACTGAGCATGGTCAAATCCCCATGTGTGAAGTCTGCGTGGGTTGACTCTTTTCAACTTGATACCCGGGGCGAAGCTTAGCTTCGCAGGAAACGGGCTTGCCAGACAATAGCTGGCTTTTTCGCCGCTGAGCTGTGTTTCCTTCGTTGCCAATGGGATGCGTTCCTGAACTCGGCAGATCCCCTTCTAATTTAGCCCACTGCTTGCGGGGACGACCCGAACATTCCCAGCATTCAAAGGGAAACCATATCGTGGAACAAAACCCTCAGATGGCCTTAGAAAGAGAAGCCGCTATGTCGGTCAGGCGGGATATAAATCTAAATAAATAAATAAATAAACCAGGGAAATCCACACTTGCTTTGCTGTCAGACGTACCGATTGGTAAGAGTCAACATGGCTTCATCAGGCACAGCTTTCTCTCTCTTACTTAAAAAAAAAAAAACTTCTGCCACAGGTTTTTGGGTGTTATCGAGAAGCAATTTCAGCAAACAAGGAACTCGGGGGCAGCAGTACCATTAATTGAAGTTTGTTCTTGCTTGATTCGCTGAATGGGGGCTCTGGGAGTCCGTGCGTTCTCAAGCAAGGCAAAAAAAAGGGGGGGGGTTTCAACTATCGACACCCGATGCATGTACTTACGTGTTAATTCATATGTTGTTAATACAGAGCTGCTGTTCACGGTCTTGAAGCTGCTTTGGGCTATTCAGGGTGAGCAAAGCAGAAAGTTGTTAAAGAGTGCAGGGAAACAGTTATTGCAAATGATGTACAGCGCAGGCAGTGGGAAACGATGCGGCGCACGGGGCTTTATGCTGGAGGACGGCACCTTGACAGGCAATAAGAGCCACATCACTTTCAAGATAACGCGGTGAAAGATCATCAGTCACAAGGGCCCGTTCGGCCTCCTCTCCACACGCAGGACTGCGCAATCCAGCAATGTATCGGAAGGGGAAACGTCTTTAAGAGCCGTCCAATGGGTAAGCATAAGGGGTCTGCTCTGTGGGGATTTGGTGGTACTTCTGGTTCTACCACATCAACACATGAAGCTGCCCTATATTGAATCAGACCTATGGTCCATCAAGATCAGTAGCATCTACTCAGATTGGTAGGGTCTCAGGTAGAGGTCTTTCCCATCACCCACCACCTGATCCTTTTAGCTGGAGATGCCGGGAGTGAACGTGGGACCTTCTGCATGCCAAGCAGAGGCTCAACCACTGAGCCATGGACCCTTGAAAGAACTTCATTCAGACTTACATGAACACACACGAAGCTGCCTTATCCTGAAGCAGACCTTTGGCCCATCGAAGTCAGGACTATCTACTCAGACTGGCAGTGGCTCTTCCAGGTCTTTCACATCACCTACTGCCAGATCCTTTAACTGGAGATGCCAGGGATTGAACCTGACATGGTCTGCATGCCAAGCATGAGCTCTACTAGCAGGGCATGGCCCCTCCCTGAGTGTTGAAATATGATGGCAGTGGGGAGATTTGTAATAGAAACAGTACTCTTGGGACCTGAACCTGATACATATGCATTGGGTGGAATCAACTGATCATTAGGGTTGGCTCTCTGGTCAAGCCACCGCAGTGAGTGTTTAGGACAGCACAACAAAGTGTGCTGATGAGGGACTTGGGTCGCTCCAGCCAACGGACACTGCTGGAAGTTGAGGGCCATCACGTCCTGCTTGGGTGAGACAGCATGGAAGGCAGTGATGGATGTACGTTGCTTGAGGTGACAAAGGACCTTGAACTGGTCTTGTTGGCCAACACCTTTGATCACTCAGCAGATGATGTAGCAATTCTGCAGTGGGAGAGGGGGGGTTCCTCTTGGCTTCTGTACTTTATTCTCCCCTCCAAGCTTGGGGAGGGGAGGGAGGGGGGAGGGGCTGTGGCTCAGTGGTAGAACATATGCTCGGCATGCAGAAGGTCCCAGGCTCAATCTCCAGTTAAAAGATCTGGCAGTAGGGGATGGGAAAGACCCTGGAGAGCCGCTGACAGTTTGAGTAGACCAGGCCCATAGCCATAGTGGGGCATCTCAGGGCAACGGCCCCTTAATTAACTGCCATGCCCCACAAAAGCATGATCTCCAAAATTATAATACTTTTAAAAAAACTAAATTTAGCTGCAGCACATCACATTTTTCTTATTATTTCTCTCTCTCCCTTATCCCCCATGCTCCCCTGCCCCACAGGATTTCCCAATGCCCCACCACCCCAAATTTTCTGGCTACACCTCTGGAGTAGACAATACTGACTTTGATAGACCTAGGGTCTGATTCAGTATAAGGCAGTTTCATGTGTTCAGACAATGCTACTGGTGGGCCAGAAGGCAGAAAGAGCAGGGAATGAAGGATGTGGTAGATCACAGAGGAAGGTCCACCTAGTGAGCTCATTAGAAATGTCTTACATTTATCTTTTATTGAGTAAACGTGTGAGTCTTCTGCAAAGACATCTGCCCTTCTCTGTTTGTTACTATCCATTTTTAGCATCTGCCCTTTTTATGCAAATGTCAAATAATAATTCCGGCTCCCCTTCCTTAAAGCCTCCACTGCCAAATAATGAGAGGGTGGTGAATAATTGGATTGCATCCCGAAGAAAGCCTACGGGCTACTCACGTGTCAGCTCTGTTCGTAAAGCCGAAGGGGTTTTGATTGTCTTGGACTCCGGTCCCGAGCTTTCGTATTCTAACTCGCGGTAATAAATGCGATATCCCAACAGGAGACCGTTCAGGCTCTCGGCTTTCGGAGGCTGCGAGAAATTCAAGTTTGAAAAGAAGCGCAGTTAGACATCATGTGGGCCCATGATCAGTCAACAGTAACATCAACTCAAGTTCAATGTTTGCATCCACCACTAAAATAGCTGTATGGCCTTGGTTTTTTTTTAGTTTTTTTTTTTAAAGAAGCTGGATATCTCCATGGCTAACCCATATAGCAGCTGCACTCAACAATTCAAGAGTAATATTTCAGGATATCTTGCATGAAGTCAAGCTGAAAATGCTTAAAAACAAAAACGTTATTTCAGAGACAGACAAACTAACTTTAATTTTGAGAGGACAAGACGAAGGAAGCTTTGAAAACACATGGGCAAGATTTTTACAAATGGTTGGAAGACTATAATAAATAAACAATATCGACATACAGCTGTATTAGAAGAATTTATAAGCTGTATTTTCAATTATAATGCAAAATACGTATACAAAAATAAATGGTGGTAAAAATGGTTAACATACAGGTAGATAATGTATGAGTTAACATATTAGATATAACAAAGATGTACATGGAACCCCCAAATCCGTGTGTATTTATGTTTGTTTGCTTGTGTTTGTCTGTTAGATAAAAAAAAAAATTATTACGTAAGCAAAACAAAACAAAAAAGTCAGACTTGGAAAAAGTCAGACCTCCATCACCCTCAACAGCACATCTGATACCTCCTCCTTCAGCAATACTGTTAGGTACTTGGGTGGCCAGTAAAGTAAAACAACTAGAGCTCTCAATCTCCCGGTGGCACCTGGAGATGTCCCATTATCACGATTGATCTCCAGAGAACCAAGATCAGTTTCCCTGGAGAAAATGGCTGCTTTGGAAGGTGAATGCTGTGGCATTATATCTTGCTGAGGTCCCTTCCCCTCTCCAAACCCCACCCCAGGCGCCAACCCCCAAATCCCCAGGTCCTTCCTAATCCAGAGCTGGCAACCCTATAAAACCCTTGATCTGTTCATCAGCACCAGCTAGGACACTCAGAACGGGCTGTATCTTGGAAAGGGGAATGGAATCCTCATGGACTACAAATGCCCCATCTCTCCCACCTCAAGGCCCTGTGTTAGCCCCTACAGAATACTCAACCAGAAGAAACTAGCTCCAAGCAGATCCCTTCTTGATCTGTCACCTACATCTCCCTAAATAATACGTTGGTGCAGTCAAGGAAGGCCTGCGATGCTCTCTCCCCTCAGTTTCCAGCATTTGAAAACTCCCACTTCAGAACAGGAAGGGGCATGACCTCAGACTTGTATTCATTACATGCCCATTTCTTGTACCAACAGCGAAATTCACACTCCAGCGAGCAACGATTTGCAGAGTTTTCCTTATCGCACGTCTGTGGAATCCCCTTCCCTTGGAGGCAAAATTGGCACTAGTGCCGTAGGATTGCGGAAGACTTTTCTAGAAGGCCTTTGGTCTGAGTTTAAATAACAGTAACTGCTTCACTGCTGATGATCCCCCCCCACACGAATGTTTTGATTTTATTATTGCGTTTTATAGACTGTTGTCTCCGTAACCCCCCTCAAAGACCTTGCGAGGTGGAAAGGTAGCTTAGAAATTCCCTGATTAAATACATCTCTGCCCCTGAAATAAAAAGGCACGGCTTCATTTCAGAACCCCCACAACTTCTCATCATGACCTAAAACAAGGAAAGTCCCTCTGCTTCACATGGCCACTTATTTCTGAAATATGTCATTACGCTGGCTTTTGTAAATGTTCTCCCGACTCCCCAGGTTCAAGACAATCTCAAGGTATCAGAGAACCAACAAAAGGAAGCATTTTGACAGAGTGCTGCCTCATTTGCCTCAGGCCAAATTTCTGAACAGCCTGAGGGAACATCAAAAACATTTGGTTAATTAGAAATTTGAATAAGTGCAGGGGCTGTTTACAGAGAATTATCTTGATCGGAAGCTACATGGGTGGTGGTGGGGGCGGACACGGTCAATTCAATTAATGTTCTAGGGTGGAAAATGGATGCGATGCTGGGAGATTTACAGATGGGTCTTCCCTACTGGGTTTTAGAGAGAAATACTATCAGCATAGGGACAAGTCAAGGAGCCAACCTGAAAACGGGCAAAATCAACAACTGGCCATTAACATGCTTTCTCCAACGTGGGCTTGTGGAATGCCCTGCCCAAGGAGGTCAGGTCTAGGAATGGGCATGGACCAGGAAAATGGTGGTTTGTGGTTCATCAGACCCCACGAACCACAGTTTGTGAATCCCCATGAACTTTTCGGTTTACCAAACAGTCCATGGTCCATTAGATTCGTGAGTTGGGGGGAGCTCCTGCGGGGGGTGGCTTGTTTTTAGTGACGCTTCATGCCTCAGTGAGTGAAGGGAAGGCATTTAAAGAGTCGCCATGGCGCAACTCAGTGAGTGAATGGAGAGCATTTAAAAAGAACCCTCTTTCGAACCAAATGAACTGCTGCAAAACAAAAAATATGGCAGTTCGTGGACGGTTCGCGAACAGTGCGATTGCACAAATCGCAGTGTGCGAACCAATGAACCAACCCGGTTCATCACGGAATTTGATTTGTAAGTCGATTTGTGCCCGGGCCCTAGTCAAGAAAGCTCCTGCTCTCTTGGCCATCCGTAAACTACGCAAAACTATTCGAGAGGGCTTTTCTGCCCAGATCACAGGTTTGCATGCACAAACCGGCTCACAGACTTACTTGGATAAATGGCTAGACGGTGGTCTATCCTGCGGCGTAGAGCTTATTATAAGTAGGATCCTATTATGTTATTTCTGTATCACTTAATGTGCCACGTGAATACTTCTGCTATGCTTCAGTTCTTTCTGGTGGTTCCAGACTTCAAAAATCCTAATGCCTTGGTTACTGAATGTCCCATTTTGCTGAGTGTACTGACACGCTATGGGTAATCCGCTTTGAGTCCCTGGGAGAAAGGTGGACTATAAATAATGGAATGGAATGAAAGAAGGAAGGGAGGGAGGGGGGAGGAAGGAAGGAAGGAAGGAAGAAGAGAAGGAAGGAAGGGAGGGAGGGAGGGAGGAAGGAAGGAAGGAGTCCAGATTAGTGTCATGGTAAGCATGAAGACTGAGGGATTCACCTTTCTTCCTGCCCACATGATTTCACCGATCAAACCAGGCTCCCTTCCCTAGATGGCTAGGAAAATGGAAGAAAACACACTCTCTTTTGCTTGTCTTTTACATTTCAGAGTTAGTGTGTGCAAGGGAAGGGAGAAGAAGGGTCCGTGGCTCTCCCTCCACCCTGTCTCTGCAGGCTGCCCAATATTCAGGCTCCTGATAATGAGAGTTCTGCACAGCTCTCTCCAAATTCCTCTCCTTCCTCTCTCTCGAGGAAGCCTCCTGATTCGTATAATGTTCCTGTTAGAGAGTGGGATTTTCTCTCTAGAGCCCAAATCTTATATTGGAATCAGAAGCCATTAAGATACCTGGCACAAAGCAAAGAGATAAATGGCCAGGGGTGCTCTTTCCGTCTCGGTAATCACGCTTCTGCCTTGGAAAAAGGTACCCTGAGCAAAGGTTAGGGCATCCTGTTTTTATCCGTCTTTCAGGGACAAAACTTGGCTCTTGATGCCGTGGATTATTTTGGCTTCTCTGTCTATCTCTGAGAAAGGCCCAAGGGATCTGCAGAAATGGGTGACTCCATGGTGTTTGGTAGGCACTGGGGGTGAGTCCTCAAGAAGTAATAATGCTGGTTTGTTTGCATTGTGCAATTTGGAGAATCTTAGCTCTCCAAAGAGAGAACAGAATGGAGTGAAAACATCAGCATTCAGCAAGGAACTGACATCCGTTGTGTACGAGTACACCGCAGGACAAGAGAGCCAGTTTGGTGTCGTGGTCAAGTGCGCGGACTCTAATCTGGGAGAACCGGGTTTGATTCCCCACTCCTCCACTTGCAGCTGCTGGATGACCTTGGGCAAGCCATAGCTCTGTACCAGCTGTTTTCTCAAGGACAGCTGTCTCAGAGCTCTCTCAGCCCCACCTACCTCACAGGGTGTCTGTTGTGGGGAGGGGAAGGGAAAGGAGTTTGTAAGCCGCTCTGAGACTCCAAGTGAGTGAAGGGCGGGATATAAATCCAATCTCCTCTTTCTCTTCTTGGGGAAGTCTCCTTTCTTTCCAAAGTGGGTTTCAACAATTAGTCCAGCAGCATCCAAAGTACCCACACGTGATGTTGCTTTATGCCAAATGTTAAGACTTTGCCTTGTGCAAGACCACCCACGACACTTTCCATGCCGTCTGTATTTTCATGGCATTTAGCTGAAGTGTATGTTTTACATTAAAAATTGAAAACTATAGCGTGGCTAAATTGCTGAGCACCCAAATAACATAAGCACGCTAATGACATGTAATTGACTTCAATTCCCCCGAGGCAGCTTGGGTACAACTCTTCTGTTTAGTTTTCACGGAATAAAAAGCATCCAATTATCTAAACTACCACCTATTTCACATTCATTATCCACCCTGTATCTATCAGTGGGATCGAGCTTTATTCTGTCGCGCTCTGTTTCATTGTCCTCGCGTGTTTCCATTCCCCTCCTTGTACGACGGACTGGGAGGTGGGTCACTGATTGATACCTACGCATGACTCGTTGGGTAAAAACAGTCAACATGCCCCACATTTATCCACCACGTTGTAACTGAGAATACGGTTGCCGTAACTGTAACATGTATTAAAAAGTAAACGGATCCAACCTGCTGGGAGAACTGACCGTCCTGGTAGTTCTCGGGGCAAATTTAGATGCCGACAGCGGTCCTTGGAGCCAAACATTCATGGGGATCCATAGTTGGATCTCTTGACCTGTGATTTAGCCGCAACAAGCAGCCCTGCGGAGCACAACATGTCACAGAGCCTTGCATTGTTTCTCTGACTAAAAAACATGGTGTTTCCTCACCACTTCCCTGAACTACTTTCCACCCTGATAGGAGGGGAGGGGGAGACAAGCTACCAAATAAGCTGTATTTTTTAAACTTACAAAGACTTAAAGCAGCTATGGGGGGCGATTTCGATAAGGGAATGGGGGAGGTTTCAGCTAATGCTGCCATCTCCTGCCCGGGAGGTGGGATGAGTGAACCCTTGACGTTGGGTCTGTGGAATGTTATGTTATACTTCTCAGGGCATGCTTATCACTCTCCGAGCTGCTCTGACCTTGGGAGACTGCTGGTGCCTGTCCATGTATCTCTTCTCCTGTCTGACTCTAATTCTTCCTGCTTTTTCCCTGGGAACTGTAAACCAGTAATTTGAGTGCCTTTTCTCTGACATGGTGTTTGGTTGCAATTCCTTACCAGACCCCTTTTTGAATTCTGTATAATTGTCCTGCTTGGGGCTGTGTCAGCCATTACTAACACAAGAAGTGCAGATGACCTTAGCAGACCTTTCTCAATAAAGCATTCCTGCTTAAGGACACTTGTTGGTGACTGACTCTGTAGGACTTTCACACTGGATACACCTTTATATATGAATTACCATTACAGAAGAACAGATCGCAACAGCTAGATTTGTGTCCGGTAGTACCTTAGAGATCAACAAAATTTTGGGGGTATAAGCTTACGGCTGAGCAGGCAGTTGGTTCCCTTCCTCGAATGCAATGACCTGGCAACAGTGATCCATGCTATGGTTACCTTGAGATTAGACTACTGTAACACTCTCTACACGGGCTGCCCTTGTCCCAAATCTGGAAGCTGCCGCTAGTGCAAAATACAGCGGCCAGGCTGTTGATGGGTCTCTCTACATGAGATCACATCCAGCCTGTGCTGAAGGTGCTGCACTGGCTGCCAATAGCATACCGGATTTCTTTCTAGGTGCTGTTTTTGACCTTTAAAGCCCTACATGGTCAGGGACCTGTCTATCTGAGGGACTGCCTTTCCCCATATGTTCCCTAGAGAGCACTGAGGTCGGAGTTGCAACATTGCCTGACCCTCCCTGGTCCGAAAGACGCCAGATTGACTATCACTAGAGCTAGGGCCTTTTCAGTGGTGGCTCCACACTGGTGGAATGAGCTCCTGGAAGACATTAGGGCCCTGCAAGACCTTCTACAGTTCCGCAGGGCCTGCAAAACGGAGCTCTTCCACCAGGCCTTCAGTTAGGAGCTGCCACTGATGAATGAGCCATTGGAAACTGAACATGCTATGGCCCTTGTTACAACGTTGGATATTGCCTTCTGTTATCAGATCACTTACAAAAACTGTCATCTTGTACCTACTAGTACCTTACGTAACTTGTTTATGTGATTTTTATTGCATTTATAGTATTTATTGTATTTTACTGTGTATCACATCTTAATTGTTGTACGCTGCCTTGAGCCAGTTCGTCCGGCAAGGCGGGATATAAATTGAAAGTAATAAATAAATAAACAAACAAACACCCACCCACCCCCCAAATTTTGTTGCTCTCTAAGATGCTACTGGATTTGAATCCCGCTCTTCTACTGGAGAACAACACGGCTAGCCTCTGAAACTATCTTCATAGATCGCAACAGCTGTCAAACATACAGAAAATGTACATCTGACGCATGCCGACGAAATCCACCGGAATTCTCAGCAAGATGTCAAACGAACCGCCAGAAAAAGCAGAACAACAGAATGGGCAGAACAAACCGATAGCGCCATTTTGCATTGCCCCCTTTTGTGAAGCCTTGGGATCAGCCAGGCCTGGAAGGAATGCCCAGAATCCGGTTCTCTGCCTTTTGCACAATCAACAGAGCAGCGTCTGCTAGGATCATTTGATCTTTTCGATCCTCACTCACCTGCCACTGCACGAGGACGGAGGATGTCGTGTGAGGGGTCACTGACACGGAGTTTGGAGCTTCACCAGGAACTGGAAGAGACAAGCCCCCCAAGTATATAGAGTGAGGAAACAAGCAGAAACTATGTTCTTTCTGTTTAAATCCCTTGCTCTCCCCTGAGCCATTGTCAGGGCATAGCTCTGCAGCCTAGTGGCAAAAAGAGCCAGGTGAGTGCCTCCCCTCCCTGGAAGAGGCCTGCTTCCTAAGCCTGCATTCAGCCTCTATCCTACCTGTGCAGGAAACTCACAGAATGCATCAGGGACAAAGCCAGAGTCACTTATCAGGAGCTCCCAGCTCGCCACACTATAACGCTCGACTGCTGGCGCCAGGTTTGCTCAGCAAAATAAATCCTTGGAGTTTGCCGAGAAGGTGAGAAAACGTTTCCAGTTAATCACTCCTGTTGTATGGAGGCGAGGAAGGGGGGGTTTCTGGGTTTTCTCACCCCTTAAAACTCAGCCCAAAGTATGTCAACTTGGGGACGGGGGGTGGGGGAATAATTAAGAATTAATGGAAACAAGTTGCAGAACATCGGCGGGTTTTCATCTGCTGCTACCGCCTCTGCGAAAAAGGGAGACGAGTCGACCGCTGGCACCTTGAAGATAAGTCTGGGATTCACACAGCAACTGTTGGTGCTCCCAAGGATTTGTATGCATCCAGAGGGATTTCCCCCCCCAAAGAAAAGACAGCTGCCTCCCCTTTTCCATGCAAAACATAAAACAGCTTTCAAAAATCCCACCAGATCAAGTTTGCCAGATGGTGATAGCCGATAAATAACCCCTTAGGTGTATCATGCTTCTAGCGGCACAGTTTTGGATACCGGCCTAATGGATCAACTTCAGCAGGAATCCTTTCCAATGTTACTGCACTAAACCTTCCCATAACAATGCAACGTTTTATGGCAGAGGGGGAGAAAAATGAGGTGCTGGGGGTCTTTACGACACACTCGGTTGAGGGTTTAATTTGCTAACACTTTCCCCTGGGGTGGCATTAATGTCAAAAGTGTTTTCCAGCAGATTTGCATGTACCGCATCCTGTGTTTGGATAGCAATGCGACACACACCGAAGTAGTGTTTGTGCACCACACTCCTAAACATTCCTGGATCGCTCGCTTGCTTTCTTTTTGTGTGGGCTATGAGTCCTGCTAACCATTAGGGAGAGATATGGAATGCACACTGGAGACACTGTAGGTTTTCGAACAAAGTTCCGCAGGGCCTGCAAGATGGAGCTCTTCAGCCATGCTTTCAAATAGGAGCCGCCACCGACGACTTCATCCATCAGGTATACCATCCTTGATGTAACCAGCCCGAAATAGCCCTGGCGGGTGGCAGGGAGGATACGGAGACTTACCACTGAGTCGCCACTTTGATAATATGTTATAGGAAGCTGCTTGTAATTTTGTTAGTCATAGGAATTTATTTTAACTGCTTAAACTGCTTTAACTGCTTTTAGTCATTTTAATGTAGTATTTTTTCGCCTATGCGCCCATGTAAGCCGCCCTGAGCCCGTTCGTGGGGAGGGCGGGGTATAAATTGAATAAATAAATAAATAAATAAAGACCTGAAAGGGAAAGGTTACAAGTCACCCAGGCGTAGTGGTTGGTACTGTCAAGAACGAAAACAGTTTCTGCCCTGGCAAATGACATTCCCCCATATCGCAGCCTCAGTCCACAACCTCAATGCACGTGTGGAATCTGTAGAGTACACACTGAACGCTTAGGCGCCTTTTCAATGCAGTGTTCCCCTGGTCATGCAGTCTTACTGCATGTGCAGAGATGGCTCCTATAAGGTACCAGGGTTTTGATCCGGGGACTGATTTCAACAGCCAGATTCAAGGGTCTTGCAATCTGTAGCCCCAGGGGGGCGGGTTGTCAGAAAAGGGAGCTTTCAGTGCACTATGTCACTGTTGTCAGGGGATGCAGGCGGCCAGTAGTTTTGCACTCAGCCCTATAATACCTCAAAATAATACCCTATAATACCCTGACACCCACTCAGTGGGCACAACTCTTGCGTAGACCATGCTGTTATCAGACCATCGTGTATCTTCTGTGGACCTGATTTACCAGCTCATTTCCTGGCCAACACAGCAGTCTGTCTCCCTCAGCCTGTCTAAGGACAGCTAGTGGTTAAGTGCGCAGACTCTAATCTGGGAGAATCGGGTTTGATTCCCCCACTCCTCTACTTGCAGCTGCTGGATGACCTTGGGCAAGCCATAGTTCTGTCAGAGCTGTTCTTTCAAGGACAGTTCTGGAAAGAACTCTCTCAGCCCCCACCTACCTCACAGGGTGTTGTGGGGAGGGGAAGGGAAAGAAGTTTGTAAGCCGCTCTGAGACTCCTTCGGGTAGTGAAGGGTGAGGTATAAATCCAATCCTTCTTCTACCACCACTGGACTTCTACCCAATTCACGCATGGCTGTGCCCCTCAGACCTGATACCAACATAGTGCACTAAGGTCAACACAGAGCAGTTCAACTGCTCTGGAATGCTCTGCCTTGCCTAGAGGAATTACACTTCACTGTAAATTACCTTTTTTGCAACACGAGCCATCAGGTTCCTGAACACGTGCCTGTGGTTCCTGAACATTCCAATTTCCCCCCTCTCTTTCTTTCTCTTGTTCAGCCATTTAGCATGACTGCAGCGTTGAAGTGGATTTGGAGTGATAACAATTGAAGAAGGATCTCCAAACATATGCTCAATTCCACATTCATTTTTAATGCTCCTTGATAAATTATTCAATTTCAGGGAAAATAATGGTTTAGTTAGCACAGAACTAGGAAGACTATCAGACAGTGTTTCATTCCGTTTGGAGGCTCTGGAAAGCTAAGTTAATTATTGAGATGCGTGGTAGGATTTCTGACTGTTAAAGTTGCCACACTTGGGCACCACTGCCAACTTTACCCAAAACTACGGGGTTTGCTTGCATGTATAGCCACAGACTTCTGGGATAGAATTCACCAGAGAATTCCAGCATTCCCAGCATTCTGCAGACACAACAATGCTCGGTTTCCAGCCAAGGCAACTTGCCTTCGACAGCTCTTACCATCTTGCAGAGTCGTCACAGCTTCCGTCTCTGCCCCGAAGTCGCTGTCTCCAATATCGTTGGTGGCTTTCAGACATAGTTTGTAGGAAGTAAATGGGTTCAATCTGTAAAAAACGGTACAGTGAACAGAACAGGAGAAGAAATGTGTAGGGTATTCAAAGTGGCTTCCTTTTCACTGAAAGCACATTGAACCAGCAGCAGGCAAGAGTATTTCAAAGGTTCTGTCCCTCATGCTTAGAGACATATTGGAATTTCAGACAGCCTATGTATTCCAGTTCAGGAACTGTTCACTAATGGGGTTTTTTCTATCATTTCAGACAGCACCGTTTTAGTAACTGTTCCCTGATGGAATATATTTGCCTTTTCATACAATCCCATTTCTGTCTGCTTCCAAGCAGTCTGCAATTCCTTCTACTGCTTCTGAAGCACTACAGTGGGCTGTGTAAAATGCCCGGTACTGCTTCCTCGGTGGACAAGGTTTTCTGTACCCTTTTTCACCCGTGCGGGTGATCTCCATCATTTTTTTAAATGTTATTTTAAGAGCGCTATGGCGCTGAAAACACAATGGCAACTCAGCGCAATAGCAACCTCATTGGAATGCCTGGGGTAATTCCAGGAGTGCAATGTCTGGACATTCCAATGAGGTCACTATTGCGCCGAGTTGCCATTGTGTTTCAGCACCATAGCGCTCTTAAAAGAACGTTTTAAAAAATGATGGAGATCGCCTGCACAGGCAATAAAAGGCGTGAAAAGAAAGCAGCACAGTCTGAAATGCCAAACCACTTCAGAGATGGCTCCTTACTGGGAGGGAAAGGCTGTGTGAAATGGCCGTCCCTGGACCCATTTATTCCAATGGTACAGTAACATTTTTAAAAGGGTAATGTGAAATACCACGAATACTGCTTCATGGACTAAATTACAAATCAGAGTAGTGACATCCAGAATTTATGAGATCATCTAGTGTAACAGAGGGACTTCAAGGGGGAAAAGCCCTAAGGATCAACTGATGGACTCTTGCTTATCTATTTGTGCCTGTCTGTCTCCCAACAAATCTGCCCGTGAGGTTACAAGAGGGCACTGTTCTGGGTATTCTCCTTTGGAGGTGGTCCCTGTCTGAGTGTCTTTCTAGGGCTGAGAAAGAACAAAGCAAAATCTATTGCAGAGAATGCAACCGGGACCAGCAAGCTAGCCCGTAAAGGTAAAAGTAAAGGTTTCCCTTGCTCGAAAGCCAGTCGAATCCTAGGGGGCAGTGCTCATCTCCATTTCCAAGCTGCAGAGCCAGTGCTGTCTGAAGACTTCTCTGTGGACATGAGGCCAGCATGACTAAATGCAGCAGTGCACAGAACGCTGTTACCTTCCCATCGAAGCAGTACCTATTTATCTACTTGCAATTTCTTGCTTTCGAACTGCTAGGTTGGCAGGACCTGGGACCAGAGACAGGAGCTCACTCCGTCACACAGCACTCGGGTCTCAAACTGCTGAACTACCGACCTTCCAGTCTGCAGCTCGACGTCTTAACCCCTGAGCCACCAGCTAGCCTGACCAGGATAATATTCCAGGGATCCGACTTGCTCTACACTGTTCCTTGGCTGGTCTCCCTTTGGACCCCACCTCTAGCTAGAGCTAGATGGGGGAGGACAGGCTGATCCTGGCTGAACCTTTTCAGAAACTGGCTCAAGTCCTCAGGACAGATGTGCCAAGAACTAGTGGAAGACGACTTTTGTGGGGTCAGCAAGGACAGCAAGGTCAGCAAGGACTGAGTAAATGAATAGCAAAAAGTGTTGTTGGGCTGCATGGCTAGAGTCTCAAGGTAGGACTGAGAAAGCCCATGTGAAAATCCCCACTTGGCTCACTTGAGTCAATTACACACCTGGCCCAACCTAGCTCATCTGATGGAGGAGAAGACACACATGAACGCAAGAAGCTGACTTATACTGAATCAGACTATCGGTCCATCACACTCAGTATTGCCCACTCAGATTGGCAATGGCTCTCCAGGATCCCAGACAGAAGTCTTCCACATCAGGTACTGCTTGGTCCTTTTAACTGGGGGTGCCTGTCAAGTGGATAATCTACCACCGAGCCACAGCCCCACCTAAGAACCACCTTGAACTCCTGGGCGGAGAGGCAGGGTAAGTATCTAACAGAGAGGTTGAGAAACAGCTTGGAACAGCAGGAGTATCCACTCTGCCCTTCTTCCACACTGCTCAGTACATGGGTTTTCCCTCCTCCACAAAACCCTGTGAGTTAGGCTAACCGTGGCCCCATCTGCATCTAGCATTTGCTCCATTATTTTACCAAACCCACACTGGAACAGAAAAAAGATGTGGCTCAAAACCACATTCAGATACCCTGGGCCAATGCCGTACTGACTGCAGAGTCACCCATAAAACAGCCATAAAACTACGCAGACGGTTCCATGAAACCCGAGAGACCAAATGAAGTGAAAGCGGCATGCAGTCTGGATACCGCCGTAAAATCCGACAATCAGTCAGAGTGAAAGTGGCATGCAATGCAGAGGGGAATTTCTGTTCTAGGGTGGGCTTGGTAAAACAGCGGAGTGAATGCTAGATGCAGACTGGTCCTGAAAGCATGTGTGACTGGGCCGAGGTCAGCCAATGAGCTTCAAGGAAGACTGGGGATCGGAACTTGTCTCTCCCCAGTCCTGGTCGGGTCCTCTAACCACTACTGTATCCAGGAGCTATTGAGAGCATGTAGAAGGCTGGTGGGACCGAGGGCTCAGTCATCCCAGCCATAAGTCTCTCAGTTAATTTAACAGACAATGCAGAGGGAGTGCTGTTTTTCATTGCTGTTGCGGTGCAACAAATAGCGTCACTCAGCTTACTTAAAGCAGACAGTGACAGGGGATTCCCCGCAGGTTTTCTGTGTACTCGGTGACTTTAAGATATGCAAAGACCTACTTCCCGCTGAGGCGACTTCAGCAAAAGCTTCCAGCGTAGCCAGCGGGAGGCTCCCTTCTGAGTCACTAACAAGGTCCACGGGAGTTCAGAGTTGCCCGTAATAGGCTTAGCTAATTAATCGGTTAGAGCCATTGCAGGGCAATGGTTCTGCCGGGCCGACCAGCAATGCCGATAAAGAGACCAGGAGTGGATGATTAAACACCGTGGGATAAAAAAATGCAGTGTGATGGACAGCGCATTAAATTGCTTTGAGACATCCCCACAGGACAAATGCTCTTGGAGGGAAAAAGGGGCCATCCATTCTTTTCTCAGTTCTTGGCATTAGGCAGCTATTACCGCGCCGATCCGAGAAAGCAAGGGCAGGTTGACACATGCGCAATGGAAGCCACAGCGATTGTGGGAATTACAGCTGAAGCATAGCTGTGCTGCTTACGTTCTTCCTTTCCCCATGATTGCTATGCCCAAGGGCAGGTCAGGAGGACAGGGGAACAGAGTCTCTACAGGGTGGGGAGGATGTAGCTTTGATGGGACTCATGGAACTCTTTACCCAAGGGCATAGGAAAGTATGTAAATGGGAGACCTAAGGCTCAAAAAGGGGAGACCAGGATTGTGCATCTCGACCCATCCATAAAATGCAAACTTCAGGTTTGTGCCGCCTCAGTTCACCTGGGGGTTAAGCAGGAAAGGGAGAGGAGGCTTAACCCTTCAGTCTTCACTTGGGCTAGCTATTCGAAACCACCTCACATCCCCTGCTCTGCCACCAGTTTTTAAAGGACACGTGGAAGGAAAGGGTGAGTACTGAATAGCAAACTGAACGGATGTTGAAGGGTTAAATTGCACGTTCCCTTGCCGCATGGTCCTGAGGCACACTGAGGCTTTGTGAGCTTGCAATTTTCATTTTAAAGGTATTCACCATCTTCATCTTGACCGACTGGGGTCCTACAGTCCACCGTGCTGGTGAAAATTATGATCAATTATTCCCTCCCATGGCAGATGCTAAGAATTGTAGCATAAAGTCCCTTGCTGTTATCAGGCAAACGGTCTCATTGTGGTTTTGGCATCACAGAAAACTAGCTCCGCTGTGCCTCCCTCTCTGCTTCGCAACATTGCCAAGCACATTTCAAAACACCCTTGTTGATTTTGGCAGGCCAGAGAGGCGACTGGCAAGGCTCCTCACAGGTATTTGGTGGCTTCAGCGATGTCCACGACACAAATTAACCTACCTATCTATCTATCTATCTATCTATCTATCTATCTACCTACCTACCTACCTACCTATCTATCTACCTATCTATCTATCTATCTATCTATCACTGCTCAAACGGCTATCACCTTAAGCAGAAATTAGAACAAATATTTAAAATATTTAAAAAGAACTTAATATTATTTCTCTAATATTTGAATATTGCACCTATGAATTTTGCCACTGAGAGAGTGACACGATCATTTGTATCCGATAGAAGCCATGACACTCGCACATTTAGCAATGCCGTATCCTTAAATAAAGGGGTGACTAAATTAGCCCTCCACTCGTCAAATATAGGGCACTCCATAATCGTATGTTCGATGGTTCCGATTGTATCGTATGAGCATCTGCATATTCTATCAGAGTATGATACTTTATTATATCTGCCCTCCAAATCCAACCAAGGCCGGACAACACAGTTTAAAAAGGCGTGATGCAATCTCTCGTTACGGCAACACAGATAAAACTGTCCTCATTTCATCTGAAAACAAGATTCTAAAAGAAAGCATCTCCATGCAGGGACAGGAATGAATTTCCCACAAACAACCACAGCAACAGCCTTTGTGATCGTTTAGGGATTTTTTTTCAGAGCTCTGCAGAGTCAGAGGGCTGGTCGAGGTGGCGGGAAGCTTGCCAATTATCCATGTGAAAAACAGAAAAAAGAATTTGCCAGGGGTTAACGTTTTGCCCTCCCTTCAGGTCATGTAATCCCGGGGGGACTAGCTGAGAAGGGAGGATGGTGTTCAGAGCGCCATCCCACAACAGTTTCAGAGGGTAGCTCTTAGAGTCCAGTAGGACCTTAGAGACCAAAGGGATTCTGGGTTTTTTTGACAGTCAAAGCTCGTGGATCTCTGTTTGAAGTTGTATCTGACGAGGGGAGTTTTGACTCTTAAAAGCTTCTACTCCAAAAATCTTGATAGTCTCCAAGGTCCTGCTGGACTCGAATCTAGCTGTTCTACTGTAGACCAATATAGCTACTCACTGAAACAGTCTTTAAAAAGAGCTTGGAGATTGTGTAGCTGCCCCCCTCCCTTAAATAAAGGAAAGATCTCTGGCGCTTTGAGATGAGAGGATACTCTTTGTGGTCAAGGCATGTTCTCTGTGAATCTCTATGTGATACCTGTCAATCAAACAGGAGGTAGCTTCGTGGCTGATGGAAGAGGAATACGTCTGCCAGTCACCGTCTGGTAGCTCCTTGATTTGCACTGTGAAGTATCGGATCGGAGAAGAACCATCGCTTCCTGGACGCCAATGGAGCTGCAAACTGCGGGACGTCACTTCTGACTGGGGGACTCTCAGTTCTCTAGGAGGTTCTGGCCGTTCTGAAATCAAACATCAAGCCCTTGTTATGTTTGTGGGAAATTCAAGTTGGGAGGCTCCAGACGCAAGGATAGGATAAGTCCCTGACACAAGACAGCATTGCCGCTGAAGCAGGCTGCTTCCGCCCACACCTGGAACAACCCTTTCTGTGCTGGGACTGTCTGCTGCGTGCGACAGCAGATCCAAAGCACAGGGCTGTAACTGATGCTCCCTCTAAGCCATGGAGTCTTGTGAGCAAAAATTCTCCTTTGTGAGCTAACTGGCATTAAAGTTGTGAGCGAGCGATTTGTCTACGGCATAAATTAGTTTGCTCTGGAGCCATCCTTCCCTAACCTAAGACAATTATGTGTGTGCTGGAGGCTAAAAAAACTGTGAGCTAGCTCACACTAGCTCAGCTTAGAGGGAACACTGGCTGTAACAGAAGTGGGAGAAGGCCTGCTCGTTCAGAGTCGAAGCAAGGTCACGGGTAGCGATCAAATACTCGCAGAATGTCTCTTGCCAGCGAAAGCCCCAACCCTCCAACAGGAGCCGTACTGTGTGTGACCGTGACAATGTCCAGACTGCACGGACGGAACGTGCACGGGATCCTGCCCTGTCTTCTATTTCCCATTATCTCTCCCAAGCCCCAGCACCTGGCGCCTCTATCCTGCCAAGTTCCCCGTGTGTGCTTTGCAAGCATTGGAGGTCAACTACAATTTGTCAATGATATGTGAGTTGGAGAAGGGGGGAAGGAAAAAAGATGGCATGGAGAGGATGAGGGAGGGAAGGCAGGCAAGCCTCTGCCAGAGTCCCACAGCAGTCTGTCCCAACAACATTCCTTCAGAAGGATCAAGTTTATTGAGTACAGGAAAGGCAGGTTGTCTGTGCACACATTTTGCGTTAGTATTAACTAGCAGGGCGGGAGAGGAGAAGATATACAAGTGGAGCTGAGCCAATCAGAGGATGCATTGAAGCACGCCTAAACTAACGGGTTCACATTCCCGGGGAAGGAAGCGGAGCTAGGTACCAAGGTCAGAAGCCTAGGCTATAAGATAAGGCACAGTGAAAGAAATAAAACTTAACATTCCAGCACACTGAGGAGTTCGCCCAGTAGCCTCCCGCCTCCCTCCACCAATGATGGCAGCCTAGCAAAGTAGAATTCCTGGTTCTGGACTTTCAGGGAGTAGAACTCCAAGTCTGGAATTGCTTTCCATTAAGCACAATTGAGAGCCAGTTTGGGGTAGTGGATAGGAGCGCGAACTCTAATCTGGGAGAACCGGGTTGGATTCCGCACTCCTCCACATGCAGCCACTGGTGTGACCTTGGGCCAGTCACAAGTTCTCTCAGAGCTGTTCTCTCAGGAACAGTCCTCGAAAGAGCTCCCTCAGCCCCACCTACCTCACAGGGTGTCTGTTGTGGGGAGGGGAAGGGGAAGGAGATTGTAAGCCGCTCTGAGACTCCTTCGGGTAGTGAAGGGTGGGGTATAAATCCAATCTCTTCTTCTTCTCTTCACATGGGTACACTGTACTTTATATAGTCGATTCGTATTATAATATTTGCTCTGTCCTTTTGGAACCAACTTTTTTTGGTGGGGGAGGCATAAAAAAAAAGAAAGGGGGGGAAATGGAGCAAAAACATGGCTGTTGCGGCAGACACAGGTCTCAGAGGTTTGAAGAACGGAAATCTTCCCATCGGTTCACAGCAGGGGGAACCAACTAAGAACGGGGGAGGGACTAAGGAGTAAGAGAAAATAACAGGGTTCAGTGAGACAGGAAAAAACCTCCACAGCAGGGATGCTGTTGAAATTCATCCCATCTGAATTTCTCCCCAGGAGCTGGAGCTCTGAACTGGCTAGACTACTTGTTGGCACAGATACGATATATTAGAACTCTTTCCTTGCCGTATTTCCACTCCTACCCGCTGTGAAGCTTGCTTAGCTATGTATAACTTGGTATGGATACTCTGTGTACGATCCCAGTATGAAAAACTGATATTGTTGGACTGGTCTGATGGGAAAGGATTGTTTTCTTGGATGCTGTTCCACTAGTCATTCGTGAAGTCATATGATGGTCCTCGCCTGATGAAGATTGCCAGAAACGAATATACTTACGAGATACTTCGTTGTTTATTGTATTAAATTGATATTTTTGCATTGTTTTTTCATATGATTTAGTGTATATTTCAGTGATAAGTTTCTCTTTCTTCCCCTTCTCCGCATTGCCAGTCTGTACGTGCTCGCTCACAGAAGACTGCGATACAGCAATCTTGGTGCAGATCACAGATATGAGGGCATTAAGATCCTTTCGCCTGTTTGACGATGCGTTGGAACGTAGAGGGGGATCCTGACGTAATAGTGTGTGTGATGCCAAGTTCATTTGAGAGCCAACTTGGTGTAGTGGTTAAGAGCATGGACTCTAATCTGGGAGAACCGGGTTTGATTCCCCATTCTTCTGCATGCAGCTGCTGGGTGACCTTGGGACAGTCACAAGTTCTCTCAGAGCTCTCTCGGCCTCACCTACCTCACAGGGTGCCTGTTGTGGGGAGGGGGAGGGAAAGGAGATTGTAAGCCACTCTGAGATTCTGAGTAAAGGGCAGGGTATAAATCCAATCCAATCCAATCCTCCTCCTCCTCCTCTTCTTCTGCCACGGTTCTCTCAGAATTCTCTTAGCCCCTCCTACCTCACAGGGTGAGAGAGGTCTCTCGAGAACTGCCCTTGAGAGAACAGCTCTGAAAGAACTCATGACTACTGATCTAAGGTCACACCAGCAGCTGCAAGTGGAGGAGTGGGGAACCGAACCCACTTCTCCCAGATTAGAGTCAGCGCTCTTAACCACTAGACCAAACTGGCCAAAAAGGCAGCTTCATGTGTTCGTGTGACAGGCCGGAGGTCGTGTAAGGGAGAGAAGAGGTATGGGAAAGTGAGCCAGTAGAACAAAGGCAGACACAGGAACTGAGGGGAAAAGGAAGAAAATAATAATGGCTCAAAAATCAATCTGAATCTCTCATTGCAAGCGATGGTTAAAGGCTAGTCTGGGGTCTAGAAGACCTCAGTTAAATAGGTTTGGGAACGAAGTGGGATTTAGTCATTGAAACCCCGGAATTTGATTCTCTGACTCTACATGGCGATACGCATTGTTTTCTCAGACTGAAAATGTTATCCACAAAGGCTGGCCCTCTTCTGAGATGGCAGAAGGCTACAGAACCTCCCATACAGTACGTGCCTCCACATGCAGCTGCTGGGTGACCTTGGGTCAGTCCCAGTTCTCTCAGAGCTGTTCTCTCAAGAGCAGTTCTCTCAGAGCTCTCTCAGTGCCACCTACCTCACAGACAGTGTCCCCTCTAAGCTGAGTTAGTGTGAGCTGGCTGACAGTTTTTTTTAGCCTCCAGCTCACACATTTTGTCTCAGCTCAGGAAGGACGGCTCCAGAGCAAGCTAATTCATGCAGCAGCCAAATCGCTCGCTCACAACTTTAATGCCAGTGGCTTACAAAACCAAATTTTTGCTCCACAAGACTCCACAGCTTAGAAGGAGCAGGGTATCTGTTGCAGAAAGAGGAAGGGAAGGAGATTGGAAGCCACTATGAGACTCCGAGTGAAGGGAGGGGTATAAATCCAACTCCTCCTCCTCATCCTCTTCACCACACACTTGCACAGTTGGTTCCGGGGACGTCATACACAGTTTTTTTCACTTACTTAGTGCACACCCTTGAAGGATAGGTCTTATGGGCAAAGAAGCCCAAAGTACCTCCTCCATCCCGGATTTGCAACCATAAAGCTGCAGATTGGGAGGGGGAGCCAGAAGTTCACCTGCCGGAACGGAGGTCTCCCACTACTGCCCCCACTTTCAGCCAGTGCTCCCTCTAAGCTGTGGAGACTTGAGAGCAAAAATTCTACTTAGTGAGCTACTGGCATTAAAGTTGTGAGCGAGTGATTCGGCTGGTGCCCAAATCAGTTTGCTCCGGAGCCCATCCTTCCTGAGCTAAGACAAGAAGGTGTGAAGCTAAAAATCTGTGCGCCTGCTCACACTAACTCAGCTTAGAGGGAACATTGCTCTCAGCACCCATCGATTTCCATAGCCAACCTCAACCGACTGAGGAATAATTGTTTAATAGTTCATCACGGAGATCATCGATTGGGATTCAAAATGGGTGGCATGTAATAAAGCGGGCATTGATCAGCGACACCGCAGCGACCTGTTTCGGAGGAGCCCGTTCGATCCGGCTCCATCAGCACCTGGGTCGGCAAGCACGCACCTCAGGCCGCCTCCTCTCCTGACAGCTTTGCGCAAAGAACAGCCTGCGTTTCTTCCCCGGCCCCCTCCGTGACCTCCCCAACTGAAAGCATTCGCTTTTATGGCTGGGTGTCTCACGGGCAAAAAGAATTGCCAGCCATTAGCCTCGGAGAGCCTTCAGTGCCGACGTGCGAGATGATGCAGAGGTCAGTTCTAAAGTGGTTGGGGTTATTCTGCCGGAGGAAGCGAGTGCTTGTTGACGGCCCGGGGGATCCAACGCTTCCTTCGGATGGATGGGCCTTAAAACAAGTGACAAAGAACTCTTTGGATTTGTTTCCTCTACCCCCCGCCCACGGCCACCCGTCATGAAGTTTTCAGTCTGTTTCTCCCCGGTGGTTTCAAAGGTCTTCCCCCCGCGGCTTCACAAACTTCCCCGCCGCAAGGAGAAAGCCATTTCTGTTCAGGTCCGGCGGCGCTTCAGCGGATCAGGAGAGCAATTAGTTCTGCGCAAAAAACCCAGACCTCTTGATTCAGCAGAGAGACTTTGCCCTAGGAAGGCTCACGCACAAAGTGGTTGCAGGGTCCAAACCGCGTGCCGCGTAAGATTGGGTTGTCCCGATGCATTTGTTAATGTCCAACATTAAAAAGCAGCTGGTGGGGGACCCTGTGTGTTGGATTGGGGCCTTGGCATTGGGGAGAAGGCCTGGCTATTCTTTCCTGTGCTGTTGTCTTGGGAGCAACCCCCTCCCTGTGTTGCTATTGGCCTCGATATGGAGAAAGAGAGACCAAAATAAAATTTCTCCCCACTCCCGCATGGGAGAATAGCAGGTTGAGGAAAGGGCAATTTCTCCGAGGAAAATGACACGGGAAGAAGAAGAGGAGGAGGAGGAGGAGATTGGATTTATACCCCACCCTTCATTCGGAGTCTCAGAGTGGCTTAAAATCTCCTTTCCCTTCCCCTCCCCACACCAGATACCCTGTGAGGTGGGTGGGGCTGAGAGAGAACTGCTCTTGAGAGAACAGCTCTGAGAGAACTTGTGACTGACCCAAGGTCACCCAGCTGGCTGCATGTGTCGGAGTGGGGAATCAAACCCGGTTCTCCCCAATCAGAGTCCGTGCTCCTAACCACTACACCAAACTGGTTAGGCCCCCTCAAAGACATGGCCCCTGTTGAAACCAGGCCTCCCACCAAAAGTGTTCGCAGGTGAAGTTCCTCATCTGCCCTTCTGAATGATCAAAAGACCCAAACTTGGCTTCCCAACACAGTTTCACGCAATCACAATTTATGCTGTCCCTGCCCGTCCTGAAAATACACACTATCCTTCCCCATTTTAAAATTACTGCAAAGAAAGTGGGGGAACAGGGTGTGTGGAGGACAGGAGCCTTTGGTCAGGATGAACATTCGGGCACAACCTGGGCCAGCGGCTTCCAGTCGGGAAGTAAACAGCCAAAGAAACGGTTAATTAAAGAAGAAGAAATTAACAAAACGGTTTGGGAGAAGGGTGGTTGTTTCGTGCAACTGACGATGCACGGCACAGAATCCAGCAGGTGACGATGACGGAGGAACAATTTCACTCCGCTATCACAAAATCAATGGCACGACCGACGAGAAGGATTGCATCGTGGGAAATGCAGCGTCCCTATGAGAGTAGCAGAATTCCGAGGGAAGGCATGTGGATTCCGGGGCCCCGACGTGTATCCGTTTTGCACCAGTGTTATTCTGAAGAAAACGCTTCCGCCGTGCTGTTGACGGTCTGGCGTGAAGACTGTTTTGTGCGAGCAAAACCAACAGCTGCATCGAAAGAGTCACCCAAAGACCCCGCAGGATCTAGTAAGATTCATCCCCAGCTCTCCTGCAGGAAATTCAGAGCAGCTTCTGTGCCACTCCCGACCGTTTCCCATTCAGGCATTTACGCCTCCTTCGCTTCCATTCGGTGGCAGCACTATATGCTTTCCCTGGGTCCACATGATGCTATACCACAGACCAGGCCTGCAGCTACTGTGGGTCATTTGAGGCGCTGCCCCCTTAATTAAAAGTCCCGCCTCACACATCGCCATGCCAGAAACCTTATTTTTGAGGAGAGACCCCCCCCTCCGCCTGCTCAGGCTTCCCTCTTCCTCCCACTGTGGAATATGGGGGGGGGGGATACAATGGGACCCGTGAAAAGATAGCTCAGAGAACATTTAATTGCCCAGAAGGCATTTAAAGGCTTTTTGAGTCCCCTTCCACAAGGCAAGAATGCTTAAAAGGGCACTCAAGAGTGGCACTTTCAGTACATCTCTGACATCTCCAGTACATCTCCAGTTTGGTGTAGTGGTTAAGTGCGCGGACTCTAATCTGGGAGAACTGGGTTTGATTCCCCCACTCCTCCACTTGCAGCAGCTGGATGACTTTGGGCAAGCCCTAGTTCTGTCAGAGCTGTTCTCTCAAGGGCAGTCCTCGAAAGAGCTCTCTCGGCCCCACCTGCCTCACAGGGTGTCTGTTGCAGGGAGGGGAAGGGAAAGGAGATGGTTAAGCCGCTTTGAGACTCCTTCAGGTAGTGAAGGGTGGGGTATAAATCCAATCTCTTCTCTTCTTCTTTCTGCTAGCCCAGTCCTGCTGTATACCACCTAGGCCATGGTGAATCTGTCAAAAGCATCCCCATAAGCCTTTGGGAAACATGCTTTTTGGGAATGCTTCTTGCCCTGTGGAAGGGAACTCAAAAGGCATTTAGATGTCCTCTTGAGCTGTTTCTGCTTATGAACTGACACGCTCGCTGCCCTATCCCTTGAAAGGAAGGGGTAGAAACAGGCATTCTGATTAATACGATTAACTGTAATTTAACTGCCCCCTTAAAAATTTGAATACCTCCCAAACAAAAAAATCTGGGCTATGGGCCTGCCACAGACACCAGCGGGCTTTTAGGAACACTGTTGTGGGCAAGCAGCCAGCCACAGATCTGTAAGGCTGGGGTGCGAACCAATGCTCCCTCCATGCTATGGAGTCTTGTGAGCAAAAATTCTACTTTGTGAGCCACTGGCATTAAAGTTGTGAGAGAGCGATATGGCTGCTGCATAAATTAGTTTGCTCTGGAGCCCTCCTCCCTGAGTTGAGACAAAAATGTGTGCGAGCTGGAGGCTAAAAAACTCTGAGCTAGCTCACACTAATTCAGCTCAGGGGGAGCACTGGTGCCAACCAACCAAAGCGGGGCAACGTTAGCTTTTCCGTCGTGCCTTTCTTCCACGTGATTCTTTGGATCTTAACTACTTTTCTTTCTCTGTCTCTCTCTCTCTCTGATTAAACTCAGGATATGATACGGGCGGCGCACGCGGCCATGCACCAGGGGGAAGGCTGTGTTTTAGATAATGGCTCCGGTATTCAAAGCACCCCTAAGAGCTCAGCAATAATAGAGCTCATTGTTATTGCGGCAAGGAAAGGAAATTATGGGATGCGGCTTATTACGGGCACAGCAGTGTCTCCCGCAAAGCGTCGTTTAATTGGCTTGCGCGCGGACAGAGCGAATGTTTTCTAGGACACCAGCATTCTCGCCCCTGGTATACGAAAGAATTCCAAGTGGCCGTTTTAGTCTCTTCAGGTGCTGGTTTTAACCTTCAAAGCCCTATATGGTCTGGGGCCTGCCTACCTAAGGGACTGCCTTTCCCTGTATACTCCCCAGATAGCACTGCAGTAAGGCACTCAACACCGCCTGACCCTCCCTGGCCCAAGGGAGGCCAGGTTGGCAACCACCAGGAACAGGGCTTTCTCAGTGGCGGCTCCCCACTGGTGGAACGAGCTCCCGGAGAACATTAGGGCCCTGCGGGAACTTTTGCAGTTCTGCGGGGCCTGCAAAGCGGAGCTCTTCCGCCAGGCTTTTGGGGCCGCCTGCGGGGGGATGGCCTTTAGCAGGCGGCTGGTGAGCCGCTTGTCTGGTACATCTGTGGTGGAAGCCCCCTGGCTGGAAATATGTAGGATGCTGTTCCTGGTGTTGGTTTTGTATTGCCGCCATCCATTATGGTTTTATTGTTTAGCTGTATATTCGATGTGATTTTAACCTTTGTATGTTGTTGATTTTATGCTCTTAGCCGCCTAGAGCCGGCCTGTGCTAGCTAGGCGGGATATAAGTCCAAATAAATAAATAATAATAAATAAACAAAGCTGATCAGCTGCGTGCCTCTTTTAAATTTCTCACTCATCACAGCATGGTACTTCACCTGCATTGCAGGGAACTTTGGGTGGACTTTCAGGCAAATCAACTAGCAGGAAGGTTTAGGGCTGGAGTGCTACCTGACGGGTGACCTCCGCGCACCCACTCTCTTTGCTTCCTTAGTAGGCACATGCTTGGATTCCCTGGGACCTGTGGCTGGCTGATAAGGAACTCCTCTCTGAGCAGAAGACTCTCAAAATCTTATTGGCGGGGGCTGGCCATAGAACTACTGTATCTGTTGCAAAGTTTCTGTGTTCTGCAATGATAACATGGACTGAGAAAACATGCAGTGTATAATTTACTCAGATTCCAACCTTTTAACTGTTAGAGATATTAGGACGAGTGATGTACGACGAGATTTTATGTAGGCAATTAATGTTATATTAGTGTTTTTAATCTGTTTGGTGCTTCTGAATGGCCTCTGGGCTGTAATAAAGGCTGACTGGCTGGTTCTAAGTGGGAGCACGCTTGATTCTTACCTGCTTGCCCTGTGCAAAGGAACAGATTAAAAAAGGCCCTAGAGAAACCTTCACTGCTCTTCCAACTTCTGAAAGGTAGCCCTGGAATGTGCCAATGCTTAGGGAAGGGCAGGGAGGGGACAATGGGACCACACCAATGATGCATGTAGGAGATACAGCTTTTGTGAACTAGCTGTGACAGTAGGGTTGCCAGTTCCAGATTGGGAAATACCTGGAGATATTGGGTGTGGAGTCTGAGGAGGGTGGGGTTTGAGGAGGGAAGAAAAAGAGGAGGAGGAGGAGGAGATTGGATTTATACCCCACTCTTCACTCAGAGTCTCAGAGTGGCTTACAATCTCCTTTCCCTTCCCCTTCCCACAACAGATAACCTGGGAGGTAGGTGGGGCCGAGAGAGCTCTTTTGAGGACTGCTCATGAGAGAACAGCTCTGAAAGAACTTGTGACTAGCCCAAGGTCATGCCAGCAGCTGCATGCGGAGGAATGCGGAAATCAAACCAGTTCTCCCAGATTAGAGTCTGTGCTCCTAACCGCTACACCAAACTGGACTTCAACTGGGCTATAATGCCATAGAGTCCACCTTTCAAAGCAGCCATTTCCCCCGGGGGAATGAATCTCTGTCACCTGGAGATCAGTTGTAGCCCCAGGAGATCTCCAGGCACCACCTGGAGATTGGTAACCCAATCTGACCATAGGGAGCTTTGACTCTCAAAAACTCATACTCTGAAAATCTTATTGGTCTCTTAAGATGCTTCTGGACAATCAGAGTCTAGCTGTTCTATGGCAGACTGACATGGCTGCCCTCCAGAACTGTCTTTACAAAGGGGAAATGGCGCATGAACCAGCATAAGAAGAAGAAAAACCCCATGCTCAAGCAAGCTAACAACCCTGAATATCTATTCCCAGGGGTCCGTTGGAGCGGGAGCGCACAGGAGCGCAGCTCCGGGAGTGAGGAGCCCAGGGGGCGGGCACATGACTAAGCCCCGCCCCCTCCTTGGCTTCCCAGAGCAGTGCAGAGGCGCAGCGCCCCAGGAAAAGCCCTGCTAGGGTCTTTATTGTTTTTAATGTTTTGTTTTAATATTGATAATTTTATCATTGTTCCTTTTATGACTGTGTGCTGCTTTTCCAGAGACTTGCTCAAGGTGGCATATAAATTTTCTAAGTGTACCATTTTCTATCTGGGCACATGGCACATAAGTACTGGAGAAATTTCACCAACCCTTCAGCAGCTTCCACCCCATCAGTTTGGTGTAGTGGTCAGGAGTTGGACTCTAATCTGGGAGAACCGGGTTTGATTCCCCACTCCTCCACCTGCAGCTGCTGGTGTGACCTTGGACCAGTCACAAGTTCTCTCAGAGCTGTTCTCTCATGAGCAGTTCTCAAAAGACCTTTCTCAGCCCCACCTACCTCACAGGGTGTCTTGTTGTGGGGAGGGGAAGGGAAAGGGATGGGGGGTGCACATGTCCTGGGTATCTCAAGTCTACTTGAAATCTGGTGGTTTCAAGGGAGCAGGAAGAGAATGAGGGCGTGTTCTTTACGCTTATTTTTATTGCACAAAGTATTGGATGGGGAAGGGAATGGAGGAAGGAGCAGGTCAGTTTCACTCACCTGTGGAGTGGAGCCTGAGGGGTGGGTGTTGCCTTCTGACACACTTCCAGTATGTTAGGGGGTGTGGCATATGCAAATGAATTATGCAAATGAGCTCCTGCACCTCTTTTTCTACAAAATGACCCCGTCTATTCCATCCCCATTGTTACCTCTTTTTTCTGTCGTGATGACTGTGGCTTCCAAGGGCTCGCCCCAGCCCTGACGGGTCTTGGCAGATGCCCGGAAGATGTACGCCGATTCGGGGAGGAGATCCGTGGCCACAAACTGTCTGACAGTGGAGCCAACTTCCACTGTAATGAACTTGTTGGGGCTGCTGCTTGCCAAGCGGTATGCAATTTGATATCCTGGATTTTTTAAAAAGAAAAGAAAAGAAAGAAAAACAGCGGGGTTGAGTTTGTTTTTCCCAATTCTTTTTTTTTTTTTTAATTGGGGGAAAACTGCCAAAGACCATGAGCGCATCCTAATTACTGATTTATTTGAAGGCAAAAAAACACACACAATGCAATTTGCTGCTTTTAGTGTTTACCAGCTGAGTTTTATAACATCCCTCCCCATCCGCCAGGTCCGATGCAGTACATTATCCGGGAAATTACTGACTCGGCAATGAATGGGAGAAGGCCTTCTGAGCGATAATCTGCCATGAAATTTGTTTCACATTTCATTCCTTAAAAAGAACCGAGATACGAGAACAGTTTCATCTTCCTGAAGCATATTGATGCGCTGTGAAAACGCCATGGATACCAAACAAAAGTACACGCGGCCCTTTCCGCCTTCCTGCCCTCTTCTCCCCTCCCAAGGACGCAGCTAGGAAGAGGTAGGGTTGTGCGAGAGAGCAGAGAAGTTCTTCTGGACAACAGACCGAATGTTATCTTTCCATCAAATCCACGTCTAGAGGACCCACAGCCCACAGATGGAGCCCACAATTCCAAAACTTCACAGATGAAAATAGGGTCATGCTTGCAACATCCCCAATAGCTGATGGATCAGGCTTTGTCAATTGAAAGCTTATACCCCCAAAATCTTGCTGGTCTACTGAGATGCTAATGCTGGTTCTTCTACTGCAGACTGCCACAGCTACCCTCGGGGACCCAATTTTAGAATCATAGAGTTGGAAGGCACCTTCAGGGTCATCTAGTCCAACCCCCTGCACAATGCAGGAAATTCACAAATACCTCCCCCCCCACACACGCACCCAAGTGACCCCTGCTCCATGCCTGGAAGATGACAAAAAACCTCCAGGATCCCTGGGTAAACTGGCCTGGTGAAAAATTGCTTCCTGACCCCAAAGTGGTTATCGGCATTTCCCTGGGCACGTAAGAAAGGGGCCACGAGATCTAAGCACTGAGGGAGCCCTCCTGGCCCTCCCTCTCATGATCTGCCCAAGTTCACGGAATCAGCATTGCTGTCAGACGGCCATCTAGCCTCTCTTTGAAAAGCTCCAGAGAAGGGTCAGTGCCTTACCTCCGCCAACCCATAAGACAAGGCTGAAGACTCTATACTGCCTGCTGGACGATGTAGTCACTGATTCGGCTTGCTTTCACAGAGGGCCAATGTGCTGGTTTCCCAACAGCCACACAGCAGCTGAGGGGAATGTCAGTCAAAAAAATGAAGGGCTGCCTGTTTGAGCTTGAAATGCTGCCACAGGGGGAGGAAGGGCTCCTGCCCACCAGCCATTGCCCCCACCAAAATGATGCTACATAGGGTTGTCAACCTCCAGGTGGGGCCTGGAGACCTCCTGGAATTACAACTGATCTTCAGGCCACAGAGATCAGTTCCTCTAGAGAAATGGCTGCTTTGGGGGGGGTGGAGTCAATGGAGGGTGGACTCTATGATACCCCACTGAGGTCCCACCTGGAGCCCTGTGAAGAGGGTGGGACTGAGAGAGCTCTTTTGAGGACTGCCCTTGAGAGAACAGCACTGAAAGAACTTGTGACTGACCCAAGGTCACACCAGCAGCTGCAGGTGGAGGAGTGGGGAATCAACCCCATTTCTCCCTGATTAGAGTCTGCACTCCTAACCATTGCACTAGACTGGCTCTCCAGGTGACAGAGATCAGTTCCCCTGGAGAAAATGGCTGCTTTGGAGGGTGGACTCTAGGGCACTACATCCCAGCTGAGGCCCCTCCCCTCCCCAAACCCCGCCCATCCCAAGCTCCACCCCCAAACCCAGAGTTGGCAACCCTGCCTTCAGCTCTAAATGAACATCAGCAACTGTCCCTGGAGAACCAAACCAAAGGCCGACCTTGCCTGACACTGTGTTGCCAGCGATGGCCAGCCATTTGTTTTCGGAAAACTTACATGTGGCCCGTGAAGGCGTCAGTCCTTGATACCAGATTGCCTGTCTTCTATATTTGTATAGACCTTTAAAAATAAACTAGCTCAAGGTTGTTGGAAATGAAGCTTGGAGGCAGCTTCTGGCAAACGTCATGATTCTATCGGGGAGGCATGGTGATCCTGACAGTAGTGATGGGGAAGCATTTCTACCTCACTTGGCCTTTGGCCTTGAGGGATGACCAAGCAGGACACAACTGAAGCTAACCGGATGAGGGACAGCTGGAACCAGCAAGGGAGTCGAGAGAACCCCCCGCTCGCTTTGCAAACTTTCCCAGCCATTATCGTCCGACACACGACCAAAAAGCCATCTCCGCGAGTCAATGTATCCAACGGAACAGAATGTGCCTTTCGTCCCCTAAGAGGATGCGCCAACTGTTCAAACTCATTTGGAGAGGCCGCGCCAATACGCCAGGTTCGCTTTTCTTCTGGAGCTTATTGGAAAGTCGGCCCAGCTGCTAAACTCCAAAATCAATTTCTATCAGAGATGGAGGGACGGCTTTGCTGCAGCCGCGGACCATTAAATGCTCCATCAAGTTACATGGCGGGGAGCGCAGGCCGGGGAGGGCATGGCAGCCAAATGAAACCCCAAACAGATGCAGCTGAACTCAGTCATGACAGACATCTGCCAGCCCTCTGACCATCCTTTGAACTCCAAAGAGCTCTGCAGGCGTTGTGTTCTTCCGGACGAGATATCCCTGCTGTGCGTTGGACACTCACTGGGTTCGGGTTTCCACAAAAGAAAAGGAGCTGGAAACCGAATGGAACAGAAGGGAACAGAGGATGGGAGAAGTATGCCAATGACACGGAGGCCATGAGTGTGGATGGACGCCATCCTCTTCCCCGCTGCGAGGATGCCGCATGCAAATACTAGTGTGCTCGTTGGCAGAGCCAATTCCACGCTTTGCTGTGTATCCTTCTGCAAACTTTTCAGTTTAATTGGGATACAGATGGTGCTAATTGCGCGTGGTGGGGCTCCCCGTGCTTTTACGGATAACCTCTCTCTCTATGTCGCTGTCTCCCGCCTCTGCTCGGGAGGAAACGGGATCGTTTGTGTCAGCCGAATGAGAGAGCGGACGCTTCCTTCCCCCTCCCCAGTCAATATCGTCTCTGGTAGACTCTGCTGCTTCGGAGGTGCCAGACAAGAGGACCGCATTTCGGTTGCTGCTCGACAGCCAACAAGATTTGAGAGTGTGCCCAGTGGCAGGAGGCTCCGCATGGAACTGAGACGTAGGCAGATGAAAGAGATTAGAAGGTGGTATATAGTCAAACATGGCTCGGTCCAGACCGAGCATCTTGGCAGGTGGCTTTGCCAGAGCACCTGAACCACAGGCGGAAGCCATGCAGGGCCGCCGGAGCGCAGCGATGGCAAAGGGAGAAAATCACCAGCCGGGTCGGGGAGCGGGGCTTTTGCTGCCTGCCTTTGGACGCGGGCGCAAGGGGGAAAGGATTGGCTGAGATAAAATCAGATCAAAAGATCAAAAGCTTAGAAGTAGTGTTCAGAGAATCCAACTTGGAAGGGTCTTAGCAGCCGTTCCCCTGGTTAAGCTTTTAAGCTGCTTCTTTCGTAATTAGTGTATAATTCCGGCCGGAGCTGGCGCGACACGCTTTTTGCTGTCTGGGTTCGCTCGCCTCCATCCCTGCACCCCCTTGGTTGCCCTCTTCAACCCTTCGCACTCCTCGTCCTCTGTTCCCCACCCAAACCCCTCACTGGAAATAAGGGCGCAAACCATGTGTGTCCTGCAGTGCTTCTGGAACCCCCGTGAGAATCCTTCCTCTCACAAAAATCGGACAGTCATTTTACTTCCCCAGCAACTCTGCTGATTACTGCAGCTGGTTTGGGAATAAAAAACCGAGGGACACCAAGCCCTGAACTGCATAGGACAGGCAAGCCCAATCTTGTCAGATCTCAGAAGCTAAGCAGGGTCGACTCTGGCAAGGACTTAAGAGCAAGAGAACACAAGAGGAGCCAATGTTCGATCAGGCCGATGGCCCATCCAATCCAACACTCTGTCACACGGTGGCCAGAAACACCAGGTGCCCTCAGGAGGTCCAGCAGTGGGGCCAGGACACTAGAAGCCCTCCCACTGGCCCCCCCCAAGCACCCCAAGAAGACAGAGCATCGCTTGCCCCAGACTGAGAGTTCCTATCTATCCCTTGTGGCTAAGAGCCACTGATGGACCTCTGCTCCACTTGGATGGGAGACCTCCTTGGAATAGCAAAGGCGGGAGGTGGGGGCAGGCTTTATTCAGCTACCTCTCTGAATATCCTCCAGGCCCCCAGTAGGGGTCAGTCACCAGAGGTCACCATGACTTCCAGGTGTAAATACACACTCACATGCATGCACACATTAAAAAATACTAAAGATACCCCCCAAAATGAGGGGCACTGCTTCTGCGTAGAAAAGAAGAAGAAGAATTGGACTCATACCCCACCCTTCACTACCCGAAGGAGTCTCAGAGCGGCTTACAATCTCCTTTCCCTTCCCCTCCCCACAGCAGACACCCTGTGAACAATGCTCCCTCTAAGCTGTGGAGTCTTGTGAGCAGAAATTCTACTTTGTGAGCTACCGGCATTAAAGCTGTGAGCAAGCAATTTGGCTACTGCATAAATCAGTTTGCTCTGGAGCCATCCTTCCTGAGCTAAGACATAAATGGGGGGGCCGGAGGCTAAGAAACTGTGCGCTAGCTCACACTAACTCAGCTTAAAGTGAACACTGCCTGTGAGGTAGGTGGGGTTGAGAGAGCTCTTTCGAGGACTGCTCTTGAGAGAACAGCTCTGAGAGAACTTGGGTCTGACCCAAGGTCACACCAGCAGCTGCATGTGGAGGAGTGGGGAATCAAGCCCGGTTCTCCCAGATTAGAGTCTGTGCTCCTAACCACTACACCAAACTGGAGAAATGCACATGAGTTGATTTCAGAGGCTTTGCATACTGGCCAGTTTGGATTCTTTATAGATGTGGCATGATTTGTGATACATTTCGGTGAGCTGAGGATGATGTGAAAACAACTGGAACAATCTGTCCCGTTCTTTGATCTATTTGGAATTTGCAGGGTGTTAACAGAAGCATTAGAAACAAAAGACGCTGCACCAGCTGGGTGCTCCGAGACATTCACATTTTTAAAAAAGTCTAATATCCAGAGATCATTAACTACCCACAGCTCCTACAACTACCGGAGAAAGAACCAATTTTGAATATATTTAGCTTTACCCTTTGAAAATGCTATCCCACCCGCCTGTTGATGCCCCTTACATCCCACATCGTGAAACCGAGGCCTGATTTAACAAATGCTACAGCATTTCGTTTAACTATTTTTAAAAGCCCGGCCACAGCACACATGGGGGGGGGAGGAGGAACACACCAAAGGGAGGTGTTTTGACCTTTTCCAACTTCTGTACATGTGCAGAAAGCAGAACCAAACCGGCACAGATAGAATCGGCTGAGATCAAATGCCCTAGAAGAGACGTGGGAAGGGACAGAATGGGGGGGGGGGGAGAGATACGCACACTGCAGCGAGCGAATGAGAAGCCAATGTCAGGCGCCAAAGTTGGAGATGAAATTAAAGTCAGTGCGGAACCGAAACGCGTGGACGAAACCCGGAGGAGAAACGTGAAACGTTAACAGGGAACCCACGCCGGCTTGTAAAGCAGGAGCACGCGGGCCATCACGAGCAAACAGGTTCAGTCCATTTCTTTCCTTCCTCCATTCCCTCTTAAACTATAGCAACCAAGTCAAGCATGCCAGGGATCGATAAAAATTGCCCATTCGGCTATTAGTGCATTCAAATACTCAGTCTGTTGATAGATTAGAAGCAGCTGCGAGGGGTTTTTTTGGTTGCTGCTGTTGTTTTTTAAATGGTACAATCTATGACCTGTCCTGGAAGTCCAGGCTAGCCTGATCTCATCAGATCTCGGAAGCTAAAGCAGGGTCCACCCAGGTTAGTATTCGGATGGGAGACCACCAAGGAAGTCCAGGGTCGCTATGCAGAGGCAGGCAATGGCAAAGCACCTCTGAACGTCTCTTGCCTTGAAAACCCCACTAGGGAAAACACCTACAAATCTACAAATTAGGCTGCAGTTTTCAGATGTGTATATAAGGTTGGAATCCCAGCCACACTTTTTGGGGGGAGAGACACTGACTTCATCCAGAATGTTTCAGAAGAAGGAGAAGGAGGAGGAGGAGAAGATTGGACTTATACCCCGCCCTTCACTACCCGAAGGAGTCTCAGAGCTGCTTACAATCTCCTTTCCCTTCCCTCCCCACAACAGACCCCTTGTGAGGTAGGTGGGGCTGAGAGAGCTCTCCCAAGAACTGCTCTCGAGAGATCAGCTCTGACAGAACGATGGCTTGCCCAAGGTCATCCAGCAGCTGCAAGTGGAGGAGTAGGGAATCAAATCTGGTTCTCCCAGATTAGAGTCTGCGCTCTTAACCACTACACCAAACTCGCTCTCAGGCAAAGTAGTGTAAGACTGAGCTGTGGGGCAGATGGCTTTTTGTCCACCAAGGTCAATGGCCAGTTCATTCAACCACTTCCGAGGTCAATCAATTTTTTAAAAACTCACTCAATGCAAACACAGTGGTGACCAGCGCAGGATGAGAGATAGCACACAAAGCCAGTTTTGTGAATGCCACACCGATATGAAAACTAAACTTGGAGAGGGCCAGAATTGCATGGCCAGAGAAAGGCGGTCAAGTAAATTGGCCCTGGGTAGCAGCAGCAGCCAAAGTAAACTCAGACTATTTTTGGGGGGGGGGGGAGTGCGGGCACGTGAAACTTCTGCAACAAAAAGAAGAAAAAGTCTGGAGGGAAGGAAGTGCTGGGTGAAATCAAACAAGAGAAATCAATAGAGGTAAATGGAAAGTGTTCAAAGAGAAATTAATGCGTGCCCTGGGGCTACAGAAGCAACCCAGCAATAAATGCAATAGGCATTTTAAAGGCCATTAAGACATGAGGAATAGAAAGTCGGTATAAAACAGAACTCAAACGATTGCTGAATACAGTCAACAAAACCACAAGGAAGGGAAACGCAGGGATGTTTCTCAGCGTGGACAATGCGGCGACATGACGACTTCTTCAATGCATGGTCAAACGCCGATGTTTGGAGAAGGAAATCGTAACAATTAAAAACAGTCCCGGATGGGAAAAGAACTAATACTTATACAAGAATTCAGACGCTTCCATTTTCTGCCAGTTTCTACAGCCCTTCGTCCAGGTGTGAAGCTTTCTTCCAATTCCGTGAGCCAATTTTTCATGAATATTGATTGACACCTATAACCTACCAGTGGCTCGCCTAATTTATCAAGCAGCCAAGATCACTGCGGATGACTAATACCGAGGATGGCCTCAAGGGGGAGTAGTGGGCGCTCAAAGATCTACCCAAGAGTCAACACAGACAGAAGAACGGCCCTGCTGGAGAAGACCCAAAGGCCCATCTTGACTTGGGCATCTGTTTTCGAGTACGATTAGCCAGATACCAACAGGAACCGCAAAAGCAGAGTATGAGGACAACTGGCTCGTCTGTCGCTCAACCCATTATCTAGGACCTGCCTCTGAACACAGCGGGCCCATCGAGGAACTCTAGCTAACAAAGGATTCAGCCTCCATGTATTTGTCAAAATCTGTTTCTTCAAGCCAAGCACGATAGTGGCAAACTGCCCAGCTCGCGGTAGTGCATTCCACAGATTTATTTACTTTCAGAATGAAAATACGGAGCCAGTTTGGTGTCGTGGTTAGGAACGTGGACTCTAATCTGGGAGAACCGGGTTTGATTCCCCCACTCCCACACATACAGCTGCTGGCGTGACCTTGGGTCAGTCACGAGTTCTCTCAGAGCGGTTCTCTCAAGGGCAGTTCTCTAAGGAGCTCTCTCTGCCCCACCTACCTCACAGGGTGTCTGTTGTGGGGAGGGGAAGGGAAAGGAGATTGTAAGCCGCTCTGAGACTCCTTTCGGTAGTGAAGGGTGGGGTATAAATCCAAACAACTCCTCCTCCTCCTCCTCCTCCTTCTTCGTCTGTCCTGAACAGCCTACAGAATTTACTAGCAGATCCCAAGTTCTAGTTCCATTAAAGACAATGGCTCTCGCCCGACTCCACACCTTCATGATGCCCATTTCACCTCACCCCACCAATCAGCTGGCAAATGGAAAAGCCCTCTTCATTCACGGTGGGGGAATGGATCCATCTTTGCTACCCTGAGCTCCTTGGAAGAAAGACAGGTTTAAAAAAGCACAGATCATCACTTTCAGCGGCGACTCCGGGGTTCTGCTGGGACCAAGCAGGACAGTATAGAATCTACATACGAACCACATTTCGGCAGTTTGATTTGAATAACGCTTTAAGGTAGGAATCATGGGCCAGAATGCTAAAACGAACATCCAAGCAAAGGCTCAGGAGTTTAGCGCCCCACACTCCAAAAGAGGAATCGCTGCTAACCGGGACCAATTTATCGTGAAATACTCAAAACCAAGCTCTCTCCTCTCTAGAAGCCTGTGGGTACTGAGCTCGCTCTAAAACATCCAGCTCCATTTTGATCCAGGCTTCAAAAAGCATTAGTTGCAAAAAGGCACTTGTATACTCAGAGGGCTGCGAGACTGCGGCGGTATCGGCACCGTAAATGGCTTTTATTTCAAGTTACCCTTGTACAAGACAGCCTGCCTGTTTGCACAGAGTTCCATCTAATGGCATAAACCTTGTTCTGAAGCGGTATCTCCAATTCAGTAGAGATTTCCGTCGATGGTTCAAGTTCCCTTTAGTTCGTCCAGTATAATCTCTCACATTTCATGTTAGCTCTGCTTCAACAACTATTCTTACAGTACTTTGAAACGGTTGGGGGGGGGGGGGAGGACCAGTTTGAAAATGGAAGAAGGATTTCTGATCTGAGCAAGATTACAATCAAAAGAAACCACGCTGGATTTATCAGCTTAGCGTTCTATGACATTCTGATAACTCAAAAAAATAAATAAAAGGTTATCAGTGCAGGCAGGGAGCCGTTGATTCGGGGGCAATTCACGTAATCCGGTTTCGCTGTTGCAACCACAAACGTTAGGGGGCAGGCTGGGGTGGCGCGGCACTCTCCTTCTGCACGGAGGGATTACAGGATTTCAAGCTAGCAAAGAAGCCGATTTGCAGATTGTGGGGAAGAGGCAATTGTAGGCCCGTGAGATTATCCGCAGAGGACGAGCTCGGTATGCCCACTGTCCAAAGGCTGCGGATTTGTACAGAGGAAGAAATCAGCAATTCGTAATGTGCATGGAGAAAGGGTGGCCAACCTTACCACGGGTCTTACCACGGTGGGGACAGTGGATTATGCAAACTCCTTCCACTTTGCCATTCATAAATTACTTTGGAAGCTGATTCCTTGAATCCATCTCCGCTTTCCTCCCCCGTAACTGGGCATTTAGTGCTTACCTATGTAAAAGGTCAGGGGTGTTAAACCTGTTAATGGCTTGATGCGTAAGGAAATGGCTCCAAAATGGCTTGAGGTGGAAGGGGATTGTAAGCCGCTCTGAGACGCCTTTGAGTAGTGAAGGGCGGGGTATAAATCCAGTCTCCTTTTCCTCCTCCTCCTTCGCAGGGCAAGAGATGTTCAGAAGTGGTTTGCCATTGCCTCCTTCAGTGCAGCAACCTCAGACTTCCGTGGTGGTCTCCCATCCCAGTACTAAGCAGGGTTGACCTCCCAGGGTGGTCTCCCATCCCAGTACTAAGCAGGGTTGACCCTGCTTAGCGTCCAAGATCTGATGAGACCAGGCTAGTCTGGTCAGGGCAGGGCATGGTACCCACCAGCTATCCAGGTCAGGGCATGGTACCCACCAGTGTTCCCTCTAAGCTGAGTTAGTGTGAGATAGCCCCACAGTATTCTAGCCGCCAGCTCACACACATTTTTGTCTCAGCTCAGGAAGGAAGCCAACTATTTTATACAGCGGACAAATTGCTCACAGCTTTACTGCCAGTAGCTCACAAAGTAGAATTTTTTCTCACAAGACTCCATAGCTGAGAGGGAGCACGGGTGCCCACGACCTGTCCTCGAAGTCCAAAAGCGCCCACGGGCTCAACAATCCTCTGCCCTACTCAAACTGGCTCAGCAAATGCAGGTGATGGAAAGAGAAGCATTTCTCAACGATTTCCCCGACAGATTGTTTCATCTAGGTGAAATTGCCCTGCATATACAAATCTTATGATTCAGATCTCAGGTTTCATTGGGTAATAAGCCCTCAAGGCACGGTGTTCCCTTGAAAACAAAATAAGCCACCCAAGGTGTAGGAATACACGGCTTCGCTCTGCCTGTTACCTGTAAACGATATCAAGCTGGAACCAAAATCCTTCTATCCTTATTGTTTGCCAGAGATTGCAGAACAGCTGTCTGTGGATCAAGGGGGGAAACGACATCCAACCCCCCTCGTGGGCTCCGTTACCATCAGCGGAGTAGTTTTTAGACCACCCCTAACACCTGAGTAAATGCTGTCAACAGTGAGCGATTCCAGATTTAATTTAGCACACGGCAAAGCAGCCCCACGGTTTAAGGGGAAAGCATTAGCTAGTAAACCCAAACAAGCTGAACTCCCTTCAAAATGCAGAATTCCTCAATCGTTGTCAGACAGCCCTAAACTCAAGCAGGCTTGCTAGATGCCCCAGGAAAGAGGCCTCCTCCCAGCGATTGGCAGATAAATGAATAAATATACTGCAAAAGGACTGGATTTCTGTGAAGCATCCTAATGCTGTGGACTTCAAGTTAAACAAGACCTAATCCTTGGTTTTCAAAAACATCCCTTAAATCAAAAGCCTTCTCCTGCAACATACCCGGCTTTCGTAAGGATGGGGCCTTTGCTACCTTTCAAACGAATTGCAAGCTGTACAACGAACTCCTTAGCAGAATGAAACAGACACTCTTTAGCATGGAGCCCAGCCTAAAAACCCTGGCAGCACTTTATTTTTTTGTGATTTTATTAGCAACTGTACTGTTTTATACAATTGTATATGCATTTTAATGTCATTTTTAAAAAAAATATTTTGTAGTAATTTTTCCAGTGATACACTGTTTATTAAGAAGAAGAAATTGTGAAAATCAGTGATGCAGTAACAGTGCAGCTACATATAAAGCCGTTAACTGGTTATTTAGATAAACCTTATTAGACCTTATGACAAGTGCCATCGTTTCTTCTAAGAAAATAAAGCGATAAAGAAGGTAAAAGGGTAACTGTGCTTACATAACCTGAATGAGGTTGAACATTAACACAACTCGGTATTGTATTAGTGGTATCATAAAGCCAAGTAAGGTAGGATCGTGAGCCTGGAGATCCGAGGCAGAAATGTATTCCATAAAAGGGAACCGTTTCCCGACAAAGTTGGAACGTTCTGGGTCAATGTCAGCCTGACGTAAACTATCAGTAATTTTTCCCTAGAACAAGGTGATCCCATACCTTATTAAGCCAGTCATTTTAATGTTATTATGTACTGACTGACGTAAGCTGCCTTGAGCCTGCTTGTGGGGAGGGTGGGGTATAAATTGAATTAAAATCAATCAATCAATCAATAATGTCTGACGCCGGCACTGTGCTTTGCTTACCCAGAATAATGCCATTGGGCTCTTCAGGTGGTTGCCAGACGACGCGAACAGACGTCAGTCTCACTTCAGGAAATACCATTCTCACCGGAGGGCCCGGGGCTGGAAAAGACCAACAGAGACACCAAAAAGTTTTATTTGATTTTTAAAAATACAGGGGACATTGTTTCTTTGGTCAGGACAAACTTAGGCATAAGAACGTAAGAGAAGCCGATGTTGGATCAGGCCAGTGGCCCATCCAGTCCAACACTCTGTCCCCCAAAACACCAGGTGCCCTCAGGAGGTCCAGGAGTGGGGCCAGGACACTAGAAGCCCTCCCACTGTCCCCCCCACCCCCCCAGTCAAGCACCAAGAACACAGAGCATCACTTGCCCCAGACTGAGAGTTCCTATCTATACTTTGTGGCTAATAGCCACTGACGGACCTCTGCTCCATTTGTTTATCTAACTCCCCCTTGAAGCCGTCCATGCTTGTAGCCGCCGCTACCTCCTGTGGCAGCGAATTCCATGTGCTGATCACTCTTTGGGTGAAGAAGTCCCTCCTTTTATCCGTTCTAACCCGACGGCACAGCAATTTCATGGAGTGCCCGCGAGTTCTTGTATTGTGAGAGAGGGAGAAAAGGACCTCTTTCTCTACCTGCTCTGTCCCATGCATAATCTTGTAAACCTCGATCATGAGAGGGAGGGCAGGGAGGGTTGCCTCAGTGCTTGGTTCTTGTGGCCCTTTCTTACATGCCCAGGGAAATGCTGATTGCCACTTTGGGGTCAGGAAGCAGTTTTTCTCCAGGCCAGTTTGCCTGGGGATCCTGGAGGTTTATTGACATGGAGCATGGGTCACTGGGTGTGTGTGTGGAGGGGGAGGAATTTGTGAATTCCCTGCATAGATGACCGTGGAGGTCCCTTCCAACTCTGTGATCCTATGATTCAATGACAACCAGCCTCTAACCAAGTAAGCTAATGGCATCAGTGTGGTTTCGAGTTCAACAGGACGAAACAGGATATGCAGGGCTTGATCACACAAAGGTGCTTTATACTAAATCAGACTCTTCATCCATCAAAGTCAATATTATCTACTTGGACTAAGAGCAGATCTCCAGGGGTCTCAAGCTCAGATCTTTCACATCACCTTGGTTCTTTCAACTGGAGATGCCAGGGATTGATCCTGGGACCTTCTGCATGCCAAGCAGAGGCTCTGCCACTGAGCCACAGCACCTCTTTGGTGTAGTGGTTTCGTGTAGTTTGGTGTAGTGGTTAAGTGCGCGGACTCTAATCTGGGAGAACCAGGTTTGATCCCCCACTCCTCCACTTGCACCTGGCTGCATGACCTTGGGCAAGCCATAGCTCTGTACCAGCTGTTCTCTCAAGGACAATTGTCTCAGAGTTCTCTCAGCCCCTCCTACCTCACAGGGTGTCTGTTGTGGGGAGGGGAAGGGAAAGGAGTTTGTAAGCCGCTCTGAGACTACAAGTGAAGGGCGGGGTATAAATCCAGTCTCCTCCTCCTCCTCTTCTTCTTCTCTTTACAGTTCTCCAGGGTCTCAGGCTGAGGTCGTTCCCTTCACCTCCTGCCTGGTCCTTTTTAACTGAAGAGGCTGCCAGGGATTGAACCTGGGACCTTCTGCATGCCAAGCAGATGCTCTGCCGCTGAGCCACAGCCCCTCTTTACAGCTCTCCAGGGTCTCAGGCGGAGGTCTTTCCCATCACCTCCTGCCTGGTCTCTTTCAACTGGAGATGCCGGGGATTGAACCTGGGACCTTCTGCATGCCAAGCAGATGCTTCGACCCTGAGCCACAGCCCCTACACTTCTGATGGAGAACAGCTTTCCACACTAGGTGTCTCTGCTAGTCTTTGTAGAGGATGCTGCTGCAACCGGCAAAGCTCTAAAATGATGCTGCGAGAAGCTCTCATTGTCACCCTAAAAGTGCTGAGTCGAAAAGACACGAGATCTTGGGGAAAGATGTCAGGACTTTTTCAGAGGGAATGTTGTACAAGCCACTTTTAATTGGCCAAAGGTGAATCCCATCCTTGCCAAGGTGTTCCTGAACTACGGACTAAAATGGAGAAGGGAGGTGGTTATCAATCATCTGCCCCCAGAATTTGTCAGCATATAGTTGCCTTTGTCAGCTCTTATGAGTTTTCAACTTCGATCCATCAGTGTTCTGACCCACCTTTCAGTACCACTACTAGAGAAACTTTACCAGTTTGGAGTCAGCCAGGAACTGTCCTCCTATTATTTCTGGGTTTCTCATCCCCCCGTTTTCCTCACTTGTTTATTTGTGTGTGCTTAGATACAACATTTTTAAAGGAAGTCTTTGGGCTTTTCCACATTCGCATTTTCCTCACTTGTGTATTTTTGTTGCTTTGGGGTTTTTCTCACAGGGTGTCTGTTGTGGGGAGGGGAAGGGAAAGGAGTTTGTAAGCCGCTCTGAGACTACAAGTGAGTGAAGGGCGGGGTATAAATCCAATCTCTTCTTCTCTTCTTCTTCCTCTTCTTCTGCACGTGTTCTGCTCCCTCTAGTGGTTGATTCGATATTACAGTGCTTTGTGTCCGGCATAAAAACCCGCAGTTTAAATATGCTGGGAGATATGCTGGACGTAAAGTTATGTAATATTGAATCGACCACTAGGGGGCAATGCTCCCTCTAAACTGTGGAGTCTTGTGAGCAAAGATTCTTCTTTGTGAGCTACTGGCATTAAAGTTGTGAGCGAGTGATTTGGCTACTGCATAAATTAGTTTGCTCTGGAGCCATTCTTCCTGAGCTAAAATAAAAATGTGTGAGCTGGAGGCTAAAAAAACTTTGAGCTAGCTCACACTAACTCAGCTTTGAGGGAACACTGCTAGGGGGAGCAAAACATGAGCAGAACAGATCCCCCCCCCCAAAAGGAACACACGATTGAGGAAAATGAGAATGCAGAAAAGCCCTTTCACCTGCCAAAACTACTAAGAGAAAATACTGAATGGTTGCCAGGAATGCCAACTTCACCCAGTTCTCTTCTCAGAAAAGGGATTTTCCTTGTCTTTACACCCATGGTCATAATCAGACACTGGGGCCCACTGTTAATTTCACATATAGTTAACCGCCTCTCTCAAGTTGGGAGGGTTCCGCCGGCTTGCAGGAGAGCTGCACGGTATGCTTAGACCCCCTTCACTGTACGCACACGCAGTGAATGTGGCTCTCTCCCCTTCCTTTACAGGTGCTTACAGGTTCAGGGGAAAGCTGAACAGAAAGCATTTGGGAGGCGCGGAAGTGTTTTCGGGGCAGAGAGACTGATGAATTCTTTGCACCACAAACACTTGTGATCAACAGATAATCATTCCTGAAATGCAGCCGCTACAGACTATCAGGTAGTTTAGTGCAGTAGTAAATACATCAATGGTGATGTTTTGACAAATAAGGTCTGGCCCAAGTGGGAAAGCTCATACAGGGGCCTATCTGGAGATGTCCACACACCAATCAGAGTGTGCAAGACACCTTTCATTATTATATTCTCATCTGTTGTTTGCCAGTGGAGTACTAAATTACTGTGGGAGAGAAGAGGATTGCTTTCCATGTTGTTCCTTTGGCTGCCAAAGCTGAATAATACCCTCCGACCCCACCGCTAGCTCACGGTTTGAATTGCCTTCTAATTTTTTGTCTTCGTTTTGAGCACCTTTGCTTGGTTACGAGCACCAGAGAGGGATCAGACAGAGGCGCATTACCTATAGATGGCAGGCAGGCGGCCAAATTACGTGTATCAAGGTCACCTGAGGGGAGCTGGAGATAATTTGCAAATCCAGAGGCACGGATGTTCCCCCTTAAGCTGAAATCCTGCCTCCGCTCACCCCTATAATACTTTTAATTAAATTGATCAAGGAGGAATCAAAGCAGGCTTATGCCAGGAGAGCGCAGGGATGGAAGAACAAACAGCACCATTTGCCAACAGGTGCCGGCGAACGGAAGATAAGACAACGGTTTGTCAAACGGGAGCCTAAGAACATCTCATTACACTGTGGCTCATGCAGCGCTGGGGCTGTGTTTGATTTAAACATCCATCCCTTTGTAACCCTTCCCCTTCTTCCCCTGAGGCGTTCAGATGCCAGTCTATCCCAGTCTGTCTTGTCAATAACCCTTACTGAGACTCGTGGCTGAGAAGAGGTGTGAATTGACTCACGTTCCTTCTTCTTTCAGCGACGTTATTTCACATAACCAAAACGGGCCTAGAGCAACGCCGAGGGCAGGTTTTGGTTTTGGGTCGGCCTCCCCTGCTCATACTGCCCTATTTAATGACCCTAAAGAAATCTGCCCACGGGGTTTTCTTGGCAAAGATACAGGAGTAGGTTGCCATTTCCTTCAAGCGCCGAAGAAAAGACGCTTTCGAATTATGGTGCTGGAGAAGACTCTCGAGAGCCCCTTGGACTGCAAGGAGATCAAATCAGTCAATCCTGAAAGAAATCAACCCTGACTGTTCCCTGGAAGGCCAGATCCTGAAGCCGAAGCTCAAATACTTTGGCCACCAAATGAGAAGGGAGCACTCCCTGGAGAAGACCCTGATGCTGGGAAAGATGGAAGGTCAAAGAAGAAGGGGACAGCAAAGGATGAGATGGTTAGACAGTGTTATCGATGAAACAGACATGAAATTGAGCAAACTCTGGAGGATGGCGGAAGACAGGAGGGCCTAGCATGATGTGGTCCATGGGGTCGTGATGAGTCGAACTCGACTGCGCGACTCAACAACAACAAAAGAGATCTGCACAGCATCTTCCAGCGAATTGGATGCATTATTGACCATCTAGCCAGCATCCATGCAGGAGGCACTCTAGACTACCACCAACTGGCCTGCCATCTTATTCCAAATTGGTTTTAAACTGGATTTAAATTGTATATTTTAATATTGTTTTTACTGTGAAATGACTTCTTGTGAACTGCCCCAAGCCCCTTAGTGGGGGAGGTAGGGTTGCCAGGTTTGGGTTGGAAAACACCTGAAGACTTTGGGGGTGGATCCAGGAGAGGGTGGGGTTTGGGAAGAGGAGGGGCCTCAGCATGGTACAATGCCATAGAGTCCACCCTTCAAGGCAGCCATTTTCTCCAGGGGACCTGAACTCTGTCAGCTGGAGAACCGTTGTAAAAGCGGGAGATCCCCAGGCCCCACCTGAAGGCAGGCAACCTTAGCGGGAGGGCGAGATATAAATCAAACAAATAAATGAAATAAATTGTGGTTGTGGCAAACATCTGTACGACTGGCATCTGGGTAGTGGCTGCCTGCTGACAACTATCTTGGGCTACCACAATTTGGCTTTTGGAATCTTGACATGGGGTGGTGGGCGCAATGACAAAATGGCCACCTCAGGAGGCGGAGCCAACTACAAAATGTCAGGGAGTGAGGTGATGCATACCACAAACAGTAACTCTTTAACATTTCGGGCACAAGCTCTGTTTTGTGGAACGCCTTTAAAATGAACATAAGACCATGGTGCTGGGGAAGCAGCTGCTGGGGAAGCAACTTTTAACATATCTGCACAGCCAGTCAGATCTCCAACGGCCTATCAGAAGCCCCGCGTGGGGGAAAACCCACATGGTGTCAGTTAGCACTGCCAAGGTTTCCTGTTGACTACTGTTATCAATGATTCTGTTGCATTGGTGTCATTTACCAATGCCTAAGGTTTCTATCGCCTATTCTGATGGTCAATTAACATTGCCTTTGTTTCCAGTTCCATACCGACTCCTCTAGGTCCTGGATAGGAGCTGACATCGGTGGAGTGACTCCCACTGCGGGAATGCGCTTCTCGCTCGCTCTGCGCATGCTTGCTGCTCATTAGCTTCTGTTCACTCTTATCTCTCTTTCGCTTCTCCCTAGCTCATGGCCTTGAGCTGAAAGCCTCCTGCTATGTGCTCCTTTGCATCCGCCCCCAAAACCCTAACAGTGTCTTTGCCTGGGAACTTAATTTACCGCGCTTTCCTTGGGAACAGTGGGCCAGTATATTTGGGTGCCAATAATTCTCCCAATTGATTGGTGGATGTTGAGGGGGGCTTATTTCATATCAAGTATAATTGTAGTTGCATTCCTATGCTTGGGCATTACTAACAGAAGAAGTGTATTTGACCAACAAGAATCTTTGCTGCAAATAAAGGACTTTCTGTTTAAGGAGACCTGTTGTGGACTACATCTACTGGCACAATCTCACACCTGGCCCCATCTACTTTTTAAGAACACTCAGCAAGCTCAGGGCTCATTTCGTAGCAGGAGCTCCTTTGCATATTAGGCCACACCCTCCAAGAGCTTACAGAGCTCTTCTTACCGGGGCTACTGTAAGCTCTTAGAGGACTGGCTACATCAGGGGTGTGTGGCCTAATATGCAGAGGAGCTCCTGCTACGAAACGAGCCTTGGACAGGCTCAAGGAAAAGTATGGGTAGGGCACCGTGTTGTGGTCCCCTGCTGTATACTCTTGCCTGGCTGAGGCCTCCTGTTTTACCAAGGCTTACTTAACCAATTTTAACATGCCTGTTGTTCCTTTTTAAAGCGATCCTTATTTATATTTTTTATTATTACTCTTTGTTTTATCGACATTTTATGCTGTGTCGTTTATTGACACGGCTCGCACGCCATTCCGAGCAATTTTATTTAAGCGATGGCAATAAGGGATTAAACAGAGACAGAGCGAGAGCTGGCACATGGGGGGCCTCAGACGCCATGCTGAGTATCAGGAATCACTGATTCGAATCTCTCCCCAGGCGAGAACTCACGCTTCCCCCCCCCCCGGGCAAACCACTGTTCCCAACTTCAGGCCCCAGCCTTTGTTTACAAGATCACCATCCAAGAATACAGACAAGCTTTCAAAGAATGTCATACGGCTCATCAGGGATGCAAAGAGCAGCATGCACTCGGGAGCAGTATAGTAAAGGCAAGGCTCTCCCTTGCTTGAAAGCCAGTCGAATCTGACTCTAGGGGGGCAGTGCTCATCTCAGTTTCCAAGCCGAAGAGCCAGCGCTGTCCGAAGACTCCTCTGTGGTCATGTGGCCGGCATGACTAGACGCTGAGGCGCACGGAACGCTGTTACCTTCCCACCGAAGCGGCACCTATTTATCTACTTGCAATTTCTTGCTTTCGAACGGCCAGGTCGTCAGGAGCTGGGGCCAGAGATGGGAGCTCACTTCATCCCATGGCTCTCGGGTCTCAAACCGCCAGCCTTCCGGTCTGCAGTTCAGTGTCTTAACCTCTGAGCCCCCACAGCCCCCAGCGGAAGCAGTATGCCATTACATAAATATACGGTCTCCGTCCACCACTTTGTCCTCCTAGCCCAGGGAGTGGCCACCTTTTATTGTCAAAGGGCATCAAAATTCAGAAGAGGAGAGATCAAAAGAGCCAGTCTAGGAGAGCCTATCAGCTTGACTGGAAACAGGCCACGCAACGTTATTGATAACTGCCATGGTGATTAATAGCGGCAGAGACGTATGCCGTAATACCTTTGTACCCGCAGACTGTTCCTGAATTGAGATTTCCGCTGCAGCGTCCCTTTGTGCGTTTCTTTGGAACAGACATTGTCAACTGGTCAAAGTCAGCCTCTGCCCCCACTGCAACATGGGGACCCTGTAAGTGGCTTCCGTCACTCCCAGACATTGCTGCGCCCTGTCCGGAGTTCCTGCAGCCAATGAAGATCTCCCGGTGCTTTGCTTGCGCCATGTGCCAGCCACCGCAGAGGCAGCTGGGATGATATAATCACCCCTGTTTGCTGCAGTATTGAGCCACATTTGGCTTGCGAGTCATAGGTCGCTGGTCCCTTGCGCTAGGCCTTCATTGATCTTCTACTGATGACTCAATTTGTAAAGCCAGAAGTGGGGGAAAAAAGGGGGGGGGACTCAACCCAAAAAATAGCTGTGAATCGAGAGGGTCAAGCTAACAAAAGAATTATTATGAAAAAGACATTTATTAGGGTGTACACGTAAATAAAACATAATAAAATTAAAAGAGACAGTCCAAATATCAGACTATTAAAACTTGGTTCATTAGGAACGGACTGCAGTGCATATCAAGCTGATGGATAAAACTTTTGACCTAAGGACCATACGCGTTTTGGCCCCTATGGGCCTTCCTCAGTGGTCAATATTCCTCATTGTACAATGACACACATCCAAAAATACGTGCATTCAGAATTTTGCTTCCTTCCAAGTCCTGAGAACAATATGGATCAACTCAGTCTTTCAGGCAGTCCTCTTGAATTTGCTCGGAAGTAAGCCTGGTGGTGTTGGATAAGTCTGCTCCCAAGTAAGGGATCGCATGACAACCTAAGCACACTTCAGTGTGACTTACCCCTGATTAGATGTGCAGAGAACAAACGGCCTGGCCTCAGCCCTCTAAACACTGACTTAGAAGTCAGTTGCCTTTGAATCCATTTTAATTCCAATTTAATCCAATTTAATTGAATCCAGTTTGGTGTTGTGGTTAAGTGCGCAGACTCTAATCTGGGAGAACAGGGTTTGATTCCTCACTCCTCCACATGCAGCTGCTGGGTGACCTTGGGCAAGCCTTAGATCTGTCAGAGCTGTTCTTGAAAAAGAGCAATTTCTGTCAGAGCTCTCCCAGCCCCACCTACCTCACAGGGTGTTTGTTGTGGGGAGGGGAGGGGAAAGGAGATTGTAAGCCGCTCTGAGATTCCTTCCGGTAGTGAAGGGTGGGGTATAAATCCAATCTCTTCTTCTTCTTAATTAGCGTCCCCCTGGGTAAAAATTCCTGGCTACGGGGCTGATCTGAGTACTGAAAACTGAGTTCGTTTGAGTGTGGGTGTGTATGAGTGTGGGCAGGGTGCATTTCATAAGGATTTTGGACAGCAAAACTTACAATTCCTTTTGGTGGCTTTTCAGTGAACGTGTCAGAAATAAACTGAGAGTGTTCCATATTCAAGAAGCACCACCCTTGGTTTGGGTTGTCTTCATTTGCCCACAGTGACATCAACGTGTCACAAAATCTGATTTACTTGTTTGTTTTAAAATGAGTCTATCCTGCTTTCCTCCCGTCCTGTGGGACTCAAAGGTCACAGCCTGAACAGACATGATAATGCAAAACAGAGAGATAGATGATAGACAGATTGATGGATGGATACAGCCATTCTCACGTCCTGGGCGTAATGTGCGGGGAATAGAGATTTTTTGGAAGTCGCTTCTTGTTTCAAAACAGCAAGTAACATCACGACACCCTAGGAATTTCAAAAATCTCTATGGTTTTACCACAGAGATTTTGGAGTTCCTACAGAGTCATGATTGCACTTCCTGTTCTGAAACAGGAACTGACTTTCCAGAGCTGTTTCCTCCTTATTTTCCTACATCCACTCCACAGGGAGTATCACTAAGAAGTCCTCTGCCATTGCCAGGTAAGTGGCAACCCTACCTCACTTAGCGGATCTCAGTCCTTTCCCCCAGGCAGATGTTCTTAGGGTGCCTCAAACTCGGAGGACAAGGCTGAGCACCTGATCTTACTCAGCCACAGCTGGAAAAATCTTCCCCAAATGGAAGCAGCCAAAGCAGCAGCAAAGCCAAAATTCTTATAGTGCTTCAAGCTCAAAGGAAGGTGGGGCTGAGCACATGGAAAACTTTCCTCTTCCTGAAGCCCCAGCGGGCCATGTACATAAAACCAATGAGGGATGCCCCTGCTGGATTAGACCTGGGGTCTAGCAAATGGGGCATAGAGGCCAAGGCCTCCCCTGATGATGCTTCCTGGCCAATGCTCCCTCTAAGCTGTGGGGTCTCGTGAGCAAAAACTCTACTTTGTGAGCTGCTGGCATTAAAGTTGTGAGCGAGCGATTTGGCTACTGCATCAATTAGTTTGCTCTGGAGCCATCTTTCCTGAGCTAAGACAAAAATGTGTGAGCTGGAGGCTAAAGAACTGTGAGCTAACTCAGGGTGTGGTCACATGGCAAGCTTACCACGATTTGTTCCCGCTGTAGATTTGATCAGGAATATTTTTTTAGTGGTTTCAGACATCCCTTGCCGAACTGCTTGCACTGTGCGATGAGGCTCCAGGCACTGTCCAGACAGCCGCGCCACCCAAGTGGCAGCATGACAAAAAAATTGTTTTAATTTTTTTTTTAAAAAAATTGCCGCGCTGAACAAAATGAACTATTGACGTGTAACTGTTTTATGTGCGCTTGAGCATTCATGCATTTAATCTATTCAGCACAGGAATGGTCATGCACACAGTGGTGAAAGCTGGAGGGAAAAAGACTACCACAAGAAGGACGTACAGACGACATAATCGCACTCATTGAGATAGATGGCTGTCCAGATTGGCAAAATTGTGGATTCAAAGCGCAAATACCTGGAAAGTACTTGATTTTCCAGGTATAGGAAAACTTGCTAGGGAACTGGGAGGATTGCATGAGTAAGCCTGCTTCGGTATAGGAGGCAGGTGCCGGCATCTGATCAACGATTTTAAACGCGAGAGGGAACAGTGGTGAAACCCATCAAAATGACCATGTGACCACAGCCTCACACTAACTCAGCTTAGAGGGAACACTGATCCCGGCACTGCTATTCTGAGGTAGACTGTCTGTCCCGCCGCGGGGCTCCCGGGAACCCCGGGAACCTTGGTTCCTGCCACAGTGGGAGCTTGCCAGACTCACCGGGGCCCTTCTCCAGTGACAGGGGTCCCTCTGGCAGCAACCAGGAGTCATCGGGGGGGAGGGATCCGCTGGCAGGGCTGCCCAGACCTGACCGGGAGGCAGTCCGAGAGACTGGGCAGAAGATGGGGCCGCCAGGACGCACCTGGTTGTGGCCGTGGGAGTCGCGAGGACCCGAGGCTGGCCGGGGCGTACCGGTAAAAGAGGAGGAGATAGGACCCCGAAGGGGCTTGGAGGAGCCGGCGCAGGGAGGGACGCCCAGGGAGAAGGCAGATGGGAGACACCCAGGGGAAACCCTGCACACAGAGACGGAGACGGAGAAGGGTGGGGCTAGCAGGGATGCCCAGGGTTGAGTGAGGGGTGGGAACAAACGGAGCCAAGAGGGGACGGAGAAGCCAATGGGGAAAGGAGGAGGGGAGAGTGACAGGGGAGCACACGAAATGGTGGAAGGGAGGGAAGGTGGCGCACCGAGGGGAGGAAAAGGGGATAAAAGGAGACGGATATAACACGGCCGGGGAGGAAGCGGCGTGGGGAGAGAGACAGGAGAGTTGCAAGAGGCTGTGAGACCCAGAGAGAGAGGGAGCGAAACAAGGACTAGCACTCTCACAAGTCACTGACCGTGCAGGGGTTGAGGCCTGGTGACGTTAACCAGGCGTCATCCCATTCTGAGGCCACACCTATCCTCCCACATCCCTAGCCCACCCCTCAGGGGCTCCAACGAGATTGCGACAGAACGCCTACCGGGCCCAGGGGGCGCTCAAGGGCGTGACACTGTCTCTGGATGTGGAGGTTTCCCTTTAGTCACCATGGCTACCAGCCCCTCATGGGCATCTCCTCCACGGATCCATATAATCCCCTGGTGAAGCCACGGCAGTGGCATGTGGTTAATGAATACATAGCTTTTTTTGATCAGCCCAAGAATGTCTCTCATCCTTTCAATATGTCAAATTCAAATTGGGAAATCTGAGGCTCTCGAGAGAAGTACAGAAATAATGTTCGTGTACTAATTTTTTTCCCCTCCAAAGGTCATTTTATTATTCTTTCATTCAAGATTGTTTTAGGAGTGCTCCTGGGATGAGAGGCGCTACGTTTCCCTCACGTTCAATCACAGTAAGGTTTGTTTATCACGTCCCATTATGCCACAGCTTCCTCTTTTTTTTTATTGCGATGATTGGATTTCTGTAGGAGTTCATAATTGGGTTGTAAAAATTTGCTTCAGGCTGGAACTGGCAATAAAATATAAGGTTTTAGAGTGAAATGGCCTTTTTGTCAATTACAGGAGGTGGGGGGGAAGACGGAGATTTCGAGAGAAGATTCGCAACTAGGAGCCAATGGGACTCGGCCTGTTTACATTTGGAAAGGATCTGGCTCCTTCGGATTAAAACATGTAAAACTGAGAGGTGGCGAAAATATTCAGCTTGGAGTATACCTAAAGACAACAGGTCAAGGTTTAAAACAGTAATGCCCCCAGGGGTCATTTTGAGCAGGAATGCACCGGAACGCCGTTCTGGGAGTAACAAGCTCAAGAAGGGGCACATATGGTGATGCGCTGTGGGAAAAAGCAAAAGCATACTAACTTGATCTGTATTTTCATGCTTCTTGTAGGGTAGCTTCCCTGCAAGAGCAAAGGAAACCTAAAGTGTCTGTAGTCAAAGTGTAAAGCTGGCTCACCAGCTCTGAGTTGGGAAATACCTGGAGATTTTTGGGGTGGAGCCTGAGCGGTGGGTGTTGCCATCTGGCACACTTTGGGTGATATCAGGGGTTGTGCCATATGCAAACAAGTTATGCTAATGAGTTATGCTAATGAGCTCTTGCCCCTCTTTTTCTACGAAAGAACCCCCGCCAACGACCCATCATACTCACCATCATCTTTCGTTCTCTCGACAACTGGAGGAGAGCTGGGGACCCCGTCACCGATGCGCGTGAAGGCCAACACCTGAATCTGATAAATCACGTACTTGCGCAGACCGGCCAGAAGGACAGAGAGGGTGTGGTTTCCTCGCACCACTTGGCTGCTCAGTTTGCTCTCTGTGTCTTTCGCCCGAAACAAAACCTGCAGGAAAATTAAGATGATACAAAAGGGAATAAATACTTCTGCCCCCCCCCCCCAAAAAACACCAAGAACAACCTATTATGGGGCTGGTTCCCTTGGGAAGAGAAATTGTTATGGAGACTTATAATATTTTTATAATAGTTCTTACAGGAATGCAGCCCGGGTGATCTATAAAGAAGAATCAACCCCCCCCAGGTAATGAATAGCAGACTTTTTTAACTTGTTCCACAAACGGTGACTCGCCTGTCCACAGGCCCAATGAAGAACACCACCAGTGAAGACCAAGTGAGGAAGAATAACTAAAATATTTATTGCAATAAACAGGAAAACAGTGCTAAGCAATGAATTGCCCGCAAAACCAAGCTGCTTTCCAGCTCAAAGGAGGAAGGGCAGAAGGTTATATACCCAAAATGACATAGGCAAAGGCAACAACATATAGAAGCATCCACTGGTTACCGGTAAAGGGGCATCATTTGAGTTGGCATACATTTCTTGGCTGACCCCGATGAGGAGTAATGTTACATGGTATTTCAATTGTTTATTTGACAAGGAACAAAGAGGTCTTCTTGATTGTTATCAAGGACTCTTCATGTAGAAGCAAAAAGGCTCCTTCTTAGATAAGAGGCATGAATCACTCAGCTTCTACAGGCCTTACACAGACTCCTTGGAGCCTACTATCATAACATGGGTAGAACACAGGGATCTTCCAACAGGGTTAATTGCAGGAGGCTATGTAGATTCATCCACTCTCAAGCTTACACCCCTCACTATGAATGCTACATCCAAGGCCTCTTAGTATTGCAAGACAGTTGCGTTAGCCAAAGGCACAGATAAGGAAAGCTTGTTTACTGACTGGCTGTTTCAGTCTACACAGGCCTGGTTTGGGCTCTGATCAGTAAAAGAAGAACAGCTTACTCATTCCAATACATTATTTCTAATACGATCAAACTGATGGCTACATATGTGTGTATAGAGTTATAGGAAAAGTCAATCAAATTAACATGGAAATTAGATCATTTGTCAGTTCCACAAACTCCCAGCTAGACTCCTTTTCTGGCTGCATTCCAATTGCTGTGTCAAACAGTTTCTGTTTAACTAGACACACACAGAAACACACACACAGAAACACACACACACACACACACACGCATGCACACAGAGGAACAATGTCAGGCATGTCCCACCCCAATACGTTAGTCCAAACAGGAAGAAGCCACCAGACAATGAACGAGTTCCCTCTAGTCTAGAGTTCCTCTACCTTGTGTCTGTGAAATTCTGACAAAGGGCAGAGTACATCACAAAATGGCTACCACAGAAGGCGGAGCCAATTTAAAAATGGCCGCAGCGGGAGGTGAGGCCAGTCACGAAATGTAAGCAACCGAAGTCACATACAACTCTAACAGTAACACTTTAACATTTCAGGCTGGTGTTCTGTTTAACAGGGTGCCTTTTAATCGGCGGAGCCAGTCGGAAGCCCTGCTGGGGAAAAGACCCCCCTAGCCCCCCCCCTTTCTAAAGGTACTTGGTGGCCACTGCATTGCCGATCCCTGCTGTAGCTATTTCCTGTTAAGAAAAAGATCTTCAGTTGTCACCTAAATAGAGCAGAAGACCATTTGACAGCTACTGCAATTCTACACGGGATTTGTTACAATAGTTCTACCAGAAGGCTGCAAAAGCATGGATCAGCACAGTTAGGCCAGTTGCCAGGAGGGACCTGGGAATTCTATGCCCACCTCATACGAGACTGTTTTGTGTACAAAGAGTCTCATCTTGCTTGGGGCAAAAGAACAGGGCCAGCCAATGGACTTTTTCTATTGGTCTTAATGGCCAATCTACCTCTAGCATCTACCCATGTTTTTCCTTGTCTTCTCCTCCATCACTGCCTGGCGTAAAATTTCACTGGGGTTGACTACAGAGGTGGGATTAATGTGGGAGGGGGGATTAACATGGCTGTATAAAGATGAACTGCTGGCGATCGTTCCCCCTTGTGTGAACGGAAAAAAGGAATTGTACAAATGGGAGAGGAGCTAGTAGTAGAAGAAGAAGAGATTGGATTTATACCCCGCCCATCACTCTGAGTCTCAGAGCGGCTTACAAACTCCTTTCCCTTCCCCTCCCTACAACAGACACCCTGGGAGGTGGGTGGGGCTGAGAGAGCTCTGACAGAAACTGCTCTTTTTCAAGAACAGCTGTGCCAGCACTATGGCTTCCCCAAGGACATCCAGCAGCTGCAAGCGGAGGAGTGGGGAATCAAACCCGGTTCTCCCAGATTAGAGTCCGCGCACTTCACCAAACTGGCTAACACAGAGTAGGTAATACACAGTTTGTGGCCCTTCTGTAAATCCCTTAAAAAACACACCGCCTGCGACTTGACACATGCTAGTTTGTTAGATTATAAGAATGTAGGGTCAGCTCTTGTGTTCATTTAGTTTCAATAGTTGGGACTTCCATTTCCATACACAGGCAAGTCCCCTCCAAAAGTCAAGTAAAAATACTCTTCTGCAAAAGCCCCCGAAGGCTCAGGAGATTTGGAAGTCGCATACCTTGTAGCCAAGAATAAGGCCATTCTGCTCCGCTTCAGGCACGGCTGCCCACGTCAGGAGGATCTGAGTGGAGCTCATGGCCTCGGCCGACACGTTCTCCGGGGGAGCCGAAGGCACTGAAAGGGCCCACAATGACAGACATTAGAGGCTGAGAAATACATCCGTTCCTTTACCCATCTGCATTTCTAGGATCTGCTCAGATCATTATACACATTATGTGTATGTACGCACAAAACAGGGAACACATGCATACACACAAAGAGAAAAGGGACACAACAAAGTCTGTGATGCGCTGGATGCCTTGTGAGGGCCTCCGCGGAGGACCATCTGAGCGAGAGCCGGTCTCAGCCACGTCCGCGAGAGCCGGTTTTAATTCCTTTGAAACGCACAAGGGCAGTGGGATCTTTCCGAGCCGTCCGAGATGAAGCCAAACGCCTTGAACTAAAGAGGCGTTTTTGCCTTTTTACCAGAAGCTTTTTCGTCTGCCTTGTCCGGCCTGTTATGAAGATATATCACAATGCCCCCCCCCCCCCGCTCGGAGGCCTTTCTCTCTTTTCGTTCCGCATCTTAAAATAGACGTTAGGCTTGTCAATACAATATAAGCTGTATAATTGGCACCCTGGACAATTATGGATTCGAAAACGCACAATAACAATTCACGCAAAGAACTATGTGCTGCTTTTTTTTTTTTAAAGTGAGATATTGTTGTCATGGCCCAAGACTAAGGTTGCTAGGTAGGGCTGCCAAGTCCCCCCGGGGGGTGGGGATACCCCTGCTAAAGGGGTCCCCAATCCGCCAGTCCAGATCCGGCCGCTGGGGGGAACCCCAACCCTGAAATGACGTCATCACGCTGGGAACGTTGCCAGGCTACGCTCTAGCAATCGCCCTGAAAACTCTATGCTACCATAGAGTTTTAGGGCGATTACCAGGGACTCCCAGAGAGGGCCCAAGACTCCTCTGCTATTACTGCGGTAAGACTTGGCAACCCTATTGCTAGGCCTCCCTCCAGGGGAGCGGATCCCCTGTGGCTGGGTCCCTCCCTCTGGCACTTTGGGGGACTTACAGGCAAGAAAACTAAGCCTAGGCCTGCGTCACCAGTGACATGGTGATGTCATCACGTCATCGGCAACACGGGGGCGCACTGGTATTTGAGCAAAAACTCTATGGCAAAAATGACCTCTACCGTAGAGTGTTTGTCCAAACACTAGAGTGTCCCCTCATCACTGGCACTGTGATGGTGTCACTTCCAGTACCGGCTGGAAGTAACGTCAGCGTGTTGCCAGCAATGCAGGCCTGGGCCTAGTTTTCTGCCAATAAGCCCCCCTTCCCCCCAGGTTGCCAGGCTCCACCCTTCAAAGCAGCCATTTTCTCCAGAGAAAAGAAGAATAATTGGTTTTTATACCCCGCTCTTCACTACCTGAAGAAGTCTCAGAGCGGCTTACAAACGCTCTCCTCACCCCACAACGGACAACCCTGTGAGGCAGGTGGGGCTGAGAGCACTGAGAGAACTGGTGGCTGACCCAAGGTGACCCAGCCGGCTTCTTGTGGAGGAGGAGTGGGGAATCAAACCCGGTTCTCCAGATTAGAGTCTGCCGCTCTTAACCACTACACCACAGCTGCAATTTCAGATCTCCAGGCCCCATCTGGAGATTGGCAACCCATAGTTCATTTGTGAGAAGGCAGCCATGGGGAGAGGGGGAGCCCCACAGGAAAAAAAAGAGAGAGAAAAGCCCCAAATACCGAGTCAATCCCTCAGAGCCCTCAGCATCTCCTTGTCTACCAGCAATTTCTCCTCAGAAAAAACCCTCAGATTTTCTGTCAGTTCTTTACTTCCCACACATTCCAAGAGTTGATGTTTCGGCACCAAACTGGTACCCAGGGATGAAATTCAGGCCCACCTTGTCATTTTAAAAGGAGGGGGCTGGCCTACCTAGTTGTTATCATTTTCTGGGGGGGGGGTCTCAACCTTCGATGTATGTTGGGTTCTCAGTATTTAAACCTTTTACTTGTGTTAGGCCAGGGGTGGGCAAACTTGGTCAGCGTTAAGAGCCACCTAGAACAGGGGTGGCCAAACTTGCTTAACGTAAGAGCCACATAGAATAAACATCAGATGTTTGAGAGCCACAAGACATGAACAAATATTACCTGATTTTATTGACAAATAAGCAAATTTGCTTTGTATTAACATTAAATGAGACTGCCAAAAATAATAACAAAAGGGGTAAAAGCAGATATTGATAATGATATTAATTTGTCCAATGATTTTTGTTTGCTAATGATATTTAGGTTCCCCAGCCACCCTGCTGGGAGCCACATAATATATGTGAAAGAGCCACATGCAGCTCCCGAGCCACAGTTTGCCCACCCCTGTGTTAGGCAATTGTGCCGAAAATTGTTTTACGGTGATCAAAAGATTCTTGTTTTGCTCCTGTGGCACGTGGTTCTAGTCCGGGCTATACTGGTGGCTGCGTGACATAATGCGGGAGGGTCTTCTGTCTCTGCTGCTGACGGTATCCCTTTATCTGAACATGTGAACATAGGAAGCAGTGCCTTAGACCGACCCCAAACATGGCTCCTTTCGCCTCAGAACAGCTTCTGCTGACTTGTTTTGTCTCTCCCGTGACTTTCCCAATTCTACCACAGTCCGAAATGGAAATGTTAGGATCTGAAGTGGAACATGAAGCAGACACTATGCCCCTGAGCTGTGATCCTTTTCTCACCCCAAGAGCTGATTTCCACACATTTCCTAACCTGATTGGTGGTAGAGCAAACTCTGGGCTTATCCATGGTGGGAGGGCTTCTGGCCCTGCTGCTGGATCTCCTGATGGCCCCTGGGTTTTGGCCACTGTGTGACACAGAGTGTGGCACTAGATAGGCCATTGGCCTGATCCAACATGGCTTCTCTTACGTTCTTATGTCTGGAGCAGTGATGCTCTGAATTCTTGGTGCTTGGGGGGCCCACAGTGGGAGGGCTTCTGGAGTTCTGGCCCCGCTGATGGACCTCCTGATGACACCTGGGTTTTGGCCACGCTGTGACACAGAGTGTTGGACTGGATGGGCCGCTGGCCTTATCCAACATGGCTTCTTCTATGTTCTTATGTTCTTATCCAACCACTTTTTAAGGGCAACGAAGCTCAGATCTCAGTGCTTTGTATGTGTACATGGACGTGGCCTGAGGAAGCACCAGGTTCCAAAGGAAAACTTGTTCAAAAGAAAAGTAATACACGTCTCTTTAAAGACAAGATTCTAATTTAAAGGTCACAGTAGAATTACTGTCCCTGGCCCTCACCCCAGAGGGAGAAATCCAACGTATCTGTACAGTGCTGCACTACCTCCCCATCACCAGGCCTTCAAACACCTCGGAGGCAAGTTTAACACCTTTCAATTAACAGAATTAGCTTCACTGGCTGCTCTAAAGGTTCAGACCAGGGTGGGTTTTTTTTTTGGCATCTCTCTCTCTCTCTCCCTCTCTCTCTCGTGCGTGCTAATGTCCAAGGTGTATGAGATGTCCATCAGCTGTTAGAGACCACCTGCATAAGAAGGGAATCTTTGAAGATGAGAAAAATTCTCAATGCCACAGTAGTCAGACCCAGCACTGCTGGTACCGTTATGCAGTGGTGGTGGTAGTGGGCAAATCAGGAAACGCAGCTCAGCTAAAGAGGGATTTCTGCCTATGCATGGGAAATCGCTTATTCGTCATGTGCTCAGAGGCAGGAGAAGCACACTGTCTTAATCTGTGGAAATGGGGAGCTGAAGCTCTTGAACACATATGAAGTCATTATACACATATGAAGACTTATACTGAAGTCAGTATTGCCTACTCAGACTGGCAGCTGCTCTCCACGGTCTCAGGCTGAGGTCTTTCACATCACCTGCTGCCTAGTCCTTTTTAACTGGAGATGCCGGGGATCAATGCTCCCTCTAAGCTGTGGAGTCATGTGAACAAGAGCTACTGGCATTAAAGTTGTGGGCAAGCAATTTGGCAAGTGCATAAATTAGTTTGCTCTGGAGCCATCCTTCCTGAGCGAAGACGAAAATGTGTGAGCCGGAGGCTAAAAAACTCTGAGCTAGTTCACACTAACTCCGCTTAGAGGGAACACTGCTGGGGAGTGGGGACTGAACCTGGGACCTTCTGCGTGCCAAGCAGAGGCTCTTCCACTGAGCCACAGCCCCCAGTTTGGTGCAGTGGTTAAGAGAGCGGACTCTAATCTGGGAGAACCAGGTTTTTATTCCCCACTCCTCCACACGCAGCTGCCAGCAAGATCTCGGGTCAGTTACCAGTTCTCTCAGAGCTGTTCTCTCAAGAGTAGTTCTCGAGAGAGCTCTCTCAGCCCCACCTTCCTCACAGGGTGTCTGTTGTGGGGAGGGGGAGGGAAAGGAGATTGTAAACTGCTCTGAGTCTCCTTCAGGTAGTGAAATGCAGAGCATAAACCCAATCTCTACTTCTTCTTCTCATGTTGTTAAAAGGCAGCTGTGATACTTGCAAAAACCACAGGGCGCATGACACTCCAAGCTGTAGTTGGCGTGCTAGCATTGGGAAGGGCACTACAGAAAAATCCACCAACGCCAGTGACCGCATAATGGGATTTGTGCAGAAAAAAATGAAATCCCATGTTGGCTAGCTGGGGGGGATGACAGAAATCTCTGTTATCTCATGCAATAAAAAGATGGCACTGCTAGTCAGCGTCTGGGGACCCTTGGACCAAATCCAGCTTCACAGAGAAGTGTCACCCAGCTACCCAGAGATGTAGAGGGGCTGGTGGGTGTGGCCAAAGGCCTTGCTGGCTAGCCAATCCTGGGAGCGGACCTCAGAGCCATTGAGGGCCAGCCTAGGGTTGCCAGGTCTGGGTTGGAAAATACCTCTTTGGGGGTGGATCCAGGAGAGGGCGGGGTTTGGGGAGGGGAGGGGCCTCAGCATGGTACCATGCCATAGAACCCACCCTTCAAAGCAGCCATTTTCCTCTAGGGGAGCTGATTTCTGTCAGCTGGAGATCAGTTGGAAAAGCGGGAGATCTCCCGGCCCCGCATGGAGGCTGGCAACCCTATCCAAGCCCCAGATGCCATCCTTAATGGGATCTTTCAAGAAGAGAAGAAGAACAAGAAGAGATTGGATTCATACTTCACCCTTCACTACCCAAAGGAGTCTCAGAACTACAGGTTGTCCAAGGTCATCCAGCAGCTGCAAGTGGAGGAGCAGGGAATCAAACTTGGCTCTCCCAGATTAGAGTCCGCACACTTAACCCCTACACCAAACTGGCTGTGGGGAAATCTGTGGAGGTGCTCACAACAGGAATGGAGCGGCAGAAGAACCCACAGTTCCCCGGTGTCAAAGATATCGGGGTTTGTGCAAGGAACCCCCCCCCCCATTCCTCTGCAGCTAACTGAGACGGCTGTGGGACTCCAGAACATTGCAGACTCCCCCCCCCCAACCTTTAATCTGCAACTAACACCTATACACCTATACGTAGGCAGTGGAGGGAGGTGTGGGGGGGAATCCAACCTGAATTGCTGGAACATCTACAGCAATTTTTTCTGTTCCCAATTAGTCAGGGCCTGAGAAACAAGAGCTCTCATGCTACTCCTGGCATCCAGGTTGTGCCCCCCCCCCCCCGGGTGCTTCTCCCAATGCTGGATTTTTTTAAAAAAAATTTGGTCTTCATCTTCTCCTAAATTTATCCCCCACGAGGATATTAATTATGTTAAAGGAATATAGATCGCCGAGAGCCATGAATGTCTTTGGCGAGCTGCCGCGGTTCTGTCGGTAGATCTTCGCGCACACGCACAGCGACTCCCGCGTGAATCGTTTCCTCTCCGAAAGGCAGAGCACGGAAAAGAAGGCCAAGGAGGCACGCCGGGGGGGGGGGGGGGTAAAGGAAAGCAGCCGTTTCTCAGCCACGCCGATTCATAAGATTCGCTTGTTTGATTCTGCTTTTCGAGCAGCAAGATTGGTTCTTCTTTTTTTAAAAAAAGATGAATAATGTCCTGTCCCCCTCCACTGCTTTTCAGGTTCAGAGACCAGGGATTTTCAACCTGCTTTCTACTGGCAGTTCACACAGAGGCAAAGATGGAAGCCACATTAGCTTTTTTTAAAAAAAACCCGCAACAACAACCCAGAAGAAATGGGTGATTACTGCTAGGAGGAGTCGAAGCTTTAACAATGTAGATAATGTCGCTTTCTCACCTCGGACCGCTGGGGAGCTATAATCGCGCCTGGCGCACGCCACAAATGCTCGCAACAATGGCTGGAAATGTCTCAGCATTCCGCTGCCAAGCCCTCTGGCTTCTCCAAAGACAAGCTTCGTTCAAGGGGGCTGGCGAAGGGGGATAGGGACGAAAGGGGCAGAGAGGAGGAATGGCAACGGAGCGCAACGTTGGCAACTCCAGCCTGGGGAAATGCCTGGAGAATTTGGGGGCAGCGTCTGTGTAGGGGGAATTCGGAGAGAGATTTCACCTGGAGTCTGTGGTATGCTGTAGTACACAGCAGAAGAACAGTAGGTTTTTATACCCCACTTTTCTCTGCCTCGAAGGTTGGGTTGCCAGGTCTGGGTTGGGAAATACCTGGAGACTTTGGGGGTGGATCTGGGAGAGGGCGGGTTTTGGGGAGGGGAGGGGCCTCAGCATGGTACCATGCCCTAGAGTCCACCCTCCAAAGCAGCCATTTTCTCCAGGGGAGCTGATCTCTGTTGGCTGGGGATCAGTTGTAAAAGCGGGAGATCCCCAGGCCCCACCTGGAGGTTGGCCGTCCTAGGAACGGAAGCCAGGTTCGCCAACAGGGCCTGGACTGACTCGCGAACGAAAGGTTCAAGGACACGAGATGCTCAGAGTGGTGTGAGTGGAGCTCTTCTCAAAAAGCCAGGCACGCGGGGGCCTGATTCAGACTGGGACTGCAGGGCAAAGTGGTGGAGGGAAAAGGGAAACTTCTGTCTTTCTTCAAGCGTCGGAACTGGAAGTGACGATGCTAAGAGTGTCGGGAAGTTCCCTGAGAGAAGAGGTGGTTGTGCGCATTGCTATTGACTGTGATGGGCTTTGAGGGCAGTGACAGGCAGGGTTGGGGATGATGGGGGCAGGGTTATCGGATCCAGGCTGGGAAACCCCTGGAGATTTGGGGGCAAGGGTGTAGACTTTCCAGTTTCCTAGGGGGGAAGGGGGCTGGGCCAGAGACATCACAGGCCGTTGTCTCCAGGGGAGGCTCAGCATGTCCTGGAAAAATTCGGGGGGGGGGAGGCGGCTCCAGATCCCCAGCCCCCCTGAAGTTGATGCCTATGTTTGGGGGGGGTGGAGCCTGGGGAGTAGAGGGACCCCAGTGGGGTCCAGTGCCACACAGTCCACCCTCCAAAGCACCCATTATGCCACTGTTGCAAACTTGTTCAATGCATTAACACTTCCTTCCAGCTTCAGACAGAAATTGAAAGGAGGGGGTGGTGGTGGAGGAGGAGAAGAGTAGTAGCAGTAGTGGTAGGAGATTGGATATATACCCCGCCTTTCACTACCGGAAGGAGTCTCCGAGCGGCTTACAATCCCTTTCTCTTCCCCTCCCCGCAACAGACACCCTGGGAGGTAAATGGGGCTGAGAGAGCTCTCTCGAGGACTGCCCTTGAGAGGACAGCTCTGAGAGAACTTGTGACTGACTCAAGGTCACCCCAGCAGCTGCATGCGGAGGAGCGGGAGAATCAAACCCGGTTCTCCCAGTTTAGAGTCCGCGCTCTTAACCACCGCACCAAACGGGCTCTGAGCCAGCTGAAGTTGGGTTTATTTATTTTCATTTATTTTTTCAAATTTCTACCCCACCCTCCCAGCCAAGGCCGGCTCAGGAGAATCCGGGGATGATGGGGAAGGGTTGACAGATCCAGGTTGGGAAACCGCTGGAGATTTGGGGGTGGAGCCTGGGGAGGACAGGGACCTCAGTGGGGGACAATGCCGTAGAATCCACCATCCAAAGCAGCCATTCTCTGTGAGCGAACTGATCTCTGTAGTCTACAGATCAGCCGTCATTCCGGGAGATCCCCAGGTCCCTCCTGGAGGCTGGCCTCCCTATGAGTCCCAAGGGACGCCCGGACAGGCATGCCAAGAATACCCACAGTGGTCCAAAGCAGATGACAGTGGCAGTGGAGGGAAAAAAGGCCAATACGAGAGCGTTATTTTGGCCCAGAGATAGGAAGGAGGAGGAGAGAGAAGAAAATTGGGGGACTGCCCCACCCCCAAACTTCAGAAGAGAAGAGAAAAGATTGGATTTATATTACGCCCTTCACTGCCCCAAGGAGCCTCAGAACTGCTTACTATCACCTTTCCCTTCCCCTCCCCACACCAGACACCCTGGGAGGGAGGTGGGGCTGAGAGAGCTCTGACAGAAACTGCTCTTTTTTAAGGACAGCTGTGCCAGAACTATGGCTTGCCCAAAGTCATCCAGCAGGTGCAAGTGGAGGAGTGGGGAATCAAACCCGGCTCTCCCAGATTAGAGTCCGCGCACTTAACCACTACGCCAGACTGGCTGTGGGGAATCTGCTGGGGAATCTGATCTGCGCAGCACCATTTCAGGACAGGTACCCTGCCGTGCAGAGGCTCAGCACCCCAGCCATGCCATTTCCTCCACCTCTCTCTAAGAAGCACTGCAGAGAGACCTCGAAAGAAGAGGGGGGAGACGGCTGTAGATACAGGGGAGGTGCCGTCAAACTGTGGCCTTCCGGTGTTCGTTTCAGGTTGTGACTGGCTTTCATTCCTTTGCTGCCCGATACCAGCTTAACCTCTGCAAGCTGTCTGGTGCAGTTTTATGGCCGAAAGCCGGCAGGAAAGCGAGGCCGTAAATAAACTGACAAATAAACATGGAGATGGAGTGATCTGGCCGGGCCTCAAGCCTTTCCCTGCACTCCTGCCCGTTTATCACCTGACCCCATTACCGCAAGGAGGCAACGCATTCAGCGGAGCACCTAAACGGCTTCCGGTACGCTGGCCTCGGGGATGCTTGACCCCTTGCCTCCGCCAGACATGGTCATGATTATGAAAGAGTTGGTTATATCACCCGCGGGGGGCTATGGGCACTCACGTTCAGGAGACCCATGGAAGCTCAAAGCATATATTTATATATCGAAGGTCAGCCACCTGGCACGGCTGATATGAATTCACGTGTGGACTGGAGCAGGATTAAAAACAAAATGAGCAGCCAGTCCGAGCTTCTGCTAATTCGGCCATGCTCTGGTTCACTCCACCGTATCCCAGCATGCATTCTGTGAATACAGCTGTTATTAGATCAAGGTGGGTAGCTGTGTTAGTCTGACTCTAGCAGTAGAAAACAACAAGACCGATTTCCCATGAGGCGCTGCTCCGGTGTTGTTCTTCCCTTTGCCCCGATTGTGTGCTTGAATTTCCCACTATTTGCCCCACACCGCATTTTGACCCTCGGCTTTGCCCGATTTTCCCCGCGGCTTCAGCGATCGTGTTTTTTGAGCAGCGCCTCGTGGGAAATCAGTCCAAGAGTCCAGTAGCACCTTAAAGAGTAACAAAATATGTGGCAGGGTAGGAGTTTTCATGAGTCACTGCTTACTTCTTCAGATACAGCTAGAATGGGAGTCCATCTGTCCTTATATATTGGAAAGTAGAGCGATTTCAGATGCCAAATGACATTAGCAGGCACATGACAATAGCAGGTGAATAACAATAGCAGGAATGATTGGATTTAGGTGCGATATGCAGAGGGGTAATAGATGTGGAGAAATCAGCTTTGCTGATGAGACAGGAAACCTAGGTCTCGATTCAGTCCCGGTGGATGCATTGTCTTGCACTTCATCATCAACTGCAGTTCAGCAGTCCCTCTCTCTAATCTCCCTTTGAGCGTTGTGGTTTCTAATGTCAGACTTATGTCTGTTAATCCTTTGCCAAAGGGAGGGTTCTGTTTGTCCAATGTAGAGGGTGGAAGGGCATTGTTGACATGTGATGGCATAAATTATTGTTACTGTTACTGTATAGGGCAAGACTAAGTCCTAGTTAACAGAGCACGGTGGGCGAGAGCTGAGGATGCTAAAAGGGACTGTGCGGTTGCAGGGTTCCAGTTCTCCAGGCTGGTTTGCCTAAAACATCCACCTGCGAAGCAGAAAACTAGCAGAGTAGGGAGAAAGATTATGTTCTCTCGTCTTGCTCGCTGCATGGGTTTTTTAAGGATGCAGAGCTATTCAAAGTGGCCTGAGATGGTGTAGCCTTTTCCACTACCTCATTTTTTCCTCCTTGCATGCATCGAGTTTGACCATCAAACATGTTCAGTGCTAAATTTGCACCATCCCCAGAAAGCGTTATTAATGATACGATGATTAAGCCTACTGAAGAACAAGCCCTAATCCTATCCAACCCCCTAACCATCTTGGGGGCTCTCTTTTGTACTTTTCCCAGCTCTATAATGTCTTTTCTAAGATACGGTGACCAGAACTGCACACAATATTCCAAATGAGGGCCTCACCATTGATCTGTACAGGGGTATTACAATAGTTGCCTTTTTTATTTTCAATCCCTCTCCTAATAATTCCCAGCTTCTCTGGGAAGAAGAAGAAGAAGAAGAAGAAGAGATTAGATTTATACCCCACCCTTCACTCACTTGGAGTCTCAGAGCGGCTTACAAACTCCTTTTCCCTTCCCCTCCCCACAACAGACACCCTGTGAGGTAGGTGGGGCTGAGAGAACTCTTTCCCAAGCTGTCCTTGAGGGAACAGCTGGTACAGAGCTATGGCTTGCCCAAGGTCATCCAGCCAGGTGCAAGTGGAGGAGTGGGGAATCAAACCCGGTTCTCCCAGATTAGAGTCCGTGCACTTAACCACTACACCAAACTGGCAGTGTAGTGGGGCAGTTAAGACAGGACTGGGGAGACTCAAGTTTTTGGGTAACAAAAACGAGGAACACACCTACTGGATGGAGGGTACACTTCTGAGTAGCAGTGTGTGTGAACAAGATCTTGGGGGTACGGGCGGACCGAAAGTTAAATATGAGCAGCCAGTGTGATGCGGCGACAAAGAAGGCTAATGCGATCTTGGGTTGTAAATGAAGGAATAACATCCAAATTGCAAGATGTCACAGTCCCGCTGTACACTGCATTGGTCAGGCTGCACCTGGAGTATTGTATGCAGTTCTGGAGGCCTCACTTCAAAAAGGACGTGGACAGAATGGAGCATGTGCGGAGAAGAGCAATGAAGCTGGCTGCAGGCCTGGAGACCAAGCTCTATGAGGACAGGATTGCTCTCTCGAAGTATTTGAAGGGCTGTCACTTGGAGGAGGGCAGGGAGCTGTTCCTGTTGGCAGCAGAGGAGAGGAGGACTCACAATAATGGCTTTCAGTTAAGGGCGGGAAGGTACCAGCTGGATATTAGGAAAAACTGTAGTTGTGCAACAGTGAAATCAGCTGCCTAGGGAGGTCATGAGCTCGCCCTCACTGGCAGTCCTTAAACAGCGGCTGGACAAACACTTCTCAGGGATGCTCTAGGCTGATCCTGCATTAAGCAGGGGGTTGGACTAGATGGCCTGTATGGCCCTTTCCAATTCTATGATTCTAAGTTGAAATCCCCATTTAGCCATGGAGATCTCTATGGTCTTCACGGCTGAAGCAGGACTTGAGTTGAGCACGGTTGAGCAGAAAGCCAGTTTGGTATAGTGGTTAAGTGCACGGACTCTAATCTGGGAGAACTGGGTTTGATTCCCCACTTTTCCACTTGCACCTGCTGGATGACCTGGGGCAAGTTATAGTTCTGTCAGAGCTGTTCTTGAAAAAGAGCAGTTTCTGTCAGAGCTCTCTCAGCCCCACCTACCTCACTGGGGGTCTGTTGTGGGGAGGGGAAGGGAAAGGAGATTGTAAGCCGCTCTGAGACTCCTTTGGGTAGTGAAGGGCAGGGTATAAATCCAATCTCTTCTCTCTCCTTCTCTCTTTGAACCCTGGGCCAACTGCTTTGTCTTAGACTAATTTATTCTGCATGGTTATCTTGAGGGTTAGGCGGAGGGAAGGGGGGAGGAGAGAAAACCATGTGTGGTCCCCGAGTTCCTCGGGGGAAGAGCCGGATAAAAATGTAATAATAGATAATGCGCACTTCTGAGTAAACATAATTAGAATTCAGCTGTTGGTCCCCGCTCGGCTCAGAGCAACTAAATTGCATTAGTTCAAGAGATTTTTTTCCCCCGACCGGGCTGCCCATCAATCAGCCTGCAGAAGTTAGAACTCCAGCAGTGTGTCCCCAGTCCTGCCAAGACACCCGAACTGGTTCACAAAGGGCATCAGATGCTGCAAAGCAGGCCGCATCATGGCTATCAGCGACGCCTTTCCAGTCTTCTGCTTGCAAGGAAGAATCTGCCTGAGCTTCCGTGGCTTTAATTGATCCCTTTCTCCAGTGCTAATGAAAAAATGCAAATCCGAGGACACCGCGTGCTGTTTTATGGGGCGGGAGGCCCAAACCCCGTTTAAAGTGATAAATGGAACCCGGATTCAGTGGTCGGCCCCTCTATGATTATGGAGACAAATTGCAAACACAATCCCCGCTCATTGTGCAGGTTAGCTACGACGGTGATTTACTTTCACTATTGAATGCTTAATTCAAAAAAGGTCACTCCACTCAATTATCTGCCCCCGGACTAAAGGTAAATTACATCGGCTGCATGGAGGCTGGAAACGAGGAAGAATCCTTCTTTGATGTTATTTAGATAACAGCTTAATAACCACCTTCCACAGATGCTAATGAGCCAGCATTGCTTATTCTTGCCTCACTCTGGCTGCTTTTCTGCTAGCCACACGCAAGTCCCTGAGGGTGCCCGAGGTTTGTCCACTTGCAAAACTTGGTTCCACCTAAAGCGAGCTGTATTTACAGGCCACGGGCATGCTGGGAAGAGTTACTGTCAGAGAAGACACCTTTGGAAGTGTGGATGGAAAGGCTGTGATAATCGATCACCGGAGATCGTGGTATTTCAACTGGTCATTCCCAGAGCAAGTTCAAGAGGACTGCTACTGTGCTATGAGAAACCAATTAATTTAATAATTAAATGTTAGTGTGAGACTCTAGACATGCTGTTCCATGAAACCCCTTTTAATCCAATCCCATCTGATGAAAACACGCAACAGAATTGTTCTCCCTCAGAGGATATATTTATTTATTTATTTATTTATTTATTTGATTTTTAAGCCGCTCTCCCTGCAATTGCAGGGAGAACATAAGAACATAAGGGAGAACATATAAGAACATAAGAACATCAGAGAAGCCATGTTGGATCAGGCCGATGGCCCATCCAGTTCAACACTCTGTATCACAAAGTGGCCAAAACCCAGGTGCCATCAGGAGGTCCACCAGCAGAGCCAGAACGTCAGAAGCCAGAACATCAGAAGCAATCCCACTGTCACCCCCCCCCCCCCCGAAGCACCAAGAAGACAGAGCATCACTGCCCCAGACATAAGAACATAAGAGAAGCCAATGTTGGATCAGACCAATGGCCCATCCAGTCCAATATTCTGTATCACACAGGGGCCAAAACCCAGGTGACATCAAGAGATCCACCAGTGGGGCCAGAACTCCACAAGCCCTCCCACTGTGGCGCCCCATGCACCAAGAAGACAGAGCATCACTGCTCCAGACATAAGAACATAAGAGAAGCCAATGTTGGATCAGACCAATGGCCCATCCAGTCCAATATTCTGTATCACACAGGGGCCAAAACCCAGGTGACATCAAGAGATCCACCAGTGGGGCCAGAACTCCACAAGCCCTCCCACTGTGGCGCCCCATGCACCAAGAAGACAGAGCATCACTGCTCCAGACATAAGAACATAAGAGAAGCCAATGTTGGATCAGACCAATGGCCCATCCAGTCCAATATTCTGTATCACACAGGGGCCAAAACCCAGGTGACATCAAGAGATCCACCAGTGGGGCCAGAACTCCACAAGCCCTCCCACTGTGGCGCCCCATGCACCAAGAAGACAGAGCATCACTGCTCCAGACAAGAGCGTCCCATCTATACTTTGTGGCTAATAGCCACTGATGGACCTCTGCTCCATATGTTTATCCAGTCCCCTCTTCAAGCTGTCTATGCCACCACTTCCTGCGACAGTGAACTGCTCATGTTAATTACTCTTTGGGTGAAGAAGTATTGACACCTGCTACAGGAGTCATTATTCTGTGCATAGTTCCATCCAGGATGGGCATGAACCAAATTATGAACTGTATTTTGTGATGTATCAGGCTAGTTCATGCATTTGTGAACCATGATTCGTGCAATCGCGGTGTTCATGAACTGCCCACGCACCACCATGATTTTTGCAATGGTTCACTTGGTTCAAAAGAGGGTTTGTGATCGGATATGCTGGCTCCCAGGGCAATGGTTGGAAACTCTTCAAAACCACACCGCCACCAAGGCTGACTTGCCAGTGAGCTCAGAAGGCCTTCTGAATTCACATGTGAGATTCATGGCAGCTTCTGGGGGCGGGGGGGGGGGGGGGGGAGAGCAAAAGGGATCGCTGAACTGGCTTGCATCTATTAGATGCATGCCAGTTCAGCAATCCCTTTCATTCCCTTTGGCCAGGAAGCTGCGCGAACCTCACGAACCTGAACCAGTTTGGTAAATTGAAAACGTTTGTGGAAGTTCACGAGCTATAGTTCATAAGACCCCATGAACCACCACGAGCCTCCATTTTCCAAGTTTGTGCCCACCTCTAGTCCCATCTCATGGGGGTCAACAGGAATCTCCTCACAGGAAACACTAGCAGAGAGAATAAGTACATAGTGGTGGGGCAATAATACTGAGCAGAAAAATGGCTGGCCGTGGTTTAAGCACACCCCACTGCCCCTGGTCCTTCCTTCGCTCCTTTTCATTTTTTTTAATGATCTCTCAGGACTTTTAGCGTACAACACATGGTTTTACTGATTGCCCATTATTTAATCAGGACTTCCCCACTCTAGAAGCATAATCATCCAGGTTACTTAGAGATGAACCAAATGTGGACAATCACAACCCAATCAAAGAACAAATGTAAAGAAAGCAGTCGTAAGAGTCTGACCCACAGATCAAGCAGTCAACAAGACTTGCAAAGAAAATACCTTTCTGTATAGTATTGTCAGCAAGCACTACAACACAATGAACAAATTCCTTCAAATCATAAGAAAATCCTTGTGTAAAAATACATCGTCATCGTCTCCGGATTATATAACAACGTTTCAAATTGGATCTTCCTCAGGAAATATTCTGTAGCATACAAAAGTACAATTCTTTAGAATATGCGCAATGTGAAAAATGAAAAACAGCGTCCTATCTAAATGTATTGTAAGTTACTATTATACATGGGTTCATTTTTAAAATACTTTGTATTTTTTCATAAGTGGAATATTATTATTTTGCAGACCTTTCCTGATTTTTTGTAAAGCACTTTATGGGCGTAAGAGCTTTTGTACCACTCTGTAAGACCGTACTTGGATTTTATACTGTTTTTCATTTTTCACATTGTGCATATTCTAAACAATTGTATTTGTATTTTTGTACTTTACAGAATATTTCCTGAGGAAGATCCAATTTTGAAATGTTATATAATCCGGAGACGACGACAATGTATTTTTACACAGATTTTTATGTGATTTGAAGGAATTTGTTCGTTGTGTTGCAGTGCTTGTTGACAATGATATACAGAAAGCATTTTCTTTGCAAGTCTTGTTGACTACTTGATTTTTGGGTCAGACTTTTGTGACCGTTTTCTTTACGTTTGTACTCAGAGACGAAGACAAGTGAACTACCCTGCGCGTGGCAAAATTTCAGCTGTTTTCAGATCACATGACAACTTTTGCAGTAGCATTCTTCCACATTCTCCTGTGGAACGAGTTTTATTGTGGGATGAGGGTTTGCTGTTTATGACTCCGGTTGCAAAAACAGTAAAGGCAATAGCAACAGACAATAGCGATTGCTGGATATGTACCCGATACCTGCGATTTGCTTATGTAAAGCTGCCCTCAACATGAAAGGGTTCGTTACATTTGTAGGCACTCGGAAGGTATAGAAAACGGGCCAAAGGCAACGGGAGTGACCACAGACTTACCCGACTCACGGGTGCAGCCTCGCACCACCTCGCTCCACGGCCCCGCCCCGATGGCGTTGAAGGCTTGGATCTGCAGCTCGTATTCCGTCCACTCCTGAAGATCCTCAATTGTGTGCTCCCTCTCCAGGCGGTCGCCAATGACCTTTACGATCGCGGGAGACTGCACATCCGCCCGCCAGTATTTGATCCGGTAACCCACCGACTCGGGATTTCCATTATATTGTGTGTCGGGGAGAGGCTAGGAGCACAAAAAGAGAGCAGTATGTTCACGTTGGGTGAGAGAGGGGCCATTCTGTGACACTCGAAAGCACGGGGTACAGAACTGTTGGAAGACTGGAGGAAGTAAGCAGGGGTCATTTCGAGGGGGAACAAGCAGGAACGGCTTTCCGGGAGAAACAAGCCCAGGAGTAGGGAACCCAGGCATGCTTGCATCTCTGCCCTTTGTCAGGGGGTGTGGCATATGCAAATAAGTTATGCTAACGAGTTATGCTAATGAGCTCCTGCACCTCTTTTTCTATGAAACGACCCCTGGACTGTCCTGTGAATGCTGACCTTGGCACCGGGACACCCGCTGGCTTTGATAACGCCGCAGGGGTCAAGGGACTGAACCTGTCATAGAGAGGTTCTGAAATGCCCACATTCTGTTTTCTGTCCAGCAGAAGGGGCACGACAGGTGCATGGGGTGGGAAGTTCTTTATGTCAAACCCAGGATACCACAATGCTCCTCTACGACCCAACAGCTATTTTATAGACAGGCAGATCGGCTCTGGCGCTTCCGCAGAGAAAATGCAAAACAATCTCTGGCAGGGCTCTGGGGCCGGTAAACACGGCCTTAATTCACAGGAGCAAACCCTCCAAAGCTCATTATTCGTGGTGGATTATTCTTAACCCCACTCAGGCAGCAATGAAATGCATGCTCTTATCTGCAGTGTCATGCAATCCCGGGCCTTTCATCTGTATCTGCCTGACTGGCTGTCTGCCCACTGATCCATCTCACCTACTCAGAATAACATTCCTGACTCTTTGACTAGAATCCGGAGAGCTACTTTAGGTGGAACCGAAGAACTGTGATCACAGTCGGTGGGATTTGTAGCTTGTTTCTTTGTTTGAAGGGCAGGCCTCCGTGGGCAGATGATGGGGGGGGGGAAAAGAATCCTGAGGATTTGGGAAATGTATATTGCGTAGAGTTGCCAGCCTCCAGGAGGGGCCAGGATCTCTACCCAGAGATCAGTTCTACTGGAGAAAATGCCTGCTTTGGAGGATGAACTCTATACTAAAAAGGTCAAGGTCTCCCTCCCTCGAAGACCAGTCAAATCCAACTCTAGGGGGCGGTGCTCATCTCCGTTTCCAAGCTGAGGAGCCAGCGCTGTCTGAAGACTTTTTCCGTGGTTATGTGGCAGGCATGCCTAAATGCCGAGGCTCACGGAACGCTATTACTTTCCCACCAAATGTCTTGCTTTTGAACTGCTAGGTTGGCAGGAGCAGGCCAGAGACGGGGGCTCATTTTGAAACGTGGCACTGAGGTCTCGAACTACCAAATGACAGACCTTCTGGTCTGCAGTTCAAGCGTCTTAACCTCTTAGCCACCGTATCCCCTAGGCCGCACCAACACCTTTCTTGGTGCCTGCCAAGTGTTTTTAGAAAGGGGGAGGACATGTGGGGCTTTTGCTCAACATAGCTTCTGATTGGCCACAGAAGAAGAAGAGATTGGATTTATACCCCGCCCTTCTCTACCCGAAGGAGTCTCAGAGGGGCTCACGATCGCCTTTCCCTTCCCCTCCCCACAACAGACACCCTGCGAGGCAGGTGGGCCTGAGAGAGCTCTTTCAAGGACTGCCCTTGAGAGAACAGCTCCAAGAGAACTGGTGACTGAACCAAGGTCACAACAGCAGTGGCATGTGGAGGAGTGGGGGAATCGAATCCGGTTCTCCCAGATTAGAGTCCGCTGCTCTTAACCACCAGACCAAACTGGCTCTCACAGGCAGGGGTCATTTTGTAGAAAAAGAGGGGCAGGAGCTCATTAGCATAACTCATTAGTATAACTTATTTGCATATGGTACACCACCTGACATCACCGGAAGTATGTCAGAAGGCAAGAAAGAAAGAAGAGAGAGAGAAAGAGAGAAAGAAAGAGCTGGCAGAGAGGGGACAGCTACTAATCCAAGCCTCAGAAATACCACTATTCTGGGAGGATAGCTTCAATGGTGGCTGAAGCTTTCAGAAGGCTGGTCGGAGGAACAAGGACCTTTCCAGGGGACGGGGTCATTTTGCTGCAGCCATGACACAAGCAGGCATTCCACTGCGGGGGGGGGGGCTGGCACCAACTCCCGGAGCTGCGCTCCCCCAAGCTCCTGCTCGAAAGGACCCCTGCTCACAGGAGATTTGATTGCTCCTGCAGATTTTTACAAACATTGCTTTAGCAGAAGGGGGCCACCACAGCACAAGGATCTTCACTATGAGACTGAAGGTAGGCTGCAGCAACCGTGATATGGCAGGCTGTGCCAGAAATCCAAAGGTGCCCACAGGATCAAAAAGGTTGGGGATCCCTGCTCTATATACCATTATACACAATTCTCCCTCTAAGCCATGGAGTCTTGCAGCAAAAAAATCTACTTTGTGAGCTATGGGCATTACAGTTGTGAGTGAGCAATTTGGCTGCTGCAGAAATTAGTTTGCTCTGGAGCCATCCTTCCTGAGCTAGGACAAAAATGTGTGAGCTGGAGGCTAAAAAACTCTGAGCTAGCTCACACTAACTCAGCTTAGAGGGAACACTGATTATACCTCACTGAACTCTCCTCCTTTCCCCTCCCCGAGCCCTTCCTCTCCCAGGCTCTGCCCCCATACCTGCAGGAATTTCCCCACTTGGGGCTCGCAACCTTATGTTTCCCTCAACGGTAGGAAAACTATCACAGTGTTCATTTCACATACCCTCAGGAAAATCTGGGAATTTCTCAGTGTGGAGCGAAGGAGGCTGAAACCTCAGTAGGAAAACAGTTTAAAACAGGAGAGCACAAGAAATTGGGAAAACGGGGATGTTTTCCAGCGAGATAGGTTCAGGGGTGGGTACAGCAGTCAAAGCTGCATGATAAATTCATTTATCAGTGGTCCAGCAATTTATCACCAGGTTCCCGAGTTAATCACTTAGCTCTCTAATCAATCACAGGGCCAAAACCTGCACGGTGGTGCTCTTTTTTCTACGTGGAAAGAAATTCCCCCTTTGCAGTTCTACTAACTTCAAATCGAGAGCCGCTCCAAGGAACTGCTGAATTTCACGGTCTTTCTCCGGCGTTCTGTCGCCATAAACAGACAAGTGGCAGCATCTGTTCTATTCTATTCTAATTATGTCACATTTATAATTTCTTGTTATGCTTTTAGTGTTTGGCTCATTAGCAGGGCTATTTTTGGGCAAGAATGCACAGGAATGGAGTTCCGGCTGGCTTCCAAGTTGGCCAAGCCTACAGCCTCCCCCCCTCGGGTTCCCCCTCGGGGAAGCCAAGCCGATCCAGGGAAGGAAGGCAGTTTAAGCCCCCTGCAGCTGTGGGGCGCCTGGGGAAGCCAATCTAGAAACTGCCTTCCTTCCCTCGGGTTCCCCATGCACCCCGCAAGCCACGGGGCACCTGGGGAAACTGATCCTGGGAGGGAGCTGTGCTGTCAGGGGTGTGGCCTATTATGCGAATGAGTTTGGGTGGCCTATTATGCCAATGAGCTCCTGCTGGGCTTTTTCTACAAAAAAAAGCCCTGTTCATTGGTGAAGATACACTCACCGGTACTCACGGCGTGCCAGAGAGCAGAACAGAAATAGCAGAAGATGGCAATATCCTTAATTGGGGGATAGAAATAACTTTTAGTGCAAATGCACTGGGGAATATGTGATCTGCGCTTTTTTTTTTGCACTTCTCGCTTAACAGGAGAAGTAGAGTTAAGAAGGTCATTCTTTCTTCAACACGGTCCAGTTGCCGTCAACAGTACTGGAGTGGATGTAATAAAGCAAAGCTTAATCCTGACAAAATGGAAGGTTGGACCTGGGACTTAAGGGGGGGGTCAACCATTCTGGATGGGGTGCACTCCTCTTGAAGGAACAGGTCTGGAGGTGTCCTTGGACCCAGACCTACTGCTGGATAAGCATTGAGTACTGGTGGCCAAGAGTTCCTTTTACCCACTTTACTCACCTGGGCAGAAAAATACCTGGCTGCTCTTGTGCATGCCCTGGTTATTGCTCGATTAGATTACTGCAATGTAGTCTACATGGGGCTACCTTTGAATGCTGTTCAGAAGCTTCAATTGGTGCGGAATGCTAGAGCCCTGATGTTGACTGGAGGGGGTTATAGGTACCATGTCACTCCAACATTCCAAGTTTGCTTCCGGGCACAATTCAAGGTGCTGGCCTTGACCTTTAAAGCCCTACGTGGCTTGGGACCTGCTCTGGGTGTCTCCATCTTCTGAGATCGCACAGGGGGCAACCTGGGAAAGGGCTTTTTTGATCGTGGCACCAAACCATCCCTTTCTGTTGCTATCTTCTGCCAGCAGGTGAAGACTGTCTTGTTCCATTTGGCATTTCCTCAGTGGTCTCTCCTTCCTGCCCTACATTTTACTTGTTGTCTTTATACTTTTTGTATACCAGGGGTGGCCACACTGCTGCTCAGGAACTGCATGTGGCTCTTTCACACATATTGTGTGGCTCCCGACAGGGCTTTCTTTCCACTTTCCTCTTCTCTCTCTCTCTTTTCCCCTTCCTCCCTCCCCATCTATTTGTTTCTTTCCACCTCTTTCTTTCTTTTCACCTTTCTTTCTCTCACTTTCTCCTTTCCTCCCTCCCTTCCTCTTTTCCTCCCTTCCTCCTCCCTCATCGGTTTTCTTTCTTGCTTGCTTTCTCTCTCTCTCCTTTTCTTCCTCCCCCTCCCCCATCCATTTGATATCTTTGTTTCCATTTCTCTCTCTCTCTCTCCTTCTTTCTTTCCACCTCTTTCATTCTTTCCACCTTTCTCTTCCTCCCTCCCTCCCCCATCTATTTGCTTTCTTTGTTTCTCTCTCTTCCCACCTCTCTCTCTCTTTTAAGACACATAAATATCATTAGCAAACAAATAAATATCATTATCAATATCTGTTTTTACCCCTTTTGTTTTTATTTTTGGTAGCCTCATTTAATGTCAATAAAAATCAAATTTGCATATGTTCCAATAAAAATATGTGTGTAATATTTGTTCATGTTTTGCGGCTCTCAAACTTCTGGCCTTCATTATATGTGGCTCTTATGTTAAGCAAGTTTGGCCACCCCTGTTGTATACTTATGTTTGTTCTTAATTGCTTTAATGACATGCTTTTGTTTCATGTTAATGGCTTTTAAAACTTGCCTTTATTATGCACGTTTTCTAAATGTTTGCTGCCTCGGCGGCTTTTGCAAGGGCAGTCAGATGGGGTATATGTTTTGTAAACCATTAAGACAAAGCAATCAACACACTTACCACCCATCGGACCCACAAGCTGGTCTCACTGGCTGTGCGCACAGTCACGCTCCCTGGAGCGATGTCCGGTGGTGCCTGGAGTGTTTGGATGATGCGAGACGGCTGACTGAGTGGGCTCTCCCCGACGATGTTCGCTTGCCTCATCCTGAACCTGAAGGGCAGAGACGGGCACATTCAGGGGGGGTCAGAAGTGACAGGGTGTGGCACACCAAAGCCTGGGAGTCCTAGATCACCCTTGTAAACACAAATCAGCAGGGCTCATTTCGTAGCAGGAAGTCCATTGCATATTAGGCCACACACCCCTGATGTAGCCAATCCTCCAAGAGCTTACAGTAGCCCTGTAAGAAGAGCTCTGTAAGCTCTTGGAGGATTGGCTACATCAGGGGTGTGTGGCCTAACATGTAAAGGAGCTCCTGCTACGAAATGAGCCCTGCAGATCAGCGATAAATACAGAGGTGGAGTCTCCTTGCCTGCTCTGTAATAATGGCGAGACTCACAAAAGATAGAATCTAAAGGAGAGTTTCAAACTGATGTACATACTTGATTCTAGTCATAACCAATGCTCCCTCTAAGCTGTGGAGTCTTGTGAGCAAAAACTGTCATTTTGTGAGCTACTGGTATTAAAGTTGTGAGCGAGCGATTTGGCTGCTGCATCAGTTAGCTTGCTCCGGAGCTGTCCTTCCTGAGCTAAGGCAAAAATATGCGAGAGCCGGAGGCTAAAAAACGGTGAGCTAGCTCACACTGACTCAGCTTAGAGGGAACACTGGTAGACACCCCATCTTGTTGGTCTGCTGCTGGACTCAAATCTACCCACAAATATGGTATGTGATTGGCCCTGATGTGGACAGCCCAGGAAAGCCCGATCTCGTCAGATCTCGGAAGCTAAGCAGGGCCGACCCTGGCAAGTACTTGGGTGGGAGACCTCCATGGAATGCCAGCAGTCAGGAGGCGGGGGCAGGCTTCATTCAGCCACCTCTCTGAATGTCGTACAGGTCCCCAGTAGGGGGTCAGTCCCCAGAGGTCACACCAACTCAGCTAAGAGGGAACACCGGTCATAACTTGTGGCTGGAACTCCAATTTTGCAACGGCGATGCTACCAGAGATCACATGAACACATGGAGACACCTTATCCTGAGTCAGGGCATTGGCCTGTCACATTCACTATTGCCTACTCAGACTGGCAGCTGCTCTTCAGGATCTGAGACTGAGGTCTCTCATATCCCCTGTGACCTGGTCTTTTTAACTTGGAGGTTGAACCAGGGACTGAACCTGGGACCTTCTGCCCGCCAAGCAGGTGCTCTACCACTAAGCCATGGCCCCTTTCCAAATAACAAGGCAGCATCACTGTACGTGGAAGTTGCTACTGAAAACACAAAGAACACGTATAAACACAGGAAGCTGCCTTATACTGAGTCAGAGCCTTGGTCCATCCAGGTGAGCGTTGTCCAGTCAGACTGGCAGCAGCTCTCCAGGGTCTCACATCACCAACTGCAGGGGTGGGCAATTGTTTTGGCTCGGGGGCCACTTTGTGGGAGCGGAGGTTAGCGGAGGGCCGCACCTTTTAAAATGATTGCATTCATTAGTTAACTTTGCATTTCAGAAAAGGTATAAATTGTATCATAAAAATCAATAAATATAAATTAAATTAAATAGTGGTAGTTTTATTCAATTTATTTATTGTGCTAATTTCATATCATCTATAGCTGCAAGCACATTTAATTTTAGAATCAGTTTAATGAGACAAAGGTACCCTATCACACTTTTCTACATTTTTTTTTGAAGTCCGGAGTGAGATTGCTTGTTGAGATTCTCATCACAGCCTGCAAGGTAATGTCTGTTAAAGAGCATCTATATTTACTCTTGTTGATCTTCATGCAAGAAAAACTTTGCTCACAAATATACGTAGACCCAAATCTAGAGAACATTTTCCCAGCAAATTTCTTCATACGTGGAATTTTTTCCAGCAGACAAAGATTTGTAAAAGTCAACTAATGTCACAGCATTAAACATTTCTTTCACAGTGTGATCTGACTGCATGTCAATAAGTTCAAGCTGCAGCTCCTCAGGTGCTGTATCAATATCAGCAGTGATGGGATAAGAGAGCAAATTGAATTTAGGCTCAATTTTCTTGAAGTCCTGAAATCTTCTTAGAGGGCCGCAAAAAACTCTGTGGCAGGCCGCATGTGGCCCCCGGGCCGCAATTTGCCCACCCCTGACCAACTGCCTGGTTTTTTTAACTGGAGATGCTGGGGATCAAACCTGGGACCTTCTGCATGCCAAGCAGATGCTCTATCACTGAACCACAGTGCCTCCCAGAACTATAATTCCTCTTCGTGGGGCAGGGAACAATGACTATAAAACTGGGCCATGTAAGCAGCAACTCTGATATGTTACTTCATTTAATATTATACTTCTGTCCCAGCTTTCCTCCAAAAAGTTCCGAATAACGGTTTCTCCATCCCCTACCCCCTTCTTCCCCGGATCGTCGCTGTATCAGTTATCTCATTGGGTTGATGCACATTGCTCAAAAAGTAATGAGACCAGGAACAAAAAAAAAAACCTCTGGTCATTCCGCTGTCTAAAAGAATGGCCATAAAGTTAATCTGACAAATATCAGGCTATGCAAATGGTACCTATAGAAAGAGTTGTTAAAAAGAGGCTGATTAATGGTTAGAAAGTATAGTGAGGGCAGGGAGAGAGAGAGATGAAAAACTTTCCGCTAGGGTGGTCGACTATTAAAGAATTTGCTGTTGGTTAATCATTTGCCTTTTTTTCACTGATGAGCCAATAAATCAGCAGATCCAACAGGAATCCAGAACAGACACCTTTTGGAGTTGCTGAAGGAAGTTTTCATAGCCTATGACTTTCATAAAAGCTACCTTGGTTTTAGAAGGGAAGGCCGTCAACGGTACTTTGCATTCGCTTTTACAGCCACATATTACAACCAAAATCACCTTCGGAAATGAGCAAGCCTGACCTAGACCTCACAACCTTCCCGATAAAGATTTGCCCTTGCCGGTTAAATCAGCCTCCATCAGCTAGTGCTTAAATTGATTCGTCAACTTAAAGTGAAGCCACGCACTGCAAAGCCAACACTGCAGTGTTATTCCCATCTAATAGTGGGTAGTGACCGTGGCTCAGTGATAGAGCAGCCGCTTGGCATGCAGAAGGTCCCAGGTTCAAACCTCGGCATCTTCAGTTAAAAGGATGTGGTACTTTAAAAAAAAATTAAGATTTTTATTGGATAATGAAAAAGGACAGGGATAGGGGAATAGGGAATAAGAAAGGGGTACAAAGTGAAAATAGTGCTTACAATTACTTCTACAAACACTATTACATTAATAATTCTACTTATGCCACCAGGTAATTATTTGTATTAAATCTGATCACTTAAGCCCATTTCTTGATATCTGGAAAAAAGCCAAATTATTGCCTTTACATCACAAAAGCATCCTATAACTTCTTAAAAGAAATGTATAAAAACCTATTACCTTATTAATATGTTTTAATGAAACACCCCTCTTAATTAACCATGTTTAAATTGTATTAGTTTCATATCTATAGATGCTCATATTCAAAGCCCTGAAAAAACATGGTCAGGGCTCTTTTTGTAGGAAAAAACCTCAGCAGGTACTCATTAGCATAATAGGCCACACCCAACAACAGAAACTCATTAGCATATTAGGCCACACCCTGACAGCACAGCTACCCTCCCAGGATCGGCTTTCCCAGGTGCCCCGCGGCTTGCAAGGCGCCTGGGGAACCCGGGGGGGGGGGGAGGCTGTAGGCGTGGCCAACTCGGAAGCCAGCCGGAACTGTGCGTTCCTGCCCAAAACTAGCCGTGGACATGGTACTGAGTGACGTGATATACCTCCACCCAAGATCCCAGAGAGCTGCAGCTGCCAGTCAAAGCAGCCAATACGGACTCTTAACAGCCCTACGGCTCGACTCAGTTATATAAGACAGCTTCACTTGTTCAGCGGGCTTAGCCTTGAGTAACGATGCATAGGACTGCATTGCCAGTATAACCACTTAAAGGTTGTCGCCTTACTTGTTTCCAAACGTTGCTACCCTAGAAGGTTCAAGTCGGAGAAAGCTAATCGTACGCTTCAATCTCATTAGGTGCGCTCTTCTCTCAGTTAATGACCCAAAGGGAGAGGGAGCCGGAGAGCAATGCTTTCTTATCAGGACCAAGCAAAATGTTAGAAAATGGCCAGTAAGCTTTTGAGTTCTCCGGACACTCTTCATCGGGTTGGCCGCGCAAAACACAACCTCGGAAAAGGGGGGAGGAGGAAAAACAGACTTTGGGGTGTGATGGAAAAGTCTGAAACACTGGATGTCCTTGTACAGCCCTGAAGTCATGAAATGGAGTCTGGGATTAATTAGAATAGATGGTGGCTGGACGCAAACCAGGTTACAGAGGAGGAGGAGAAGGAGGAGAAGAAGAAAAAGAAGAGGAGGAGGAGATTGGATTTATACCCCGCCCTTCACTTCCCACGGGAGTCTCAGAGTGGCTTACAATCTCCTTCCCCTTCCCCTTCCCACAACAGACACCCTGTGAGGCAGGTGGGGGCTGAGAGAGCTCTTTCAAGGACTGCTCTTGAGAGACCAGCTTCTAGAGAACCTCTGACTGACCCAAGGTTGTACCAAAAGCAAGTGGGAGTGGGGGGGGGGGGGAATAAGCAAACAAAAAGGTTACTTGCATTTGGAAATATAACGGGTAGGCACAGTTCAGATCTTTCTTAAGCATGGTTCAGAACCAACAGGTCATTTACAAGACAGAGAGCAACACTAAAGATAAAACACAATTGCTATGTTAAGCAAAGCTGGAGAATAATTTCAGGTGCCACACCCGGTTGACGGAAGCCAAACTGAGCAGTGATATTGGGTGGTTGGAAGGCACATGACCCCCCACCCCATGAAGCAGAGAGGGATTAAAATGTGGAATCCGCTGCCAGAGGATGAAGTGATAACCAGAGGAACAGACAGCTTTCAAAGGGAGTTAGATAGATTCATGGAGGAGACGTTTATCAGTGGCTACTAGCCATGGTGACTGAGGGGAAACTTCATGTTCAGCGGTAGACAACCTCTGACTCCCAGTGCCAGGAGGTAACATCAGGGGAAGGCCTCGGCCTCTGTGCCCTGTTGCTGGACTTCCAGAGGATCTGGTTGGCCACTGTGTGAGACAGGATGCTGGACTAGATGGACCCTCACTGGTCTGATCCAGCAGGGCTCTTCTGATGTTCTTCTCAGGGGAAGGCCTCGGCCTCTCTGCCCAGTTATTGGCCCTCCAGAGGATCTGGTTGGCCACTGCATGAGATAGGATGCTGGACTAGATGGGCCAATTGTCTGATCCAGCAGGGCTCTTCTGAAGTTTTAGTGAAGGCCTCGGCCTCTATGCCCTGTTGTTGGCCATCTAGCGGAACTGGTTGGCCATCATGTGAGACAGGATGCTGGCTTAGTGGACCACTGCTCTGATCCAGCAGGGCTGTTCTTGTGTTCTTAAACAAAGTTCCATGGGTAAGGATTTCTCTGGGTTCCAGTCATTATTACACCTTCCCTTAAAGATTACCTTCAAAGACCTAAACAAACTGAACACCGGAGGGTAGAAGGATGGCAGATTCACAAATACAAATACTTGAATTAAAACTGATCCCATTTCTTCCAGTTCCTCCCCTTCGAGGCTCCATACAACGACCCCATTCCTGTAGAAATGTCCTTCCCATTTGAAGACAAGATGTATTGTGGGGATCAGGGCACAGCCGCCTGCCACAGAGGACGGAGAAGCATTTCTGCTGAAGATTATATCTTGCTTCGGCATGTTGGCCACTTGACACCCCCAGGAAATGCTGGATTTCTGGCATTTAAAGACGGGCGCTGCGGAAAGCTTGAGAAAGCTTCCGCAACGCCATTAAGTCTATCTTCCCCATCTTGTTAGGGAAGTGCATTAAAAGGAAACACATTAAGCAAAAAAAACCCAATGACAACACAACTCCATTAATCTCCCAAACGCTGACAGGGCACGGAAGAAAAGAATCACGTTTTGACAAAAGACGCAGACGAGCTCCCATAATTAATGCTTTATATCTCCCCCCCCCAACACCCCCTACTTTTATTGTGTTAAGATTCCAGTGCCAAGCCTTGGCATGGTGGAGAAGACGAGATGCCCCAGCGCACAGCGGCAGGTGGGAGATGCGTCCCAAGGCCAGTGTGATGGACCAAGTCCAGTTCGGAAAGCAACTTCCAGAGATACAACTGGTGGAAGCTCACTAGGGCTTGTGACCTTGTTTTGTTTTTGTTGATGCCATCAAGTCACAGCTGACTTACAGCGACCCCGTAGGGCTTTCGGGGCAAGAGACATTCAACGGTGGTTTGCCGTTGCCTGCCTCTGCATCGTGACCCTGGTATTCCTTGGTGGTCCCCCATCCCAAAACTAGACAGTAGCCAAACCGCTAGCTCACAGCTTTAATGCCAGTAGCTCACAAAGCAGAATTTTTGCTCACTCCACAGCTTACAGGAAGCATTGCGCGCTCCTAACCACCAAACTGGCTGGGATAGAGCCGATTCCCCTGGTTCTGTTCCTTTATCGTTCTGGGATTTTCTTCAGCGCTGCATTCCATCCCCTGATTGCAGGGCTCAGGAAGAGGATCTGGACTGACCGGTTGGACTGGGTGGGAGGAGGAAGTCCGTCAGAAGGGAGATAGATACCCATGAATCTCCTGGCCTAGGTAAAGAACCGTCTTTCAATCTGCAGACCTACTGGCTTGTTAGGTTCTGATCTGCTATCGTCAGATTATCCTTCCAGCCTTCCAAGGTTCACACGTTTTTCTTCTTTGTCTCATATTCTCCTCCGTGCCTATGTCATCGCCTCCCCTTGCACGCTCAACCCACACCCGTCTTTCTGGCAAAGTTAAGCACGCCGCTGAATCTAGTCGAACGTATGCCTCGCCTGTTGTCTGAAAATGTTGCTTGGCTCACAGAGCGATTGTCACTGAACCTATTCGCCTTAAAGGGTTTCTCTCCAACTGCTAACAGGCAACTCTGTTCTGTCACCCGTGCAGACATAGCAAGCTACGTGCTTCCCAAAATAGCAACACAGCAGCTCTTCGGCCCCCTTTCCCAGACGTCTTATTCTACAGTCTTGCTTGAAAGTTCTCATCAAGAGAGATGTCGTTAAGCTGATATCCACGATTGAGGGCAAACAGGGGAGAATGCCAGCAACGAGATTTTGCTGAGAAACTCTGTGACAATTCTATGACTCCATTTAGCTGGTGGCGGTGGTGGAAAGGGCCGTCAAGTCACAGCTGACTTAGGGAAGCCCTGTAGGGTTTTTAAGGCAAGAGACATTCAGAAGTGGGAAGAAGAAGAAGAAGAAGAAGAAGAAAGGAGGAGGAGGCTAAGAAGAAGATAAAGAGAAGAGGAGGAGATTGGATTTATACCCCGCCCTTCACTCTGAGTCTCAGAATGGCTTTCAAACCCCTTTCCCTCCCCCTCTCCACAACAGACACCCTGTGAGGTAGGCGGGGCTGAGAGAGCTCTTTCCATAACTGTCCTTGAGAGAACAGCTCTGACAGAACTATGGCTTGCCCAAGGTCACCCAGCAGCTGCAAGTGGAGGAGTGGGGAATCAAACCTGGCTCTCCCATAGTAGAGTCCACACACTTAACCCCACTACACCAGACTGGCTGCTTCTGGGTAGCAATCCTGGACATCTTTGGTGGTCTCCCATCCAAGGCCTAACCAGCGCTGATGCTGCTTAATTTCCGAGATCTGACGAGATTGGGCTAGCCTGGGCCATCCAGGTCAGGGTGAAAAGCGAGCTGTTAAAGTTGCAACCTATTTATGGTTGACCCCATAGGGTTTTCAGGGCAGAGGTGATCTGCCATCGCTGGCCTCAGTGTAGGAATCTTGGACTTCCAGTGATGCAAGCAGTCGGCCTCCTTCAGAGCCAGCAGAAGATGCCTTGCTCACCACCAACCATAAGTATAGACCCCTGCTCTTCTCCCTTTTCTTACAGTTGCATGAGAATTTTTCTCACTAATGGCTTCAGATCGGGCGAGGATTTGGGATTTGCAGCAGAATGGCCTACATTTCAAGGCTTTATGCTAGAAAAGTGTGCCACTTAAATTGTGCCTCTCAAACGTCCACCATGAGAAGGCTGAAAGGGGGTAAGTAGGTGGAACTACCCAAAATCAGCAGGATAAGGGAAGGCCGTATTTTGAAGGCCCCCCCCCCCAAATGACAGGCGAGTGAAGTTCCTGACTGACTGAATTCATTCTGTAACATCACTGAGCTTAGCCAGGTATAAAGGAAAAGAGAGAAAGAGAGAGACCGTGTTGAATGACTAAAGTTACAGAATGAGGCCAACGTGATATAAGGACTCTTCCAAACCCAGTGCCATTTCCACACCAACGAAGCCAGATCAATTTTAATTAAAGCGGCGCACAACTTTCTATCGAGACAAACTCCCCGCATCAGGATGTGTGAAGTTGCTCCCCAGCACTATTTAGTGATACACTTTACACCTCGTTCCCCAGTTCCAGATTGATTAATTATTTTTCTATGCAAAAGTGACAATTAAAATACATCAAGCGCCGGGGAATGGTGGCTGGTGGGTGTGTAAGCACAGCCACTGCCGAGGCGTAAATTGTCCTCCTCCTCTTCCGCCGCCTGCCAGCTGCTGGTGAGTTCGAAAGCTGCCCCTTGTTGCCAGGGTCTGCCTTGTCAGGCGCAGCAATTAATTACCAGCTGTTCTCACCTGTAATATGTGTAAGGCGTGAGGTTCGGGATCTCCAGCGTCTGAGCATCCGACTCTTTCTCCACCTCGCACAGGGTCACCCATTCCTCTTCCTCACCTATCACGCCAACCTATGGGCGAGAGAAGAAGCAACGTCAACTTTGTGTGCGGCTTTTAATTACCCTGTGTCCACACTTATCTTTTCAGATCTTAGGTGTTCACTCTGCAGTAAATTCTATGCTGTGGAGTTATGCCATTTGCACTGGCAGCTCTGTGGTGGGTAAACTGCTCTTTTTTATCAGCTCGGTCCCCAGGTGAAGATGAACGATAGCAGCTACCCAACGGTCCCTTGAAGCGAATACGGGAGGATTGAGGATTCTGCCTTGCCGAAGGACGTTCTGCACGACACTTGCTGCCCAGAACGACTATTACTCACTTAAGCAGTCCAGGGGAAACAGCAAAAACGTATTGCTGGATTTTCCAGTGGTAATGTAACAGTGAACACTGAGCGGTAATTCCAGCTGCAAGCCAATGGCAAACTACCAGTAAGAATGACCTTTCCCCTCCCTTGATACAGGGAAAGGTCATCATCTACAGCATTCAAAATGACAGTGAAAAGGCCTCATGCCTTCTAAACTGAAACAAAAAGAGATTAAACAGGAAGTGAGACCTGCGATACTCGCAGGGGGGAGTATTCCCCACAGCTCAGGGCCCGCGGAAGCTGGAGAAGTTCTGGAGGAGAAGGAAGCAGCAGCAGGTGAGCCCTTATTCCTCCCCCCCAGCAGCAGCAGCAATGAGGCCAGCCCGCCAAGCCTTCTCTCCCCCCCAGCGGTGGCAACAGACAGTTCCCAGAGCATTCTCTGCGCATGCGTAGGGAAACACTCTTTTACTTTTGGGGGGATTTAAGTATCCCTCGAATATTTTTTTTCAACTTTTTGGATTTTTCTGCACACCTGGGGAGTTCCCCAAGTGTGCAGGAAAATCTCTTTGCCCTCTAGGTGCCCCTAATGTGTGGATTTAGATATCCACACACAGGAAACGCCTTGGCTATTAGATATATAGACAAGGGGAGACCCGCAAGAAACTTGCAGGGAGGGGGCATTTCCTCCATTTTTATTGTTTATTGAGTATTGTACTGTACTGTATTTTAATTATGTAAGTTTTAATGTTTGTTGTTTTATTGTGGACTTGGTCCACTAAAATGTGTAAGCCGCTCTGAGCCTGCTGTGCGGGGAGAGCGGCCTAGAAATTAAATAAAATAAATAAATAAAATAAATAAAATCTTGCCGGGCCTGCCGCTCCCCCCCCCAACAGGCTCCCGGAAATATACCCCCAAACATTTTTTAACATTTAGGATTTTTCTGCACATGGGGGGAGTGCCCCCCGTGTGTAGAAAAACTCCCCTCCCCCCAAGTGCCCCCCCGTGCGGATTTAGGGATCCGCACAGGGGTGGGCACTTTGCTATTAGTATATAGATGCTTGTATTAAGCACCAAATACTATGGAACCTCTTGGAATCAGTGTTCCCTCTAAGCTGTGAGTGTGAGCGGCCGCTCATTAACACAAGAAGCCCCACTCAGCAGCAATCTGGAGCCATGCAGGGTCTTACACTGCCCATTCCCCATTGTAAGATTACAGCTGTTCTAGTGTGCTCAGGGTGTGAATCGCTCTGCTCAGTAGGGGGCAAACAGAGGGAACAGTGCTTGGGGTTTCTGGATTGAGTGGAGATCAATGCAAAGAAGCTCAGGACAGTCCACGATGTTTTTTATGGTTACCCATAAAAAACCAGGTTAAGATCAAGGTTGTCCAATGAGAGAAAGATGAATTTTCTCTGGGCCCAAACAATGGGCAATCCCATGGGACCTTGCCGCTTCCCCTCGAGCGGTACCCAAGTTTTCACACCAATAATCAATGAATTTAATAATAGTAAGATGTATAAAGTACTCAGAACAAATTTTCCATAAAGAGCAGGTAGAAATTCACTGATAAAGCTAATCACAAGTAGAAATTCACAGGTGGAGTTTCCCACAAACAATTTGTAATAAATTCAAAAAAGTAGTCCTTAAACGGTTTTGTGAAATTTTGCAGCCAAGCTATTTTCTAGGTAACTGTTGTACACACAGATGCTGAGAAAACACAAGATTAATTCTGAGTAGGAGACGTAGAGCATTGGCTCCAAGTATGAAGCAACCTGACGAAGCTGAGAGGGAAACAGATTGTTTACCCGGGAAATCTGTAGTCACATGGCAATTTTTTGGAAGCAACAGCAGCAGCACTGCATGACGTTAAATAAACAAAAAAAGAAGTTTATTTGTGGACTGTTACTGGACTAGTGTCATTTTTGCACAGTGGTCATTGGTGGGGCGCAACCTCTAGTTAGTCACTGTGGTCTATTTGTGGTTTGAAACTACTTGGATGTTGTCAACTCTAACACTGGCCCTCCAGTGTTAAAAACAGTCCCAAATGAAATGAGAACCCCATTAGACTCCAGCATATAGGGTGTAAGATATCGTAAATACATAATATCATTTGAAATATACATCAAAATCATTAAAACCATTAAGATCATACCAAAAGGCAAGGAGGTGGACTCCCATGTGTGTATGGCTCTGTTACTTACTATGGAACCTTATCACATAAGCACAAAACCTAGCTATTTTCCTGGTGATAGCTGGGTTCTTGTCTATTGAAAGTTTCTCCAAACAGGCCTTATCCACAACAGCTGTTGGTCTCTCTAAAAGGGGAGAAATAATCTTACCCCGTAGTGCTTCATAAAAGGGACAATGGAAAAAGACGTGTCCCAGTGATTCCACTTCACCTACAGCGCAGAGGCAAAGTCTTTCTGGAGATGGGATATGGGATCTTTTTATATCCCCCTTCAAGTACCACTGATGGAAAAGCCACACATATAGCCAGGGTAAGTCCTCTCCTTCAGTGGAAAATAACACATTTCCAGTAATGATGAACAGAAACTTTTTTAAAAAATGAAAGGTCCTGTTTTTAGAATTTTGCTTAAACGCCCGGAGCCTGCGTTAGCTATTACATTCTGCTCTCAAACCTATTGATTATCAGAGTTTAAGGGTCGCAGGGAGTTGTTCTTCAGCAAGAAAGATCTGAAATGGAATGAAAAACGAAGGACTAAAGCGTTTCGGCCATCATCCTTGCTGGCTAAGCAGCCCTTAGCTATGCAGTGCTTTGTATTAATTATCCCTTCTAAGTGGCCAACGGCCAGCTCAGCAGAGCACATCTCCAAGACGATTCAGAACGCTCATCGCCGCACGAGGCCTTTCCTTTCCAGAGGCCATTTTCAAGGAGGGTGAGCAGAAGCAGTCCTCAAAGGGGAACGGAAAGGTTTGGAAAACAGCCCCCAGTGCAGGGTGGGTTGGCGGGTCTTTATAAAAGCATTGGCGATTGCCACCGTGGTATTGGTGATAGTGTCAGCCAGCTCTGAAGGGCCAGATCTGCCCCACCAGGCAGAACTGTTTCCAGCCCAGATAAACCTTGCCAAGAGAGTTTGAAACTTGTAAACAATGAGGAGAAATTTAAAAAGTATACAGTTGTTTAATAAATCATTTTATTTTGTTTTTTATTTACTTCACCGTCTTTATTTACTTTATTTACTTCACATTTTCACTCCAGTAAGAACTCAAGGCAGCTGACGTTGTCCTCCTGTTCTCCCTTTTTTTCTCACAACAGCCCTTTCAGGTAGGTTAGGCTGAGTGGCCCAAGGTCACTGAAAGAGGATCCAGGGCAGTGTCAGTCTTTGAACCCAGGTCTCCAGGTCTGAACCTAGCTGGGGCAAAGAGGTAATAAAACTCCTGGAAGCAAGGAGGAAGCACTGTTTGGTGTGGAATCCATCAGAGCAGACAGAATTCTTAACCGGGGTCTGGAGGAGGTGGCCATTAATCATGTGCTGGCCTGAAGAGCTGCAGGAAGCTTCAAGGTAATGACAACTCTGTAGAGATCTGTAACTTTCTAAGTTAAGGACCCTACCCTATATTTTAGCATCTGATAAGGAATGTATAGAGAGAGTGACAGGGGAATTGTGTTTAACAATTTCTTTTGAATCCCTTGCTGACTTTGATGCTGTGCTAAGAGTCTGCTTGTGAACATTTTTGGTTTAATAAGTACTTTATAACTTTGGATGCTGGTAGTGGTTCTCTGTACCACACAGACCTCCACTCTCTTGGAGATGCTATTTTAAAAGGCTCCAGGAGGAATGCAGGCAGGCAGCAATCAACCATTCATCCAGGATCACACAAGGCAGTAAACGGTCCCTGTGGTAACTTGACACTGGGCAGCTTGACACAGAGGCATTAAAAGGAGCACCAGGGGAAGGCAGGCAGTTGGGAAGGGCCTATTCCTCCAGTGGCACACAGGACAGTTAACTGTCCCAGTGGTGACCAGGTGCTGGGCAGCGGGAGACATAGAGGCAAGGACCCAGATCTTGAAAGAGAAGCTGGGAGTCCTGACCCTCCCCGTGGGCAATTCCTTACAAAGGCCAGATGGTCGCAGTGGTTACCCGTGAAAGAAAAGCCTCTCCAGGTGTTGGGAAAACCTTAGAGGGCAGGGTGAAAAAGGGCCTGCAGGCCCGAGCAGGCCCATTCTGCCACTGGGGGCGGGGGTAATTTTAATGGTTTTAAAATGGAATTTTTACCACATGTGTTTAGGGTTACCATATTTTGAAAAACAAAAAGAGGACTCATGTCCCGACTACTTCAAACAAGCGGTCACTATGACCAATCTCATTTTAAACACCCCTACTATTTAAGCTGTGATCATTGCTACTAACTAGAAATACCCCTAACCTTTCAATCCCAAAAGAGGGCATTTTCTTCAGTTTTTAAAATAAGAGCCCAAAAGAGGACAGACACCAAAAAAGCAGTCTGTGCTCTAAACAGAGGACATCTGGTAACCCTACGTATATTTTAAGTTGTTAGCTGCCTCGGTGGCTCTTGTGAGGACAGAAAAGTGCTTTGATGGAGCCTTCAGCCTTCTGTTTAGGAGCAGCTGGAATATCCCAAAAACAGGACACAGACTTCCAAGTTCTCCAGATCACTTCCTGAGGCGGAGGGCACATGGTATGTTCCAAACACTCAAAGGTTCCCACCTCAAAACAGTTTGGTGTAGTGGGTTTAAGTGTGTGGACTCTAATCTGGGAGAACCAGGCTTGATTCCCCACTCCTCCACTTGCAGCTGCTAGATGACCTTGGGCAAGCCATAGTTTTGTCACAGCTGTTCTCTCAACGACGGTTCTGGAAAGAGCTCTCTCAGCCCCGCCTACCTGACAGGCAATGCTCCCTCTAAGCTGTGGAGTCTTGTGAGCGAAAGTTCTACTTTGTCGATTTGGCTGCTGCATGAATTAATTCGCTCTGGAGCCCTCCTTCCCGAGCTAAGACAAAAATGTGTGAGCCGGAGGCTAAAAAACTGTGAGCTAGCTCACACTAACTCAACTTAGAGGGAACACTGCTCACAAGGTGCCTGATGTGGGGAGGGGAAGGGGAAAGAGTTTGTAAGCCGCTCTGAGACTCTGAGTGAAGGGCGGGTTATAACTCCAATCTCCTCCTCCTCCTCTTCTTCTTCCTCTTCCATTTCCTCCTCCTCCTCCTCCTCCTCCTCCTCCTCCTCCTCCTCTTCTTCATCCTCCTCCTCTTCTTCTTCCCAAAGAACCTACAGCTTAATTTTTATTTATTTATTTATTTCCTCAAATTTATACCCCATCCTCCCTGCGAAACAGTAACGGGGGGACAACACAGAGAAAGGGAAGTCAACCATATATATTTAGCTGAAGCTGGAAAGTGCCAAGAAGTAAGATAAGAAAGGAGCCATCAGAGCGAAGTGCCACTTTTAGTCTTCAGAGCAGACAATGGGCCTGGGATGCAAGACTCCAGGTGGGAGCTGGGGATCCCCTGGAATTCCAGCTCATCTCTAGTCTACAGAGAACAGTTCCCCTGGGAAAAATGGATGCTCTGGACGGCGGAGTCCATGGCATTGTACCCCACTGAGGTCTGTGTCCTCCCCAGGCTCCACCCCCAAACCTCCAGGAGTTTCCCAACCTGTAGCTGGCAACCCCGCCCCCATCAGTTGCCAGGGGGGAAATGCTTGAAAGTTAGGCTTACCAACTCCGGGTTTGGAAATTCCTCGGGATTCAGGAGGGGGGTCTATTTGGGAATGGTTAGGTCCTACATAACCTCTGTTTTTGGAAAGATCTGATTGTCCTAAGATATAACCTTCATAGTGTGAAATGTGTGTGTGTGAAATGACAAGAGTGTGAAATGACAAGCTACATGCTGCACAGCACATTGACAGCCATGCAAACTTCTGAGCACAATAGGCATCTTTTCCTACAAGTGATTCCGGGAAGGGGCTGAACCCTAAAGAATGGCAACTCTAGCAGTTTGCATTGACATTTTTTAAAAAAATGATAAAAATAAAGACAAGGATCTCAAAACAGGGATACCTAAAAGATGTTTAATATACTTCTCAGTTAAGATGAAATAAAACGTGTCGGGCCCCAATTCATCATCTGTGCTTTTGAAAAGATATTCAGATCCTGGTTTCCATGGTGTTCCCAAGATCTCTTTACACCAGTTCATGCCAAACGGGGAAAAAATTTTTTTTTGACTCAAGCAAGATCTAAAATATCCCAGACATTTTTCAAACACAAAAGGAGCAAAATACAAATTGCGAGCAGTTCTCTCTCAAGGCCGAGGAGCTGCTGTTGTACACAGAGATATTTATAAAAATCAATGAGGAGTTTCATGTAAGCCAGAAGCATCTCTCCCTGAGGACAAAAAAAGTATAAAGACATTTCTTCCAACATCAGATGCAGGAAGCTTCACTCAGATCCCAAATAATTGGTGCTCGCAATACAGTAAACCGACCTTGAAAAAGCTCCGCTTGCCCCGTTGCACCCGCGTTGGTAAATTTTCATGACGGTTTTGCTAGGGTGCAGTAAATGTCTGCAAGAACACCCTTATATATTCCACCTAGGTCTGCTTGGCTTACGAGTGGAATTTTCAATCTGTCTTGATCACGAATTCTTTGATGAGGACGGGATGGGATACGAAATCAAGTTTTAAAAAGACACGGGAGTTTGGTAAGGAGAGTTATTTTTCCACGAGGGCCAACTAGAATGAACAAGGCAGTGACAAAAAAAACAACAACCAAACCGCCTCAACTTTTTTATTGGAACACATTCATTTGGAGAATGTGTTAAGTTTGGAGATACTGAAGGAAAAATTGTCCTTTAGTATGACTAATGGCCAGGGCTCATTTAATAGCAGGAGCTCCTTTGCATATTAGGCCACACAAACCTGATGTAGCCAATCCTCCAAGAGCTTACAGTAGCCCCTGTAAGAAGAGCTCTGTAAGCTCTTGGAGGATTGGCTACATTAGGGGTGTGTGGCCTAATATGCAAAGGAGCTCCTGCTACAAAATGAACTGTTAACAGCATTTTATAATACTGCCTGCTCTGCTTGTTTAGGAATGAACTCTTGCGCTGGCGGAGCTGGAAGAATAGCTGGAATAGGGATGGGCACAAACCAGCTGTCAAATTAAAGTTCGTTACGGATTTTTGGATGTTTCGTGGTTTGTGAACTGAAGAACCACCACGAACTTTAATAAACCGTGATGTAGTTTGAGCAGAGTAGCAAGCAGGGGTTCAAACCCCTGCTTTCTGCTCTTCATGAAAAACATTTTAGCTGTTTGGTTTAAATGGCTGGAAGTCATTAAATGGAAGCCATTTAAACCACTGCTTTCTGCTCCCTGTGAAAAGCCATGGGGAGGAGAAAGCAGGAGTTTAAATGGTTCCCAGCCATTTAAACCAAACAGCTGAGAAGTGGGGCTACTGCTCAGCTATTTGGTTTAAATGGCCCCCTGCTTTCTGCTCCCCATGAAAGCAAGGGTTTACATTTTAAATGACTCACAAACCAATATGAACCAGGTCGGTTCGTGAACCTCCCAGTTCATATGGGTCCATGGTTCGGTTTGTGGTTCAGCCATGGACTACAAACCAAACCACAAAAATGCAGTTCTGCCCATCCCTCCTTCAGAAGCAGTTTCAGCCAGCTGACTACAGCTTTTTATCAGTAGCTAAGACCACAAGAATGTGGGGAAATGTTCTTAGATAAGCACAGTACACTGCTAGCTACACTAGCAAACTTCTGCAGATGACTGGATGTATTGAGTTGCCATACTATGTCACTGGTGGGAATGGAGACAATGTAAAAATGACATAAACTGGAGTATAAAGTTAAGTTATTACGGAGAAGAAGGAAGACAAATGCTTTTGTAACCTTGTAGTTAAGAAGGATTCTCTAGCCATGGCACAACAGAAACTTTTCACTGCTACGATGTGGCTCTTGGATTAACAACCCCTCTTTCGGGACCCAATTATTTTGTTGTCGATATACAAAACATTCATTTGTAAGTTCTGCACTTCATTTAATTGCTGTGGAGGCTGACTGCGTGAACTGCCGCTTCTGCCCACGTTGGATAACGCACTCCTGACACGCTGGAGCAGTCGTTTGCAACTGGATTGTCTTGTTTTGCACAGGATAATCCAGTTGCAAACAATAGCTATAGTGCATTATCAAAAAATGTGTGAAAGCAATTATCTCTCCACCCAACAAGGACTGTAGGAAGTGTGAATCCATCCCATCTATCTCAAAAATCCACTACCAAATATTGGCAAAAGCAATGGCATCCTTGGTAAGTAATGGCCGGACCGCCTCCCCAGCATCCTTGCTCTGGAGCCAGCTGGGCCAATAACCTTCAGTCTTGTTCAACAAGGGGCTAGTTGTAGGGTTGCCAGCATCCAGGTGGCACCCGGAGCTCTCCCGCTATTAGAACTGATTTCCAGGCAACCAAGACCCTCTAAGAAAATTGGCTGCTTTGGAGGGTGGATTCTGTGGCAGTATACCAGGGGTGGCCAAACTCGCTTAACGTAAGAGCCACATAGAAGAAAGATCAGATGTCTGAGAGCCACAAGGCATAAACAAATGTTAAACACACATTTTTACGCAGATTTGCTTTTTATTAACATGAAAGAAGACTGCCAGAAATAAAAACAAAAGGAGTAAAACCAGAAATTGATAATGATATTTAAAAAGACAAATGCTTTCTCCAAACCGGCCCGGGGGGGTGGGGGCGGGCTTTGAGAACGCATTTAAAGTTAAAGTTGCTTTCTTTCTCTGCTCACTTCAAGCCCAGCCAGGGAGGGGAACACTGGCTGGGGAAGGGAAGACCGGTTGGGGAGGCATGTCTCCCCTTTGCTTCCCCAGCCGCCCAGCTGGGAGCCGCACAATATGTGTGAAAGAGCCGCATGTGGCTCCCGAGCCGCAGTTTGGCCATCCCTGCTCTATACCCTGATATGGTCCTTCCTCTCCCCAAACTCCACCTTCTCCAGGGCCTGCTCTCCAAATATCCAGGTATTTCCCAACCGAGAGCTGGTGACCTGGGCTGGTGGCTAACCCTCTGGTGTTTCCATCCCAGGTGGCCATTATTTTCTAAGCTGTTGGCCTTCGGAGTCTTCAGCACCTGGAGTCCTCTGGGTTAGGGAAACGACCAGAAAAATGGAAAGCCACTAATTGTCCAGCTCTTCTTCTCCTTTCCTGGCCCACACGACCCCACCTGCCAAAATTTCTCTTCCCTCTAAGAGAACTGTGTCACCCCCCCCCCCCTTCCCATCACTTGGTTCTTTCTGGAGGCATATCCCCAAGATTACAGAAACAAGTCAGAGATGTTTGGATTTGGTGCCTCAGCATCCTGCCAAGTTAAAGTGCTGTCGACTAGGATGTAAATATTTCCATGCGAGAACGAAGGATGCCAAAATAGTATAGACTGTTAATGCGACGGCCGTGCAAAATGTCTGTGTTTTATTCAGTGCTGCCCCGACTGGATGTTGCTTCCCAGCCCACGTACCCAACAACAGAACAGATACACGTGATCATTGTAAGAGCGTCCACTGAGATACATTTCTCACGACTGTCTGTGCAGCTTGGTGGAAATCTGTCTTATCTAAAGCAGGTCGGAGCTAGGACCGGATTCGGAGATAAATTTGCCGCTTTCTCTGCGGATGGTCACACCATCGGTCTCGGTAACAAAGTCTCCATGCCACACAGGAAACCGCTGGGGATAAGGGCTTCTGGTCTGCCATGGAGCTTAAATAGGAACACAGGGGGCTGGTTTGGATGGCAGTTCTGTGTGTGGTGGGGAACAAGGGAAAGAGCACAGCACATGCCCCTTGCCACCCCCGTGTACCAGTCCGGCCTGAATGGTCACCCGCCAGCCATGGGATCCTGTCCTAGATAACCCAGGCTAGCCCAATCTCATCAGATCTTGGAAGCTATGCAGGGTCGGGTCTGGTTAGAACCAGGGCTCATTTTGTAGCAGGAGCTCCTTTGCATATTAGGCCACACACCCCTAATGTAGCCAATCCTCCAAGAGCTTACAAAGCTCTTCTTACAGGGGCTATTGTAAGCTCTTGGAGGATTGGCTACATCAGGGGTGTGTGGCCTAATATGCAGAGGAGCTCCTGCTACGAAATGAGCCCTGGTTAAAATTTGGATGGGAGATATATATATATACACAGAGAGAGAGCGCGCGCGCGAATGCATGTTTATCTACATTATATTTTGTGTTTCTTTCTAAGCTGCTTCAATTCCACAGCAGGGAAAACAGTGAGATAAAAACCAATCAATCTGTAAATATCTTTGGGGTGGAGTAACAACCCCCCCCCCGAATTCCAGTTGGTTTTCTTAGCCATAGAAACACACAGTTAAGCCCACAATATCAAACTTTGTTGAATTTCTCCTGCTCCGCGGGTGAAGCCTGGGTTTTTCAACGTCAACAAAGCCATTAGGATTCATCCTTTGTATAAGGCACCCCTCTTGATGTCATTTCCACTTTAGAGCTTGGTAAACAAAGCGCCCGCGACTCTTGACAATTTTATGCTTCTGCCGATCTTTAAATCAAAAAACAGCCGAATCGATTTAAGTACTCTTTTGTAAAGGGGGGAAAGAATTGCATCCGGGCTGACAGCCTGGGTGCCAAGTTTCATCCCAAAGCGATTTCAAATGACTGAGTTATAAACTTCTGTAATGAAAGCCCTGACATAGCCTGAACGGCGGTGGAACACAGGGTGCCGGCGGAACAATGGAGAAACATTGTGTTCCCATTGAAAGTGACTAGTAGCTGATAACCAGTTCCCAGTCTAGAAGACCTTTCTGCTTTTTATATGACCATTTTTCTTGAAGGAAGAGAACAAGGTGACTCTAGTTTTTTTCCACTCTGATATTTAATTATCTTTGGCTGGGTCCCCCCCCCCCCTCCTTTGGTAAAATTGATTTTCTAAATCTCAAGGGCCTGTTCTATGTTGTATACGTTCCCCAAAAATCACAGGTGTGGTTTACTTGGTCAAGGATTGCCCTCCATGTACAAGGGAGGTTACCTGGAAGTTATCTATGGCTCTACGACCTGTGGATGTCTGACTGAATGGACAGGCGACATAGCGTCAGGAAAAAAAACGTAGCTAAGGTTATTGATACTCTTGGGTGGGAGGAGATTTCAAAGCAACAGGCAGAAAAAGTTATTGAGAACACATTTCAAGGAACTGTCCTGAGCTACAGTTCTAAAACTCACCGTCCGCTGCAAGTTTGGGATCAGTTGTATTTTTTAACCAAAAATACAGAAATGGTTTAAAATGTTAATATAATTAATTCTTTAAGACGCAGTACCTCTTCTTTTAAATTCGACTTTGCTTTACCGCTTCGGGTTCAAAGGGACAGCCTGAAGGAGATGAAAAATTAGTGCTGATAAATTTTAAGAGACCCTTTAAACGAGACTGTCCGTATGGCTGTCCTGTCAATCAGGACCATGGGATTACGAGACCACGAGTGTCTTGACCTGTGTGAGATAAGGCGCAGAGAACCTGGTCCTCATTTCATATCAAGTGGACTAAAAGTGAATACACTTGAAAGGGACTGGGGAAACCCAGCGGCGCTTAGACATGGTCCACGTGGGCTGGAAAACAGTATCAACATTGGGTTGTTTTGAGCACATTTTCCAGACAGCAACTAAGCGGCTACCTCTGGACAGGAACAATGGACCCAATCCATCCTCAAGGCCTAGAGAAATGACTTGGGGGTTGCACCAGAGTTCTGCGACCCCACTTTTGCCCAGCTCCCCATTCATTCCTATCAAGTGTGTTCAGAAGATTGCTAATGCAGTCTCGGGGTTTATCAACAGCGGCATAACATCTAAATCACAAGATGTCCTGCTGTACGCTGCATCGGTCAGGCCGCACCTGGAGTTCCATGTGCAGTTCTGGAGGCCTCCCTTCCAAAAGGACGTGGACAGAATGGAGCGGGTGCAGAGGAGAGCGACGAGGATGATCGGGGGCCTGGAGACCAAGAAGCCCTACGAGGAAAGGCCGAGGGACTTCTTGGGAATGTTCTGTCTGGAGAAGAGGAGGCTGAGAAGGGTACATGATGCCTCTCTTGAAGTATCTGAAGGGCTGTCACTTCAAGGAGGGCAGGGAGCTGTTCCTGCTGGCGGCAGAGGAGAGGACTTGCAATAAAGGGTTTAAATTGTGTGGGAAGGTACCAGCTGGATCTTATGGAAAACCTTTTCAACAGTAAGAATTGTGCAAGAGTGGAATCAGCTGCCTTGGGAGGTCTTTAAGCAGCGGCTGGACCCTCCCCAGCAGTCTTTAAGCAGCGGCTGGACCAACACTTGTCGGGGTGCTCTAGGCTGATCCTGCACTGAGCAGGGGGTTGGACTAGACGGCCTGAATGGCCCCTTCCAACTCTGTGATTCTATTATTTATCAGCATGTCCCAGGGAATCGCGCCCTGCGTAATCACTACATTCTGTACGTGAAAGCCACCGAGTCAATTTAGTATCCGCATTAATTCCTCAGTGTGCTTGTGGACTTAAGAAGCCCATGGGATGCTCGATTCAGGCTTTGGGTTCACAGACCATTGGCTAGTCAAGACACGAGTCTCTCATTCGTCTGACCTTTCGCGGATTCTCGGTACACAAGAGGACCACCCATCTCTCTGGAGTCACTGCAGAGATTGTGTTGACCTTCTGCGAAAACCTACCATGAATATAAATAAAAAGAATAGGTTCTCCTGTTCCCAAGTTTGCCATTATGGTGGTCCTCTCGCGTGTGGATTGATGCTTCCCTCCAAAACTAGTCTCCTTTAAAATCTTTCATTGAATCGTGACCACCAGTGAGGCAGTACAGAGCTCAGACCCCCACACAATCTCCTAGAGGTGATTCATCCGACTTTGTTTGGAAATAACACCGGCCAAGAAATGATTCAGCATATCTTGCTTTTATTCTCAAGTTGGGCTTAGAATTGTTCTGGCCCAGACTTAAGTGAGAGGAAACACCCGCTTAGAAAACCCAGCAGGACGTAGGGTTGCTATTGTGTACCGGTTTCGTTGCATGAAGGGTCCGTACTATGACGTAGCGATAAGCATTCTTTACTGGAGTACCGGCCGAGATGGCCAACTATATATAGTCCCTAGGACACCCCCAAAAGTCCTATTGGCGGGTTTGAATTTCCCGCCAGAGTTCTTATTGGAGGGCTAGTGGTGGACTGGGATCCTTGACTCCTATTGTTTCCAGGACTCAAGCTCAGGCTGTATGCCGCTGGTGCCCTGTGGCAGTCAGTGGACATAACAGTTGCCAACCTTCAGGTCTGGGCAGGGGTTCCCCCACTTCTGGGGGCTTCAATCTGCCCCTGGCCAGCGGGGAAAGCCCCGCCCCAAGAGCGACCACCCACCCGGCCACCCCTCTCCCTTCCCTCCCGCCTGATTTAAAGGGCTTCAGCTGATCGGTGGGGACAATGTAGTCTGCCAACCGAGTGGAGGGTCTTTTAAATCTAAGTAGGAGAGAGGGAGACGGGTGGTCATAGGTCCTTAAAGGGTCTTTTTGAGAGTGGGGTGGGGGCTGTGGCATGCAGGGCTGGGGGAAATCAGCCTTGCACGCCGCAGCCCCCACCCCACTCACAAAAAGACCCTTTAAAGGGTCTTTTTGCAAGCCATCCATGCGGCCTGCAACCACCCGCCTCTCTCCCTCCCGCTAGATTTAAAGGGCCCGCCATATAGTCAGTGGGTTCCTGCCAATCAGCTGAAGCCCTTTAAATCAGGCAGGCGGGGAGGGAGAGGGATGGCCAGGTGGGTGGTCGCTCTTGAGAGCAGGGCTTGGGGGTCCCTGCCCGGCCCCAGAATGCCCCCCAATCCCCCCGCTAGAGTGACTGAGCAGCACATGCTCAGCACCAATCCATGATGTCACAGTCTAAGGACAGAGTGATCCATTCATACTTTGTGCAGAGCCATGGTTTAATTAAACTAGCCATGGTTGGCGAGATGGCCTGAGTGTAGACCACAAACTGTGGTTTGCTAGGATCCCCAAACCAGGGTCAGAAGTTGGTGTTATCAGCCACAGTGAGTCTAAGGTATGGTTTTGTGGGATGCTTGAACACAAATATCTGGGCTTCAATCCTTGTTGGAGGGAATGGACGGAGCAATGTCCCAATGTTAGCAGAGACTGTGGAGTCTCAGGTAGGGTTGCCAACCTCCAGATGGTGGCTGGAGGTCTCCTGCTATTACAACTGATCTCCAGGAAACAGAGATTAGTCGACTTGGAGAAAATGACCGCTTTGGAAGGTGGACTCGATGGCTCTTATGAAGCCTGGGGCCTGCGTAGTGAGGCCTAGTGGCCATGGGGAAGCCTGGCTACATGGACTAAATTTCCCAGCCCCCCTTTGGACCCTGTGATTGGTTAACAGGGGATTTAGAGGGAAAACTTGCGCCAGTAGAGGAGTAAGGGGTGGTGCCTAGGAAGAAGGGATAAAAGGCTTCACCCAAAGGGGAGCTTGCTCATTCCGGGGGAGCAGAGCTGAGGAGAGGCTGCTGCAGACGGAGGGATCCCTCATCCAGAACGGGGTGAGTCAGCTTGAGGCCAGTCACCAAGGGACATCTAGGGACAGTCTAGATAGATGCCTTAGGGTTCTTTTATCTATCTGCTTACCTGCCTTTACTGTTCTCATTATTCTACAAATTGAAAACCAGTTGTTTCTAGACCTCCATAATAAAATTGTTTATTAATCTGCCAGGGACCTCCCACCTCATTTGGCCGCATATAAAGTACACCCTACTGGGAAACCCCTAATGGGGTTGGGTGGGTGCTCTAGGCCCTCCCGTGGAGACCCCTACCAGAGTGGTGACTTGTGTGTTGTGTCTGTCATGGCTACTAGCTGTGGTAACTGAGGAGAACCTCCGTGTTCAGAGGCAGGCAGTCTCTGAACCCCAGCGGCAAGAGGCAACATCGGGGGAAGGCCTCGGCCTCTATGCCCTGTTGTTGGCTGTCCGACTCCAGGGGAACTGGTTGAGGCCACTGTGTGAGACAGGATGCTGGGCTAGATGGACCCCTGGTCTGATCCAGCAGGGCTCTTCTAATGCTCTTACGTTACCAAGCCAGTGACTTATGACCTTCGTTGCTAAATCCTTGTTTCGACTAACCACTTTTATCCCATCACTCCCCCAGGATGCTCAAGGCAGTGAACACGGACTGTTTCTGCCCTCCTTTGTTCTCACAACAACCCTGTGGAGCGGAAGGTTGAACTTCGCAGCCAAGAGGGGATTCTGAAATTCGAACCTTTCCTAGCTTTAGTCCACGCCAAGCTTGTAGCCAGGATTATTTTTTTTTGGTTCGGGAGGACATTTAAATTGTTAAAGGGGCAGTTAAATTATAGTTAATTAATCTGCATGTCTGTCTTTAGCCTGTTTTTAGCCCTTCCTTTCAAGGGACATGGCAGCGAGCACGTTAGTTCCTAGGGGGGAAAAACAGCACAGAGGGCATTTAATTGCCTTCAGAAGCAAAGCTCCCAGTAAGCTGTGGAGTCTTGTAAGCAAAAATTCTACTCTGTGAGCCGCTGGCATTAAAGTTGTGAGTGACCCATTTGGCTGCCGCATGAATTAGTTTGCTCTGGAGCCCTCCTTCCTGAGCTGAGACAAAAACGCATGAGCCGGAGGCTAAAAAACGGTGAGCTAGCTCACACTGACTCAGCTTAGAGGGAGCCCGGTTCAGAAGGCCTCTAAATGCCTTTTGAGTTCCCTTCCACAGAGCCTTTTGAGTTCCCTTCCACAGAGCACGAAAGCTTAGAAGGGCACCTTCAATACATCTCCGACAATCCCCCTTTCTGCTAGCCCAGTAGCACTTCGGTCATGGTCAAAAATAAGGTTTCTGGCATGGCTATTTTGTGGGGCGGGGCTTTTAATTAAGGGGGCAGGGCCCCGAAATCCCCCCCCCCACTGTAGATACAGGCCTGGTCCACTCCAAGCTTAAGAGAGTGAGAAGAGACTCACTAACAACCAAAAAGGGGCAGAGAATACTTTGCCCGCCGCATCTTCTGGAGCATCCACAGAAGAAAGGAACGCAGCCACAGAGGCTTTGACTTTGGTGCTTCAGAAAGAGCAAAGCCTCTCGCTTCACCTCGGGGACTGCAAAGGTCGGCTGTTCTCCAAGGCACACTCCCCACGGGCCAGATGTCATCTCACAAATGATGCGAGCTCATGTACTGTCGATAAAAGCTGCCTTAACAGAGCTGGGAAGCCGGGAGGACACAGGCAGTCTTCCACATTCCTGCACTCGAGGGGCAGAGGGGGGGGGGCGTGCATTCAAAGCCAGTATTGACTCTGTACACACGAAGAGCAAAGTCACAGTAACATCAGAGCATCTCGGGCGGAAGGGGGGGGACTGTCTCATCAAACTTGTAAGGCGGTAGATCAGCCAAGAATGGCATTATCCTCTGGATGCAAATAGGAAACGGACTCTAGGAAATGCATCGCCTCTCCATTGCCCCAGTAGCATTATTTGAAGCCTGGAAAGCCACGTTTCCGTGGTGCTAACGCACTGAGACCCCTGATCTCGATAGCCCAGGCTAGGTTGATCTCACCAGATCTTGGAAGATAAGCTGGGTCAGGCCTGGTCAGTATTTGGATGGGAGACCTCAAAGGAATACCAGGGTTGCGATGCAGAGGCAAACCACCTTTGCATGTCCCTCGCCTTGAAACGTCTACAGGGTTGCTGTAAGTCGGCTGCAAGTTGACGGCAAAACCCCACCCCCAACCCAAATGAGACTCAGCGGGTGATTCACAACAGCATCTTCCTGGTTTTTTTCCCAAAGGCAAACCGCAGCCACACAGAGGCCCTGTTCAGATCACGACCTTGATGTTGGCAGAGGGAAAGGGAGCCAGTTTGGTGTAGTGGTTGGGAGCGTGGACTACACAAAACTGGCTCCCTTTCTAATCTGGGGCTAATCTGGGGGAACCGGGTTTGATTCCCCTCTCCTCCACATGCAGCTGCTGGGGTGACCTTGGGTCAGTCACAAGTTCTCCCATAGCTGTTGTCTCAAGGGCAGTCCTCGAGAGAGCTCTCTCAGCCCCACCTACCTAATGGGGAGTCTATTTTGGGGGAAGGAAAGGGAAAGGAGATTGTAAGCTGCTCTGAGACTCCTTCGGGTAGTGAAGGGCGGGGTATAAATCCAATCTCTTCTTCTTCTCTTCTTCTAAGCACCGAGGCAACCCTTCCTGCCCTCCCTCTCATGATCTGTCCAAGTTCACAGAATCCGCATTGCTGTCAGATGGCCCTCCAGCCTCTGTTTGTCCACCTCCCCAAAGAGATCTAGACTCTTGAGAATTCCAGATGGGCAGCTGCATTATTCTGCAGGAACAAAACAAAATTAGAATCCAGAGGCTAACAGAACTTATCCTGGAGTAAACTTTCGGGTGTTAAAGCTCATTTCAAGTCTGACTCAAGAAAACTTCTGTGAGTCTTCTAAGGTGCCCGTGGACCAGCGTTCCCTCTAAGCTGAGTTAGTGTAAGCTAGCTCACAGTTTCTTAGCCTCCAGCTCACACGTTTTTGTCTTAGCCCTGGAAGGATGGCCCCAGAGCAAACTAACTGATGCAGTAGCCAAATTGCTCGCTCACGACTTTAATGTCAGCAGCTCACGAAATAGGAGTTTTGCTCACAAGACCGCACGGCTTAGCGGGAGCATTGCCCTAGACTCATCTTTTAGTCTTGAGAACTGTGGGACTTCAGGCCCGGGACAGAGCTTACCCATTGGGAAAGCCCTGCTTCTCATGGTGTTAACACGTCATCCTTCGCACTGATGTTATGACAGCAAGCACTTAGAAAGAACTGTGTGCTATGATTGAAAGGGAAATCATATGCCAGTTGTGATTCTGTCTAATGACACACAGTCAAAGCTTTCAATCCGCAAGCTCCCAGCCTGCTTCCAACTGCACGGCAGACAGACGGTTTAGACAGAACGACAAGAGGAAAACCCAAGTCTAAAGCAGAGTCCTTCCAAATTAAAAACGTAGCAACATCCGAAACAAAAGGGAACTGTTTGGTGTAGCAAAGATGCAACAAAGTTTCCTTCCCCGGATTTCTTTTTTTTTAAAAAACAAGATGCTAAAAATTTGCTCTTAAAAACATGCGGATGGAGAAATCGAGGGAAGGGACAGATGTACCAAACATTAGTACTGCAACTGCTGTTAACGTCAGTCCCACAAAGGAAAGGCGAAGACGAAATTATTATCTGATATGCTGAGCCGACACAAAGACACCGTCTTATGCATATTTGTATCCCGTTTTCTATCAGCAGCCACGACACCTTTAAAAGGAAAAAAGCACGGAGGAAAGCAAAATCCATTGCTGATATAAAAGCTTTAGAGCTGCAATAGGAGGAAGGTTTGATCAACTGGGAAGCCCGAAAAACGGTTCCCAGGGGGCTGGAAGCTCAACCACTCCACCGGTTGTTTTTTTTTTTAAGCGAACTTACTCCCAGCCTTGCAGGTGGATAAAGATGAGTAGCCATGTTAGGCTGTCTGTAGCAGCAGAAAAGAGCCAGAGTCCAGGAGACTAACAAATTTTGTGGCAGGGGATGAGCTTTCGTGAGTCACTGCTCACTTCTTCAGACGCGGCTGGAATGGGAGTCCATCTGTCTTTATATCCAAACACGCCTGCCATTGTCATTTGCCTGCTATTTGGCATTCGGCATCTGAAATCACTACACTCTCCACGATATAAGGACAGATGGGCTCCCATTCCAGCTGTATCTGAAGAAGTGAGCCGTGACTCACGAAAGCTCCTGCCCTGCCACAAATTTTGTTAGTCTTTCAGGTGCGGCTTGACTCTCGCTCTTTTCTATGACTCTCAGCCGTGTCCATTTTGCTAGTTTTCCTTGGAAATCCAATGATGACTTTGTTGCTTTTATTTCTATTCTTTACCAAGCATTGAATAAAACAGAAGAAAAGAAAAAGGGAGGAAACTCCTCCTCTCTGTACTCTAAACTGATCTACTGATCATGGTTAGAGTTTGGGAACACCTGGGGGGGGTGGAGGAGGAGGAGGAAGAGGAGATTAGACTTATACCCTGACCTTTACTATCCAAAGGAGTCTCAGAGCGGCGTACAATCTCCTTTCCCTTCCTGTTGTCAGAACAGACACCCTGTGAGGCAGGTGGGGCTGAGAGAGCTCTTTCAAGAACTGCTTGTGAGAGAACAGCTCTGAAAAACCTTGTGACTGACCCAAGGTCACACCAGCAGCTGCATGTGGAAGAGTGGGGTTCTCCCAGATTAGAATCTGCGCTCCTAACCACTATACAAAACTGGCAAGCCTGAGTGCTCTTAAATCTCACAACAATAAATTCTACACATCCCTCTTGTCATATTAGAGCTAACCATGGTTAGTTTTTTTAAAAAAATAATCCCAGTTAGAACCACGGTTAGGAGCTGGCTTGCAATACGGTGGTTTGAGCTCACCATTGTTTGGAAAAATACCAGTAAAAGCCCACTATGAATCATGGTTATCTCTAAAAAAAATTAAAGGCAAGAGGAAAGTCTGTGAGAGAAAGGGGAGGGACAAATACACGGAAATGTGGGGCGCTTCTCATCTAATAAGGTGGCCAGTTTGGTGTAGTGGTTAAGTGCGTGGATTCTAATCTGGGAGAACCGGGTTTGATTCCCCACTCCTCCACTTGCACCTGGCTGGATGACCTTGGGCAAGCCATAGCTCTGGCACAGCTGTTCTCTCAAGGGCAGTTGTCTCAGAGCTCTCTCAGCCCCACCTACCTCACAGGGTGTCTGTTGTGGGGAGGGGAAAGAGTTTGTAAGCTGCTCTGAGACTCTGAGTGAGTGAAGGGCAGGGTATAAATCCAATCTCTTCTCTTCTTCTTTCCCTTCCCCTCCCCGTAACAGACACCCTGTGAGGCAGGTGGGGCTGAGAGAGCTCTTTCGAGAATTGCCCTTGAGAGGATAGCTCTGAAAAACCTTGTGACTGACCCAAGGTCACACCAGCAGCTGCATGTGGAAGAGTGGGGTTCTCCCAGATTAGAATCTGCGCTCCTAACCACTATACAAAACTGGCAAGCCTGAGTGCTCTTAAATCTCACAACAATAAATTCTACACATCCCTCTTGTCATATTAGAGCTAACCATGGTTAGTTTTTTTAAAAAAATAATCCCAGTTAGAACCACGGTTAGGAGCTGGCTTGCAATACGGTGGTTTGAGCTCACCATTGTTTGGAAAAATACCAGTAAAAGCCCACTATGAATCATGGTTATCTCTAAAAAAAATTAAAGGCAAGAGGAAAGTCTGTGAGAGAAAGGGGAGGGACAAATACACGGAAATGTGGGGCGCTTCTCATCTAATAAGGTGGCCAGTTTGGTGTAGTGGTTAAGTGCGCGGACTCTAATCTGGGAGAACCGGGTTTGATTCCCTCTCCTCCACTTGCACCTGGCTGGATGACCTTGGGCAAGCCATAGCTCTGTACCAGCTGTTCTCTCAAGGACAGCTTGGGAAAGAGTTCTCTCAGCCCCACCTACCTCACAGGGTGTCTGTGGTGGGGAGGGGAAGGGAAAGGAGTTTGTAAGCCACCCTGAGACTCCAAGTGAGTGAAGGGCGGGGTATAAATCCAATCTCTTCTTCTTCTTCTTCTAAATGCATGGTAACCCACCCCCCATTTTCCAAACCTCTCATTATGTTCTACAAAGAGACAGTTTTGCGTGCAGGGTGAGTGGATGGAATTTTGAATATCGTAAATGTCACAATTATTTCAAGACGGGCAAGCAGTTTTGCTTCAGCCATGCCTCACTGCATGCCGTGACGGTATCACGATCATGCGCTAGGATACGGACACTGTCCACAAAGCACTCCTCTAGTCAGAGGGTCAATGTAACTTCACAAACATCCCTCAAAATGGACCTAACAGCTTGAAGCGGTTTCATTGGCCAGCAGCTAACAATCCCCAACAAGACATAGGTATTGCTGATGCTGGTATATAAAATCCCACCCGCAATTTGAAAACCAGATAATTTTCTTGATAAAAATTCTGTGGGTGGGAAGGAAGCAGCACAGGCCAGAACTACGGTGGGGCTTTTGGGGGCTCTGCCCCCTTTCTTAAAGGCACATCCCCACAAGAATTTCTCCTGTAAATGCTTTTTTCAATCATTTTAAAACATCTTTTAAAGGTGTGTGCTACTTTAAGCAGAATGGGGTGCTGTCGTTGACTAATTTCCACATTGAGCAAAGGGGTTGGAGTAGGTGACCTCTAGGATCCCTTCTAACTCTGTGTCAAGAAACGGTCTCCCTTAAGAGAGTTTTTCTGTCTCAGCGTTAGCTTTCTTGACTTATAGAAGTCATTACCGCCACCTGCCGGCTTGTTCTAAGAACTGTTGCTTCATCTGGCAGAAGTGATTAACTTGCAGCAGCTGAGAACTGTCAGCTAAACTGGTTGGCAGCTTGCAATTTAGGAATCTATCCTAGCAACAGCTTTCTATTGGCTAAATGGTTAATAGGCTTTCTGCACTGAAAACTTCAGCCCCACCAGAAAGAGAATTTGCCCCACAAGCCACAAAATCTTGGCTACGGGCCTTGACGCAGCATAGTTTTGCCTGACAGGAGAATATACGAGGAGCAGCTGCTTCGTCTCGGATGGAGGGAGAGAAACAAAGGGGGCCATTTTCCAAGCTGATGGGGATGAGTATTTCTCCAAGGCCCGCTCAGAGACTGAAGGTGGCAAAACTCTGGAGTGTTGCGGTACAGCCCAATTCAGGCACATGAATGATTGGAAGCACATTGTAAAAAGGCAATTCATCCTGTACTACCCCCTTGCGGCCTATAATTTAATCTCCCCCAAGCCATTCTGTTTAGCATGGAAACTTGCGTAATAGAATCTAAAAATCGGATTTCTCCGCCGAGGACGAGATGAATTCCTGAGTGAGCCGGACTTCGGATGCGGTGACTTGGTAATTTATGTCCCGGCTTTCTTTCTTCCGAACACATACAAAGATCGGCGTGAATTATTTAAAAGAGGAGGCCTTCACATATATATTATGCAATATCTGAGGAGCCAAACAAGAAAGCCTTCCAATTTATATCACCATTTCCTTTACTGCTTTGCAAAAAATAAAAAAAGAGAATGAGAAACCTGAAGAGACCAAAAACTAACCCCCCCCCCCCAACCACAGAAGCCATTTTTCAATCTCCTCAACGGTTTCATAGCTTTTCTTATTTTTTTCCTCCAGTGGACAGATACTTAAACCATGCCTGGAGCCAGATTAAAGCCGGTGGACTCCTTGAAAGCTACGCTGCTTTGAACAAGTCCGCAGTACGACTAGGCCTCTTTAATAGCTGTATGACAGACAGAGACTCAACAGCCTTTCCCACAATCAGATAGAGAAAGCTGCACCTGTTAAATTCCCACCCGTCACGAATGGCAGATTGCCCCTAGCAAGAAAGGAAAGGGGAGAATCCCTTCGGTATAGCCCCTGGCACCGTCCTGCACCACGGATTTTCGACCCAAATAATAAAAGCCTGGATCAGCGGACTGATTTCAACACCGGCTCTCTTTCAATCACCTTCAGGGTTCCAGGAATCAACTTGAAACTTGCTGGAGGGAAAGATAACACTGCTGAGCCCGGAGGGAAAGACAGGCCTTGATGGGAGATAAAGACCAGAAAGCAGGGGGGAAAGAGGTACAAAAGGAAAAACAAGGATAAAATACGCTTTTCGTAGCAGTTTTGCCCCTTCCCAAAGCAAAAAGACCAGGCAATTTTTACAAAATAATTAAAAAAAGGGGGGGGGGCTAAACAGTTGTCCCCTCCTAGACTTCATCGCCGAGCTGAAAAAGACTCAGAAGAACACACGTTTTTTAAAAAACGGATTCAGCCAAAGATGCACCCTGTCTCTGACAGTCGCCAGCTAAATCCCTTGGGAACCTCAGAGACGGGATCACAGAATAGTCACGACTCTAATGACGGAGGGTCAGTTGGGTTTGTCATGGCAAATGTCCATCGAGAGCCGTATGGCTCATGAATCTGTCTGATCCTTGCCAGAAAATGGCCAAATATTTCAAAGGCAGCCGAAGCTGAGGCACAGTTGTTGTTGTTGTTGTTGTGGTTGTTCAGTCGCACAGTCGAGTCCAACTCTTTGCGGCCCCACAGACCACATCACGCCAGGCCCTCCTGCCCTCCAATATCCCCCAGAGCTTGCTCAACTTCAAGTTTGCTGCATCGATAACGCTGTCTAACCATCTCATCCTTTGCCGTCCCCTCAAGTTTGCTGCATCGATAACGCTGTCTAACCATCTCATCCTTTGCCGTCCCCTTCTTCTCTGACCTTCAGTCTTTCCCAGCATCATCAGGGTCTTCTCCAGGGAGTGCTCCCTTCTCATTGGGTGGCCAAAGTATTTGAGCTTCAGCTTCAGGATCTGGCCTTCCAGGGAACAGTCAGGGTTGATTTCTTTTAGGGTTGACTGATCTGATCTCCTCACAGTTCAAGGGACTCTCAAGAGTCTTCTCCGGCGCCATCATTGAAAAACAATCTATTCTTCGGCGCTCGGCCTTCCTTATAGCCCAACTCTCACAGCCATACATTACTATGAGGCCCAGTACTCTTTACTTATTGCACCAAGCCCCTCCCCGAATTATCTACAAGCAACCGGATCGCCTTAACCTGACCAAAACATTCAACCTCAGAACGTGACAGAGAAGCCCTAGAAAACAAGACCACATATTTCTCAGAAAAGACATTTATTCTGGTAGGCTTTTCATTAGGGCTGGTGCCGCAACAGAGAACCCACGGGCTTTGGTAGCTGAAGATGCGATGGTCCTCAGAGGAGGAATTGTCAGCGCTACCTGATCTGAAGAGCAGAGGTGGCATGTATATTGACCTTTAAAGCCCTGTGTGGCCAGGGACCAACATACCTACGGGACCGGTTCTTCCTGTATGTGCCCTGGAGAGCCTTACGCTTTTCAGAGCAACATCTCCCAGCACTCCCCAGCCTGAAAGACCTCCACTTAAACAGGGGGCAGGGCCTTTTCTGCCCTGGCCCCGGCCTGGCAGGACATGCTCCCACTTGAAATCAGGATCCTATGAGACTTATTACAATTCCGCAGGGCCTGTGAGATGGGGTTGTTTTGCCAGCCCTTTGGTTGAAGCAATGGATGTCCAACCATCTCGGCCTCCCCTGCTCACCGTGCTTGCTCAGGTTGACAGTCTCCAGGTGGCACCTGGAGATCTCCTGCTATTTCAGTCGATCTCCAGACGACCAAAATCAGTTCACCTGGAGAAAATGGCTGCTTTGGAGGGTGGACTCTGTGGCATTATGCCCTGCTGAGGTCTCTCTCCTTCCCAAACCCCACCCTCCCTAGGCTCCACCCCCAAGTCTCTAGGTATTTCCCAACTCAAAGCTGGCTACCCTTGTGTTCACAATGCCCGTTACAATTTGCCCTGCCCAACAGAGGTCAACAGAGCATCATTGGGAAACCGCTTCCTATTAACTACCACCTACATTAGCATTTGAGCAGGAGACACTATAAACGGCCATGAATAGTTGCCATCCCTCCGACTGGATTTACATTTGGTTTTATATGTTATGTTTTAGATCTTACGTTTTAACGCTGTTGTGTTTACTTAATGGGATGTTTAATGGGATGTTTAATGGAATGTCACGACCTGCCCTGTGCCCTCTTTCTGGGGAGGGCGGGATATAAATCGAAACAAATAAATGAACAAATAAATAAATAAATTATGGAGTCAGATGGATCGATGGAGAGCAGGGGTGCCAACCTCCAGGTGGGGCCTGGACATCTGGAATTCCAGCTGATCTCCAGGCTACAGAGAGCACTTCCCCCAGAAAAATGGCTGCTTTAGAGGGTGAACTCTATGGGATTATAGGAGCCAGTCTGGTGTAGTGGTTAAGTGCGCGGACTCTAATCTGGGAGAACCGGGTTTGATTCCCCACTCCTCCACTTGCACCTGCTGGATGACCTTGGGCAAGCCGTAGCTCTGTACCAGCTGTTCTCTCAAGGACAGTTGTCTCAGAGCTCTCTCAGCCCCATGTACCTCACACGGTATCTGTTGTGGGGAGGGGAAGGAAAAGGAGATTGTAAGCCGCTCTGAGACTCCCTTGGGCAGTGAAGGGCGGGGTATAAATCCAATCTCTTCTTCTTCTTCCTGCTGAGGCCCCTCCCTTCCCCAAACACTGCCCTCCCCAGGCTCCACCCCACCAAATCTCGAGGAATTTTCCCAACCCAGAGCTGGCAACCCTGAGAGAGAGAGAGAGAGAGACTGATTCTTCAGTTAGATGGGTCCACTATAACATTAAAAGTAAAAACTGGCACCTTGAATCAGGCCTGTAGCCAGGGTTTGTTTACTTTGGGGATCCTTTAAAAAAGTCAGGGGGCACTGAAATTTGCATGAGCCCCCCACTTCTGCTCCAAAGCATTTAAAGGGTCTTGGAGTGCAGGTGCACAGGTCCTCCCCCCGCTTCTCCCCAAAAGTCAAGGGGCCTTGGGAAGAAGGGGGGGGCTGGGCCCCGCTAGGCCCCACTGTAGCTACAGGCCGACCTCAAATTGAGCTTGGAAAACCGGCTCCTTGAATTGAGTTTGCTCTCATTAGCTCAACCCCAACAGGAAACGAGGGCCTGTGTTTTGCAAAAGATCGGGAGGGCAGCCCACCCCGCCCACCCCACACAAAATGACATTTAGTAATCCGCTGTGAAACGTCAGAACCACAGCTCCTTGTGGCCAGACTGACTAGATCAAGGCGAGAAGAGAGCTAACTAGGTGTAATGGAAAGAAATCGCTTTTAGTGACAGTGCTGATCTGTGTCAAACAGTAAGGGTGGATCCGAAAGCCCCTTCCCCCCCCCCCCATTTTTGTTGTTGTTGTTGTTTTTAACAGGTCGGTAAATGTCAGTCAGGCTCCATGCAGGGTGAGAAGGTCGCCCCTCTCTACCAAACCAAGTCTCCCCAATCAGCACATCCTCCATCTTGTTCTGTATATCTTGAAAGACGAAGGCGGCAGCTTAACGTGGAGAAATAGGGAGCGAGGGGGGTGCCTTTGGCATATTGATGACATCCTGCTCCAAAGCTCCGGCTGATCTCATTCAGTGGTCTGATTTAAATATTAAAGAGCATTGATAAGAGCTTGAACTCGCAAGACACCATGGGTCAGACCCAAGACAGATGACTCAGCCTTTCCTAGGGATCTGACAACACCGTCAACAAACTACTCCGAGAAGAGATATTTTTTTGATCTAGCCCAGCCATGAAATTCAGCTGTTCCATCTAGCCTCTAAACTCAATTCAAGGAGCCGGTTTTCCAAGCTCAATTTGAGGCCGGCCTTTAGCTACAGTGGGGCCTAGCTGGGCCCAGTCCCCCCCACTTCTTCCCTCTAAATAATGAATAAAACTTAAGACGAGCCATACACTTCCATGTGGAATTGCTGTTCAGCCTTAGTAAGGATCTATTGGTCAGGTCTTGGGGCATGTATCCCTCAGACACTTTTCCTGTAATGCAAATGCCCGGCTTTCAGCACGATCCGAGCAAATCGATTCACTTGCTTGCTAATGGCACTCATAACGGAGGGCCCATAATGGGTCAGAACCTGCAATGCCGATCGAACAGATAAAAGAACAAACGGCAAATCAAATACATCGCTGCCAAGCAACCTGCAGTGGCCGTCGCAGTCAAAATTCAAAAGCAGCAGTCAGAATCCTGGTCACCTGATCACCCACTAGTTCAGGTGGGTGGGCAATTTGTCAATATCACAACAGTTTTATTTATTTATTAGATTTTTTTTTAGTCGCCACTCACCCAAAGAGCCTCACGGCAACTTGCAACATTGAAACCACATGAATAAGGTAGGAACAGTGTAAAAGATAACAGATATAAAATATTAACATTAAAACGCTAAGCTGTTAAAATAGGTGGATAGCACTGTACCGCTAACAGGAACAACCCGGACCTCCGGATTAGCCTCCAAAGGCCAGCCTAAACAATTCAGCCCTGCATGCCTCGTGGAAACTAAACGAGTTTGGCAGGGCATGGGTGTCATGTGAGAGTGGATTCCATGGGGCAGGGGCCACAACTGAGAAGGCCCTTCCCCTGATGACAGCTAACTGAGCCATTCTGGGGCCAGGCGCCTCTAAGTGTCCCCTAGAGGATGACCAAAGGCAGTGTGTGTGTGTGGGGGTTGTAACGGCAGAGGCAGTCCCATAGGTATGAGGGCTCAGGTGCAGCAGCTATCAGCCCTCCCCCACCTCCCCCACTGCTTCCGATTCTTAAAAGGCACATTATTAAAGGGTTTTTTTTTGAGATTTTGGAGCTGTGTGTATGTGCCTTCTGAGAGGCTCACTCAGTGTCTTCCCCTGAACCTGGTTGACTAATCTTGCCCTCAGTATTTATTATTATTAATTTATTCATTTCATTAGACTTTTAGCCCTCCCTCTCCTGCACTGCAAGGCTCGGGGGCGGGTAACAAGTTAAAATGATATTACAATTAATTATTAAAAAATTACTCATACTATGGGAATAACTGATTTTTTAAAAAGTTCTGGAATAACCTGAATATCATATTAAAGGAGACGAAGGCATTCCAATACTTGGTTCTGTATTCCACTAATAATTAAATGATTAGTAAGAATAAAATTTAGACTTAGATAAACAATTTAGACAAAGTTAAAGATTTTACTGTGATTCAATTTTAGCATAGAAGTTTGTTCAATTGTGAAAGATGTGATTTCTTTTATCATTAAATAGATTATCGCTAACCGTAGGAAAGTTCTTGTTAACGCTCTAAAGAGATAATCTATCCCAAAACTCTGTAATATTGTTTTAATGTCTGTTTCTATATTTGAAACATGTAATATATTTGGTAATAGATCTGATCTTACTTGTACGCAACAACTCATTTTATTCGACAACCTTGATGAATTTGTATTTTCCCCCACCCCCTTTTCCCTACTGTATCCCACCTTTTTTTCTGAGAAAATAATAAAAAAAAGAAAAACACAATTAATTATTAAAAACAAATTAATGCAGTAATAATCAATGTTGAAAGCTCGCACAGATCTCTACTTGATCTATGCTACACAACAGATGTCGCTGGCTGTGCAAGCACAAAACCTCTGGAGCCCCTCCCTCCTTTTAAGAACTCACCAGAACCCCTGGTCACATAGTTCATAGAAAAATCTAATGCTCATGCTCCAGCACCGTAGAATCAAGCTTATTGTGTCTTGTCCCATCACTACATCATCAGCTTACCTGTCCCTGTACTATCCATTTGGAGATGGAAGTTTTCCCATCATACCCAGGCCGGAACTGAAGTGTGGCGGAGCGAGGGCTGATGTTGGAGATGACTAAATTGGATGGCACGCCGGGAAGCTCTGCAGCAAAGGAAAAAGACAGACACAGAGAGAAAGAACACCACGTCAGAGTGCGACAGCTCAGTACTCCAGTGATGTCTGCAACTGCCTTGTTTTTTTCCGAGCGGCAGATTTGAACAATTGAAATATCCTTTTGTAATGGTTACCACAACAAGTATGAGATCTTAGGAGAGTCTAGGCATGCTTCAAAACTGCAAAATGCCGGTTGCTGGGTAGAAACTTGGACTACAAAGCAGGAAGAGTCCAGTAGCACCTTAAAGGCTAACCGAATTCGTGGCAGGGGAGGAGCTTTCACGAGTCACCGCTCACTTCGCCAGAGCCGTTAAGTGAGCAGTGACTCACGAAAGTTCATCCCCTGCCACGAATTTGGCTAGTCTTTAAATTGCTACTGGACACTTGCTCTTTTCTACCACTACAGACAGACTCACACGGCCACCCATATTGATCTACATAAAAGCATAATTTGAATGACAAAAAAACCCTAACATATAAAGATATGCTCCTGTTCTCTCCGTGTGAAGATCAGGCCAAGGGCGAGAGGTGACCAGCGTTGCCTCTGGGGCCTGCGCCACCACGATTCAGGACCAAGGCAAACACCTGTGGTGCCCCAGGCCCTGGAGGTGAAACTTTACCTTGCTTGGGTTAACAGATATCTTGAACTTGCCCTGGTCGTCATTATGGCTCTGAGTTCTTATCCAGATGGAACCCAGCAGAGATACAGCGGGAGGAGAAAGGGGATGTTTCCCCAGGCCAGGTTCTGCCTTCCTCTTCAACTAGCTTGCTCGAGTCAAGGTTCTGACCCCCATCTCTTGAGAAACCCATGCAAATGCAGACCTAAGGACAATGCCATTGCACACAGGGGCGCTTTGCAGTTAATCATTTCACCACAAACTGTAAAAATGTCCTATCATCACGAGTTGTTGTCACGACCTCCCTCGAAACCACGCTGCGCACATACAAATACACCCACATTCAAACCATAGCGAGTACGAACTAAACACCTCTGTAAATAACCTGTCTTGCTTCGGTTTGCCTAATTCACTCCCAGATTTGCGGTGTTCGTGATTCTGAGCGGGACCCTCGGCGTTACAAATGAAATTTCATTATGAGCGTCGTGCCCGAATTTCTCAGACTGCCGGAAGCTCCGCGTGTGTACCCACCTGGGGGGACGCCTGATGAGATGGTGGATGAAGTGACCGCACCGGTCCCTTTCGCAGTCATCGCTGCCACCTCGATCGTGTAGGTGGTGAGAGATGACAAGCCGGTAATTTTGTCCTCGAGGGTTGTGTTAGCGAGAGTGCGAGTGAGACGAGATTCGTTCCTGCCGTAGACCTCCCAGGAGATTTGGTAGCCTGGAAAATATATATATATATATATGACAAAGAAATCAAGCAGCTGTTACTAGTTGAGCTTCCTACAGATGCTCTCTGTGCAGTCTTCAGCATCTGTCAAAAGGAAGGTGACTCAAACGTGGGCAAGGAACCTCCAGAGTCATTAACTACCCTTCAAGGAGAAACACACTTCCCGTTGAGGATGTATCTGCTTGTTAATCGGATGCCAGCTGAATGCAGAGCATCTCATTCCCCAGGGAATCTGGCTCTCCAGTCTGCCAATGGGGTCTACTGCGCCTTCAACTCTGGTCACACAGCTCTGTGACGTGACATGGAGCTTGCCTTCTCAAAAGCCTTTTCTGGCATCAAGGAAATCCTCTCCAACATGGTAGTTGTGAGGCTTCTGTACTATCAGCAAGAGATCACACCTTTGTAGTTAAACAGAGTTCTTTATTTCAAATACTGGAACAGGGTCTCGATGTTTGTTAGAGATGCAGAACAAAGATGACTTGGGTTAATATACCTACAGACATAGGTGCTTAAACAAAACCCTCCAATCAGCATACACACAAAATGCGGGAAAAGAACTGGTGACCGTTTGTTCCCACCAGAGGTGAGAAAGTTATAAAAATTCCCCTCTTGGCCTGAGTGACCCAGATGTGAGAATTCCTAGGCAAAACATTTGGCCAGTGACAATAAAATAACTTCCAAGGTTGTACCCACTCTGATAACGCACTGAGAGCCTCAAATGGGAGGGGGAGGAAGCCATGACAAGATAGCTGTTGTTTATGTGACGTATTGGAATGTGAGAGGCCATCCTCCCGGGGAAAAAGTAACACTAAGCAGGACAGCAATTTCTACTTCAAGGCAAGCAATAAAGCATTTGGGTGATAACAAGGCACAAAGAAATAGAAAGTAACAGTCAGTAAAGCATGGAACAAGCAAGCTATTGTCAGATTCTGACAGTAGTCCTCCAGATTCATCCACTGGTGAATATTCTCACACCACGCAAAGTTTGCATGCCCTGCCAGCTGTGGACCGATTTCGCAAAAGCAGTTGTTCCTCCCTCGGTCTCCCGTTTCCCCCAATTGTACTGCTCAATTTCCCACTATTTGCTGTGCAGCTGAATTTTGACCCACATCTCCCCCGATTTCTCCCACATCTTGATCCTTATTTTTAGGTCAAAATGCGACCAAGCAGCAAATAGTGGGAAATTGAGCAGTACAACTGGGGGAAATGGGAGACTGAGGGTGGAACAACTGCTTTTGTGGAACTGGTCCTGGTTTCCAGGTTCCAACGCCATCAGGTTCAAGCTCACTACACATCAAGTGCACACAGATTTCCTCTCTGGGGTCATGGCCCGGCTGCATCAATCTTTTTACAGGAGTGTCACATCATGTCCGTCAATCAAGATGATTAGTTTACTACACCAACACTGAAACAGCCGGGTGTCAGCTAATGCTGCCAGCTCCTGACTTCAGCTCAGCCTTCTCATGCCACACATATCTCCACCCTCTCCTCTTTCACCTTATGCCACTGCAACCAGGTCATCCAATTACGCCACCGACAGACTGTGTGGGCACCTGGAAGTCATGCTGACCTCTGGTGACTGGCCCCTACTGGGGGCCTGGAGGACATTCAGAGATATGGCTGAATGAAGCCTGCCCCTGCCTCCACTATTTTCAAGTAGGTCTCCCATCCAAGTACTTGCCAGAGTTGGCCCTGCTTAGCTTCCAAGATCTGACAAGATCGGGCTTGCTTGTGCTGTCCAAGTCAGGGCGCTGGCATGGATTCTTAGCAGGACCAACATTTTGAACAGAGCAATGCCAGCAACATATTCCCTGCCCGTCTATTCACTCCTGAGCAAGCTGACACAGATGCAAATAGAAATTCAACCCAGTTCCACGCTACACTAATGTAATGTATTTTTCGGCACCTCCATATGAATGCAGAGAACGTTACATGCTCCGCAGCAGATCTCCCCTTAATCCTCTGTTAACATTACAGTAATTCTTTTTCTGAACACACTGATGGGGATACAAAACTAATTTTCAGCTTAAAGGAAGAGCGCCGCTTTAGAATAGGTGAACCGTATTCTGCTATGCCTTTTAAGTACGAGAGCACTGCTGGTTCTCAACTCGGGACAGGTTCACAGACAGGCTTGCCTTGCTCGATCGGAGATCAAGATTTAAGGGGGAAATCATCACTGAAGTGAACAGACTTTCACTCTTGGGGTGGAGCCTGAATTTAAAAAATCATGTGCAACCTGCATCAGGCGATGGTAGGCAGATTTCTTGAATAAACGGCTTGATTTTCAAGGATCAGCCAAACCACTGCAGCTCAGAATAATGGTTTGATTCTGGCCCCATGTGATTACCGTGGCTTTAACCTCACAAACAGGTTGAATTGCCAGCTTTCAGATGAGGGGTGGGGCTCTCCCACAATTAGAGGGTATCTCCAGACAGTTCCCCTGGAGACAATGGCAGCTTTGGAGAGCAGACTCTATAGTCTACCTGTGCTGGCTCAGCTGGTACCATAGTTACCTACACACTGGAAGCTGGAAACACAGTCCGGAATCAGGTTAAACAATAAAGCCAAAGATTGGATAGTCGGAGAAATCAGTCCAAGGTTGCAGGAGTCAGGAACAAGAAGCAGTTGCTACACAGAAGCAGATCTGGGCATGCAGAGATGCTACCACGCTGAGGCAGGTGCGTGGAGTGTTTATGAGCAGGTTCTCCCTTCCCTGGGAGTCAAGTCTGCCAAGACTTACAGCTCCTCCTGTTGCCTTTGCAAAGCTGCAGTCTGGCACTCCTTCTTTGCTCTTACATAGTCAGCCTCTGATGTGCCCTACGCCGGGGGCACTCAGGAGAAGTAGGTGGAGAGTCTGGCCTCAGGGTGTCTTCAGCTGGGGGTGCTGGGCCAGGCTCAGGATTTGTCTTTTTTTCTGGCTGCACCTCCTGTGCAGCTGCTGGGGGCTCTTCCTCCTCAGGTGCTGTTGAGGGTTTGTCTTCTGGGCTGACTCCAGCAGAGGCTGGGTAGCCAGCCTCAGCAGAGCCAGTACCCACGACACTATCATAGAGTCTAGGAGAAACGGAACCCCTTCCCCAGTTGCCCTGAATCTCCAGGAATTTCCCATGCAACCCTAGCAGAAGGAGAATCATTCTGTTTTGCACGCCTGTTCAGACACTTAAAAATCTAGATCCAGGATAGCCCTGTAGCCAGAAAGCTTTGGCTGGTGGGGCAAGGGCCGAGGAGCAGGGAGTGGGGAATTTAACTGGATTATCCAACAGCATCTGGGGTGGGGAGGCTGGGGAAGAAAAGAGAAACCACCCTGCTGCTTCTAGTCAGTTTCACTCCCCTCCCCTCAGCTGTTAGGTTTGACAGCTCTTCCTGGGGGGGGGAGTGAAACTGACCAGAAGTGGCAGGGTGGCTGCCTTTTCCTTCCCCCCAAGGTCCACGCCAGGCCCATAGCTACAGTGGGGAGTTTCAGGGGCCTGCACCCTTAATTAAAAGCCATGCCCTACAAATAGCCTTGAAAAGGAGGGCTAGAAACAGGCTTCGAGCCCCCCTTAAAAGACAGATTTTCAGATTAATTTAATTAACTATGATTTAACTGCCCCCTTAAAAATTAAAGGCCCCCCCAACAAAAAAATCTTGGCTACAGGCTTACTCCATGCCGCTGCAGGGTCAAGGCACATTTGGGGGGGGGAAGTCTGGGGGGCCTGGCCTGCTCCTGAGGTGGGGCAGGACTTGTCAGCAGTGGGGCTGTGCCCCCAAAAGCCCCACCCTGGCGACAGGTCTGGTCCAGGCCAGGCAGGTATGTGCACACGTACGTACAACTTCTAACACTAGTGCCTCTCTCTTTTCTTAGCTCCTGCTTTGCCGTTCATTCTTCATACAGTCTGCGCTCTTAAAAAGCTTGTCTCATTTCCCCCATCACTGCCAGACCCTTCTGGCCTTGACTGTCAAGCACGGCATACGGCTAGAATGAAAGAAGCCCTCTTGGTGACACCAAGGAATGGAAATAAGGTAATGCAGAAGTTACTGTGCTCTTCAGGAGGTGTGGAACTCTGCAGCCCAAAAGGTCATCGGGCATCAGTCGACTAATGGTCAAAAGACACCAGGCCAGCAGCATGCACCTGTCCATCACAAGAAACAATATTGCAAACCACTTGAGTGTAACCCACATGTCTATGGCAGGGGTGTACTGGCAGGGGGAAAGGATGCCCCCTACAGGGTACTTACTTAGTTGCATTGCCTGTTGGCAACAGCAACCGGCAAACACTGCAAACAATCTCCAAAATGATGACTGCGTCTTCAGGGCATGAAGTCATAGAATCATAGAGTTGGAAGGGGCCATCCAGGCCATCTAGTCCCACCCCCTGCTCAGTGCAGGATCAGCCTAGAGCATCCGTCACATGTGTTTGTTCAACCGTAGCTTAAATCTGGGAAATGAACCAAGGGCAAGACACTGGGCAAGGGGCTGAGAATACGGTTACCAACTCTGTGTTGAGAAAACGCTCAAAAGTTGGGGGTGAAGCCAGGGATGGGACTTCAAGGCAATAGAGTCCATCCTCCAAAGCAGGCACTTCCTCCACAGGAACTGAAGAAGAAGAGGAGTTGGTTTTTATACCCTGCTTTTCTCTACCCTAAGGAGTCTCAAAGCAGCTCACAATCTCCTTCCCTTCCTCTCCCCATAACAGGCACCCTGTGATGTAGGTGAGGCTGAGAGAGCTCTGAGTGAATTGCTCTTGAGAGAACAGCTCTGAGAGAACTTGTGACTGACCCAAGGTCACCCAGTGGGCTTCATGTGGAAGACTGGGGAATCAAACCTGGCTCTCTAGATCAGAGTCCGCTTCTCTTAACCACTACGTCATGCCAGCTCTGATTCTGGATATCACTCATAATACTGAGAGATCTCCAGGCCCCACCTGGATGCTGGCAACCCCAGTGCCGCAGAGACCCCATGGCCAAACCTTGCTGGCAAAAAGTTCAGCTCCCCAGGGAGGAAAAAGAGGACCTGTGTTCCTATACAAGAGATTCCTCTACTAAATAAATGCGACTATGCGAAAAATGTCCGAACGAGACGCTAATCAGCTCAGAGGAATATGCTGCGAATTCCAAGAGTAGAAGGGCGAGGAACCGGTCTCTTGCTCATGCTTTTAAGCCAGGCGAAACATTCTGTTATCTTTTTCAAACTTAGTGCGGCGCATCTATTGTCCTAATCAGCCCAACACCTGACTCTCCGTTTCACAGAACTGCCTCCTTCAATCCTCCGTTCCCAGCTCCTTTATTTCTCGCTGCCTTCCACAGACTTCCCAGGATTTCAATAATTTTTTTTGGGGAGGGGTGTTCCAATTTTGCTTCTGATTTTGCTTGTTCTCTGCCCCGCCAGCTCCGAACCCCTGGCATAAACTTTATTCTCTGTGGAGCACTTGTACCTTTCTCGTGGCAGACTGCAGAGAGAGAGAATTGGGGGGGGGGGGGGAGTGTTAGTTTTCTTGATTACCGCTGATTAGGATCAGGGCAAGAAAGTACAGGATGTTCTTGCGGCGACGTGAATCAGAGATGATTCAACATTGACGAGCCCCTTCTGCTAACCTGGCTGGGGGCGACCGTGCTGTTTGCAGGAACAAGGAACGGAGACGATTTCTCGGAATCACGGCATTGCCACCGGGGAACGTGACTGTCTCCTCGTGGTCCCAGACTCGGAGACTCCAAATAGAAAAGGGAGTAACTGAAACAATCTTTAATGACAGAAAGGCTATCCGGGAGAGTTAAAGACTGTGTGTGCTTTGAACCGGTAGGCACAATTTTTTAAAAAAGCATATTTTCTATTTTAGCAAAGTTTTCCCTTGCTCAAAAGCCAGTAAAACCCAACTCTAGGGGGCAGTGCTCATCTCCGTTTCCAAGCCAAAGAGCCAGCGCTGTCCGAAGATGTTTCCGTGGTCATGTGGCCAGCATGACTAAACGCCGAGGTGTACAGAACACTGTAACCTTCCCACTGAAGCAATACCTATTTATCTACTTGCAATTTCTTGCTTTTGAATAGCTAGGTTGGCAGGAGCTGGGGCCAGAGATGGGAGCTCACTCTGTCATGCGGCACTAGGGTCTCAAATTGCTGACCTACAGACCTTTACATTCTAGTATATTTTAACTGAAGCCTAGGGATTGGATCTTTATTTTCCTGAGTCTTTTACTGACGTGCTCCCCTGATGGTCACAGGGACACACTGTGAGAGTGCTACAGAGTTAGTCAACAACAAGTGTCCTTAAGCAGAAAAGCTTTGTTGAGAAAGGTCTGCTATGGTCATCTGCACTTCTTGTGTTAGTAATGGCGGGCACTGTTTGTAAGATTGTCCCAACAGATATAGTCCACAACAGGTCTCTTTAAGCAGAAAGTCCTTTATTTGTAGAAAAGATCATGTCGGTCAAACACTTTTCCTGTTAGTAATGCTCAAGCTTGGTACTGCAATTACAATTATACTTGGTATGAAATATGGCCTAACTACCCTCTACCAATCAATAGGGAGAATTCCTGGTGCCCAAATATACTGGCCCAATATTCCCATGGAAAGCGCGGCAAAATGAGTTCTCAGGGAGAAATATTGTTGAATATTTTGGGGGGGAAAGTTCCCTGGGAAACTAAGCAAAAGGAATACATAACACCTGTGATTCTTGTAACACATAACAGGAGGCACTTTTGTTCAAGGTCGTTAGCTAAAGAGCCTAGAGATAAAAGGGGAAAGAAAGCAAATGAGTAATGAACATGCGCAAGGCAAAGCGAGCGAGGCGTGCATTCCAAAGGTGGGTTCCCGCTCCTATCTCCCAGGTGGGACCCGTAGAGGTTAAATGAAACCTTGGAACACAAAGCATTAAGCAGTATACGTCAAGGCAACTCAGGAAGTATTGCAACATGTAACACAGCAACTTCATTGATCATGGCAAGACGGTCACCCAGGCTTATGGCAGTTAGCCTTTGCTTACCTGACACTGTTGTAACCAGGACAATTACACAGAATTCAAAGAGAGGACTGGTAGTGTAATGTAACCAATCATTAGATCAGAAAAAAGGCGCTTAAAATACTGGTCAACAGTTCCCAGGGAATAAGCGGGAAGATTTATAGCCAGATAGTGAAAAGATACATGAGCCAGCACCAACAGCCTTTCAAGGTAGGAGGGGAAGGGAGAGCAATATGCATGCTATGAGAACTATAAGAAGAAGAGGAGAAGATATTGGATTTATACCCCACCCTTCACTTGTAGTCTCAGAGCGGCTTACAAACTCCTTTCCCTTCCCCTCCCCACAACAGACACCCTGTTTGTCTGTCTGTCTTTCCCCACAAACACACAGATCTCACGCATACTGTGGAATAACATTCCACAGGATTGACGTCACGGGTTCAGCCATCCTACCTCCCGGGCAGGGGATGGCAGCATTAGCTGACACACACCAAGCCCCATTCCTACCAACTCACTTTAAATTCTATCTTCTATCCTTGAGACAATAGATCTGCACTGAATTCAGCCTGGGAATTCATTAGCTGCTCTTTGTCTGAATCTCCCCACCCCTCCAGTCACAATCCAAAGCCACAGCTTTGAGCGCAAGTCTTCTTTTCCAATAAGTAACCCCTCCCACCTTGACTGCTTCAATCATCAGCCATTCTCTCAAGCTCCACAGGATCCAGGCAAATTCACCAGGCGTTCTTGAGCAGGCGGACTCCCCTCTGATGCGCACGCAACTAAACTAGCACACCTGGACCGTGAACATCAGGTGACGAAGCAACGGGTTGGATGAAGGTGAATAAACATTATTCTCAATAGTACCGATGGGGTAACCGTGCTGGTATGAAGCAGCAGACCAAAACTTGAGTCCAGTGGCACCTTTAAGACCAACAAAGTTTTATTCAAGTTACTGTCAGGTCCCAGATGCAATCTTGTAGCAGCAAGATTTGTTTATTAAAGAGGTAGAAAGGTTCCAAGCATAGACAGCTTCTGTGTCGGAACTGGGTCCCCGACGCCAGTTCTGTCAATATACTGAAAGTAGGAAATACCACATCTGCCAAGCAACCAGTCATTGCTCCCATCTGGCCCTCCACATGTCTGCCCCTGCCCTTGTGACCACCCCTAGCACCTGCAAGCTAATGGTTATATTATCTAGAAGCTCCCCAGACTACAAGGTCACACAGGACGATGAGATCATATACATCCTACGGTGCAGAGGCTATTCCACTGAGCCACCACCCTTTCGCATTAGAAGAAAGGTGGAAGCAGCCTTGTCTTGAAACAGTGATCATGGGCGATATCTTCTCACATAACCTGGGCCTGAGCAGTCCACCAAACACCTGTAAAGTAACTTGCTCATAAGGAGTTCCATCAGTGGCTATTAGGCACAAGGTATAGATGGAACACACTGTCTGGGGCAGTGATGTTCTGTATTCTTGGTGCTTGGGGGGCAACAGTGGGAGGGCTTCTGGAGTGCTGGCCCTGCTGGTAGACCTCCTGATGGCACCTTGGACTGGATGGGACACTGGCCTGATCCGACACAGCTTCTCTTATGTTCTTATGTTTGGTGCAGTGATGCTCTGTATTTCTGGTGCTTGGGGGGCAACAGTGGGAAGACTTCAGTTGTTCTGACCCTGCTGGTGGACCTCCTGATGGCCCCAGGGTTTTGGCCACTGTGTGACACAGAGTGTTAGACTGGATGGGCCATTGGCCCGATCCAACACAGCTTCTTCTTGTATGTTCTTATGTCCATGGCAGTGATGCTCTGTATTCTTGGTGCTTGGGGGGGGCAACAGTGGGAGGGCTTCTGGAGTGCTGGCCCTGCTGGTGGACCTCCTGATGGCACCTGGGTTTTGGTTGCTGTGTGACACAGAGTGTGGCACTAGATAGGCCATTGGCCTGATCCAACATGGCTTCTCTTATGTTCTTATGTCTGGAGCAGTGATGCTCTGAATTCTTGATGCTTGGGGGGCAACAGTGGGAGGGCTTCTGGAGTGCTGGCCCTGCTGGTGGACCTCCTGATGGCCCCAGGGTTTTGGCCACTGTGTGACACAGAGTGTTGGACTGGATGGGCCATTGGCCCGATCCAACACAGCTTCTTGTATGTTCTTATGTCCGTGGCAGTGATGCTCTGTATTCTTGGTGCTTGGGGGGGCTACAGAGAGAGGACTTCTGGAGTTCTGGCCCTGCTGATGGACCTCCTGATGGCCCCAGGGTTTTGGTCGCTGTGTGACACAGAGTATTGGACTGGATGGGCCATTTGGCTTGATCCAGCATGGCTGCTGTTATGTTCATCGAAGCATATACAAAACATAGATCAAACTGACCGACTATTGACAGAAAGGAACTCAGCTAGAAGAAGCCCTGATGCCTAGGTGAGAGGCTTAGGCGGGGAAGCTTGGGAGACACATAGTGGGCCTAAAACACACGCCACTGAATGAAGAAAAGCCCACAAATGTGCCAGGCAAGGAGAGGATTTCTCTGCCTGGAGCGTAAGCCAGCACCCCCAAAGACTAGTGCCTCCTCCTTCTCCGTAAGATGCAGCCTAACTGAAACTAATGACCAGGAGAGTTTCAGAAATAATTTTCTGTTGATCTGGAGTAAATTCCATAGGCGGGAGCAGCACATCCAATCACAAACTGTCCGTCTGCATGCAGGCCCTCATAAATCAGAGTTTACTGAGGGAGAGAGGAAGACACTGAAATTTGCAACGAGGGGAACGGGCAATTTACCGAAAGCTGGCGAGCTCCCTCCTAATGCCCGCTGCGCTTTCCCCTCGCGTTCCGTGTGCCAGAATTAAAAACCAAGTCACAGTAAATGACATCCGCGGACCGAGGTGATGAAGTGGGAGCCCTCCCAAGCACTCTTTACGATTTCTAAGCAGCACTGTATAAGCCACTGAGCCATTGCCACCTCCCGGCCTTAAACGCGGTACTCACCAGAATGGGGGAACTTTTCCTTCCTTATAAACCTTCTTCAATGCGTCTTGAGCCTCGTATTTCCTCGTAAATGAAAGGAATCGTTGGCTTTCTCTTCTAATATTTTTGGGCTTGGCTACCGAAACAGCTGTCATGTCACCCAGCCAACTGACACGACTTCACGTGAGTTAGCCTAATACTGAATCAGACCATTGGACCATCAAGGTCAGTCTACTCGGACTGGCAGCCGCTCTCCAGGGTCTCAGGCTGAGGTCTTTCCCATCACCTCCTGCCTGGTCCCTTGAACTGGAGATGCTGGGGACTGAACCGGGGACCTTCTGCTTTCCAAGCTGAAGCTCCACCCCTGAGCCATGCCCCCTTTGCAGCTCCCAGGCCATCACAGGATGCCTGCTCTGCCATGAAGTGAAGCCGGTCCCTCAGAGTCAGCATGAGGCTAAAATAGCGAGGACTTAACTGTGTGTCCCACCCTGAACTCCTTACACCACCGTGAGAGCCAGTTTGGTGTGGTGGTTAGGAGCGCAGACTCTAATCTGGGAGAACCGGGTTTGATTCCCCACGCCTCCACGACACCAGCTCGGTGACCTTGGGTCAGTCACAAGTTCTCTCAGAGCTTTTCTTGGAAAAGAGCAGTTTCTGTCAGAGCTCTCTCAGCCCCACCTACCTCACAGGGTGCCTGTTGTGGGGAGGGGAAGGGAAAGCAGTTTGTAAGCCGCTCTGAGACTCCTTCAGGGAGTGAAGGGCGGGGTATAACTCCAGTCTCTTCTTCTTCTTAAAGGAAGGGCATGGTACAAAAATGATAAATCAGACATTTATCAGGAATTACGTTAGGGTGCGTCCAACCATACGGATCAGATATAAAGTATCTGATCCTACTTGTATGTGACGAAGGGAGCTCCGGCTCTTGAAAGCTCCTACCCCAAAAATCTTGCTGGCCTCTAAGTTGCTCCTGGACTCGAATCCAGCTCTTCTGGCTGAGGACCAACACGGCTGCCCTCTGAAGTTACAAACTTAGTGGTTGTTCACTTCGTTTTTAATACTGTTCTGTCGCTACTTATCGGTTTTAAATATTTACCTGCAATCTCCCCCGAGCCTCCCGGAGAGAGGCAAAACCGTAAACACTACAAATAATAGATTTCCACCTGAGTTATAACCCCTTAGGCCACTCTGAGGTCCGCGGAGTCGCGTTGGTACTTGGAGCTCTTGACACCAGACTCCAGCCACAGAGGATGGCAGGGAAAAAACAGAAGGGGAGAGGGCGGATACATGCGTGTGACTGAACAAGCTTCAAGAGCCAGTGGGGGAAGCCGTCTTCTTCTTTCCCAGTGGCCTGTAATTGCATGATTGTCAGGTGGCGGTAATTGGATCTGTGCCTTCTCCGGCACCTCTAGGTTCACTTTTCGGCTACCGAAAGCAGCACATCTGGGGTCTCAGCCAGTGGCTCTTGAGAAAAAGCTGACCGTGTCGATCGCGGCAGTGTGATTCACTCCCCCCGCCCCCTCCCCGCATCCCCTCTCCTCCTCTGACATTTCCCCATCCCCCTTGCCATCAGGACTTCCACTGCAGCCAGATACTTGCCTGTAACGATGCCATTCTTCTCCACGGGTTCTTGCCAGCTGACCTTGAGCGAAGTGTCCAGGATCTCCGTGAAACTCAAGTGCCCCACAGCTCCTGGCTCTGGGAACCAGAAAAGGGGAGTCTGTTAAGAGGAGAAGCAACATCCCCCCCCCCCAAAGTTTACTTCGGATCCAGTTCAGGCAACAGCTTTTGGGTAGAAGGACTAAAACGCCAAGCCAGGGCCAGCAGAGAGCTGCCGGAGAAGGAAGATGGGCCCTTCTAATTATCGCCCTGGCGAACGATCTCTTGCCCTGTCCTCATCCATAGAAAGTGGCAAGGGCAGATTTGCTCACATTATTTCCTTGTCTTTTTCTCTTGATATAATAAGAACGTAAGAGAAGCCAATGTTGTATCAGGCCAATGGCCCATCCAGTCCAACACTTTGCATCACACAGTGGCCAAAAACACCAGGTGCCCTCAGCAGGTCCACCAGCAGGGCCGGGACACTAGAAGCCCCTCCCACTGTTGCTTCCCCCCCCCCAAGCACCAAGAATACAGAGCATCCCTTGCCCCAGACTGAGAGTTCCTATCTATACCTTGGGGCTAAGAGCCACTGATGGACCTCTGCTCCATCTAATCTAATGAAGAGGCGCTGAACTCATTTGTTACGAGGGCAGGATCTGACATAAACGTCACTTCTGCAGTGTCAACTTCCCCCCCTCCCCCCGCTCTTCTATTCACCCGCGGCTTTCCCTGGTCTCCGCAGACGATTTCTCCCTCCCAGGAGCAAAAACACAGTTTGCCCCTTTTGCAAAGCAGCATGGGAAATCCCGGAAACAGGGAAGTCCGATGCTGCAGAGGACTGCAAAAACATCTGCGGAAATGAGGGAAAGCAGTGGAGGAATACAAGTGCAGGCGTGGGGAGAACCGTCCCTGCAGAAAACGTATCTGTCAGGCCGGGTCATGTGTGCCAAAAAACACAATGCCGGGTACCAGAGATATAAACTTTATCAAGGTCAGCAACTGGTAAGCTCCGAGTTCGTGCGGCCTCGCTGCGAGGCCCCATGGGCTGGAAGGAGGGTGCAGAGGAAAACCCACATGGGTGGATTGGAGCGCCAGCAGTGCAGTGCTGGGCGGATGCTCCCGAGCCCCAACACAGGATTGTCTGTACCCCCACACCATGTGCAAATGCTGATCCCTGCGGCCATCTGGGTCAGCATCCCCGGCGCTGCAGCCTGAGCAGAGAACTATGAATGTGGCTGCAGTGGCTCCCAGCTTACCAGTCCCTGAAGTGAAGGGGTTCTGCTTGACTGCTGCAGATGAGGTTGTCCCGCCGTGCTGAAGCCACAATTGGAGTGGCTTCACCCACCCACGCCCCACTCCGAGTAGCCCCCCATTACCTCTCTTGCACCAGTTGCTTGCAGGCCGCATAACAGCCCGGCCTTATGTTTGACACCCCTGATCTAATGAGGGCAGGCAGGCAGGCAGAATCCCCTCCCCCCCAAAACTACAGCTTTCGCCCAGGTCTGCAAAAATCATAATTTGTCTGCAGATGCTTGTGTCCGCTATGGCAGTGCGTGACTTTGGACGGGAACCTTTTGCAAGGGCGAACCCAAGGGCAAAGACTACCCTCGCTGCACCAGGGATGCACCCGTTCCAAAGGGCTCTTTCAAACATGCTCACTCTCAAAGTAGCAATTCCTTGGCAAATGTGTGCAACTAGGTGGAACTCCTAGAGGGATTATTTTATGGTTGGAGCTCAACAGCTCTTAAAATGGCATTCCCTGGCGGGCTATGAAAGAGCATAAAACAGAACAACTGTCAAAAATGTGCCTCCTCAGTTCAAATCCTGATCTCTGAGGAAGGGACCAGGGCTGATTTGTCATCCCGCCCACTCTCCTCTCTTCAGCATACCGAGAAAAGGAGGGTTCGGTCTTGTTTCATATTCACAGGTTGCGGTTACACGCGCAAGATAAAGCGGGGCCGGGGGGGGGGGGAAGAGAGGCTATTTCCTCTGGCGGAAATTGACCCACAGTTGCATGATCACACAGTCTTTTGAAGCTGCAGGTGCAGCCCGCCACTGTGTGATCAGATGCCACCGTGGGTGAGTCCGGGGGGGGGGGTATTTTTTGCTATTTGTCTCCGATCCACTTAAAAAAGGGATTCATGATTCGCACCTCAGCCCTGAGGGCTCCCTATGGAGTGTGCGATGATGCACATATTAAGAAAGGGGAAAAAACAGTGGCACAGAGTCGGGATGGCTTGATCAGACCATCCCAACGCCATGAGAGCACGCTGGAGCGATCAGACGCGGGAAAGTCCATCTGTGGCCCATAGCAACTTGTTTGCTACCGGACTTTCTGCGGTGTCTTTTAACTCCGTTTGTGCGGTGGAGCAAAACGGGTTGCTGACGGCTGTGCACGCTTCCCAAACGTTGTCTGATCACGCTCCTTTAATCTGCCCGGCATTCGCACCTATGTCAGGGTTAATTGTGTGTGTGATCACAACTTCAGTCTCCCCCTTTCCTAGAAACCCTCTTGGAGCGGGCACTGTCCCTGTTTCCCCCAGTTGCCAATCCCTATTCTCTTTCCCATCCACTTTCATCCAGTCCTTAATTCCCCTCCGGCTACGAAGAAGAAAAATCGCCAACGGGCGTGCTTTAGCCAATTGGCAATAATACCCTTGGAAAGCAGGGCAAACTATGGAAACGATGTTTCCCAGCATCCAGAAAATCGAAATATTATGCTAAGGGGACGCCCAGTCCAGGACACACTCCATGATTCACAAGAGACCTATTCAAGTTGGTTGGGAGAAAGACTTGCTTTAAAATGACCTATTATCTGAATTGGGGGTGGGGGGAATGCAATATATTTTTTCAGGGCGTCAGGGCAAGAATCTGTGTTTCGTCTCAAAAGAGTGAGCTGAGAAAGTTGAGGTAGGGAGTCAGTCAGCTTCTCCGGCTGACATCGAGAGCCACGTCTCACATCTTTGTACCCACTAACCAGGGCAGATTAGTGAAGCTTCTTACCCTCCCTGAATCAAGGCACCCAGGTCAGGCTCGCTGGTTGTTCCGAGCAACCAGGAAACTTCTCCCTGGCAGGGCCTCACCTTGCAGAAGTTGGACAGGAGTCCAGCGGTGCTAGGAAGACTGAAGAGATTTCTTCCAGGGGGAGCTCTTGTGAATCAGTGCTCGTTGCATATGAAGAAGGGTCTCTTGAACCCTTCTGCTGGGCCTGCGATGAAGTTCATTAGGTGCCCCTGCGAACAGCGCTGGCGTCAGCATACCTTGAGGTGAGGCAACTGCCAGGGCGCACCCCCTCACTTGCTGGCACTCCACCACCCATGCTCCCAGCTTCTCTCATTGCCAGTGCCATCGGGGAAGGGGTACAGGCAAAGTATGTAGTTACGAGCGTCGGCGGCGGGAGGGCTTGCTAGTGGGCAGGGGAAGGACTACGGATAGGCACAAAGCAAAAATTTGTCAGAAATTTCACCCTGTTTCTTTGCTTTTTTTCAACAGAGTCAATCTTTTGCTTCTTATCTTTGTAGCTGAAAATCAAGCCCTCAGGAGTAATCCATCTATTCGTGTTCGGAGCAACAACTGGACAGAAAAGAGAAAACATCTACAGAGGAGGAACTGGAACAAGAAGAAATCATATATGGACTGGAAGATATAGAATCTTCAGCGGGTAGTAAGTCTGAGGAAGAGGATTCCGAAGCTGAAAAAGGAGCAACAGCTCCAAAACCCCGGAAAGCCAAATAAGACTTTGTTAAAAGAAGTGGAAAGAAAGAAGAAAGAATAATCAATGTTATTTAGAAAGTTTGATTTTTGCTTATATACTCACTTGACTTATGTACTTACTTGATTTAAATTTTTAGGATATGCAGCTATTCATTTGGTTTAAAATTTTAGGGTATGCAGCTATTTTGGAAGCTATGATATACCTTGCTATATTAACTATTTTCTTGAACAAATGAAGCAATATATTTTACCTTATTGTAACAACTCGACCCCTGTACAGGTAGGGTAGATTAGTCTTTTTAGTTATAGTCTGTAGTGTGTAGGGGGAAAAATAAATTAAAAAGAAAAAAAGAAATTTTGCATTGTTTGCAGTTCACAAACTGAAGTTCACGACCGGTCTACTGTCACAACTTCCACCAACTTTGAAAGCGGTTTGTGGGTAGAGCAGAAAGCAGGGGTTTAAAGGCACCCCGAGTCCCTTTAAACCCCTGCTTTCTGTTCCCTGCGAAAGTGGCAAGAACAGCCTGCTTCCTATTGCTCAGCTTTTGGGGGGCTTTTCCATCACGGGCCGGACGGCTGGCAACTTGCCCAGAAAGGTGCTGGGCCCCTGCTGGGTGGGAATGGCAGCTCTCTCCTTTCTGGCAGTAGGCAGAGCCCTGATTATCCAGAAGAAGACGAAGAAGAAGAGGAGGAGGAGGAGGAGGAGATTGGATTTATATCCCGCCCTTCACTCACTTGTAGTCTCAGAGCGGCTTACAATCTCCTTTCCCTTCCCCTCCCCACAACAGTCACCCTGTGAGGTAGGTGGGGCTGAGAGAGCTCTGAGACAATTGCCCTTGAGAGAACAGCTATGGCTTGCCCAAGGTCATCCAGCAGCTGCAAGTGGAGGAGTGGGGAACCAAACCCGGTTCTCCCAGATTAGAGTCCGCGCACTTAACCACTACACCAAACTGGCTCTCACAGGCAGGCAGGCAGAAGGGGAACATCCTTTCCCTGCTTCGTGGGGAGAGCTACAACTCGCTCCAAGCTGGGAAATACCTAGAGATTAGGGGGCATGGAGCCTGAGGAGGGTTTGAGGAGGGAAGGGACTTCAATGCGTTATAATGCCATAGAGCCTACCTTTCCAAGTTGTCATTTTCTCCAAGGGAACTGATCTCCGTCACTGACAGATCTGTTGTAATTTCAGGAGATCTCCACCTACCACTTGGGAGGGCGGCAACCCTAAACAAAGCTCATCCAATCCCAAGTGGACATGGAGGAGCTCAGGGGCCTTTCAGTCGACCAGGGTTGCTAATGCTGGTTTGGGAAATCCCTGGAGATTCGGGGGCGGTGCCTGGGCAGGGTGGAATTTGGGAGGGAGCTCAGGAGGGCTGTAATTCCATATAGTCCACTCTCTGAAGCTGGGGAGCTGATCCCTGTAGTCTGGAGACATAAGTCTGGGAGAACTCCAGGCCCCACCTGGAAGTTGGCAACCCCATTTAAGTCTACTCTGCAGGGAGAGTGTGAGGCAAAGCACCTTAACTTCACCAAGGGTAAATGTGAACCAAAAGGTCTGCTTCAGCTTGCAGGTGTTTGTAGTTGGCGTTTCTCGTAGACACTATCTGCATCTCTTTCAAGGCTGGCTTTCAGAATGCGGTAATTGGTTAAGGGTAAAAACCCGCACTCAGTTCCGTAACTAGATGGGGGGTGGAGCCAAAAGCAAGTTGCATAATCTTCTGGAGGGCTCCAGCAAACGAGCACCCCGATTAGATTCTGAAGACTGCCTGACGCCAAGGGGCAAGAAACTAAAATTGGGCCTTAGATAAGAACGCCACTATGCTAACTTGTGATCCCACGGGACGGAGACATAAGCTTCTAGAGTGGACTCAGCCATTTTGAACGGTGCACCGGTTCACGCCAGGCACTAAAGTGTTAGAAAGGAAAGTCAGCCTCCGCTGTTTTCTCACTAATTAATTCTATAGACTGCGTCGCCTAGTAGTATCCTTAATTTTATTGCTCAATAAACCCATGCATGTGCTTTTTAAAGATTTTGGTTTTCTTGCGTGCACCGCTTGCTGGTTTGTGAGGCAGTGCCTTGGAGAGACCCAGGCTAACGTTCCTTGTCAGAAAGACAACCTGACGGAGTTAGGACGGGACGGAAGAAAAGCATGCTGGCCTCACCGGCCTTTCCTGGGTAAGAGTGTGAGGAAACACTGAGCCAAAACCTTCATCCACCTACAATTCCCTCCCGTGATTGATAGCACCTCTCCAGCGTGTTAAGCAGAGACTCTCGCCCCCTTTAACCGGATTGGGGGGGGGGTGCCCCCTCGTGCAAAGATGCTAAGTGTTACATGGCTGACTGCAAAAGGGAAAGGATGCAGGAACTAATCTCGTACGCAGCTGGTGGGGGGAAAGACGGAGAACACAACAGGTCGAGGGGTCGTGTTAGATGCACCCACCTCACAAACGCGAGACTGATTGTGCCGGTTTAATGTGTGTCACTGGAATTCTGGAAGCTTTAAGGGCTCTTGCAGTACATTGTCTAAGAGACCGTTCTGCTCTGCCGTTCCAGTTCAGAGTACGCACCCTTCAAGTGAAGCGGCTTGGCAGAACTCCAGCGGTAAGGGACAAGGACGGGTGCATTTCTGGGCTGGAGGGGCCACGTCTGGGTCTCCGCCGAGTTCTGAAGCCTCTCAAGAGGAACTGGGACCAGGAAGAGCCAGACGAGAGGGCGGGAGGGAGGGAGGGGATCCCATCGTGGGGGTTCCCTGATCGAATCCATGAAGCTGCCTTACAGTGAATCAGACGCTTGGTCCACCGTGGACAGTATTGTCGACTCAGACTGGCAGCAGCTCCCCAGGTCCTCAGGCTGAGGTCTTTCACATCACCTACTGCCTCCTATCTAAACCTTTTAGCTGGAGGTGCTGGGGATTGAACCTGAGGCCTTCTGCAATGCCAAGCAGAGGCTCTGCCACTGAGCCACAGCCCCTCTTTACAGCTCTCCAGGGTCTCAGGCTGAGGTCTTTCCCATCACCTCCTGCCTGGTCTTTTTTAACTGGAGATGCTGGGGATTGAACCTGAGGCCTTCTGCAATGCCAAGCAGAGGCTCTTCCACTGAGCCACAGCCCCTCTTTACAGCTCCCCAGGGCCTCAGGCGGAGGTCTTTAGCATCACCTACTGGCTTCTATCTGAACCTTTTAGCTGGAGATGCTGGGGATTGAATCTGGGACCTCCTGCATGCCCAGCAGAGGCTCTACCAATGGGTCATGAGCCCCCACAGAGTCACAGCCTCCAACTCAAGGTCCTCCAATGCTGCCAGCAACCCAGATCTGGCTCTCTTGCTCCCTGTGCTGCTCTTCACCACCCCAGAGGCTTTGAATGCCTCTTGACAGCACTGGCCCGTTAACGGATGCTGCAGACCGCCAGCCCGACATGCCTAGAAAACTGCTATGAACTGGAGGACTAGGTGTACCGCTCCCATGGGTCTGCTGTGGCCCCTGTGCCCTAAGACCCCCAGTGCTGGGGTGAGCAGGCAGCCCACGCTTTCTTTCCCACCTTGTCACTCCCACAGCCAATTTGTCAGCGTTCGGAGTCAGGATTCCTAAATGCCGAAGCAGTCAATGAGATTCCCCCTTTGCAGTGAGCGTGACAAGCAGGTGGTTGTTCTTGAGGGACACAGGGTCAGGAAACAGCCATGTCAAGAAGCCGTCCGTCTCTTCAGCATTGCCTGGGTTCCTCTACTGCAGCAGGGGTGAGACGTCAACAGGAAAGTGGGGAATTGGAGAGTCCGTGCGCCACACGCCAAAGAAAATGCTCGTTTTCTCTGCCAGCCTTTGGTACATGAGGACAGGGAACACGTTCTTAGGATACACTATTACCCTTCGATCATGCTATGCCTTTTACGGCAGCTGAAGGACTCCTGGAAGCTGACTTGAGAAGACAAACTTCTGCCAGTTTGGTGTCGTGGTTAGGAGGGTGGACTCTAACCTGGGAGAGCTGGGTTTGATTCCCCACTCCTCCACGTGCAGCTGCTGGAGTGACCTTGGGCCAGTCACAAGTTCTCTCAGAGCTGTTCTCTCAAGGGCAGTCCTTGAGAGAGCTCTCTCAGCCCCAGCTACCTCCCTGGGTTTGATCCCCCACTCCTCCCCATGCAGCTGCTGGATGACCTTGGGCCAGTCACAAGTCCTCTCAGAGCTGTTCTCTCAAGGGCAGTCCTCGAGAGAGCTCTCTCAGCCCCACCTACCTCCCAGTTTGGTGTAGTGGTTAAGTGCGTGGACTCGAATTTGGGAGAACCGGGTTTGATTCCCCATGCCTCACCATGCAGCTGCTGGATGACCTTGGGCAAGCCATAGTTCTGTACCAGCTGTTCTCTCGAGGACAGTTGTCTCAGAGCTCTCACAGCCCCACCTACCTCACAGGGTGTCTGTTGTGGGGAGGGGGAGGGAAAGGAGATTGTAAGCTACTGTGAGTGAATGGCAGGGTATAAATCCAACTCTTCTCCTCCTCTTGGGCTCACAGCCAGAAACAATGAGTGAGCATGGCCACTGCTGATGGTATGCGTGCGCTTTCTCCATTTAAATTGTCTTTCTGAAAACTGTGAATCTTGTCAGCCCCTCTGGGTCCCCGTTTTCCCCGCTGGGGAAAGAAGTATAAGGGAAAAGAAACTGAAATAAAATAACAAATGGCGTAGCTTCAGAGGCTGGAGTAGTGAAGGCATCCTGGGTTAGAGCGACCATTCTTGTTCTTATTGGGCACAACTTAGGGGCAAGTCCTCATGCAACGGCCCTCCTAGAGTGGGCAGTACCCCACAGTCACTTGAGATGTCAAGGAAAAGATTAATTCTCCTTTTGATTGCTGACAGCCTCTGGTGCGACCATCACAGTCCAAAAGGGAGATCTGGGTCTCCAGACAAGATTGGAGTATGCTCAGAGGCCATGGGCAAGCACCGGTCTGGGTGTCCCAGTTTCATCCCACCTTTCCTCCAAGGAACTCAGAGCAGGGTACGTGGTTCTCTTTGCCTCCATTTTATCCTCACATGGCAGAGTGGGGATTTGAACCCTTACAGACAGCTTCAAGAGGGGACTGGATAAACATATGGAGCAGGGGTCCATCAGTGGCTGTTAGCCACAAGGTATAGTTGAAAGAGTATGTCTGGTGCAGTGATGCTCTGTATTCTCAGTGCTTGGGGGGCAACAATTGAAGGACTTCTGGAGTTCTGGCCCTACTGGTGGACCTCCTGACGGCCCCTGGGTTTTGGCCACTGTGTGATAACAGAACGTTGGACTGGATGGGTCATTAGCTCAATCCAACATGGCTTCTCTTAAGTTCTTATGTCTAAGATAGTGATGCTCTGTATTCCTGGTGCTTGGGAGGGGGAGCAACAGCAGGAGAGTTTCTGGAGTTCTGGCCCTGCTGGTGGACCTCCTGACGGCCCCTGGGTTTTGACCACTGTGTGACAGGATGGGCCACTGGCCTGATCCAACATTGCTTCTCTTATGTTCTGATAGGTCTCACAGATCTGATAGGTCTCACAGATCCTCTAACCACTACACTATGAAGGCTCCCACTTGTATCTTCTTTATGTTTGATTCTGGTTCCCATTTGCCTGCTTACAGCCGGAGATCTCCAGGTAATCAAGGCCCTTGCACGCCGATGCTCATCAGATCAGCAGGCAGAAACTGGGGCCAAAGGGGAGGGCACTAGCGACGTGGAGAAAAATAAAAAAGAAAAATAAGGCCCTCATCTACTTACAGGAAGCTCTGACCATAGAGTTCTTGGTGATTCCTAGAGTGAGCCTTATCACTTCTGGGTAGCTCTGGGAATCGACACAAACTCTGTGGTCAGAACTTCCTGTAAGCCTTATTTTTCTTCATAATTTTTCTCCTGGGATGCTCCCACCCCCAACCTTCTGTTGGCTACCTGGCCACCCTACATTTTAGACATTTTGTGATGTCTCACTATGGAGACGCATACAGCAGACAAATGACAAACCCATCTTCCCTGCGGTCTTAGCTTGTGCAGTGGCCCTGATTTATCAATTAATTGCCAGATTTATATATAACTAATGGGGTAATTCAATAGCAGCTGACACTTTTCATGAATCCAGACTTGATTATACAGGCGAAAGCTCCCCCTGGATGTAGAAATCATTTGCGAGGATGGCTTTCCGCAGGGGAAGCTCCTCTTGAAAAGACTCATTTTCAGTCCACAGTTAATAATCCTTTGCATTGCTTGATCGATCTGAACTGGCCTAATTAGGAACCTCATTTGGGGGGGGGGCAAATAAAGTCTGAATATGTCCGTCAGGCCTCTCGCCGAGAAGCTGACCGCGGAGGAAATGGCTCTCCACTTACTGTCCTCGTGAGTCTTCAGCAGCAACGGCGGACTTCGCGGCCCGTCCCCCGGGGTGGTGAAACAGAGGATTGAAGTGTAGTAGGCCGTGAATTTCTTCAAGTTGGTGATGTGGCCACTGTGAACGCCGTGGAAATCGGGAGTGATGGTGACCGCGGTCACTGCGTCGGGCGAATCAATCGGCCAGGCCAGGAGCTGGAATGGAGGGAAGAGGATTGAGAGACCGAGAGGGAGCCGCCTGTAGAGATGCCTCCCATTCACTATCCTATATGCTCTGCTGGCCGGACCTGATTAGCTCAATTGCAGAAGAACAAACATTAAAGGTAATGCAATCGCCGCCGCTCATGCTGTACATACAAGATTTAACCTTGTTACTGTGTTCACCGAAAGGGCTCGCATCTTGCCCTCTGGCGACACGCAGGGAATTTTAAAGGCAGACAGAAAAAAAATCAGGGGGGGAACAGCCAAGTGCCTCAAGCTACTGGTTAAGGATTTATATAAAGCCGACACGGCATCCCTCCTGCTTGGAGAGGAAATGAAGAGTTACGGAGACGTTAGGAAAATAAGACCCTCGATCAACAAGGGGGAAAGAGTCATTCGGGTGTGGGGGAAAAGAGCGGATTTGGAAGGACAGTGGAATAGAGGAGAAGTGCATTGCAGCCTAGAGTGCTCTATTCCAAGATAAGCCTAAGGCGAAGGCCCAGGTTGAGAAGGCGAGAGGTTGGACCACCAAGGGCTGGGCCTAAAAGGGTGGGCAGTAGACCACCCAGAGAAGCCCAGGGAACCAGCTTATGCAAAGGAACCGGGAGAGCCTCGCAGAGAGTTTGGAAGAAGTGCGTTACTTGGAGGAGAATTTCACCTAGAATCTATGGTGTGCCATAGAGTTTGCCCTCGGACGCTGCCGTTTCCTCCAGGGGAATCTCTGTAGTCTGGAGACAAGTTGAAATTCTGGGAGAACTCAAGACCCCACCTAGAAGTTGGCACCCCCACCAACAGCCCATAGAACAGGTCCAATGTTACAGTGGGGCTTCTTGGGGCCCAGCCCCCTGACTTACCACCAAGGCCCCCCCAACTTACCATCCAGTCCAGGCCCCCCCACTTCCAATTTTTATTTTTTTTTATTTATGGCACTTGTCGCCGGCCGTTGTCACTCCCTCTTGGTCCGATTCCTTCCCCACTTCATGCCTGAGTTGGTCCTTTGGGATCCCAAGCTACCAGGCCCCCTCCCTCCCCAAGGCGCCAAGCCTGCCTGTGCCGAGAAATCGGCAGCTGGCACAGGATTCCCCCCTGCTCCCAAGCCCTACCCTAAAGCCAAGTGGTTGCAGGGAAGGGCAGGAGAGCAAGGCTGCTCATTTGGGGGAGGGGTGTGCAGGTGTGTTTGCAGGTATGCCCCCCAACTTATTTAAAGGCCCCCTGAATTAAAATATCCCATCAAAGAGCCTGTCATAGAATGTTTTAGGGAGTGCAAAGCTGCCTTCTTGTAACTCAGATCACATCTCTGGGCCTTCCAGCTCTCCGGGTCTTGCCGAGAGGGCTCTCCCCCATCACCTGCTGCCTGCAGGATGTCTCTCCCCAAATGTATCCATGGGTCTCCCTTGCCTTCCCTCCCCGGGTGCTGCCTGAACATGGACTCTCCCCCTCTCTGTCCTTTCAGTCCAGAACACACACACACACACACACACACAGAGGGAAAGCTCCTACTCTGTTGACTTTCTAATGAGCTTGGAAAACAGAGTCGTTTTGGAAAGGGTTTGGGGTGGAGGGGACAGTGGCTTTTTAAGAGAGCATATGTAGGGTTGCCGTTCTCTGGTTGGTGGCTGGAGGTCTGGTCTCCAGGTTAAAGGGAACAGTTTCCCCTGGAGACAAAGGCTGCTTTGGAACACACGACACTGCCTTTCCCAAATCAGACCCTCACTGGTCCATCAGAATCAATACTGTCGGCTGAGACCGGCAGCGGCTCTCCAAGATCTTAGGCTGAAGGTTTCCTGCATCACCTACAACCTGACCCTAGGCCCATTGGGGGGGGGGAAGACTTAAATTCCTTAGGGGGGCGGGTGACTTAATTAAAGTTAATTTACTTAACGGCAGTCTACGTAATTGAAGCTGAGAACAGAAATCTTGCCTAAAGGGAAAGCTCTATCAATGTCTAAATCCCCCCAAACAGAACCCGCCCCCAGCAGTACTGCAACTTGCAGTCTGCAACATTAAAAGGCTTCATTAAAAGGACTGTTAATAGGAAGCTACACAACAATTGATTCCATCGAAGAGAGCCACTGCGAGGCTCGTAACAGCTTGACCCCCTTGCTTGGCCCCACAGCAAGCACGGTCTTGGCCCAGTTGCCCCAGGCTCCCCCTCCTTCCTGGGGAGAAAAGAGGGGAATGGGAGGGGTGGGAGATTCAATAGTGGGTAGTGCCCCGTGAGACCCACCACTGGCTACGGCCCTGCCAGGTCCTTTTAACTGGAGATGCCGGGGACTGAACCTGGGTCCTTCTGCATGCCAAGCAGAGGTTCTACCACTGAGCCACAGCTCCTCCTGAAGATGGTGGACTCTATGGCCGTGTACCCACTGAGGCCTCTCCCCTCCCCAAACCTTGTTCTCCCGGGGTTCCACCCCCCACATCTCCAAGGATTTCACAATCCAGAGCTGGCAACCCTAAGCATATGGGACTTCCAAGTGACACTGCAGGCTGGCGACTTGGCCGACATCTTCTGAGCACTGTAATGAACATAGAGATTTCGTATTTTTGATTGTTTCGGGATATGGCTATCGAGCCTTTGGACCTTGGAGAAAGGTAGATCTAGACCTATTTTAAACACACGAGTGTTCCTTTTAGCCTGAGACCACCACAACATGCAGGGCACTTGCCTGAGGACTGTCGCACCACCTTGTTTCCTTCCCAAAAAGAGAGAACGGATTGAGTTTGGAGAAGGGGCGTGCATTCAGTTCGGCCGAGCCGAATAACTCCTGAAAACCACCAATTCGGCAGTATCCGGCTGAGGCCTCTCCATTCCCCGCGAAGGGTCTTTATCCAGGATCTGCGGACAAGAGTGCTCGAGCAGGGATCTCAGAGCCTGCTGCTTAATAAGCCCAAAAGAAGGCTCTGCTCCAAATGCTCTGAAGACTTGGCAGCCTTTCCCCCTGCTGGAACCAAAGCCGAACAAGCGAAAGAGAATGGCCCTCCGTGCGCGGCTGAAAAGGGCCTTTCCAACGCGCTCCCCTCATTACCTTTCTCATCACAAGAGTCCTCTGCAGCTGAATGAGCCCTGCTCAACGATGTTAATTGTTGTTAATTGACGCTAATTGACCCTAGGAGCAGGTAAACATGGCACTGAGTCCTGGCCGCCTGGCTCATATGCACATTGGCTCTCCTGCCTTCGGGCGAGCCACATGGAGAGAAGCAGAAAAATCCCTGGTTTCTTCTTTAGCATGGGGGAAAATGGTTTCTGATTTTTGCATTGGCCATACTTGGTGGTATAGAGAACAGCAAAAAAAAGAAGAGGGCAACGAAGACGGTGAGGGGTGTGGAGACCAATCCCTATGAGGAAAGTTTGAAGGACCTGGGTATGTTTAGCCTGGAGAGGAGACGACTGAGAGGTGATGTGATCGCCATCTTCAAGTGCTTTAAGGGGTGTCACATAGAGGATGGGGCAGAGTTGTTTTCTGTTGCCCCAGAAGATCGGACCAGAACCAACAGGTTGGAATTAAATCCGAATAGTTTTCGGCTAAACATTAGGAAGAACTTCCTGACAGTTAGAGAGGTTCCTCAGTGGAACAGGCTTCCTCAGGGAGTGGTGGACTCTCCTTCTTTGGAGGTTTCCAAACAGAGGCTAGATGGCCATCTGACAGCAGTGCTGATTCGGTGAACTTAGGCAGATCATGAGAGGGAGGGCAGGAATGGCTGCATCAGTGCTTAGTTCTTGTGGCCCTTTCTCACATGCCCACTTTGGGGTCAGGCAGCAATTTTTCTCCAGGCCAGTTTGGCTGGAGATCCTGGAGGTTTATTGTCATCTTCTGGGCATGGAACAGCAGTCACTGGGTGTGTGTGTGTGGCGGGGGGGAGGTAGTGGTGAATTCCCTGTATTGTTCAGGGGGTTTGACTAGATGACCCTGGAGGTCCCTTCCAACTCTATGATTCTATGATCTTGCTCAACACCATCTATTCCAACAAGAAATGGTTTTCTAGCTAGAGCAGAGAAGTCTTTTCTTTCCCTTGCTGTAAGAGACTCTTTAACCAGCCATGCCAGAGAATGACCTGGATATAACTGGGACCTTGTGAATGCACCGCCGCTGAGCCATTGTTATTTTTTTTTTACAGTGGAGAGGGGAGAGAGGGAGAATGCTTTGTGCCAACAGGGCACACCAACACAGAATTACTCCAATCTAAGCCCACTCATTTGAAGCGGAGTAGATCCGCATCCATTTACGGAACAGGGCGGTCTCAGTCTTCTGGTATCCCTGCAGTCTCTTGAAACCTGGCCAACGTGCCCATAAGCCTTAACAGCAAGCATACAAAATCCACCCTTCACCCTTCCATGCAAGTTCCAGGTAAAGAGAACCAGCTTAGCAACACTAGGGGAAGCAGGATGGGTTTCGGCCCCTCCCCTCCTCTTTCTCCGGGAATTGTCAAACTGAGCTTGAAAGCCTCACCGGAATTCAAGCCCGTTTCCAAGAAAAAGAAACAGTCTCCTAAAAGCAAAACAGAAAAATAAAGGGGGGGGGGACTTGCTTTGCTTTCCTAAATTATATCCACAAAGCACAATAGAAATGTCCAAATGTCAACGGCTGTGCTTTCACATCTCCTTGCTTTCCAAGAGTTTTGTGCTACACAGCCCCTTAGAATGAAGCTGAGTGCTTTTGCCACAGGGGGAAAAAAAAAAGAAACAATGGGAGGAACTTGCCTGGCAAACCGAGACACAAAATTGTGACTACTGGTAATTTGTAAATCATTACACAAATTATGCAGTATAAGGAAATGTGGTAGAAACGTCCTTCCCGCACTCTGCCCGTATTAGAGTACCGGGGAGGGGGGGGATGTATTTGTAAGAGAAGTACAAACTGCAAAGCTGTTCCGTCTAAAGGCATTAAAGCAGAGGAAAGCAACGAGTTGACAGCGAAAAGCAAGGAGGACGCTACCCGCTGACAAGTGCGAATCAGCCCACTGACAAGTATGAATCAAGTATGAATTTTTCGTAAAGAATATTCGTAAAAAAGTATGAATATTTCGTAAAGAATAAATAGCGGAGGAGGGAAGCCGACTCAAAAGCTGGCTTCGAAGCTCTGCACCCTCCCCTCCAAATTCTCCTTTGTCTCAGGCAGCAATGGGAGCCAAAGACCTACCCTTCTCCCCCCTCTTCCTTACATCTTTCTTAACATGGCTGGTAGCCCTTTTGTGGTCTAGAGGATTAGATTCTTGGAAGATAGGTCTACCGATGGCTACCAGCCATGGTGACTAAAAGGAATCCCAGAGGCAGTCAACCTATGAACAGCAGTGCTAGAAGGCAAACTTGGGGGAAGGCCTCGGACTCCGTACAATGGCTGACCATCCTCCACAATGCATAAGCCGGCCGCTATGTGAAACAGGATGCTGAACTAGATGGACTTGCTGGTCTGATCTGGTAGGGCACCTCTGCTGTTCTTATATTAGCCATTTTGGAATAAGCTCTTTGGGCAACAATCCTAAACATACATACCTGAAAGCAAGACCCACATTGGGTTTGTTAACTCCTCAGGGTAAATGTGATAGGACTAGAATGCATAGAACTTGAGCTGTTGGGACTCTTCGCTACGCACACTCAGAAGTTAATAGCAGAGAGAAAGGAAACCAACATTAGATGGCCCAATGTTCAGGGTCTACATGGTGGTGATAGATAGGCTTTGCATGGCCGTGGAGCAGAACTAATGCACCTGCACTCTACCTGAAACAATCCATGACTGGGCAACGCGTGCAATTAGTGTCTTGTGTTCCCTTTTGGGAAGGGACTATTGTGCAGATTGGGCAGATGCACGTTGAGCTCTCTGCATCACGGGTTACATCAGGTGCATTGTGGGCAATGGGTGTGGTATCACTACTACACAACAGGGTTCCTCCACTGCCCAGTTTGTAGTGTGACCTGCTGATCATGGCCAACCTCACCCACCATACTGAGTCCCCACCCCTTTTTGCCTCGGAAGCAAGGCAGAGGATTGGACGGATTTCCCTATCAAACTGAAAGCCAAGAGGGGATGTGTTACTCTAGCATTTCTACCTCTATGCTTCTTCCCGCGCTCTGCCATGAACCTCAAAGCCATCTTCTCCTTGGTGACAGCCAAGTCAGTAAAGGCGGATGCTGGCATCTCCTCCTAAGGAACTACACACACACCCATGTTTTACTCTTTGAGTTGTGCTGCATAAAGAAAGCTTTCTGGCGCCACACCAGCTTCAGCAGTGACCCTACTACACTCTCGCAAAGCCCATCACTACAACACAAGCGTCCGAATCACGACAACTTGCTCTTTGTCCCCCAACAAATGAACGACTTGATCAGGGACGGAGTCTGGGTCTGCCGGAATTGATCCAAATCTATCAGTCCGTTCAGCGGAAACCTACATGGCAACTCTGTGACGACCGACTGATAACCTGTGCCTGAAGTCACCCAAAGATAACCCAACTGGCTCCAAATGAGCAGCAAGCTTGGTCCAGCCATTCTTCAATGTGAACGGAGAGCTCGATCTCATCAGATCTCCGAAGCTAAGCAGGGTCAGCCCTGGTTAGTATTTGGATGGGAGACCGCCGAGGAATTCCAGGGTTGCTATGCAGAGGAGGGCAATGGCCAACCACCTCTGACCGCCTCTTCTCTTGGAAACCAGTCCCCATAAGTAGGTTGTGACTTGATGACAATTAATTGCCCTGACCTTGATAGCCTAGGCTGGCCCAATCTGGTCAGACCTCTTAATAAGCAGGGTTTGCCTGGGTTAATACTTAGATGGGAGGCCACCAAAGAAGCCCAGAGCTGCTATGCAGAGGCAGCCAATGGCAAGCCACCTCTGTTCATCTCTTGACTTGACCTGGATGGCCCAGGCTAGCCTGATCTCATTCAATCTCAGAAGCTCAGCAGGGTAAGCCCAGGTTGGTATTTGGATGAGAGATGACCAAGGGAGTCTGGGGTTGCTGCCCCGAATGTCTCTTGTCTTGAAAACAGTATAGGTTTGCCCATAAGTCAGCTGTGATTTGATGGCACTTTCTACCATCACCAAATCACAGAGCTACACCACACAAACATGTGAAGATGCCTTTTCTGAACCAGCTATTCCACTGGTCTACTAACATGAATTTCTCAGCAGCTTCTCCAAGGTCTCAGTTGGAGGACTTTCTCATCACCTGCTACTTGATCCCGTTGAACCAGAGATGCCAGAGACTGACTCTGAGCTGTCTGCACCCAAAGCAGATGATCTTTGAGCTGGGCCAGGGTAAACATCTCAGCCCTGGCCCAGCTCCATCTGCCAGTCCTGTCTGTCGGCAGTTCCATCTGCCAACCTGGGTGTGGCCACACAGGGAATTTACAGGAAGGCTGCTCGGACCCACCTGTGGGTAGAACTGAAATGCCGCCAATCTTGTGTAGGATGCATGGATAGTATTTTAATGCTTAATGAATGTTTATTTTAAATGGATTGTAATTTTAACCTGTGTTGTGAGCCGCTCTGAGCCTGCCTTTGGTGGGGAGAGCGGGATATAAATTCAAGAAATAAAATAAAATAAAAATCTAGCACTAAGCTGTGGTCCCAGTACAGACTGCTGTAGTGAGCATTCATCCAAACCTTATATCCTTGGTTGATCCCATTGATGAACTGCTGCGGAGGAGGGTTCCACAGGAACCGGATGGTGGTCGAGTTCACGGCTTCCGCTTGGACGTTCTGCGGTGGCGCTGTAGGCACTGCGTGATGCCCAGCCCGGCGGAAAGCCAAGTAAAATCGGTGGCATGCAGAGAGAAGAAACGGGAGAGAGGGAAGAAAACCTTTAGCCGCCACTCACATTTCCAAGGAAATAACCAAAAAAAAAAGGGGTGTGTGTGTGAGAGAGAGAGACCTGTGATTTATGCTCCTGATACTCAGGAGTGACTTAAAAAGAAAGTTAATTGGGTTATTTCTCATTTTCTGCTGGAGATTCCTTCAACGGGCAGGGGACAGGGGGGTGGAATGATTCTTCTGCCTTATCCCTTCCACAAATGAGCTTTACCCGCAGACCCAAAACAGAAGCACAGATAATGACGGGTGAATACATCTCTCTGAATTATCCGCAGTCGTAACGGGAGCCTGCCGCTTCAGAGACGAACTCCTGCGGAATGTTCAAGCAACCCGAACACCCCTCGCAGCAGACCAGTGGAATCTATTGTACGGCCGTACTAGCACTCCGGCACTTTCTTCTGTCGGTCTATTAATAATGACGGAAGTACGCGCGTGTGAAAGACGAATGCTTTCACCAGACCGAATCCTGCAAGCTAAAGATCAGATGCAAACAATCGTTTTTTGTTTTTTTTTTTAAATTGAGGCCTGGAAATCGCACCGCCGCCAGTGATTTCCATGCTAAATATGTTATCATCAAGCATGCAAGACAGTTGCAATCACGCCTGGCTGCCATTTGTAAACCGAAAACGAACATTAGCAACAATGACAAACAATCTTTAACAACTATCAGAACCTAAACAAAAAAAAATTAACCTTTTCATCGGTTTTGCATTTAAAAATCAAAGGCTCAGGGTGGAATCTACTGGGCGAGAGGCTTGTACAAATGCAATGGGGATTGGCCAAAGCATGCTGGTTCCCAAAACGGCTTCATTTTATCCATTCACAGGAATGGCATGCAGTCCTATGCAGATTTACCTCATTAAAATCAGGGCCTTAGACAGGAGTAAATCCCTATATCATTGAGGTGTGATATTCCCATTCCTAGTGGTTTGGTGAGGTCAGCAACCTGTGGAACTCCCACCCGACAGAACATCCAGCAGAATATAAAACGCTCCCAGTAAATCCATTTTTGTATAACGGTGCAGTATGTGCTGTGACTTTTTTTGTATAAGAGGAATGAGCCATAGCTTTATGAGTAAAGATCTCCCAGCTAGGAGGACTGTCTTCCCCACTTGGTTGTTGGCAAAATGCGGAAGAGCGATGTATGTACAAGACTGCCATGACAGAAATCATTTATCTCTTTAATTCCCCCATCCCCGAAATTGATTCCTCAAGTCACAACATGCATGCGATTAATCAGTAGGTCCTTCAGCATCCCAAGACTTTCTATGCTGCTTGCATATGCAATAGATCTATGCATCCCCACCAAATTACATATCAGAGAACCCCCCCAGGCTGCCTTTAGAAGAAGAAGAGGAGACTGGATGTATAACCGGCCCTTCACTCAGAGTCTCAGAGCAGCTTACAATCTCCTTTCCCTTCCCCTCCCCGCAACAGACACCCAGTGAGGTAGGTGGGGCTGAGAGAGCTCTCCCGAGAGCTGCCCTTGAGAGAATAGCTCTGAAAGAACTTGTGACTGACCCAAGGTCACCCAGCTGGCTGCATGCAGAGGAGTGGGGAATCAAACCTGGTTCTCCCAGATTAGAGTCTGTCACTCTTAACCACTACACCAAACTGACTTAGAAAGGGGCCAGAGTATTATCTCAGTGGTCAGTTGACCGGGGGGGGGGGGGGAGTTTATCGGAAGTCTCTAGAAACCACTAGACTTTCAGTTTTGTGATTGAAACATCAGGTGGTTACAGATTGGGTGGGAGTCCACCAAGTTTCACCCCCAACGCTACCTTTAAAAAAAAAAAGGCTTAGACAGGCAGAATCATCTTTCATTGTCAAGACATCTCTCCGTCCCAAGACATTTGGGCCTCTCATATCAACTGATTCAATGCAGGGAGGCAGGGATTATGTTATCAGAGGGGGGGGAATGACCGTGTGAATCCATGACCAGGCATTACCAACAGTGGCAAATCTGGTAGCCCTTGAGACAGAGGGACAGTTCATGGGATAATCTATTTTTTCATTGACTTACTTCATTAAAATTATGAATCACCCACCCTGCAAGCAGGCTCTGGGCAATTTACAGCCATTGTAAAAAACATTTAAAATACAATCAGTATATATAATCATTTAAAACCAATCCAGATAGTGATATAATAGTCCCCCCTTTACTGGCCATGCTACTGTCCCGCACAGCAGGGCAGGGGAGGGTACATGGGGGCCATAGGAAGAAAAAGAGAGGGTGCCAGTCTCGACCTCCTGTTGCTGCCCTCAACCGGAAGCCTGGTGGAACATCTCTGCCTTACAGGCCCTGTGGAACTGCATCAGATCCCACAGGACCCTGATGTCATTTGGCAGAGAGTTCCGCCAGGTTGGGGCCAGGACCGAGAAGGCCCTGGCCTTAGTCGAGGACAGCCAGACCTCCTTAGGGCCGGGGATCACTAGCAAGTTGCTACTAGACGATCTTCTGGGAACATATTGGATGAGACGGTCCTGAAGGTAATAGCAATAAGCAACGAAGAGCTGCTCAGTTTATCTCGGTGAAAATCAACTAAGCAAGGCACCAGCATGCGTATGGGGATGCGCGTGTGTGAGCACATGTGTCAAATAAACTAAACAACCACGTCCAGGGCTGTCACAAGACGTTTTTGGGGCCAGAAATGGAAAACACAGATACCCAATCCCCGACCAAAAGAGAAGAAGAGGAGATTGGATTTATACCCCGCCCTTCACTACCCGAAGGCCTCTCAGAGTAGCTTAAACTCTCCTTTCCCTTCCCCTCCCCACAACAGACACCCGGTGAGGTAGGTGGGCCTGAGAGAGTTCTCCCGAGAACTGCCCTTGAGAGAACAGCTCTAAACGAACTTGTGACTGACCCAAGGTCACCCAGCTGGCTGCATGCAGAGGAGTGGGGAATCAAACCTGGTTCTCCAGATAAGAGTACATCACTCTTAACCACTACACCAAACTGGCTTAGAAAGGGGTCAGAGTATTATGTCAGTGGTCTGTTGACAGGGGGGGAAAGTTTATCAGCACTAGGATACAGTCTCTGTCGTAAAATCATATCCAGACTTTCAGTTTTGTGATTGAAACATCAGAAGGTTACAGATTGGGTGGGAGTCCACCAAGTTTCACCCCCAACGCTGCATGTGGAGGAGGGGGAGGAATCAAACCCGGTTCTCCCGGATTAGAATTCGCACACTTAACCACTTCACCAAACTGGCTCTCACCAAATGAACATCGATCACAACCTACTGGTAAGTTCTCTCGGCCCCAGTGAAACTAACACGAGTGAAGCAGATGCACTAAAATGATTTTTCTTTGCACATCTCTTGCCCTCTTTGTCAGGACTTGCACGAGAGAGGATCCAGGGGTGTCTGCCTTTGGTTCAGAACTGCCTGGCTCTCACTTGGTCCCCAGCCTCTGCTGTTGCTGCTGCTGCTTCTGCCCTGAGTGGGCTGTGACAGGGCCAATTTGCCACTTTCCCAAAATAGAATGTGCTGGGGAGGGAACCAAGAAAAGCTTCTCTCTCTGCGGGGAAGCCTGCATCCAACTTTGAGAAGAGCTGTGGCCGCAGGAGAGACGCCGGGGAGAGAGAGAGTTCTGAAAGCATTTCCCACAGAGCTAGTCTACAGAAGTTGTGCGCGAGCATTTGCCTCCTGCTCGCCCGTGCACCACACACCTTTCAGCACCACCGTTTACTTTGAGGACATGGAAGGCCTTTGAGGAACAGGGAGATCTGACCGGAGGGACCGTCAGTTGTAAGAGTGCTCAGAATCTCACCACAAAGTGCCGCGGGCACACACAGCATTCATAACCCCCTTTCCCTTTCTGTTTTTAGCGGCACAGCTTTTTCTGGGCCTGCCCAAAGATAAAGAACTACTCATCGACAATGTTTCCAGCAATCCATGGAAGCGGGTGCTCTTCTCCTTTGTTTCAAAAAGGAAAATATTCCGTCTTCATTTGAGGGTAATGTTCCGAAGCCAGAATAAATCATTACAGCATAAAAAATACCTGTTGCAAAGGACTTGGGGGGGAGGGGGAGGCGGAGGGAGAGTTGATAAAACCACAACTGCAAAAACTGCGGTTCTGGAAATCATGATTTATGGCATAATTTATCTTTTTTGGGGGTGTTCTTTAAAGAAAGTCAACATCTGAATCTCAACGAGCGCATTTAATCTGTGGATAAAACAAGCCTGGCTAATACATGTAAGCTTTTGTGTGTGTGCGAAGGGCGTAAAAAATCCATATTAATGGATTTATCAGGAAAAGTATGAAATCCACAGAAAGCGCCAGGGCTGCACTCTGTATTAAAGATGCTGACAGCAGTTCTGTGCGAGTTGCGTAGAGATACGGCTGTGCCAATAGACAGCCTGGCCCTCTGTGCTAGAAATATATATATATATATATAATTCCCATCACTATGCAGATTTCACTAACCCAAACTGAATCAGAGCTCAGTCCCTGGGCGTTGTCAGCTAATGCTGCCATCCCCTGCCCGGGAGGTGGGATGGCTGACCCTGTGAGGTCAGTACTGTGGAATGTTATGTTACTCTCCCTACTCTTTTGACCTTGAGAGACTGTTGGTACCGGCTCATGTATCTTTTCTTATGTCTGACTATAAATCTTCCCGCTTGTTCTCTGGGAACTGGGAACCAGTATTTTAAGCGTTTTTTTTCCTGATCTGATGATTGGTTACAATGCACTACTAGCCCTCTCCTTGAATTCTGTATAATTGTCCTAGGTACAATAGTACCTACCATTACTGACACAAGACGTGCAGATGACCACGACAGAACTTTCTCAATAAAGCGTTCCTGATTAAGGACACTTGTTGTTGACTGACTCTGCAGGACTCTCACAGGCATGCAATGTGAGCTGTTCCACAACAAAATGGAGGAAATGTCCCCAAATCTCGTGACAACGCAAGTGCGATGGAACCCAACCTTTGCGCTCGCCTCCCGGGGAAAGTTCACTTGGTTGGAAATGCATTAGAAATCAGGCTGCCCAAACTGTGAGTTAATACGCAGCATTCTGAAACTGCTCTTGGCGGAAAAGGTCAGGGAGGCAGTGTGAATAAGAGCCATTAAATGGGCTTCGGCTGCAGAAGTAATCCGTAAACGAAAAAGGGGGTTTAAGCGAAACACGCTCCTCGCGTGACAAGCTCTTTGCGAATATGCAGAGAGCCAGAAGAGCCATTTTAAAAAGATAAATGTTTAGTAAAGGTCTTCTAGAAGAAGCCCGTGGCATTTCAGGATGTCAATTTCCTTCACTACGCACGGCAGACTCTGGAGGATTCCAGGTTCTCCCCATTCTGATTGAATTTTAAAACCCGGATGAAGATGCAGTGCTGAGGTCCTCACACCTCATATCTAAGCACCTTTCTTTCATAGCTTTTAAGAGAACATGCTTGCTCACAAGCATGCCAGCTTAGAAATGCCCAGAAGGGCACGTCAGAAATAAGGCTCTCTCTGCTGTGTCTTGCATAGAAATGTCTGAAAGACTCTGCCCTTCAGAACAATCACGGGGCATTCTTGAAAGCCTTTCCTGCACTATCAGCCTAAATAGTTCTCTAACTCACACGGCTCTCCCCTTCCTATGAATCTGGGAAGTGGTCCTTGAAGAGGGCTAGAGCTCAAACAATAAAACACAAGCAGCTTCCCCCCAAACTACAGTTCCCACAATCCCTTTGACTTAAAATACCCCGGATGTACCCAAGAGAGCACTAAGATCGGGTTCCCAAAACCGCTTGGCTCTTCTGGACCCTAAAGAGGCCAGGTTGGCTACAACGAGGGCCAGAGCCTCTTCTGTGGTGGCCCCTCACTGGTGGAATAAGCTCCTGGAGGACACCAGGGCCCTGTGGGACCTTTTACAGATCCACAGGGCCTGTAAAATGGAGCTCTTCCACCAGACTTTCAAGTAGGGTGCCACCGCGATAGTACGGCCCTGGCCTGATTACCAACAGTACCAACAGCACCACCAGCCGAGGTTTCACAGCTAGGCGGGAGCCTGAAGGCACCACTCAGCCTGAAAACAGAAGATAACCATCTTTTAATATAAGTTATGTCTGTATAGTTATGGTTCATACTGATTTGAATATTTTAATTGGAGTTTTACTGTGTATTTATATACGTTGTTAGCCGCCCTGAGCCCGCCAAATGGCAAGGAAGGCAGAATATAAATGTAAATATATATATTTAAAAAATTCAGAAGCTAAGCAGGGTCAGCCCTGGTTAGGGCTGCCAAGTCAGCCCGGGGGGCGGGGAATCCCCCGCTACAGGGGTTCCCGATCCGCCAACCAGCATTTGGCCGGTGGGGGAAACCCCACCCCCAAAGTTGTCCAGCCTGGACGACTTTCCCCCACATAATGACATCACCCGGAAGTGACGCCATCACGTTGGGGGCGTTGCCAGGGCGACGCTCTGGCAATCCCCCCAAAACTCTATGATACCATGCCGGGGAAGCTCCCAGCCAGCGGAGGACTCCCCCCCCCCCCCGCCGGTAAGTTTAACCGACTTGGCAACTTTAGCCCTGGTTAGTACTTGGATGGGAAACCACCAAAGAAGTCCAAGGTGGCTACGTAGAGGCAGCCAATGGCAAGCCACCTCTGTCTGTCTCTTGCCTTGAAACCTCCATGAGGGGCCACCATAAGTTGGGTGCAACTTGAGAGCAGTCTCCACCCCCTATATGTGTGTTTGTGTGCATTGTGTCTACAGTAATCGTTCCCTTTCCAATGGAGAACTTGAGAGCCGTATAAGTTCAGGAACCAGCTGTTATATTCAGGGTTGCGCTTTCATCAGCTTTTTATTCCTCAGCGTGCTTTGAAAATCATTCTGCCTACTAAAGATGAGTCCATAGAGAAGTGGGGCCGTTCCAACCCACACAGCTAGGGCAGCTGGTTTAGACCAGCAATCCCCCTGGAACAGAGGGAGAGACTTTTTTTTTGGCAAACTCTGACGCGTAAAGTCAGGTCTCCCTGATTTATGTGCGGTCTATAAAAAGCATTGCGCGCTTTGCTTTGTTCAGTTTTTGGAATTCTCCTGACCTAAACAGCTTTTTAAGGGGTGAGTCAGATGAACATTATTTATATGGTAAAGCTATAACGTGCTACAAGGCCCTTTTCTTTGAATTGCCAAAGAAAGATGACTTCCGGAGTGATTTGGAAGACCTGATCCCATCTTTTTTCTCAATCGGGCCTGCAACAACGATGAGTGGGCACATTTGTTTTGACTGTGAACCCACAAAAAAGACCCACATTTACTTTGCCACCTAGAAGGTGCCGCTGTGTGTCAGGGAGATAAAAACCCCAAACAGGGCGAACCATCACTGAAAAGAGAAGAAAAGAGATTGGATTTCTACCCCGCCCCGTACTACCCAAAGGAGTCTCCGAGCGGCTTACCATCTCCTTTCCCTTCCCCTCCCCACAACAGACACCCTGTGTGGGTGGGGCTGTGAGATCTCATTTGAGAACTGCTCCCGAGAGAACAGCTCTGAGAGAACTTGTAACTGACCCAAGGTCACACCAGCAGCTGCATGTGGAAGAGTGGGGAATCAAACCCAGTTCTCCCAGGTTAGAGTCCGCGCTCCTAACCGCTACATCAAGCAAGCAGAAGTTTGTCTTCTGGTCAACTTCCAGGTGTCTCACTGAATGATCCCCACATTTAAAAAAGTGATCCAAGGACTTAATTTTGGGTATACAAACAAAATACCTCATGAATTCTTGAGGGGTTATCTAAGGGAGGATTGTCAGTTGGAAAGCCCTTAAATGTATCAGAGCCAAGGAACTGGGCCGAATACCACCCTGAAAAGGGCCAAAGAGAGTCAGCTCTTCCTAATTCCAAGCTTCAGTGCTGTGCCAGTGTGCCTCTCAAGAGCTCCTAACTGGCAGGATGACACTCATGCCAAATAAACGTTAAAAAATAAGAGCAGTCGTTGTCAAATGGGAAGCAGGTTCCTGCCTCTTGGACTCTCCATTGTCTGCCTACTTTGTTTGGCAAGCAGACTGAACGACCTTACGGCTTCTTACCAATTGCGACCAGCATCTGATTCAAGGGCTTCCAAAAATAGGACCCAATGGATGTAAGGGACTAGCGACGAGCGTCTCCTCATTTAGAACGGAAGTCCCCGTTTCAGGGGCACGCAAGCTTTTCCTCCCAAGACTTTGCACCGACTCTTGGTGGCGCCAAGAATCTGCCAACATCTTATGAAATCTCGCAGGCAATGATTCGCTTCCTCCAGCATGGGTGTTGATCAGCAGCACGCCGGGCGGTTTCTGTTCGACACGCAAGTCAAGCTGTCTGCCTAAGTACTCTCTCTGCTGTTCCTTTTGCTTGCTGGCACACAGGCAGACAATGCAATTTCTCAGTACTTTGGACAAAAAAGGTTACCTATCGCCACACTAGCTCCTCCCCTCTTGCAGGTCTACAGAAGACGGTGAACTTACTAGACTCCTGGAAGAGGACAACACCCGTGTCGTTGCTTTTAGCCAGCCGCAAACACATCCAGTGTCAACATTTCAGGCTGCCTGCTGCTGGTGATGAACTGAACGCTTAAAATGGCTCATTTGAGGAAAGGCAGGAGCTCTTTCACTGCCTGGCTCACCTACGGCCCTTTGTCGAGCAGCACTGTTTCCCTTGATTTGTCTTCTGCCCCCGTTCCTCGTTGTCCACCCCCCCCCTGCTCCTAAATCAAACACACCAAGATTTCAGGAAAGGCCCAGGCTCACAGGGCAATAGGGTTGCCAAGTCTTAACTTCATAACAGCGGGAGAGTCCCGGTCCCTCTCTGGGAGAACCACGCATGCACAAAGCGAACACTGCGATGACGTCACCCAGAAGTGACATCATCACGCTGGGCATGTTGCCGGGGCGACGCTCTGGTAATCGCCCTAAAACTCTATGGTACCACAGAGTTTTCAGGGCGATTGCTAGAGCTTCACCCAGCGACGTGCCCAGCGTGATGATGTCGCTTCCAGGTGACGTCATCATGCCGGGCATGTCAGCCTGATCGGGCCACTTTGGGGGTGGGGTTCCCCCCGCCGTCCGGATCCCAACCGGCAGATTGGGGACCCATTTAGCGGAGGAATCCCCGCCCCCCGGGGGGACTTGGCAGCCCTACTGGGCAACTGGTTCACCACATATTTATAGCACAACACCCCTTCTCTCCTTTCCCCCTCTTGACCAGTTCTGTTCCTGATGGTATCGGCCCTGGATTTAAGAGCTGTTTGTTTTATTCGGGGATGAAAAATGGTGGCAAGCGGCGAACGTCTGGACATTCTCCAACTGCAGAGCAATAAAAGGAAAACCCATCATTTTGCGGGGAGGTTCTGACATTAATAATGCCTCAAATTAGGCCGGGACCAAGCAGCCGGCTCCTCTCCTGGCCTCCTTCCACTCTGAAACCTCGAGACCTTCGAAAGGGAAAGTCTAATCATAACACGGTTCAATAATGGGCCCATTAGCACATGGGCAACGTCCACGCTGGAGTCATCTGTCCACATTATGAAGCACTCGCATAAAAACAGATGACGAACGCCCAGCTTTTAATCTACCCCACCAACCCCGATCTATCAAGCGCTTAACGATTCTTGCCCAAGATAGAGAGGGGCCTTTTATGCTCCCCTGCATTCTAAACACCTGTCTCAGGCGGTCCCCGCTAATGCAAGCGGGAACACTTTCCCCTTACCATGCGAGGATTTATATATTTATAAATGACTACGGACAGCTGGTCAATAAAGGATGAACGCTGCCCCATCATCTCAAGCAAGCTACATTAGAGCCAATTGCTGGGGTCTGGGGAAGAAACCGGAGGCCTGGAAGCATTCAAAGGGCAGAGGGAGGTGGCTCAAGTGCTGGGACAGCCTGAAAGGTCTAAGGAGAGAAACAGTCAAACCCGAAGGAGACCCCGACAGGGTCTGGTTGGGAGGTGGTGGGCTCTCTTCCTTTGGAGGTTTCCAAACAGAGGGCAGATGGCTATCTGTCAGCAATGCTGATTCCGTGAACTTAGGCAGATCCTGACAGGGAGGGCAGGAAGGGCTGCCTCAGTGCTTAGTTCTCATGGCCCTTTCCTACAAGCCCAGAGAAATGCTGATCGCCACTTTGGGGTCAGGAAGTGATTTTTGTCCAGGCCAGTTTGGCTGGAGATCCTGGAGGATTTTTTTATCATCTTCTGGGCATGGAACAATGGTCACTGGGGGTGTGGAGGGGGAGGTATCTGTGAATTTCCTGCATTATGCAAGGGGTTGGACTAGATGACCCTGGAGGTCCCTTCCCGCTCTATGATTCTACGTTAAGTGCGAGAAAGTGAGTGCAAAGCTGGAGAGGGCTCCAAAATTCTCGTCTGAATTCAGGCACTCCAGGTCTCGTTTCAAGACTTGAACCAACGTAGGTACCCTTGAGTAGGGTTGTCAGCTCTGGGTTGGAAAATTCCTGGGAATTTGGGGGCGGGGCCAAGGGACGGCGCAGTTTGAGGAGGTCCCAAATCCCACCAAGGATTGTGTTTGTCTTTTAATTGACAAGGTAACCTTTCGTCAGCGTTCACACAACAACAAAGAAGAAATGAATGACAGACAGGAATCACAGAGATTATTATCGGGTTGTACACCCTCCCACTCCACTCATAGGGTTGCCAGCTCCAGCCTGGAAGTTTCCTGGAGATTCGCTGGTGGCATCAGAAGAAGAGTTCGGGGGGGGGAGCTCAGTGGGGAACGTGACTCCATAGAATCCACTCCCTGCGGCCGCCATTTTCTCCTGGGAAACTGCTCTATGTAGTCTGAAGACCAGTTGTAATTCTGGGAGGACTCCAGGCCCCACCTGGAGGTTGGCAACTCTATCCATTCATCTTGGAGCTTCCCACCCCCCCTTTCTTCCCTCCATCGCAAGAGGCCTCCCTCTGGTGGTGGGCTCCGGGTGCTGGAGGAAAGCTCCAGATTCAGGGCCAAACTAGATGTGAAAGTAGCTATAGGGCCAGCCCGTGAATACCGACTTCATTGTGGTGCAGTGGTTAAGCCAGTGCGGTGGAGTGGTTAAGAGCGGGGGACTCTAATCTGGGGAAAGGGGCTTGATTCCCCACTCCTCCTTCACATGCTACCAGCTAGGTGGCCTTGGGTCGCTCATAGTTCTCTCAGAGCTGTTCTCTCAAGGGCAGCTCTCTCAGAGCTGTCTCAGCCCCACCTACCTCCCAGGGTGTCTGTTGTGGAGAAGGGAAGGGGAAGGAGTTTGTAAGCCGCTCTGAGACTCCCTTGGGTAGTGAAGGGCGGGATATAAAAACCAATTATGCCATAATTTCACCCTAATGGACATTTTTAAATGGCTAAATCTCCCCCTAAAATGAAGAAGGAGGAGGAGGAGATTGGATTTATACCCTGCCCTTCACTACCCAAGGGAGTCTCAGAGCGGCTTACAATCTCCCTTCCCTTCCCCTCCCCACAACAGACACCCAGTGAGGTAGGTGGGGCGGAGACAGAAACTGCTCTTTTTCAAGAACAGCTGTGCCAGAACTACCGCTTGCCCAAGGTCATCCAGCAGCCGCATGTGGAGGAGTAGGGAATCAAACCCAGTTCTCCCAGATCAGAGTTCGCGTACCGACACCAAACTGGTGTCAGTGTCCACAGGTTATTCCTGTGGCTGCTGTGACTTTGGGCCTTAGCTGACTGGAGCGGTAGGATACAATCCATTGTCTGAGATCCATTAGATTTTTTATCGTGTCATTTCTCCAAGGAGCTCAGGAAAGTGCACAATGTCATCCTGCCCTACTTAATCTCACAACCACCCTGTGAGGTCGGCCGGTCTGAGAGTGTTCAAAAGGCCAGAGGTCCCAGAGAGCGCTTCACGGCAGAGCAGGGCTTTGAACGCCATCCTAGACCTGCACTCGAACTGGTGTACATCCTCCTACTCGGACTCAGAATTCAGTAAGATAAGGGAAGGCAAGGCCAACTGAACCCACGGAGCAATGGCGAGACAGGAAGCGGAAAATCCGCTCATTGTTAATACGAACTGATTCGCCGAAGAGATCTTGCTGGAAGGGAGAAATCCAGAAGGCGGCTGTGCTGGTAGCAGCTTGCACAAGCGAATGGAAGAAGCAGGGAAAAGGCAGCCGGCGAAGCCAATTATGCACAATAATAATTTAAAGGAATCAATTCCCAGTGCATTTGGAGTATCTTCGTCGGGGGAAAATCTTCCACAGCCCGACAGATGCAGCTCCTTTGCAACTCAAGTGCTCGAAAGAGATGTAACTTTACGTTTCGTTATCAGCCGCTGCAACGTCCCCCGATGGATATATCCGAAACACGTTGGGAATTCTTCATTCAAGTCTCATTTTTAATTGGCTTTTCCTGTTGCATTTATCGAAGCGGAGGAGGACAGGCTCTCTTCTGATGGACAGTTTTTTGGGAAAGGCTGCCCACGTTCAGATCCTTTTCGGGGAGGAGCTCGCCTGCCCACATCCCAGACAAGAACCACGACGGCAAATACACCTCAACCGTGGTAGGTTCGGCCCTTAATCCAAAGAGCTATGAATTATGAAGCTCTCGTAAAATGGCACCAAGCCTACTCTTGTTGGCAACAGTTTCCTCAAATCTCAAGCAGAGGCCTTCCCTAGGACCTTCTCCTCAGTTATGCAACTGGAGATTCGCCAGGGGACAAGACTGGGACTTCTGCACGAAAGATCTTCTGCTGGCCATGTTTAGACTGGAGAGGAGATGACGGAGAGGTGATATGATAACCATCTTCAAGTACTTGAAGGGCTGTCCGATAGAGGGTGGGGCGGAGTTGTTTTCTGTTGTCCCAGAAGGTCAGACCAGAACCAACGGGTTGAAATTAAATCAGAAGAGTTTTCAGCTAAACATTAGGAAGAACTTCCTGACAGTTAGAGAGGTTCCTTGGTGGAACAGGCTTCCTCGGGAGGTGGTGGGCTCTCCTCCTTTGGAGGTTTTCAGACAGAGGCTGGATGGCCATCTGACAGCAATGCTGATTCTGTAAACTTAGGCAGATCACAAAGAGAAGGGCAGGAAGGGTTGCCTCAGTGCTTAGTACTTGTGGCTCTTTCTGACACACACAGAGAAATGCTGATCGCCACTGTGGTGTCAGGCAGCCATTTTTCTCCAGGCCAGTTTGGCTGGAGGTCCTGGAGTTTGTTTGTTTTTGTCATCTTTGGGGCGTGGAGCAGGGGTCACTGGGTGTGTGTGTGGGGGAGGTATTTGTGAGTTTCCTGCATTGTGGAGGAGGTTGGACTAGATGACCCTGGAGGTCCCTTCCAACTCTGAGTCTATGACCCGCAGCCATGCCCCGCGCACCTCAAGCTGCCTTAAACTGAGTGAGAACATTGGTTCAGCTATCCCACAATTGTTGTTTATGGTCAAAATTAATTCTCCAGGATCTCAAGCAGAGGGTTCCCTGCCCCCCATTACCTACATCTCAGTCGTTCAACTGGATCTTCTTTATAACAACACATGGGTCCTTTTACTGAGCTGTAGCACCTCCCTTGAAGTCATCCCACATTTAAACCAAGAAGAGAAGAAGAGATTGTATTTATACCCCGCCTTCACTCGGAGTCTCAGAGTGGCTTACAAACTCCTTTCCCTCCCCTCCCCACAACAGACACCCTGGGAAGCAGGTGGGGCTGAGAGAGCTCTTTCCAGAATTGTCCTTGAGAGAACAGCTCTGAGAGAACTATGGCTTGCCCAAGGTCACCCAGCAGCTGCAAGTGGAGGAGTGGGGGATCAAACCTGGTTCTCCCAGATTAGAGTCCGCGCTCTTAACCACTACACCAAACTGGCTCACCAAACCAAGGACCTTAGGAAGCGTTAAGGTATCAAAAACATTCCATTCCATTGTAGATGCTGTCCTTGCACTGGTAGCCTGATAGAAACATTGGTTCACATGTTTTTCCACTGTAGATTCTGTGTACACACACAAACTTGGATTTACTGGCACTTCTCTTGGCCGATAAGAAAATGTTCTCCGAGAAGAAAATTCTAACGGATCTTATTGGCGAGGACTGACCAACCCCCCCCCCCCCACTGTTTCTGTGGCAGAGCTTCTATGTTCTGCAATTAAAATATGAGCTGAGATAGCGTTCAGTGAGTAATTTACTCAGGTTCTGACCTTTTAACTGTGGGCATCTTGAGACAAGTGATGTATAGAGAGGTTTTATGTAGTTAATTAATTTTATCTTAGCGTTTTTATCTGTGTGGATGTGTGTTTTACTCTGCTTCTGAATGGCCTGTAGGCCGTAACAAAGACTGAACTGAACTGAACTTTAGGAATGTTCAGTCTGGAGAAGAGGAAATTGAGGGGAGGACATGATTGCTCTCTCTAAGTCTTTTAAGGGCTTTCCACCGCAATCACCGCCCCCCACTGTACAGCTCTATTCTCCCCCAGTAACAACTTCCTTCCCCCCATATCAACTTCACTAAGAGCAGCACCGGGTGACTTTCCTGCACTCTTGTTAGCCCCATCGGCATTTCTTAGAGGAGGAAGAAGTGTCTCAAGGGCTGCTTGATTGGGAGGGCACAAAGAAACTGTAGACAACTGAAAGATGTAATTGTGATAGATACAGTTTATGAACTAAGGGATACAAAATCCAAATAACAATACATGGACCAGGCTACTATGGTTTTCCACAATGTTGGCCCGCCTTCACCATAGAAACGTCCTATAGACTTTAAGAAGAAGAAGAAGAGATTGGATTTATATCCCACCCTTCACTCACTTGGAGTCTCAGAGCGGCTTACAAATTCCTTTCCCTTCCCCTCCCCACAACAGACACCCTCTAAGCTAGGTGGGGCTGAGAGAGCTCTTTTCCAAGCTGTCCTTGAGAGAACAGCTGTGCCAGAACTATGGCTTGCCCAAGGTCATCCAGCCAGGTGCAAATGGAGGAGTAGGGAATCAAACCCGGTTCTCCCAGATTAGAGTCAGCGCACTTAACCATTACACCAAACTGGTTCTCATTGATATTCCATTGATATCAATTGACTCTCGTTGATATTGATAATCATTGATATTCCAGTATTCTACAAACATTCAGGTTCTACTATGAATTAAACGCATGAAGATGCACTGTATATCCTCTTTAACGGTCCACGTATTCTTCTATGAACTGAGTCTTATAGACAATTATTGTGTGGTCCTGTTCGGATGAAGTTTTTAGAAACGAACCTGTATTCCGCAGAACTTCATCAACCATATTCTTCTCTTTGGACCTCTTTTGTATTTTTGTATTGTTATTTGGATTTTGTATCCCTTAGTTCATAAACTGTATCACAATTAAGAACATAAGAACGTAAGAGAAGCCAATGTTGGATCAGGCCAGTGGCCCATCCAGTCCGACACTCTGTGTCACACAGTGGTCAAAAAACACCAGGTGCCCTCAGGAGGTCCAGCAGTGGGGCCAGGACACTAGAAGCCCTCCAACTGTTGCCCCCCTGTCAAGCACCAAGAATACAGAGCATCACTTTCCCCAGACTGAGAGATCCTATCCTATCTATACTTTGTGGCTAATAGCGACTGATGGACCTCTGCTCCAGATGTTTCTCCAATTCCCTCCTGAAGCCGTCCATGCTTGTAGCTGCCACCACCTCCTGTGGCAGTGAATTCCACATGTTCATCGCTCTTTGGGTGAAGAAGTACTTCCTTTGATCTGTTCTAACCCAACTGCTCAGCAATTCCGTGGAGTGCCCACGAGTTCTTGTCTTGTGAGAAAGGGAGAAAAGTACTTCTTTTTCTGGCCTCTCCACTCAGGATTGGGGCCTCTGCATGGCTTTTGGGTCTCAATGGTTTCCCAACCATGCCAGCCTCTGACGCCGGCCTTGGGAAAGATGGCCGGAAGCAAGAGGTGCTGTGCGGAGTGAAGGCAGCACCGACTCGGTAACAACTTTTCTGTCAAATCTTGAATTCTTTTTGAGAGAGGGAAAGAAGCCAGTTAGGGGTTTTTTAAAGTGATTGCTGTGATGTGTTTCTGCAGCCCGAGGCAGGAAACCTGGTTTTGATCTTCACACCTTTCTCCTTGATGATTAACACCAACCACACTCAGTCGCAGGCAGAGTAGGTGGAATTCTCCCCTGCATTGGACCTTTTTTTTCGGTGCAGACGTGCGCGAGTTCCAGAATTCTTTACAAGGCAGGATTTGATCTTCTCATTATGAATTCCCCCGGCTTGAACAGTCCAGGGATAATCTCGATTGGTCAAGCCAAGATGACATTTCACTACTTTGCATCCTCTTTCTTTGAGTCTGGCCCGGCAGCCCCGGAAGATTTTTTTCCTTACAACATTCTACGTTGCCACTTTCTTCAGCCGCCATTCCAGATGTCGCATTGACATTTTTAAAAAGTCTGAAATTAAGATGCAGTGTGACTGCCCGGGAAGATAGCAGCTGTATCTCCCATTTCCCAGGCCAGCTGCCGCCACCGCCTCTGACACCATGCATTCAGAAGAGACCGCACAGCTTCTCGAAGGTGGGCCGAGAGACTCTTCGCTTGCCGTGAATCTTGCCAGCGTGGGAAAAAATGGGATCCAAAATTGTGGGGTGTGAAGATAAAGCAGATGGTTAGGCATGGCCAAAGAGGCCAGGTGCCTTCACCTGAGACATGTCTGCACCTGGCAGATAAGAAGAGGTTTGCAAGAAAGTTGAGAGGTCTTAGACCAGGGGTGGCCAGACTTGCTTAATGTAAGAGCCACAGAGAATAAACATCAGACGTTTGAGAGCCACAAGACATGAACAAATATTAGTAACGGTAAAAGTTTCCCTTTGCTCAAAAGGCAACCGAATCTGACTGTAGGGGGCGGTGCTCATCTCTGTTTCCATGCTGAAGAGCCAGCACTGTCCGAAGACTTCTCCGTGGCCATGGGGCCAATTTTATTGGGAAATATGCAAATTTGTTTTTATTAACATTAAATGGGGATGGAGGGGAGAAAAAGACAGAAGGAAGGAAGGAAGGAAGGGGAGGGAGAGGAAGAGAGGAAGGAAGGGGAGGGAGAGGAAAAGAGGGGAGGGGAAGGAAGGAAGGAAGGAGGGAGGGAAGAAAGAAAGAAAGAAAGAAAGAAAGAAAGAAAGAAAGAAAGAAAGAAAGAAAGAAAGAAAGAAAGAAAGAAAGAAAGAAAGAAAGAAAGAAAGAAAGAAAGAAAGAAACCCAGGGGGGGAGGAAGGGAGAGGTGGAAAGAAAGTAACTTTAACTTTCATGCATCCTCTAGCCTCCCCCCGCCTCCATGCCGGCCAGCTTGGCGATAGGATTTAAAGAGACAAATGCCTGCTCCAAGTTAAAGCTGCTTTCTTTCTCTGCTCCCCCCCCCACATCAACCCTACCCAGGGAGGGGAACACTGGCTGAGGAAGGGAAGATCAATCAGGGAGTGCGTGCCTCCCCATCGCTTCTCCAGCCACCCTGCCGAGAGCCACACAACGTGTGTGAAAGAGCCGCAGGTGGCTCCCAAGCCGCAGTTTGGCCACCCCCATCTTAGACATTATTAACGGGGCTACAACATTTGGTGCCATCCCTTTGCCTCCCACCTTCTCCGCCTCCTTGCTCCCATATGCATTTCGGACGACTGTGCAACTGGGAGGGGGGGGGGAAACCAAAGCTGTTGTGCTGTCTTTTCGGGCCTCCCCTCCCCCGAATTACAGCCCGCTGCTGAATTTTAAGCAGCGAACAGTGTTGCAGTCTTGGCTTTAGTGAGTTGTTTAAAAAAAGGCCAGAGAGCCATTAAAACTTCCTACGTGAAATAGAGGACATCAGTTATTTTATAATCAGTAAACTGCATGCAGCTCTTTTGCTGACTTGGGAATAGGAGTGCAATATTATTACATGATTAAATACAGTTTGCCGATTGAGGAAAAAAATATATTTGTTTGTTTGGTTGGTTAGCTGGAGGAATTAAGAGCAAACTCAATATCATCTTAACAAGCCAATAAAAGGAAACAAACTAGCTCAAAGCCAGCCAGAGGAAGGAGACTTCTGGTGCTACTGGCATCAGGGTGTTTGCATAGACTGGACGCGTCAAAGAATTGTAGAATCACACAGAGTTGGAAGGGGCCATAGAGGCCATCTAGTCCAACCCCTGCTCAGTGCAGGATCAGCCTAGAGCATCCCTGACAAGTGTTTGTCCAGCCGCTGCTTGAAGACTGCCAGGGAGGGGGAGCTCACCACCTCCCCAGGCAGCCAATTCCACTGTTGCACAACTCTGACCATAGAAAAAGTTGTTCCTGATATCTAGCCGGTCCCTTCCCACCCTTAATTTAAGCCCCTCATTGCAAGTCCTGTCCTCTGCTGCCAACAGGAACAGCTCCCTGCCCTCCTCTGAGTGACACAAACCAACTCTTCTTCTTCTAATCTGGAGAGCCAGGTTTGATTCCCCACTCCTCCTCCACCTGAAGCCTGCTGGGTGACCTTGGGCCAGTTACCGTGTTCTCAGGAGCCCCACCTGCTTCACAAGGTGCCTGTTATGGGGAGGGGAAGGGAAGGCGACTGTGAACTGCTTTGAGACTCCTTAGGGTCAGGGCTCATTTCGTAGCAGGAGCTCCTTTGCATATTAGGCCACCCCCCCCGATGTAGCCAATCCTCCAAGAGCTTACAGTAGCCCCTGTAAGAAGAGCTCTGTAAGCTCTTGGAGGATTGGCTACATTAGGGTGTGTGTGGCCTAATATGCAAAGGAGCTCCTGCTATGAAACGAACCCTGCTTAGGGTAGAGAAAAGCAGGGTATAAAAACCAACTTTTCCTTGGCACAAGTGGGAATTTGAACCTGGGTCTCCTGGATCCTAGGTGGACACTCTTAACCACTACACCGCACTGGTTCTACAGGAGCTGAAATATATGGGGCTGCAGACATACTGTGCCCAAGGACCCATACAATTCTACAGCTGTAGCTCCCACTTCATCCTTTGCCTCATTTCCAAAGCTGATCAGCAGCCCGGTACCCTTGGGGTATGCTAGGGTTCCCAATGCTACCGAGGCAAATGCCAGGAGGTGGGGGGGATGGACAGAGTACCTGGGGAGAGTGGAGTTTGGAATCATGTGATGTCAATTGTGGGTGATGCTCTAGGAACTTAAGAACATAAGAGAAGCCAATGTTGGATCAGGCCAGTGGCCCATCCAGTCCAACACTCTGTCACCCAGTGGCCAAAAACACCAGGAGCCCTCAGGAGGTCCAGCAGTGGGTCCAGGACACTAGAAGCCCTCCCACTGTTGCTCCCCCCTGTTAAGCACCAAGAATACAGAGCATCATTTGCCCCAGACCGAGAGTTCCTATCTATACTTTGTGGCTAATAGCCACTGATGGACCTCTGCTCCACGTGTTTATCCAATTCCCCCTTGAAGCCATCCATGCTTGTAGCCACTACCACCTTCTGTGGCAGTGAATTCCACGTGTTGATCATTCTTTGGGTGAAGAAGTACTTCCTTTTATCTGTTCCAACCCGACTGCTCAGCAATTTCATGGCGTGCCCACGAGTTCTTGTATTATGAGAAAGGGAGAAAAGGACTTCTTTCTCGACCTGCTCTATCCCATGCATAATATTATAAACCTCGATCTTCTCACCCCTCAGCCATCATTTCTCCAAGCTAAAGAGCTGCGAGTGCTTCGACCTTTCTTCATAGGGAAAGTATTCCAACTCTTTTATCAAAGGAATCCCCAAACCTCTATGGTGAAAACCACAGGGACTAGGGGAAATTCCTAGAGCACAACCATAGAGGCCATTCCCCCCCCCCCCCACTCCTCAATTTCTTAAATATGGGTGATGGATGTGGGGAATTCCCCACTAGGCCTGGGGAACTGGGAAGCCTAGGATATGCATCCAGGTAATATCCAACCTACCAAGTCAAATGCATGTGTGCCCGTATGCACCCAGACATGCTTCAAAGAAAACATCAGAGACCAGCAAGCGGTCGACGCCACCTCAAAACCTCTGACTTGAAAAACCCGAGATGCCACTCACCTCCTTGCAGAGTGTATTCCGCGACTGCTCTGCTGAAGGCTCCCAGGCCAGCTCCGTTGTACGAGGCTACCTGGATCTCATACTGAGTCCAGATGATCAGGTCTTGGATCAAGCAGTAGTTGATCTCTGCACTGGTGATGTTCTTGTATTGGTACTCCCCAGGGAGGCCTGCCAGGCGGTACCTACAAAGAGAAAGGTTCGTTTGTTAAGGCCCGATGAATGCCAAGTGCCTGACAGGATGCCCCCAAATGATCTCCTAAAGAGGATAAGGACATAAGAACATAAGAGAAGCCAATGCTGGATCAGGCCAGTGGCCCATCCAGTCCAACACTCTGTCACACAGCGGCCAAAAACACCAGGTGCCCTCAGGAGGTCCAGCAGTGGGCCCAGGACACTAGAAGCCCTCCCACTGTTGCCCCCCACATCAAGCACCTAGAAGACAGATCATCACTTGCCCCAGACCAAGAGTTCCTATCTATACTTCACCGTGTTTCAGAAGAAACTAACTTGTCACAAACTGAATCCGGCCAAATGGCTGGCACATTTGTATTTCATTGTCACCAAGAATACACGTTCAAGAGTACACACAACTCATGTTTTATACTATGGCAGACAAAATGGTCTATTTTGCATCTATCTGCTCTTTGCAAGTCCTTGTCATGGGCCAGTTTGACCATCCTGAGTCCAGTGTGGCTCCTCAGAAGTTGAGGAACTGTATGCAGCCAGCTCTGAACCAGCTAAAGTTTGTGAATTAGAGATACAGGAGCCGGAGATTCATTGCCAGCCGCTGACCTTGACCCACGCACAGCTCTGAAGTAGCCTATGAAGCACAGCTGCAGGAAAGTAGCCCACCAGGCTCTCTGACCCTAATTGGATAGCGAAGGGAAAAGCTCCAACAAGACTTAAGGACACACAGGCAGAGTGCTCGCCTCTTGGCTCAGCGCCAGCTGCTTAATGATAGCAGTCTTGCATAACTGCAGGAGCACCTCTGAGCAGATGGCTGTAAATCAGGCTTGTTAAGGAATGCCTACACAAATCAGACCTGGAGAACTGCAGATTGCGGAAGCAACTTGTCACAACCCTGTGAACTTCAGGCCAACAACTCCGGACTCTGCCTGCCTCCTGCCACCTTTTGACTGACCCTTGACTTTCTTTTTTTGGACCTGCCTGAACATCAGACTGCCTTGACTCGGCTTTCTTGAACAAGCCATGAACTCTGACTGCTGCTAAACTGGTATTTGACCCCTCCCCCCCCCGACTGGATTCTTGACTGTGATCTAGCTCTGTTGCCTTGCTCTGCCTTTATACCAGGACAGTCCTCCCTACCCCAAAGGCATGTTTTCTCCACCAAGGGACATTTGTAAATTGGTTCTGAGATTTCATTCATTACTTCAGACATGCTTAGCTCTGAAGACTTAAGGAGTGATCATGTGATTGTTGAGAAACCATAGATGCTGAGTGATGGAACTTCCTCAGAACTGGCAGCTCTGGTGGGGACAGAGGAAGCTGTTTATGTCTAGGGTTGCCTAGAGTACAGAAATTCCCAGAGATTTGGGGGTGGAGCCTGGGGAGGGAGGGGAGGGGCCTCAGCAGGGTATAATGCCCCGGAGCCAACCCCTCCAAAGGAGCTGTTTTCTCCAGGGGAAATGATCTCCGTAGTTTGGCGATCAGCTGTAATTCCAGGAGATTTTATTTATTAATTAATGTATTTCATCGTACTTATATCCCGCCCTCCACGCAAACGGGCTCAGGGCGGCTTACAATAATTGGTACGACGTACCTAAAATACATAAATAGCCAGTACAATGTGCCTGGTCTATATGAACACTTAAAACCGTTTATATAAACAGATCCCCTGGAGACTGGCGAACCAGATCTTCAGCCGTCCATGGGGGAGCAAATAGCCAAGATCCCCACACAGACTGTACTGTGCAGCCCCGGCACTTTGGACCCCCCCCCTTTTCGGCAGGAATTCTTTCACCGCTCCCACAGGTCTGCGAGTACACCATCTCAGGTCTCAAATACACACATGCTTATAAACATATACACATTTACAAAAAAAAAAAATGCCAGAGAGATGCGGGACACAAATAGAAATCAAGTTCAGTGTCTCCATGTCAGAGTTACGCCCTGCCAAGTCAAGGCCATCAGGCAAATCGCTCTAAGCACTCTGCAAGGGGGGGGTGCCCTCCACATTCCAAGAAAATAACAGTGATCAAAACCAAATGATCTTCAGAAGCCAGAGAGCTTGGCCGGGGGGGGGGGGGAGGTCGAGATGGCTTCCTCCCCCTCCACCCCTTTAGGAAACAAGATGCACAGCGGCTGTTCAGAATATGCTAATCCGCCTATCAGAAACACAGAGACCGAAAACAGCGGTCGGACTTGCAAATGAAGCATCATGACCCTGGGAGACAGCAAACATAGAAATTGTTAGATTGCACTTGTATTGATCCCTGAAGATCAGTAACGGGTGAGCTGCTGTTGTGGAAATGGGGTGGGGAGTGGGGCAGGCCTCCCTAGAGAGACGTGAGAAATAGCAGGGCTAGAAAGACATTTTTTTTTTTTTTGAACCTGAAGGATCACCTGCTCCGGCGTGGAGCCGGCATGGAGCTGCCTCCGGAACGGAGCCGCCAGCATCCGAGGTCCTGCTCTAGGGAAATCATCGCTATCTATGCGGGGTGGTGGGGGGATAGGCGAATGGCTTCCAGAGACCCGCCCTCTTCCACTGTGCCACCCCAAGCACATTGCTCCCTTCCCAAACATACGCACCTCACACCAACCTTGTTATCTTTTCCTCAACGGGCTGGAACTGCCCTGTTCTCCTTAAGCCATATGGATCTCCTTTTTATTTCAACGGTTGTTGACTGCTCCTGTCCCGCAATTTTTAGATGTTTAGGCTCCTTTGCTTTCAAGCTGGGTCTAACGTATATTTGGGGAGGGGAGGCAGTGTGGTGTAGCTCAGTCTTGTCTGATCTCGGAAGCCATGCTGAGTCGACACTCGGAAGGCAGACCTCCAAGGAAGACTCAACAGAGGAAGGCAATGGCCAACCACCTCTGCTTCTCACTCGCCTCGAAAGCCCCTTGCTGGGGTGGCCTTAAGTTATAAGCTAAGCAGGGTCAGTACTTGGAAGGGAGACCTCCAAGAAGGACTCTGCAGGGGAAGGTGATGGCCAACCACCTCTGCTTCTCACTCGCCTTGAAAGCCCCTTGCTGGGGTGGCCTTAAGTTATAAGCTCAACAGGGTCGGTACTTGGAAGGGAGACCTCCAAGAAGGACTCTGCAGGGGAAGGCGATGGCCAACCACCTCTGCTTCTCACTCGCCTTGAAAGCCCCTTGCTGGGGTTGCCTTAAGTTATAAGCTAAGCAGGGTCAGTACTTGGAAGGGAGACCTCCAAGGGAGGCTCTGCAGAGGAAGGCGATGGCCAACCACCTCTGCTTCTCACTCGCCTTGAAAGCCCCTTGCTGGCGTTGCCAGAAGTCAGCTGCAACTTGACAGCACTTTACACACACAAGGTATATTTAAATTTCCCAAAGGTTCATGGGAATTGAAAGACTCACCATGACCTAGGTGGAATACAGCAGGACCAGGTGAGCAGAAAGGGGGATTGTCGGAGATGTATCAAAGGCGCCACTCTTGAGTGCCCTTCTGAGCTTTCTTGCCCTGTGGAAGGGAACTCAAAAGGCATTTAGATGCCCTCCATCCAAGCTGTTTTTTCCCAAGGAACTGAGACACTCACTGCCCTGTCCCATAAATGGAAGGGCTAGATACGGGCTCAGAGCCTCCCGCTTTAAAGACAGGCATTCAGATTAATTTAATTCACTCTAATGTAACTGCCCCCTTAAAAAATTTAAATGCCCCCCCCAACAAAAAAGTCCCGGCTACTGGCCTGGCTAGGGAAGGGTGTATTTACATGGCAAGGCTAACATCTAGGCGCTGCTCTGATGCTCTAAACTGAAGAGCCGCCATCTGTATTAGGTTTTCTAATTTTATACGCTTTAATGTTTTAAATATTAATGTGTATTGTTACCTGCTGTTAGCCGCCCTGAGCCTGCCATTTGGCGGGGAGGGTGGGATATAAATCTCAATCAATCAATCAATCAATATGTTACTACAAATCCACACTTCAAACCAGTAAGCCAAAGCAAACTTTGGGCCTTCCCTCTGTCCTGTCCTTCCCTCAGACGAGAAGGTTTTGTGCGGCTTGCTGTTCTTTTTGCTTGTCTTGCCCACAGCGTGAACCGCGGAGCTCTCGTGCAACTGCGCTGTTGGCTTTGTGAAAGCACACTGTCCCTATAAATACAGCACACCTGCTGGGGAGAAGGAGCGTAAGGAGACGAAGGACAGTTTGGAAATGTCACGTCCCTCTGGTTCTGTTTCTTCCCCCTCGCGACGAGCTTTGACAGATATTATAACTGAAGGTTCCGCACACCTCCTGGTGCTCTGTCAGCTGGGGATGGAAAGGTGGCCAACGTCTGCGTCTCACAACACCTTACCAGGGAGTAGCTTGAAATATGCAACTGGAGTGTGGCGGCTCGCAAACGCCATGCTCAGGTGAAGACTATAGCTGGGGAGAGCAAACATAGGATGACGCTGCTGGGAAACAGGAAAAGAAAAGGTGCTTGCCGTTTGTCCTGGAGATGGCCCCAAAGTGACCTTGGAGACTTGCTCTGTCTTCAGGGCAAGACACCCCCACACCAGTGTTCCCTCTAAGCCGAGGCAGTGTGAGCTAGCTTACAGTTTTTTAGCCTCCGGCTCACACACTTCTGTCTTAACCCCAGAAGGATTAACACATTATCATGTGGATGGTGCCTTGAGCCAGTTCGCTGGCTAGGCAGGATATAAATATAAATAAAGTAATGGAATCCACTGCCACAGGAGGTGGCGGCAGCGGCTAAAAGCATGGACAGCTTCAAGAGGGAATTGGAGAAACATATGGAGTAGAGGTCCATTAGTAGCTGTTAGCCACAAAGTGTAGATAGGAACTCTCAGTCTGGGGTAAGTGATGCTCTGTATTCTTGGTGCTTGGAGCAGGGGGCAATAGTAGGAGGGCTTCTAGTGTCCTGTCCCCACTGCTGGACCTCCTGGTGGCACCTGGTGTTTTTGGCCACTGTGTGACAGAATGTTGGACTGGATGGGCCACTGGTCTGATCCAACATTGGCTTCTCTTACGTTCTTAAGGATGGCTCCAGAGCAAACTAATTGATGCAGCAGCCAAATCACTCGCTCACAACTTTAATGCCAGTAGCTCACAAAGTAGAATTTTTGCTCACAAGACTCCACAGCTTAGAGGGAGCATATACATAAACTTGCTCAGGAATGCCAACCTCCAGGTTGGGGGCTGGAGATCTCCCAGAATTACGACTGATTTTCAGGGATCAGTTCCCTGGAGAAAATGGCTGGTTTGGAGGGTGGACTCTAGGGCAGTATACCTTGCTGAGGTCCTTCCTCTCCACAATGTCCACATTCCCCAGGCTTCACACCCAAATCTCCAGGGATTTCCTCACCTGGAGTCGAAAACCCTACACTTGCTTGCAGTGAGGCAAAGACAGGCCTACAAAGACCTCTGATGATGATCAGGGGTCTGGAGACCGAGCCCTATGAGGAAAGGCTAAGGGCCTTGGGAATGTTTAGTTTGGCAGACAGGAGATTGAGGGGGGATATGATTGCTCTCTTTCAATATTTGAAAGGCTGTCATTGGGAGGAGGGCAAGGAGCCGTTCCAATTGGCAGAAGAGGAGAGGACCCGAAGCAATGGGTTTCAATTACATGCAGAAAGGTATCGGCTGGATATTAGGAAAAACTTTTTCACGGTCAGAGGGGTCCAAAAGTGGAATCAGCTGCCCAGGGAGGTGGTGAGCTCCCCTTCACTGGCAGTTTTCAAGAAGAGGCTGGACGAATATTTGTCAGAGATTCTTTAGGCTGGTCCTGCATCGGGCAGGGGGTTGGACTAGATGGTCTGTATGGATCCTTCCAACTCTATGATTCTACAATTCTATGAAGAAGAAGAAGAAGAAAAAGAGGAGGAGGAGGAGAAGAGGAGGAGGAGGAGGAGGAGATTGGATTTATACCCTGCCCTTCACTACCCAAGGAAGTCTCTGAGCAGCTTACAAACTCCTTTCCCTTCCCTTCCCCTGGCTCATGAAAGGACAGAGTTTTAATTTGGGAGGCAAATAGGCACACACTTTTGATGGGGTTGTACGAACAGGCAACTGGGGAAACGCCCCCATCCTTTTGACAAACCACAACCCGTCCGATGGCCCTCCCACACCATTCAGATACCCTCCTTTTTCGTTTTTAAGCGGTCAGCTATTTGAAAGTTTTCCCGTAGCAGTGCTTGCTAGCCCCGCATATGAACTTGGCTTATGCGCCCTCATTAAAATCACACCTATGTTCAATTAGTTATTACCTGATGTCTGAAATTGCTATCATCCGTTAATATCAAATCAACTGTCATAAATCACCGCCAGTGAACGCACCGTTGCCACCTACCAGTCAGGGGGAGCTGAACCGGGAGCCGCGAAGTCTCCCAGCCCTGTGAACAAAGGTGCGATTGGGGGGATTGTTGTAATTCTGGGTTTTACACACAGATGAATGTTGACGGCCGCCGCAGGCGCCATTGTGGCAGAGTGCACGGCTTGGCTCACGAGTTTCCAGAATAACAGCAATAATAAACACCTTCGTCTCCTGCTATACTTGCAATGAACCTGCTAATTAGTGGCTGGCACTTTCAGCCTTGGAAGACTGTTGTCTATGACTCACTTCTCAGGGGAAGGAACCCGTCCCAATTAAACATCATGCGTTATAACATGGCTTGTTTGATACCAATTAACGGGAGAGGAGAAGGAGAAGAAGAGGTCCATCAGTGGCTCTTAGCCACAAGGTATAGATAGGAGCTCTCCGTCTGGGGCAAGTGATGCTCTGTCTTCATGGTGCTTGGGGAAGGGGGGCAACAGTGGGAGGGCTTCTAGTGTCCTGGCCCCACTGCTGGACCTCCTGAGGGCACCTGGTGTTTTTGGCCACTGTGTGACAGAGCATTGAATTGGATGTGCCATTGGCGTGATCTGACATTGGCTTCTCTTATTCTCTGGAGAAGGAGAAGATTGGATCTATACCCCGCCCTTCACTTGGAGTCTCAGAATGGCTTACAAACTCCTTTCCCTTCCCCTCCCCACAACAGACACCCTGGGAGGTAGGTGGGGCTGAGGGAGCTCTTTCGAGAACTGCTCCTTCAAGAACAGCTCTGACAGAGCTATGGCTTGCCCAAGGTCATCCACCAGCTGCAAGTGGAGGAGTCGGGAATCAAACCTGGTTCTCCCAGATTAGAGTCCGCGCACTTAACCACGACACCAAACTGGCTCTCAGTGGTGACCCCTTTTTAATGCTTTTGTCACACTATCATTTGACCGACAATGTGGTTCTTGGTGGGCCATCTCCACCTTATCCCCAGGTGTAGATCCATTGATCAGCCATTCCAGGTCAACGGAAAATGGCCACTTACCGGAGGATGTACCCATGGAGAACCCCGTTATGCTCGCTTTCAGGAGGAGGTTGCCACTGGACCATGATGGACTGATTGGTCCGTCCGCTAGCCACAATGTTTTTAGGTGGAGCACTTGGCGGTTCTTCAGGTAGCATCAATCTACAGGCAAGCAGACACGATGGGGACATGTTCTTTGAGATAAACAGACATTTGTTTGTGGTGTTTTGGTGGCAGTTGTCTTTGCTTAAAGGCAAAAGAGCGGCCCCTCGAGAAAGAAAGATAGCTCAGTTGCACTAGACATGCTAGAAACAGTTGCAACAAATCAACTTAATAGAAAACCAGCTAAGTAAGGAACGAGGGAGACAGCTGGGGCAACCTTGTTCTGTTTGAATTATTCCGCCACTATCTGTTAAGACGGCTACAAGGCTGAATGAGTCCATGCTCCAGCCTGGAACACACCGTGAACATCGTCTCAAAAGTTTCATCTGTTCAAAATTCCCAGGAGGCTCATGATGGATTGGTGCATGTGAAACCCACTGTGGTAGAGCTATCTTTCTACGTGCTCCCAGATGGATTTCAGAAGTGGAAGCTCTGTGTCTGGAGGAAACTACTGCACAGCTAACCCCACAAGAGCAAAAATATTTTAGATAACTGTATGCTCACTTTGACCTACAAAGGGACATGGGAGTTGGGCCTAGCACATCTGAAAGACTACTCCCTTTCTGTGGGGCCTGCAGAGAACGCAGCAGAGAAGTTAACGCAAATCCATAAAAAGGATCGTGAAGTTTAGCAAGACATTGGATGAAGTTTCCAGTGGCCCCAGAATGGACTTCAGTACTTTTATGGTGTTTCCCCATCATTTTTTAATTTTTTTTTATTTTTCGGATTTTTATCCCACCCTCCCCAATGTGGGCTCATGGCAGAGTCACAACAAGCAGAGTCAAAGACTCATTACAATAAAATTACATTACGTTAAAATCACTGAAACAGTAAAATGCAGACCTCCACTTACCCCACCATGTCTGCGAAAACAAAACACGGGGGAAAAAATGCAACTGAATTTTCTGCTGTTCTTAAACCCTTCTGTTAACCGAACACATTTCTGGGATTTGGGGAGATGGAACTCCAACGAAATATGAAAAACACTGGTAAAAAGTGACTTTTGTTTGTACGGCTCTAACTGGATTTTAAAAAACCCAACAACACCCAGATACGCAAAGAAGTGTGGCCAGCCCCGCATTCGTGGAGGCTTGGCACGCCCCCTCTTACCTGCTGGTCTCTCTGCTGTACTGGCCCTTGCCCACCTGGTTAACGGCACACACCCGGAATTGGTAGGTGCGGGCTGGTGTTAATCCGCTCACAGTGATAGTGGTCATCTTTGGATCAATATCGGAGAGATGCACTTTCCACGGAGAGTCTGGGGGAGAGACGCAGAATTTTAATTTACATTGGGACTCATCTCGGTAACGGCACTCCTGCCTGAAAAGTCCAATGGATGGCCCAACGGAAAGTCAACAACGGCGCCATTACTGACTGAGAACGCCATTTGCCATCGATCGCTCCTCACCCAATCACCCTCTTCCATTGATTCGTTTAACTTTGTTTTTCAACCTCACTACGCATGGCGTAGTTCAGCGTCCCAGAGAAGGAGCCGCGCCACGTGAAAGGATTCAAAGTGAAGCTGTGCTTCTCTATTCATGGTCTCCAAATTAAGGCTATCCAACCGATCAGAGATTTCTTATGGCTCAATCCATAAACCCATTATGCCTAGATGCTCGGACTTAAACTGATTCCGTCTTGGAGGTACTGGCTTAATTGCTCTCAAGACGGGAGTTGTTCCTCCCGAATTTCTGAACACATTTACTGAGCAGAAGCTAGCTCAGTTTCAATCAATGAGCCCGGCTTCCAAGTAAATGTTCTTAGGATTGGGCTGTTGAGTCAATTAACAGCCTCGCCTTCGACCAATTAATCAACTGATTAGGTGATTAAAGGAAGTATCAGAGAAGCTCAAGGTAGGGTATATTTAAAAGGTGTTTAACACAGGGAACAGATCCTCTTGGCTAAACATGGATGGAAATTTATACTTTGATCAACCGTCTTGGCTTGGGTGCCGATGTTTACAGCAACGCTATCGGCAGCAATGAAAGCCCGCATGTGAAATTACCAGACAATTAAAATTTGCCTCTTTAATCCATCTTTTAATTATTTTAGACAACGTTGTCACATCTGCCTTTCACTGACTTCTTAATAAACTGAAGAACCTTAAATCTTCTTAAGCCTGCTTCCTTATACAACCCTTCAACAGCAGGAGGGCCCATCCCTAAGTTGCACTTATGCCTGGATATGTTTGAAAATGTAACATAAGAGGACAAGAATTTCTCTCTCTGCAGAAAACTCTTTCCGTACAACGATATTCTGGGGCCGGCTCAGCAGTTCTGCTTCTGTCTCTTGGCTTTTGGGGGCTCAGGTATGGTGTTGTCGTTGTTGGATTTATACCACACCCTTCACTCAGAGTGGCTTACAATCTCCTTCCCTTCCCTTCCCCAAAAGAAACACCCTGGGAGGTAGGTGGGGCTGAGAGAGCTCTCTGAGAGAATTGCTCTTGAAAGAACAGCTCTGAGAGAACTGTGATTGACCCAAAGTCACCCAGCTTGCTGCATGTGGAGAAAGAAGGGAGGAAGAAGGGAGGAAGAAGGGAGGAAGAAGGGAGGAAGAGTTAAGTTTTATACCTTGCCCTTCATTACCCAAAGGAGTCTCACCTTCCCCTCCTCTCCCCACAACAGACACTGTGTGAGGTAGGCAGGGCTGAGAAAGCTTTTTCAAGAACTGTGACTGACCCAAGGTCACCCAGCTGGCTGCATGTGGAGGAGGAGGAGGAAGAAGAAGAAGAGGAAGAGGAGGAGGAAGAGAAAAAGGAAGAAGAGGAGGAGGAGTTGGTTTTATACCTTGCCCTTCATTACCCAAAGGAGTCTCACCTTCCCTTCCTCTCCCCACAGCAGACACCTTGCGAGGCAGGTGGGGCTGAGAAAGTTCTTTCGAGAGCTGTGACTGACCCAAGGTCACCCAGCTGGCTTCATGTAAAGGAGTAGGGAATCAAACCCAGTTTTCCACATTAGAGTCCTCCCGCCCTTAACCACTACACCAAACTGTGTATACAAATATACAATAGTTTTGCATCCATCTGGACTTCTCTCCAAGAATCTAAATGCTAGTTTAGCGAGGGGATTAAGATTCACTGCTAGAGGACCCAGCTTTCCTCACGGAACTACATCTCCCAGAGGCGAAGCCGAGATGGTCCACTCTCCACAGCTACAGAGAACTCACACGGCACGAAGGAGTTCACAGGGGGAGGTGACTTCCGCTGCCAAACGCTGTGTGTTTAATTTTTTTATGTGCATGCTTTTTTTGTCATTGGCAAGGATACTTGCCCTTTGTTAAGAAAAAGAGAAAAGTCGTATATGGCACCAGGAGAAAGGGGATATTCATAAAGATTTAGCTTTTTTCAGAAAGAGGAAATACCAACCTGCATCGAAATCTGAAGGTGGATGAAATTATGACCCAGTGGCCTCTATGCCACCATCACAGTCAGCCACGTTTGAAATCTCCCTCCAACAATTGGCTCGTCCGCCCTTGGGCTAAGCTCCTCAGCTCCCATCTCCAACTGAGAAGAAGCCTACACGTGTGTAACAGCACCTCCTTACGTTCATTCTTGGTTTACACTTGCCCCTTCCATCCCAACCCCAAGAAGGGGCCCAAACAAGCTAACAATCTACATTTATATTGCCCCCCAGCAGGCATCCCTCTCTGCGATATACACACCTTAACGGAGGGTGGTTGTGTGTGTGCCAGTGAAGCTGAGAACAATACCGTAAGGGGTCTAGTGTCACGGGCTGGGTGCCAACAGGCTAGGAGTCAAGCCGAAGTCCGGGACAGTCCGAGGCCAAACCAAAGCAGGAACCAATTGCCAAGTCCAAAACACTGAGCCAGAAGCAGAGTCAGTCCAAGCCAGGGTCAAAGCGGGAAAACTCACAAGTAAACCAGTCCAAGGAGTCAACGGAGCCGAAGTCAAGCAGGCCCAGAGTCAAAAGCCAGAGGTTCCAGAAACAGGCCGAAGGGGTGCAGAGCTTAGCCAAGAAGACTTGTTGCTAGCACAAGTTGGTGGTCTCTGTGCTGTGCCGAAATACCCAGCCACTTCCTGTGCTAGTTAGCAGCTGGCAGTGAGGTCCCGGCTCCTATTAAAACTCAGGGCTTAGTGATCTGCGACCACGCAGGCATGCCTCTTTCCTTCTCACAGCTAAGTCTTGCCTGCATCGGGATCTCAGACATTCCACCAGAGGAGGTGAACCAGGTGGGCTTGAACTTAGCTGTGGCACAGCTGCTGCTGGTGCTGGGGCAAAAGCCTGGGAGGTGCTTGCTTGAGCCTCATCTGGCTCAGGTGGAGGCTCCGCTGGAGCTGGGAGCTGATCCTCCACCTCACTTAGATCCGCAGAAGGCAGATCCCCAGAGGCACTCATGACATCTAGACTCTGTCAAGAGGGTAAACTTCTAGCAGAGCCCTGACCTGGATAGCCCAGGCTAGCCCGATCCCGTAAGATCTCGGAAGCTAAGAAAGGTCAGCCTTGGGTAGTATTTGGAAGGGTGACCTCCAAGGAATACCAGGGTCATTAGGCAGAGGCAGGGAATGGCGAACCACCTCTGAAGTGTCTCTCACCTTAAAAACAAGTCTAGCTCACTAGCTAGTGGTGCATAATGCTAAAGGAGCTAGAACTTTTGGCTTGCCGGACAATCTTAGGATCTCCTGGCTATTGTACACTCAATGCTATATGATAATTAACTGATTAATTAGAAGAAGAAAACGAAGAAGAAGAAGAGGAAGATATTGGAATTATGCCTTGTCCTTCACTACCCAAAGGAATCTCAAAGCAGCTTACAATCTCCTTCCCCTCCCCACAACAGACACCCTGTGAGGTAGGTGGGGCTGAGAGAGCTCTCTTGAGAACTGCTCGTGAGAGAACAGCTCTGAGAGAACTTGTGACTGATCCAAGGTCACACCAGCAGCTGCATGTGTGGAGGAGTGGGGAATCGAACCCGGTTCTCCCAGATTAGAGTCCGCACTCCTAACCACTACACCGAACTCACTCTTAACATAGTCACTCAAGGCCAAATGATCACAGCTACGACCCCAGACTAAGATGCATCCACCCCCTCCAGGGATCAGTGGCCACATCGGCAGAAGAGATCGGACAGTTTCGATGGGGATGGGGGCAAAGGAATAATTGAAGGGTGACTCCTGGGCAGCAGTTGTAGTGGAAAACGACACTGGCAGAGGATCTTTCGTAGACAATGGTGGTGCCCCTTCAGCTAACCCAGAAGGCGGCCATGGTAAACCCCATTTTGATAATCTCTGACCGCACAAATCCAACGATGAGACAATCCAAAATAAGGACATTTTGGAGGTCATTAACTCACAGGAAGCGGCTTGACAGCACATAATGGACACAAACACAGCCGGCGTCTGTTCTTGGCTTACACGACTTCATAATCGCCATGAATACCGAGATGCAAATCGATAGCCATTCGACTGCGCTATCTGGAAACAGCCCGAGAAGAACTGCAAGTTGGCCCGAAGGCGCAGGCGTACCGTTGGGATGCCAAAGGGTCTTGCAACACCTCCTGTATTGTTTCCTACCGACCCTCTGCTAGGGGTGCTAATCCTTTGGGCTCGGCCACCCGTTCAACAGCTCAGAGAAGAACTTCTGAACGAAGTTTCCATTTTGGAAAAGAGAGAGCCTTTTCCCTTCTCAACCCGCATGGTTAGGCAGACAGAACGTTTCCCTGCCGAAAAGGGATGCCGCACATGTCACTGCATAATAAATAAAAACTATATTCATTAACATTTTAATAAAGGGGGAAATGAGCATGATAAAGACAGATGGGCTGTGTATTTCTCAACCCATCTGTTTGGCAGTCCATTACAGAACCACACCCGTGAGTGGCTTGGGATGAAAGATTCGTAATGAAATTTCACAGCTAGCCTGCAATACCTCTTCTCTCCCCCCCCCCCCCAAGCTTTCAAGCAGGTACAGAGAAAACAACTTTCTGAGCCATATCGGCTCGCTGCAACATTCTGCTAAGGATTCTACATGCCTGGAATTTTTTAAAAGGCCAGAACGTGCTGCTTAAAGGGATTCTCCGGTATATGGTGGGCTTGGTGGCAGCGGCAGGAGGCATCTCACTGCCGTGTTGCAGGTCCATCGGATGCCCTACCTGCCACCCCTCCATTCATCATCACTTACCCGTTGCCCCGGGTGCTGTTCTGAGTGTTTGAGCCACCAAGGAACACCTGGGAAATGTAGTCCAAGATGGCTGTAGCTGTGGGACGGAGACCAAAGAGGATGGAAAGCAGAGGGGAGGGAAACCAGGGAGGGTGATAGCGTTTGTCACCTGCAGCTGGCAACTAGGGATGTGCATTCGGTTCGTTCGAACTGAATGCATCCCCAAAAATGGCCCATTCGGACCCCCTTCGGGCAGCCACGGGCCGAATCAGATTATCTGAATTGCCCAAAAAGTAACGTTTTTTCCCACCATAGAGAACAATAGAGGGGATGGGGTAACCTGTTTTGGGGCCCGTAGAATTGGACCCTGTGGTCCAATCTTGTTGAAACTCGGTGGGTATTTCGGGGAGAGGCTCCAGTAGCTACCCTACAAGATTGGAGCCTCTCCCTCAAACCCCCTTCCCTTCCAGCCCCTCATATACCCTCTGAGTTTTTGCCATTGACTTCAATAGCCCATAGGGTAAAATGGGGCCGAAACTAACACTCGGCCAGCCGAATGACTCCGGAATCAGCTTGCATTGCCGAAACTGACATGCAGGGGTCATTCAGCGGCCAGAACAGATGTGGCCTGATTCGGCCCGATCCAAATCGGCCCGATTTTTTTTTTTTTTTGCACACCCCTACTGGCAACTCAGCAGGCAAACTTGGTGGGCAGGGACAGTCACTTCCAGTGTAAAGCTGGAAATGACCTTGTTGTGTTGGAGAAGAAATAAGTCCTGTGTACGATACTCCAGCCTGGATAACCCAGGCTAGCCTGATCCAATGAGATCTCAGAAGCTAAGCAGAGTTGCCTCTGGCTAGTATTTGGATGGGAGACCACCACAGAATACCAGGGTTGTGACGCAGAGGCAAGTGACAGAAAGCCACTTCTGAACATCTCTTGCCTTGAAAACCCCATGGGGCTGCCATAAGTCAGCTGTGACCTGACGGCCCTTCTCACCAATTCTCCCTCTAGGCTGTGGAGTCTCGTGAGCAAAGATTCTACTTTGTGAGCTGCTGGCATTAAAGTGGTGAGCCAGCGATTTGGCTACTGCGTAAATTAGTCTCCTCTGGAGCCATCCTTCCCGAGCCGAGACAAAAATGTGTGAGCCGGAGGCTAAAAAACGGTGAGCTAGCTCACACTAACTCTACTTAGAGGGAACACTGCTTCTCACCACCATGATGGCAAAATGAGGCGAAGGAACAGAAGGCTGGGGAAACCAGTTGCTGTGAGCCATACAGAAAAGTTTCAAAGGTCGGAGGTTTTTTTAGAGCATCGGAGGGAATTATCGGCTTCCTAACCCCCTACCCCCGTAATGTCTAGCCTACACAAAGGGAGCCAATGCCACGGAGCAGTTCCAGCATCAAAATGCAACATAACTTTTCTCCAAGCTATCAGACAACCCCGGAGCTTTCTGTCTAAAAGAGAGCGGCATCGGAGCCATGCATCTAACTCATTAGTCTTGTGCCGCTGTCCCTTTGCGGATCACGTGATGAACACATTAACGGTGGAATAATGAAGAGGAACGTTACAAAATGTCACACTATTTGGGGGAAGCATCACACCAACACATAAATCACAGCTTTGCCAGCTCGCACAGCGGTGAGTTAACATCCGCGGGGCTACTCGGCTAGCTGAGTTACAAAGCAGCATATATATTTCTGTCACTCCAAGTATATTTATATTATTATACATTATATTTGTTTCAAAGAAAGGCTGGTTTGGGGCACAGCAAGGACCAGGGATATTAGTGGCGGACCGTAGCTTGGACTGCGCCTCGTTCCTTGCTGTGCTTCAAACCAGGCTTTCTTTAAAACAAATATATAAGAAAGGCCCAGCGCCTAAGAATAGACACTTCTGAATTATGATGCTGGAGAAGACTCTTGGGAGTCCCTTGGACTGTGAGGAGGTCAAATCAGTCAATCCTAAAGAAAATCAATCCTGACCATTCCTTGGAAGGCCAGATCCTGAAGCTGAAGCTCAAATACTTCGGACACCCAGTGAGAAGGGAGCACTCACTGGAGAAGACCCTGATGCTGGGAAAGACTGAAGGTCAAAGAAGAAGGGGACGGCCAAGGGTGAGATGGTTAGCCAGTGTTAGCGATGCAATGAACATGAAGATGAGCACACTCCGGGGGACAGCGGAAGACAGGGTGGCCTGGCGTGATGTGGTCCATGGGGTCGCAAAGAGTCGGACTCGACTGTGCGACTGAACAACAACAACAATAGCTCGGAAGGTGAGAAGGGTTGCAAGAAGTAAGAAAGATTAGATCTCCCTTTCATCTGCTGTAGCCACCCCTCAGTAGTGCGTATGCGTTGAACCAATGCACTTATTTGGGTTTGTTCAGCCATGTTTCCTCCAGTGTCTCATAATCCTGACCCCCAAAGCTAATTCTTTAAGTACCCCCGAAGAGCTGCTGGCAGACAAGGAAACTCACTATCCAGTGAGTATGGACTGGGGCCTTTGCCTTGTTAATGTTTGAACTGGTTCTGATCTGCACCAAGGGAGCTTTGTATGCACAAGTTCCAAGGTTCCCTGCATTTGAGCAACGCCCTATCCATGTTGCTTGGCTGTGTACAGATCTGTTCCCCTTTCCCACCCTGACTTTGCCAAGTACCACTCGCTAAGCAAGTGCACTCCAACACATAAATTTAAAGGGTATGTTTTAGATATTTTTGTCCAGATGACCACTTGTCCCAGACACTGGGACTCTTCCACACATGCCTGATCACTAATATTTTGACTCCTCTGTACCCGACTGATCTGACTGGTGGCTGAAAACAATGTAAAGAATCATGAAAGGAGGAGGAGGCGGCAATGACTAATAGCTGGATTTATACCCCACCCTTCACTGGAAGTCTCAGAGCAGTTTACAGTCTCCTTCCCTTCCTCTCTCGACAACAGACACCTGTGAGGGAGGTCAGGCTGAGAGAGCTCTGAGAGAACTGCTCTTGAGAGAACTTGTGACTGACTCAAGGACACTGAGCTGACTTCATGTGGACGAGGGGGGGGATCAAACCCAGTCCTCCCAAACAGAGTTCGCCAGTTTGGTGTAGTTGTTAAGTGTGCCAACTCTAATCTGGGAGAGCCGGGTTTGATTCCCCGCTCCTCCACTTGCACCTGCTGGTTGACCTTGGGCAAGCCATAGCTCTGTCAGAGCTGTCCTTGAAAGAGCAGTTCCCTCAGAGCTCTCTCAGCCCCACCTACCTCACAGGGCGTCTCAGGGAGAGGAAAGGAAGAAGATCGTAAGCCACTCTGAGATTCTGAGTGAAGGGAGGGGTACAAATCCAATCTCTTCTCTTCTCTTTTCTTCTTCTTAACCACTATACCAAACTGTGGCCAGACTGAACGAGGAGTCCATTAGTTATATCTGCAATATTCTATTCAAACATGCACATGATCCCTCCGTGTAGTGATGAACGCATGCATGTGTGACCCAGTGTGTTGACTGCTGACGTATGAAACACGAACATTCGCTTTAGCAGGAATACATCCCATGGCATCGAACCTGCAGTGTCATACTAAGCGAAGTTATCCTTTTGGAAGTCAATGGGTTTAGAAGGGCATAACTCCGCTCAGGATTGCACTGAGCGTTGCTGCGATAATGAATGATCAGCCCTCTGAACATTCTCAAGAGCTATATGAATCCTAAGCACTGTTTATGTGGATTGTTAAGACCTGGCTCATTTGTAATCCAAAGCACATGGGTGTCCGCTGAAAGTAATTGGGGCTTTCTTCCAAGTAAAGGGCTCCTGTGCCAAGGTGCAAGAGAGCTATTGATCAATTCCAAGGGCCAGATAGCCCAGACAGCCAACGTTAGGCGAAATGCTAATGCAACCCCGCAAAAAAAAAAAAAGTATTTCCCATTACACTCTATAAAACACAGATTACTCCTTCCACTGCCATCCCATCCGTTTTTATGGATTTTCCTCTTATGAATTAAAAAAAACCCACCCATGCGGTGTCCAAAATACATGACCAAAATCAATGGGAAGCAGAATGGAGGCAGGGCGGAATTAATAAGCAAGCCTGAAGGACTTAATTAAAAAAATGGAAGCGCAGACACTAACGAGAATGCTGAAATGTCCACAAATGAGCTAATTGTCACCCGTCTGTCTCCCGGAGCCATCCGGTTTCATTTGTTTACTGAGAGCGCAAACGCCGCTCGAGAGTGCTTAACCCGGGCCCATTCGATCGAGTGAACGGTTTGATTCAACCACGGAGCCTATTAATCTTTCCACTCGCTTAAGGTTGTGTGCTCTGTTTATATGCTGCATCTGTAGAATACTTTATTTATTCCTTTTTGTTTTCTCCCCCATCCTCTTCTGGTGGAAGATAAAAGGTCTGGCAGGAAGAGAGATTAAATTGAAAACTAATATAAACGAACCCTATTCATCTCTCAGGCACTCGCGCTTTGTACAAAGAAGTGGTTTGCGGGGAAGCCGTGAGTTTGTGTGGGGCCCCCGATCCTGTTAAGTGCCCCATGTCTCTTTAAAATTTAAATCACGAGCCTGCTTTCAACAATCAAACCGACCCTTTCCAAAGGCTGCTCCTCCCTTCAGCTTAGAACAGAAAGGAAAAGAAGTTTGTTGCACAGCGTTAAAAAAGACAAGAGGGCTTCTGCGTGCCAGATCCTTCTCGGCTGCCCTTTTCTCCCCTGCTTCCAGAAAAGGAAACACTCTATTAAAATGTCAACACCCACTTCCCCTTTCCTTTGGGGATTACTGTCTCTCGCCTGGCTCAGAAAGCTCCATGGCAGCAACAGGAGGCACGCCAGGTCAAGGCATCCGATAAGCCTTCATTAGGCCAGTTGGACAGAGCTAACTAATCTTTCTTTTTGTGGAAGCTACCTGGAATGCACTCTCAGCGAGGCCTGGCTATATCTCTCTCTGGTTGCAACTGACAGCATCTTGGAAACTTCCATTTTTGGCCACAGCTTTCAAAAGTTACTTTTACACCATGGATGGGTATGATGTGATACCAGACCCTAGAAATTATCCCCAAGTAGAAGGCTGAGAGACACAAGTAACATCTGGATGTGAGGTGTGGCCAAAGCTGTGGACTACTTTGGCTTGGAGGAGGAGATTAGATTTATACCCTGCTCCTCAATACCTGAAAGAGTCTCAGAGGAGGTTAAGATCTCCTTTCCCTTTCCCTCCCCACAACAGACCCCTGTGAGGTAGGTGGGGCTGAGATATCTCTTTCGAGAACTGCCCTTGAGAGAACAGCTCTGAAAGAACTTGTGACTGACCCAAGGTCACACCAGCAGCTGCATGTGGAGGAATGGGGAATCAAGTCCGGTTCTCCCAGATTAGAGCCTGCACTCCTAACTACCACACCAAACTGGCTCTCAGATCAGAGCCAGGCTGCTTCTAATGCCTTCTTCTTGTTTCCTCAGATCAGGCAAAAATCATAGAATCAGAGTTGGAAGGAACCTCCAGGGTCATCTAGTCCAACCCCCTCCACAATACAGGAAATTCACAAATACCTCCCCCTCCACACCCACAGTGACTACTGTTCCATGCCCAGAAGATGACGAAGAACCTCCAGGATCTCCAACCAAACTGGCCTGCAGAAAAATTGCTTCCTGACCCCAAAGTGGCGATCAGCGTGTAAGAAAGGGCTACAAGAACTCAGCACTGATGCAACCCTTCCTGCCCTCCCTTCTCACGACCTGCCTAAGTTCACAGAATCAGCACTGCTGTCAGATGGTCTCTGTTGGAAAACCTCCAGAGAAGGACAGCCCACCACCTCCTGAGGAAGCCTGTTCCACTGTGGAACTGCTCTAACTGTCAGGAAGTTCTTCCTGATGTTTAGCCGAGAGCTCTTCTGATTTAATTTCAACCCGTTGGTTCTGGTCCGACCTTCTGGGGCAACAGAAAACAACGCTGCACCATCCTCTATATGACAGCCCTTCAGGCACTTGAAGAAGGTGATCGTATCTCCTCTCCAGGCTAAGCACACCCAGCTTCTTCAACCTTTCCTCACAGGACTTAGGTCTCCAGACCCCTCACCATCTTGGTTGCCCTCCTCTGGACATGCTCCTCTGGACATTGCTTGTCATCCATGAAGAAAGACTGGAGCAGCAGCCATTGCCCTGGGCGGAGAGTGGATTCTGTGGAACTCTATTGACCAGTCCGGCAAAGGGACCTCATACCTGAGTTGTGGTGGCTTTGGGTTTCCTCACGAGGAGCACTTCCTTTCAACTTGAATGAGACCTTGCCTTTGCTGAGGAGAGGCAAAGGCCGAATCCATACATTGTTAGCTGTTGTTCTCTAGCAACCACTGTCATCTGGGTTTTCTTACTCAGTTACCAATGAAGGCTACAGCGAAACAGTGCCGATATTCAAAGACACGTGAATGCAGCCCCAGAGTGGGTTTGTTTTCTTGCTGCCAGCTGCCTTCCTGTTCACTCAACCCGGGTCGCAATTTAACTCCATTCAACTGGACCCTAACGGCACGTTTGCAGACTACGAACTCTGGGTATAAAGGCACAATTTGGACATGGATTAATATGGACGTGGATTAATCGCATGGGATCCCTCCATCCGACCAGCTCCTAAGGGAACTGCCTACAGCTGTCCAGAAGGTAACAGCTTAAAAAACGACGGCCGTTGAAAATGGTGCGAGAACAGACAGACAAAAAAAAAAAGGTAAGCGAAACTGGTGGATCATAATAATGAGCCTTCTGTTTAATAAATTCCAGGAGGAGCGTATTCGTACTGAATACCGACAATTGGGGAGGGGGACCCAAAACCTGACGGCCACAATTTTGGATAATGGGACTTCTTCCACATCTCTGCCATTTGTCCATGCCTCGCCCCTACCCAAGTCTTGTTATCATCCTTATTCTTAATTAAAGGCAAGGCACTTAAATCTTTGTCAGGAGGAGTGGGCAGGGCCACGCGGCAGGCAGTTAGTCCTCTGAAACTTAGACTTGTTAAATTGCGCCTTCAACCCGATTTCGGCAGCAGGCCTTTATTATGAGTGATCGTACCGGACGGACTTTAAAAAGACACTACAGGTGGAGTTCTCAGCTAGACGTCCAGTCCTCAGAAAGAGGGAACGTTCAGGGAATTCGGGCCACAGCTTGGCAACAGCTATGTTATCAACCAAGTGTGTACGGGTATGAATAGGCTGGCTTACTGACAATCTGCCCACACCATATTAAAACAACAAGACGCTGTGTCTGCAGCACACACTCAGTAACGGGGTGGGGGAATCACACATAAGCTCCTATCGGCCTTTATCTGCATAACGGCAGGCTGGAATTAGGAGGCGCGACACATCTCGTGCCGCCGCTGACAGTTAAAAAGCTACCAAGACGAGCAAACGAACTCGTGTGAAGCATGCGTAAAAATCTGTGACAGTTCAGATACGGCGGGGAGGGAGGGAAGGCACCTGCGCCGCCTGAGAGAACAAGCGGAGACTGGGCAAGCAATTTCCAGTGCAAAGTACGGGGGAAAGTTTACACAAAGAAAGGGAGGGGCCGTTACTCATTGGTATGACACATGCTTTGCATTCAGAAGGCCCCTGGATCGATCCGTGGCACCTCCAGTTAAAGGATTTCAGATTGCTGGTGCTGGGAAAGGTCCTTCTCTGCTTTAGACCCTGGGGAGTTGCTGCCAATTACAGTAGGCCGAGGTCTCCAATGGGTAGCTTGGCCACCCACTAGAAGACTCTGGAAAAGACTGCAAAAAAGATCTGTTCTAGGCTTTTAAAAAAGCTTTTCCTTCATAGGATGTTTCTCAAGAGCGGAAAGCTTCGTTTCTTGTTCTGTTTCGAGGACGCATGGAATTCACTGCCGTGGGAAGCGGCGGCGGCTGCAAGCATAGACAGCTTCAAGAGGGGATTGGCTAGACATACGGAACAGAGGTCCGTGAGTGGGCTGTTAGCCACAAGGGAGAGATGGAACACTGTGGCTAGGGCAGTAATACTCTGTTTTCTTTGTGCTTGATGGGGGACCAGTGGGGGGACTTTTGGTGTCTTCTGGCCCTGCTGGAGGACCTCTTGATGGTACCTGGGTTTTGCCCACTGTGTAACACAGAGTGTTGGACTGGATGGGCCATTGGCTTGATCCAACATTGGCTTCTCTTATGTTCTTATCTCAGGCAGAGATGCTCTGTATACTTGGTGCTTGGGGGCAACAGTGGGAAAGCTTCTGGAGTTGTGGCCCCCCTCTGGTGGACCTCCTGATGGCATCTGGGTTTTGGCCACTATGTGACACAGAGTGCTGGACTGGATGGGCGGTTGGCCTGATCCAGCATGGCTTCTCTTATGTTCTTATGTCTGGGGCAATGAGGCTCTGTATACTTGGTGCTTGGGGGGCAACAGTGGGAGGGCTTCTGGAGTTCTGGCCCTACTGGTGGACCTCCTGATGGCACCTGGGTTTTGGCCTGTGTGTGACACAGAGTGTTGGACTGGATGGGCCATTGGCCTGATCCAACATGGCTTCTCTTATGTTCTTAACAAAACTTGGTAACATGCCCTAGAGGGAGGACAGAAACAGATAGGAGTATTTTTCATTACTCTGAAGTAGTTCTCATTAAATAAAGGGCTGGTGATCCCCACAGTAGACAATGATAAGTCAGATGGACCAAATGTCTGATTTGGGGCAGGCAACTTCAGAAGCGTGAGATACAATTTTTTTTTTTTTTAAAGATTTATTTTCGATTTTAAAAATACAGAAATAAAACTCATATAGACAAAGGTCTGAAATACAGACTACATCTTATTACCTTTTATGCCATTAAAGGTTTCTGAAACTGAACTGACTACGAAAGTATTATAAACCATCAATTGTACGAGGTCAAAATTAACTGTTCCATTTCCCCCATTTATCAGACGTTTGGCCATGCAGCAGACCAGTTAGTTTACGTAGACAAATACATTCTACTAATTTCTCTAACCAATCCTCTTTTTTTTGGAATTATGTTCTTCTGCCAGTTATGAGCAACTATTAGCCTTGCAGTCAAGTTCTGAATTACCAGTCCTAAGAAGAAACATCAAAGCGTGGCCTTGGCCTCTATGTTCCAGAGCATCCAGTTGGCCACTGTGAGAAACAGGCTGCTGGGTTTAGATAGACAGCTGGTCTAATCCAGTAGAGCTCTGGTTTATGCCATTAACATTTCCACCGGTCCAAAATGGCATCCATAAGAATGTGGACCAGTGGTCCACCTAATCCATCATCCTATCTCACACAGTAGCTATGGGTAACCGTGTTAGTCTGTCTGCAGCAGTAGAAAAGAGTAAGATTTCAGTAGCATCTTAAAGACTAACAAGATTTGTGGTAGGGGATGAACTTTCATGAGTCGCTCCTCACTTGTTCAGTAGCTAACCAGTTCCTCATGACGTTCAACAACAGAACATAGAGGCCGAGGCCTTCCTCTGATGCTGCCTTCTGGCTCTGGTATCAGAGATTTACTGCCTCTGAACACAGAGCTTCCCTTTAGTCGCCATGGCTAGTAGCCGCTGATAGACCTGTCCTCCATAAATCTCAAAATAATCAGACTGCTCCAAAGACAAGGAAGGAGCTCTTTCTCCAAATCTTGCATCCTGGGATCTTCTTTTGGTTTGCGTGCTTACCAACACGAAGCTTAGTGAAGTACGTGTATCTGATATGCCCGGAGAACCTTCTAGTGGTCGATTACAGTGCCATCAGCTAAAACCGTTGGATTTGTCTGACGGCATGTGAGAGGTCAGAAAATCCCTCAGCACTCTTCAGGATTATTGAAGCAATTTCTGTAGGATGTTATCAGATCTCAGCTGAGCTTCTTACGAATTTTTCAGAGGCGAGTTACTGTATTTCCCGGCTGACAGAATGGTTGCCATTTCCGGGGTCGATTCCCCCTGCCCCTGCCCCAAACTCCTCTGTCCGGAGGCTGCTCAGAACACAATTTACGAGCCCATCTTGTTAGCCACGGAATTGCATTTAAATTCGAAAGCATGTCAGCCACGTTTGGACCGAGAAAGAAGAGCGAGATTGACGTATGCAGCTGGGGCCCTCACCTAACAATGGGAACACTGCAGTGGATTGGACTAGTCACGTACAATATACATTACTTCTATGTCTCAGTACTAAGTGCCGAGTGCTATTCCGCCATTTCTACCAGGAAATTTGGGCAAAGTTTATTTTGCCTTTGCTTGGTTGGTCTTCGGCCTGTTCTGTTCCAGTGACTGAAGTTATTAGGAAGTTTCTATTGGGCGCAAAGACTCCAGTCAAATTTTCTGGTGCCAGATATTTCTTTTGTGGTGGCAGCTTGTAAAATGTGCAAGGAAGCCATTAAGGGGCGCAGCTGAAGTCTAATAGCTAGAGGCGGTAATTTGTGAGGTTTGTTTTTATCTTTAAATTTGAACTTTAAAACTTGTATACTGTATATTTATATTCATGTGATCTCGCAGTAACGTCTCAACTGATTTAGTGGTGGTCTTGGACCAGTAAACTAAATTAATATCTCAGTACCAGTTTGGCTGGGGATCATAGAGGGTTTTTTTTGTCATCTTCTGGGCGTGGAACAGGGGCACTGGGTGTGTGTGTAGGGGGGAGGTATTCGTGAATTTCCTGCATGGTGCAGAGGGTTGGATGAGATGTCCCTGGAGGTCCCTTCCAGCTCTATGTTTCTATTACGTTCAGCCTGCCTTTCGGTTTGCAGATTATGCATGAAGAAGGAACGGTGCGTGTGCAAGCATTTGGGTATGTGTGTGCACACGTGTGGAAGGCTCGACTGCCTCTGCTGCTTCTATCCGTCCCCCCAGACACTCTAACACAGCAACAGGCAGCAGAAGGCAAGAAGAAAGAGGAGGAGGAGAAGATCAGATTTATACCCCGCCCTTCACTACCTGAAGGAGTTTCAGAGGGGCTTACAATCTCCTTTCCCTCCCCCTCCCCACAACAGACATCCTGCGAGGTAGGCGGGGCTGAGAGAGCTCTGACAGAACTGCTCTTGACAGAACTGACGGAAGATGAAGACATAGATGAAGAAGAGTTGGATTTATACCCTGCCCTCCACTTGGAGTCTCAGAGTGGTTTACAGTCCCCTTCCCCTCCCCACAACAGACACCCTGTGAGGTAGGTGGGGCTGAGAGAGCTCTTTCGAGAACTGCTCCTGAGAGAACAGCTCTGAGAGCACTTGTGAATGACAGAAGATGAAGATGTAGAAGATGAGTTGGATTTATACCTCACCCTTCACTCAGAGTCTCAGAGCATCTTACAATCTCCTTCCCCTTCCTCTCCTCACAACAGACACCCTGTGAGGTAGGTGGGGCTGAGAGAGCTCTTTCATGGACTGCTCTTGAGAGAACATCTCTGGGAGAACTTGTGACTGACCCAAGGTCACCCAGAAGCTGCATGTGGAGGAGTGGGGAATCAAACCCGGTTCTCCAGACTAGAGTCTGCCGCTCTCAACCACGACACCAAGTTGGCTTTTGGCGGTAGTTGAGAAGGTAGTTGAGACAAGTACGCCTTCCATGGCTGAAGACCTCCAAACCTTTTAAGCTGGGCTATAGCACGCGAGCCCAGCAAGTGAAACGGCGCTTCCATCGGTCCTCCCCCCAACCCCGCCAGCCACTACTTCCATAAAAACAGTTATAAGCCTAACTTCGGAATGGCACCGGTGCTTGATAATTGCACTCTTGAGCGGGGAACATCAAGGCAACTGACTCTGGCATATTAACTCTCAATACAAAGCACTGTGCAGCCGCCCGAAAGGCATCTGTGGTTGAAGGGAGCACTCAATTAGAATCCCCAGTGTAGCAGAACAAGGTAGAGCTCGCTTGGGGAAAAAGAATTATTATTCAAAAATATATATATAATAAAATCCACCACTACATTTGCAATTGAAGGAACAGGCAGGCAGGGCGGCCGCTTCTCATGCGCTCTTCATAACAGAGAAGGAAAGGGAAGTGAGAAGTTTTCTGAGAGGGGGAGAAAGAGAGGCGGGTGAAAATTAGCTTTTCGCCGTACTTACTGTTCTCGGAGAGCTCTACGATGTAGTGGAGCACGGGGCTGTTCCCGTCAAAGGGGCGCACCCACGAGAGGATCACACTGCGGCTGAAGGAAGAATTCAAGGTGGCCAGGAGGTTTTGAGGGGGATGAGGCAGTTCACTGCGAAAAGGAAAAGCAGACCACAGGAAATGAGGACAGAAGATCCAAACATCACTTCCTGGGGAACTTCAGAACTCTCGCACCAAAGGTCGCCAGCTCCAGGTTGGGAAAGACCTGGTAATTTTGGGGGTGGAGCCTGAGGAAGGTGGGGTTTGGGGAGGGGAGAGAAGGAGGAGGGGGAGGGGGAGGAGATTGGATTTATACCCCGCCTTTCACTATCAGAAGGAGAGCGGCTTACAATCTCCTTTCCCTTCCCCTCCCCATAACAGACACCCTGCAATAGGCAGGGCTGAGAGAGCTCTTTCAAGGACTGCCCTTGAGAGAACAGCTCTGAGATAACTTGTGGCTGGCCCAAGGTCGCACCAGCAGCTGCACGCGGAGGCATGGGGAATCAAACCCGGTTCTCCCAGATTAGAGTCCGCGCATTTAACCACTACATCAATGGGGTATAATATTTTCTCCAGGTGAATTGATCTCTGTTGCCCAGAGATCACATGTAATCCCAGGAGATCTCCAGCCGCCACCTGGAGGCTGGCTATCCTACCTCATTCGGAAGAGAGCTTACAAGCTTGTAAGAACTCAGATGGAAGCCATGATGGATGTAAATGGGCCAGCTTACTGCCAAAGCGAAATAAAAAAAAATAACCTTCACAGGAACACTAAGTTTTGTCTGGTTTCTCAACGATGATTTACACGGAAATCCCTACCGCTGACACTTCAATAGCTAATGGCACTGTTACTTAACGGGGTGCGGGGGGAGAGCCAATTTTCAGATTTGTTTTTTTTAATTGAGACAACTCGGTCCATAAATCCTTCCTACAGTGCATCCTCCGTAATGGAATCGCTGTAAAACGTATGAACAGGAGGCCAAAAGGGAGGGGAGAAAGAAATGATTTAAAGTGGGATTCCTCATACTTGGGCGGGCCGACGACCCTGCCGCCACCCATACATAGTTCCCGGTCAAAATCACTGGATGCAGTCTTCGGCTACTACCATCTTAAAGACAGTCCGGGCTCTGGTTGGCATGCTATGTTCCCTGGAGCCATGGCAATTAAAAAGAAGAAGAAGAGAGATGCCAAGACACAATATAAAGAAATGCCTGTGGAAAACAAGGTAACGCTAAATCAATTTTTTTAAATGAAATAAGCAAAACATGGGCTTAAATACCAAATTTCTACAAACGCACGTGATTTATGAATGATCCGTCTTCAAGCAGCGCTGGACAAACACGAGTCAGGGATGCTCTAGGCCGATCCTGCATTGAGCAGGGGGTTGGACTAGATCAGGGGTGGTCGAACTGTGGCTCGGGAGCCACATGCAGCTCTTTCACACATATTATGCGGCTCTCGGCAGGGCAGCTGGGGAAGCAAAGGGGAGGCATTCCTCCCCGATAGGTCTTCCCTTCCCCAGCCAGTGTTCCCCTCCCTCGGGGGAGGAAGCAGAGAAAGAAAGCCATTTTAACTTTTTACCCCTTTTGTTTTTATTTCTGGCAGTCTCATTTAACGTTAATAAAAAGCAAATTTCTATATTTTTCAATAAAAAACATGTGTGCAATATTTGTCCATGACCGATTTCCCACGAGGCCCTGCTCTGGCGTCATTCTTCCCTTTGCCCTGATTGTGTGCTTGAATTTCCCACTATTTGCCCCGCACCACATTTTGACCTGCGGCTTCGCCCAAATTCCCCCGCGGCTTCAGTGATCCTCAAAATACAGTGGGAACAAATAGTGGGAAATTCAAGCATGCAATCGGGGCAAAGGGAAGAACGGCACCGGAGCAGGGCCTCGTGGGAAATCGGTCCATGTCTTGCGGCTCTGAGACATCTGATGTTTATTCTGTGCGGCTCTTAAATTAAGCAAGTTTGGCCGCCCCTGGACTAGATGGCCTGTATGGCTCCTTCCAACTCTGTGATTTTATGATTCTATATACAGGATGGAGTGCACGGGCCCCTAACCCACCGGGAACGATGCCAGTGGGCCTCTGATACTCAGGAGCAAAGATGAAGCAACTGGCCTTTGCGGTATTAGCACCACCGAGTCCACTTGACTTGGGCCACGGCAACAGCAGCAATCAAGGTAGGCTGGCCCAACAAGTAGCTTTACTCTTGTTGCTATCATCTGACCTCTGCAGAGTTCTGAGCCAAGCTGACCCTGATTGCCACCAGGATGGCAAAACCCTGGGCTTTTCCGCATTTTTATATTCTTCACTCATAAATTCCTGTTTCTTCTGAGTCCCATCCTGCCCGTGTTCTGTTCCCTCTAGTATTCAATTCGATATTAGACCAGTTTATGTCCAGCATAAAAACCCACAGGGAGATATGCCAGGCATAAACCAGTGTAACATCAAATAGACCACTAGAGGGCATGAAACATGTGCAGACGCTTACAAGTGAGGAAAATGAGGAAGATGGCTAGTAGACATTGGGGACTGAGGGGAACCTCCACATTCAGAAGAAGAAGAGACTGGATTTAATCCCTCCCTTCACTACCCAAAGGAGTCTCAGAGCCGCTTATAATCTGCTTTTCCTTCCCCGCCCCACAACAGACACCCTGTGAGGCAGGTGGGGCTGAGAGAGCTCTTTTGAGAACTGCTTCTGAGAGAACAGTTCTGAAACAACTTGTAACTGACCCAAGGTCACACCAGCAGCAGCATGTGGAGGAGTGGGGATCGAACTCAGATCTCTCAGATTAGAGTCCATGCTCCTAACTACTACACCAAACCCCACCTTCACTACATGAAGGAATCTCAGAATGGCTTACAATAACCTTCCCTTCCTCTCCCCACAACAGACACCCCGTGAGGTAGGTGGGGCTGAGAGAGCTCTGAGAGAGCTGTGACTAACCCAAGGTCACCCAGCTGGCTTTATGTAGAAGAGGAGTGGGGAATCAAACCCACTAAGCCTCTGAATCCCAGAGCCAGGAAGCAACATCCGGGGAAGGCCTCGGCCTCTCTGCCCTGTTGTTGGCTTTCCAGAGGAACTGTTTGGCCACTGTGTGAGAGAGGATGCTGGACAAGCGGGGCTTGTGTTACGTTCTTAGCATGTGGAAAAGCCACTGCTAACACTGCAGAAAATCCAAAGAAAATTTGAAAACACCCTCTTGCAGTAACAAAATATCATAGCATCCTGACTTGCTGCTCCTATAATGGTCTGCCACCCGTGCTATTACCTGACAACAAATGTCCTGCTTATTTTTTTTTTTAATCAAAGGTGTGCGTTCTTGCTTGCGCATGCCCAAGAGATAGACAGACCTTTTGGATTTTCCTCCTCAGCCGCTACAACATCTCGGATCGGCCCCACTCGTAGTCAAGGGCCCAGGGTTCTCACTTGGAGGCATTTCTTTTCTAAATAGAGGGCAAGACTCTCAAATCAAGAAACGGGGAGGAACGCGATCAGCCTTAGCAATTCATCACTGCCTCTGCACTGGAAGTTCTCTCTCAACATCAATTATCGCTGACCCTTGCTGGTCAGACCGAAAAGCAGTAATTGTACTTGACATTCTGTAATTAAAAAATGTACCCGTTTCTCCCCGTAATTTATTAAGCTGCCGTACACTTTGGCGCTATCTTTTTAAAAACCCACAGCAGGTCCACATTCATAAACAAAGAGCCGCTGAAGCCCAGGGAGGTGGCTTTAAATCAGAGCCGTAAAGAACATGCACTGAATTTCATATCCCTTCCTACAGTCGACTGCGGTCCGTGTTGTCATGGCCCGCGCCGGCACGAGGGTGCGCAACCTGAGCTTGAGAAACGGCACAATGCGTCTGGGCTGGTGAAAATGATTTTGGAAAGAGGAGAAGGCCATTCCGACGCTGTTTATTAAACTCCAAATCAAAGAAGACACAGGACATGCCTTCCATGGAATCAGGTGACAGAAGCTTTGGGTGAATTCTAAAAGAGCACAAAGGGCCATAGCTAATGGAGATGACTCTAGAAACTTTGGGGCCTGGTGCAAAATGGGAAATTAAACTGTGGATATGATGCTTCCTGAGCCATATTCAGTCCAGGCAGATCTGCTACAGATGCAACAAATGGATTTCTAGTGCAAACCTAATGGCCTTTTTTAATGGGGGGGGAGTAATATTTCCCCAACAAATCCATAACTGGGTGCCTGTTCATCATATTTCCCCAGGCCTCTTGGCTGCCATTTGTTTCCCCTGCCTTCTGCTACTTCAGTACCTATTATTTTCAGGTTAGATCTCCCTACTCCCTGCCAGATTGAATTCCAGCCAAACAGCAGTCACATAGCATTGTGTGCAATGCTGCATAGCCAGTCAAATCTGGTGACAGACGGATTTCAGCAAAGACAAACACTCCCTGGGCTGGTTACTGGGGTAATCCTAGCCAATCAGGGATCATATAGTTAACTGATGACAACCTGAAGGGCAAACTAAATGTGTTCAGAGTGAGGGAAACACCAATTCTGGATGAGGAGAGCATTTCATGGCCCTTTGTAGCCCCTCCCCAAATCACTGGAAACAGGGGTAGGCTACGATGAAAAGACCGTAAAAATCCAACCCCTTTGGCTCAGCCCTAATAATCCCACATGTACAAGCCCCTGACCAGGATGGCCCAGGTAAGCTCGATCTTGTCAGATCTCAGAAGCTAAGCAGGGTCAGCTCCGGTTAGTACATGGATGGGAGACCACCAAGAAAGTCCAGGGCCGTTACACAGAGGCAGGCAATGGTAGACCACCTCTGTTCATCCCTTACCTTGAAAATCTTATGAGGTTGCTATGAGTCAGCTGTGACTTGACCGCACTTTAGTTAGAGCCAGTTGTTGTAGTGGTTAGGAGCATGGACTCTAATCTAGGAGAATCAGGTTTGATACCCCACTCCTCCACATGCAGCTGCTGGTGTGACCTTGGGCCAGTCACGTGTTCTTTCAGAGCTGTTCTCTCAAGGTCAGTTCTGGAGAGAGCTCTCTCAGCCCCATTAGTACCTCTACTAAAGCCACTGATTCTGCAACTCTGCAATTTCAGATCTCGTTTCCATTGGGATATCTGGTTAATACAGCGGAGTTTTGCCCAGTCATAGAAGTGTGATACTGAATGCAGTAACTAAATCTCCCAAGTATATTGCAAAAGATAAAGACTTGCATTTAGTCAAGTAGATCCAGTTCACATTGCAGTCGAAAGAAGCCTAACCGAAAGAGTGCTTTCCCGGTCACAAATGGCCAGCTTCTCCAGCATCACGTGTATGGGAATATGAGGGCACTGTCTCTTAGGGATGTGCATTCGTTTTTTTCCCACCATAGAGAACAATGGAGGGGATGGGGCAACCTGTTTGGGGGCCTGTAGAATTGGACCCCGTGGTCCAATCTTCTTGAAACTCAGTGGGTATTTTGGGAAGAGGCCCCAGCAGCTACCCTGCAAGATTGGAGCCTCTCCCTCAAACCCCCTCCCCTGCAGCCCCTCATGTACCCTATGAGTGTTTGCCATTGACTTCAATGGCCCATAGGATATAATGGGGCCGAAACAGACATTCGGCTGGCCGAATGACTCCCGAATCACTTGTACTGCCGAAACTGACATGCAGGGGTCATTCGGTGGCTGGAACAAATGTGGCCGGATCCGAATCGGGCCAATTTTTTTTTTTTGCACACCCCTATACAGTCTCTATGGAAGGCCATGTACTGAGAATGAGAGGACAAAGGGAGAGAGAAAAGGTCAGAGGGCAGCTCCCAGGTTGAGACAAAGAGAGGCATCTTATTCAAGGAGATAATACGTGTACACCCTTAGAGTGATATAGCACCACCCAGTGTGCAGGCATACCGAGTCATTCATTCCAACAGTTTCTGCAGAACAGGGGTAGACTGAGAGGGGAATAAAAAGCCCAAGAAAAGGGCCCTGTACTACCAAAAGACAAAGGGAGGAAGACCCAACCCATAGTACTCAGGGCTCGGCGGGAAGATGCACCTCCTTCCCCATCCCCACCCATGCACCTCCATCTCCACCAGTCATGGGGCAAGGTCCACTTGCCACTGCCTTGCACCAGCTCCCACCTGCCCCATTCAGAATGAGGGCTGCCTCTGGCTTGAAGGTGGGGTGGCCCCCAGGCCATTAGGCCCCCAGGACTTTTCCTGGTGGCCTTAATGGACTATCACCCCTGCTCCAGGACCAGCCTGTAGCTACCGGATGGCAAAGTTACTGAGTTACACCCATATTCGTAGCAGAAACCGGCCCGTGCATGCACTCAACTAGTCAAGTCTGTTCTACTATAGATTGGGAGGTACCCATTATAAAACACTGGGCGCTTTGCTCTTGCAGAGCCTGTTTTGAATGCTGGATGCTCAGTGGAAACATAAAGGGACTCTGACTTCTGAACCGCCGAACACTGAGCTTGTCTACGCTCATTAGAAAAGAAGGCTTTGAGCTTCAGCTGGGGAAGGACAGCTCAAATTAATGCTCCTTTTAAGCTATATGGAGATTAAACACAAGCTCCTGTTTAGGACTTGCTCTGCACTGATTAGGCTCGCTGCTCATTCCTTATAATATTAATAAAGCCAAAGCGTTGGTGGAGTTTTCAGTCTCCAGTCGACCACACCTGACCTGCTCTAATAAGTTGTGTGCTCATTAAAACTGATACAGTGGTACAAGCGCATTGCGCCTGTTAAACCACGTAGGAAGTCTAAGCAGCAACCTCTGACTGAGACCGGACTTTGCGAGCGGTTAGCGGGTCATTTGAGGCCGTCTCCCAAACCGACTCCACGGCTATAAAACAGAGAGAAACCGAGATGCCTTCGGTAAATCTGTTAACTGCCAGTAACAGATGATGGTTACCTACTGAGGTCCCTGGAGGGAAAAGCAATCAGTGTGCAAGGAACGCATCTCTCCAGAAACGATCCTTTACGGCTGAAGAGGGGCTCTTGAGGGAGGCAATGTGTTGCTCTCTGTACGCATGCAGAAGTGGAGATTAACAAATATTAATCTCTCTTTAACCAATGCTTGCTTCTGCATCACGTACAGAAGCACTCTACTGAAACCATCGAGCGGAGAGGATGATAAATGAGCCACTACCATCACCATGAATAGCTATGCCCAGGGTACATAGGGTCTGTACAAAACTGTCTTCCTTTTCTTTACATCTGCGGAGTTTATTTGCCTGATTATTGTTATTATTATTTATTGGATTTTTACTCCGCCCTCCCAGCCAAGGCCGGCTCAGGGCGGCTTACGCAGAATCAGCACGTAATTACAGTAAAGCATAAAATATAAAGTTGATTAAAACAATTCTAAAACCCTTTAAAGTGCTAGTAGCATTCATTTCATGGTGGCTGCTTTTATTCAGTTCTCTCGTCTCATAGTCGGTTCTTCAATCTCCTTTAATTCTCCTTCTGTCGGTTGGCTCGGGCTGTTGTTGGAGTTTCAAGAGGAAACAGGACTCTCTAACCTCAGCTATCAGTTCTTAACGGTAGTGGCAGCGGGTGCAAGTGGAGGAGTGGGGAATCAAACCCGGTTCTCCCAGATTAGAGTCCGCTCACTTAACCACTGCACCAGACTGGCTCTCAGTACTGCCTCTGTCCCAAAACCAGGCCTGCCGCCAGATTGAAATGGGTCGAGGGCATCCTTTCACAAGAAGCTGGGTTGGGGGGGATTACCAAATGCAAGGGGGGGAATTTAGCAGCACATGTAAAAATCTGTGCAACACATTTCAGCTCAGCGCTTGCTTAAAGTATCTTCTAATAGGCACTGCCAGGCAGTGTGTGAACTTAAGGATCAAGCCAAGAGGTGGTGTCTCTTGGGACTGGAGCAAAGACTGTGTTTAAGTCACTATGCAAACAAGAGGGAGTTGGGAAGGCAGGGGAGACAAAAATACCAAAACGTTTACGAAACAGTTTGTTAAGTTCTTGCAGGCGAAGTTGCAGCGGCGGCGGGGGGGGAGCAGACTGAATCCCCCCCCACACACACACACACTAAACACCCACAGAGCATCTTGCAAAATTAGTTAAAGGAGCGCTATTTGCTAAGGGAAATGAAACCAGAAATGTTTTGGGAAAGATTTTCTCCAGGAGCGCGGGAAATGGGAGAGGGCCCAACAGCAGGTAATTAGAGAGACAGTGACTGAAGAGCGGATTACCAAGAAGGCAAAGGAGATTAAACAAGCCTCCATGTCGAATTTTTTTTTCTTTTTTTCCCTGCCTCGGTCACAAAAGACTTGCTAAGTCAAGTCTACTGTGAAGTTTGACTCGGGGTAAGCGGCACAGCTGGGGGGGCAGGGAGATGGAAGGCCCATAAGCCAATAGATGGATGAAACCTGGGAAGACCAACTTTGGAGACCAAGTCCTATGAGGAAAGGTTGAAGGAGCTGGGTATGTTTAGCCTGGAGAGGAGACGGCTGAGAGGTGATATGGTAACCGTCTTCAAATGCTTGAAGGGCTGCCCTATAGAGGATGGTGCGGAGCTGTTTCCTGTTGCCCCAGAAGGTTGGACCAGAACCAATGGGTTGCAATTAAATCAGAAAAGTTTTGGGGTAAACATTAGGAAGAACTTCCTGACAGTCAGAGCGGTTTCTCACTGGAACAGGCTTCCTCGGGAGGTGGTGGACCTCTTGTTCTTTGGAGGTTTTCAAACAGAGGCTAGAGGGCCACCTGGCAGCAATGCTGATCGTGTGAACTTGGACACATCATGAGAGGGAGGGCAGGAAGGGTTGCCTCAGTGCTTAGTTCTTGTGGCCTTTTCTTACACGCCCAGGGAAATGCTGATCGCCACTTTGGGATCAGGAAGCAATTTTCCTCCAGGCCAGTTTGGCTGAAGATCCTGGAGGTTTTTTGTCATCTTCTGGGCATGGAACAAGGGTCACGGGTGGGGGGGAGGGGAGGTATTTGTGAATTCCCTGCATTGTGCAGGGGGTTGGACTAGATGACCCTAGAGGTCATCTGTCTTCTTGGTGCTTGGGGGGCAACAGTGGGAGGGCTTCTGAAGTTCTGTCCCCGCTGGTGGACTTCCTGATGGCCCCTGGGTTTGGGCCACTGTGTTGGGCCACTGTGTTTGGGCTATTAGCCACAAGGTACAGATAGGAACTCTCAGTCTGGGACAAGTGATGCTCTGTATTCTTGGTGCTTGATGGGGGGGGGCAACAGTGGGAGGGCTTCTAGTGTCCTGGCCCCACTGCTGGACCTCCTGAGGGCACCTGGTGTTTTTGGCCACTGTGTGACAGAGTGTTGGACTGGATGGGCCACTGCCCTGATCCAACATTGGCTTCTCTTATGTTCCTATGTTCTTACCCTGTGCCTGAATTCAAAAGTTGCCCTGATCTAACTTTTCAAAAGTTTTGGCTCTCAACGAAGGGGGAGGCTGCTTTCATTATTGTTATTTGCTTGTGTTGTTTCCCACTGCAGGTAAATTTGGATGCAGCAGTAATTTTTCTTTCCTGGATAACAGCCCACAAGAGAGCCTGGAAATTACTAAGAACCCTCTCCATTGTGTGGGGAAAAGATAATCTTCTTTCTGCCTGACTTCTTCCCGATTGTTCTCGCCGAGACAAAGCATGCAAAATAAAGAGAGGACAAATGGCGAGAGGCACTCAGTGCGATTTGAGGAATATATATGGAGACGGAATCCACAACAAGATGGGTCTTTAACAGGGTGTCATTTTGAGCTTTGTTACCGTACATCCAAAAGGATCACTATTATTAACTCTCACTTAATAATGGAGAAATTTGCAGCGGCGTCGGGTTTTTTTTGCATGGCTGGCACTACGCTCAGAGCCGGTCCCTTTTTTTTTTTTGTCCTCTCGAGTGTTTCCATCATTTGCAGGACCCTTAGGGAAATATAGGCCCTGGCTGGTTTCTGATATCTGCATTTACATGTTGGAGGTTAAAGAAAGATCCTGGACTTTTTGTAAAGGAAACAGGTGGTGGGAGGCAGACGAAGGAAGACCTCCAGGGGAGCGTTCCCTCTAAGCCGAGTCAGTGTGAGCTAGCTCGCAGTTTTTTAGCCTCCAGCTCACGCGTTTTTGTCTCAGCTCAGGAAGGATGGCTCCAGAGCAAACTCATGTATGCAGCAGCCAAATTGCTTGCTCACAACTTGAATGCCAGCAGCTCACAGAGTTGAATTTTTGCTCACAGGACTCCACAGCTTAGAGGGAGCATTGCTCACAGCTTAAGGAGTGGATTCCTGGCGTCTCCAGTTCAAAGGGTCTTGGGTAGCAGAGCTGAGAAGAGAGAAGGGCGTAGGCACCCTTGCTGGACATGTGCTGCAGTAGTTCGAAAGGCAGATGAGGCACAAGAAACCTGGAGAATTCTCATTAGGCTCTCCATAGGGGGGTGGCATTCATTCATTTATTCAGGGCATCGCTAATATGTACGCGACAACTCACAAATCGACACCCTAAATTATCCTCATCGAAAGAAACCAGTTTTTTAAAAAACCCACCAAGCTGAGAGTATAGAAACAGCATTCACCCATAGGGATGCCAACCTCCAGGTGGGGCCTGAAGATCTCCTGCTAATTACAACCGGTCTCCAGGTGACAGAGATCGGCTCCCCTGGAGAAAAAGGCTGCTTTGGAGGGTGGATTCTACAGCGCTGTACCCTGCTGAGGTCCCTCCCATGGCCGTACCCCATGGTCCCTAGGCTCCGCCCCCCAAATTTCCCAGCCCAGAGCTGACAACCCTATTCGGCAGCCTAAAAAAAATCCATAAAACAGAACTCCAATGAGAAGACCACTAAACAACTACAAAGAAGAAGAAGAAGAAGAAGAAGAAGAAGAGATTGGATTTATACCCCTCCCCTCACTACCCAAGGGAGTCTCAGAGCGGTTTACGAACTACTTTCCCTTCCCCTCCCCACAACAGACATCTTGTGAGGTAGTGGGGGCTGAGAGAGCTCTGACAGGAACTACTCTTTTTCAAGAACAGCTCTGCCAGAACTACGGCTTGCCCAAGGTCATCCAGCAGGTGCAAGTGGAGGAGTGGGGAATCAAACCAGGTTCTCCCAGGTTAGAGTCCACGCACTTAACCACTACACCAAAGATAAGAACATAAGAGAAGCCAATGTTGGATCAAGCCAGTGGCTCATCCAGTCCAACACTCTTGTCACACAGCGGCCAAAAACACCAGGTGCCCTCAAGAGGTCCAGCAGTGGGGCCAGGACACTAGAAGCCCACCCACTGTTGCCCCCTCCCCAAAGTACCAAAAAATACAGAGCATCACTTGCCCCAGACCAAGAGTTTTTATCTATACTTTGTGGCTAATAGCCACTGATGGACCTCTGATCCAACATATGGATAAAACTCCGGAGTGAAAAGGCCAGGTAAAAAGGAAGTGTTTCGCTCTGGCTCCTACAAGACAATATGGCTGGCATCAGGTGAACCTGAAGGGAAAGGCCAATCCGCAGGTTTATTTATTTATTTGATTTCTATACTGCCATCTCCCTAAGTGGGCTCCGGGCCGTTTCAATAACCATTTAATAAATACAGTTTAAAACACTTCAAAACAACATTACGAAAACAGAAAGAAGGACAGCTACCCAAAATGCCCTGGGTTTCTGGTCACCATCCTCCTAGGCTCTGCAGATCTGAATTGGAGAGAGGGATATGCAGTTGCTGTTTGGCTGCACAACTAAAGCCAGTTTGGTGTAGTGGTTAAGTGCGCAGACTCTAATCTGGGAGAACCGGGTTTGATTCCCCACTGCTCCACTTGCACCTGCTGGATGATCCTGGGCAAGCCTTAGTTCTGTCAGAGCTGTTCTCTCAAGGACAGTTGTCTCAGAGCTCTCTCAGCCCCACCTACCTCACAGGGTGTCTGTTGTGGGGAGGGGAAGGGAAAAGGAGTTTGTAAGCCGCTCTGAGACTCCAAGTGAGTGAAGGGTGGGATATAAATCCAATCTCTTCTTCTTCTTCTAAAGGAGTAGTCTGTCTGTTCTCAGAATTCCTGTCTACCCATGAAGTCAGTCCGAAGTCCCTACAGGCAACGTCTTAAGCACAGGAGTGGGGAATTGGTTTTGAAGCATCTCTTCAACCTTGGATTTCAACCAAGTGCATGAATTGACTCCAAGAGGACTGAAGGACAGAGTCGAGGGGGGGGAGGGGATGGATGGCTTTAGAAGAGAATTCAATCTAGTCTTGGCGCTGAAGAGGGGACGCCGTAACAAACCCCCAAGGTAAATAATACCAGGTCTCAGGGATGAACTTATTATATAGCCGGGGTGGAAGGAGGGTCAGGCATCTCCTCCCCGAAAACGTAAGTGTGACCAGCTGGCATAACGAGGATCCAATTTCAAAAAATGTATCAGCGCACAGAATTAAGTCCGAAAAGACGGCTCCCTTCGAACACCACCTTCTCTTGTGTAATGGAACAGGCTTGCTTGCATGTCACTTCTGCCAGATGTTGCTTATTTAGGGAAAAAACTGTATGGTGCCTCTCTAGAGACTTGCTCAAGGCAGGTCGTGGAATAAAATATGGCCAAAATCATCAAAATCATCCAAACCATTGACATTCACAATAAAAAAAAATTCCAGCCGTCAAAAACAAAACTAAACAACAGCCAGAGCATGGAAACAACACAAAACCTTTAGCAGCCGACAATGATCCTTGGGTTGCCAGCCTCCAGGTGGGGCCTGGGGATCTCCCGCTTTTACAACTGATCTCCAGCTGACAGAGATCAGCTGCCCTGGAGAAAATGGCTGCTTTGAAGGGTGGACTGTATGGCATTGTACCCTCCTGAGGCCCCCCCCTCCCCAAACCCCCCCCCCCTCCCGGATCCACCCCCAAAGTCTCCAGGTCCTTCCCAACCCAGACTTGGCAGCCCCAAATGATCCTCATTAAACAGTTCTCAGAAGCAGACTCTAAAAGCAAATAAAACTAATGTGAGCCCCTTTCAGATTTATGTGAAAGTAATCCCTGCTGATGGCCGTGGTCAAACTCTGCTCTTAATGAAGAGGAAGACAATTGCACTGGCTCAAGGACTGCAGGGTTTAGGCCCAGTCTGATGTTGGGATGACACAAAAAACCATCAGGGCCTTCCCTAGCTGCGGAAGGGAAGCAGGGTCTATGTAGTGTTGGCCCCCTAGGACTGTACAATGTATCTAATCCAGGCTACATTCCCCTAGAAACGTTTCTCAAAACAAACAGAAAACCAAGATTAAAAAAAAAAGTGGTGGGAAGCCAATACAAGGATGATAGCATTAACGAGCCACATTGTAGCCAAAACTGCACAGCACTAGAATACTCACATCACTTCCATTCGGGCCACTCGGGAATCGTTTCCTCCAAAGGAAGTGACCTCACACGTATAGTCTCCGATGTCGCCGGACCACGTCTGGCTAATGATGAGGGTCCCGTCTGTCTCGATGGCGATTCGGGAGCTGCTAGATGGATTTATGACAACGTTGTCCTTCTTCCAAACATACCTGATTGTCACAGTATTTCAGACTGTTAAAGTCAGCTGTCTATTTCGTTAAAAAATGATGAAATATCAAGTGCTGAAATTATATGGTGAAAGAAAAAAACAGAGCTGGATAATTATACAGAAGAACGATATTCGCTAACAATCTTCCAGGGGGCTCATTTGGATGCGGGGAACGTCTGACAGGCCTCCAATGCTAATAAAACGTACTCCAGCTCAGGCTGAAGGGTGCAATTCTGCTTCTCTGAAATCAATGGCAAATTTCCCATTGATTTTTTTTAACAAAGGAGGTTTTGCGGAGAGAATAGCCAGAGAGAGCTGGGCTGGGTTTTCTGTTGTCAGGCCCTAGGTGTCAGAAAAAACAAAAGGGGAAAGGCCATTCGGTTTTTCAGAGCTGTCGTCTCCCCCATTTTCATTTCGGCTGTGCAACAACAGACGAACGGGCTGCGTTTGTGCTTGGCTCTGAATCCAGTGGCCAGGTCTCCCTCTAACAACCAACCACTACTCCTCACTTGGGCTGCAGAGGCAAAAAAAAGAAAGTTGTTGTCGTGTGCGCCGTGACACTATTTCTGGGGGGAAACTGGAAGTGATGTCACGTCACTCTGGGAATCCATGGGAACTCTATGGTTTTACCATAGAGGTGGGGGGGTTGCCTGTTCCTAGAGTGACATGATGTTGCTTTCAGGTTTTCCCTGGAAGTGATGTCAATTCGCACAAGTTGGGTCCCCCAAGTTTGTAGGAAAATCTCTTTTGTGTCTATATGGCCCCAATCCACAGATTTAGATATCTGCAGACAAGGCCACACCTACCTATCTATATCTGTCTGTCTGTCTATCTATCATTTATGCTTGTCTGTCTGTCTGTCTACCTATATCTATAATTTGTTTATCTGTCTATCATTTCTGTCTGTCTGTCTGTCTGTCATCTATCTATCTATCTATCTATCTATCTATCTATCTATCTATCATTGTCTGTCTGTCTCTATCATTTATTTCTGTCTGTCAATCTATCATTTATGTTTATTTATCTGTCACTGTCTGTCTGTCTGTCTGTCTGTCTCTCTCTCTCTCTCTCTCTACTTACCTACCTACCTACCTAATCTAATGAAGGGCAGGGTATAAATCCAATCTCTTCTCTTCTTCTTCTCTTCTATTTGTTCATTTGGCTATTGTATTCTTGTAAATTTTGTGAGTCCACTTGCAGGGTTTATGGCATTTGACTGTAATGTAGTGCTATTTTCAATAGAGTTCCTATTTGTGAATGTTCGTAGGTGGAACTATTATACTCTTACTACATATGATTCTTTTTCTAGTAGCGGGGAGCTTTTTAGGTGTGGCCGAGTTTCAGAGTTTAGTGTTTCTGTTTCTCAGTACCTCTCTCACTCCGTTGCCCTTTGCTGTTTGCATGAACCTCCACACAGATCCTGGAGCCCTCCAGGAATGACAAATGAAGTAGAAGTACCTCCATCATTTTTTTTGCACACTCTAAACCTGTACCTCTTAACAACTAGAAATACCCTTACAACAACAACAACCCCCCCCCCCCCATATCTTTCCTAATTCACGATCTGTATGCGGAGAATTCTCCATTCCCCGCTCTCCTCAGCAGCACTCTGGTCTAAGCCCTGCCGAAATTGCTGGGGCCTTAAATTTGCCCCAAAATATAGGCTGGCCTACCTTCTAGAGAAGCCTCAAGTATAAGCGGTATGTACAGTCGCAGTGTACCAACAAATTACTAAACATGCTTAACTTTAAATATGCCTGCTTTATAAATTCACAATCCACAAATTCTGTTTTATTTCTTGTTGGTTATTTCAGAATTATGACGGATAGAAAAGAATCACGCTAAACATAAGTCTGCAGCAGGATTTATGACCCTACCAGCAATAATGGCGCGGGGGGGGGGCGGACTTTAAAATGTATTCCTCTCTTTATGGAAATGTAGAGTTCTCCCCCCACCCCCATGTACAAGAAGCATTTGTTTCCCAGTGTCAAAAAGAAGCCATTTTATCCTTAGCTGTCTCTCCCCCTCCTCCTTTTTTATCTGCATTACCTTTCATTTATGTAGATTTTTGTCCTGTCAGAGAGACAGGGGGGGAATCCCTCATACCTGTAGAGCTGGTTTACTCACAGACAGATTGCACTTCCCAGTCTGAATTTGGCATTACATTACCGAAAGAGAAAATCTGAGGACAGGGAGGAGAAGGCGGAAGTAATCCTTCCAGGCTTTTAAGACCCTCTATGCAAACATTCCTGCAATCCCATTAAACCTCGTTGGGTTCCATTCTCATTAAGAAGCGGCTCCTGAACAAGTCCTCTTTGTTGATATTGTATTAGCCGTGACAGTAAATCACGGAAAGTTGTACTGAGGTCATGAAGTGTGACGGTGGCTCATTGTAAATAGTAAATAAGACTGGAAGTTGGAAAGGAGGAGGAGGGGGAAGGGGAGTGACATGACTTATGGGGCAACCTACAACCTCAGGATGCAGTGGTTGCAGGGGCGTCAGGTTTTGAAATCCCTGGGGGGGGGCGATGGCGTGTGCGCGCGCAAAGCACACGCGCACTCTGAAACGATGCCACCACCACCTCTCCCCCCCCCCCCGCTGGCCACTCTTCCCTCCTTCCCTCTCCCTCCCGGGGCTCCAGGCGAATGCCCAATGTGATGTTGGGCATTCGCCCAGAGCCCCGGGAGGGAAAGGGAAGGAGGGAGGAAGGAGTGGGTACAGGGGAGCCCCGGGAGGGAAAGGGAAGGAGGGAGGGAGGGAGGAGTGGGTACAGGGGAGCCCCGGGAGGGAAAGGGAAGGAGGGAAGGAGGGAGGGAGGAGTGGGTACAGGGGAGCCCCGGGAGGGAAAGGGAAGGAGGGAAGGAGGGAGGAGTGGGTACAGGGGAGCGCCGGGAGGGAAAGGGAAGGAGGGAAGGAGGGAGGGAGGAGTGGGTACAGGGGAGCCCCGGGAGGGAAAGGGAAGGAGGGAAGGAGGGAGGGAGGAGTGGGTACAGGGGAGCCCCGGGAGGGAAAGGGAAGGAGGGAAGGAGGGAGGAGTGGGTACAGGGGAGCGCCGGGAGGGAAAGGGAAGGAGGGAGGGAGGGAGGGAGGAGTGGGTACAGGGGAGCCCCGGGAGGGAAAGGGAAGGAGGGAAGGAGGGAGGGAGGAGTGGGTACAGGGGAGCCCCGGGAGGGAAAGGGAAGGAGGGAAGGAGGGAGGAGTGGGTACAGGGGAGCGCCGGGAGGGAAAGGGAAGGAGGGAAGGAGGGAGGGAGGAGTGGGTACAGGGGAGCCCCGGGAGGGAAAGGGAAGGAGGGAAGGAGGGAGGGAGGAGTGGGTACAGGGGAGCGCCGGGAGGGAAAGGGAAGGAGGGAGGGAGGGAGGGAGGGAGGAGTGGGTACAGGGGAGCCCCGGGAGGGAAAGGGAAGGAGGGAAGGAGGGAGGGAGGAGTGGGTACAGGGGAGCCCCGGGAGGGAAAGGGAAGGAGGGAGGGAGGAGTGGGTACAGGGGAGCCCCGGGAGGGAAAGGGAAGGAGGGAGGGAGGGAGGGAGGGAGGAGTGGGTACAGAGGAGCCCCAGGAGGGAAAGGGAAGGAGGGAGGGAGGAGTGGGTACAGGGGAGCCCCGGGAGGGAAAGGGAAAGAGGGAGGGAGGGAGGAGTGGGCACAGGGGAGCCAGTTCAGGGGGGGGGGAAGAGAGAAGCTTTGGTGGTAGCCGCCAGCCGGCCAGCCAGCAGGCCTAGGAAGGGCCCGGGGAGGCGGGGAGAGAGGCGGTGGCAGGCACCCGTTTCACCCCTGGGAAATTTCGTGGGTGGCCCAAGCCCTCGAGCCCCCCCGTAGTTTACGCCTATGAGTGGTTGGGAATCTGAGCCGCCAAACCCGGGCTCTGGAAAGTGCTTTTCTAATACCCCTTGGGACAATCTGTGGAATTAAGTTCAAACAAATGGCAAAAATGGCAGCAGAGCCCACCAACCTGATAGAAATCCTGGGGTCGTGGGCTGCCTCACAGCGCAGCGTGGCCGTGGTTCCCTTAATGACGGTGCTGTCCTCTGGAGGGTGTACGATGGAAGTGCGATCTGAAAACAATGTAACCCACAGTTCAGGTGAAAATTGGCAGCTTCCATCTTGACTCGGGCCTTTGCCCTTTGAAGGCAGCGGGTCGGGTCATTTGTCATTCCAGACCAGAATATCTGTGCTCCCCACACCCACCCCGGAAGCGCCAGACTCTCAGTGGCAAGTGTTTACTGGAGAAAAGCTTAATACAGAATCCCGTCCTCCTCTCCCAATCCTGACTTAATTTCCCACTGGATTCCAATTAAGTCGTAAGAGCGCCGCGCAGATTAGAAAAAGCAAATTCCATTGCCGAGAGGAGACTTGCTCTTAACTGTGATTAAGAATTTGGAAGGCGGTTTTTGGTCTCCCTCCTCCCCACCGTCTCCTATTGTCAGAGCTCAATTCCCACTTCGTGGGGATTAAGGAAAATGGCGGCAGCATTATCCTGAACTGTAATTAACACCAACAAGGGTCAGAAACCCTGATGAGGGCATTAAGCCACTACAAAGCAGGTTTGCCTTTGAGCACAGCTGACTTAGAACTGGGGATACATTCCTAAGGCCAGCACATGGTTTCTGAACCATGGTTAGAGGGAGCCGACCTCTGAATCCTATAGACATATTACCTGTTAGTATTTTAGTGGTGCTTTTGAGTTTCTCATAAAGGATATAAAATCTCTTACCCAGAAATATTTGTAGAGCTGAAAGATATCCATGTACCCACCCGGCCGAGACTGCCACAGACCCCTAGAAATAGATTCCTTCTTTCCCCACCCAAAATTTAAAGGAGAGAGAAAAATGAAAGTGGTGGTGAGGGAACAGTTAAGACGCTGAGCTGCAGACCGGAAGGTCGGTAGTTCAGCAGTTCGAGACCCGAGTGCTGCATGACTGAGTGAGCTCCCATCACTGGCTGCAGCTCCTGCCAACCTAGCAGTTCGAAAGCAAGAAATTGCAAGTAGATGAAGAGGTACTGCTTTGGAAGGTAACAGCATTCTGTGTGCCGTACGATTCCCAGATGTTGTGATCTGGATGTGCACTTTAAGTCCACCAGGCACTTGTGCCTGGCACAGCTCAGAAGAGCCGTATGAACGCAACCCCAGACTTATATCTTCTACAGGAGCACTCGAACCAATCCTGCGCCTAGCTTTAGACCAATATTTAACACTTTTCTCTTAAACCTGTTGGTTTGAATATCGGAAAAGTTCTGTCTGTGCCAAACCTGGCGTCTGTAATTCAAGCTAGCAGAATTATCCCAGTCACCGCTGCCAAAACAACAGGGCACTGTTTGGCTTTGTTTTGTTTTGGGTGGATCTGCTTAAATCAGCTCTCGGAAGCACGCATATTATGCCTATTAAATTATTCAGGGTTCCCCCCCTCTCCCATGAAATGGAAATTTTGTAATTGGTTTCCTGAGGACACACTGAGAACTGATTAGGCCTTGATTAATATCGGAGTGTAAAACAAACACGGGCCCTTACTCCACACGGTGAGCGTGGCAGAGGCGTTCAGGACTCCTTCAGAGTTGACTGCACAGCAAGTGTAGTTACCAGCATCTTGCAGGAAGACGGGCGTTATTTGGAGGCCGCCAGATTCGAGGAGAATGAACCGTGGGATACGAACGGAGCCGCTGGCCAAAGTCTGGTGCCCTGAAACAGAATGTGACGGAACAACTTCAGTTGTCTGACTGGCAGTGCGTGAAGCACCTAATGTCTCGCTAATTCCCCCTGGTGGACAACAGTAATTAAGAGTGATTTCCCAACAGGAAAGTAACGTTTTTTACCCCGTTTCCATGCAATGGCAGGCTTGGGGGCCCCTGAAACTTCACATCTTAAAACTGCAGTCATCCCTTCTGTCACTTTTGTGTCTGCTGGCGGCCGGATAAAAGTGGGTGCAATATCTGGAATAAAAAAAGGACAAAAACAACAGTGGTTGAAATAAACAAAAATCCTGGATAATCTCTTGGAAAGATCTCTAAACCCACTGTAAAATTTTGTTCCCATTTATACCAAGCTGGCAACGGAGAAGGGCAAAGCAATAACAGCATGAAAAGCTTTCAAAGAAGACAGTAACCTTTCATTGCCCGTCCCCCAGGAATTCTCCCAAACTTAGATTATTGGCTAAATGGAAAAAGAAAAAAAGAAATCCCAGCGGTGCTTGTAACAAGTACAAGCAAGAGGGCTTTTGCGGCAGCACAAAAGGGGTTTATGATGAATGTTGCGAGGGAAGCAGATGAGCTGAAACAAACAGAACTATTTGCTTTCATGCACGTAACGGAGCCCTTTAAAGACGAAACGCAACCGGAGGCCAATATTTGTTGGCAAAGTGAAATGTCAGCCAAAAGAAGTTTCCATCTGAGTCTCAACCGGTGGCTGGTTATCCGATTTCGCACCCCTCCCCACTTCCCCATCGTTACATCTTATCACGCAGCAACCTTTTGGGCTTCAACGCAAAGATCAAGCAGGGCCAGTTCTGTTAGCGGTAGCCCAGGGAAGGACTGCAAAATTTATTAACGGGCCGTCCGTGTCCAGAGGTAAACCTGGACAGGTCTAACACCACAGCCCAATGGGAATCAAAGGGAGGCGATCTGACCGACAACAGGTGCTCTCCAATCTGGTTCCAGCTGAGAAGAACCTGCTCCCCACTTAGGGATGCCGCTGCAGAAGTTGGAAGTGATAAGAGGCATGTAAACCCCTTTTGTGTCGCTGCGGAAGACAGCATGGTGAGAGCAGATTGAGAGCCAGCACGGTTTGATTGCCCACTCCTCCACATGCAGCCAGTTGGGTGACCTTGGGTCACTCACAGTTCCCTCAGAGCTGTTCTCTCATAAGCAGTTCTTGAAAGAGCTCTCCCAGCCCCACTCACCTCACAGGGTGTCTGTTGTGGGGAGAGGAATGGAAAGCCACTCTGAGACTCCAAGTGAAGGGCAGGATATAAATCCAATCATCTCCTCCTCCTCCTCTTCTTCATCCACTACCCTTGGCTTGAAACTGGAGGAAAAGCAGTAGGGCTCCATCTATTTCTTCCTTGTCTCTCTGAGAGCCAGTTTGGTGTAGTGGTTAAGAATGTGGACTCTAATCTGGGAGAGCCAGGTTTGATTCCCCGCTCCTCCACTTGCACCTGCTGGATGACCTTGGGCAAGCTATAGTTCTGTCAGAGCTGTTCTCTCAAGGACAGCTTGGGAAAGAGCTCTCTCTCAGCCCCACCTGCCTCACAGGGTGTCTGTCGTGGGGAGGGGAAGGGAAAGGAGATTGTAAGCCGCTCTGAGACTCCAAGTGAAGGGTAGGGTATAAATCCAACCCTCCTTCTTCTTCTTCATCTTGCTTGCACTCGTTACAAGCACTGCTAGGCTTTCTCCTTTTCATTTCATCTACCTGGGAGAGGTAGGCGAGGGACAGCAAGGTATTCATCCAATTACTGTGCCCAGGGCTTTTTTTTTTTGTAGAAAAAACCCAGCAGGAACTCATTAGCATACTGTCAGTTAAGCATAGGCTAACTGCCATGTGCCTGGGTGACCGTCTTGCCATGATCAATGAAGTTGCTGTGTTACATGTTGCAATACTTCCTGGGTTGCCTTGACGTATACTGCTTAATGCTTTGTGTTCCAAGGTTTCATTTAACCTCTGTAGGTCCCGGCTGGCCCGACTCCCACCTTTGGAATGCACACCTCGCTCGCTTCGTTTTGCCCTGCGCATGCTCATTACTCATTTGCTTTCTTTTTCCTTTTACCTCTAGCCTCCTTAGCTAACTACCTTGAACGAAAGTGCCTCCTGTTATGTGTTACAAAAATCACAGGTGTTATGTATTCCTTTTGCTTAGTTTCTCTGGGAACTCCCCCCCCCCCCAAAAAAAATTCAACAGTATTTCTCCCTGAGAACTCATTTTGCTGCACTTTCCATGGGAATATTGGGCCAGTGTATTTGGGCGCCAGGAATTCTCCCTACTGATTGGTAGAGGGTAGTTAGGCCATATTTCATACCAAGTATAATTGTAACTGCAACTCCAAGCTTGAGCATTACTAACAGGGAAAGTGTTTGACCAACACGATCTTTTCACAAATAAAGGACTTTCTGCTTAAGGAGACCTGTTGTGGACTATATCTACTGGGACAATCTCACACATACTAGGCCACACCCAGCAGCAGAAACTCATAGGATATTCGGCTACACCACTGACAGCACAGCTTATTAGCATACTAGGCCACACCCCCATGTTACCAGAAGAGTGGTCATCCAGCCACACCCACCTTCTGCTTACCTTGTTTGTTGTCAAAACCCAGGGCTTTTTTTGTAGCAGGAATTAATTTGCATGTTAGGCCACATACCCCTAATGTAGCCAATCCTAATGAGTTTCTGCTGTTGGGTGTGGCCTAGTATGTTAATGAGTTCCTGCTGGGTGTGGCCAACTCAGGAGCCAGCCGGAACCCCGTTCCTGTGCGTTCCTGCCCAAAAATAGCCCTGAATGTGCCCACAAAAAGCCTTCCTAATCAGAAAGGAATAACAGTTTCAGTGAGTGGCTGCGTTGGTCTGCAGTGAATCCAGTTGTACCTTAGAGGCCCAACAAGATTTTCAGGGTATGACCTTTCAAGAGTCAGACCTCCCTTGGAAGGGAACTTTGACTCTTAAAAGCTCATACTATGAAAATCTTGTTGGGTCTCTAAGGTGCTACTGGAGGGAATCTAGTTGATGTAGAACAATAGTTCTAGATGCTTCCATGTCACGATTTCACTGTACAACTTAAAAGATTTAAGAGATGCCTCTCTTGCTTCTACTAGAAAAGCACTCCAATCAATGAACCAAATCAGTTTGCTCTGCTTGCCCGTCTTCCAGAACAAGCAATGGCCATCACCCAGAGGGTGCTTTCCTCCACCCAAACTCGCACTAGTTTTCCTTCCAGAGCTTATAAGCAACACGTTTGCGTCTCTCCTTGGTAAGTATCCCAGCCCCCTCCCTCAGTGCCTGTCTTCCACAGAAGTGAAACAAAGCAAGTCACGCTGCCTTTTGGGGGAAATACTCTTGAGTCCAGGGGCGTAGAGTTTTGGAAATCCCAAGGGGGGTGGGGGCTCCTCTTCCCCCCCTCTGGGAAACCACCCTGCCTCCCCGGGCCCTTCTGAGGCCTGCCAGCCACTGCTGCCGGTGCCTCTCCCCCCCGCCACCCTTTCCCTCTCCCTCTCCAGCAGCGGCCGCCGGGCCTTGGAAGGACCCGGGGAGGCGCGGAGGCAGGCACTCCGTTTTCCCGGGAGTGGCTGAGCCCCCCTCCAGGAAATTTCAGGGGTGGCTCAAGCCCTCGAGCCCCCCCGTACTCTACGCCTATGCTCGAGTCTGCAACACCAGCCTTTAAAGAGTATAAACATATCATTTGCCCATGGGGAGGCAGGACACAGCAGTGCACCAGAGAAGTGAATGGTGCAGCAACCAACATAGACCCAGTCTTTTAAAATATATATGTATATATAAACATCTTTACCAGTTCAGAGGCAACTGTGCAACGCCTGATAGTAAACTGAAACATTGTGCATGGAGACATTCCTCTCCGGTGGCAACATTTGCTAATCTTTGTGATTGGAGAATGCTGCCACCAGTTCAATGAACCGCTGAAGCATTCGCTCCCTCCTCACTGCCCCTCCCACTGTCTCGTGCAATTACGAGAATCACACAGCAGGGCACCAGAATAAAAGGGATTCTTCAGAATTTCTGCAGATGACGATACGTCCTTTTTAGTTTAGCAATTAGATCAGTTCCAACAAACATACTAAAGTACATAGGGGATGTAGGTTAGGTTATAATTAAACGCATGTGTCTATTAAATTTGACTGGCCCGTGATAAAATGATATAAAACTGTTCATCTTTTTTTTTTAAATTAACATAACCTTTTTTAGAAGACCCTAGATCTGTGTCACACTTCCATACTGTAATTTTTGTCACTCGTTTATTCCTACTGCTTCAGGGGCAGCCAGTCTGGTGTAGTGGTTAAGCGCACGGACTATAATCTGGGAGAACCGGGTTTGATTCCCCACTCCTCCATTTGCACCTGCTGGATGACCTTGGGCAAGCCATAGCTCTGTACTGTTCTCTCAATGATGGTTGTCTCAGAGCTCTCTCAGCCCCACCTACCCTCACAGGGTGTCTGTTGTGGGGAGGGGAAGGGAAAGGAGTTTGTAAGCTGCTCTGAGACTCCAAGTGAGTGAAGGGCGGGGTATAAATCCAATCTCTTCTCTTCACCCCTCCCCCCAATGTGTTTTGCTTTCTCTAGTTGTCCCAGAGGGAGGAAAACACATGTGGAAATGGGGGGGGGACACCCAAAGCAATAGGGAAAAATGAGTGACTAAAGTGACAGAGCGGAAGTGGCCACAGTATCTTTTGGTATTCTTAGTGTAATGGTAGATGGTACAGTAACGCAATGGTGGTATGGATGGATGGTAGTGTAATGGTGGATGGTGCCCCCCTCCCATCTCCCCCTTCCCTCCAATGTCATGTTGTTGGGGTCTGGACTTACTGGTGACATCAAGGAAGGTATAGCTCAGAACCTCCCCAACTTCATTCTTTGCAATGCACTGGAAGATTCCGGAGTCATCCGGCTGCAGCTGCTGGATCTGAAGACTCCCATTGACGCGGGCTTTGTAACGAGGGTTCGACAGTTTGTGAACGGGGACGGCATCCTTGTACCACACCAGAGTAGGAAACGGGATGCCTGCGCATCGGAGACAGACAGAACACTCTTAGGTTGCACACACTGCTGTTTGCTCACACCCCATCTTTTCTTCAAATACATTCTTCACTACATAATCACTATGTATTACATAGCCACGTGGTGGTGGGGTGAGTTTTGGAACGTGCAATGACAAACTCTCTCCACAGTCACACACCCCCGGGAAAGAGTTAAACAAGGAAATGGATGAAACAGGGAAACTTCTCTTCTCATCAGATCACCTGTCATTGTCCGAAAAGGTTCAGAAGACACAATGAGTGATGTGGGTGAACGTAAACACAACCAAGTCTTGGAGGATGGTGAGGCTTTCTCTACGATCCGGCGAGTCGTCCCTGGGAACTCTGACACACGCAACTGGAATGGCTTCTCCATTCAGCATAATCAAGGACACCCATTCAAATGCACGTTCCTCAGTATAACAATTTAAAGAATCTGATGAACCAACATAAGCCATATGTAACCTAGCATCAAATAAAGTTCCAAAATAGTTCTCCAAACAACCTCATCTGTCTTTATTCATGATGAATACGTGTAGCCTTGTGCAATAGGCGTTCTCTCATCTAAATGGACACGAGGACGGCTCTGTTTGGAGATACTACTCTGAGGGAGTTCCCATTACTGTATAATAAGGCAGTTTGGAGGCAATACTCTATGGGAGTTCCTGTTGCTGTCCAGCCCTGATGAAGGGATTGATTATCCGTTGGACAATCCGGAGAGTGGGTTGACTGCAGCTCCTCACTCAATTCTTGCCTCAGGTCCTAGGGACTGGATTTACTTGTTCAATGGACTATCAGAATTTGTACTTGTCTGTCCTCTTTGGAGTCGTGACGTTTTCTCTGGGATTGTAAAGTCTTTATGTATCAACTGCATTGTATGTAGTGAATAGCTAACAAACAGTACTTTGAAAAATAAGAACAGTCTAAGGTTGAAATATTTGGAACTTTATTTGATGTTGGGTGATGTGTCATTCCTAAGTATGCACATAGCACAGGGGCCCCCAACCTTTCTGAGCATGGGGGGCACCTGTAGAATTCTGACGCAGTGTGGTAGGCGCAGCCATCAAAGGGCTGCCACATAAATGGCTGCCACAGGAGGTGGAGCCAGATACAAAATGGCTGCCACAGCTTACCTTCAGTCACACAGGAAGATCCTTGTTCCGTGGGGGCGGCCGCTGCCAATGTTTTTAAAAATCTGCACAGCCAATCAGATCTTTGGCGGTCAATTAGAAGCCTTGCTAAGCAAAAGCCCCACCTGGCCTCACATGCTTTCCAAAACACCTTGGCGGGCACAAGGAAAGGTATCAGTGGGTGCCATTGTGCCCATAGGTACTGTGTTGGGGAGACCCGGCTTAGCAGCTCCCTCCATGGCAATGAGATGCAATCACTGCTTGACCAGTCTGAGCCAATGCAGACCTCTGGATTAAAGCAATTATCTGTCACTGGATTTGATTAGTTTTCAAAATACTCCTTGGAACAAACCTTGAGCGATCAGGGACCGATGTACCAACAACATAGTTTCCTCTGTTATGTCCCTAGGAGGGTATTGTGCTACTTAGACAGCAATTTGCTGGTGGTCCCCAGCCCTAACGATATCCCGTTATCCTCAACCATGGTCAGGGTCTTTTCGGCCCTGGCCCCAACCTGGTGGAACTCATCACCATCATCAATATCATCGCTTTATTACAGTTCGTAACCAGCACAAAACAGTCCAGATATATCAAAAATTGGATACCAAAATAGAACAAGAACAATATGAAATTTAGATACTAATGTAGAGCCAGAACAAAACAAAAGCATTTACAAGTACATACCTGGTGGAACTCTCTGACAAGTATCATCAGGGCCCTGCGGGATGTGATGCAATTCCACAGGGCCCGCAAGGCAGAGATGTTCCGCCAGGCGTTTGGTTGAAGACAGCGACAGTTCCATCTTGGCTGGCACCCTTCTCTATTCCCTGCTGTTTACATCTACCTCGCCCTCTTTACCCCACCGGCAGTCGGAACTGGGATTGGTTGAATTATTCACCATCTGACTGTTTGAAACGCTTTATTAATGTTTTAACTGATTTTATCTGGTTTTGTTTTATGGCTTTTATATATCGCCCCAAACCCTGCTGTGGCAGGGGTTGGGAATACAACAACAACAACTACAACTACTACTACTAATAATAATAAACAATAAACACTAGAACACTGCAAGCAGAGAACCCGCCACTCTTATTGTAAGCTCAGCAAGTCAATTTAGCCTGTCACGGTAGATCAAATTAAAAAAGTTAAGCTACAATGGGCAAGTACAAAAATGAAAACTAGCAGCTGTAATAACCTATAACTTCCCTCCACCTTCCTGGTACAGAACGAAAGCAACATTATTTCCCTGAAGACTACATGGACAAATGTGAAAAGCGGCTTTTAAATGGGCAAGGGAGAGTGTTTGGCCATCAAATTATATTTCTGCACAAGGATGCAATCAGTTTGTGAAATCGCATTCGGAGCTAGCTTCTGTTTTGCATGAATAATAAAGCTATTTATAGCCTAAGAGAATCATCTTTTTTTTCGTGTACGACATGTGCTTGTTTGACACAGAACAGACACAATGCACCACTGTGAAAATGCACAGCATTCCAATTCCATACCAGCAGTCCCATCTACAAAATCTGCGTACGTGTCTCATTGTCAAAATATTCTCAGTGCAAATGTTGTGCATTCTCTCTAAATCCCCCCGGGGCAAAACACAAATAACCACCGAGTAATGAGGAAACAGATGATGCAAAAATGGAATCGTCCTCCAGACGGGGGACGCTGGAAACGGTTTGAAGCTTAAATAACAATGCTCCTGTAATACTTGGTAAGAAAAACAACAAGGCAACAAAACAAACAATAAAAAAACCAACCCCAGTATTCCATGTTATTTCCCAAATCCCCCCTGACCGTTTAAAGATGTTAGCAAATACTTTAATCGCATCATCGCTGGGAGAGCTATCTTCATAACTCTAACGAACCTACAAATCTGATCGTTTTACTTATGTTTATCCGCATTTAGGGAGCATTTGAAGAAAGGCACCATGATCTAACCATTGTGAACTATGACTCAAGGCAGGAGCTCTCAGTGTGATGCCATGGCATCCCACCATATGTCTCCTGATGCCTATATTCGTCTCGAGTCTTGGGAATAAAACCTTAAATATGGATTCCCAATGCAGTGCCCACGGGTGCCATAGTGCCTGCCAGCACCTTTTCTGGCACCCACCAGGTGTTTCTAGAAGGTGGGTGAGGTCATGTGGGGCACTTGCCCAGCAGGGTTCCTAAACGGCCACTGGAGATCAGTGCCATAAGTCAGTCTGTGCTCAGTGACAGCACAGATTCTGCAGGCGAAGAGCTACCCGCAGCTGGCCCTCAGCCAGTAACTGAACAACTGGTTGCAGCTGGCTCTGAGCCATGAGAAGAGCAACAAGAGGTTAGGTTGCCAGCTGAGCAGAAGTCACAGCCTACAGCAGAAACTGAGCCAACGCCTTGTAGCTCTGAAGCAGTAAACAAGGCTTCAGGAGCCACTCCCAGCCCACCTAGCTCACCCACACCCTTGCAGCACCGACACTGTCAGAGGCAAGCTGAGTTGCAGGAAAGGAGGAGGAGTGCGAGACTCATTGCCAGTCGTCAGCTGTCAACTGACAAGATGGATGAGTAGTGTCAAGAGGACTGCCAAGGAATTGGCTGGGAGCGTAGCTTGTTAAGACTTGGCTATAAAGTCAACCAGGAGAAACAGCAGTTTTATTATCGAACAAGTACCCATTGCTACTGAACCTTGCTGTTACTGGACTGCTGGAACCTTGACTCTTGGACTGGATCTGACTATTGGCTTTTCTGGAACCCCCGACCCCAGACTGGACTTGCTGCCAGAATCCCTTGACCCTAGACTTGGCATACCTGCTCTCTGGAACCCCTGACTTTTGGACTGGACCCTGTTTCGTCTCTGCATCCTTGCCTGTGACCTGCCCTGCTGAACCCCAGCCCCTGCCTCCTGGGAGGGCTCCACCAGTACAACCAGACTGACTGTGCAGTTTAAATACAACTGTTTCAGTTGGAGCTGCCTGCCACTGCATTGTTGGTTTAATTCTCTCTCACTACTCTTTCCCAGTGTATTTTTTATATTGTCCCTGTTCTTCCCTGCAATGGGGCTTCCTGTATCTGTATGGCTCCGCCTCCAGGGGCATCCGTTTTGTGCTTGTGCCCAGTGTTCCCTCTAAGCTGAGTTAGTGTGAGCTAGCTCACAGTTTTTTTAGCCTCCAGGTCACATGTCTTTGTCTTAGCTCAGGAAGGATGGGCTCCAGAGCAAACTAATTTCTGCGGCAGCCCAATCGCTCGCTCACAACTTCAATGCCAGGAGCTTACAAAGTAGAATTTTTGCTCACAAAACTCCACAGCTTAGAGCAGGGGTACCCGGGGGCCCGGTAGCCAAATCGCTCGCTCACAACTTTAATGCCAGTAGCTCACAAAGTACAGTTTTTGCTCACAAGACTCCACAGCTTAGAGGGAGCATTGGACTTGTGCCCACCACCCTGCATCAAAATTCCAAAAGTGCCCAGTGGCTCAAAAAGGTTGGGGACCCCCCAATCTAAAGGGTCTTGAAAGGAACAGGAAAGAAACAAACGGGAAACTCAAGACTGTTCTGTAGCTTCTTACTGTCTAACAAAGTACCCAGGAGCATGAACTCTGTATCTGCCAGGAGTGCCCATCTTCTATAAGCCTCTCTGAGACTCCTCCTCCTATCTCCAAGGAGCAGCTAATGCAGTGTGTGTGTGGGGGTGGGTCTGTGCCTGTGTTAAGTTCCTGTGTTAAGCATCAAGTCGCTTCCAGATCTTGCAAACTGAGGGCCGTGGCTTCTTTGATTGAAGCAATCCATCTCGTGTCGCGTCTTCCTCTTTTCCTGCAGCCTTCAACTTTCCGTAGCATGATTGTCTTTTCCTAGCATTATTGTCTTTGCCTATGAATTAATGTCCTCCAAAGCATCCTATCATGAACAGCCTTGCTCTGAGGTCATGCCAACTGAGGCCCGTGGCTTCCTTGATGAGTCCATCCATCTCATGTTGGGCCTTCCTCTTTTCCTGCTGCCCTCAACATTTCCTAGTGTGATCGTCTTCTCCCAGGGAGTCTTGTCTTCTCATAACGTGACCAAAGTACAATGTCATGCAATGTCATAGTTGCAAAATACTCTCATGGCTAAGAGACCTTTTGGGCCCATGAGGCTGTTCTCATTGCTGGGGTGCAAGGCCAGTTCGAGGTACTGACCCAAGTATGTTGCACCCCATTTCCTCCTGGTCCTGCACCCCTGCTGGCCAGGCCGAAGCCTGCCACCGACACTACCAGAGTTTGACTTAGACCCAGTCAGTGATGTCACGGACCCAGGAGAGGATGCGAGTCGTGTGCTGCGCTGCTAATGGCTGGGAGGGAGCCAATGGCTATGGGGCATTGGTCCTCCCTGCACCTTCACTGTCCTGTTCAGGCTGTTGCTACTTTTTGGCATGAGCACGCAAAGTCGCACATTTTTGGTTGAGTTCATTGGCTGAGCTATCCTAAAGCTATTTGTCCAGGCAAAGATTTCAGTCCAATTAACACTAACTCTCTAAGACCCGCCCACAGCACCACCGACATCGTATGATCCAAATAATAATTGGGGCATGTGTGTGGATGATGCCAAAGGGAAACACACACACACATCCATCGTATTATAAGTACGCAAACCGTCTGCTGAGAAGCGAAAAACAGAATTTGCCACCAAGGAGCTGAAGATCCATTTACGGCTAAGTGAAAAGCTGGCCCTTACAAGTTGTAATTTTATTTATAGTTAATCGTGTTCTGCTGAGTAAATTTAATTTTTGTCTCTCGCGCTTACAGGGCACGATGATTTGCGTCGGTGGATTTTGTGCCAAAGAAGCCCGCAGGAAAGATGGAAAATTGAAAATCCCCGACTGTTTATGGTCTGGTCACAGAGCAGCCCTGTCAGGCTCTGGGGCTATCTGTCAACCCCTGGGCAGGCACCCCATTGTGGAATGAACCCTTCAAGGGTGGTGGTCTATGGCTAGGGTTGCCAACTTCCAGGTGGCAGCTGGAATCCTGGGATTACAACTGATCTCCAGGAGACAGAGATAAGTTCCCCTGGAGCAAATGGTCACTTTGGAAGGTGGATTCTATGACACTGTACCCCACTGAAGTCCCTCCCCTCCCCACACCCCACCCTCTTCAGGCCTCACCCCCAAAATCCCCAAGTATTTCCCAACCCAAAGCTGGGAACTCTATTACTATGGCCAGGGGTCATTTCGAGCCAGAACGCACAGGAACACCACTCCGGGAGTAACACGTCCAAGAGCGGGCACATATGGTGATGCACTGTGGAAAAAAGCAAAAGCATGCTAACTTGATCTGTATTTCCATGCTTGTTGTAGGGTAGCTTCCCTGCAGAAGCAAAGGAAACCTAAAGTGTCTTCAGTCCAAGTGTAAAGCTGGCTCACCAGCTCTGAGTTGGGAAATCCCTGGGAATTTCTGGGGTGGAGCCTGAGCAGTGGGTGTTGCCTCCTGACACACTTCCGGTGATGTCAGGGGGTATGGCATATGCAAATAAGTTATGCTTTTTTTTCCCGAAATAAATCTTTATTGTGTTTAACAAACATAAATCAAATTCAACTTATATGTTAGCTTAAATACAAAACGTTGTCTTCCCCTTTGTTTCAGGGGCAGAACTTCCTCCTTTCAACCACATAATTCCATATAAACATAACAACATTTCAAACCATGGAATCTAACCAAGAATACCATTTTTGCCAAATTTCATAATATTGCTTGTCCTCTTTCCCTTTTAACCTTGTTGTTAACAAATCCATTTCTGCTATATTAAACAGTTTGTCAATAAATTGTTGTCTGTTTGGTACTTTTTCCAACTTCCAGTAACTTGCATATACTATACGTGCAGCTGTCACTGCATGTATCAAAATTTTTCTGTCTTCCTTAGAAAAGCCATCTGGTATAAAACTTAGGAGAAATAGTTTGGGGTCCAACTCTATCTTATATTGCATAATTTCTTCCAAGGTTTTCTTAATCATTAACCAGTACTGGCCAGCATACTCACACCGCCACCACATATGGATGAAGGTGCCTACGTTCTTTTTGCACTTCCAGCAAATCGCTGAAATAGACGTAGAAAATTTAGATAATCTAGCTGGCGGCAGGTGCCATCGATAAAACATTTTAAGCATGTTTTCTTTAAACGACACTGCCCTAGTGATTTTAATGTTACTAGACCATACTTTGAGCCATGACTCCAGATTAATGTTTTGTCCTAGATCTCACAAATAAGTTATGCTAATGAGTTGTGCTAATGAGCTCCTGCACCTCTTTTTCTACGAAATGACCCCGACAAAGGCTCACTCCAGATAACTGCAGGCGTGGTTTTTGTCTGTCGAATTTTCTGTCTTACTGAATATACTTTGGCGAATCTAAACTGCATACATGTGCCCCTGTAAGAACAAGGTGTGTCCTGCAATCTTTGGAACATTTGTTCTTAGAGGAAACCCACTACTTATTGGATCTTCTCATGCACCATACCATGGGTATGCCAGCAATTCGGACTCACTGTAACCAGTTCAGCTTCTCTTAGTCCCACTGATCAAGAAACAAGTGAAATACAAATCCCTTATTAAAAAATTACTAGATAAATAAATAGCTGGATCCATGATAATTTTTAAAAAACTTTTATAAATAAATAAACAGGCACTATTATGCCAAAAATCCATGGAATTTTTTGGAAGTTTCACCTACAGTTGTGTGAACTTGGGGTGTGCAGTTGGTTCTATTCGAGAAAAACAGCTGGGAAATACCTTATCGGCATTTATCAGCTATTCTTTCAGCCACATACAGAGGGGGGTGTATTTTTGGCTATTGAGCATAGCCAGTCCCAGATAATCCCATGACTTCATTAAGACTCTCTGGTTTGACATCAGTCTTTTTTCATTGCCGTTTTCCCCCCACTATTGGAAAACAATGGAAGATGGGGGCACCTTCTTTGGGGACCCACAGAATTGGATCCCTGAACTTGGGGTGGGGGCTTTTGAGGAGAGGTACCAGAAGCATTTTGTGCACCTCGGTGTCTAGTCATGCCAGCCACATGACCACGGAAACGTCTTTGGACAGCACTGGCTCTTCGGCTTGGAAACGGAGATGAGCACCTTATCCCTAGAGTTGTATTTGACTGGCTTTCAAGCAAGGGAAACCATTACCTTTACCTTACCAGAAGCTACACTAAATTTTTAGTCCCCTACCTAAAAAAAAATACAAAAAACCACCAGCCGCCCAGACCCCTGGATAATTCCCAGCTAGATTCCCCATTGACTATAATGGTCCCATAAGCTATAACGTAGCAAAAAAAATATTGGGATTTCCAAAAAAAACACCAGATCTAAATGCCATACCGGTATAGGAATTTGGTTATTTCAGGAATCCCAAATTTTTGGGGTCTAATATATCTGAATCTGAAAAATCGCATTTTTTTTGTGTGTATACCTTTAGTGTGAACTGGCCCTCAGACTGCAGAGGTCAACATAGCTTCTTCCAAGTACTCTCCATTAACCCGGCGGATTTACTCTACAATCAATAGCAATTTCCAAAGTCCACATGCCATTCCATACATTACACAGAACAAACCTGGGCTTGCCACCGGGCTGTTCTCTTGGAAGCTACCACAAATTCTGACTCCTCAGTAAGTAAATGATACCCACATTTGTAAACTTTATGTTTTGGGGATAACTTAATGTACAAAGAGGCCCAAAGATTTGCTAAGGACAGAGGCCCAAATAACGACAAGCTCACGTCCGTCTCGGTTTCCCTCCCTACGCTACTCATTGGATTACCCGTTGGAGTTTTCAATTAGCCAACAACTGGGCAGTACCTACCTGCTTCCGCAGCATCAGGTCTGGAAAAGGCAATTCATTCTAAGTGGAAGTACAAATATTTTGATGGCTCTGGCGGTGTTCAAAAAGCCTCCCAATTAAGATCTGAATGACACGGCTCCACCACAGTGGCATCACCACACTTGAAAGAGCTTCGGCCGGTGACATTTCCCCTCTCCCTGTAAAAAGCTCCATCATTTTAAGGAACAAGAGAGCTCTAACTGTTGCAATTATTGATTGTTTCTCCGCGTCCCAAGTTATGGGTCCCAGAGCCACCGTTCCATCCCCATTAACTCACTCAGCTCTAGCTGCTAATCCAATTTAGCGGGCCGCGTTTCTCCTGACTATCTTTTCTAGGCCAGGAGCTTCCATGAGGAGAAGGAGCCCTTTTCTCCGGCGGGCAAGCGTTGCGCACGTCTTTCACATCATGCTCCTTGTATGCAGCGACTTGCCATTATACAAATTGACATTTTGTAAAATGAATATGAAATTGTACAAACAGGGCGGTGGGGGGGGGAACAAACAGATAGACATGATGGCTTGTCTGCTCCCGACTTACCCATTGCTTGGCACAAGATCTCCACCGTCTTCTCCACTTCGGCCACAATTCGGCTTTCTGGTTCGGCAGTGAAATATGGGGGCTCTTAAGAAAAGACAGAGAAGGGGGGTCACTGATGGACTATATACGTATATTACAAATCACAGGCCTCCTTCCAAGTCCCCGTTGAGATTAAATGGGCACAGAGATCCTTGTTAAATTCAGCCGAGGGACCCAAACTCTACCCGTCTTTGCAGATCCCAGGAAGGGCCGTAGCCAGGATTTGTAATTCGGAGGGGCCTTTAAATAAGTTGGGGGCGCTGACATCAATCAATCAATCAATCAAATTAAATATATATATACTTTATTGTCATTGTACATAGTACAATGAAATTAAAAAGTGCCATCATTCAGTGACTCGCAACATATAATCATGCACACTCACACAGACATTCACGACTGCTTCTCCCTTGTAATTTACATAGCAACCAAACCACTGTTTCCCCCAGATTTCGGTCTCATGCAGCATTCAGGGCAATAATAGCTCTCGAGTAAAAACTGTTTTTTAGTCTATTTGTCCTTGTTTTGATTGTCCTATATCTTCTGCCCGAAGGCAGCAGTTCAAACAAGGAATATGCAGGATGTGATAAATCCTGTAGGATGTTCTTTACTTTTTTCAGACATCGAGAACTGTACAGTTCCTCCAGAAGTGGGAGAGGACAGCCAATTATCTTCTGGGCTGTGGTGATGACTCTCTGGAGTAAAACTCACTTTTGCGGGGTTCGCAGTCTGCTTGCCTATGCAGGGAAGCCAGCCATGTTTGGGGAAGGTGTGGCGATGGGGAGTCCTCCACGTGGCCCAGAGAGTTGGGAGTCCTCTGGGTGGCCCAAAGAGCCAGGGGCCTCGGGGGTGCATGGAAGTCAGGGAGCCTTGTGAGGAAGTCAGGGGGCCGGGCCCTGAAATGCCCCGCTGTAGCTATGGGCCTGCTTTCCACTGAGTTAAAACGGACAGAGCAGAGGATCTTGGTTCTTCAATCCACAGACAAGGGAGAAGCGCATTTAATACGGCCCGTCACAAATGGCCTACTTTGACTTCTGTTTTGAGTTTACAGCTTCTTTTCAGCCACAGCCTCATAAAGCAACCGCAACAATTATATGTGATGATGAATATGAATTTCAAAGAGCGCCGAACAACTGCCAATTTATAGTTAGGGTGTTGTGGGTTTTTTTTAACGCAGCAAATTAACATTGGAGCAGAGGGCGCTTTTTCATTTTACAGGCGCGAATCACAGAATATTTTAATTCTCAGCTTATAGAAGGGCCATCCCGGGAGGTCCATAAAGGTTTTTATTTACAACACCATGTTTCATACTTCTGTGTCTATACACCAACCCGTGAAGCTCGGGTTATAAAACATCAGAGTAAAAATAAATCTGCATTGGGGATATAAGCCAACAGTTTTCATAAGAAACTTAACAACAGTTTACTTTTGAACGTCACTCTATTATGGAGCAGAGGTCCATCCGTGGCTATGAGCCACAAGGTATAGATAGGACCTCTCAGTCTGGGGCAAGTGATGCTCTATATTCTTGGTGCTTTGGGGGGGCAACAGTGGGAGGGCTTCTAGTGTTTCTTGGCCCCACTGCTGGACCGCCTGAGGGCACCTGGTGTTTTTGGCCACTGTGTGACACAGAATGTTTGACTGGATAGATAGGCCATTGGCCTGATCCAACATTGGCTTCTCTTATGTAGGAGATTCAAAGTAAATTATACAGCCTAGGTTACCAGATAGAGTTGGGGGTCACAGTCCTGGCCTGGGGGCCCCCCACCCCTTGCTGGGACCACCCTGGCTCCATGTGAAGTGATGTTCCAGGCAAGCCAACATGAGTCTGCAGCTCTTGCCTTCAGCCAGCCCTTCCTTCTTCCACAGGGGGCAGGGACACAACCTCTAGGGCCACCGTGGCCTTCCAGTTTTACCCTGACCCTGGTGTGAATTGGGAGACCCAGCAGCTAACTCCTATTTTCCACGGATCTCCTGTCGTCACATCAAGTTAATCCCAGAGTTGGTTCAACCATGTATCTTTTAACACAACAATAACTGCTCATCAACCAAACTGTGACTGTGACCAACTTTTTGTCATACGGGCTAAAAAAAAGCAATAGGAGCTTTGCATTACACAACGACCAGACCTTGAATGCATCTCCCTCTAAACCATGGAGTCCTGTGAGCAAAAATTCTACTTTGTGAGCTACTGGCACTGAAGTTGTGAGCACACAATTTGGCTGCTGCAGAAATTAGTTTGCTCTGGAGCCATCCTTCCTGAACTAAGACAAAAATGTGTAAGCCGAAGGCTAAAAAAACCTGTGAGCTAGCTCACACTAACTCAGCTTAGAGGGAAACACTGCTTGCATAGTTCAAAGTTATTTCACTGATGTTTGCTTGGTACTTGCAAAGCATCTCTTGAATATAGTACGGGTCTTGGTGAGAGAGCTTATGACTGCGATTGCAAAAAACAGCGAAGACAGTAAGAATAAGGGAGCTGGTGCAAACAGCAGCCGCAGTGGGCAAAACGCTTTTGAGAGGTCCACATTGTGGGATCCTTGCTTGAGTCACATGCTGAGTTCTGTAGGTTCCTTAAAGGGTTTTATCTCCCTTTTCCTCGCGCCGAACAGATAGAGGCCAGGCTCTCACTGAGGAAAGTGTTTTTCTAACATTACGTACAGTTCAATCTATGAGCGACATTTGATGGTTCAGAAGTCCGTTTCCAAAGCACTACCCTTACCTCTCCCTTGCACTGTTATGTTCTTATGTCTGGGGCAAGGGATGTTCTGTATTCTTGGTGCTTGGGGGGCCACACCTGGAGGGCTTCTGGAGATCTGGCCCCACTGGTGGACCTCCTGATGGCACCTGGATTTTGGCCACCGGGTGACACAGACTGGACGGGCCATTGGCCTGATCCGACATGGCTTCTCTGACGTCCTTATAATACAGCTTCTTCACACTTCTTCCCATTGCAAAGCAAGGCCTTTCTACTAGTAGCAATCGACGTTTTTAAAAAAAGAAAATCACAGATCCGCTGGGATCGTTGTGTCATTTTCCTTAACTAAGCAAAGAGCATCTGCTACTCGATGCTGATTGTCTGCCATTAAACATGGAGGCCTAAGTCCAAATGGGTGACCTGAATCGCAATAAGAGGCTGCCATAAACCATTACCTGCCCCGCGAGACATCTATTTCACACTGACAGTGCCTTAAACTGGACCAAATGCTCTTCTGAAAGGCCATTATAACCCCTTCCAAATGGACCGCATTATGCGAAAGGCGTGGAACGGGGGCAGTTTGCTATTACACAACGGGAGGATTTGAAATAACCCCAATCGGAGCGGAAGAGCGTAATGCAAGAGCTTCAGCCATGTGGCACCGCTGCAATGCCCTGCAGAATTGTACGCGCCGACCGCAAAAACAACGCAGAAGCAATCGGGACAGCAGCAGCATTTTTATGAGACTCAGCCGAACGATTTAACATTTAATTAGCACCAACGCGGAGGTTAAGAGCAGACAAGATTTGTGAGGTTAGAATTGGCAAGGGCCAACAGGACCTGAGCATCCTTGCTCCAGGGGCTGGCATCCCTGGATTAGAGTCTCAGATCAGTCCTAGGATTACCCAAAGCATCATCATACAGCTACCGTATTATCAACATGGATGCTGAACTCATCTAAGCTGGCGGTCTTCAAGCCGTGGGTCAAGAAGACCCTTGGGGGGCTATGGAGCCCCACTTGCTGACCCCCAGACCCCTACGGAGCTGCCATTTTGGACTGCCTTTTCAAAGGCCCTGCTGTTAGTGCACATATAGAGTGAGTGAGAGTGTTTACACAAAGAGCACCCTTCTCCTTGTATTCGTGCACAGATCAGATCTAATAACTGAGCTGAAACTAGACATCTTTGAAATTCCTGGGAAGCTCGAAAATTCACAGACATCAAATTCATTGCCACAGGAGGTGGCAGCAGCTACAAGCATGGACGGCTTCAAGAGGGAATTAGATAAACATATGGAGCAGAGGTCCATCAGTGGCTCTTAGATAGGAACTTAGTATAGATAGGAACTCTCAGTAGAAGAAGAAGAAGAGGAGATTGGATTTATACCCCGCCCTCCACTCCCCAAGGGAGTCTCAGAGCGGCTTACAAACTCCTTTCCCTTCCCCTCCCCACAACAGGCACCCTGTGAGGTAGGTGGGGTTGAGAGAGCTCTTTCCCAAGCTGTCCTTGAGGGAACAGCTGGTACAGAGCTATGGCTTGCCGAAGGTCATCCAGCCAGGTGCAAGTGGAGGAGTGGGGAATCAAACCCGGTTCTCCCAGATTAGAGTCCGCGCACTTAACCACTACACCAAACTGGCTCTCAGTCTGGGGCAAGTGATGCTCTATATTCTTGGTGCTTGGGGGGGGGGAACAGTGGGAGGGCTTCGAGTGCCCTGGCCCCACTGCTGGACCTCCTGAGGGCACCTGGTGTTTTTTGGCCACTGTGTGACACAGAGTGTTGGACTGGATGGGCCACTGGCCTGATCCAACACTGGCTTCTCTTATGTTCTCTTATCATGGCTCTGTACGTATTAGGAAACTTAAGTTTTCTGGATTCCGGGATAAAATGCTGTTCCCGTTCTATTCAAAAGCACAGATGATAAGGCCAATGGCAAAGAAGTTCATGTCTCGGTGAACATCTTACAAAAGGCGTGGGACTCCAGTTCAGCATACTATTCTGTCCACACTCAAAAATAACCATTCTATATATAACTCTAGACCTTTTCCTAACTCCAAAACTGCAGGCCTATGACCCTCCTTGCTAAATTATCGTTAATCTCAGCTTCCAGCAAAGGGCAGTCCTCTGTACTACCTTTATATACGAGTTCTCTCATGGGTCCTTAATAGCCTTGCTTTTTTAAAAAAAATTAGGCCCTCTGTTATCCTGTTTAGATTTAACACAGCTTCCGCCCACAGGGTCAGATCAAAGGCACAGACCTTATGACTCATTCCTGCATTTCCACTTTATGACACCACTGGTTTCCAAGTGAAGGTCAAAGGGAAAAAAGGAGGATGTTCCATGGACCATGCTGTGTCTGGAGCCAGGATTATTTATTAGAACGTTAATACTTCGCCTTTCTTCGTGGTTCAAGGATGCCGCGACATGCATCCCTAACAACCAACGACAGATTTTGAATTAGCGGGTTCCTGACTGTGAACTAGTCAACTGACCTTTGCCTTGTCCTCTTTCAGTTCTAGTTCAAATCATGATTCAGGCAAGTGTATTCAGAGAGAAACCAATTCTAACACACAGCATTTCCTCACTATATTGGAGAGGACTTTAAATAACCCGCAAAGGGTATAGGTCTTCTGAACGCCCTAAGGTAACAAAAACAAAAATCAATACAGGTACTTGCAGGTACCAGACATGAACATTGAAGGGATTTGTGAGACGCACTGAGGTCCATAAATTGTACTCTCAGAAGAACATATCTTGTGCAAGAAGAAGAAGAGGCGACTGGATTTATACCATCCCTTCACTACCTGGAGGAGTCTCAGAGTGGCTTACAATCTCCTTTCCCTTCTCCTCCCCACAACAGACGCCCTGGGAAGTAGGTGGGGCTGAGAGAGCTCTCTCAAGAACTGCGCTTGAGAGAACAGCTCTGAAAGGACTTATGACTGACACAAGGTCACACCAGCAGCTGCCTGTGGAGGAGCGGGGAATCAAACCCTGATCTCCTCAATTAGAGTCCGCGCTCCTAACCCCTACACCAAACTGGCTCTCAAGACATTTTATGTTTCTTTAAAACTGAAAACCTCACTTTTTTTAAAGATATGAGATGTTGAAAGTCCAGTGGAAGACAGCACAACCTGGAATGTACCGCACGCTTCTATTCAGAGGATATAAACTGCTAGACTAAAACTCTACAAGGTATATGAAATCTCTACCAATTCAAGTGGGCCCTATGTGCTCCTCAGCGCTGCATTCTGGAATTCACAACAAGCCCTCAAATAGTTAGAAAATAACTAAATTCTGTTTTCTCGCAGCTTACAAATAATAACCCAAGAAAGCAAAGGACCCTCGCCTACCCCAACCATAATGCGAGCGGCCAATCTAGATATGGCAGATAAAGACACCCAGCTCTCGTGCAAGCAGATTCCCCAGTAACTGAAGACAATCCTGCATGGGACAGGTGCTCCACACCTGCATGAACTCAAACTATCTGGCCTTTAGCAACTGAGTCCTGGAGGAGGCTACAGACTTCTCCAGAGCAAGGATCCACACCGTAGCTGGTAGTCAGGGGGTCTGTTTTTCAGCAGAGCATGGGGTCTAGGCCACAGTCTGGGGTTGCAAGCCTAGCAGCCTCTATATCCTGGTCGCCTTCCCTACCTAGAGCTTAAATCCCCTGAAAGGGAGAGAAGCCACATCTGGACCTCAGCTTCCGCCAGCTAGGGCTTGGTGGAGTCCCAGTCCTGCAAAGAACTTTATACAGCCACCTTAGTGGCAGGAACAAGGGCTATAAGCATGGTGCTTCTTTGCTGTTGTGTTGCCTACTCAGGGCCTTGCTGTCTACACCATTCCTGCTGGGTGGCGGGAGAGCCTGGGGGGCTGATAGTCTGGGTCTGGCCCTACAGGACAGATGCCCCCGTGTTGGCTGAGTCGGCAGCATCTTCCTGAGAGGCAGTCTCAGCAGCAGGCCCCCAGGTTGAGGCCTTGTAGCCGAGGGCATCTGGGTCCTGCCCGATATTGCCGCACGTCCCCTGAGCCCCCTGATCTTTCTCTAGCTCCTCCCGTTTGACATCCAAGGAGTGTGTTCATGAGTCTGAGTCCAACCCCGGTGGGTCCTGACACAAACGGCATGCAAGAAGCGGCCGGGTCAGGGATGAATGGAGTGGAATGGAATTCGGTGTAAAACCCATTGATTTGTTCAGGTTCTGCTGTTAACAGCTGTAACAAAAATCCCCCCCCCAAAAAAACCCTTTATAAATGCATGAAAACCAACCATGCACACCAGCAGAGCTCTCATTTCAGTTTTCTATGCACCGTGTCATAAGAGTGACGAGCCATCATCTGCGGCCAGGCAAGTTATTCTGCTGAAGAGCAGTCACTTCCATCGGCAGGCACCGGGGTGTGAACAGAGGAAAGGTCTACGGCTCGGAGCCTTAATAGACTATAGATTAGATCAAGGATATCAAACGTGTGACCTGCAGGCCGGAACTGGCCCCTGAAGGGCTTGTATCCAGCCCTTGAGCGACTGGCTCCCTCCTGCTCCCTGCATCGCAACTTGCTTTCAGCCGGCTCTCTCAATCATGCAGGAGAGAGAGAAACCCAACCTCCCTTCCCTCTACTGGCTGTCTCCTTCCGTCTCTACCCCTCTCCTCCGTTGAGGAGGAAGGGAGGGGGGAAAGAGAGAGGGAGAAAGTGCTCAAGAGGAGCAAAGTCCAGGTCCCATGACACCTTCAAGAGCCGAACAACCTTTTATTTCAGGTACAAGCTTCCGTGTGCATTCTCACTTCTCCGGGGTGGCTGCTGCATTGCAGCCCGGCTCTTTCAATCTCATGGGAGAGATAAAAAAACCAATTTCCCTTCTTTCGATTGGCTGTCTCCTCTCCCCTCCTCCTTCTTTGGGGAAGAAGGGAGGAGGGAGGGAAAGCAAGAGAGAGACCCCACTTGAGAGGAGCAAAGTCCTAGTGCCACAGCACCTTTAAGAGACCTACAAATTTTTATTTCATGTTTAAGCTTCTGTGTGCACTTCTTCTCCAGGGCAGCTGCCGCGTCCCAGCCTGGCTCTCTCAACCACTGCGTGAGATAAAAACCCTACCTTCCTTTCCTCCTTTGGCTGTCTCCTCGCCCCCCCTCCTTTGGATCCCATGGCACCTTTAAGACCAACCAAGTTTTATTTCAGGCAGCTGAAAACTCCTTTGTAATCACATTCAGTTGGCTGCAAGCTGTTGTTTGTGGTCGCTTTTCCCTTCCGTTACAGTGCAGAATTACGGTTCCCGGGCTGGTTGCTGTGGGAAGGATGTTCAGCTTTATTGTTTGGCATAATAAACAGCCTTACTCTTGCGTGTTAACTCTGAAGTCTTTGAGTGGGGTTTGACCTGGAGTTTCGGGGACTGGAGCCCGAGAAGGGAGCAGTTTGGGGAGGAGAGGAACTTCAGTGGGGTATAATGCATACCGTCCACCTTCCAAAGTGCCCATTTTCTCCAAGTGAACTGATCTCTCTCACCTGGAGTTGTAATCCAGGGGATCTCCAGGATTGCCTGGAGGGTATGCAAACAAATAAACAGAATAATCTGTCACGCCATACAAACAACACTAGTGACTTCCATCTTCTTTTCTATGTATCTAATAGCCAAGGCGCCCCCTGCGTGCGGATATCTAAATCTGCACGTTGGGGGCACCTAGGGGGAAGAGAGATTTCCCTGCACACTTGGGGACTCCCCAGGTGTGCAGAAAAATCTTTAAAGTTTTTAAAAAAACCTATACGGGGGATATTTAAATCCCCCCAAAAGTAAGAGAGCGTTCCCTGCGCATATGCAGAGAACGCTCTGGGAACTGCGGCGGGCCAGTGGCTGGGAGCCGCCGAGGCCTCACCGCCAGTGCCCATGGGGGTGAGATCGGCAGGCCCGGCAGCTAAGAGCTGCTCAGGCCTCGCCATTGGTGCCCAGGGGGGAAATCGGCGGGCCCGTACCTCACCGTCAGAACCGGGGAGGGAAGATTGGTGGGCCCGGCAGCTCAGAGCCACATGGCCTCACCGTTAGTGTGGTGGGGGGTGATTGGTGGGCCATGGCTCAGAGCCGTGCAGGCCTTGCCGTTGATGTGGGGGAAGGGAAGGATTGCAGCCTGGGCATCACCGGAGGGGGGAGGGATGGCTTACTTGTGGCTGCTTCCTCCTCCTCCTCCATGTGGAGCTCCTTCTCTCCCCCCCCCCCACGAGTATCGCGCGTCTCGCCTCGTGTACAGTTCTAATTACAACGATAACAAAAGACCTAGCAAACGGTTTTGCCACTGTGCATAAATGACATCTACGCCAGTTGAATAGTGACCTAATAGCGCTTGAAAGTACAAGTCTCTCCTTAGACTGATGCAGTCACGGTTCACGGTGCAGAGTTTCGAATAGAAAAACACAAAGTGGAAGGAACGGGCTCAGGGATAGCCGCAGCACGGACCAAAGCAGCGGCAACGGCACGCTCAGGTTGATTCGCCGTTTCTTAGGGCTTTGTCAGGCTGCTTTCCTTAGTGATGGAGCCCGCCAAGCTCTGTTAAGATTCAAAATGACACGAAGTCTACAAGCTATTCCAAACAGCTAGGATTCAGGCTCTGATCACCAGTCCATTCTGGCTAGCTAAAAAGCTTATACATACTCGCACTAACATCCCTTTGCACATCACACATAATTCAGTCTGCTACTGTCATTCATCTGCTATTGCCATTCGGCATTGAAACCAGCTTTATAAAGTTTATATCTCCAGCACCTCATGTTACATTTCGTGGCATGCTGGCTCTGGCTCGGCCCGACAAAGCAACATTTATGTCAGATCTGGCCCTCGTAACAAATGAGTTCGACACCTCTGGATTAGATTGTTAAACGTGAAAGCATTTCTCACCTCTCTCCCCTTCAAGAAAGTCCTCCCCAGTTCAGTGAAGGTAGCACAACAATAAGTATTAAGTAGAAATACTACAGCCAGGAACACCTGTAGGGATAATCCTCTTCAGAGGGCACATGTGCTAACCCTTTTGGTTGGAATAGGCCCCTGTCAGGTGCTGTTGTGTCCCTCTTTCCACCACTTCAAAAAAAACAAGCAAAAAGGAGGGCACTCTATCCTTTATTCCTCCTCTTTTCTCTCTGTTGCATCTATCATTATTAGCCTTTCCCCCCCCCCCCCCCCCCTTAGACAGACATTCCAAACTGTCTTTGTGCTAGAAGGCAAAAGTTTAGTAAAATATATCCATATCGAAAGGGCAGAGAGTCCCCCGATAGCAACAGCATTTTTTTTATGATGCTTTTTTAAAAAGAGTTAGGAAGGGGGATTTCTCCACTGTGCTGTTTGTCACTGTTCCCTCCACGTCATTTTCCCTGCCAAGTGGTCAACAGCGATGAAGCATTATAGCCTTCGCACGGCTGCCTTCTCCCACGAGGCTGCCCTGTCCTGACGTCTTTGTATCTGGGCCTTTTTCTCCCCCCCCCCTGCTTTGTCCTGGTTTTTATTTCCAGCCATGGCCTTGGCTTTAAAAAAGCACAATTGTTCATTTTACGAAGTGGCAGCATTTCATAAACTCCCACTAAAACGGCAGTACAAATATAACGACTTAGAATCATTGCATTAAAGGGCCTGCAGGGTGGGGGGGAAGCTTTTGTTTTAAAATTAGTCCTCTCGTTTTCAAATTAGCAGGATAGCAGAACTTAATCTTCAGGTGGCTAGAGTGGAACAGGTATCGTCTTATCTAATCTCTAGCAAATCTTCCCCAAACCAGTGCTGTGCGAGATCAAGAACAAGCTACCCTTTAAAAATTATAACAACCGCAGCTAATAAAGACCAGGGTTTGGAACCACCTCAGTTTATCTGTCCCAGAATTATATGAAGACATCTAGGGGAAGGTTCTGCCACCCTTGGCAGGAAATTGCAGCGCAGCTACAGGGGAGTAACACAATAAGGATTGTTGGGTCTCTTGATGCATCACAGATGCAACTCACTAAATTTATAGAAAAGAAACATTTTATGGGAGCTTTTGGCACATACGACTTTAGTGCGCTGATGCATGGGTATGTGCGGGCAAGAGCGTCTTTTGTTTTAGAGAGGGGCAGTGGCTTGGCATGCAGAAGGCCCCAGGCTCAAGCTTCGGCATCTCATAAGAACATAAGAGAAGCCAACGTTGGATCAGGCTAGCAGCCCATCCAGTCCGACACTCTGTCATACAGTGGCCAAAAACACCAGGTGCCCTCAGGAGGTCCAGCAGTGGGGCCAGGACACTAGAAGCCCTCCCACTCTCCCCCCCCCCCCAAGCACCAAGAATACAGAGCATCACTTGCCCCAGACTGAGAGTTCCTATCTGTACCTTCTGGCTAATAGCCACTGATGGACTTCTGCTCCATATCTTTATCCAATTCCCTCTTGAAGCCATCCATGCTTGTAGCCATCACCACCTCCTGTGGCAGTGAATTCCACGTGTTAATCACTCTCTGGGTGAAGAAGGACTTCCTTTTATCCCTTCTAACCCGACTGCTCAGCAATTTCATGGAGTGCCCACGAGTTCTTGTACTGTGATAAAGGGAGAAAAGGACTTCTTTCTCTACCTGCTCTATCCCATGCATAATCTTATAAACCTCGATCATGTCACCCCTCAGCCCTCGTTTCTCCAAGCCAAAGAACCCCAAGCGCTTCAACCTTTCTTCATAGGGAAAGTGTTCCAACCCTTTTATCATTCTAGTGGCCCTTTTCTGCACTTTTCCCAATGCTATAATATCTTTTTTGAGGTGTGGCGACCAGAACTGTACACAGTACTCCAAATGAAGTCGCACCATCGATTTGTACAGGGGCATTATGATACTGGCTGATTTGTTTTCAGTTTCCTTCTTAATAACCCCCAGCATAGCGTTGGCCTTTTTCACTGCAGTCGCACACTGTATCAACATTTTCATTGAGTTATCTACTACGACTTCAAGATCTCTCTCTTGGTCAGTCTCCACCAGTTCGGACCCCATCAACGTGTATTTATAGTTAGGATTTTTTTGGCTCCAATGTGCATCACTTTGCACTTGGGCACAGTTCAAAGGATTGTATAGGAGGTGATGGGAAAGACCTCTGTGCTTGAGACCCCGGAGAGCTGCAAAGAGGGGCCGTGGCTCAGGGGCAGAGCATCTGCTTGGCATGCAGAAGGTCCCAGGTTCAGTCCCCAGCATCTCCAGTTAAAAGGACCAGGCAGGAGGTGATGGGAAAGACCTCTGTGCCCGAGACCCTGGAGAGCTGTAAAGAGGGGCTGTGGCTCAGGGGCAGAGCATCTGCTTGGCATGCAGACGGTCTCAGGTTCAAGCCCTAGCATCTCCAGTTAAAAGGATCAGGTAGGAGGTGATGAGAAAGACCTTGACCCGAGACCCTGGAGAGCTGCTGCCAGCCAGTGTAGACAAGACCATCCTTGACAGACCAACGGGCTGACTATGTATAAAGCAGATTTGTGTACACTGAAATCAAAAGGTGAAATTTAATACGTAAGGCTCTACATGAGCCTGGCACCTGTAGCGCAAGAAAGAGATTATGAGCCGGCATGGCTGAACTGGTCACTGCGTATCACCAAAAGGTCAACATACGGTTCTGGGCATCATGCTGCTTTATGAAGCTGGGGAAATGGGAGGGCTTCTGGAGTTCTGGAAAACTCTGGAGCGCTGACAAACAGCACGGTGGAGAATTCCCCTTTTGGTGGACCTCCTGAGGACACCTGGGTTTTGGCCACTGTGTGACACAGAGTGTTGGACTGGATGGGCCTCTGACCTGATTCAACACAGCCTAGGGTTGCCAGCTCCAGGTTGGGAAATACCTGGAGACTTTGGAGGATGGTGTGTTTTGGGGAGGGGAGGGGCTTCAGTGGGGTAGAATGCCATAGAGTCCACCTTCCAAAGTGGTCATTTTCTCCAGGGGAACGGATCTCTGGTGCCTGGAGAATCAGTTGGGATCCCAGGAAATCTCTAGCCACCACCTGAAGGCTGGCAATCCTAAAAGGCCTGAATGATGTGTTGTTGTTTTTTTTAAAAAACCAGTCCCTGAATATAATACATTAGTTCCCAGCCTGTGGGTTGGGTCCCCAAAGTGGGTCACAGAGCCTCTGCACGTGGGTCACAGATGAGCCCTCCTAACAGCTTCCCCTACTCTTTCGGTTGCTCTCTTTGGTATTTCGGAAACTGGGATCTGCCCCTGGTAACGATACCTTGGGCTGGCCTGGGCCGAGTAAATTTGGACTTACGATACTAAAAAGCCCGGGAGCCGCAGATACAAGGCCCATCTCTATGCCAAAACTTCCTTCTGCTTCGCGCCACGAAGCCCCGTTCCCTGTGGCGTACTCCACAAATATTTCATGTGCACAAATGGGTAGGCATAATCGAGTTCTTAAGAGCTACTAAAGCAGATTTTAATAATGTAGGCGAGGAAGGAAACACCTTCAAGGAAGCTTAGGGGGAAACGTCCCTTTTGTGCGGGGAGCTTTCTATCCCTTCTGATTCTCGTCAACACCCCAACCCTCAAATCGGTCCCCTCGCTAATTAAGAAACGGCTCTGGTCCATTGTGGAGCTCTCTCTACCTTTTGATGAATCATCTACTAATCTGTTAGCTTCCTTTCCTCCTAGACACAGGCACACACCCCGCGTCGGCACAAATGTATAAGCAACAAAATACGGCATGCAGAGCTGACACGCATTGTAGACGCTCGCAGCCCACTGTGGCCTGCTCCACGAATGGCATAATAAAAACACCCAAATTGTTCCTGATTTCTTTTAATCCCCTCGCTCGTATCTCAAGCACTTTTCCACACGTCATTTATCCCTGGCTCCGATAGACCCGACGCAAGAAATAAATAAAACATCTAACTCATCAAAGATGTCATTGGCTGTGTTCACACTGGAGTGCTGGAGCCTGCTGGAGCTGGCTGCAAACGGCTGGTTCCGTAAAATCACGATCACACTAACCTCTCCTTGTGTCGCCTTCAAGCGGCTCCCCCACGTTCACACTAACGACAGGGGTGGGGTGGAGGGTTTTGGGGTTTTTTATTTTTTTCACCGCTTGCGCATGCGCATAAGCGCTCATGCAGGCAGATGGGAAAAAAATTTTCGCGCGTGCGCAGCACCATCGGACCGAATCACTGCTTCCTTTAGACACTTGAAAACGCTGTGATATTTCAACCCGAAAATAGCCTCATTGTGACCGCAAACTCATGTACACAGTAGAACTAGCCTCCATTTGCACATCTGTCCTTTAAATGTAGGTTCGTATGGGCGCTCACGCAAATCTCACTAACTGCAAAAAAAATGGTGGACGAAAAGCGGAAGCCAGAGGCTTCTGCGGGGAGGGGAGGGGGGGTTACTCGGAAGTGCCTCGGAGACGGCTCAGTGTTTACACAGCACACAAATGCGGCTGCAGGCAGAAGAGGACAGCTGAGACCAGCAGGGGAGCTGGTCTCGGATTTCCGACACTTTGGCGCACCTGAGTGACAACTGGGGACGAGAGCCAGCTGTTACAATGTAAACGTGCAGATTGGAGCCGGCTGCAGCCAGCTCAAATCTGCAAGTGTGAACGCACCCATTGTGACACCTAATGTTTCGGGTCCCCCCCCCCCCCCCATTTTATCAGAGTTCTGCTGATAGACCATCTGCACAGGCAGAAACAGGGCCTGAAATACCGTGGCAGGCAAAATCCAGTGGTACTGCCGCAAAATTAAATTAGTCATAATAAAATGGTGGGGAATATTAAAAAAAGGACTTAAAATCATAAATACATGACATGCACCTCTGCACTTTCAAAGAAAGCTGGGAGGTCAGTGTTTGAACACAAGAAAGCAAAGAAAAAAACCAAACCACCCAGTTTGGTGTAGTGGTTAAGTGCGCAGACTCTAATCTGGGAGAACCGGGTTTGATTCCCCGCTCCTCCATTTGCACCTGGCTGGATGATCTTGGGCAAGCCATAGCTCTGGCACAGCTGTTCTTGAAAAAGAGCGGTTTCTGTCAGAGCTCTTTCAGCCCCGCCCACCTCCCAGGGTGTTTGTTGTGGGGAGGGGGAGGGAAAGGAGACTGTAAGCCGCTCTGAGACTCCCTTGGGTAGTGAAGGGCAGGGTGTAAATCCAATCTCTTCTTTTTCTTCTTCTATATAAATAATAAAAGGTAAAATCAAAGTTCGCATAGTAAGTCCTAAAATAAAAGAGGTCCATGAATAAAATGGGAACCGATTTTGCAAAGAAGAAACGAACTGTGTTTTGACTTTCCTTAAATTTTTCAAAAGACCTGATTATAATCTACGTCAGGCCCATAGCCACGGAGGGGGGGCGTTTGGGGGCAATGCTCCCCACAGATGAGCGCTGCCCCCTCAGACTATTTTTTTTAAAAAAAATATTTTTTAAAAAAATGTAAGATGTGTGTGGGTGTTCCAAAATGACCCCAGGCACAGTCAGGGAACTTCAGTCTCATTCCACCCCCCCTTTTTTTCCAGGCCCAAAAATACATAGGTTTTAAAAAAATGCAATAAAATAAAATAAAAAGGCAAAACAATTGGAAACCCCCCCCCCCTCCCCAGCTTACACCGAAAAGTAGCCCGGAATTAAATCTCTCCAATCGAAAGGACTAGAGGAGGACTAGAGGTCGCAGAAGAGCTGGAGCTGCTGCTTCTGCTGCTGCAAGATGAGCAACGGGTGTGGCCAGGGTGCCCCCCGATTTCCCCGTGCCCCACCAACCAAGATTTTCTGGCTATGTCCCTAATCTAGGTCATAGGTAGGGTTGCAGACTCTGGCTTGGGAAGTTCCTACAGATGCAGGGGTAGTCCTGGGGTAGGCAGACTCTAGGGTGGGGAGGGACCCCAATGGGGATTTGACACCCTAGCCTAGAGTCTGCCTTCCAAAGGAGCCACTCCCCCCAGGGGAGCTGATTTCTGGAGGCTGGAGATAAGTCGAAATGGTACTGCATTTTCAGCAGCTGCTTCACAGCATCTTGGCTAGGGCTGCTAGGTCTCTCGCTGTGAGAGGACACCTTCTGTTGGCGACCCCCATGTCTCACCACTGCTCTGCTGGCGGGAGGAAGAAACATTAACACGTCTTCTGGAGGGAAAAATACCCCGGATGTGACATGTCTCTCTAGGAATGGCCGGAAACTCTACTGCACATGATGTCACCTCTGGGTTTTCACAGGAAGTGACATCACACCATCACATCAATGGCACTCTCCCATGTCCCTGTCTTCTGCTGGGTACCAACCAGTGGCCGGTTACCCTAATCTTGGCTGGAGTTTGCGACACCGAGAGTCAACACGGCTAGACAATTTTCCGTTTCAGACAGTTTCATTACAACCCCCTGAAGCTCTCAAGGGTAGCAGGCACCTAATTCATCTGGTTATAGAAGTCTTGTTTTTCTTTCATGCTTCCTAAGTCATGCCTGGGTCTTCGGTTAATAAATAGACTACCAAAGATAGTTTCTTTGATTAACGAGTATTTTGTAGGGAAGAGTCCCTTGCTATTGTCTTCTCGCAATGTTTTGTTTGGCATCAAGGCAGGGTTGGTCTGCTGCAAAGGAGCCCCAGGAATTATGAGAACAACTTTCCGAGGCCAGAGTTTGTGTTTTTTGCTCAGGAAGGAAAGCTTTGTCCAACACGGTTTCATGGGGCCATATCAAGGAATTTCATGTGAGCTGGACGGCACCCGGGGACTTCTTCATTAAAGGGATAGCTTACTGCCCGGAAACCAACAGAACAAGAAGTCCAGAACAGAGAACTGAAGCCCTCCTGTTTGTAAAACTAGCACGTTTGCCATTGTTGGTCCCTTACTGCCCTCTGCTTCGACAAAAGTAGTTGCTGTGCTGAAGGCACACTTCCCCCCCCCCCCCCCCAAGCTCTCTTCTTACTCTGCACAATTTTTTTAAAGATTATCTCAGCCTCTGTGGACCAGAAAACCAGCGCTACTGCTTCCATGAGCGAATCTTCATTCTCGCTTTGGTATAAGAGAAGACGCTGGCTGTCAGAGCTGCATCCCATAACTTCTTGTGTGCGTTTCCCAGTATGCTCAGATCATCAGCAGAAAAATCAGCTATTTGCACCTTCATCAACAGAGTCGTCAAAGTCAAAAAAACCCATCTATATCTGCATCTACCTACCTACCTTGAAAATAGGTCCAGGTAGTCAGCCATGTTGAGCTGAGCCTACCACAAGGTAGCTGTTTTATTACAAAGGAGCTTCAGGAACAGAATGGAAAGGGAAATTGCTGAATTACAAGTTATTACAACACTAGGAACAAAGACCTCCCCAGGACTCAACAGAGAGCCAGTCTGGTGTAGTGGTTAAGTGCGCGGACTCTAATCTGGGAGAACCGGGTTTGATTCCCCACTCCTCCACTTGCACCTGGCTGGATGACCTTGGGCAAGCCATAGCTCTGTACCAGCTGTTCCCTCAAGGACAGCTTGGGAAAGAGTTCTCTCAGCCCCACCTACCTCACAGGGTGTCTGTTGTGGGGAGGGGAAGGGAAAAGGAGTTTGTAAGCCGCTCTGAGACTCTTAAGTGAGTGAAGGGCGGGATATAAATCCAATCTCTTCTTCTTCTTCTTCTTCAACAGGGATATTGGTTTCTTATCTCATTACATATGCTAACTCATTCAGTCCTCACATATGTATTTTCATACAGAGGGACTATACGTCCTCTGTATTTTAGTGTATTTCTTTTTCAGAATAGTTTATTAGAATACTGAATGCAATACAAGGGATATTGGAATGTTTGGCTGACATACACTGTTCCCACTTTGAAAGAGAAAGTAAAAATGATGTTAGGTGACCTCCACACTCTGGGAACAAATGGAGAGTCTCGGATTTATTTTGACATGTTTATTGCTTTACAACTGTTGACCTTATAACCTTAGCTTATTTAATTCCGTTTTTTGCAGAGCTTAAAACATCTCATGTCACATGTTAATTTGCTGTTCAGCCTGTATCTATAAGTTTGAAATCTAGCTTCCTTTCAAATGCATTTGACAAAGTGTAAAAGCTCATACCTTGAATAAACCTTTGTTGGTCTTAAAGGTGCCACTGGACACTAAATTTGTTTTGGCTGCCTACCTGCCTGTCTACCTTCTATCATCTATTTATACCCTACACTGGACAATACAAATTAGGAATTCTAAATGTCATGCTTATAAGAAGAAGGTCCACAGAGGCAAAATCGGGGGCTAGCTTTGGGAAGCCAAAGGACAGACCTTCTTATTCCGAAGCTGCTCAGAAATTAGGGGCACACTGAAAACACAGTCCAGAAATGGTATTTTGTTCATAATGTCCACACTAGTGGTAATCAAGGCTCTGAAATGTCTGCGACTGTAATAAGAAAATGCCCAATGCTTCCAAAGGGAAGGTTCTGAATTATCCATTGTAAATGAAGCTATATTTTGGCCGCTGTCCCGGCACCGTCCTCACAAGCTTCCCAAACCTGAACGGCTGCAATTCAGAGATCACTGAGATCAGTGGAACCCTGATCTCATATGGATCTGTGGACGAGAGGCTGCCTCCCTTTGTCCCTTTGCAAAAGCCTTCTGGGAAGGAACTTGACATTGTTAAGAACCATCGAAATGCAACGACTTTTTGTTACAAAACAAAGAAGTCTGGGGGGGGAAAAAACAAGCTCCCTTCGTTACTCTCCAAATATCTGGATGCCTTTAAAGGTCTTCCGTGGGATTTTGCAGGCAGTTTCTACATCAGTTATGGGGCCATCAGAATGTCCACCAACCGGGCCAGAACCCCAGAAGCCCTCCCACTCTTGCCCCACAGTATGCAAGGGTAGCCAAAATTCCTTAACGTGACAGCCACACAGAATGAACATCAGATGTTTGAGCGCGGCAAGACATGAACAAATATTACACACACGTTTTTTAATTGGAAAATATGCAAATTTGCTTTTTATTAACATTAAATTAGGCTGTGTGAAATGGCCGTATGTGGCTCCCGAGCTGCAGTTTGGCCACCCCTGATTAGAACATCATTGCCCTGGACATAAGAACGAAAAACAAGCCATGTTGGATCAGGCCAGTGGCCCATCCAGTCCAACATTCTGTGTCATACAGTGGCCAAAAAAAACCAGGTGCCATCAGGACGTCCATCAGTGGAGCCAGAACTCCAGCAGCCCTCCCACCTTTGCCCCCCAAGCACCAAGAATACAGAGCATCACTGCCCCAGACATAAGAACATAAGAGAAGCCATGTTGGATCAGGCCAATGGCCCATCCAGTCCAACACTCTGTGTCAGACAGTGGCCAAAACCCAGGGGCCATCAGGAGGTCCACCAGCGGGGCCAGAACTCCAGAAGTCCTCCCACCTTTGCCCCCCAAGCACCAAGAATACAGAGCATCACTGCCCCAGACATAAGAACATAAGAGAAGCCATGTTGGATCAGGCCAATGGCCCATCCAGTCCAACACTCTGGGTCACACCGAAGAAGCGGAGTTAAAAGATACTAGGGAAAGTCCAGTATCAAACAGGTTTGCTACGGGCCAAAGATGGACTTTCCCCGTGTGATCGCTCCAGCATGCACTCATGGTGTCGGGGATAGTCTGATCAGGCTATCCCGACACCATGCCGTTGTTTTTTCCCCCTTCTCAGTATGCGCATCATCGCATACTGCCGTAGGAAGCCCTCAAGGCGGAGATGCGATTCATCGATCCCCGTTTAAGCACATCGGAAAAAAATGGCGAATGCCCCCCCCCCGACTCACCCGCGATTGCGTCTGATCACGCAGTGGTGGGCTCTGCCTGCAGCTTTGCAGAACTGTGTGATCACGCAACTGTAGGTCAAATTACTCTGGAGCAAATAGCCCCACTCCCCCCCCCCCCGGATTATCTCGCTCATGTGACCAGGACCTCAAATTTACATACGAATTCCAATTCAGAAGCTTCCCCTTGGATTCTGGTTTTGAAATGTTTCTGTTGATCTATGGTGTGATCTTTAAGAGCCTCTGGATCTAAGATCTTGTTTGGCATCTTTTTCTTTTCTTTAAGTTCGATAGATTTTTTTTTTTGTGGTTGCTGTTTCGCTTGCATATAGATTACTTCTCCATTTGGTTTCTTTTTTTTTGAAATCCACCATCCAGATGATTTTTTTTTAAAAAAGTTTTGAGCTTTTTCCTATAAACCTGAGGATTCCCGCAGGGTTAGAGAAACATTTCCCGTTTCTGTACTGGCTCCACTAATTAGATTTTTTGATCCTGACTCTGAGGCCAAGTTCAGAATCAGATACATTGACACACCAATACTTTCCTAAAAAATTCCTTCAGGAATGTGCTGGCGGTTATTCAACGCTTTAAATTACTGCTCAAAACCAAGTCACGACAAGCACCTTTGTAAGCATTTTACCTGGTACGTGCCTTTTGTTTCCATGATCACGTTTCAGGATTCACAACTGCATGCAGTATAACATCAGTGTTAAAGGGAAAAAGAATATCCTTGATGGATTTCCAGCCAACAAAGAGGAACAGCTGAATTAATTTCAGAGATAACCCTAGTTCATCTCTTTTGTTCCATTCACTGGGGAGAGGTGCAACTGTAAGGTCAGCGAAATATTAAAATCTCCGTTCCTCTTTCCTATTGTACTTCCGTTCAAGGCTCAGTTGTTTTACAAAATAAAATAAAGCGGCCTTACCCAGGATAGACAGGAAAGCGTTTGCTCTCTCCGGCTCCGTGGCGCTGTCTCTCAACTGCGCCTCGCAGACGTACATCCCAATGTCAGCAGAGGTTGGGTTGGCGATGGTGAGGCATCTCCCAAAACTGCTAACTCCACTGGTTATTTTGACTCCATTTCTCTTCCAGGCGATGCTTAATTTCTCAGTGGGCCTGCGAGGGTAAAAGTCATGCCAATTATTACTGTGAATTATGTTATCTGCAGTAATAACACCCTGAACATATGACTCACCTAACTCTTCCTGGGCTGCAGGCATATTGAACGCCAGACGCTTTAGAAATAAATCCAGATGCAGTTCTGAAGTCTAAAAGCCGCCACGCTTCGAAAGCGAGGGGACGGCTAGAGTTCCGTCCAAAAGGCAACGTGAATTGTTACAGTGATGGAGCTTTTAAGCGCTAATTATTTGGTTGGCCTCAGCGGGGGGGGGGGGGAATAAACCACGACTCTGGGTCTCAGCTGTACATTGGTGCTTTTATTATAACTCAAGTGCGCAGATAGGACTGGTCAGGCCCGTAGCCACAATTTTCTTTGTTTGGGGGGGGGACTTACATTTTTAAGAGGGCAGTTAAATGACAGTTAATTAAATTAACCTGAATGCTTTCTTGCCCTGTGGAAGGGAACTCAAAAGGCATTTAAATGAGAACCAGTTTGGTGTAGTGGTTAAGCGCGCGGACTCTAATCTGGGAGTACTGGGATTGATTACCCACTCCTCCACTTGCACCAGCTGGATGACCTTGGGCAAGCCATATTTCTGGCACAGCTGTTCTTGGAAAAGAGCAGTTTCTGTCAGAGATCTCTCGGGGCCCCCTACCTCACAGGGTGTCTGTTGTGGGGAGGGGAAGGGAAAGGAGTTGGTAAGTCGCTCTGAGACCCCCTTGGGTAGTGAAGGGCAGGGTATAAATCCAATCTCTTCTTTTTCTTAAATGCCCTCTGAGCTGTCTTTTCCCAGATCTCATGATCCCTGCCCCCCCAATTCCACAGTGAGAGGGATAGACAAACCTGAGGGCAAGCCGCACTGCTCTCACCCTGGCCGCTGCCAGCAGCAGGCAGTGGGGGTCTCTCCCTCAAAAATAAGGTTTCTGGCATGGCTAGTTGTGGGGCAGGGTTTTTAATTAAGGGGGCAGGGCCCCGAAATGCCCTACTGTGGCTACGGACCCAGGAGTGGCTCTGACTGTTTTCCCAGGGAGGTGACAATCAACCAGCCCTCCTAGTGTTCCCTGAACATTTCAGATCTTTATCTCTTCCAGGACGAGACTCCCTTCCTGCACCAACTACTGTTTTCATGGCCACAAGAGAAACGTTTGTGTTCCCTGGATTCACTCGACAGCATTGAAGCCTCCAAAGATCGGTGCTTGACTTTTGTTATCCAGAGTCTTCTGTGGGAGCTGAGCAAACCTTCCTCCTCAATTTTATCTCATCAACGGCTTAGCAACATCATCTGATCTCATTTCAAAATCTAACACAATTTAATCAGGGCATTATTAGCTACGAATTGTGTAGATGCAGGCCTTTCCCGAGCCTCCAAGGTATACGACTTTGGTTTTCTTCTTCTGTATGGATAATTTCATTTTGTTCCTCCCTGGAAACAACCTGCATATTAACCCAGGAACAAAGTTCGACAAACTAACCCCATAATCTCCGTGTCTAAGAGACAGCTAACGGGGCCCTCCATCCTCTGTCTTGACACTTGGAATGATACAGATTGGCCTTCCTCCTGATTCAGGAGGGCATGATCTTTGCAAAGAATTCTCATCTTGGTGGGATTAATTTTTTGGGGGGTAAACGTTACCTGCCATTGGCTACACATTCCAGTACGACTTCGTTACTTCCGGCTACCACACTAGTATTGACCGGCGGTATCACTATAACAGGAGCTCGGCTGGTGGAGGAAGAAGCACCAGTGCCTACAAAAAGAAGGAAAACAAGCTATTACAATTTATTTATTGATTCATACTCTGTATTCCTCCCCAACAAGGGGACCCAAAGTGGCTTACAACATTCTCCTCTCCTCCCTTGTATCCTCACAACAATCCTGTGAAGTAGGTTAGGATGAGAGAGCGTGCCTGGACCGAGGTCACCCAGCCGAAGAGCCAGGGCTGTCTTAAGACATTTCTGTGGTCATGTGGCCGGTATGACTACATGCCGAGGTGCCCAGAATGCTGTGACCTTCCCACCGAAGCAGGACCTATTTATCTACTTGCCATTTCTTGCTTTCGAACTGCTAGGATGGCAAGAGCTGGGGCCAGAGACGGGAGCTCACTCCGTCACGCAGCACTCGGGTCTCGAACTGCTAAACTACCAACCTTCCGGTCTGCAGTTCAGCGTCTGAACCACTTGAGCCACTGCAACCCCTTTATAGATAATACTACAAAAGTATAAATATAAGTGTTCTCTGAAATAGCGCTATAGTCAAGACCATAAAATAATTTCTGACGTGTACATGAACCTAGTTTATTGTTATCCTTTTTATTTTTTAGAAGTGCTCCTAAAATGTACGTTTTGAGTATAGTTTGATTACGACAACCATAGTGATACTAAGACGTAATGGGACATATAATGTAATAATCAATGTCTAACAGTTAATATTAATAGTAACCAATGGTAACAAATGCTAGGCTTTAATAATAAATGTATACAGCATGTAAAAACCTTCAGAACACGATGTATTTTAAATGTTTATGTTAAATGCACTGTACTCACTCTCAGGGCTCATTTAGTAGCAGGAGCTCCTCTGCATATTAGGCCACACCCCTCCTAATGTAGCCAATCCTCCAAAAGCTTACAGGGGCTACTGTAAGCTCTTGGAGGATTGGCTACATCAGGGTGTGTGGCCTAATATGCAAAGGAACTCCTGCTACGAAATGAGCCCTGTTTACTCTGATATTGATCGTCCTTGTTATGAATAAGTTATAGATTATTATATCTATATCTCCCATCCCCCCTTTTCTGCATCCCTATTTTAATTTAAAATAACAACAATAATACAAAAAGCTATTTTAAAAAAGGAAGGCAGTTCCAGCAAAATGTCAGAATTGCACTCTGTAGGTGCTCAGAGGCAGGCGATGTCTTCCCTACTCTCCTGGTCAAGTGCCGCCCTGTGGCATCTAACATGAATCAACAGCAAGGGCTGAAGTTACAAAAAGATGCATTGAAAAAAGAAATCAAAGAAAAATGGCCAGCTGGATTTGAGTCCAGTAACATTGCAGAGAGCAATGAGATTTTCGGGGTCTAAGCTTTCAAATATCCAGGCTCCCTTTTGTTAGAAGTAAAACCTACAAAGAGAAATCCCTTTCTTAAAAGAGAAAAAAAAAAGACAGAATAAGAGGAATCAATGGATATATCTAAATAAAGCAAATTTTGGAAAAAGAAATTCCCCACCCCGTAACAGCGATGTCCACATCAAATACACCTTTTCTGCACATGCAAAAGTCCACTATAGTTGCCATTTTTTTGGATGCTGCCTCCTTCCGTGGTCCCTCAGATGTTAAAGCTGGGGGGAAGGCGGAAAGAGGAGAGAATGTATTTTTATTCTGTTCACATTTTCCAAGTATAATCTGAAGCAAAACCCAGCAACCGCGTGCTTTGCTTTTCAGTTCCATGCCCAGCGCCAGCAACTTTTTTTGGTTATTGAAACACAAAATGTGACTGCACTGCTTCCCTTCCACCCACCCCCGTAATCATCCACCCAGGGGGTTATTGCGCTAAGTCAGGGGTGGCCAACCTGTGGCTCGGGAGCCACACGCGGCTCTTTCACACATATTGTGCGGCTCCTGGCAGGGCGGCTGGGGAAGCAAAGGGGAGGCATGCTTTTTCTCTCTTTCTCCCTTCCTTCCTTCCTTCCTTCCCTTCTCCCTCCCATCTATTTGCTTTCCTAGTTTCTCTCTCTCTCTTTCTTTCCACTTCTTTAATTCTTTCTTTCCATCTCTCTCTTTTTCTCTCTCTCTCTCAATATCATTAGCAAACAAGTAATATCATTATCAATAACCGGTTTTCCTTGTTTGTTTTTATTTTTGGCCGTCCCATTTAACGTTAATAAAAAGCAAATTTGCATATTTTTAAAAATAAAAACGTGTGTGTGTTATTTGTTCCTGTCTTGCAGCTCTCAGATATCTGACGTTTATTCTATGTGGCTCTTACGTTAAGCAAGGTTGGCCACCCCTGCGCTAAGTGGTTGAGTCCGAGCTATTCCATAAACAAGGACAACCGAATTTGTTGCAAAAATTCTATCAAAAATGTTCCTGGTTTTTTTTTCCTTTCAAAGGAGCGAGCCTGGATCCAATGGAAGGCATTGAAATCGCAGTCTCTGGCACCCCCTCCAATGTCCCCTCAGGAAATAGGGTAGCCAATCTCCAGGTGGCGGCTGGAGATCTCCCACTATTACAACTGATCTCCAGACTACAAAGATTAGTTCATCTGGAGAGGAGTAGACACTTTGAAAGGTGGACTATACAGTATTATACCCCACTGAGTCCCTCCCCTCCTCAGACCCCATCCTGAAAATCTCCAGGTATTTCCCAACACAGACCAGGCAACCCTATCAGGAGAGTTGATTCCTTGGGTCACGGTACCCTCGCGGAGTGAGCCTCTTCCCCCTCCTCACTGCAGCCCATATGTGGCTGTTACTTCATGCGGGTCCCAAGACCCCAAGGATCAACTTTCTTGGGTTGGAAAGGACTGCTGGGGAGAGGGGACAGCGGGGGACATCAACAGTCCTGGATTGCTGGGTCCAACTCACAGCCTACCATCAGAACTGCTACCGAAATCAGTACAGATCAGTTTCTTGCAGAGATACAAACAATTTTTTAAAAGCCCACAGTCAGTGGAGAAAAACCTTCTGCATTGTCTAATCGTGTACAGGATGGATTGGGTTGCCAGCTCCGGAATTGGGAAACAGCAGGAGATTTTGGGGGTGGAGCCTGAGGAGGGCGGGGTTTGGTGAAGGGGGGACTTGAATGGGGTACAAATGCCACAGAGTCCACCTTCCAAAGCAGACATTTTCTCCAGGGAAACTGATCTCTGTCGTCTGGAGATCAGCTGGAAGGAGTAGAAAAATAGGAGGAGGAGAAGGAGGAGGAGATTGGATTTATACCTTACCCTTCACTACCTAAAAGAGTCTCAGATCCCTTTATCTTCCCCTCCCCCACAGACACCCTGTGAGGTAGGTGGGGCTGAGAGAGTACTGCCCTTGAGAGAACAGCTCTGAAAGAACCTGTGACTGACCCAAAGTCGCAGCCGCATGTGGAGGAGCAGTGGGGAATCAAACCCGGTTCTCCTAGATTAGAGTCTGCACTGCTAACCACTATGCCAAACTGGCTCTCCAGGATATCTCCAGCCACCCCCTGGAGGTTGGCAACCCAACTGATGGGAGCCCTCAGGCAGGAGTCCTTGAAGCACATCTATTTCCCTCGAAGACTGTCCCTACTTTAATCTGCGAAATGTTGCAGGGTCCGTGTTTGCCGAAACACCTGAAGTTTTTAAACTGCACCAACTAGCAAAACTTTTCACTCCAACTTTCCCATAAATCTTCTTCCCCCTCTTGTTAAGGGTTCCAGCCAGTTATTTCCTGTTGCTTTTATTATCCTCCGTGAGCCCCTTTCTTATATCGGCACTTGACACTTCATGTCACTGAAAGGGAGGAGATCAGAAGGGCTGCTCTAGAGCAAAACGGAGGGCTCGGTTTCCCAAGAACAAATAAATTAATCTCAAAGAGGCTTCCGCCGCTGCTCACTTTTATTTTTTAAACCAAAGATTTGCTGACTTATGTTTTTTCAGATCTATGCACGTTCCGTTTCATCTTGTTACTTCCACGCGGTTTCCAAAGGACCTGTCGGCCCTTGAGTGAGTTCTTTTAAAAGATTTTTATACACCAGGGAACAAACACGAAATTAACAAAGCCGCAGATCCCAGCAACTTCAATCCCCTTTTCCTTATCAGAAGGGTAAATAACCTACATCTGCTCTTCTTTGGTGAGTCTACAAACTGTAAATAATTTAGCTTATGCAACCGTCGGCATACGCTAGGAAAGGGGAAAAAACCACGCTTGCTATATTAGTGTTATTTCTTCTTCTTCTTCTTTTAAAAAATGTCAATGCGTGTATTTAGTGAGTCAATTAAAATGCCAGTTTGGTATGGCTTTGATTCAAGTGACTCATTTGTGGGGGAAACACAGCGATGGGTTGGATCCAACAAGCTTTTCTGCTAGTGAAAAAGGAAGGCATTGCCGATCTTTGACCATCCTAAAAAGGCTATGCTGACAATCATGGGACATTCGTGTTCAAAAGCCGTGTGGGACGGGGGCTGACATATGAGCAAGAATTGAGTGAGACTGGACGAGTTGGCTGGATCCAACCCATTGGTTTTTCCTATCTGAAAAAAAGGATGTAACAACAGATTGCTAAAAATAAGGATTGCAGCAAAAGAATTATGGGGGGGGGGGATTTAAAAAAAATACATCTAAAGGAATAAAAATCTGAACTGACTCATCAAAGACTACATATTAAGGCAGCTTAGCGTTATCAAATCCACTCTTCTGAGTCAATGCAATTTAGGAGACGCAACAGGAAGGTTCCCAAGTGTTCAATCAAAAATCTATCGACAAACGGCCGAGGAGAGAAATAACGATGTCGGCATATTCAGGACTTAATTTTTGTCCCAGATTACTTTTCCATACACATTAAGCGCAACGATTCTTTAAAATACAGGTTATGGGCAAGGAAAACAGAAAGTCAGGACACAATGTCTTCAGGGACGTCAGACTGCAATTTCACAGCAATGTTCAACTGGTCTTGGTCAGATGTCGGGTTGCCAGCACCGCCCCCCCAGGCTGGAGGCGGAACATTCCCATCCCTTTCCACCAATCAGCTGGCCAGCAGGGGGACTTATCAGGACCTTATCAGGAGGGAGGCCCAGGCTACGTTGCCAGCAACTTGGCGATGTTACTTCCGCTGTGTACTGGAAGTGACATCATCACATCAGCCACATGACAGAGACACTCTGGTATTTGGGGCAAAAACTCTATGGTAGAAGCCATTTTTACCATAGAGTTTTTGTCCAAACGCCAGAGTGTTGCCACACTGTCACAAAATGATAACGTCACTTCTGGTACACGCCGGAAGTGATGCTGCCACATCACAGTCGATGTAGCCTAGGCCTCCCTCCCACTTCTGGTACCCCCCCTTCCTCCACTGGTTGCCAGGAGGGCCCATGGCCACCCTAGTTGGATGTGAGGTGGAAGCACATTATACCATAGGAAGGGCCAGGATCCAGAGAGAGATGGTGGAAACTGGGGATTCTGTATCTAACCACATTCTAAGAAGAAGAGGAGGAGGAGGAGGAGCTGGTTTTATACCCCGCTTTTCACTACCCAAAGGAGTCTCGGAGCAGCTTACAATCTCCTTCCCTTCCTCTCCCCACAACAGACACTCTGTGGGGTCGGTGGGGCTGAGAGAGCTCTGAGAGAGCTGTGGCTGACCCAAGGTCACTCAGCTGGTTTCATGTGGAGGAGTGGGGAATCAAACCTGGTTCTCCAAATAGAGTCTGCCGCTCTCAACCACTACACCAAGTTGGATTTTATCTCTGGGGCTTCGTGTCATTAACCATTTGAAACGGTAGATCTGCATTCTCTAAGGAAAGGAGTCTAGTGTTATTTTCAATCTGGCTTAAGTAAGGTCGAGCAGAGTTCCCACGTTCTGCTCCTAAACTTGTTCCCAAGTTTAACTCAGAGTTTGGAGCATGGACAGCTTCAAGAGGGAATTGGATAAACATATGGAGCAGAGGTCCATCAGTGGCTATCAGCCACAAGGTATAGATAGGAACTCTCAGTCTGGGGCAAGGGATGCCCTGTATTCTTGGTGCTTGGGGGGGGGGGGGTTTAAAAGTGGGAGGTCTTCTAGTGTCCTGGCCCCACTGGAGACCTCCTGAAGGCACCTGGTATTTTTGGCCACTGTGTGACAGAGTGTTGGACTGGATGGGCCAGTGGCCTGATCCAACACTGGCTTCTCTTACGTTCTTATGTTCTTAACTCTGCCCTGTACTTCATTGCTCCCATAATTTCGGTTTAACTCAGATGATGTCTAAATAAAATTCTAGAACTGGAGCAAGCGCTACAAATTCCTGCAACTTTCCCTCCCCCCCATTTCACCAATATGCATCCATAACTGTGGAGAAATGCCCTCCACCCAAGTGTGAACCTCAATATTTCAATCATTGTGGCTGCACTCTGTCTTGTGTTGAAACCCAGCTGCGAATCCAGAGCTGGCAGGAAGGAGAGGGGTTGTACCTGCATAAGTTAATGGCTCTGGCCAAAGTAAGACAATGGGTTAATCATCGCACACCCTTGCTATAATGTCACACTTGAAGGGACAGAGACAGAAGTCAGCCAGATGGCTAGATAGTAAACCCCTCCTCTTGAGGCCAGAAGGGCTGAATGACCTGGGAGGGGAGAAACCTCTTGTAAAGGGAGAGTGTAAACCAGGGGTCTGTTGGAGCGGGAGTGCACAGGAGCGCAGCTCCGGGAGTGAGGAGCCCAGGGGGCGGGCACATGACCAAGCCCCACCCCCTCCTCAGCTTCCCCAAGCAGTGCAGAGGCGCAGTGCCCCGGGGAAAGCCCTGCTAGGGTCTTTATTGTTTTTAATGTTTTGTTTTAGTACTGATAATTTTATCATTGTTCCTTTTATGACTGTGTGCTGCTTTTCCAGAGACTTGCTCAAGGTGGCATATAAATTTTCTAAGTATACCATTTTTTATCTGGGCACATGGCACATAAGTACTGGAGAAATTTCACCAACCCTTCAGCAGCTTCCACCCCATCAGTTTGGTGTAGTGGTCAGGAGTTGGACTCTAATCTGGGAGAACCGGGTTTGATTCCCCACTCCTCCACATGCAGCTGTGGGTGTGACCTTGGGCCAGTCACAAGTTCTCTCAGAGCTGTTCTCTCATGAGCAGTTCTCAAAAGACCTCTCTCAGCCCCACCTACCTCACAGGGTGTCTTGTTGTGGGGAGGGGAAGGGGAAGGGATGGGTGGTGCACGTGTCCTGGGTATCTCAAGTCTACTTGAAACCTGGTGGTTTCAAGGGAGCAGGAAGAGAATGAGGGTGTGTTCTTGACGCTTATTTTTATCGCACAAAGTATTGGATGGGGAAGGGAATGGAGGAAGGAGCAGGTCAGTTTCACTCACCCGTGGAGTGGAGCCTGAGGGGTGGGTGTCGCATTCCGACACACTTCCGGCATGTCAGGGGGTGTGGCATATGCAAATGAGTTATGCAAATGAGTTATGCTAATGAGCTCCTGCATCTCTTTTTTCTACGAAATGACCCCTGGTGTAAACTGTCCGGACACAGAGAAGTTCTGTTTCTCTTACGGCTTCTGACCAGGGAGGCACCAGTTCACATGGGATTCAGGCTTTACCTCCGGACTCCATTTTGTACAGTCCACATGGCAAGGGACCATGGGGAGAAGTCTCAGCCATGAGAACTAAGGTACTGCTGCGACTTGAAGTGTAAACGTTGCTCAGGGTAAGTATCGAATGTAGGGAAACGGCATCAGGCAAGCTCACCATTCCTGGAGCATGACAGCTTGTAACTGTGAAGTTGCCGTAGATCGCCTCTCACCCTCCCCCCAGGTATTAGGTTGTGCAAGAAAAGCAGGAGGTACGGCTGAGCCTCTAAATGGCAACACAGGTACCGAGTGCGAGACATACAACTCGGTTTAGCCGCAGTTGCTGGTGGCAGTGGTTTTTAGCCAGGGAAAGGGGCATCGATGTTGAACAGAGGCTGGGGCAACCATGGAGTTTTCTGAACTCCCACTAACCAACCAAAATGAAATGGGGGGGGGGGGTAGTCTGTTCCTATCTGTTGATAACATACTGCAAAATAACAAGGCAATCTCAATAAGGCTGCACCCAAAGTTGTGTCAAGATTCATTTGTGTGGTGTTTCGCTGCTGTATGCCCTCGTTTCTTTGCATTCCTAACAAATCACACACAAAAAAATGTTGCATACATAATCACATCAGGATGTTCTCCCCCCCACACACACACACTGTAATGTTTTCTCCGTGGGCCTATGCACGCTATTAACTCCAGGAAGAGGAAATGATGTATACAAAACTGAGTGTTTCGGTCAAGCTATTCGTGTCATTGAACGTTCGCAAGTTTTATACTTTTAATCGTTTTTGTTATTTTGCCTTTGCGTTCTGCCTTGAGTCTTCCTTGAGAACAGTGGCGTATAAATATTTTGACAAATAAATAAAGGGAAAGAACCAGCAGGCGTGGTCAGCTGGGCTTGTACCAAATGTCAAGATGGGAAAGAGGACAATGGACAAGCTCTAATGCAGTGGGCTCCGCTGTGGAAGCATGCCGAATTTAACTGGGAACTCCGAAATCTGGGGAGCAAGTGAGAGGATCTTGGGAACTTCCTTAGCTCTAACCCTGGAAAGAACTGTCTTATCCTGAGTTTGAAATAGACAAGTGATTAGAAGCAGTCCATGCGTAAAGGTCCAGCAGACAAAGTACTAATTGGGCCCATAATGCTCACCTCCACCTGCAATGCTACAAACGTGGTTTCTCGGTTCTTCAAACGCTTTAAAAGGAAGCACAGAACGGGCAAGGGCTTCGTAGTGACCTCTAGCCGTTCATTCTGGGGGGGAAAAGATCCTCTTTGTTCAGGAAATAGATAAGTAGGGGAGCTGGGGGGGGATTTTTATTGTGTCGGCAGTGAGATGGATATAGGCAGGGGCCTCATCTGCTACTTATTATTAATTGCAAAGAGAACTCCGTTGAATAGCATTTAGGCTCGTTTTCATTTTCATTCATACGGCGTCCTCGAAGCAGCCTATTAGCAAAATTAGTCATCTGATAATGGCTTCTGAACATGTGGGGTTAAGATGGTGCTGATCAAGACCTAATATATTTCTTTTGAATCCTGACATAACAGTGGAATAACGCCGGCTCTTTCTCTAATGGGGGGCTAATGTGTCGGGGCTCCTAAATGGCGCATAATATGTCACTTTATTCAATTATATTAAACTCATCACAACGCTTCATGATTGGCCTACAGGACATCAGTTGAAAATATAATTATTAGCAAGCCTTGAACAAATACGGCGGCGCTTCCGATTTCCTAAAAGGGTCCCTGTAATTAGGCAGCTGTATTACCACGTCCACACGGCACGTTGTGAACCAGGCAAGGGCCCCAGAGAACGTTCTTGATTTCAGTACAGTCTCCACCAGATACAAGTCGTCAGCCTCATCATTATGGCGGTGTTCTTCAAACTTTCCCCCGCCCAATTCCTTTTTTCGGTTTGCCCAATTTACTGGTGAACTGTGGAGGGGGAGCTCTTTTTTTCTGGTGCCCATCCTTTCGGTAACTAAGTGGTTGACGGAGCTTGTTTTACGGCGGCTGTTAGTATGGTTTTGTTGTTTCTCCTCTAGCTCCGTGAGCTCTGGTATATCAACCTTCTAAATGAAATAAAGATGCCAAAGCAAAGGGATCGCAATATCCCACATCACGGCATCTGCCAGGAGTCCTCTGGCCACCAGCAGTATACTCCTGGATACTTGGGAGACTCCTGGAGATTTGGGGGTGGAGCCTGGGGAGGACAGGGACCCCAGTGAGGGACACTGCCGCAGAGTCCACCCTCCAAAGCATCCATTGCCTCCAGGGGAGCTGATCTCTGCAGTTTGGAGATGAGCTATAATCCTCAGGTCCCACCTGGAGGTTGGCATCCCTTTGTTGTGTTCTAATGGCAACCGCCATGCAGTCCGGCCATGCGGTCCGGGGCAAGCACACGGCCGGGCACAGATAGAACTTCGCTCCAGAACACAATAGACTGGCCGGATTGTGATGTAGACCAATTGGCCAGCCAGGATGCAAATAGGGGCCAGTGATCTGGGGAGACTTAATTGTAATCCTATCAGAGAGTGTGGGCGAGGCCGGAGGCGCAGTTTAGATGCACATATAAGCAGACCCCCGAGCCCAGCCCAGCCATGTGTCCCAGAACTTCCTAATAAACCATGAGCAGATTTCACTTGAATGCATCTTTGGACTAAGTATTATATACCCTTTGAAGACAAGGAAGAAGGAGGAGGAGGAGGAGATTGGATTTATATCCCACCCTTCACTCAGCGTCTCGGAGCAGCTTACAGTCTCCTTTCTCTTCCCTTACCCACAACAGACACCCTGGGAGGTAGGTGGGGCCGAGAGAGCTCTTTCGAGAACTGCCCTTGAGAGAACAGCTCTGAGAGAACTTGGGACTGACCAAAGGTCACGCCAGCAGCTGCATGTGGAGGAGTGGGGAATCAAACCTAGTTCTTGACCAATTCTTAAAGGAGACTGGAGCCCGGCCGGAGGAAATGGTGGTGCTATAAAGAATGAATGAGCAAAGATGGAAGCTGGGGAGATAGTTTGTCATTCCAGCATTTGCTTTTCCGCGGCATCCAGGCCAAGCAAAGGACAAAATAAGAAATGCACACCTTGAAAACAAATCTTTGCCTCCACTGTGCTTATCTTCTATTGACACTACTCGGGGGGGGGGGTCCCCGGAGGAATGAACCTTCTTGCTTTCCAACCCAATCCCAGATGTTGTCCCACTGGCGCTGGGGAAATTAAGTCGCTGCTTTATTCAGGGCGCTTTCCTATTACTGGCCCAGCAGCCGACCGAGCTCAAAGCTGGCGTGTGTCTCTGTTCCGTGCTCTGAACTGGTTTTCTGACAGCTCTTTGAGCTCGAAAGCGCAATTTGGCAGCTCACAGCCTGGTGCCGACCTGACCTTCCCCCAGCGCACAGTGAGGGGCTTCTTCTTTTGGCAAAGGAACATAGCACCCGCGGCATCATTAGAGCTTTTAAACGGGGTGTGTGAATACATAGATGTGACGCGTTTCAGCTAAAAAAAATTGCTCAGGTAGCTTTTCAATCTCATCCCCCCCCCCCCCAACGCCCTCCCAAACAGCTTCAGTATCAAACATCTGCCTTGCAAGCGGGTGCGATCTTATTCAACACCAGCTCAAAAGGGACTGGTTCCATGGATGGCCTTTCAAAGGCCGATGAGGACCACGTCCTGTGCCAGACAACCACCAGGGGGAGCCAGTTAGTTTAAAACTCCCACCCAAAGCGGCAGCGGCGGGGGGGGGGGAGCCGGGGTTTTGCTCTCTTAATGATGGAATCTGCAATATGACAGCCGAGATTTGAGAAGGAATTTAAAAGAGCTGATCAGTGGAACCGATACAGAGGAGAGCGATATATTTTTATGATATACTCAGGGAAGAGAAACATCCTTGTCAGCGCCTGCAAAGGTAGCAGACTCTCAGGAGGAGAGAACAGGCGGTTCTTGCGAGATCACAAGGAAAAAAGTTATTAGAAAATGTACACGGGAGGCAGCCGGGGGGGGGGGGGGGGGTGGCATGCCCTGGTGAAATGGACAGAAATCACACGTCCTCATCGGTCACATGATAGATACATCCTTCAATGATACAGCTGATGTTACAGCCGAGAGGCTGTAGTTACAGCAGCGGTATTCTGTTAACTAATAGAGTTAGTTGGGAATTACCTGGAGGTGTTGAGGCTGGAGCCTGGGTAGGGCGGGGTTTGGGGAGGGGAGGGGTCTTAGCAAAGTATAAGCCCATAGACTCCGCCCACCAAAGTGGCCATTGTCTCTGGGGGAACTGATCCTGGCTGTCTGGAGATCAATTGTAACAGAAGGAGATTTCCCAGTGCTACCTTGGAGGCTGGCAAACATATGTGACATATAGTACCTGTGCATGCCAAGAGCGGATTCAAAGAAATCACATGTCCAGGGGTCAATTCAAGGTATTTTTTTGATCTTCCCAAGCAAAATACAATTTCGGCTCAAACCCCCCCCCCCCCAAATTCCTGAACAGCACAACACAGGTTCATAGAAAAAAATCATCAGTTTCTTGGGATATAATTTTCTTTTTAAAAAAAATCTCCCAGCATTCAATACAGAACACTTATTAATTCATGGGTCCAGGGCTCTTTTCGTAGCAGGAGCTCCTTTGCATATTAGGCCACACACCCCTGATGTAGCCAATCCTCCAAGAGCTTACAGTAGCCCCTGTAAGAAGAGCTCTGTAAGCTCTTGGAGGATTGGCTATGTCAGGGGTGTGTGGTCTAATATGCAAAGGAACTCCTGCTACGAAATAAGCCCTGCATGGGCCAGTCACAAGTTCTTCCAGAGCTGTGCTCTCAAGGACAGTCTTTGAAAGAGCTCTCTCAGCCCCACCTACCTCCCAGGGTGTCTGTTGTGGGGAGGGGAAGAGAAATGGGATTGTAAGCCACTCTTGAGACTCCGAGTGAAGGGCAGGGTATAAATCCAATCTCTAGTTTGCTGTAGTGGTTAAGTGTGCAGTCTCTAATCCGGGAGAACTGGGTTTGATTCCCCACTCCTCCACTTGCAGCTGCTGAATGACCTTGGGCAATCCATAGTTCTGTCAGAGCAGTTCTTGGAAAAGAGCAGTCCTCGAAAGAGCTCTCTCAGCTCCACTTCCCTCCCAGGGTGTCTGTTGTGGGGAGGGGAAGGGATAGGAGATGGTAAACCGCTCTGAGATGCCAAGTGAAGGGCAGGATATAAATCCAGCTGTTCTTCTTCTTGTACTGGCAGGAAAATAGCAGAGAAATAGCAGGTAACTGCACTGGTACTAGTAAAAAACCAGAAGCCATTTAATGCCTTAAAACCAACCAGAATAACACCCAACAGTGTGCAAACTTTGAGTTCCTCAAAACTTCACATCAGGATGGATGTTTTTTTTAAAAAAAAAAAACAAATAAATGCCGCTAGATTTAGAGTTAATTCCATACCTAAATACTGTAGGTTTTCATTCATTCATTCTTTATTGCTAACCTAAATACTGTATGGATGTCCCAGAGAACTTCAGACCATTAGACAAGGGGAAAAGGGTAAATTTATAAATGGAGTCCATTTCTGAACGTAAGAGGTCAATGGACTTCTTTCCAATCTTGTATAAATCTTTGATACAAGACTGGGGAGGAGTCCATTGACTAGGGTTGCTAAGTCCTACTTACCTAATGGCGGGGGGGAGTCCTCCTTGGCCTGGTATCATAGAGTTTTGGGGCGATTGCCAGAGCGTCGCCCTGGCAACGCCCCCAACGTGATGATGTCACTTCCGGGTGACGTCATTACGTTGGGGAAAGTCGTCCTGGCAGGACGACTTCGGGGGTGGGGTTCCCCCCACCGGCCGAATGCTGGCCGGCGGATCGGGAACCCCTGTAGCGGGGGATCCCCCGCCCCCCGGGCTGACTTGGCAGCCCTACCATTGACCTCTTTATGTCCATATTTTCTTAAATTGGACAGGATACCTTATTTATATACTACTTTACGCAGAGAGTGATTAAAATGTGGAATTTGCTGCCAGAGGATGTAGTGTTGGCCACAGGAATAAACAGCTTGAAAAGGGGATTAGATAGATTCATGGAGGATGTCTATCAACAGCTACTAGCCATGGTGACTGAGGGAACCTCCATATCCAGAGGCAGTCAGTCTCTGAATCCCAGTGCCAGAAGTCAACATCAGGGGAAGGCCTCGGCCTCTCTGCCCTGTTGTTGGCCCTCCAGAGGAACTGGTTGGCCACTGTGTGAGACAGGATGCTGGACTAGATGGACGCTGACTGGTCTGATCCAACAGGGCTCTTCTGATGTTCTTATCAGGGAAAGACCCTCAGCCTCTCTGCCCTGTTGTTGGCCCTCCTGAGGAACTGGTTGAGGCCACTGTGTGAGACAGGATGCTGGACTAGATCGACCACTGGTCTGAACCAACAGGGATCTTGTTAAGTTCTTAGAATTGTAAGAGTTGTATTTTAGACTATTTATGACTTTTACGTATTTTTTCAGGAATCTCTTGTACACCGCCCTGAGCCCGTTGGTGGGGTGGGCGGTATAAAAGCCCAATATAATAAATAAGTAAATAATTCAATGGTATGGAAACTGATCAAGATTATTATACAAAAAATGGAATGAGGTGGGTGGGATGTTCTTTCAGGCCTCCCATCTTAGTTCTTATTTTGTCTGCAACCAGACTTGGTTGGATGTAGGGTGTGGTCACTATTCAGTTGCACCCTTGGCATGCTGGGAAGCCGCAGCACAAAACGGAAGCAATCCAGCGGAAACACCTGCTGTTGGGCGATTCCCTCGGAACACAGTTGTTTTAAGAAAACCGGGATAATATCTGAATGAGATGACAAAAGCCTGATGAGGTTTCCAGAAGATGGTACAAAAAGGGGGGGGGGGAGATGGATGTAAGAAATGAAACCGATTGGAGGAAGAATGCCAAACCATTCCATTCTCTGCAGAAGCGTTATGTACAGAGATGAACAAGTTTTATCGCCTGGGTTATAAACACTTCTGGGCATCTCCCTTTCACAAAAGACAATCCGCCGAACGCGCCAACTATCCGACAAACCGCCGAGCTGTTTCTTTCTCCCCAATTTTTACCTTGGCTCTATTTTTAAAAAAATGAATGGGAAATAACAAGGAACACATTCTCATTTGCCTGTTATTGGGCCCGAGGAAAATGAAAAGTGACAAAGGAAAGCAAACGCCAGAGACTGCAGTTTGAAAAGAGTCATTTTAAGGCTGAGGAGCCACTTCGGAATAAAATTGCCTAAGAAATTGCATCGACTCCAATAATAGCTTAACTACCGGGAATAACAGCGGAGGCAACGGCTGCTATTTGATCTCGACGTTCAGCCGGATTGCATTTTCTTTGTCTACCTGTGGGCCAGCATGCTTCACAGTCTAACACCCATCTCTAAATTGCCCACGTGGACACACACCCACACGGCTGGTGTGAGATTCTGTAGCACAGTGGCACATCGGCTCAACAGCTCGTGCCCACAGTTGACGCGTGAACATCGAGCCATGCCGACCATTAAGTCCAGGGTGTCAGAAATCTGGGGGAAAGAGGCTCTTTCACTCTCCTCCCCAGCATGCTGACCTTGGTTTCAGCTTTGAGAAGGGCGGCTCAAGATTCTATTAAAGTGTTGTTTGTCCGGCAGCTCCCCAAACAGAGCAAGCCTGAACTCCGTCGTGGCAGCAATGGCGGCCGTTGTGGCGGCTTCTTCCACAGGGGTGCAAACACACAATGCTCATTTGCTTCTGGTTGTGGGTGCGGACCAATGAGAAGGACACCTTTCTGCTCCTCCTCAAATCAAATGTAGAGTCCAGTGGCACCTTTAAGACCAACAAAGGTTTATTCAAGGTATGAGCTTTCGTGCGCAGGCACACTTTTCCAGATACATTGGAATGGCAGGTAAGGTTCAGACTTTTAGCCAGAGAATGCTTGAGACCAACACACCTGACCAACTGAACCAAATCAAAACATGCTGGTGTCAGAGACTTCAAACGTTGAGTTTTTAAATTGTTCTAATGTCCCACTGCATCGTTTTAACTTTTTGTATTCTGCATTAATTTTATTTATTTATTTATTTATTTATTTATTTATTTATTTATTTTATTCAATTTCTAGGCCGCTCTCCCCGCACAGCAGAGCGGCTTACACAATGTCGTGGACCAAGTCCACAATAAAACAGTAACCAATAAGCATTAAAACTTTCATCATTAAAACAATACAATATAAACAATTATTAAAGTGCTCACATTTTCAATGGCGTACGGTTAACTGTTGGGCGCGCGCTGGGTCGTGGTCAGCTAGATGGTATTACCAGGGTGCACATCGATAGTTGCTGGTAACGGGGGGTACATGGAGGTGGTACATGGAGGTGGCAGCCCCTATTCAAATGCCTGGCGGAAGAGCTCCGTCTTACAGGCCCTGCGGAACTGCATCATTAACTAGTAAACTCTAGACAAACATTGACGCTATCTATACTATGGTTATCTATACTATGAATGCTTTTCTGTGTCTTCTTATTGACATTTTATTGATGATATTGACACAACTTCATACTCTTATGCATCCAGCTATTAGGTTAACGATTATTGTTATCACATTGTAACTCTTTGTACGCATTTCATACACTGCTCTTTTCTCTGTGTATTGACTATATCTTTACGGTCTATATACTGTTCTGCAGACCTTGATATATTGTTACATTTTAGATTTTGATTTGAAAAATTTAATAAAATATAAGTTGGGGAGGGAGACACACGCTGTCAAAACTCTTTCCATAAAATGCAGCCAAGCACTTCCGCCTCCGCTCCACTGATCACACACACATATAGCCGCCCTGAGCCTGCCATTTGGCGGGGAGGGCGGGATAAAAATCCCAGGAAATAAATAAAAATAAATAAATTTTGGACAGAACAACGTTGGAGTCCAGGGGCACCTTTAAGACTAACAAAGTTTTATTCAAGGTAGGAGCTTTTGTGTGCTTATTCAGACAGTCCCTAGTGTATCACTAACTCGGCAGAAACTGCTATAAAGTTATCCCCACTGAAATAAATAGGAGACGCACAGGAGTATTACCATGTGGGCGGTGAAGAAGGACTTAAGAGCAATGTATAATATATCCAGTGTTCTGCAGAAATCCACGCAGTGGGACTTTCCGACTTCTCCCTCCTGGAGGTTAGCAGACCTTCAGGAATGGTATCTCCTCTCCTCTCCTCTCCTCCCCTCTCCTCCCCTCCCCTCCCCTCCCCTCCCCTCCCCTCCCCTTCCCTCCCCTTCCTTTCCCTTCCCTTCCCTTCCTATCTTTCTACCCATCCAATCCATGTCTGTCTGTCCGTCCGTCCGTCCGTCCATCCATCCATCCATCCCTCTATCCATCTATCTCTCCCTCTCCCCTCTCTCTATCATTTTATTTATTTTTCAAATTTATACCCCGCCCTCCCCGTGAAAGGGCTCATTTCTCCCTCCATCATCTCTCCCTTCCTCCCTCCCTCCCTCCCTCCGTCTGTCTGTCTGTCCGTCCGTCCAGCCATCCATCCCTCTATCCATCTATCTCTCCCTCCCCACTCTCTATCATCTCTCCCTCCATCATCCCTCCCCCCCTCCCCCCTCCCTCTGTATCTCTGTCCGTCCATCCGTCCGTCCATCCATCCATCCATCCATCCATCCATCCATCCATCCATCTATCTGATTTATACCCCACCCTCCCAGCAAAAGCCGGCTCGGGGCAGCTTACACAGAAGAATAAAAACACATCAATAACAATTTAAACAATCCTAAAATAATCTAAAAACAGTCCAACAGAACAAGGTGCTATAAACATTAAATGATACTGATAGTAATCATATTATTAAATGATGGCAGCCATCATTCAGCGATGTATTCTAGTGATCAGCCCACAGATCTAATCCTCTATGCGGCTGGCACAGGCTGTTGTTCATGGCTCCAGGGGGCAGACAGGGTTCTCTGCCTTTCAACTATTGGGGGCGGCTCCTTAGTTGAAACCCTGGTGGAAGAGCTCTGTCTTGCAGGCCCTGCGGAACTGCATAAGTCCCTGCAGAACTGCGTAAGTGGGGGGGGGGTCTGCAGCTGCAGGACGAGAGAACTGGTGGGAATCACTGCCTCCCTGTCTTTGCACCGAGGAACAGGCAGTGGCCGCTGCCTCTTCTTTTTAAGGAAGGCAAACCAGGTGCAGAGGCGGCAGCTGCCACCAGCTGTTGAGAAGAGGCAAGTCAGACGGATCTTTATCAGAAGACTTATATAAGGTTCATAAACTAGTACATGTTCACCTCACAGGTTTGACTGGAATAAGCAAACTTCATCCTTATGTAAGATACATAACTAGCACATGTCCACTTCGCAAATTTCACTGAGCAGAAAAAGCTTCATCCACTAGCAAGGAAAGGCGTAAAGACGGGCTGCTGATTCTACAACGGAACTATTCCCAAGTGGCCGGCGTGCCACTGCTGATAAGTCTTCTGATAAAGTTCCTATCGGAATGGAGAATATATTCCGGAGTCTTTGTTGGACTCTTCTTCTTGACTTTGATGACTACCAATTATGGACTTAACTATTGTTGTTATTAAGCTTTATTTATGATTGTGACATGACTGTAATATGATTATGACATGATTGGGGGAGAGTAATTCTTCTTATTGTTCTGTGGAGACTTGTTATAATACATTATAGTAGTAGTACTTTGCATACCTGTTCCGTTTGCGTTTGAGCGCAGTGCTTATTTCATATAGGGAATGGCAACCTACCATCTCTTGCCTTGGAGTCCCCACAAGTTAGCTGTCACTTGATGGCCCTTTCTACTACCACCAATGTTCCCTCTAAGCTGAGTTAGTGTGAGCTAGCTCAGTTTTTTGGCTTCCTGTGCACTTAGCCAAACAGCTCGCTCACAACTTTAATGCCAGTCACTCAGAAAGTAGAATTTTCGCTCACAAGACTCCACAGCTCAGAGGGAGCACTGACCGCTGCTACCTAATTGTAAGCAGAAGAGAACTGGCAGTCTGGCACTAGAGCAAAGGAAGGGAAACTTTTCTACATAAAGATCCCCTCCCCCCCTTGCCCGAGTTAATGTGCATCAACGCGGGCTTCAGTTCTGCAGAAATAAACGGCAAAGAATCTTGGCACTCTTCACATGCAAATCTGGGATAACAGCCCAGGCCCAGCAAGTGTCAGCTGGTGGTAATCAAAGGAAATTAGCCAAGGCAATGAAACCCCACAGGGAATGGGAGTGAAAATCTAAAGGAGGATCGCTCTCAAAGTGTGTGGCATTTCCCAATATGGATCCCTGCGTCCATCAACATCTGGGCCATTGAGGCGCGAAGGCTGAGCAGGTCTCGGTTCTCCAAGGAAAGGCGTGCACTTGATCTTATTCCAAGCGCTAGAGATGCATGGCGAGTCCTCGGGTGCCAAACGGCTAATTAATCCACACGTTTGTGTGGCTTCCTTTTTATCGATGACGCTTCCTACTGTGGCATCTGAGTGGCTTTGATGCCGATTACTTTGTAAACACAATCTTTGCTTCTTCCCCCAAATGATTAGAAGGCAATATGTATTTCAATTATCTAAGCCAGCATAATGGCGTAATGATCCTATAATTGGCTCGCTTCACTCCTAAAGACCCGGGAAGGCTTCTTGGCTGTGGAAAAGGAGACCTCCCACCCATACGGATTGGCACGGCTGCCGTTGGAGTTCAGCAACTGCTTCTGAGAACACTGAGTGTTTTTATAGGACACCATGTTTACTATATTTCAACCAACGAAAAGATGCTATTGGCTGGGTCTAATGACGCTTGGGAAAACCCTGGTCCAAATCCAACCATTAAAGACAAACAAACAAAAATGCAGTAAGGTTTTTTAATGATGTTATGTTTGACTACTAGCAATATTCTTGCAAAATTTGGCACAGATGTAATGGCTTTTGCTAAAACGTTGCACCCCTTGAGCTGGGGAGTCTTTGTGGGAAAGGAGACAGTGGATGTGTGGGGCACGTGATTCTCACCTTGAAACATACCCCACAGGAGGAATGGATAAGCTGCAACCTGAGGTGCAGGCCGCATGCTGGGGATGGGAGTCAGTATGGCTCTTTTGGTCAGAAGTAATTGCAAATATAGCTGCAGAGGGAGTACCACTGCTTTCATATGTTGTCTGGCCCGTATCTACAGTGGGGCTACTGGGGGCTTTGCCCCGTTTCTTAAAGAGCCAGCCCCCTTCCTAAGAGCATAAGAGAAGCCAATGTTGGGATCAGGCCAGTGGCCCATCCAGTCCAACACTCTGTCCCCAGGTGCCCTCAGGAGGTTCACCAGCAGGGCCAGGACACTAGAAGCCCTCCCACTGTTGCCCCCCCCCCAGTACCAAGAATATAAAGCATCACTTGCCCCAGACTGAGAGTTCCTATCTATGCTTTGTGGCTAACAGCCACTGATGGACCTCTGCTCCATATGTTTATCCCATTCCCTCTTGAAGCCGTCCATGCTTGTAGCCGCCACCACCTCCTGTGGCAGCGAATTCCACGTGTTTATCCCTCTTTTGGGTGAAGAAGGACTTCCTTTTATCTGTTCTAACCCGACTGCTCAGCAATTTCATGGACTGCCCACGAGTTCTTGCTTTGTGAGAAAGGGAGAAAAGGACTTCTTTCTCTACCTGCTCTATCCCATGCATAATCTTATAAACCTCAATCGTGTCGCCCCCTCAGCCGTCGTTTCTCCAAGCTAAAGAGCCCCAAGCGCTTCAACCTTTCTTCATAGGGAAACCTTTCTTCCTTAAAGGCCCCCTTTAAATGCTTTTGAGAAAAAAGCAGGAGAGTGGTGCGTGCCCCTCTCCCTCCCCCCTGCAAGAACTGAAAGGGCCCTTCAGCTGATCGGCAGGGAGCATGTGGCCTGCCAATCAGCTGGAGTGCTCTTTAAATCTTGCAGAAGGGAGGGAGAGGGGCACGCCCCACTCGCTTCATTAAGGCAAATAACGGCCATCCCACCATAAAAAAAATTTCCCCCCCCAAAAAGCCACAAAATCCTGGCTACGGGCCTGGATGTTGTGCTCTCCTCGTGAGCAAGCCTGGAATGTGGAACGCCTCAGGTGGCCTCTAGTGTGTTCTTCTGCCTGATCCAGGCTTTAGCTTTAGGCCTGCACCTTGTTCCTGGGATCCCAGGGGAGATTCTGAGATGGACAGAGCCTGCTTCCGGGTTCCCCGTCCCACGGGATTTTGAATAGCTCCTGTTGTGGAAGAAGCAGGGCTGGGACTTCTAGGTTGCAAGGAGTCACAGGCACAGCGCCGGGATGGAAGGTCGCATTAATCAGGCCGTGTCCGCTGCGGCTCACTTGTGGAATTTATACATCTGTTTGACATGCAAGGCTCGGCTGCCTCTTGCCCATAAATTTTTCTTTAGGTGTCCTGTAAAAGTTATTCTACCTTTCTTCAGCCTTAAGCTGGCGGGCCAAAACGAAGAGATGTATTGTTCATTGTTAGGATGAGTTATGGAAGGTTGGTCTTCGGCCAAACCGGCTCCCGGTACAATGAACCATGCCACGCGGTTGAGTCAACGTACGGGGGGGAGGCCATTGTGAAAATGGTGTCTATTAGACAAGGCTCAGAGCAGCCGACTACATCACAAATTTAGAGTGTTCGAATCAGAACATTTAGCAAAGTCATGTGCCGGCCTGTGCAGTAGCTTCCCCTATGAGCTCTGAATCATTCAGATTTGGAATTCAGCAAAATCTGCTTTCTCCTCTTTTGGGGGGCGAAGCTCTGGGTAAGAAGCTTTGAAACTGAACCTTTTTTCTTAAGAAGACAGATCCAGGTGGTCAGTTTACTTCTCAAAATTAGAAAAGATACCTTTACACATTTATCTGCTATTTTGACATATTTATCGCTTTACAACTGTTGACCTTATAACCTTGGCTTGTTATCCAGTTTTGTCTTTGCGCATCTTCATCAAGCAACATGTTAATTGGCTGTTCAGCCCGTCTATAGGTTTGAACCTTACCTACCATTCCAATGTATTTGAAAAAGTGTGCATCTCTTTAATAAAACTTTGTTGGTCTCAAAGGTGCCGCTGGACTCTGAATTTGCTCTACTTTTTTCTTAAGGCAGGGTTGTTGGCCAGCAACTGGCCGCTGGTGCGAGTTTGAGGAGCAGGGACATGGGGCGTGTGATGGCGTTAGCTCACTTTCAGGGAAAACCAGGAAGCGCTATCATGCCTCTTTAGGAAATTGTTGAGTTTCTGGTGATTCCTAAAGAGGCATGACATCACTTCTCGGTTTCCCCCAGAAGTGACATAAACGCCACTGCACAGATGGTGATTTTTAATTTTATTTTTCTCCTGCCAGCTGCCAGAGACGTGGCAGACACCAGGAGCGGGGGGCTGGGGATCTCTCACCGCTATGGGTAACTGGCAACTGTACTTTTAAAGCCAACGTAGGTAGACTAGGAATGACATATATACTTATATAGGATTTATTTCTATGGGGTATGCCGGTATTCTGTGCATCTATTCGATAATGTTTTGGTTAACCAGATCTAGAGTTATCCAGTTCTTTGTAACAAGAAGTTTTAATTAATACATTGATGGTTGGTTGGGAAAGACGGGGATTCGGTTTGAACCTGGAATAAATGAACAAACCTCAACGTTTCCCTTAGAGACTGGGGGCTGTGCCCTGCAAAGATTAAATGTTTTGAGGGAACGTTCAGTAACCAAGCACCACTGTCATTTAGCAGGTAATGTGTAGCTTGAATTCAGTCAAAGAGGTTTCCATTTCCATGTGGCTGTTTAAAACTGTGCCCCCTCACAAGTGGGTCCAAGCAACCACCCCAGTGGGGGACATGGGGACACACTTCTTCCCTGGGGAGGTCGTCCTCCTGCATTATTTATTTATTCAATAAATTTGTATCCCGCCTTTCTCCCCAAAGCGGCTTACAGTATTTTCCTCTCCTCCATTTAATCCTCACAATAGGTATGCCAGACCCCCTAGTGTGAGGTGGGGGTCCCCAGTTTTGGGCACTCCTCTCCGTCCCCACCCCAATTATCCCCCCAAACAGGCAAGAAGCCAGAAATAAACATGACATGCCTAAGTGTCCTGGAAGTAGGCACATCAGTGATGTTGGGGGCAATGCTCAGGTTTTTGGGCAAAACTCTATGGAAGAAGCTAATTCTACCATAGAGTTTTGCCCCAAAACCAGAGTGTCCCCCTCCCTTTTTTTAAATTAATATTTTTATTAAGCGTTCATATATCTAGATATTTCATACACATCTTACCACTTCATTTTCCTTAAGTTCTACTCTTACAAGAAATCATATTAAACGTTAAAAGCATATAGATAATCTCCATCCTCGTTATCATATTCCCTTTCTTTACCCGCTTGACCCATACAACTTTTACTAGTTCATGATCTAAAAATGATTAAATTCTTCCTTGATTTATCTCAAACTCCTCCCCAACATGCCTACATCCCCCTCCCAACACGTCTACATCACTTCTGGCTTCTTGCCTTTTTGGGGGGGAGGGTAACTGGGGGGGGATGGAGGGGAGTGCCTGAAACTGGGGGACCTCCACCCGCACTGGGGGGGAGGTCTGGCATCCCTTAGGAGGATAAAATGGAGGAGAGGAGAATCACTTCCGGGTCACGTAGGCACATCACGTTTATTTTCAGTGTTCCTCTCGGCTCCCGGTAAATTCACCCCCATCCCCCGTGGACAGGTCCAAGAGATCTGGCAACCCTACCTCGTAACAACAAGGCAGGTCAGGCTGAGAGAATTTTACTGGCCGAAGGTCACCCAGCGAGCTTCTGTGGCACAAGCAGGGATTCAAACCTGGGCCACCCAAAAATTAGCCTGACACTCTTAACCACTCCACCACACTGGCTCCATCGAGGCTGGACCAGGGCAGGTCCTGACATTGGTTTTACTGTTATCTGAGTTAACACAGCCCATAAAACTATTTCACATAGTGGGTGATGGCAAGGGCGTAGACTTTCCAATTTCCTGGGGGGGGGTGCTGGGGCTGAGCCAGAGACATTACAGGCCAGTGTCTCCAGGGGAGGCTCAGCATGTCCTGGAAAAGTTGGGGGGGGGGCTCCAGCTCCCCAGCCCCCCTGAAGTTGACGCCTATGGGTGACAGCAGGCATTGCTTCTCTCCAAAGCTGCAGAAGGCATGGGTGGACCTGGGGCACCCAAACAGTCACGTGGGCACCCCCACAGGCCAGAAAGACTACAGGCTGTGATTGAAATGTGGGATTCGCTGCCAGAGGATGTCATGATGGCCACGGGGATAAATAGCTTTCAAAAGAGATTAAATAGATTGGTGGAGGGTAAGTCTATCAATGGCTGGCAGCCATGGAGGCTGAGGGGAACCTCAAATTTCAGAGGCACTAGGCCTCTGAATCCCAGAGCCAGGAGGTAACATCAGGGGAAGGCCTCGGCCTTTGTGCCCTGTCGTTGGCTGTCCAACTCCAGAGGAACTGGCTGGCCACTGTGTGAGATATGATGCTGGACTAGATGGACCCCTGGTCTGATCCAGCAGGGCTCTTCTGATGTTCTTATCAAGGGAAGGCCTCTATGCCCCATTTGTTGGCCCTCCGGAGGAACTCGTTGTCCACTGTGTGAGACAGGATGCTGGACTAGATGGACCCCTGGTCTGATCCAGCAGGGCTCTTCTGATGTTCTTATCAGGGGAAGGCCTCGACCTCTCTGCCCTGTTTGTTGGCCCTCCAGAGGAATTGTTTGGCCACTGCATGAGACAGGACGCTGGACTGGATGGATCACTGGTCTGATCCTTTCGTTCTTATAGATTTAAAGCAGCTGATGGAGCAGAGTCCCTAATTTCTTAAGCGACATTATGATCCAGCATCTAAGCTGCTATTTATGAATGACTTTCAAAAAATGGTGGTGGAACTTAATTCACAAAAATACCTAGGCACGGTATAAATTAAAACAAAAACGAGCTCCACCATCGTCTTGCCATCTCACCAGGCAAAAGAGACAAGGCATGGGGGGTTATATCTTTTTAACAGGCTTGTGGTTGTGTTTCTAGCCTGAAGCCTGTGTTATGAATTTGGGGGGGACGCTATGGGTTCTATGTTAAAGATTTTGGGGGGTTCTGCTTTTATATCCACCGCTCGCTTGGTTTCTGTACTGGAACTTTATGATTTTACGGTATTGTTTTTACCTGTGTTTTTACCTGGGGAAGGTCCATGGCTCAGTGGTAGAACATCCACTTGCAGAAAGTCCCGGGGTCAACCCCCCACAGCTCCGTGTAAGACGGCCGAGTAATCAGTGATGTGAAAGTCTTATGCCTGGCACCCTGGAGAGCCGCTGTCAAGTCTGAGTAGAGAAGACTGATGCTGATGAACTGGTTCAGTATAAGGCAGCTTCATGTGTTCATGTGTGTTCATGTGTAAGCCTCCTGAAGCAGGGCCTCTGGGGATGTGGTGGTAGTGGTGCAAAGTGTCATCAACCCACAGCTGACTTATGGAAACCCTGTAGAGTTTTCGAGACAAGAGACGTTCCGTGGTGGTTTGCCACCCCCAGCCTCCACGTCACAACCCTGGGATTTTGTGGCTTGTAGGGCAATTTTTTTTTCTGGTGGAGCTGAAGTTCTCAGTTCAGAAAGAAAAGCTGGAATCCTGAGGATTATGACTCAGCTATTTCTCTCCCTCTGGGTCTTCTCAAGCTGTCTGTACATGGGTCTTTTTATGCTAGCAATCGCCCTTAGTCTATTAACCATTTAGCCAAAAGAAAGCTGTTACGAGGATAGATCTCTAAATTGCAAGCTGTCAACTCCTTTAGATGACAGTTCCCAGCTGCTGCAAGTTAATCATGTCTGCCAGCTGAAGCAACAATTCTGAGAACAATCCAGCAGGTGGGGGTGATGACTTCTGTAGTCAAGAAAGCTGACACTTATGTGGGAAAACTCTCTTAAAGGAGACCAGTTTCATGACACAGAGAAGGGGTCCTAGAGGTCACCGACTCCAACCCCCTTGCTCAGTGCGAGAATTAGTCAACTACAGCACCCAACTCTGCTTAAAGGAATGCATGCCTTAAAAAAAAATGTTTTAACATGATTGGGGGGGAAGCGTTTACAGGAGAAATTCCTGTGGGGCTGTGCCTTTAAGAAAGGGGGCAGGGCCCCCAAAAGCCCCACTGTGGCTACAGGCATGCTGGTATTACTTGGAGGTCTCGCATCCAAGAACTAGCCAGGGCCAACCCTGCTTAGCTTCCAAGATCAAGCTAGCCCGGGCGGTCCGGGTTAGGGATAGGCTTAGGGGATTTATAAGTTTCCTAAATAAATACGCCCGTGCATAAATAACTCAAAAGGGGATCTGGCTACTCAATACAAGCCACTTGAGCTGACCTTGGAAAGCTTTGTTCCCAGGGACAATTATTTGTGCTGAATAGCTTACACAGAATGGTCAAGCAAGATATAAACTCGCATCCCTTCCCGCCATCTACAGCTACAGAATGACGGACAGGCAGAATGGACGTGGTTTACTGCTGGCTTTGGTTGCTCACGCCAAGAAGCACAAAACTGATGCATTCAAAAGTCCAAGGTCAACCACTGCTGACTGCTATTTGTACAGTTCTATGGGAAACACGCTTCAAAGATCCAGATTGCTACCTTCGCCCCCCAAAGGTCTGTTGTTCTCTGAGGCTCTTTTGGAACAGGAGCCGAGGAGGAAGTTAAGGGAGCTAGCCCCACAGCCTCTCCCCCCCGGACGACTCACCGGAACAATCATACGGAACGGCTTGTCATAATAATGGGCCAGGAAAGCGATTATTGGAGCCCCAGGTCTACCCAGGTGGTTTGACATTCTTGGCGCATCTGACCAAAACATGAGACTTCCAGAAGAAAATGCATGCAACAAACGCAGAGCAGTCGGGGGTGCGGAGACTGAGAAGCAAACGGGACGTGTCCCGTATTTAGTGCAATGGGGGAAACCTAAGAGTGTGTTTCAGTCACAACTAGAGCTCAGAAATGTTTACCCTACCCGAAAGAGAGGGCAAAACAACCCCTTTGAGCACAGATGTTCCCCCAAACGCGGCAACACTCCCCTCTCCCAGCCTTTGTGATTATCAGTATTATGGATATTTTATATTCTAATGTTTCTTCCAGCCTCAGTGGGACGGGGGGAAATGCAGAAAGCCGGAGAAGGGTAAAAATAGCGGAGAATGCGAAGAGCGTTTCCCAATAGCAGATAATAGGTCTGCTAAAGAAAGTACACAAACAGCCATTTGAAAATAATTCCACAGATGGATAAGCATTTAATTTTCTAAATTCACAGCACACACCCCACCCCACCCCCGGCATTTCTCTTTGAGGGACTGGATTGGCCTTTTGTATTTATCTATTTATACACAGCTCCTAGAGTCGCACACCAAACCACGCAACCCTGTTCTTCAAACAAAAAAAAAGGAGGAAAGCTAAGGGGAAGTTATTATCCACTGTCTCTTTGTTGTAAGTGATTTTTTGTAGTGCAGGCAGCACTGGTATTGTTAGGAATAAATTGTTCGATGCCCCTTCCTTGGCCAGGGCTACTGCTGGCATTGATGCAAGATCCGTTATCTTGCACTTGCAGATAAAGCGCGGTTCGGGAGTGCCGTCTTCTCTTGGATCTCGAGCTGACTCTCTGCTTTCTATTAAAAATGGAGGTCAGGTGTTTTTTTTTTGGCACAGTGGAAGGGAAATTGCTCTCCCCGAACGAGACAGAGGGACCACCTGTCTAGAAGCAAATCAGGGCCTTGTGGCCGCGCGGTGCTCCCGACCAAATGGGTTGTATAACATAGACCCCTATGGGCTCCTAATGGAGGGGTGAGCAAATGGGGCCAAAGGTTGTGTGGGGTCTTGTTATTTTTTTAAATGCCAACAATGTGTACAGAAGAAGAAGCCACCTCTAAAACCCATTGAGATAGCCCTGAATTTTTAACATCCATTCTATTTCCGTTCATTCTTCGGGATCTGTTTCTAGCATCCATCCGTGATTGTTTTGTTCCGCTGCTTTTCATAGGGTTGCCAACCTCCGGGGGGTGCCTGGACCTCTCTAGCTACTACACCTGATCTGCAGAGGACCAAGATGAATCACCCTAGAGAAAATGGCTGCTTTGGAGGAAGACTCTATGGCATTATATCCTGCTAGAGTCCCTCTCTTCCCCAAAGCCCGCCTTCCCCAGGAATCCGCCCCCCAAATCTCCAGGTATTTCCCAATCCAGAGATGGCAACCCTACCTTTTCTCTATAACAACAACTCTCCAAGTTTGTTTTGGGGACAGGGCAGAAGATGATAAGATAGTGTGGAGAACATAGAATATTGGAATATTTTCCTGGAATACCGGAGCTCAGAAGAACCCAATGAAGTTGACAGGCAGTAGACTGAGGTCCAATGTGCCCTCGTTCCAAGAGGAATCCACTTGGCAAATCCATCACTAGTTTTGCTGGCTCTGAAAGGGAATTAGGACCATTCATAGAGGCTCTGTCCTTTCATCCCCATTAGCTGTGATGGCTAAATGGAATTCTGAGAGGGAGTAAACTTCTGAATACCAGTCCTGGAGACAGCTACAAGGGAAGGCTTCGGCCTCTGTCTCCCTTTTATATCCCTGCTGGGGACATCCAGTTGACAAGCTGTGAAAAAAGAATGCTGAACTAGGTAGACCATTTGTCCGATCCAACATGGTTGCACTTACGTTCTTACATACTTCCGGATGCAAGAGAGGGAACCCACATTTTGCCTGCCCCAGCTGTGGTTAAAAAAAAAAAATCCCCCTTGTATATGAAAAAATCATAGCGCTCAATAAATACAAGATAGACTTCAGTGTGACCCCAGATAACCTCTAAGCAACCAACTGCAGCTCCATCTCCGAGTTTGTGCCGTTGACAAAATGACCTTGTTTCGATCCGACACACAATTAAAAAGGGTCATTATTTAAGGCAGAGATAGATCTGCCCCCAAAGCTGATTTTTTTTTTTAGAAAAAAGATATAGAAAACCATGAAAGGCATCAGTCCAACACAAACAAATCCCTTTTTTAAAAAAAAATCACTTATATTTTCTAACGCAACTGAATGGATACTGGAAAGAGAGTGAGCCGCTTTCATACCTATAAAAACGTCTTTCAGATATGGATTAAAATTATGTCAGGCAGTTGGAAATTTTACAGAGAGCCGTAATGAGAAGCAGGAAGCTAACCAGATTGTACTGATGGGAAACAGAGTTCACTCTGAAGGATATCTGTCACCCCACGCCGAAGCTGTATTTATTCTGCTATTTATTCAACTGTGGCTGCATTTTTTTTTTAAAAAAAAATTGGCTGTTAGTTCTATAAGCTCCGCAGGGCCCCAGTTGCCGGCTGTGAGGAGTGACGCGCTTGTGGCATAAAAGACAACACGGGCTGCTTCAGAAAAGGCGGAGACACACTGCAAAGTGGCGGACAGCTGTAAAAGAAACAGGCCCAGGACTCTCAGTAGCCAACTCTTGGGAGGCACCGCCTCATCTGGAAAGTGGCCAGCCGTGACCCAAGCTGGCCATATCGATTCCTGGAGAAGCCCAGAACCAAAAGTCAGACAGTACCTTTAAATTCAGACCAGCCCAGAACACAATACTGGCCAGGCTTGTATGCTCCTCCTGGACGAGATGGAGACCAGAGACCTTTCCATCACGTCCGGGGCAAGGGGAATTCTCCCCCTCCTATTTTTAAGACCTAGACTGAAGAAAAGTTCTGTAGATAGGGTTGCCAGTCTCCAGGTGGTGGCTAGAGATCTCCTGGGATGACAACAGATCTCCAGGAGACAGAGAACAGTTTGCCTGGAGAAAATGGCTGCTTTGGAAGAAGAAGAAGAGGAGGAGGAGGAGGAGGAGGAGGAGGAGGAGGAGAGATTGGATTTATATCCCGCCCTTCACTCACTTGGAGTCTTAGAGCGGCTTACAAACTCCTTTCCCTTCCCCTCCCCACAACGGACACCCTGTGAGGTAGGAGGGGCTGAGAGAGCTCTGAGACAACTGTCCTTGAGAGAACAGCTGGTACAGAGCTATAGCTTGCCCAAGGACATCCAGCAGATGCGAGTGAAGGAGTGGGGAATCAAACCTGGTTCTCCCAGATTAGAGTCTGCACACTTAACCGCTACACCAAACTGGCAAGTGGAGGAGGAGGAGGAGGAGGAGGAAGAGATTGGATTTATAGAAGAAGAAGGAGGAGGAGGAGGAGGAGGAAGAGGAAAAGATTGGATTTAATGAAGAAGAGGGGGAGGAGGAGGAGATTCAGATTTATACCCCGCCCTTCAATACCTGAAGGAGTCTCAGAGCGGCTTACAATCTCCTTTCCCTTCCCCTCCCCACAACAGACACCCGGTGAGGTAGGTGGGGCTGAGAGAGCTCTTTTATAAACTGCTCCTGAGAGAACAGTTCTGAAAGAACTTGTATGTGATACAAGGTCACACCAGCAGCTGCATGTGGAAGAGTGGAGAATCTCCCAGATTAGAGTCTATTCTCCTAACCACTACACCAAACTGGAAGGTGGACTCTAGGGCATTATAGCCCGTTGAAGTCCTTCCCCTCCCCAAATGTTGCCCTTTTCAAACTCCACCCCCATAAACTCCAGGTATTTCCCAAGCCAGAACTGGCAACCCTATTCTTGAGAAGAAGAAGGAAAAAGTATTTCTCCCTTGTCATATTTAGGTTGGTCCTAATGGGGGGAAAAGTATTACACATCTGGTCGCACAGGCACTTGGATTTTCCCACACATGAAATGAGAACAAACAAATGTTTCTGGAAAGCGCCGCAACTCTCACACCACCCCTGTACAAAAATCAGATCAACAAACATTGCAGGGGAGGTGGGAATTAACTTTTGGAGGGCAGAGGCTCTTGGCAGTGGAACAGAGACCCCACTCGCCAAACTGAAGCTGGAGTTTGCAGAATTTCAGATGACGGACAAGGGTGAGAAACCTAAGAGAGGAAATTTTTTAAAAAGCCAGTGATGTGGGGGCTCAGACACTGACTTGACACAGCTAAAATCAAGACAGGTAGACGACAAGAGCTTGAACAGCAGGCCAAACGATTCGCAGGCTAAGCTGCGGACTCCAAAGGCAACGGCAGTCTGGCCATGGGGGTGATAGGAAAGGCCCACAGTCTCGAAGGGCCAGTGTCAGCCAGGAGTAATCAAAGCCCAAATTCTGCCATTGCTACAGATCCTGGCTTGGCCCAAGCTCTTCATCATAGAGGGTGATCAGTCTCAGTTTACTTGTTACCTTCACGGGCTGTCCTCTGCTGAACTGGATCTACAGAGTCTGAGCTGAGTGGCCCCTGGAGTGGTGGCTCACTGTGCTGCTGGGCTTGCTGCTGGGCTTGCTGCTGGGCCATTTTAACTTCCCAGTTCACTGAAGACACTCACTCCTACTGGGTATTTCTCTCTCTCTCTCTCTCTGTCTCATTAGAGCACCCATGTGTAGCATGACCCCTTTAAAAAGAAATAATGTATTATGATTCCTGAAGGGCTCCCCGTGTCCGGAACCAGCAAGGACAGAATCCACCTGGAAGACCTCCAGAGACAGGACCTGTACAACGAATTCGAGAGTAATTGTGGCGTGCGAGACACACAAAGGGGGTGGCAGACGGCAGCCAAGAGGGTGAGAGATCTACTCCTCTCGCCTGCGACAAAACCAACACGCTCCCCTTTTAACAGTTTTTTAATTAAAATAAGAATAAATAATTCTGTGTGGGGTTTTTTTGACCTGTATTATCACTTCACCGCTTATTTGCTGTTGAACTCTAATGGGTTATAATTAGCATATATTTCTACGATTCCACGGCTGTTTTAATACTGTTTTTTAAAAAAATGCTGCAAGATCCTGGCTCCGGAGAACTCGCATCGATCCCGTCTATATGGTCTACGGTTGCCAGATATGGGTTGGGAGATTCCTGGAGGTTTTGGGGATGGAGCCTGAGAAGGGTGGGGTTTGGAGAGGGGAGGGACTTCAGTGCCATAGAGTCCACCTTTCAGAGCAGCCATTTTCTCCAGGTGAACTGATCTTGGTTACGTGTTCCCTCTAAGCTGAGTTAGTGTGAGCTAGTTCACAGTTTTTTAGCCCCCGGCTCACACATTTTTGTCGTAGCTCAGGAAGGATGGCTCCAGAGCAAACTAATTTTTGCAGTAGCCAAATGGCTCGCTCACAACTTTAATGCCAGTAGCTCGCAAAGTTCAATGTCTGCTCACAAGACTCCACGGCTTAAAGGGAGCATTGGTTGTCATAGCAGGAAATCTCCAGCTACCTCCTGAAGGTTGGCATCCTTGAACTATGGTCCTTTCTCCCATTCAAAACCCAGAAAGAGTTCCCTCCGAGAACCTTTTTTTTTGTGTGTGGGGGGGGAATCATCAATTCAAACAAAGTAATTGTTTCATGATTCAATTGTAGGCACAGAACTGAGTAGCTGATTCTAAAAACTCAAGAGCGTGGGAGTCACAAGTAATTTTGTCTCCTTTTCAAAGAGTGGAATATGATAATAGCTATTGCCAGGGTAGGGAGCCAGTTTGGTGTAGTGGTTAAGTGCGCGGACTCTAATCTGGGAGAACCGGGTTTGATTCTCCACTCCTCCACTTGCACCTGGCTGGATGACCTTGGGCAAGCCATAGCTCTGTACCAGCTGTTCTCTCAAGGACAGCTTGGGAAAGAGCTTTCTCAGCCCCACCTACCTCACAGGGTGTCTGTTGTGGGGAGGGGAAGGGAAAGGAGTTTGTAAGCCGCTCTGAGATTCCAAGTGAGTGAAGGGCGGGATATAAATCTAATCTCTTCTTCTTCTTCTTCTAATCAAGAAAAAAAATGGAAAGAGGTTTATTTAGAAAAAGAAGAAGAGATTGGATTTATACCCCACTGTTCACTATCCGAAGGAGTCTCAGAGCGGCTCAGAACTACCCTTGAGAGAACAGCTCTGAAAGAACTTGTGACCGGCCCAATGCCCCACCAGCAGCTGCATGAGGAGGAGGAGAGAGTCAAACCCGGTTCTCCCAGATTAGAGTCCGCCCTCTTAACCACAACACCAAAATGGCTCTCGAACACCTTGCATTTCCCTGCCCTTCTGTAGCAGAATCCATCTGAAGAGAGGCAAAAACATTTTAAAATGCAGCCCAGTAGTAATGTTAGACATTTCAAGGGCTAATCTAATTATGCATGAAACCCCTCCTCCTCGTCTTTATTTCTAAAACAAATAATGTAACAACAGAGGCGAATCTGAAAAGCCACATCAGCTCTTGACAAGCACAGAGTCAACATCATACCTGCTAAGAATCTCTCTCTCTCTATCAGAGGAGTATTTACTAGATATGCTACAAATGTACAGGTCTGACTGTGAGCCAATCACCGCGTCCCTTCCGTTCAGCACTGAACAACTCAAATGCATGCCGAACAGGTTTGTGCCAGGATTCTTCATAACTGTGGATGTGAAAAACAGCTGTGGCTCTAAATAGCCTTGGGGTGATTAGCATTGCTAAGGAATAGTTAAGAACATAGGAGAAGCCATGTTGGATCAGGCCAATGGCCCATCCAGTCCAACACGCTGTGTCACACAGCAGCCAAAACCTGGGTGTCATCAGGAGGTCCACCAGTGGGGCCAGAACTCCAGAAGCCCTCCCACTGTGGCCCCCCAAGCACCAAGAACACAGAGCATCACTGCCCCAGTCATAAGAACATAAGAGAAGCCATGTTGGATCAGGCCAATGGCCCATCCAGTCCAACACGCTGTGTCACACAGTGGCCAAAACCCAGCCTCAAAACCATAGAGTTGTGCCCGAAACCTAGAGCGTTGCCCCCGACGTCGGAAACCTGATGACGTCACTCCCAGGTGATGTCATTGTGCCGGTGCCAGCGGCGGGGCCAGTGCCAGTGCCAGATGGAGGTTTCTTGAGATGGGGCTCCCCCCACTGGCCTACTGGGCCACAGTGGACTGGGGGCCCCGAAATCAAGGGATACCCTGCCCCCACCAGGGGAATGGAAACCCTACAGCTGACTTACGGTGACCCCGGTAGGGTTTTTGAGGGAAGAGAGGTTCAGAGGTGGTTTGCCATTGTCTGCCTCCAGGTCATGATCCCGGTGCTCCTTGGAGGACTCCCATCTCGATACTAGACAGGGTCGCCACTAGTCAGGGTCGCCACAGGGTCGCACTCCCATCCCGATACTAGCCATCCCAATACTAGCCAGTCGCCATAGCTTCCATGATCTAAGGAGACTGGGCTATGCTGGGCTATCCAGGTCAGTGCCTATACACCTCACCTCCCCCGCAATCGATGTTCCCTCTAAGCTGAGTTAGTGTGAGCTAGCTCACAGTTTTTTAGCCTCCGGCTCGCACATTTTTATCTTAGCTCAGGGAGGATGGGCTCCAGAGCAAACTAATTTATGCAGGAGCCAAATCGCTCGCTCAGAACTTTAATGCCGGTAACTCACGAAGTGGAATTTCTGCTCAGGAGACTCCACAGCTTAGAGGGGGCACCGACCCCAACGCCACCACATCCTGTATTGACGCCTAGATGGCCGAGAACATTTTCAGACGGGGAACAGGTTTCCCAATCAACAAAGCTAATTAGCCCATGTCAAGGACTGTACTGCTGCCAGGAAATTTCATAAGCAAGTGTATTAATAGACCAGCCACAAAGTGGTGTGTCTTCTTTTGGTACAGCGTTACGGGCAGATTCTCCCCATCCCTATTAGAACTGTAAGCAGGAGTTGCAAATTAATGGCAGTTCGAGGCTGGTCCAGCCATAGGGTCACATCAGGTAGACACATGCACCAGTGAGAATACCCTGACGCCAGCCTAAACTACCCAAATGCCTACAAGGGAAATGCCTTCCGTTACCTTTGGAAGACGAGAGGGAAGGCGGCTTCGCCCGGTGACACTTCCTGCATTCCAAAGGGAACTTTTTGATCTCCATGGGATGCCCAGGGGCGCCAGACAGAGCTGTCAAGGAGAGGAAGTGAAGAAGCGACAGGCCAGAAAATGAAAAGGAGAATGGAAGTGTCTCACTCAACTTTTGATCATTTAAAGGGCTGCTCTTAGGCGGTTCCATGAGTCACAAAGGGAACGGGTGGTTTTTAACAACGCACTCAAAGCAACAAGAATGGTGTGTGTGTGTGTGTGTGTGTGAAGTGCCAGCAAGTACCTTCCAACTTATGGGGACCCTGTGTATTAATGACCTCCAAAATGCCAAAATGCCCTATACTTAAGGGGTCTTGCAAACAGAGGGCCCTGGCTTGCTTGATGGAGTCCACCCATCTTGTGGTAGGGCCTCCTCTTTTCCTAGCATTATTGTCATTTCCAGAGGCCCTTGTCTTCTTCTAACGTGACCAAAGTAGACAAAGAGGTCCTTTTCTCCCTTTCTCACAAGACAAGGACTCGTAAGGCTCTCAAGGAAATTGCTGAGCAGTCGGGTTCGAACGGAGAAAAGGAAGTCCATCTTCGCCCAAAGAGCGATGAACCAAAATAACAACCATAACGCAGACCGAAGCAGATTTAGCTGGATAGCTCTGTCGGTCTGAAGCAGCAGAACAAAGTTGGGAGTCCAGGGGCACCTGTTAAGACCCACAAAGTTTCATTCTGGGTGTAAGCTTTCATGTTGCATGCATGTTTCTTCAGATACATTTAAACTGACTTCTTCAAGTCCTACATGTAGGTAGAGAGATTCAGGTGGGTAGCCATGCTGGTCTGAAGCAGCGGTGAGGGGGGGGACAGCTACCAATCCAAGCCTCTCAGAAATACCACTATTCTGGGAGGATAGCTTCAGTGGTGGCTGAAGCCTTCAGAAGGCTGGTCGGAGGGACAAGGACCTTTCCAGGGGACGGGGTCATTTTGCTGCCGCCATGACACAAGCAAGCATTGCCCCACGGGGGGGGGGGGCTGGCACCAACTCCCAGAGCTGCGCTCCCCCGAGCTCCTGCTCAAAAAATGACCCCTGTTGCCACTGGACTCAGACTTTGTTCTGCTGATAGAAGCAGCAATAGATGATGCCGGTTCTTTCATGGCATCCACGGAATAAACCTGAACGTAGGTTTCTATAAAACACAGACTTATAAGAAAAACAGAAAACAAAAATGTCGCTTAAAAAAAATCATACAAAAGGTACCGTTTGAAAACTGTGCCAATTTCAGTAGTTTTAGATAACTATCAGTCATGAAACACTTCACTAAAGCCTATCCGGCTGCTCTCTCTTTAACAATGGAAAACACAAAGAAATCCTCCAGGATTTCAGACTTGGCAACGTTGCAGCAGAGATAAAATACCAGACAAAAATCCCGAAATTGCAGCCCCAGGATTGTCCTCACGGTGCTTACGAAACTTTCAAACGCGACTCTCTGCGAGCAGATTGTTTCCCAGGGACATGAACAGATGGATTAAATATCCAGTGCATCAAAACAGAGGAGCCCGCCGTACAAAACAGCTAAGGAAGGTACAAACAGAAATGCTGGTAAATTGTCTGACCGTCTCCTCGGCAAAACGATAATTCCGTACCTAATGAAACATTCAACTAATCCGTGAAAGCCAAACGGGCTTTCTCCCTGGAAGCGGGAGTCCCAACCACACATTTACAAAATGATCTCTCTTCAGCTAGAAAGTAATATGGTGGGGGGGACATCTATCTGCTTCATTCACACCCCCAAAAAGAATGTTTGACTCCATCTGGCACCAATACATTTCTCCAAGTGGAATTAGAGAGATCTTAGTACCTATCTGTACCAATTCATCAAATGTAGAACCACAGACAAAGAGGTTCGCTCAAAACACGGTCTTCTTCTAAATCACAGCTACGGCCCATTGAGCAAAAGACAGGAAGGCCTTTTAGCCCAGTCCTCTCCAATCTGTATCTCCATGACTTCTACATCATCTCAGAACTAAGGTTGCCAACCTCTAGGTGGCATCTGGAGATTTTGTTAGGTACTGAGTTTCAAAAATAGCAGAATTCGACTAAAGCAGCCAGACACATGTGTATTTGTCTACAAAAGAGATAACTTTACTAAAGATTAGGTAAAGGGCTGCAGTGGCTCAAGTGGTTAAGACGCTGAGCTGCAGACCAGAAGGTCAATAGTTCAGCAGTTCGAGACCCGAGTGCCGCGTGACGGCGTGAGCTCCCGTCTCTGGCCCCCGCTCCTGCCAACCTAGCAGTTTGAAAGCAAGAAATTGCAAGTAGATAAATAGGTACCGCTTCGACGGGAAGGTAACAGCGTCCCATGCGCCTCGGCGTCTAGTCATGTCAGCCACGTGACCACGGAGACGTCTTCGGACAGCGCTGGCTCTCCGGCTTGGAAACGGAGATGAGCACCGCATGCCTAGAGTCATATCTGACTGGCTTTCGAGCAAGGGAAACCTTGACCTTACTTGGATTACAAAAGTAAAAGAAGTCATCCTTAGTAGCTCTAAGCTATATGTTGCTTCCCTAAGAACTGAACTCGTGATTCAGAGGGAAAACTTCAGGGCGAGGTAACAAAGACCAATAATAGAACTCTGCACTCTCTCCCTTGGCTCATCCCCAAGCTATTGATTAACCAACTGGAGATTCTCAACACTAGCTAATTATGCATTCTATCACCTTGCGCTAGTGGGGGAAAAAACCGTGCAGACAATAGTCTTGGATCTCTAACTAGAAATTAGCAATACATAACAAACAGTAAACGCTTTCATGACAAACTGGGAGAGAATGCACAAATATCCTAACAGATCTCCCGTTATTGCAATTGATCTCAAGACAATAAGATCAGTTCCCCTGGAGGAAATGGCTGCTTTGGAGGGTGGAGTCTATGGCATTATACCTTCCCTTCCCTTCCCCTCACCAAACCCCACCCTCCCCAGGCTCCACCCACAAAATCGCAGTGTATTTCCTAACCTGGGCTGGCAACCTGATCTCAGAATGCTTACCAGATTCCAGGGGGTTACAGGCACACACACACACATACATGACTTGGCTCTCAGAGTATGAAAAACGACCACCACCCCCAGCATACTCCAGAACTTCCAAAGAACAAAAACTCAGAAAACTTGGATTATAAAAAAAATGGAAGGCATCTGAAAGCATCCTTATACCGGCTCCTTCATTAATAGTTCTGGGACTCTCCGACTAGCCATCGAAACCCTGCAGGAGGAAGCTCTGTGAGTTTTTGCAATTAAAAGGGAATGTTTATGATGATTCCCCAATAAAGTGGCTACTGGAGTCGGTTGACGGCATCATCCCGGCTCTCCCTAGCGAGTGGGAAACATATACGAGATTTGCGTTAGAACTAAAACAATAATGTGGAAACCCTTCTGCTATTTATTTAATTCGTTTATTTATTCAGAGGTCCTTTCCACCCTTGGATCTCATCCTTGGTTTTATCAGAGTTCAACTCGCGATGCAATACCTTGCCTTTATCCCTGGTTATAACAGCATCTGTTTATCCCAGGACAAGTGTGGGACGAAACTGGGGTGACCTCAATGTAGTGTGGAATAAAAAAATATCCTGAGATAATTACAGGGGTGAACACGCATGTAGTGTCTAATGTAAGTTCGGGGACAGGGTTTAAACTGAGTTTAAGGTCTGGTGTGGAAAGGACCCCAGTGGCTTCACAATCCTCTAAGTGGCTCATAGTTTAAAAAACAGCTGAGAAACAGAACAGGTTGGAGGACTGTATGACAACTCAGAGTACCGGGTGACCATAACAACGGAAGCACTCATGTCCAATGCTCCCTCTAAGCTGTGGAGTCTTGTGAGCAAAAATTCTACTTTGTGAGCTATCGGCATGAAAGTTGTGAGTGAGCAATTTGGCTCCTGCGTAAATTAGTTTGCTCTGGAGCCCTCCTTCCTGAGCTCAGACAGAAATGTGTGAGCTGGAGGCTAAAAAACTGAGCTAACTCACGCTAACTCTACTTAGAGGGAACACTGCCCATGTCCACAGTCACCAGATGCATTCTCCAAGCGTCCTTCGAGTCAGATTCCGGCTTGGCTCTTTCTATTGGGAAGTTTGGTTAATACAGCAGAGTTTTGTCCAGTCATAGAAGCATGATACTGAGCACAGCAAATAAATCTCCCAAGAAGTATACTTACATTTATTCAAGTAGATCCAGTTCACATTCAGGTTGCAGTCAGAAGGAGAGAGAGAGAGAGAGAGAGAAGTCTAATCTAAAGAGTTCTTTCCCTATCACAAATGGAGAGGCATGTCTGGCATGATGTGTGTGGGACTATGAGGGCATTATATCTACAGGAGAGAGCTGCAAAGACATACGTCCCCATGGAAGGCCATGAGGAGAGACTGAGAGGAGATAGGGAGAGAAAGGAGGGGGTCAGAGGGCAGCTTCCAGGTGAAGACAAAGAGAGGCATCCCATTCAAGGAGATAACCTCTGTACATCCTTAGAGTGATGTAGCACCCCACAATGTCCTTCTTCTCCTCCTCCTCCTTCTCTTTCATCTCCTCCTCCTCCTCCTTTTATGTCCTCCTCATCACACCACCCCAAGAACTCACTCGGTTGGAAAATCGGGCCTGTTGCGACCACAGATTTCCACCTAGAAATGTCTTGAATAGGTAATCCCACCGGTTCAGCTCCATGGCTATAGCCGTCACCACATCACTAGATGCCTCAGAATAAACTGAGGTTCTTGCCATTCCCAGACGTTTCCATTTATACAGAACTCTGCAATTCCCTTCATCCTTATTATATCTACATTATATCTACTGACAGAATGTTGTTTCCAAATATAGGCTGACTCGTACACAAACAATCGAATTCTACAAAACCGTCAACTTCCCTAACTTGCCGAGTATGATTAGTGTGTGGGGGGGGGTTATAGAGACACACGCACGCTTTTGAATGATTGTCACGCCTGTAATCCTCTCAGTGCCATCAACGCTCTGAGGGGAAACCCCCCTCAAAAAGAGGGAACGCAAGGGAGGAACAGCTGTGTGGTGCCATTGTCAGATGACCTGAATAAGGAACCAACCCGTTTATCTCCGAGACGGGATATTAATAGCGCTGGTGGCATTTAATGACTGTCGAAATGCCAAACCTCCCGTCAATAACAACTTGAGTGATGAAGAGGTCGCTAAAGAATATGCTGTCCATGCCTCCGTGGCTGCAATTTCTATGTGGACACAGATTTAAAAAACCCTTTCCCCCCTCATCAGCAGGTTCATACAGGCAGGGATTTATGACTCGATCGTCCCTCCTCACTTGACTGATTGGCCATGTAATCCGCAGCGCTTTGTCTCAGACATTCTGATGCTCCTGAAGGGTTCCAATCCCACAACTAGTTTCTCCCCCCCCTTTTGCTCAATATTAAGAACATAAGAACATAAGAGAAGCCAATGTTGGATCAGGCCAGTGGCCCATCCAGTCCAACACTCCGTCACACAGGGGCCAAAAACACCAGGTGCCCTCAGGAAGCCCTCCCACTGTGCCCCCCCCAGCACCAAGAAGACAGAGCATCACTTGCCCCAGATATAAGAACATAAGAAAAGCCAATGTTGGATCAATGGCCCATCCAGTCCAACACTCTGTCACACAGTGGCCAAAAACACCAGGTACCATCAGGAGGTCCACCAGTGAGGCCAGGACACTAGAAGCCCTCCCACTGTTGCCCCCCCCCCCAAGCACCAAGAAGACAGAGCATCACTTGCCCCAGATATAAGAACATAAGAAAAGCCAATGTTGGATCAATGGCCCATCCAGTCCAACACTCTGTCACACAGTGGCCAAAAACACCAGGTACCATCAGGAGGTCCACCAGTGAGGCCAGGACACTAGAAGCCCTCCCACTGTTGCCCCCCCCAAGCACCAAGAAGACAGAGCATCACTTGCCCCAGATATAAGAACATAAGAAAAGCCAATGTTGGATCAATGGCCCATCCAGTCCAACACTCTGTCACACAGTGGCCAAAAACACCAGGCGCCATCAGGAGGTCCACCAGTGAGGCCAGGACTCCAGAAGCCCTCCCACTGTTGCCCCCCCCCAAGCACCAAGAAGACAGAGCATCACTTGCCCCAGATATAAGAACATAAGAAAAGCCAGTGTTGGATCAATGGCCCATCCAGTCCAACACTCTGTCACACAGTGGCCAAAAACACCAGGTGCCATCAGGAGGTCCACCAGTGAGGCCAGGACTCCAGAAGCCCTCCCACTGTTGCCCCCCCCCAAGCACCAAGAAGACAGAGCATCACTTGCCCCAGACCGAGAGTTCCTATCTATATGTTGTTGCTAATAGCCACTGAAGGACCTCTGCTCCATATGTTTTATCTAATTGAAATTTATATTGAAACTTCAAGCGACAGAAATGAGAGAATCCTGCGCTTTGTTCTTTTGCAGCACAGAGATGACATGTCGATACCCCAAAAGGAGAAAGAAAAAAATCTTGATAGACTTGACAACTGGAATTACAAATAATTAGACGAGGAGGAGAGTTGAATATCAAGCAGCTACCCATGAAAGCTATGTCCTGGGGTCAAACTAGCCAAGGGTAACAATGATTCTGAAGGATACTGGACCACTTGTGGAGGTCGAACCCTGTTTCTTTCGATAAAATGTGGGCAGAAAGGCCCTGACCTGGACAGTCTAGGCTAGCGTGATTTGGTCAGATCTTGAAAGAAGAAGAAGAGGAGGAGGAGGAGGAGGAGGAGATTGGATTTATACCCCGCCCTTCACTTGTAGCCTTTGAGGAAAAACTTCTATGGTTACCATAGAGTTTTTCCTTGAACAATAGCCTCCTAAAATTTGGTGAGTGTTTCAGAAGAAGAAGAAGAAATTGGATTTATACCCTGCCCTTAACTTGGAGTCTCAGAGCGGCTTACAAACTTCTTTCCCTTCCCCTCCCCACAACAGACACCTTGTGAGGTAGGTGGGGCTGAGAGAGCTCTGAGACAACTGTCCTTGAGAGAACAGCTGGTACAGAGCTATGGCTTGCCCAAGGTCATCCAGCCAGGTGCAAGTGGAGGAGTGGGGAAACAAACCCAGTTCTCCCAGATTAGACTCTGCGCACTTCGCCACTACACCAAAACAGCGGAAATACTGAGAAAATCAAATTGGGGCACGCAGTGCGTATTTTGACAGGGCAAGAGGTCTAGGGATGCCAGCCTCCAGATGGGACCTGGGGATCTCTTGGAATGACAGCTCATCTCCAGGATACAGAGATCAGTTCCCCTGGAGAAAATGGATGCTTTGGAGGGTGGACTCTGTGGCATTGTACCCCACTGAAGTTCTCATCCGCCCCAGGCTCCACCCCCAAATTTCCAGGAGTTTCACTACCTGGATCTGGCAACCATGCCCTCTCATCCCTACCAGCAGCCAGGGGAAGAAGAAGAGGAGGAGGAGGAGACTGGATTTCTACCCCGCCCTTCACTACCTGAAGGAGTCTCAGAGCAGCTTACAATCTCCTTTCCCTTCCTCTCCCCACCACAGACACCCTGTGAGCAATGCTCCCTCTAAGATGTGGAGTCTTGTGAGCAAAAGTTCTACTTTGTGAGCTACTGGCATTCAAGTTGTGAGCAAGCGATTTGGCTGCTGCAGAAATCAGTTTGCCCTGGAGCCATCCCTTCCTGAGTGAAGACAAAAATCTGTGAGCTGGAGGCTAAAAAACTGTGAGCTAGCTCACACTAACTCAGCTTAGAGGGAACACTGCCTGTGAGGCTGGTGGGGCTGAGAGAGCTCGCCCAAGAACTGCCCTTGAGAGAACAGCTCTGAGAGAACTTGTGCCTGACTCAAGGTCTCACACCAGCAGCTGCATGTGGAGGAGTGGGAAAGAAAGAAAGAAAGAAAGAAAGAAAGAAAGAAAGAAAGAAAGAAAGAAAGAAAGAAAGAAAGAAAGAAAGAAAGAAAGAAAGAAAGAAAGAAAGAAAGAAACGGGAGAGTTAGTAAGAAGATTTACAATGCAATCCCGTGCAGAGTTAGGCCAGTCTAAACCCACTGAATTCAGGCGTCTTGGGCTGGAGTAACTCTGCGCAGGACTGGACTGTTATTGGTTTAAAAGCCCTTCTGGTTTACTTCAGTGCAGCTCCCGAACTATGCTTGGCTGGCCGCAGGCGATCGCTTCCCATTCTTCTCTTCATTTACTTTAAATGCTCAGTTAAGACTTGATTGGAACTCTGTGGCTGAACACCTACAGCTAAGCTATTTATACACAAGATTAACACTTCGCAATGGCGGAATCCGCACATACCTCTTATAGACCGCCGCGCAGACGTCGCAGGACTGAGCTACCCCTCGCTGGCAGTGGCAGAACCCGTCGCCACGGCACAGCTCCGACGGCTTTGCTAAAGCTCGGCAAAACAGCACTCTTGCTTAGCGTCTCCGTGGTGGCAGCTGAGCACAACTGAAGGACGGGAGTTGCGACGGATCACAAGCTGCGAACAAGGTGGTGGTGTGTATTCTGGGCAAAGGAACCTTTACCGCACAAGGGCAGAATCCGTTAGGGCTGCCAACCTCCAGGTGGTGGCTGGAGATCTCCCGCTATTACAGCTGATCTCCAGGCAACAGAGATAAGTTCCTTGGGAGAAAATGGCTGCTTTGGAGGGTGGAGTCTATGGCAGCGTACCCTGCTGAGGTCCCTCCCCTCCCCAAACCCCACCCTCCCCAGGCTCCACCCCCCAAAACTCCAGGTATTTTCCGACTGAGAGCTGGCAACCCTAGAATCTGGGTAGCCTGGTGTGTGGGGATGCGTGCACATGCACGAGAGGGGGCGTGTACCTATTCCCCCCCCAATTTAAAACATCTGAATAACCATGTCAGGTTCTCACCACAAACAGGGTTGCCAGCTTCCAGTTAGGGCCTGGAGATCTCCAGGAATCACTACAATTTCTGGACGATGGCACTCGGTTCCTCTGGAGAAAATGGCTGCTTTGAAGGGTGGACTCTATGGGGCCTTTGAGGTCCCTCTCCTCCCCTCCCCTCCCGTCCCCTACCCAAACCCTGCCCAGGTTTAACCCCAATTTCTCAACCCAGAATTGGCAAGCCTAGAGTCTAGGATGACAGCCTCCGGGGGTATGTGTGTGTGTGTGTGGAGATCTCCAAGAATTAGAGCAGTTCCCATGGAGAAAATGGCTGCTTTGGAGAGTTGGCAAGCCTATAGATGCCAACCTCCAGGAGGTGCATGGAGATTTCCAAGAACGAGAACGGATCTCCATGCGACAGAGAGCAGTTCCCATGGAGAAAATGGCTGCTTTGGGGGGGGGGGTTTCTGGGGGAACGTGCCAGAACGGAGTTCCGGAACCTCATTAACAAAAGACTTTTTAAAAATGTTTAAAAGTTCATGACTTTTCAGTATACAGACTGAAAACTTCATTTCCCTCTTGAGAATTCTGGCACCTTCCCCCCCCCCCCCCGCCCAAAGCCATTCACACACACACACACACACACATATTCAGAGAGAGAGAGAGAGAGAATGAGAGAGAGCGAACGAGAAGACCAGCCTACAGCTTTTAAACATTCTGTCCTCAACGACACAACATTACTAGTTTTTGGGGAGGAAAAAGACCACCCACCTCTGATCTCTTAAAGTGGAATTATGAAATGCAATTTACAGTAATGCTTCCGAAACGGGGCCTCCTTTGCAGAGTGTTTGCGGACTTCAATTGCTTCAAAATTGGTTCATCGGGGCGGCTGCCAGGATTATAACTGGGGCAATCATGCAGAGCGTGTCGCCTCTTCGATGGCCAAGGACTGAGATTACCTTAAATACTGCCTCCTCCCATACGAACCTACCCCAGCGCTCTGACGATATCTAAGGCCTGCTTTATGACCCCCAAGTGTCCCAGGTGGCTTTAGTCATGACCCCTCCACTGCAGAATTCCTCAAACAAGGGAGCTCCCCGGCCCCAGCCTGTCAATATCCTTCTTTGGATGTTTGCAAAAATTTGGTATTCCTGGGCCCTGATCACACGCAGAATTAGCCGCGTGATAGGCATGCCTCCCAACCGGATTTTAAGGGTGCAATCACACAGGAACATCTGGCAAGCTTCCCGCACCCGTCAGCAACCCGTTTCGCTCCACCGGAGAAGCGGAGTAAAAAAAACACTAGCAAAAATCCAGTATGAAACGGGTTGCTACGAGCCACAGATGGACTTTCCCCATGTGATCGCTCCAGCACGCACTTGTGGCATCGTAGTCTGGTTAGGCTATCCCGACGCCATTCCATTGTTTTTTCCCCTTTCTCAGTATGCACAGCATCACATACTGCTGTAGGAAGCTCTCAGGGCGGAGATGCGATTCATCAATCCCCCGTTTAAGTGCATCGGAAAACAACAGGAAAAAAACCCCGATTCACCCACAGCTGCGTCTGGTCACGCAGTGGTGGGCTGCGCCCGCAGCATCACAGACCTGTGTGATCGCACAACTGCGGGTCCAATTACTCCAAAGCAAATTAGCCTCACTTCTCCCCCGGAGGCTAAAAAACTGTGGGCTAGCTCACACTAACTCAACTTAGAGGGAACACTGTGGGCAAGCCTCAAGGGCAAGAGCATTCCAAAGGTGAAGTGACACCACCCCAAAAGACCCTCTCTTTGGTATAGGGTCCAGATGGGGCCTGGAGATCTCCTGCTGTGACCATTGATCTCCCAAAGACAAAGGCCAGTCCCCTTGGAGAAAATGGCAGCTTTTACAGTGGACTGTACGGCGCTGTCTCCTGCTGAGATCCCTCCCCTTCCCAAACCCCGCCCTCTCCAGGCTCCACCCTCCAAAATTTTCAGGCATTTCCCCACGAGTTTGGCAGCTACCGAGAATGCCTCTCGCTGGAGGAGGAGAACAGGGATTGGGAAGAGAATCTGAGCTGGTGGGCTGGACAGGGCATGAGGCGGTGTTGAGGACTGCCAACTTCGGGTTGGGAAATACCAGAAGATTTTGGGGGTGGAGCCTGAGGAGGCTTGGGGAGGCACTGCAGCGGGGTATAATGCCATAGAGTCCACCCTCCAAAGCGGCCGTTTTCTCCAGATGAACTCATCTCCATTGCCTGGAGATCAGTTGGAATAGTGAGAGCTATCCAGCCATCACCTGGAGTTTGGCAGCCATTCAGAATAACACTGTTCACCACCAACTTAGAAACCAAGTGTGGGACATTTGCTCTATTCCTGCATTCCTTGGTCAGTGGAAAACCCACGGTGTGAATAAGTATGCGAGAAATTAAAGTTCAAACCCAGTGGCACCTTTAAGACCCAACAAAATTTAATTCTGGGTTTAAGCTTTCGTGTGCATGCACACTGCTTTAGATTGTATCTGCAGAAGTGTGCATGCACATGAAAGCTGATCCCCAGAATTAAACTTCGTTGGCCTTCAAGGTGCCTCTGGACTCAAACTTTGTTCTGTTGCTTCAGACCAACATGGCTACCCACCTGAATCTATGCGAGAAACTGTTACCGAAAGCTTATTATTCAGAAGCGCAAAAATTCAAGTTCAACTTTTGTCGTAGCATTCGTTCCGAATTATTCCCCGGTTGTTCTCCTTCAAGTAACACACACACACACACAAACAGAGCAGTCCTCAATGACTCAGCACTGCAAAGTTAAGAAACAAACACACACACAAATAAGCTGTTTTTTTAAAAAAAACAACAACCCAGAAACGGCATGAATTGATTCTTAACATTCTGTTTAGCTTTTAATTACCCAACAGACAAGTAATAGCTCCTTTGGAGCGGTAATGCTTTATCGTGTCAATTTCCCCGCTGCAAACGCACAGCTAAAAATCATTATGGAATTATTATTGGAAGAGCTTGCTAGGCATGAATGGTAAAAGGGGTTTCCTCTCCCTCAAAGTCTAAGACTTAAAAAAAAAACACGCAAAAGCTTTTATAAATAGCCAAAGCAATTACATAGCAGTTATCAAGCAAATTAAAACCTCTGCTTCTGATCCAAGATCACCTGAGATGCAGAAGCGTAAAATCTCCCCCCCCCCCCAGCCTACAGGTTTCTTGTCTCTCTGATCCTGCTCACGGCTTATGTATCCCCTCCTATATGTTGTCCTTTCAACTCCTTATTTTTATGAAGCCGGTCGCGAAGATCACAAAATACTGCAGGCCCAGGAACAAACAGAGAAGCCTTCGGAGAATTGAGAAAACGGACGGCGAGCCAAAACGACAGAAGGAGACGAAAGCAAGAAGAAGGTGTGTGTGTGGGGGGGAAGAGATTAATTCAAAGCATTAACTACAGCAGATGAGCTGTCTTGGACACTAATTACATTAAGACAAGATGGGAAGGAGACAAGAATGTGAGAAGGGAAAGCCAGAAGAGGCTTAATTGAAATCACAGCCTAAAAATAACAAGGAAAGTACGGGTGGTGGTGGTGGGGATACATGGAAATGCAGAGATTTAGTTAAGGAAGAGAGCCATCCCCCCCCCCCCCCTTTCCAGTTTGTGCACTTGGCATCCAGTGCGGGTCGCCTTGCCAATCCGAGAAGCGAGAAGCGCAGCGCTGAACGGGAGGAACGCTCTACTGTCAGAGTCTCCCCGGTGCATTCGCAGTCAATTACTGTGGCATTTTTAATTGCGGCGCTTCCAAATGCTTTCGGGAGCACGCGTACCCAGCTTCCCCAAGTTGCCACGGAGGGCACCTTCGTGTTGCCGAAGCCGGTTTCTCTTTTCTGTAGTGTGCGGCTGCCGGCCTGCTCAACAGGCCTGCTGGGATCCTGGGTCCTCCCAGATGCCTATTTCAAGTGCGCTAAGAGCTACCAGTAAAAATACAAAGTGCGCTCACTCTCGCTCTCTTTCTAAAAAAAAAAAAAACCCACTTTGCTGAAGACCACCCCAGGAGACGGCTGTAGAAAAGGCAAGTGCTACCAACAGCTTTTAAAAAACAAGTGCTTACTGTTGTTTTAGCGCCAGGGACCATTTTAAGCACTGTAATTGCCCTAGTGCGAATGCACCCCAAGGGGGCGAGCAAGACGCTCTCCCTGTTCCGTTCCTTTCCAGGTAAAGGTGTCTGAGTGAGCAGATTCATAATACTGCTGCTGGCCGACATCTCTAACCAACTGGCAGTCTTTCCCCACCGCCTCTCTCCACCATTGTTCCTTTCCTGTTTTTTTCCTTTTGCATGTTCGATCTAATGCCATACGCAGGGCCCATTTCTTCAACACGGTTGCTGTTGGCAATTCAAATACACCGCCCGGCAGTTCCGCTGTTAAGTCAAGCCACAGGAAAAGCCTGTAGCTTGGTGGCACGCGGCAGGGACAGTCCTGGGTTCGATTCCTGGCATTTCCAAATAAGAGGGTCTCAAGGCTGGGAAAGGTCTCTGCCGTGGAGAGCTGCTCCCAATTAATTATAATGCCGAATGGCTGGCTTGCACCGTGATTATAAGCAGAGTTCTACTCTTCTAAACCCACTGACTTCAACGGTTTTAGAAGGCTATTTAGGATTGCACCGTCAAATGCAAATGCTCTCTGTTCCTTGTGGAATATCCTTGTGGAATATGTCTAGAACAGGGGTGTCAAACATAAAGCCCAGGGGCCAGAACTGGCCTATCCAGAACTCTTATGTGGCCTGCGAGCAACCAGTGCAAGGGAGGGAACAGAAGACTGTTTGGGGCGGAAGGAATGGGCAGAGCCACTCTGATTGTGGCTAGGGCTGCCAAGATTTACCTTCATAACAACAGGGAGTCCCGGTCCCTCTCCAGGAGTCCCACGCGCACTGGGATGATGTCACCCGGAAGTGATGTCATCACACTGGGCACATTGCCAGGGCAACACTCTGGTAATCGCCCTAAAACTCTATGGTGCCAGGGCAATTTGGTTCTATGGTTCAGGGCAATTGCTAGAGTGCCGCCTGGCGACGTGCCCGGCGTGATGACATCGCTTCCGGGTGATGTCATCATGCCAGACACGTCAGCCTGATCGGGCCACTTCGGGGGTGGGGTTTCCCCCGCCAGCCTGATTCTGACTGGTGGATTGGGAACCCTGCCATAAAGTCCACCTTCCAAAACAGCCATTTTCTCCAGATGAACTGATCTCTGTCGCCTGGAGATTAGTAGTAATCCCCAGCTGTAGAACTTTACATCTTGGCGTGCCTCTCTCGTTTTAGCACACCAACAACCAGAAAGGAAGAAAAATGAAGGAAAAAAGGAATCGCTAAATTAAACTACCTGACAGTATCCATCTTGTCCAACTCCCTCACCTCATCCTTTCTCCTACGCACACTTCTTTTCCGTACCAACAAATTAGGTAAATTTACCTTGTACCGTGGGATCCGGAAAATAACACTTCCAGATACAAACAGGCTATAATATCACTATGGTAATGCAAAGCTACACAGAAACCTCTCATTTAAAATTACCCTGGGCCCTGTCGATTTATGGGCCATTAGAGGGGATTTGGATGTGCCAGCAGTACTTCTGTGTGTTTCCATTTACTGAGACTAGCCCATTTCCTCACCAACATAATAACCTGCCCCCCCCCCCAAAAAAAGAGACAAGTATGTTTATAACAAAAGATGCAGCGACATTTGAATATTATACCGCAGTCACAGTGTAACAAAATATTCATTTCGCATAGCGGTTTGGAATCTGACACTATATATTCCACACAGCAGCAGAGTTTCCAAGCTGTTACATTCAATGGAAATGTTAACGGAGGCCTGAGAATATATGGAATAAAATATGCAAACTGATAGTAAAAGAGACAAACATGGAGATTATTTATTCTCTATCAAACCTTCCACCTTTTACAAAAAAAAAAAAGAATTCAATAAATCTGCTAGCTATTTGGAGAAATCTGAAGAAATAGAACTAGGGAGAGTTTATGGCACGCAGTAGAATCCAGTAATCTTCAGGCAGCCGCATAAACATCCCCCCTCCCTTCATTTTTATTACAAATTACGTTTTACTAAAAATACGGTGATATCTGTAAAACTGCATTTGAGTAATAATCTCTTGTTTGATCTCAGGTCAAAAAGAGCACATCTTATAGAACAGGTTTATTGTGATCATTTTCAAATATCAGGGCAGGTTTGGGACAGAATTTTGAAGAGTTATAAAATCAGGGGTGTCGAGAATTTCAACGCAAACACAACCGCTGGCTGAACCGACCTTGACTGAACTTCCTGTTCCCATGTGCATCATGCCCCCCTTGCTTGGCAGCTTGTAAATTAATGTTTGATGTTCTACTAGCATATCATGCAGAGCAAAACTGCACAATAGCTGCTTGTATCCCACATTCATGTCTTAGTCAGTAACAGTTTATAACTGCTGTGTTGCACCTTTTGGCCTAGGGTAGCCAATCTCCACCTGAGACCTGGAGATCTTCCAGATTTGCCACCTGTCTCCAGAGATCAGTTCCCCTGGAGGAAATGGCTGCTTCCTTTCCCCAAACCCTGCACTCCCCACTCCCAAATCTCCAGGAATTTTGCAACCTGGAGAGGGCAACCCTATTTCGGCCATGTTTGTATTGGTGCTGTTTGCAAACCAGGAATTCTCAGTCACTGGAAAGGACGTATGTCCCACAAGGCCATGGTCAGGCCATTCAAGTGACCCACTCGTGGAGCACAGAATCAGATCAATTTCCCACAAGGCACTGCTCCGGCGTCATTCTTCCCTTTGTCCCAGTTGCATGCTTGAATTTCCCACTATTTGCCCCACACCGCATTTTGACCTGCAGCTTTGCCCGAATTCCCCCGCGGCTTAAGTGATCCTCAAAAAACAGGATCACTGAAGCCATGGGGGAATTCCGGCGAAAGCCCCGGGTCAAAATGCGGCATGGGGCAAATATTGGGAAATTCAAGCATGCAATTGGGGCAAGGGGAAGAATGACACCAGAGCAGAGGCTCGTGGGAAATCGGTCTCATTCACAGTTGACTCTCCTCGTTGTACTTGCGCACTCCGATGCACTTTTTAATTACTACAGAAATTTACACACCAGCTATGGCAGAGGTCCCCAACAAGGTGCCCATCAAGGGTTTTTCGGAAGTGGGTGGGCCAAGGAGGATTTTTTTGCCTAGCAAGGCTTCTGATTGGCTAATGGAAACTTGATTGACTGTGCAGACTTTTTTTTTAATGTCGCTTCATCAGCAGCTGCCACCATCCCACGACATTCTTCACGGTGTTACGAAAGTGAAGCTGTGGCAATCGTTTTGTGGCGGGTTCCGCCGAGCCTTGTCAGAATTCCAAATCTGCCCACAGGCTCAAAAAGGTTAGGGATCCCTGAGCTATGGACTAGCTGGGGGGTTGCTGTAAAGGAGAGGAGTCTATGAGAAATGTGTGGCATAAATTTAGTTTGATGGGTTTATGGGGGGGGTGGGGGAGAAGAAAAAAGGCTATTTGCACATAAAGGCCCATTACACATGGACACCTTACTGTAGATTTTCAGAGCACTGAGCCTTTAATCTTGGCTTCAGATTCTCTGTCTGCCTTACACACCATTCTTTCTCCTCTGGTGTATTTATTCTGCAGCTACGATTTTGAAAACACACTTTTCTAATCAGGGTGGAACGTCACTTGTGACACGTGGGGGGTGTAAAAAAATTACACAATGGCCCTATCACAGCTACACAGTAGCGTCCAGCAAGCACCTTCCATTTAAATCCTTCTGGTTCAGGTTTTGCACATGCATTTTACTCTTAAGTTTGTTGAATGAAAGGGAACAGAAAGGAACACAGGCAAAGGGGGAAAACCCACAGTGGAAACTGACTAGACTTTTTTCTGAAACTGACAAGCAGCTGCAAGCCCCATTTTCCATATCGCTGAGCACTGGGGGATTCTCTGATGTTATCAGCATTCTGTTGAGTGTACAGAATTCACAGTAGAACCCCCTGACACTGGCACTGCAAGCTGTGATCATTGGCAATGTGTGTACATGCGCACGCCTGTGGAAAGTCAGCAGAAACTCCATCATGCTTTGCACAGGGTTGCAATTTGAATGGGAGAGGAGCTCTCTGGCAGAAGCTCTGGAGAGCTTTTTTAGTCTTGCGCCACTAAATTGAAAAAAATGGGGGGGGGTATTTTCACTAATGCTCTAGCACAGCTGCATATTAATGCTGATTTCCTGCCCTTCCTTGCAAATTTCCATGCTTTTCTCTTTGTGATTCTCTAATTTGATCCTGCACATTGATAGTTTTTTTAAAGCCTGTCCTGTGTGGATTGCACTCTGCCCTCCAAATGGAACAATCCCAAGTGATTCTTAAGTTTAGAAGGTCCATGTGGCTCAGCCACCATTTTAAGGTTAGGCTCCCAGAGACTGTTAAAATGATTCCCTCCCCAAAGCATGAAAGGGAAAAATGTTTCCCAAGCTTTAGGCTTCCCATCCCAGTCTCTCTCTCTCTCTTTTTACATCTCATATCAATTTCATTCCACACTGACGATCCCCCCCTTTATTTTGTTTGCATGCAGCACTGAAATCCTTTTTTTTTCTTTTTTGGACTGTGGATGCTGCCATTTGCCTCCTCTCCGATCCCCCTTTCAAGTTACTACAAGCAGGGAACTCAACCTTGCACAGCTCCTTTTAAACTTTCCCTCTACTGTTTAATTTCTTTTTAAAAATTCAGCCATCCAAGACCAGTGAGTCTCATATCGCTAGACTCATGCCAATAGTAAAAGGGGAGGATTGAGTCTGTACACCGATGAAGGGGGGAGGATGGCGGAAGGTGCAGAGTGGGCAGAATGACCTTGATGTGGGCAGGGAGTGACCTTCAAGGGGCAGCAAAGGGTGGGGCCCTGGGGGACCCAAGGGAATCTGTATGCTTAGAATTACCTTCAGCTTGGAAGCGAAACAAGGGGGAAATTGGCACAAAAGCACTCTCAGAAAACCCAGGGAAACAGTGACCCGAAAGTGAACTGAGCGCCGAAGGGAAGAAAATCAATGAAGAACAACAAAGAAAACCTGACGGACATTCACAGTGAAAGCGAGGGAAAACACCTGTGCGTAATAGGCCATACACAGTGTGAAAAACATCTGCATACTTGTGCAAACAGCAATGATACCGGCACACGTGCGCACACACACTTCTTCTACTGGGGGGGGAAATGTACTTGCATGCAGCAAACAATTGGTTAAAAATATATATTTAAACGTTTGGCTTACTAGCTTTAAGCACTTACTTAAATTAATGATTTATTTACAGCTGTTAACAAAGAAAACACAAACTACCCCCATCCTGCCCACAGGGCATTTACAGCTCTTATTTATTGATCCTCTCCCTTTATGTCCCGCGTCTCTCCCCAATGAGAACCCAGGGAGGCGTACATCATTCTCCTCTCCCCTGTTCTAGCTGGGACACATTTAAGGTGAAATACGTGAAGCTACTAGGCTGCGCCTGTGCTTACTGTGGGAAACCAACCATGAGGACTTCACAGCCTATGGCTGGTCCCCTTGGACAAACCAGGATCAGGGAACCAGGAGCATCTAAAATTATGGGGATTGGAACCACTAAGGCAGCTCACCCAAGCACAGATGTGCCGTTCGTTATGCTGGTACCATTGCTGCAAAAAGATGGGGTGATAGGGAGAGATAGCAAAGTAGAAAGCTAGGAAACTGGGGGGTGCTGAGTGGGATGCCAACCTCCAGGTGGCACCTGGAGATCCCCCTCTATTATGACTGTTTTCCAGACTACCAAAATCAGCTCCCCTGGAGAAAATGGCTGCTTTGGAGGGTGGAATCTAGAGCATTATACCCTGCTGAGGTGTCTCCCCTCCCCAAACCCTGCCCTTTCCAAGCTCTATACCAGGGGTGGCCCAACTGTGGCTTGGGAGCCGCACGCAGCTCTTTTACACATATTGTGCGGCTCCTGGCAGGGTAGCTGGGGAAGCTAAATATCATTAGCAAACAAAATCATTGGACAAAGAGATATCATTATCAATATCTGCTTTTACTCCTTCTGTTATTATCTTTGGCAGTCTCATTTAACGTTAATAAAAAGCAAATCTGCATATTTTCCAATAAAAAACATGTAATATTTGTTCATGTCTTGCGGCTCTCAAATATCTGACGTTTATTCTATGTGGCTCTTACGTTAGGCAGGTTTGGCCACCCCTGCCCTACACCAAACATGTCCAGTTATTTCCCAGCCCAGAGCTGGCAACCCTAAGCACCGATCAGGACCACAACAGATTGCTTAACACAAGCACAGCTTTGCAATTTACTGGAGAGTCTTTCCCATCAGCGATTCACCACCGATCAAAACAAGCGTGCACAGAAGGAAGGAAAACATGAGAAAGGCTCAGACGAACGAGATTATTTGAGACCCACAAAAGCAACCTTCAATAGGACAGGGGAGGGGGGGGGGAACCCATTAAGGAACATGGAAGTAATAGACCCTGGCTCGTCGAAGCGCACACTCAATCCATAGTACATGCATACTTGAGCTGTGCTAAGACTGAGGAATTAGTCATATTCATTTCCATCGGCCGGCGGTTTAATCATCTTGCTGGCTTTTCCAACACAGACATGATTAGTAGGGTAATGAAATTCAGGAGGAAAATACAGGTGCGCCAGAACAGTACTGTGGAATTAATACATCGCAACTGCAAAGTTGTCTGAGCAGGCCAAGGAAGAGCACAAACTTGTGGAAAACCATCCTTATGGAAGAGGAAGGTGGTAGAGGATACAATTTAGAAGCAGGGAACTAAGGGAGTGAGGCTACCTGGTGAATTACTGTGGGCTGTGGCCCGTGTTGGACCCAGCAGGGAACACCCATTCCTAAGAAGGACCCTTGGCACTGGGCCACGTGGCTGAAGCTAAGGTGGTCGAAGTCGTGCCTGCATGGGTGATCTCCTTAGAATGCCAAGCGTTCTTAGAAAGTCCCCAGAGACCAAAATGGAAGCAAATTTAGGATGCAAAGAGCAAATAAGGTTGGTCTTCAGGTACAAACAGCAGTGGCTTGGACTGATCAATACTGCAATATCTCCTGGCTGTTCTTCTCTTGTTCCCAGGTCTAGATTTCTGCTCAGGTATTCTCCTTTATTTTTAGTTGTTCTGGTTCTCTTCACTCATGGCTCTCTTTCCCCACAGTCTAGGGTGGCCACCATCAGATTGGGTTGGGAGGAGAAGAAAGGAGGAGGAGGAGGAGAAAGAAGAAGAAGAAAGAAAAAGAAAGAAGGAGGAGGAAGGAGGAGGAGAAAGAAGAAGAAGAAAGAAGGAGAAGAAAGAAGGAAGAGGAGGAGAAGAAGATTGGATTTACCCTGCCCTTCACTACCCGAAGGAGTCTCAGATAGGCTTACAATCTCCTTCCCCTCCCCACAACAGACACCCTGTGAGGTAGGTGAGGCTGAGAGAGCTCTTTCAAGAACTGCCCTTGAACAGCTCAGAAAGAACTTGTGACTGACCCAAGGACGCACCAGCAGCTGCATGTGGAGGAATGGGGAAGTCAAACCTGGTTCTCCCAGATTAGAGTCCGCGCTCCTAACCACAACACCAAACTGGCTAGTACAAGCCATTCTTACCATGATACCACAGTTCTTTATTAAGGCCTCTGTAAAAAGGATAACAAGCTATCAGAGACAGTCTTGGCATCTTCTTTGAGGCCTTGGTACTGGAAAGGGATCCGGGCCTATCACTGTGGCCATGCTGTTGTTGTTTTCCCCAAGAATGAGGATGGAATTATTTTTTTTAGGGGAGCTGAAAGATGAATCACAGGGGCAGCACTCAGTTGTCTGTCACCCAGCATCTTTTCTGGTAATACAGATTTCATGTGTGTAGTCCATGGATAATGACACCTTCCTCATATCACTCTCAACAGCTTCACCACCACGCACACCAATGCCTTCATCTTCAAGCTCTGGAAGGAAACCATGTATGCCAAAGAAGAAGAAGAGATTGGATTTATACCCCGCCCTTCACTACCCAAGGGAGTCTCAGAGCGGCTTACAATCTCCTTTCCCTTCCCCTCCCCACAACAGACACCCTGTGAGGTATGATGGGGCTGAGAGAGCTCTGACAGAAACTGCTCTTTTTCAAGAACAGCTGTGCCAGAACCAATGCTCCCTCTAAGCTGTGGAGTCTCATGAGCAAGAATTCTACTTTGTGAGCTACTGGCATTAAAGTGGTGAGCCAGCGATTTGGCTACTGCATAAATCAGTTTGCTCTGGAGCCCCTCCTTCCTGAGCCAAGACAAAAATGTGTGAGCCAGAGGCTAAAAAACGGTGAGCTAGCTCACACTGACTCAGCTTAGAGGGAACACTGGCCAGAGCTATGGCTTGCCCAAGGTCATCCAGCAGGTGCAAGTTGAGGAGTGGAGAATCAAACCCGGTTCTCCCAGATTAGAGTCCGCACACTTAACCACTACACCAGTGGTGGCAAATCTATGGCACGCGTGCCAGAGGTGGCACTCAGAGCCCTCTCTGTGGGCACGCACGGCATCGCCCCAGCACAGAGTTCGCAAGATTGGACAGCAAAAATCACATTAATTGTTCAAAAGCATGCCAAATGCAAACTTTTACCTTTCAATAAAAGGTTTTTTGTATCATTGGAAGCTCTGTTTTTGTGTTTTTCTTTTAAGACAAAAGATGTTAATGTTATGAGTTGTTTCTTCTAAAACAAAAACCTCAGTATTCAGGCTAAATTGCCGTGTTGGCACTTTGCGATAAATAAGTCGGTTCTGGGTTGCCGTTTGGGCACTCCGTCTCTAAAAGGTTCACCATCACTGCACTACACCAAACTGGCTCTAAGTGTTTGTATGCCCCCTTTCCCCCATTACTTTTTCCCAGGCTCGGTGGGGGGCGGGGGGAGAAAGAGAGAGAGAGAGAAGGAAAAATATGCCTCGTTCACGGGATGAACGTACATGAAGTTACCTTCTCCTGAATCAGACCCTTGGTCCCTCAAAATCAGTATTTGTGTACTCAGACTAGCAGCAGCTCTCCAGAGTCTCAGGTGGAGGTCTTGTCACATCACCTCCTACCTGGTCCTTTTATATGGAGATACCTGGGACCTTCTGCATGCCAAGCAGATGCTCTACCACTGAGCCCCAGCCCCATCTGACAAGGATGCTGCCCGCTACCGAAGAAAGCAAAGCATGCAATAAACAGGAAAGAGAACAGTGTAACAAAATTTGACCTGTTTTATAATGATAAATATTCCCTAGACCACAAAGGTTGTTAAAAAAAATATACTCTGCAAACCCTTGTCTACCCGCTCAAAGTGCATGGCACGCGCTTCGAGCACGGAGAGCTCTGTGTCCATGGACACTGTCCACACCAAAGGCGCACAGCCCAGTTTCGGAAGACTTTGTCCTGCTGCTTTTATAGTCCTCTGCAGTCTGCAGCCCTCCCTTCTTGCTCTTTGAGCCGAGGGTGGAAGATCACAACACCTCCGACATAGACCAGAAGACACCGCTGTGTTTCCCTAAGCCTTATCTTGCTCTCTCCCTTGCAAGATCAAACCCCAGAAACATTATTTGGATGCAGTACGCTGTTCGTGCTGCAACCAAACTGCGCGTGTGGCCTTCAAGCATGTGCCGGGGCCGTAATTGAATGCATCGCATCTTTGCAAGAGATTAAAAACCTTTCCAATGTATTTGGAGGGGGGGGTATTAATTAAAAATGTTTTTGTCTGATTAGAATATAGTTTGATAACAGGGATTTTTTTTAAAAAAATAAATAAATAGAAGATGAAGCATCTATGTTTTTGTCGTGAACATCACAGTAATTTTCACCGGGAGACTTGAAAGCAAATCTCCCCCCTCCCTCCCTATTCCCCTGCCCCTGTAATCAGTATTCGCAAACAGCTTGCAGTGTCCCCATCAAAATATACAAGTGATCCAGGAGGCAAAAATTAAGTACTTTTCAGGGAGCAACATCCCCCCCCCAAAAAAACCCCTACATTCAAGTAAATGCTAATGTTCTCTATTGGCATCCTAGAAGAAAACTCCAAATGGTAAGAAATCTTAATGGCTCTCGTTGTGAGTTCTTTACTGCTTGGCATATATTTGTCCACTAACTGAATATTGCAGAGTAATCCTGTGCAAAGTCTTAGTCCGTTGAAATCAATGGGTTTACTCTACATAGGATGGCACAGGCTGTATCTTATAGCTAACAACCTTCAGGGGGCGACTGGAGACCTCCTGAGATTATAACCGATCTCCAGGCACTGAGGTCAGTTCCTCTCTAGAAAATGACTGTTTTGGAAGGTGGACTCTGCAGCATTATACCCCACTGAAATCCCTCATAAAAACAGAAGAGGAGCCCTGCTGGATCAGACCAGTAGTCCATCTAGTCCAGCATCCTGTCTCACACAGTGGCCAACTACTTCCTCTGGACAGCTAACAACAGGGCATAGAGGATGAGGCCTTCCCCTGATAAGAACAACAGAAGAGCCCTGCTGGATTGGACCAGTAAGGGTCCATCTAGTCCAGCCTTCTGTCTCACCCAGCGGCCAACCAGTTCCTCTGGAGGGCCAACAACAGGGCAGAGAGACAGAGGCCTTCCCCTGATGTTGCCTCTGGGTTTCAGAGGCTTAGTGCCTCTGAATGTGGAGGCTCCCCTCAGTCTCCGTGGCGAGTAGCCACTGATAGACCTCTCCTCCATTAATCTATCTAATCCCCCTTTAAAGCTGTTTATTCCCCTTCCCAAACCCCACCCTCCTCAGGCTCCGCTCCCAAAATCTCCAGCTATTTCCCAACCCGGAGCTGGCAACCCTATTGGGTAGAGACGCAGTTATGCGCCCACATCCTTCACACTTCTGGGCAATTCTACACAACTGAAACCAGCCTTGGGAAGGAAAAATCCTTCCTTGTCGTATTTTATGGCACTTGTAGCTCACCTTTCTCCAACAGGCTTCAGGCAATTTGCACAACAGGTCTCGGAAGCTAAGCAGGGCCAACCCTGGCAAGAATGTGGAAGGGCGACCTCCAAGGAATACCAGGGCCTGGATGCAGAGGCAGGTGATATCAAGCCACCTCTCTGAAATGTCCAAGCCCCCACTAGGGGTCGCCAGAAGTCAACCATGACTTCCAGGCTTGCAAGCACACACACACACACACAACACTCACCAATAAACAAAGAAAATATTCACCAATAAACAAACAAACAAATAAACCACAGTAAAAACAAAACCACCAGAGAACCAGTATGGTGTATTGGTGAAGAGTGGCAGTCTCTAATCTGGAGAACCGGGTTTGATTCCCCCCTTCTCCACATGCAGCCAGCTGGGTGACCTTGGGTCAGTCACAAGTTCTCTCAGAGCTGTTCTCTCAAGGGCAGTCCTCGAAAGAGCTCTCTCAGCCCCACTGACCTCACAGGGTGTCTGTTGTGGGGAGGGGAAGGGGAAGGAGGAGATTGTAAGCTGCTCTGAGACTCCTTCGGGTAGTGAAGGGCGGGGTACAAATCCAATCTCCTCCTCCTCCTCCTCCTCTTCTTCATCTTCACCTTCATTTGCAACTGGCCAAAAGTTCACACAGGCCCATCTCCTTTTCCCGTAGCCAGCAATCTCTCTGCAACTCTTCTTTGTGGTGTAGTTTTTCACTTTTCCCCTAAATCTTTGGGAAAGTACGGCCGATGGCCCCGAGAGCCAAAACAGCAGAGATGGAGTAAAATGAGAAACAGACCTGTCTCTTTTAATCTATGAGTGTTTGCGGCCAGGATTCTGGGAGGAAATTTGCAATCAGGTGTTTCACAGTCGATGGGGCTGAGCTTCCATCACAGAACGGGACTGTGTCACTTGCAAGACTCATAAAACAATAACTCACAAGCTTCCTTATTTGAGGAGTCTCAAAAGCCACGTTGTTCCATGTATCATTGGTGCAACACCCATAAATACAATGACCTACTTCCACAGCACTAACTCATAAGCCTATCTAATTTAGTCTTCCCTACTCCTCTCTTACAAGGAACAATCCAGAATTTCACTGGGCACTGGAAGCTGCAATGGGAGAGTCCCCAGATGGCATGGTCACAACTAAATCTTTCCGTGCCCTTTTCTGAGTTCCGCAGCCAAAGCAAGCTGCTGATTCAAAACCACCCAGGAGCACTTATCATGCCAAAAGGAAGTCAGCAGCACCAGCAGAAAGGAAAATCAAGGTTTTGGAAAAAAAAACCTTTTTAATGATTATTCCTTCTTGATCCCAATGCGTTTCACCTGTGGCTTTATCAGGGGAGCTGTTTAAGCAAGGAGAATACACTCATAGAATAAAACCATTCATCGAAATATGTGCAGTTATTATAATTTAATTCAAATAATTAAAAACAACATTGGAACCCACCAATTGATTTCTTTTTCGAGAAGGAGGAGGAGGAGAAAAAGAAGAAGAGAGGAAATTGGATTTATACCCCGCCCTTCACTTGGAATCTCAGAGCAGCTTCTTCCCCTCCCCACCACAGACACCCTGTGAGGTAGGTGGGGCTGAGAGAGCTCTGACAGAAACTGCTCTTTCAAGAACAGCTCTGACAGAATGATGGCTTGCCCAAGGTCATCCAGCAGCTGCAAGTAGAGGAGTGGGGAATCAAACCCGGTTCTCCCAGGTTAGACTCTGCACACTTAACCACTACACCGAACTGGCTCTTTTAGCCATTATTTTAAAGGACTAGAAAAACAACCAAGTAAATCATAAGTGTTACTCATTTACAAATGATGTATGGTTGTGTGCTCACCTCTTACAGCATAAGTTCCCAGTCATACCTCGAGCATTAGGCAAAACGCGTTGGGATCGAAAAGGAATAATAATAAAAAAAAGTTTTTCCCCACGCTTTCTTTTTTCCTTACTGCTGCGTGTATCACGTAGGCACTAAACTAGCGTAGGAAAAACTTCTCCAAGAAGTTGTGGCTGAGAAACTGGTGTCATAGCCCACAATTCTCCTGGTTCTGGGGATCAGTGAATCCCAGAGCACCAAACACATGCTGCTGCCTGCTACAGTGTTCCCAGAACAGCTTCCTTTAGTCCTGACAGGCACCATGGATGCTCTCTTTGCCTTCAGATGACCCAAATCACCTGCCTGCTGCAGGGTAGTCATTCCTGGGACACTGGCCATCTGTTTCCCTACGACTCCAGTTGCATGTTAGAGACCTATACGATTTGTAGATAGTAAGCTTTCGCAAGTAGGGATGGTCACAAACTGCATTTTTGCAGTTCGGTTTGTGGCTGAACCATGAACCAAACCATGAATCGATGTGCTGGTTTGTGAACAAAACCAGTTTGTATCAGTTTGTGAGCCATTTAAAGTTTAAACCTCTGCTTTCTGCTCCCCACAGCTTTTTGCAGGGAGCAGAAGCAGGGGTATAAACGGCTCTGAGCCATTTAAACCAAACAGCTGGGCTCACCTATTTTTGTGGGGAAAAAAGGCTTTTCATGGGGAGCAGAAAGCAGGGGTATAAACGGCTCCGAGCCATTTCAACCGAACAGCCGGGCTCTGCTGTTTTTCAAGAAGAGCAGAAATTTCCAACACAAACCGCATCAAAAGTTGTGGAAGTTCATGGCAGTTCTTCAATCCGCAAACATCGCCTCTCAAAACACAAAGCAGCCAAAATTCGTGATAAACTTTGGTCCGCCAGCAGGTTTGTGCCCATCCCTATTCGCAACTCAAAGAGCTCTGACTCCCGAAAGCTTATATCCCGAAAATCTTGTTATTTTCTAAGGTACTACTGGGCCCAAATCTAACCGTTTTACCATGTACCAACATGGATACCTTCTGAAACTATTTCCCTACGCTATTTGTAGTGCTCAAACTAGATTTGACACATGAGCGGATCTTCTCAGCATTTTCCAGGGAGAACACCTGACTCAAGGAATCAGTTTGGTGTAGTGGTTAAGTGCGCGGACTCTAATCTGGGAGAACCGGGTTTGATTCCCCACTCCTCCACTTGCACCTGGCTGGATGACCTTGGGCAAGCCATAGCTCTGTACCAGCTGTTCTCTCAAGGACAGTTGTCTCAGAGCTCTCTCAGCCCCACCTACCTCACAGGGTGTCTGTGGTGGGGAGGGGAAGGGAAAGGAGTTTGTAAGCCACTCTGAGACTACAAGTGAAAGGCGCGGTATAAATCCAATCTCCTCCTCCTCTTCTTCTTCTTATCAGGGCCATGGGGCACTGAGAAAGGAGGCATAACCCTTGTCCCCCCATGTGGTTCCAATGAAACTGACCCCCATTCCGCGATGTCTTTATTAGCTCTGAAAGGGGAACAAGACAGACACCCTTTCTTCGCCAATCTTTCTCTTCCTATCTGTGGATGATGACAATATGAAGTGGGGGCAGTTTTCAGTCTGTGAGACATTCTTCTCCACACCGCAGCTCGGATCCAAACTGGAAGTTGGAGAGATGCCTTCACGGATGTCCCAGTGTCACATCTACATCTGCTCTGTTTCAACAACTTTCCATAAACGCGGCTGCTCTCCATGGCTTATTAAGCCATTTCCTGCTGCCAACATTCCACGACGGTCCTGCCTTTTGATTCAGAACAATGCCCTGCCCCCTTCCCATCCTCAGTCCCATCACACAGGTGCCTCCTTTTAACCTATTATTTATTTATTTATTTATTATTTAAATTTCTATCCCGCCCTCCCTGCCACTCAGCAGGCTCAGGGCAGCTAACGACACCATTTCCATACAACAAAATTCCACAAAAATTACCAACAATAAAAACAGACAAACTTTAAAATACACTACAGGATGGTGGTCTTTGACATCCTTATCCAAGTGGTGTCAACAGCCTTCTTCAAACTGCTGACCTTCCAATATGTGGTGCAGATGGTCCTGATTGGCGGACTTTGATGGTCGGGCCAGGGCTGTAGAGTTGAGGCGGCCCCTACTTGAAAGCCTGGCAGAAGAGCTCCGTCTTACAGGCCCTGTGGAACTGTAAAAGGTCCTGCAGGGCCCTGATGCTGTCCGGGAGCTTGTTCCACCAGTGCGGGGCCACCACCGAAAAGGCCCTGGCCCTTGTTGTCACCAACCGGGCCTCCTTAGGCCCTGGAAGAACCAGGCGGTTCTGGGAACCCGGTCGTAGTGCTCGCTGGGGTACATACGGGGAAAGGCGGTCCCTTAAGTAGATAGGTCCCTGGCCATATAGGGCTTTATAGGTGAGCACCAGCACCTTGAACCGTATCCAGTATGCTATAGGCAGCCAGTGCAGTGCTTTTAGGGCGGGCTGGATTTTTCCCCGTATGGGAAGACACAACATCAGCCTTGCCGCTGCCTTCTGCACCAGCAGCAGCTTCCGGATTTGGGACAAGGGCAGCCCCATGTAGAGAGCATTACCATAACCTAATCTTGAGGTGACCCAACAGATCTAGACAGACAAGTGTACTGTTCCACTTCAGCTGGCATTTCCATTTGCCGCTCACAGTTCTAATTGATCAAGATGGGCAGCCGTGTCAGGCTGTCTGTGGCAGCAGAAAAGAGCGAGAGTCCAGCAGCACTTTAAATACTAACACATCTGTGGCAGGGGGTGAGCTCTCGTGAGTCACAGAAGTGAGCAGTGACTCACGAGAGCTCCTACCCTGCCACAAATTCTGTTAAGTCTTTTAAGGTGCGACTGGTCTCTCGCTCATTTTTACGGTTTTATTTGACACGCCCTTCCACCCTGACCTGGATAGCCCACACAAGCCTGATCTCATCAGATCTTGGAAGCTAAGCGGGGTCGACTTTGGCAAGCACTTGGATGGGAGACTTCCTTGGAATACCAGAGGCGGGAGGCGGGGGCAGGCTTCATTCAGCCACCTCTCTGAATATCCTCCAGGACCCCAGTAGGGGTCAGTCACCAGAGGTCGCCATGACTTCCAGGTGCACACACACGCACACATGGGGAAAAAAAGACATGCCCTTTTTTGGGGGGGGGGGGGAGATCTTTTATTCAGCTTCTCAACCCCGTGTGATTGGCAGTGGAGACTGAAAAGTGTCGTGCATTATACAGCTATCAATATGTCAATTATACCTTGTTTCATAGCTTTCTCAATTCCATGTGCTCACCTACACATTCAAGCTGGATCGTCTATGAAGGACAGCGAATTTAAAATAATCCCAGAGATGAAGGTAAGAGGAAGAAAAAGACAGTGATGTTGCAGACCCCCCCCCCCCCGAGGCACCAAATTTCCCGCGTAATTGGGTCTCTCGTCCAAAATGTAGGGGGAAGGGAGGTCTTAGAGAACTCAACCTTTCCCTGGATATACAACACACACCCCCATGGACCTTAGATGTGTGCATGCATCCATACAGCTGTGGTGGGGGGGGCAGCCTATCTATAGCAAAGACACCACACAGTAATTTGTTTTCATTTGGGCCTGAAGAAAACAAAAAAAGATTACATGGAAGCAGAAGCCGTTTCTCCCATTTCAGCAAACCCCTTGCATAAAATGATGATCGGGAAACCGCGACCAAAATGATTACCAGGTTCTTCCAGCTGCTTTGCTAGAAACCCGCTCTCCCTACCAGCTCCCTTGACCCTGCTGATTTCAAGGGTGGTGCGTCGCACACCTGGCCGGAATGAATCGAACCCCTTTTAGAACTCGCAGCCAGGGGGGAAAGATGGCTGCCACCACACACATTTTTTTTGCACAGCATTTCGTTCTTGGGCGTCCCAATATTAGCAGCGCTATTTGATCATTGCCTTTCTGATTATTATCGTCATATTCTCCGTGGCACAATTTCCTCCACTCTCCTGATAGAGGCTGGGATAAAACACCTCGGGGCCGAAGCCGCGGCAATTCTCTTTGATCATGCCCTGTACGGCGCCTTTTGTAAATAGGTAGGCAAATTGTCCTCCTCCTGGTTTCTTTTCTTTCTGCTTCCCTCTCCAACTCTTTGTTTCAGGGAAAGAGAGGTGTTTGGGGGGGGGGGGTTAAGCCGCAGAGAGCCTGTAAAATATGCTGAAACCATTGCTACAAATACTGTTCTATACTGTCACGCCAGACATGGCTGGTCCACCACATTGTGGCGTCCGAGGCAGAAAATTCACACACCCTATCCTGAACAATTCATTGCCGTGTTTTCCTGTGCAGGTGACATTGACATGACTGAAAATATGGATACAGCGGCCCCCGTACCGAGACCATGGTTCCTGGTTCAGTCGAGTCCAGCTGATTCCAACCCTCCAAGGTCCCAGCTCAGTGGAACTGTGGAGTCCTGTGAGCAAAAATTCTCCTTTGTGAACTATTGGCATTAAAGTTGTGAGTGAGCAATTTGGCTGCTGTATACATTTGTTTGCTTGGGAGCCATCCTTCCTGAGCAAAGACGAAAATGGGTGAGCCGGAGGCTTAAAGACTGTGAGCTAGCTCGCATTAACTTAGCTTAGAGGGAACACTGCAGCTCCTCTCCCATGCAAAGCAAGTGATCCCCCGCTGAGCTGTGACTCCCTACACACGGAAAACCAACGTGTCCAATAGAGTGCTTTTTGGAGAGATTTTGTTTTGTTGTGGAGCATGTGTCCAGCCTCTCCATCTACCAGCAAGAGAACTGGTACAAGAGGCGGACCCGCGATACTCACGGGGGGGGGGGGGTATTCCCCACAGCTCCCGGCGTGCAGAAGCAGGAAGAGCTCCATAGGAGGAGGAAGTGGCAGCAGGTGAGCCTTCTCCCTCCTCCCTGCCCCCCACACCAGTGAGGCAGCGCAGCTCACAGCCACCAAGCCCGCCGAGCCTCCCCAACAGCAGTCAAAGCGTTCTCTGTGCATGCGCAGAGAATGCTTTTACTTTTGGGGGGATTTAAATATCCCCCCCGAAAGTTTTTTTTAAAACTTTTAGGATTTTTCTGCACACGTGGGGAGTCCCCCCAAGTGTGCAGAAAAATCTCCCTGCCCCCCAAGTGCCCCCCCGCACGGATTTAGATAGCCGCACGGAGGGGGCCACTTGGCTATTAGATATATAGATAGTGCAATAAAAAGCTTTTCTATGCCAGATGCTGCCGAATATAGAAACCAGCCCCGAGAATATTCAAGTGAGCCTCCCACAGGATTTGGAAGGGAACACTAAATGGGTTAGAAATTTAACTTGCTTATACTGAAGAAGAGAGAGGGGATGTTTAGAAGCTCAGTGTTATATTTGGGAAGAAGAAGAAGAAGCGATTGGATTTATATCCCGCCCTTCACTCACTTAAGAGTCTCAGAGCGGTTTACAAACTCTTTCCCTCCCTCTCCCCACAACAGACACCCTGTGAGGTAGGTGGGGCTGAGAGAGCTCTGAGACAACTGTCCTTGAGAGAACAGCTGGTACAGAGCTATGGCTTGCCCAAGGTCATCCAGCAGGTGCAAGTGGAGGAGTGGGGAATCAAACCCAGTTCTCCCAGATTAGAGTCCACGCACTTAACCGCTACACCAAACTGGCTCTCAAGGACTAAGGACGGACTAAGCAAGTATTTCCTTGACTTAAGAAAGTTCACTGTTTGTGTGGGGGGGACCCTTTAATACCGTCACACACACCCCCACATCTCAAATTGACTTCAGCGTCATGTTTGCATAAACCTTCAACCTTCCAAAGATCCTCTTCTGAGAACCAGCTCTGGGCACTTCTTTAAAATCCCATAATAAAATAATACAGTGGGAGATTTAGCTTGCACAAAGAGAATTGCTTAAGAGTACAGTTCCAGAGCCCATGGTAATTTCCTGTATTTCATGTCAACGACAAACTAGAGTTTAATCCACCGCAGAACAAGCTGGGCTGTGCATTTGAAAACCTTTGGTGATTTTACTGGGGGAGAGGCAGGGGCAGGTGGGAAAGCTTCAAACTGGCAAGTGCTTTAATAATGTAAAAGTTGGGAAATTCTTCATTGGGGGGAGAGGGACTTCTAATGCCGCTGCCTGCCTCCATGCAGCTGACTAAGAGAGGGGAGGCCGCTGGAGGGCGTCCACTGCACACTTCAAGACCATTTGCCTCTCCGCTTGCCCATCAAAAACAGGCCTGTTTGATCAACAAAATCTCGACCCGTCAAACAACCCGCCGAACAAAATGAGGTTGCGTTGCCGCCGAAAGGCAACTCCGATCCGCGAATCTGGCCTTTGAACGAAATTGGAAAGTCACAAGTCCTCAGATTCTTGGGGGAAGTGAAAGAGAACGTATTTATTAAAAGAATAAATCATCACAGTGGGAAACGCAGGACGCAGGGCGTGCAGACTCCCATGAGGCGATTCAGAATAACTCGAGGCAACCTACACTGTAGGGCTGCCAGCTCCGGGTGGGGAAATCCCTGGAGATTTTGGGGGTGGAGCCTGAGAAAGCTGGGGTTTGTGGAGGGGAGGGACTTCAATGGGGCAGAATGCCACAGCCCACCTTCCAGAGAGGCTGTTTTTTCCAAGTGAGTTGATCTTTGTCATTTGGAGATTAGTTATAACCCCAGGAGATCTCCAGCTGGCACCTGGAGATTTAAATACACAAAAAGGACCACGGTGTTCCATAGCTAGTACAGAAAGCCACCGTGTTAAGAATAAGATACCAAACGTTTATAGAGGTGAGCTGACATTCAGCGATCTTTCCAAATATTATTCTTAAAAAAGATATACAGTTCTTAAAGGGATTGTACAACACTCCAAACACCAAACATTTATAGTGGTTAGCTAACCTTCAGTAATCCTTCCAAATATTATTCTTAAAAAAGATATACGATACTTAAAAGGGATAGTAAAGGTAAAGGTTGCAATTGCTCGAAAGCCGGCCAAACTTGACTCTAGGGGGCGGGGCTCATCTCTGTGTGGCTCGCAGCTATTCAAAAGGCACCCATGATCCCCCCTCTCATCACAATAGCCATTGATGGAAGGTTTAAGCTGAGAGAGAAGGCAAAAGACAGATGTACCAGAAATCCTGGTTGAGGAGAGAGCTGAATATGGGCCTTCTCTCAGGCCTAACACTACAGGAACCATAACCATAGCCTCTTGACACCCTTAATGCCTTTAAAAAAAAATTCAGTGGACACAGGACTCTATGCCTGGGCGCTGGAATTAACTACTTAACTTCAACAAACTACACCTTGCCGTTTAAGTGCTTCCCCTCAAGTAATCCCACCAGTCACGGGGCTTTGCGGTGGGCCCCAAAGGGACTCTGATATTTTGGGTTGCCAGCTCTGGCTTGGGAAATACCTTGAGATTTGGGAGGTGGAGCCTGAGGAGGGCGGGGCTTGGGGAGGGGAGGGGAGGGACTTCGACGGAGTCTAAAGCCATAGAGTCCACTTCCAATGTAGCCATTTTCTCCAGATGAACTGCTCTGTTGCTTGTTGCTGACCGAACACAGACAGGCCTATAGCTACCCCTCAAATCTAACACTTATTTCCTAACCCAGAGTTGGCAACCCAGTAACTGGCTACGGAACCGTTTTCCAGACCCACAGAACCCAGAACACATGGCCTAGGAGGAGGTGCTCTTCTACCTTGGCTGCCAGTGCATAACCCCAAATCAACGACCGGGGGGGGGGGGGACTTGAGCTGAAGTCCCCCCCATGGCACATGGCCCGGGTTCCCATTGGAGTGCTCCCATTGGAGTGCTCCAGTTCACCCCCACCCCCACCAGCAGGTCTAGTTTGCCCCCAATTTGCCCAAAATTTCTGGCTACAGGGCTTACAGAGACCTCTTACATACTTGTCTTTCACTTCGGCGATCACTCCGCCTATCTTAGCGTGACTGCATCTTTGGTTCATCCCACTATCCACTGGCCAACTCAAGGATGCTTCTTCCCGATTCCCCGGCTGCGGTAATACGGCTGACTCGACCTCCTACGTTCCAGCCGGCCTTTCTTGCCAGTCTCTTAACTACATATTCCTTAGAGGGAACACACAGCTCTGGGAGATGAAAACCTCCATCACAACCCAAGGTAAGAGAGGGGAAGCCCTCCATTATTTACCCCGAGACGGCTTCTCCGAGGAGTTCTATACTTGTCCTACTAGCTTACGGAGAAATCCCCATTTCCTCCGGTTCTTTGCTTTGTGTAAGCGTGTGATGGGGAGGGGGGTATAGGTTAACAATTCCTATTTTCATTGCTGGGGATTGCCACCGCAAACCTCCCGAAGCGGTGATTCTTTCTTTTTCCCATTAAGCCTCGCCTTATCTCTGTGGCTGTGTGCTTCTTTTCCATATATTCAACTTACAGCTCGAGATCTCCCCCCCCCTTTCTTAAAAAGCCTCATCATGCCCTGCCTGCCTCGGTGGATAAATTGAGTGCCACGGGGATCTTTGTAATATTTGTTTCTACTTCATTTGCTAGATAGCTACGGAGGAACCACCAAGAAATGAGCTGACCTTTCCACTGAACACTCCCGGAGAACCTTTCGCGCAGGCTGGCCTCCCTTCCGGCCTGCCCCCTTGCAACTGCTTCTCCTCAAGCAAAGCCCGGCATAAATCAGGCAAGCTGGAGGACTGGGAGTCGTTACCTGGGCGTCCTGATTCACTCGGGCAGGGGGGAGGAAAAGGAGGAAAGAGCTGAAAAGGCTTTTAGAGGGATTGGAGGTCTCGCAGCACACAGATGAGTGCTGAAGGGTACAGGGAGCCTCCGGGGGGGCAGGGACGAGAGCAGAATGGGAAATACGGGGGCTCCTGGAATTCAGAGGAACTTCCATTCTTAAGGCTGGTTTAACACCGATGCTCTGCTATGGGAAGGCTCCCCAACATGGTGCCCAGGGGCACTCTGGAGTCCACTGGTGCCCACCAAGTGGTTTTTAGGTTTCTGAGAGCCAGTTTGGTGTAGTGGTTAGGAGTGCGGCCTCTAATCTGGGAGAACCAGGTTTGATTCTCCACTCCTCCACGTGCAGCTGCTGGTGTGACCTTGGGTCAGTCACAAGTTCTCACAGAGCGTTCTCTCAAGGGCAGTCCTCAGGAGAGGTCTCTCAGTCCCACCTATTTTATTTATTTATTTATTTCGATTTACATCCCGCCTTGCCTGCACAGGCAGGCTCAAGGCGGTATACAACAGGTTAACATACAATAAAACACCGATGCGTAATGCAATTCAAAAAAAAAATTCACCTTACAAACAATATGAACACAAAGTGCAATTTAGTACAGATGGCGCTTGCCGTATGATGGCCTAATAGAGCCATATCCACAGGTGTTCCAAATGCCACGAGGGCCATTATGATTCAAATTTGAATAGCTTGTTCATCAGTCACCAGTGGACATCAGTGGTCAGCTGTGGCTCCTAATCGAAAGCCTGATGGAAGAGCTCTATTTAACGGTCTCTGTGGAACTGTGAAAGGTCCCGCAGGGCCCTGATGCCTTCTGGGAGGTCATTCCACCAGTGTAGAAAGGCCCTAGCTCTGGTAGCGGCCAGTCGGGCATCTTTCAGACCGGGAAGAATCAGGCAATTTTGCGACCCTGACCTCAGTGCTCTCTGGGGAACATATGGGGAAAGGCGGTCCCTCAGGTAGGCAGGCCCCTGACCATATAGGGCTTAAAAAGTCAAAACCAGCACCTTGAAGCGAATCCGGTATGCTACTGGCAGCCAGTGAAATGCCTTCAGCACAGGCCGGATGTGCTCTCGTACAGAGAGACCCACTAACAGCCTGGCTGCCGCATTTTGCACTAGCTGCAGCTTTCGGATTTGGGACAAGGGCAGCCCCATGTAGAGAGACCTACCTCACAGGGGGTCTGTTGTGGGGAGGGGAAGGAGATCGTAAGCCGCTCTGAGACTCCTTTGGGTAGTGAAGGGTGGGGTATAAATCTAATCTCCTCCTCCTCCTCCTCTTCTTCTATTGGAGATTTTTTTTTAAATGTTGTTTTGGCAGCAGCTGCCACCACAGCACAAGGATCCTCAATGTGTGGCTGAAGTCAAGCTGTAGCAACCCTCCTGTGGCTGGTTCCGCCTCCCACGGCAGCCATTTTGTGGCAGCCATTTTGTGACAGCCATTTTGTGGCTGCACCCGCCATGCTGTCTCAGAGTTCCAAAGGTGCCCACAGGCTCAAAAAGGGTAAGACAACCCCTGGGCTGAACCAACAAGGTGGCACCTAACACAAATTTAACAGCATTGCGTTTACCTGTAACTGTTATTCTTCAAGTGGTCTTCTGTGCAGGCACACAAGGGACTGCACAGAAGTGGATGATGATAACGGACCTGCAGTTATGGTTGCCAGCCTCCAGGTGGGGCCTGGAGACCTTTTGGAATTAGAACTGATTTCCAGTCCATAGTGATCAGTTCCCCTAGAGAAAATGGCCACAGAAAATGGAGGGTGGACTCTGTGGCATTATACCCCACTGAAGTCCCTCCCCTCCCCAGTCTCTCTCCTCAGGCTCTGCGCAAAAGCGCCAGGAATTTTCCAACCTGGAGTTGGCAACCCAATCTGCAGTCTCCCACTGCTGGTCCAACAAACGCCTTCGATGTTTTGGCTGCAAAAAATAATAATAATTAAAAAACCCACCACCGCCACCTAAATTTGGCTAGCAGCTCTGAAATTACCTTCCAGCCACTTGCTCTGTTATCCTTCTAGGATTGCTCTCACAGAACCCATCCATGTATGAATATATATTAGAGGAGAGGACGGGATTGTGCAGTGGAGCACCACACGCTTTCCCAAAGACCTGGTTTCATTTATTAGCACTCTCACGTGACAATTATATTTCCAGCCGCCAGAGTCACTTGCAGGAGAGCAGAGGGCATTTCAAAATTTATCGTGAGATGTCTCCGTCTGCAGCAAGGAGCTCTCTTGACTTTCATGAACAGCTCATGGCTAGACAGGGTCAAATTTTCAGAAACGGGAACTACAGGGGTCCTTTCGTAAAAAAAAGAGGTGCAGGAACTCATTAGCATAACATTTGCATATGCAACACCCCTGACATCACCGGAAGTGTGTCAGAAGGCTCCACCTACTGCTCAGGCTCCACCCAAAAAATCTCCAGGTATTGCCCAACTCAGAGCTGGCGAGCCAGCTTTACACTTTGACTAAAAATACTTTAGGTTTCTTTTGTTCTTGCAGGGAAGCTACCCTATAACAAGCACGAATATACAGATCAAGTTAGTATGCTTTTGCTATTTTCCACAGCGCATCACCATATGTGCCCGCTCCTGGGCTTATTACTCCCGGAACAGCATTCCGGTGCGTTCCTGCTCAAAATGACCCCTGCTGACTCATCTATATTTTTTAATGCATTCACTTTAGAAAAAGGGTTCTGTTTACAAGCATGTGCTACAGAAATGCTGCCCCTTCTTTAACGCTGACCATAATGAGAGCCTTGAGGTCACTAGGAAATCTTCGACAGATGCTGACTATTGTTTGATGTTTTGTACAGGCAACAAAGTCTCTGGATCATCTTTACTTTTGGTTATATCTTTTATTAACTCCTAGGAAAGTGGTGCAAAGCTGAGACTCCATCAGCACAGGAAGCAGAGGGCGACTAAGAATAGGGTTGAAAGCTTCATGACCGGGCCATCTTCCTAACAGGAAGGCCAGCTTTTATTTTGGAATATGTTACTCACAAACATTTAGGGATGTCAACCTCCAGGTGGGACCTGGGGATCCCCTGGAAGTACAGCTCATCTGTAGACTACAGAGAACAGTTCCCCCAGAGGACATGGCTGCTTCGGAAGGTGGACTCTATGGCACTGTACCCCTCTGAGGTCCCTGTCCTCCCCAGGCTCCATCCCCAAAGCTCCAGTGGTTTCCCAACCTGGATCTAGCAACCCTACACCCTATCCCCCCCGTCAGTGGGCAGGGAGGACCTGGCAATACTATGAAACAGTAGTAGCCTACACTGAAAAACAAGAGGGCTGCAGCAAAACGGCATCCAAGTAGAAGAAGAGATTGGATTTATACCTTGCCCTTCACTACCCAAGGGAGTCTCAGAGCGGCTTACAAACTCCTGTCCCTTCCCCTCCCCACAACAGACACCCTGGGAGGTGGGTGGGGCTGAGAGAGCTCTGACAGAAACTGCTCTTTTTCAGGAACAGCTCTGACAGAACTATGGCTTGCCCAAGGTCATCCAGCAGGTGCAAGTGGAGGAGTGGGGAATCAAACCCGGTTCTCCCAGATTAGAGTCCGCGCACTTAACCACTACACCAAACTGGCTCAGGGGAACCAGGGGAAGACCATCAAAGATTAAATGCTCTTGAAATGTCTGAGTACGAGCTATATTAAGTAAGTGTTTAAGTCGCAAGTAAACGTCTGCAATGAGTTGGTGGTCCCACAACAAACACAAACACTATGGCCCCGAACGTAATTGTATGTGCGTACCCCCCAGAATTACAACGGATCTCCAGATCACAGATCAGTTCCCTTGGAGAAAACAGCTGCTCTGGAAGTTGGACTCTCCAGCACTGCACTAGGGTTGCCAACCTCCAGCTGGAGGCTGGAGATCTCCTGGAATTATAACGGATCTCCAGACTTCATAAATTACTTATTTACCCATTTGAAACATTTGTTCCACTTCTCTTGGAGGAAACGGCTGGTTTAGAAGGTGGACTGCACACCATTATACCCTATCAAGCTCCCTCCCCTCCTTAAACCCCACTCTCCCAAGCTCCGCCCTCTAATCTCCAGGTATTTCCAAACCTGGAGTTAGCAACCCTCCACTATACCCTGCTAAGTATTCTCCCCTCCCCAGGCGCCACCTACCTGCCTTTTTCCCCATAGAAAACAATGGGGAATGGGGGCAACCTGTTTGGATGCCCGTAGAATTGGACCCCCTGGTCCAATCTTTTCAAAACTTTGAGGGTCCTTTGGGGAGAGGCTTCAGCAGCTACAGTCCAAATTTGGAGCCTCTACTTCAAACCCCCTCCCCCCCAGCCACCTGGAAACTTTTCAGCCTTTTTTGCCATTGATTACAATGGCCCCATAAGGTATAATGGTCCCGAAAAATTTGGGAATCCCGAAAATTTTCAGTTTTCTACCCTATACCAATATAGATATTCGGGTTTTATTTGGGAATACCGAAAAATTCATGTATAATATATCTGAATCCGAAAAATACCGGAATTTTTTTTTTTGCACACCCCTAGCCACCTCCCGGTCTCCAGGAATCTCCCAGCCCAGAGTTGGCAAGCCCACCCAAACCCCATAATTTAACTAACTGACCTGGCCATCCATGGCACTGGGGGAGAATTGCTTTCCTCTACTGCATGGATCAAAATAGAGGAAGGAGGAAACAGAACTCTGCCACCAAAGCTACTCGAAACAGTGTTAGAGTTGGCTGGCAGTAGGAGAAGGAGGAGGAGGAGATTGGATTTATACCCCGCCCTTCACTACCCAAAGGTGTCTCAGAGCTGCTTACAATCTCCTTTCCCTTCCCCTCCCCACAACAGACCTCCTGTGAGGTAGGTGGGGCTGAGAGAGCTCTTTGCAGGACTGCCCTTGAGAGTACAGCTCTGGGAGAACTTGTGACTGACCCAAAGTCACACCAGCAGCTGCATGTGGAGGAGTGGGGAATCAGACCTGGTTCTCCCAGATTCGAGTCCGCGCTGTTAACCGCTACACCAAACTGGCTCATCCAAGGCTCCAAGGCTAGGGAAGGCCAAGGTTCAGCTCATGAGTAATCACGTCTGTGAAACCCAGTGTATTCCCCCGCTCAACACATTCACGGCAAAGTCTGCAGTGTCCCTAATTTGTTTGGGGCAACAGTCGGAAAGCTTCGTTCCGGAGACTGTAATGCTGGCACAAATCTGCTATGCAAGATTGAGCCACTTGCTTGTTTCTAGCAGGGAGAAAAGCAATTTCGGTTTCACCGTTGGGGGAAAAAAAACGTAGGTAAGTTCAAAACATATGTCTCTCGTTTACAGTAAATTTTCAGCTTCCAAATCACATCTGTACTAGCTGGAATACTTCAGATTTCATTCTGCCAGTGCGCTGAGAGAATAAATTGAGCTAAGCTTATCTCTGAGTAGATACACAAAGCTAAACTTTTTTTAAAAAAAGATACAAAAATCCTTTGGTGTTTTTTTACCTTTGATCTGAAATCCTTTAAATTATGGCTGCGTAACATCAGCGGCCTCACGCCACATGTTTCAGCCAGGATGTTTAGCAGGGACAGACAGCATACAGATTTCTCCCAAATTAGCTATGCACACCAACTAAAGCATCCCCTTTCATGTATAATTTATCCAAGTCATTTCTACAGTGGCGACGCTGCTTTTGTTTGGGAATGATATGCTGGACAAAGTATCGTCATTGCATGGTTTTGCTGAGCGAACAAAGGACAGAGCAGTAATCTGTGATTGGAATTGCATCACTTTGTTCAATCGGACGCCCTGTGCTTGGTCTACAAAAGCAGCCGGACAATAAGCCGGACATTTGCCTGCCAGCTTGTCAGCTGATTGCTTTTAAGCTGCTGTGACTTCTCTGTCCCCCTAATGCACCTTCCTACTTCTAGAGCCGGTTTTGGTGTAGTGGTTAATTGTGCAGACTCTAATCTGGGAGGGCCGGGTTTGAATCTGGGAGGGCCGGGTGTCTGTTGTGGGGAGGGGAAGGGAAAGGAGATTGTAAGCCGCTCTGAGACTCCTTCGGGTAGTGAAGGGCGGGGTATAAATCCAATCTCCTCCTCCTCCTCTTCTCTTCTAAACAAACTCACCACCAGCTATTACATTTAAATATCCCCCATCACATTATGCAGCACCAAACTCTGGTAATAGGGCTGCCAAGTCAGCCCGGTGGGCGGAGGATCCCCCGCTAAAGGGTTTCCCGATCCGCCGGCCAGCATTCGGACGGCGGGGGGAACCCCACACCCGAAGTCGTCCGTCGAGGAAGTGACGTCACTGGAAGTGACATCAGGACGTTGGGGGTGTTGCCAGGGCGACGCTCTGGCAGTTGCCCCCAAACTCTATGATACCAGAAGAAACTCCCGGCCACAGGAGGACTCCCCCCCACCGGTGAGTCCATAAGACTTGGCAACCCTATCTGGTAATGTTTCATCCTTTTGAATATTGCGAGGAGCCGGTGTGGTGCAGTGGTTAAGGGCGGGGGGCTCTAGTCTGGGAGAGCCGGCTTTGATCCCCCACTCCTCCGCATGTAACCAGCCTTGGGCCAGTCACAGTTCCCTCAGAGCTCTCTCACCCCACCGACCGCAGAAGGTTGTTGGGAGAAGAAGGGAAGACAAACGGAGAGCCAGTTTGGTGTAGTGGTTAGGAGCGCGGGCTCTAATCTGGGAGAACTGGGTTTGATTTCCCCACTCCTTCACATGCAGCTGCTGGGGTGACCTTGGGTCAGTCACAAGTTCTTTCAGAGCTGTCCTTGAAAGAGCAGTTTCTGTCAGAGCTCTCTCAGCCCCACCTACCACACCGGGTGTCTGTTGTGGGGCGGGGAAGGGAAAGGAGTCTGTAAGCCACTCTGAGACTCCGAGTGGAGGGCAGGGTATAAATCCAATCTTGTCCTCCTCCTCCTCTTCGTATTATTATTATTATTATTATTATTCCCCACTCCTCCACATGCAGCTGCTGGTGTGACCTTGGGGCAGTCACAAGTTCTCTCAGAGCTGTTCTCTCAAGGGCAGTTCTCTCAGAGCTCTCTCAGCCCCACCCACCTCACAGGATGTCTGTTGTGGGGAGGGGAAGGGAAAGGAGTTTGTGAGCCACTCTGAGACTCCTTTGGGTATAAATCCAGTGTTGTAGTCTTCTTCGATTGTGAGCTGCTTTGAGACTTCTTAGGGTAGGGGAAAAGCGGGGTGTAAAAACCAGTTCGTCGTCTTCTACCTATCTATTCATCTCCACTGATTCAGTCAAGAAAACCCTCCTTAGCTCCTGCCTTCCTTGCTGAGATGTTACTTGCTACCTTTCTTAAATCCCTGAAGCTCTCTCCTTTGCTCAGCCGCTCCAACTACCCTCTCTGTGCTTCAGAAGTGTTATTCTTCTTTACCAAACGCTTTGCTTGTTCTTCTTGCTTCCTGAGTTCCAAGTCCTCAGGTGCCTTGTTTTCAGATCAAGATCTGGCTACGCCACACCTCTTTTCGTTTTTTCTTACTCTGCCTCTTAAATCGAACCTCTTTTGCTTCCACGTGGGTTTCTGGCTCCGACTCCTCCCCCACCCAACTTGTGCGGTTTTAAGTTGAGCTCCTTCTACGGTTCCCCTCCCTCTGCTCTGCAATTCCCCAGACCTGCTCAGGTGTGATTCACCTTGGAAAGTTGTATCCGAAGCAAGTTTGGGGAAAATGTCTCTGCACCTCCTCACGCACACTGGGTGCCATGTCCCGCACCATTTCCGCTCGAGCTCACCATTCCCCACCCCTGTCACCGGCAGACTTTTACCCCTTTTTAAAAAAATCAGTACTAGGGTCCGACCTACCTGAGGGACTGCCTTTCCCCCTATACACCCCAAAGAGCACTACGGTCAAGGGCACAACATCACCTGACCATTCCAGGCCCTAGAGATGCCAGACTTCCAGCCACCAGGGCCTGGGCCTTCTCGGTGGTGGCTCCTTACTGGTGGAATGAGCTCCTGGAAGAGATTAGGGCCCTGCGGAACCTTTTACAGTTCCGCAGGGCCTGCTAGAGGGAGCTCTTCCACCAGGCTTTCAGTTAGGAGCCACCAAACCATTAACATCACCACTATTGACATGTGTGGTATGGGTCAGCCCTGGCCTGGAGATTGAGCCACACCATCATGCAAGCCTACAGGATGCCATCTTTAATACTAGAAGACAACTACTATTACTAGCACTTTGAAGAACTTTTGTGATTGCTTTAATGTGGATGTTTTAACTTTGTATATGGTTTTATGGTACCGGTTACCGATTGTGTAAGCCGCCCTGAGCCTGTTCGTGGGGAGAGCGGAGTATAAAATAAATAAATGATTGCTATATGGGACTGTAGCAATATTCGTATGACAGAAGAGAGAGGAGGAGATTGGATTTATACCTCGCCCTGCACTACCCAAAGGAGTCTCAGAGCGGCTTACCATCTCCTTTCCCTTCCCCTCCCCACAGAGGTAGGTGGGGCTGAGAGAGCTCTCTCGAGAACTGCCCTTGAGAGAACAGCTCTGAGAGAGCTCGTGACTGGCCCAAGATCACCCCAGCAGCTGCATAGGGAAGAGTAGGGAATCAAACCCGGTTCTCCCAGATTAGAGTCCGTGCTCGTAATCCCTACACCAAACTGACTGACTTAAAAACCTGTAAAAAAACCGCCTGTTTGGGGTGGGGAGGGAGATGGGGCATGAGGGGAAAGCATGGAGGAAATCTTTACGAGGGGGCTCTGTTGAACACTTTCTTGACTACAGCCAGTTTCCTTGTCTCACCCAGATCTGGAACTCTCTTCCTCCTGACATCAGACTTCCCCTTTTCCTCTTTGACTTGGTTTTTTCCCCTCCCTCATCTCCTCTGACCTCTCTCTCTTTCACTTCATTCTTTCTCCCTCAGCGGCACTTGTCTGGTTCTTATTTCGAGATGCTTCCTCCGACTGCGCCGTTTCTTCCCGCAGCGCAATTTCACCTCTGTCCTTCCCTTTCTCAATCTTCAGCCTGATTCTTGACAAGTCGCCCTCTCTCCCCCCCCCCCCAATCTCTTCGCCCTCCTCTTTTGTATCGCGTCTGCTCAGATTGTAAGCCTGCGGTCAGGGATCTGTTCGTTTCACTTCTGTTCGGTGCGTCGTATATTACAGGCACTGTATTGAATTATGACGGTCCTTCTGCATTAAAGGTCAGATTTTTCAAAGGGGGAAAAAATTCATTTAGGTGTATCATTATGTGGAAAGTTAGTGGTGCGGATCTAAAAGGCAAGCAAAGCCTTTGCTTTCCTCGCTTGCATTGCAATAGTAATTGGGCAATAAAAAGAATACGTGAGAGGGGGATCTCTTCCACTGGTCTATCCAGGAACAACCACCATTTAGCTTCTCCTCTTGCAGAATTATTTTTGACAGTGACGATGCCACCTGGCTCCATCTGACGACCTGCTCTGGTTAGACCACACCTAGAGTATCATGCCCAGCTTTGGGCAGCACAATTTAAGAAGGATATAGAGAAGCTGGAACGTGTCCAGAGGAGAGCAGTGAAGATGGTGAGGGGTCCGGAGACCAAGTCCTATGAGGAAAGGTTGAAGGAGCTGGGTATGTTTAGCCTGGAGAGGAGACGGCTGAGAGGTGATATGGTAACCATCTTGAAATACTTGAAGAGCTGCCCTATAGAGGATGGTGTGGAGTTGTTTTCAGTGTCCCCAGAAAGTCGGACCAGAACCTACAAATTGAAATTAAATCTGAAGAGCTTTCGGCTAAACATCAGGAGAACTTCCTGATAATCAGAGCAGTTCCTCAGTGGGACAGACTTCCTCAGGAAGTGGTGGGTTCTTCTTCTTTGGAGGTTTTCAAGCAGAGGCTAGAGGGCCATCTGACAGCAATGCTGATTCTGTGAGCTTAGGCAGATCATGAGAGGAAGGGTAGGAATGGCTGCATCAGTGCTTAGTACTTGTGGCCCTTTCTTACACGCCCAGGGAAATGCCGATCACCACTCTGGGGTCAGGAAGCTATTTTTCCCCAGGCCAGTTTGGCTGGAGGTGCTGGAAGTTTTTTTGTTATCTTCTGGGTGTGGAACACTGGTCAGTGGGGGTCTGGAGGGGTATTTGTGGATTTCCTGCATTGTGCGGGGGGGCTGGACAATGACCCTGGATATCCCTTCCAACTCTATAATTCTATGATTCTGTGAAAGAGCAAAGTCCTGCCTGGCTCATCCAGTCTCAGAACACTCCATAGTAGCTGCCACGAGTTGGATCAATGGACATTTGGCCACTCCCCTTTGCCCCCCCCCAATGCCTTGTGCATGGTAACTCCACATGTTCATTATGTAACCTGGATGCAAATTATTTTAAGAGTTTACACCAGAGTTTGTTTTCTTCTTCCCTTCCCATCATTCCCTGAGTCGTAAAGGAAGTTATTTCGAATTGTGCCCTACCTTGAATACAACAGTAGAAAAGCTGAACATAAATAAAAGTCAACAGGCCAGGAGCTGTATAAGAATGCGGGGACTAGTTAGATTTGAAGGAAGCTGACAGAGAGACTCAAGAGGGCGAATCCCTAGAGGAGCTATTTAAAGCCACACTAACTGAAGCCCAGATAAAATGTGTCCCCCAGTTTAGGAAAGGCACAACCGGGTCTAAAAGGATGCCTGCGTTGTTAATGAAACAAGCCATAAAAAAAAAAGCCTTCTTTTTTAAAAGCAGAAGGTCTGCCTCTACAAGGTGAGCAGACGAGAACACAGGGTCTGACAAAAGAAGTATAAAGTTAATAATGATGCTAGCATAAAGGGAATTTAAGGAGTGAATTGTGACAGTGATAATTTCTTTAAATATATCTCCAGCAGGAAGCCGACTGGAGAAGCAGTTGGGCCTTTGGTTGACCGAGAAATAAAAGGATTGCTAAAGGAAGATGGGGAGGGGGCACAGTTCAATGGATTCTTTGCAGCTGCATTCACTGTGGAAAATTTGGGGCACAGACCCAGATCAGAGCAACTATTTTCAGGAATGGAGTCCGTACAACTGAGTCAAATTAAGGTTAAAAGTCTAGACCTACTGGGGAAATTAAACACCAGTAAGTTTCTGGGCCCTAATGGGAGATGCCTAGGATTTCTTAGGGAACTCATGTGTGAAATTGTTGCTCTATTAACTAGTATGTGTTTTATATGCAACTTGTCACTAAAATCAACCACTGTACTGGAGGATTAGAGAGGAGGAGGAGAAGAAGAAGAAAAAGAAGAAGAGGAGGAGGAGATTGGATTTATACCCCGCCCTTCACTACCCAAAGGAGTCCCAGAGCACTTTACAAACTCCTTTCCCTTCCCCTTCCCCCAACAGACACCCTGTGAGGTAGGTGGGGCTGAGAGAGCTCTTTCCAGTACTGTCCTTGAGAGAGCAGCTCTGACAGAACTACGGCTTGCTCAAGGTCATCCAGCAGCTGCCAGTGGAGGAGTGGGGAATCAAACCCGGTTCTCCTAGATTAGAATCCACACACTTAACCACTACACCAAACTGGCTCCCTAGCAAACATTACACCCATTTTTAAAAATTGGTCCAGAGGGGAACCAGGAAATTTCAGGCCAGTTAGCTTAACATCTATCCTCATCCAATCAGTAGAAACTGTAATCAAAGACAGAATTATTAGGCACTTAGAGGAACAAGGCCTGCTGAGAGAAAATCAGCAGGGTTTCTGCACAAGGAGAGTCCCGCCTCACCAGCCTTTTGGAGTTCTTTGAGAAAAAGGACAAGCATGTAAATAAAAGTGACCCGGTAAATATTATCTACTTGGACTTTCAGAGGCTTTTGAGAAGGAACTTTGCTGAAGACTCCTGAGTAAGCTTAGCAGTCATGGGACAAGAGGACGGGTTCTCTTATGGATGAAAAATTGGCTAAATGAAAGGAAGCAAAGAGTCAGAATAAATGGACAGTTCTCACAGTGGAGGGAAGTAAGCCGTGGGGTCCCACAAGGATTGGTATTGGAGCTTATGCTATTTAATTTGTTCATAAAGGATCTGGAACAGGTGGTGAGAAGTGCTGTGGCCAAGTTTGCAAATGACACACAATTATTCAGGATGATGAAAACTGAGGCTGACATGAAGAGCTCCAGGAAGAGCACCACAAATTGGGTGAGCAGGCAACAACACGGCAAATGAGGTCCAGTGTCAGTAAGTGTGAGCTGATGCAAACTGGAACAAAAAAATAATCTCAGCTTTAAGTACACACTAATGGGGTCTGAATTTGCTGAGACAGAGAAGGAATAAGACCTTGCGGTCATAGGGGATAATTCAACGGAAACGTTAACCCAGTGGGCCATACCAATGAAAAAAAGGCAAACTCTGTGCTAGGGATTATTAGGAAAGATATCACTTCCAACATTATAATGGACCAGTATAAATTGATGGTGCAGCCTCATCTGGAATACTGTGCACCGTTTTGGCCAATGCAACTCAAAAAGGGAATTTCAGAGCTGGCAAAAGAACAGAAAAGGGCAACCAAGGGCCCCGATCACACACAGAATTAGCCGTGGAATAGGCATGAATGCCACGCAGATTTTAAGGGCACGATCACGCCAGAACATCTGGCAAGCATCCCACACCCATCGACAACCCGTTTCTCGCCACCAAAGAAGTGGAGTTAAAAGATACTAGGGAAAGTCCAGTATCAAACAGGTTAGCTATGGGCCACAGACAGACTTTCCCCGTGTGATCGCTCCAGCATGCACTCATGGCATCGGGGATAGTCTGATCAGGCTATCCCGATGCCATGCCTGTCCCCCCCCCCCTTCTCAGTATGTGCATCATCGCATACTGCCGTAGGAAGCCCTCAGGGTGGAGATGCGATTTATCGATCCCCCGTTTAAGCGCATTGGGGAAAAACGGCAGCCCCCCCCTGACTCACCCATGATTGTGTCTGATCACACGGTAACGGGCTGTGCCCGCAGCTTCACAGAACTGTGTGATCGCACAACTGTGGGTCAAATTACTCTGGAGCAAATAGCCTCACTCCCCCGCCCCCGGATTATCTCGCTCGTGTGACCGGGACCCAAGATTGTCAGAGGGTTGGGACACCCTTCCGAAGAGGAAGAGCTGAAGACCCCGGAACTTTTCAGTTGAGAAAAGAGAGAACAAAAGGGGAACGGATGATACCGGTTTATAAAATTATATGCAGCGGACGAGAGAGTGAACAGCGAGAACTTCTTCTCCCTCTCCCAAAATACTATAGTCTAGAGGCAACTGATGAAGCTGACGGGCAGTAGATCCAGGCCAGAAAGAAGAAAATACTTTGCACAACAAGGGATCAAAGTGTGGAATTCACTGCCAGGGAATGCAGTGACTGCCTCAGGCACAAACAGCTGTAAAAGGGGATTAGACAGATTCATGGAGGATGGTAAGCAAAGAAAACTTCCATATTCAGAGGTGGTGGTGCGGGAAGTGGGTTCAAGTCACAGACGACTGATGGGGACCCCATAGTGTTTTCAAGGAAATCCAATCCAATCCAATCTAAATATCTTTATTGGCATAAATGGGGGGGGGGGGAGGTACAACATGGCAAATTTACAGAGAGTTTCAGTTACAAAAACCATCAAACATCAGATAGAAAAGCTAAACTTTTGCTCCCTGATTAACACGTGGAATTCACTGCCACAAGAGGTGGTGGCGGTGGCTACAAGCATGGATGGCTTCAAGAGGGAATTAGATAAACATCTGGAGCAGAGGTCCATCAGAGCTATCAGCCACCAGGTATAGGTAGGAACTCTTAGTCTGGGGCAAATGATGCTCTGTATTCTTGGTGCTTGGGGGGGGCAACAGTGGGAGGGCTTCTAGTGTCCTGGCCCCACTGGTGGACCTCCTGAGGGCACCTGGTGTTTTTGGCCACTGTGCGACGGAGAGTGTTGGACTGGATGGGCCACTAGCCTGATCCAGCATTGGCTTCTCTTATGTTCTTATGGCAACCAAGAGGAACCTTGCCACTGAACTTGTAGTATGGGAACATCGGTCAGATAGTAAAAGGGATACTAACAACGCCTCAGATAGACCGTGAAAGTTAGACACGATAGATTTAATTATACAGTCCCGCACTTCCCCGTAAAAATCACAGTGAAGTAAAACATGGGCTACTGTTTCTATGTGCCTCTCTTTACATGGACAAAGTCTTTCTTGATAGGGAGTGTAGACAAACCTCCCAGACAATACCGCTGAGGGTAAAACATTGAGTCTTGCTAACATAAAAGAGCAGCATAACTGGGGTGAGGTAGTCTGGGAAAGGTAGGCAGCGGGCAGTCTGTAGTCTGGAAAGATAACAAATGCTAAAGATCAGTTTCCCCAGGTGCTCCGCGGCTTGCTGGGTGCATGGGGAACCTGAGGGAAGGAAGACAGTTTCTGGATCAGCTTCCCCAAGGAACCCAAGGAGGGGAGGCAATTTAAACTGCTTTCCCTCCCTGGATTGGCTTGGCTTCCCCAGGCGCCCCACAGTTTGCGAGTCACCTGAGGAACCCGAGGGGGGAAAGGCTGTAGGCATGGCCAACTCGGAAGCCAGACGGAACTCCGCTCCTGTGCATTCCTGCCCCAAAATAGCCCTGGCTATTTGGGAACCCCCAAAATACAGCGTAAGAACGTTGCCTGGATATTGCTTGAGCTGGGTATTGAAGGCACTAACCCAAATAGGGATCCCGTCTAATAGCTGAGAAATTGTTTTGGCTTCAAAGACACAACTGGCAGCTGGGACAAATGGATTGCCCTTCTTATAAAAGAAGCTAACCATTGGGTTTTCAAGGCAAGAGATGGCAGAGGGGGGCGTGACATTGGCTGCCTCTGCATAGTGGCCCTGGTGTTCCTTGGTGGTCTCTCATCCAATACTTCATTTGTCAGCCCTGGTTAGCTTCCAAGACCTGATGAGATTGGACTAGCCTGGGCCATTAAAGTCAGGGCTCAGAGACAGTAAACCTTTGAATGGCTGTATCAGGAGGCAACATCGGGGAAGGCTCTGGCCTCTGTGCCCTGTTGTGGGTCCTCCATAATAACTGGGGTGAGACAGGATAGTGGACTAGATGACCACTGGTTTGATCCAGCCAAGCTCTTATCTTCTAAAGGTGGAGGAAAGGGGTCAGTCTTCTGGCAGAGCAAAGATGAACTTGTTGGCCAATTACTTCTGAGGTTCAGGCAAGGATCATAACCTCAAAGACTGGCAAGTCAAAGACCGCAAGAGGCAACGTGCGTGAAACGAGAAAAAGGAAAAGAAAGAATTGAGAAGGTCAAAGATACCGTCCACAGTTTCTAAAAGGTGACAGAATAGGAGTAATTAAATTTGTGACATACAATCTAGGACTCGGACTCTCCAGGGGCAGCAAGATTGCCCTTTTGTGGTTGCTGGTTTGCATACAATCAGGTCCGAGGATGCAAAATGTCCCACATTTTAGCCAGATGATGACTCGCGAAAGGATAACCTTAGCCAGCCTCCACAGGTGGCCTTCGGACGAAACAATGCCCACTGTTCCAACCATTTAAGTTTAATAATGCTCTTTTAACAGCAAAAAAAAAAAAAAAGAGGAAAAGGCCATTCAGATATAATTCTGCTTTACCTTTATGTTTATTTACCCGCTGGCATCCATTCCTTAATCATGGCGTTCCCCCCAAAATTTAAATGGAAAGGAGCCTGCCAGGCTGTGACAGGGATGTCAACTAATTATCTTTTAAAACCCTTGCAAATCTCTGGCGCTATGTTCAGCTTGATTGTTCTTCCAGCTCTCCAGAGGGATACGGCTCGGTGCAGAAATGGGGAACAAGCTCGCTCTCTCCCTTTCCTTCTTTTGTTTAACAACAAAACAAACGAGTTAGATTAGCCACAACAACCCCGGCCCCAGGCATCGCTTTGGAATTAATGAGCGACCGGTGCTCAGAGGCCCTGGGCGAAACCCTGCCCCTTGGTCATCGCTCCTGCAAAACCACCACGGCCTGGGCCATTTTGACGATGGCTGCTTTGCCCTTCCATAAGCCCGAGTCAAAACCATTTTTTAAAAAAAAATAATAATGCTGCATTCGCTCTGCATTTCTTTCCCCCCTTTCTCCTAAGGAAGCATTAGCGCCGTCACATTGGGAGCCTTTCCCATGTAATCCTTTGGATGGCAACAGATAATATGAGCTGTCTTCTCGGCAAACTAATCTACTCCAGTTCTCATAATAAAACAGATTATATGCTTGATGGTGAAATAAAATTAAAAAATAGAGCAGGTGTGATGAGAGCTTACCAGTAGATCAAAAGATTTAACCGCAACTTCAACTGTAGCGATTAGTGCAAAAGAGAAAACGGAGAGGATTTGAGGAAAGCAAGCCCCGCATTATTGCTATTATTCATGATTTCCACGGCACTTTCGAGGCGCAATCGCAACCCTTTCCTCGAGCATCCTCACAAACAACCTGGCGGAGGAGATTATTAGCATTCCCAGTCGCCAGATGTCCCCAGTCACCTGCCAAAGGCCATTCAGCAAATTGGAGAAATGAGCAGAGATGCGTTGAACCTTGTCCAGTTGATTTGGCTCCATTAGGGCAGAACTACCTTCCAGAAAACAACCTTCTGGGTCTTTCCAAGACAGTATTTCCTGCCCTCCATCCCATTTATGCAACCCTTAATCATGTAAGCCATCACATATCGGTGGAATGTCTGAAAGACGGAGAGGGAGCACTGAAGAGTCTTTGTGCTCTGCAGGGAGACTGGGTTTAGAAATGTCCTCTGCCACAGATATCTCAATCTGCTACCACATCTGGAAGTATTTGAAAAAGTGTGCCGAGCACACGAAAACTCATACCTTGGATAAAATGGCATTGGTCTTAAAGGTGCCCCTGGACTCTAGATTTGTTCTCCTGCTTCAGACCAACACGGCCGACCACCTGGACCTATCTTCATGGAAGTGGAAACGTTACTGCCATTTCACAGGGTAGTTTCATGGGGTCAGGGGTCATTTCGAGCAGGAGCTCGGGGGAGCGCAGCTCCTGGAGTTGGTGCTAGACCCCCCCCCCGGTGGGGCAATGCCTGCTTGTGTCATGGCTGCAGCAAAATGACCCTGTCCCATGGAAAGGTCCTTGTTCCTCCAACCAGCCTTCTGAAGGCTTCAGCCACCACTGAAGCTATCCTCCCAGAATAGTGGTATTTCTGAGGCTTGGATTAGTAGCTGTCCCCTCTAAGCCACCTCTTTCTTTCTTTCTTTCTTTCTCTTTCTTTCTTTCTCTTTCTTTCTTTCTTTCTTTCTTTCTTTCTTTCTTTCTTTCTTTCTTTCTTGCCTTCTGACATACTTCCGTTGATGTCAGGTAGTTTAGCATATGCAAATAAGTTATGCTAATGAGTTATGCTATTGAGCTCCTGCACCTCTTTTTCTACAAAATGACCCCTGCCCAGAATAGTGGTTTTTCTGAGGCTTGGATTAATAGCTGTCCCCTCTCTGCCAGTTCTCTCTCTCTTTCTTTCTCTCTCTCCTTTCTTTCTTGCCTTCTGACATACTTCCAGTGATGTCAGGTGGTGTAGCATATGCTAATGAGTTATGCTAATGAGCTCCTGTGCCTCTTTTTCTACAAAATGACCCCTGCACGGGGTGGACACCATGGGTCAAGGGGTAGAGTGTCTGCTTTGCATGAAGGAGGCCCCAGGTTTAATCCCCACCATCTTCAGTTAGTGGATGAAGTGCTAGGTGAAGTGAAAGACTTCCGCCTGAGACCCCATAAAGATGCTGCTAGTCAGAGTGAAGACCAGCCTTGAAAGACCAGTGGTATGGCTCCACAGAAGGCAATTACATGTGTTCATGCTTGTTATAAGGACTGTAGTTGTACATTTAAAGTATTGTGGAAATCATGAATAACAATAGGCGCTTCCATGTTCACCCCTTGCCTTTTCTGGCTCTTAAAAGCTAGCTGGAGAGGGGTGATGGGTTGAACATCTATTGGACATCTCTGGCCTTGAAAACCTCACTGGGGATCACCATGAGTCAGAGTCGACTTGGTGGCAAAAAAAATAAATAAAAAGGCATTACGACTACTGCTTTTATTTAGGCATGGTTTTACGAGCTTTTGATTCCAGAACTTTACGAGCTTTTGATTCCAAAACAGAAGTCCAGTGGCACCTTAAAGACTAAAAAACTTTTATTCCAGTTGGAGCTTTCGTGAGTCAGAGCTCACTTACGGAAGGGGAGAGGGAAAGGGAGAGAATCTGAGCAAAGAGAGAATCAGCTGCGATTCTCTAGATACGAATCCGCTGTGATTCTCTAGTGCCACTGGATGCAAACTTTGTTCTCTAGTTATACGCGATGAGATGGCAAGAGAGATTGGGGGTCCTAGCCTTTTGGCTGATGGATTTAGGAGCTCTGCTTCCATTTGTGCTGGCCAATTGTTTTTCATTTTTAAATTTATTTATTTATTTAGATTTATATCCCGCCTGACCAACATAAGCGGCTCTAGGCGGCTCACAACATTAAAATCAATACAAACAATATAAATTAGTACACTAAAATACAGTACAATTTCAATTGGCGGCAAATTACAAATAAATTGGTGGCAATTTCAAATACCAACACCAGGGCAACAACAACTCCCCACAGCCAGGAGGCTACCACCAACTGTTATACTGGGCCTGTGTATTTCTCTGGCCACCTATCAGAGGCCATTTCCCCCAGCGGTGGCCCCAAAAGCCTGGCGGAAGAGCTCCGTCTTACAGGCCCTGCGAAACTGCAAAAGGTCCCGCAGGGCCCTGATGTCTTCCGGGAGCTCGTTCCACCAGTAGGGGGCCGCTACTGAGAAGGCTCTTTTCCGGGTGGTAGCCAGCCTGGCCTCTCTCGGGCCAGGAAGGGCCAGGCGATGTTGCGTGCCTGACCGTAGTGCTCTCTGGGGTATGTATGGGGAAAGGCGGTCCCTTAGGTGGTTTTTCTCTTCTTCCTGTTTACGATCCAGTATTATCGTATTTGTTGATGACTTGATATTACAGTATGATTATCACCATTTGGGGAGGAGTGGTTTATAAATTCTTTACATTTTTTTAAAAGGCAGACTTGTTGAAAGTTTGTATCACTAGTTAGTCTTCAAGCTGCCACAGAGCTGGCCTTTCTTCCTTTGACCCTTGCTGCTACTACTAATATAAAACAATCACCGTTATTATCTTGTTTGGAACCATACTGTCACTCCCATATCACTCCAGAGAACTTGCTCTCATTCATCTTCCCATTGTCAACTCTGAAGGAATGACCTTTCCCAGAGTACCCTGTCTGCGGTTAAAATCAGACGTGCAATGTCATTTCGTAATGGCTTAATAGCCCAGCATTATCTCTTCTGAAGTAACAGGTCACGAAGATGCCTTTCCGCGCCTGGAGTAATATCAGCCTTCATTACCACGCTATTTGGCAGCATATGAGGACATGAGAAACTGTTGGACACCAGGCCAGAACGTTTGCTTCGGGGGAAATGGAGTGAACCGCGGTTCTGCTGACAAAATCCTCTGGCAGGACACCAAGAGGGAAGGGCCCTGGCTTTGGCCACCCTCTCTTCCCTTTTCTCCAAGTGTCCTTCCAGCCAACACCTGGACGACTTCCCCCATCATCAGGCTTTGACCGGACAAATTGAATCTAAAATATATGTGGGGTTAAGAATTCCGGTTTACTGTTCTTAAGAGATATCAGGATTTCATGGGAGATGAGAATACGAACCACTACTGGAAGTTTTGGGGCAGATGAAAGAACTCCCCATGGTTGATCTGATAGAGGTGAACGCTTCTCTAAGAACCAGTAAATCTCCCCAGATGACACGCACCTTATGCACATTTCTAACAACAACAGAAACTGATTCTGCCCAAAATAATAATAATGGAGGAGGAGGAGAATTATCCCACTTTTCACCACCTGAAGAAGTCTCAGAGCGGCTTACAATTGCTTTCCTTTGGCCCTTCCTCTCCCCACCACAGACACCATGAGGTCGGCGGGGCCGAGAGCTCTGAGAGAACTGTGACTGACCCAAGGTCACCCAGCTGGCTTTATGTGGAGGAGTGGTGGAATCAAACCCGGTTCTCCATATTAGAGTCCACCGCTCTTAACCACTACACCAAGCGGGTTCTCCTAACCTGTACCGGCTGTCATATATCACATGCCTTATCCCGAGATTTGGCATGCAAAAGGTCTCCAGTTCAATCCCAAGAATCTCAAGCTCAAAGGAACAGGCAATATATGATGGGTCTGAGACCCTGGAGAGCCGCTGCCAGCCTGAGTTGACAATACTGACTTTGACGGTCCAGGCCCGTAGCCACAGCGGGGCATTTAGGGGCAGTGCCCCCTCACTCATGGCCCACACCCCCACAACTCCTGCTGCTCCTGCCCTTACCTGCCGGTTGCACTCTTTGGCCTCGGCCGTTACAGGAGGAGAGCCAACTGGCCTGTGCGATTAATACTTGGTGAGTATGCACTCTGCTACAGTAGTGTGTGTGTGTGTGTGGGGGGGTTGAGGCCTGCTGCTACTGTAGCACAGAGCACATAGTCCCTGAGTATTAATCGCACCAGCCCACCGGCTCTCCATCTCCTGTAGCAGCCGAGGTGAATGAGTGCCGTCGGCAGGTAAACATAAGAACATAAAAGAAGCCAATGTTGGATCAGGCCAATGGTCCAACGCTCTGTCACACAGTTGCCAAAAATACTAGGTGCCATTAGGAGGTCCCACCAGTGGGAAAGACCGTTCCCTTCTTTGCCTCCCTGCCTGCCAACAGGATTCCCCCCCCCACTACCCTGCCCCCTCTCCCCCTGCCCCAAGATTTCCCAATGCCCCACCAACCAAAATGTGCTGGCTGTGCCCCTAGCCAAGGGTCTGATGTGGTATAAGACAGCTTCACATGTCCAAGGGTTGCACAGAAGGACAACTCAGATCCTGTCTTCATATTAAGGTCTTTTTGCCAAGGATTGGCTGAAACCGATGAGGGAAAGCATACAGGCGAAGGCACTGAACAAAGACTTCGAGGATGCAGATTTAAGACCCAACGAAAGGTGACCTTGGATGTGGAAAGAGAAGATCTGAACAAACAAAAATCAAATGCAAAAAATAAATATATATTTTTAAACTGAAGGATGACTTATTTAAGAGAGAAAGCAGGTCGTCCCGGAGGGAAGATAAATAAAAAGCAAGTAGATGGTTGTTTTTAATGCTGTTGAAGAATTTATGAGGAAGAAAAGGTTGCTTTTATTGGTTATAAAAAATGACTGTGGCGGGCAGGAGGCTGAGAGCGTCAGCATAAGGACAGGCCATTCCGGGGGAAATCTATGCTGCCGCTGCAAGTAATACTAATGATGAAATGTCAACAAAGGAGGGACTCTTGAAACCCTTACATCTCAAGGATGGGACTCGAGATATTCTAGATAAAAGTGACAAATCACAGCATTCCTGGGGAAGGTGCATAATGCTGTAGGCAGACTCAGGCAGCAGAGGGCCCGGGAGCGAAGGTGGAAGGTGGGATGGCCAATGTTCCCTCTAAGCTGGGGAGTCTCGTGAGCAAAAAATCTACTTTGCGAGCTACTGGCATTAAAGATGTGAGCGAGCGATTCGGCTGCTGCATAAATTAGTTTGCTCCGGAGCCATCCTTCCGGAGCGAAGACCAAAATGTGTGTGAGCCAGAGGCTAAAAAACTGTGAGCTAGCTCACACTAACTCAGCCTAGAGGGAACACTGGGGATGACCCAGAAGTGGGACAGCTCATGAAAATATGGAATGTATGTAGGTTGGTAGGTACCCAGTCAATATATGTACGTTGACTGCACATCTGGTGCACAAGTCATGTTGTTGTTATCATCATCGTCATCATTTATTATTATTATTATTATTATTATTATTATTATTATTATTATTATTATTATTATTTCACCCTATCCCAGCTTACGCCAGGCTCTGGGCGATGTACAGGACAGGACATCATAATATACAAAACATTAAAATGCATACACAACCCGGTAGAAATTTCAGTGCAGATAAAAAGATCCAGGATGGCAAGTCCTTCTAGTATTATTATCTCAATTTTGGACCACCAGTCCCTTTTTTCTGGGCGGGGGAAAGGGAACTCAGTGCCTCGAGGGGGGAGGAGGGGAAAGGAAGGGTGCCAGCCAATGCATACCGTTGCTGCCCTCAACCAAAAACACAAGTGGTGCCCACTGCTGTCTTACCCATGAGGTGCACAAAGAAGTGTATGATGTGTTCAGACCTTTGGTCCAGGGCTCATTTCGTAGCAGGAGCTCCTCTGCATATTAGGCCACACACCCCTAATGTAGTCAATCCTCCAAGAGTTTACAGAGCTCTTCTTACAGGGGCTACTGTAAGCTCTTGGAGGACTGCCTACATCAGGGGGTGTGGCCTAATATGCAAAGGAGCTCCTACTATGAAATGAGCCCTGCTTTGGTCTATCACTAGGGTTGCCAACCTCCAGGTGGCACGTGGTGCTCTCCAGCTATTACACTTGATCTCCAAATGACCAAGGTCAGTTCCCCTGGGGGAAACTGTTCCCCTGGGACTGTTTTGGAGGGTGGGCTGTACGGCATTATACCCTTCTGGGGTCTCTCCCCTCCCCGAACCCCGCCCTTCCAAGGTTCCACTCCCCAAATCTCCAGAGATTGCTCAACCCAGAGCTGGCAACCCATGTCCCCTCTCAGCTGAGTTAGTGTGAGCTAGCACCCAGGTTTTTTTAGCCTCCGGCTCACCCATTTTTGTCTTCGCTCAGGAAGGGTGGCTCCAGAGCCAACTAGTTTGTGCAGGAGCCAAATTGCTCGCTCACAACTTGAATGCCAGGAGCTCACAAAGTAGAAATTTTTGCTCACAAGACTCCGCAGCTTAGAGGGATCATTGCTGGCAACCTTATCTATCCCGGTCCATCTTGGCTATGCTAACTGGCAATAACTCTCCGGGGTCTCAGGCAGAGGTCTTTCACATCTCCTGCCTTATCCTCTGTGCTGCAGATTGAACCTAGGACTCTCTACATGGAAACCAGGCATCTGAGCCATGCCCGGAGAGCTCACAAAGTTTTATTTTTGCTCACAAGACTCCACAGCTTAGAGGGAGCATTGGCCCCGACCCCAGGGCTGAAGGAGCAAGCCATGAGAGGTGACCGGAATTAAGCAGTGTAAGCATCTGTTGTACAAACAGAACAAAGCGTAGGCTGTAAAAGGTGGGAACCGAACCTTTTTCAATGGCCATAGAAAGGAGGGAAATCCCTTGTCGCGGCATGGGCTTACCCAGGTGATAGAACAAAGAGAGACAGAAATCTGTTTTGTTTTTTCCTCTCTCTCTCCAAACTGCATTTGGCTATTAGCCAAGGCACTAAATCCCCCCTTTTTCACATGATAATTACTGCTGGGTGATAGCATGGGTTGGGTGGAACAGCTGCCACAGATTAAACATCAGAGACCAGGACTTAACGCAACATCTAAAAGCGTGCAAACTGGAAGTACAAAATCCTACCATCGACCACGATAGCTGGCTATCAATGGCTCCCAAGATGGCTTCAGAGGCATCGGCATGATCTCAGCATCTTTATAGCGAAGAGTAGCCATCCTCCTGAGGTTTCAGGGGCTTTGTGTGCGTAAAATGTGAGCTGTGGCACTGAAACAGTTATTTATGAAGCTATCTTGTTGCTGTACATGCCGTTCTTTCCACTTCCTTGTAATTAACTTCCGCGTAGCTTTAATTTTCTCCTGCCATTCCTCCTACCACCAGCAAAACCAACCAGAAAGCAAAGCTGATCTAAGGAAAAGGGAAAGGCTCAAGCGGGAAGCAATTTGCCTCTGCCAGTTTGGTATAGTGGCTAAGTGTGTGGACTCTAATCTGGGAGAACTGGGTTTGATTCCCCACTCCTCCACTTGCACCTACTGGATGACCTTGGGCAAGCCGTAGCTCTGTACCAGCTGTTCTATCAAGGACAGTACTGGAAAGAGCTCTCTCAGCCCCGCTTACCTCACAGGGTGTCTGTTGTGGGGAGGGGAAGGGAAAGGAGATTGCAAGCCACTCTGAGACTCCAAGTGAAGGGTGGGATACAAATCCAATCTCCTCCTCCTCCTCCTCCTCTTCTGTCAGAGAAGACACACTGTCTGCTTAAGACAGGCCTACAACCCCATCTACAAATGTGTGACTCTGCCTGATGGCCAGTGGCATTGCTTTTTCCTTAGATTAACCTCCTCCATCTTTAGAGAAAAGGCCTTTGATGGGTCTTACAAAGGGTCTCAGGTCAATAAGAGTGGAAGAGTTTTCTTGATGAAGTGTACATTGAAGTCCCATAGTCCTCAAAGATTGCTTTTGGCCCTTTGCCCAAACAGAAGAAGAAGAAAGAAGAAGAAGAAGAAGAGGAGGAGGAGGAAAGGGAGAAGAAGAAGAAGAGGGAGAGGGAGTAGAAGAAGAAGAAGAAGAAGAAGAAGAAGAAGAAGATATTGGATTTATACCCTGCCCTTTACTTCCTGAAAGAGTCTCAGAGCGGTTTACAATCTCCTTTCCTTTCCCCTCCCCACAACAGACACCCTGTGAGGTAGGCGGGGCTGAGAGTGCTCTTTTGAAGACTGTTCATGTGAGAACAGCTCAGAGAGAATTTGTATCAAACCTGGTTTTCCAGATTAGAGTCTGGTACTGGCTATTATGAATATTTGTTTCCACACTGTTATAATCATTGTTCCTTATCATGGTGACTTTGTTTGCATGTACTTCTTGGTCTTTTAACTATTTGTATTTAATCTGTTCGGTACAACACTACCATTATAAGTTATTAGTATATCATAACGGTCATTACATTATTACTGGTGTTATTTGTGGTTATATACCTATATATTCGGTGGGAGTCCTGGAAAGGCAGCCCTTTTTCGGAGTTTCATCTTGATGATTCCATCAGCTCTTAACCACTACACTAAACTTTCTGCCTTTGAAGGTGGACCCTATGGAATTTTACCCTGTTGCAGTCTCTCTCTCTAAACCTACCCCCCTCAGGCTCCACCCCAAAAATATCCAGGTATTTCCCAGCCCGGAACTGGAAGCCCTATTGGAAGGAATGCTGTTAGAACATGAACTGCATTAAGCATGCAAAGAGATGAGGCTTCGCAGTTGTCATGGGCATGGATGAGGATGAGCTGACTGAAGCAGCAGAGAACGATAGCTGTCAAGAGCCTGTAACAGCAGTATTTACACCTGGCTCAGATAAGAAGAAAGAACTGCAAGCTGAAAGTCCTCCTGACTCACCCCCAGGTGTGACTTGTTTAAGGGAGCGACTGAGGCAAAACTTAGCAACCAGGTGACGAGAGGCCAGGCTACAGGGAAGATGCTCGGCTAGCCCAGAGTTCTAACAGGAGCCTGGGCGATCGTGCAGCTGACTAATTGGCAACAGCATTTAACTCCACATTCTGGGCAGTATTCTTTGTGGGAGCAACAAGTCAGCTTCATGCTGTTTGCATCCTCCTCGGCTCTTGCACCTAGACCTTCAGACCCCCTGACTTTGCACTTGGCTCTGTGTTCCTGGCTCCTGACATTGGCTTGGCTTTGGATGTTGCACTGTCTTCTTGGCTCCTGACCTTGGCTTTTCTGGACTCCCTTTGACTGGTACCCCAGCCCGTGACAGAAGTGAAGTTTTCTGTGCAGCTTGGGAGAAAGAGAACCCAAAGTAACACTGGTCGTGTCTGGTGCCAGAGTGGCGTGGTTTGAAAATGCCAGCTGCTGGCTGGGCTTCCCCTTGTACACCCCATACTAAGTCCTTGAGAAGGACTCTGAAGAGTTGGCATAGCAATATGTTAAATAAATAAATAGGCCAATGCGACAGTTTTGTCCAAAATGCAAGTCAGTTCCAAATAAGCCTGGATCTGGTGTCTCGAGTCTTCATTTCAGGCTAGTGGGATAATGCTCCTTTGGAAAGGTCACGCTTCTTGCAACCCACCACCTTGCCTGCTTTTACCATGGGCCAACCACTTAAGGGAGAGCCTCTATCGCTGTGCATCATCTTGGCAAGATTTTGCCAGGGGAGCCTTCCCATTAAGTGATGTTCTGTTCCTGCAGCCAGTTCCACTGTGACCTTCTGACTTTCTCGCATTCTGGCTGACCGCTGGGGACACCTGCCTCGTCTCCCCCCTTCACAGCTCTTGCTGTACCTGCAATCGCTCTCCTTTTTCAAACACACCTTAGCCAAGGTGACCTTCCTGCAGCCTGACCAACTGTTTAGGAGTTAGAATGATGTCTCCCCCCCATCTTACTCCCCCCACAGTACCCAACCTTTTTTTTCGCTTTTCAGAAGCTGGACGGTACAAAACGCATCCCTGCCGGACTATGAAAAGGAAAATAATGTTCATTAAATGATCTTTTCATAATTATGACATCCTTAATATCAGCAGTCTCGCGAATGATTGACCTTGGCATTCAGGATTAAGGCAGCATTCTTTTTTTTCTTGATTACTAGAAGAATAGCGGGGGGAAATTATAAAGCCATTGAGAGGATTAATACATGCTTGATCTTGCTCTCTCTCTTCGCCCCCTCTCTCCTGGCTCTTTATCTCAAGTGATTAAAATTCTCAAGGAATTTTAAAAAAACCCGGTCATGTACCATACGCCGTCTGCCACGGCATAGATACAGTATCGGCTAAATGCATCAGCTCCCAGTGACAGCCGGCACAAAGGTTAATTATGCGCGCTGTATATAGTTTTAATCACTTTAATCAGAGCAGCATTCTGCTCCATCCCAGCCCTGGCTATAACTTTTATTCTCCCTACAAGCAGAAACAGCACCTTCAAGCATGGCCATGTTTGTTTAAGAAGGAGGAGACAGAGAGCGATTCTGCATTGTTTTTTCCCTCCATTGTTTTAAGAAACCCACACTGGAATGGAAATTCCCCTCTGCATTGCATGCCGCTTCCACTTTCTTTGATCATTGGGTTTTATGGTACCTTCTGCACAGAGCTATGACCAGAGTTTCATCTAAGCTGAGTTAGTGTGAGTTTTTTAGCCTCCGGCTCACACATTTTTGTCTTTGTTCAGGAAGGATGGCTCTAGAGCCAACTAAGTTATGCAGTCGCCAAATCGCTTGCTCGCAACTTTAAGGACAGTAGCTCACAAAGCAGAATTTTTGCTCACAAGACTCCACAGCTTAGAGGGAGCATTGTTTGTGACTGTTCAGGGGTGACTTTGCAGCCAGTACGGCATTGCCCTGGGGTATCTGAATGTGGTTTTGAGCTGCCCTTTTCCTCAGTGTTGAGAAAACGTGAAACAGATGCTGGATGCAGTATCGCCCAGAGAGAAAGGGGAGAAGAAGGATGGCACATTAGGAACAGACAACAAAGATCAGCTTGGAACCTAGTGACTGGATGGGGTTGGGGATGGTTTTTTGTCATCTTCTGGGCATCAAACAGTAGTCACGGGGGGGGGGAGTATGTGGGGGCAATGTATTTGTGAATTTCCTGCATTGTGCAGGGGGTTGGACTAGATGTCCCTTCCAAGATCTGATGAGATTGGGCTTGCCTGGCCCGTGCAGGTCAGGGCGCCTTCCAGAGTTCTGACACATCTCCTCCGCCTCCTCTTCATCTGTTTCCACACCCGATTACAGTTCCAGCCATGTAAAATGAGGACAGGACTGCACGGAAGCAGCGGAAGTGATATGAATACATTATCGACTAGTCACAGCTTTCTGATGCGACATGAAAATAACGAAGCTGCTCATTTAAGACATCCACACTGATTATGTCAGAACGCACTCTCGCCAATTTGAAATGGAAGGAACCTCGAGCGTATAGGCTGGATTTCTTGCTTCCTTCGCAAAGATGATAACACTTTGGGAAGCTGCAGGCTGGGGTACAACTGGTTCCCTTTCAGAGTTAAGGGGGAAATATATACTCAAGGATGGGAGCTAGAAACATCTTGGGGATGGTGGCTGTCAGTGGCAACAGCAATTCCACATTCCTGTTTGGTAGGGCCAATATTGTGTAGTGGTTAGGAGTGCGGACTCTAATCTGGGAGAACTGGGTTTGATTCCCCAGTCCTCCACATGCAGCTGCCGGTGTGACCTTGGGTCAATCACAAGTTTTCTCAGAGCTGTTCCCTCAAGGACAGTCCTCGAAAGAGCTCTCTCAGCCTCCCCCTACCTCACAAGGGGAGGGGAAAGGAAAGGGATTGTAAGATGCTCTGAGACTCCTTCAGGTAGAGAAGGACATTCAGTAACCAAGGCATTAGGATTTTAGGAGTCTGGAATCACCAGAAAGAACCGAAGCACAGCATAAGTATTCACAAGACACATTAAGTGGTGCAAAAATTACATGATAGGAACCTATCTACAATAAGCTATATGCGACAGCACAGGCCACAGTTTCTAATAATTTATCCAAGTAAGTTTGTGAACTATTTTGTACATTATAATCTAATTACCTGCACAGAAAAGCCACACATACATGAAGCTGCCTTCTACAGAATCAGACTGTGAAGAAATGCATTTTCTCCTGGGAGGATGACAAGCAGCAAATCTCCACTTGGTACTTTAAAATGTTTTTCCCCCTCCTTTTCTCTGGCCAGAGAATGGCTGGGAGGAGGAAGTCCATCAGTGGCTTTGCAGGCTCACCTCTTTAGAAATGCTAATAGGCCTAGTAGGAAAGACAAAGGGATGGTCAAGACTTCCCCTCCTTCACCCCCCCCCAGCAGGGAACAGAGTTTGGAGGACTGGAAGCCAGAACAACTCCAGGAATATTCTTCTGGAAGGAGGTGGAGGAAACACTTCTTTGACCTGGGCTGACCGGTGTCAAGGGGGAGGGGAAACAGAGATGATCAAACTTCCTTGCCACAGGAAGGAGGGCTCTTTCTATGGGATGCTGTGTTGAGGGTAACTCTGAGCTGTGGTCTGAAAGCAGGTGGCCATTAACCATGTGGTTGGCCTGGACATCTATAGCAAACTGGAAGATAATGCACACTTCGTAGAAATCTGTAATTTCCTAAGCTAAAAGAGCCAGTCTGATCGTACCATCAAGTAGGGCATGTATAGCGAGTGGGACAGAGGATTTGCTTTTTTAGCAATTTCTTTTGTTTTCCTTGTTCAAACTGGTGTTATGCTAAAGTATGCTTGTAAACATTTTCTTTTGAATGAACTCTTCATAACTTTTGATGCTGGCCGTGGTTCTCTGTACCACATAAACCTCCGCCATCTCAGACACACTATTTTAAAAGGAGCACAAGGAGGGGGCGGGAGGCAGCCAGTTGGCAAGTGGCTATTCCCCCAGGAGCACGCAAGGCAGTAATCTGTCCCCGTGGTGACCAGGCACTGGGGAGCAGGAGACACAGAAGCAAGGCCTCAGATCTTGGAATGGAAGCTGGGAGTTCTGTTCCTCCCACTGGCCAGTTCCTTGCAAAAAGGGCAGGTGATGGTGGCAGGCTACCCTAGAGAGAAGTAAACTCCCTCCAAGGAGTTGGGAACCCCGTGGAGAGTGAGGCGGAACAGAGCCTGCAGGCCAGAGCAGGCAGGTTCTGCCACACAGACCATCGGTCCATCAAGGCCACTTTTATGCCCTCAGACTGGCAGCGGCTCTCCTTGGTCTCAGGCAGAGGCCATTCATATCACCTCCTACCTAGCCTTTTTTAAAACTGTGGATGACAGGGATTGACCCTGGGACCTTTGGCATTCCAAGCAGAGGCTCTTCCACTGAGCCAAAGCCCCTCTTCAATAATTCAGTTTTGCATAGTTTGTGGAAAACTAGGAGAGCGGGAGCCTTTCTGACTTCCTCGGGCAGCCCACTCCATAAGGCAGGGGCCACAATGGAAAAGGCACTGTGTACGGGAGGTTGTTGATTTTGCCCATTTGCCCCTGCTGCCATGAGCAGAGTCGCTGTGATGGAGCACAGGAGGAAAGGCAGTGACTTCAGTGGATTCAAGAGGAGGAAACTCCATTTAAGATTACACTGAGAGTCATCAGCAACAAATCCCTAGACTGCTCAAGGCTACTGTGGTTGATTTTAAAACTTGCTACTGCCCAAACGTTGGCTTTTTCATCAAACCGAAGAACTTAGTGCTCCATCAACGGATGAAGGCTTATGGATTATATGGCACATTGCTGACACATTTAAATTAAGAGACTTCATATCGCAAGAACACAGGCAAGTACTTTTGATGAGAAATGCTAGAACAGAAAGGCCAACACAAATTCAATAATTTCTCATAATCCCTCCACCCTCGGGGACACTTACAGTGCAATTTTAAACAAAGGTATGCCTTCCTGAAGCCCATTGACTTAATCAGACTTAGGCTGTGATCATCCGCACCTTTAGAGCCGACATAGCTGTGAATGCCTGATGGATCTAAAGGGCACGATCAGATAGCAACAGCTGGGAAACGCCCAGCAGTTGTCAGCAACCCATGCTGTTCCGCCACAGAAGTGGAGTTTGTTTGTTTGTTTGTTTGTTTAGATTTCTATCCCACCCTTCCCGCAGGCAGGCTCATGGCAGGTAACAGCACTGTAAAATACAACACAGTTAAACCAAATTAAAACAACAGTATAAAATGCCATACTCCTGTGTACCATATCAGCTCTGATAGAACCATATCAACAGTGGTGGAAGATTTTAAGATGTTAGGGTCCAGGCCGCTGGTGGGGTCGGCCACCAAGAGGGGGTGCCCACCACTTTCAACCAAAAGCCTGGCGGAAGAGCTCTGTCTTACAGGCCCTGACAAATTGTAGTAAATCCTGCAGGGCCCTGATTTCACCAGGTAGGGGCCAGGGCCGAAAAGGCCCTGGCTCTGGTCGAGGCAAGTCAGACATTGGACATCTGTTAAAAGACATCGAGGAAAGTCTGGCTCTAACTGGTTCTGATGGGCCACAGATGGACTTTCCCCTGTCTGATCACATAAGCACGCTCTCATGCCATCGGGATGGTCTGATCATTCCATCCTGACTTGGTGGCCTCCCCTCACAGTACGTGTATCGTCACATACTCCATAGGGAGCCCTCAGTGCAGAGGTGCGATTCCTCATTGATGCACATTGGAAACAAACAGCAAAAAAACAACTCTGACTCACCAGTGGCTGTGTCTGATCCCACAGTGACGGGCTGAGCCTGCAGCACAAAGGGATGTGTGATCTTGCAACCTTGTGTCAAATTCCTCCGGAGGAAATAGCCTCACTTCCTATACGCTCCGACTGGTGCGTGTGACCGTAGCCTTATAATGGTAGAATTCTACTCGGGATTCCACTGTGGGCACCATATCTCTGTCTATTCATTCGCTGTATGCAAACAGTTCTTTTGGGGAGGGTCATGTATTTGATATGCTGTGCATCAATCTGGTTTCATGACAAAAAAATATTTGACAGGGGGGGAGTAAAGTTCTGTAGGTCACACGTGCCCTTTGCTCAAGACGTCCCCACCGCTAAATTGCCGTGCAGCGAAAACGAAGCTCCTCATCAGACGGACCCTTCATCAAAAACAAGTTTGGAGCCATTCATCTTCGCCCTAGAAATGAGGCCATTTGACAAGTCTACTAATAACTTTTGTCCTTCGGAAACCTAATCGCCCTCGATTAGATGGCCAGCCTTATGACTTCCAGATTTCTTTCTTGGCCTTTATTGTGTAAGAAGTTCTAAAATGAATTTTTTTTTTTATCTTCTAGTGATTCACTGTAGATCACAAATTCATTTAATGGTGAGCAATATACCTGACTATCAACAGCAGAGCATAAAAGTGTGCGGAGAGAATTTATTTATTTCAATTTATTTTTAAGCCCTAACACCTGGAGCTGAGCTTTCAGAATTACACCATAAAGGCAGCATCCACAAACTGAAAATTTTAGTTTCTCGAGAAGAACCTGACATAAAGAGCAAGCTCAAATGTCCTGCAGAACTTTATCTACACAACATACTTTGCAAACTTATTTATTTGGTTTCTTTAGAACCCGCCTTTTTCACCGAGACTCAGAGTGGATTAAAGTACAGAGAGAAAGAGGGAAAGGGGGGAAATAATATATATTTTTAAATTTATTTAAACATTTATATCCCATGTTTTCCTCTTGGTTCAAGGCAGCTTGATGGCGGTGGAAAGAAACAACAAGTTGGAGCCAATTTATGGAAACCCCACAGGGTTTTTAAGGCAAGAGACACTCAGAGACGGTTCGCCATCGCCTGCCTCTGCGTAGCAACCCTGGACTTCCTTGGTGGTCTCCCATCCAAATACTAACCAGGACTGATCATGCTTAGCTTCTGAGAAATTGGACTACCCAAGATGTCAGCCAAGGTGGCTTACAACACAGTAATCATACAGAATAGGACATCGGATGAATATTACAAGGGCTAGGAGAATAAAACTGAACCAAGAAAGAAACAGTATAAGATACATAATAAACAGTGTAGCTGAACAATGCAGTACGAACTAGGAATACAGAATTCAATGACAATTTGAACAGCCAACTGCCCAGGCCAGCATAGCGCAAGCAACACAGAATATGGGATGACAAAGGTACAGGCAGGACTATTTTGGGGCAGGAACACACAGGAACAGAGTTCCAGCTGGCTTCCAAGTTGGCCACGCCTACAGCTCCCCCCCCCCCCCGGTTCCCCATGGACCCCGCAAGCCACGAGGCATCTGGGGAAGCCAATCCTGGAAGGGAGCTGCGCTGTCAGGGGTGTGGCCTAATATGATAATGAGTTTCTGTTGTTGGGTGTGGCCTATTATGCTAATGAGTTCCTGCTGGGCTTTTTCTACAAAAAAAAGCACCCTGTTTACAGGCAATGCAGTATCCATTCCCCACTCCCATACGAAGATGCTTTCTGGACCATTCTATCCCACTATAAATCAATGCTGTTTCAACAGTGGCCTCATCCTCACTTGCACAACATCAGAACTTGGCACATCACCCCCTAGGGATGCTTGCCCCCAAGGGGGATTAGGGCAGGGGTTGCCAAACTCGCTTAACGTAAGAGCTACATAGAATAAACGTCAGATGTTTGAGAGCCACAAGACATGAACAAATATAACCCACACGTTTTGATTGGAAAATACGCAAATTTGCTTTTTATTAACATTAAATGGGACGGCCAAACATAAAAACAAAAGGTCTAAAAGCAGATATCGATAATGATATTTAACTTTAGATGGGGAGGGAGGGAGGGAGGGAGGGAGGAAGGAAGGAAATAGATGGGGGAAGGGAGAGGGGGAAGGGAAGACCAATTGGGGAAGCATGCCTCCCCTTCGCTTCCCCAGCCGACCTGCCGGGAGCCGCACAATATGGATGAAAGGGCCGCATGCGGCTCCTGAGCTGCAGTTTGACCACCCCTGGACTAGGGGATCCCCCGGAATTACAGCTCCTCTCCAGTTCCCCTGGAGAAAACAGATGATTTGGAGGGTGGACTCTGTGGCATCTGTACCCCACTGTGTTCCCTGTCCTCCCCAGGCTCCATTCCCAAATCTCCAGGAGTTTTCCAACCCGGATCTGGCAACCACACACCCCATTCCCCTCCGATGGCCAAGGAGAACCTGGTGACCCTGAGCCGCCCCTTCCCATTAGACACAAGCCACTTTCTTTAGTGGTTTCTCAGGCCCGCTGGCTTGGGTTGCGTTTCAGCAACGGCATAAGCATTTTCAAATCTCACTTATCCCAGTGGGATTAATACAGTGTAAACTACTGCAGTCTTCTCTACGTGGGGTCCAGAATATGGCCGCCCACCTAGCAGTGGAAACAAAGCTGGTTGGGCACAGTAGCTCAGGGGAATTCTGAGGTGACTTAGCCTGTGTGCTGGTGGAACACTGGCAAAGGCAGAACAAACTCCATATACAAAGTCCAGCCAGAAAAGTTCAGAAAAAGTGACAAGAAAGATTTGTCCTTCCTCCAAAGGCACATTCTTCACAGAATGACAACTCAATTGCCCAAGCCCCTACAATAAGTATACTGTAATGGGCACAGAATATCCGGAATGGATTTTTTATTACTGTAAATATGGTGGTGGGCCTTTTTGCCACTGAATGCTAATGTCCTTGTGAAGAAATGCATTTTTCCCCCTTTGGAGGTTTGAAATGAGCAGAAACTTCACTGAGTTTTAAAAGGTTATTTTCCCCCTCCTCTCTGGGCAGAGAACAGGCAGGAAGGGTAGAAGGCAGTTCAGTTGCTTTCCAGACATACCTCAGCCCACCTTTATACAAATGCTAATAGGTCTAGACAATGGGATGGTCAAGCTCCCCATGCCCTTCAAGCAGGGAGCAGAGCCTTGGAGGAATTAGATACTAGAGAGACTTCAGGAAAGAAATTCTGGAGACTTCAGAAAAAGCTTCTCTGACCTGGCCTGACCTGGCCAGTGGGTGGGGAAAAGAGAAGTGATTATAACTCCTGGAAGCAAGGAGAAAGCCAGTTTGATGTAGCAGTTAAGTGCGCAGACTCTAATCTGGGCGAACCGGGTTTGATTCCCCACTCCTCCACTTGCACCTGCTGGATGACCTTAGGCAAGCCATAGCTCTGTACCAGCTGTTGTCTCAAGGACAGTTGTCTCAGAGCTCTCTCAGCCCCATCTACCTCACAGGGGGTCTGTTGTGGGGAGGGGAAGGGAAAGGGAAAGGAGTTTGTAAGCCACTCTGAGACTCCAAGTGAGTGAAGGGCGGGATATAAACCCAATTTCCTCCTCCTCTTCTTCTTCTCTTAGGTGCTGAGTCCATCAGAGCAGACAGAACTTTTAACTGAGATCTGGAGGAGGCAGCCATTAACTGGGCACTGGCCTGAAGAGCTGGAGGAAGCTTCAAGGTACTGGTAATTCTGTAGAGATCTATAACATTCTAAACCAAAGAGCCCATCCTATATTTTAACATCTGATGGGGAATGTATAGAAAGGGGAATAGTAGAACTGCATTTTACCAATTTCTTTTAAATCCCTTGCTCAATCTGGTGCTGTGCTAAAAGTATGCTTTTAAAGTATTCTTTTTAATAAATACATCATAACTTTTGATGCTGGTAGGGGTTCTCTATACCACACAGACCTCCACCATCTTGGGTGCGCTGTTTTAAAGGGAGCGCCAGGGGGAAGGCAGGCAGTTGGCAAGCGGCTATTCCTCCAGGGGCACAGAAGGGAATAAATGATCCTAGTGGTGACCAGGTGCTGGGCAGCAGGAGACAGAGAGGCAAGACCTCAGAACTTGGAAGGGAAGATGGGAGTCCTGACCCTCCCAGTGGGGAATTCCTTACAATGGACAGGTGGTGGAAGTGATTACCCAAGAGAGAAAGAAAAGCAGGTATTGGAAAAACCTTAGGATGGACAGGGCCTGCAGGCCAGAGCCGGCCTGTTCTGCAACAGTTTAATCATGTGTGTATGATTAATGATGTGTGTTTAATGATGTGTGTATCAGTATGTATGTGTGTGAAAACTATAAATACTCCACTGCTGTTTGAAATGTAAATGCACTAGCTTGAAGAAAATGGTTCCCAACTGGGATGCCTTGAGAAAGGAATGTCTCATTTCGGCTCCGCTCCATCCAAAGAACGCTTAACATTTCAAAGCAGATTGTAAATAGGCAGAAACCAAACTCGGCTAATTAACACTGCCCTTAATAACTTTCCTGAACTCCAGAGGAACAGTTATAAACATATTTTGGGGGTGGATTTCACTGCATGTTAAAGCACAGAAGGACCAAATTAAACATGATAAGGCAGACGCCTGAAAAACCAGCATGGAGGATCTGGGAGGAAAAGGGTTAAAAGCATTCTCTCACTTGGGTACGCTTGACAGTTGGCCCCCACCCTCTCATTGGTTAGATGTTCAGCCACTTCGGCCTTTGCTTGTCTTCTGTTTCATCTTATATAGAACCTCTCTTCTTCTTCTCTTTCTTACCTGGGCTTAGAGCTGTAGCAACTGTTAAGAAGTGAATCTGTTCACAGCAAGTTAAATGCACCTACGTGAATATGTCATGTACAATGTGCTTCTATTTTTGCAGGTAAAATTTCTTTCTCTTGTTACCATTGGAGTCAGATCACCTTTGTAATTTATTTGAACATCATTTTTCCACTTAGCCGGGGGAACGTGGAGGATTGGGGATACTGTAAAAAAAAAAAGCTTCTGTGCTTCCAAGGCAAATGATTTTTATTTTTTATTTTTTTACATTTAACCCAATACTATCAAGGTCAGTATAGACGACATAGTGTGACTGGCAGTGGTTTTCCAAGGTCAGGCAGAAATCTTTCACATCACCTGAAACTTTAAAATATATATATATATATACTTCTTTGATATTGCACTCCTAATAGAAGAAGAGAAGAGATTGGATTTATACCCCGCCCTTCACTCACTTGGAGTCTCAGAGCGGCTTACAAACTCCTTTCCCTTCCCCTCCCCACAACAGACACCCTGTGAGGTAGGTGGGGCTGAGAGAACTCTTTCCCAAGCTGTCCTTGAGGGAACAGCTGGTACAGAGCTATGGCTTGCCCAAGGTCATCCAGCCAGGTGCAAGTGGAGGAGTGGGGAATCAAACCTGGTTCTCCCAGATTAGAGTCCGCGCACTTAACCACTACACCAAACTGGCTCTGAATGTAAAAAAAAAAAAAAATAGCTAGGATTTACTAAAGCTACATTCTATTCAGAAGCTGGGACACGCTTAGAGTATTTAACATTTCCAAGTTAGAAATGCACAACATAACAATGCAGATGAGCTCCCCGCTCCCCGAATTAGATAGTGAACCTTTAATTGCGTGTCACTGTTGATAGAAAGTCAACACGGATGAGGCAGCTTTCACTCTCTCTGCTGAAATAAAGTTTAGCTTCCTTATGTAGACAGTTTCTATCTCATTACACTGAAGATTTTGTTCAACGGTATTTAATAACTCTAGTGTTACCAAGAGACACCTCCCTGCGGTCGAGGCGAAACTGTTTACTGGAATAAATTATACAGCACATTTCCCCAGAATCAATGGCTAGTGACAAGTGTGTTTACTGTTCATTAGCACACAATAAAAGGTATCACCACAGCTGAAGGATATGGGGGTTACTTGATTACATTTCCTTCCAATTATTGCAACTGACCTATAATTCACCTGAGACTGAGGCATTTACACTGAACTTTGAACAGAGTGGCAGCTAAAGACGCCAGGATTAAAATCTTTCAAAACGTCCCAATAGAAGACAATACCAGATATATATATTGGGAGTTTATGACAGGCTTAAAAAAAAAAAGCCTGGCGGTGGGTGGGTGGGTGGGTGGGTGGGTGGGTGGGTAGGTAGGTAGATAGATAGATAGATAGATAGATAGATAGATAGATAGATAGATAGATAGATAGATAGATAGATAATCAGTCTGCCAGGCGAGGATGTTCATCTCTCTATTACACAAACATGCCCGACCCCAATAGTGAAATGAGAGAGAGAAAAAAACCACCGTGGAAATTACAGGTCTCAACCTACACCAAAGCTATCAGAGATAATTGTGGGGTATATTCAACACTCAACTAAAATTCCTCCATTCTTAAAAAAAATAAATGAATGAAATTGCTTTAACCCTGTCAGACAACCCCAAATGAGGGACGTAACCACTGAATAAATCCCAGCTGTGAGCAAAGAGGTCTTCCGAATGTCCTAGCTGTCGCGCAGCGTGCATCAGGTAGTGAAGTTGCTCTGGCGTATGCACCTCTCCCGAACTGCTCAACTCTGCGCCTCTGCGCCTCTCCCGATATGCTCGAAACACTTCTGTTGACAGTTTTATTTTGTATTTTGCTTTTCTTCTATGGAACTCAAAGTGGCAACTAGGGTTTTCTCAGGGTGTCTCCCATCCCACCTGACCTACCTTCAAATACTGGTTGATCCATATTATATCATGTTCAGTATGCCCAGGCCCATAGCTAACACGGGGGCCCCTAGCGTTTCTTTGGGCCCCCTCCCTCCCGGGCTGGCCCCAAATAGAATTAATGTAATTAACTTTGATTTAGAAAAGAAGAGATTGGATTTATACCCCGCCCTTCACTACCCGAAGGAGTCTCAGAGTGGTTTACAATCTCTTTTCCCTTCTCCTCTCCACAACAGACACTCCTGTGAGTTAGGTGGCACTGAGAGAGCTCTTTCTAGGACTGCTCTTGAGAGAACAGCTCTGAGAGAACTTGTGACTGACCCAAGGTCACACCAGCAGATGTATGTGGAGGAGTGGGGAATCAAACCCAGTTCTCCTAGATTAGAGTTTGTACTCCTAACCATTATACCAAACTGGCTGCGGCCCCCTTAAGGCCCCCTCCCAAAGCCCCTCACTACGGGGCTGAGTATGGCTCATGTCTGGTCACAGGAGATGTCAGCCTGTGTCCATAAGGTACCAATGCGACCCACAAATAATGCAGGTTATTCAGGATCCCAGAAGTCAAATGCTGGACTATAGCATCTCTCTTAGCTGTGTTTTTCCTTCTACAATTGCACCCAGAACGAAGCATCCCAGGGCTACACCAGAAATGTCAATCATTGCTCTTCCTACCAGCATAAAAGGTGCTGGGTGCTAAGGAGAAATGCACTCTGAACATCACGCACAAGGCACACCATACAATTGAGCTATCATTCACACTGCAAGTGCTGACCCCCCTTAGAGAAGCGTCATCCACTGAAGTGGTTGTATGACACACACTCTGAGAAAGAGATGATAATGGCTTCCGATCTCCTTCCGTGAATTGTGAGTAACTCAGTTTCTTCACCCAAAGAGTGATTAACACGTGGAATTCACTGCCACAGGAGGGGGTGGCGGTTACAAGCATGGACAGTTTCAAGAGGGAATTAGATAAACATATGGAGCAGAGGTCCATCAGTGGCTCTTAGCCACAAAGTATAGACAGGGGTCCTTTCGTAGAAAAAGAGGTGCAGGAGCTCATTAGCATAACTCATTAGCATAACTCATTAGCATATGCCACGTCCCCTGACATCACCAGAAGTGTGTCAGAAAGGGAATGTCAGTTTCAGCCCCATTATATCCTATGGGCCATTAAAATCAATGGCAAAACCTCATAGGGTATATGAGGGGCTGGAGGAAAGGGGGTTTGAGGGAGAGGCTCCAAACTTGCCGGGTAGCTGCTGGGGCCTCTCCTCGAAATACCCACTAAGTTTCAAAAAAATTGGACCACGGGGTCCAATTCTATGGGCCCCCAAACAGATTGTCCCATCCCCTCCATTGTTCTCTATTGTTGAGCCTCTCCCTCAAACCCCCTCCCCTCCAGTGGCTTTTAAAGTTGCCGCTGAATTTCGGCAGCAATTCGGCAGCGAGCTGAATCAGTTTAGAGAATCTGATTCGACCCGTGGTTGCCCTACTGGCCAGCCCTGAGCTGGCGGAGCTTTGCTCCACCTCGCTCCGCCCCCAACGGACCCGAGTATAGATAGGAGCTCTCAGTCTGGGGCAAGTGATGCTCTGTATTCTTGGTGCTTGATGGGGGTGGGGGGGGGCAACAGTGGGAGGGCTTCTAGTGTCCTGCCCCTACTGCTGGACCTCCTGAGGGCACCTGGGTGTTTTTGGCCACTGTGTGACAGAGTGTTGGACTGGATGGGCCCCTGGCCTGATCCAACATTGGCTTCTCTTACGTTCTTATTAGGGCTGCCAAGTCCCCCGGTAGGGTGGGGGAAACACCGATTTTTCATGCTTCCCCCCCCGCTTTTTCAAAACTGGCCACCGGGGGGAGGCAATGGCTGCCAACAGGAGGGGAACGTCGGAGCCTGCCGGGCCCTCTCCCTTCCAGGCCTCTTAAAGGGAAATGTCTGAAGAGCCTGCAGTGAAAAGCCTCACCAGACATTTCCCCTTTAAGAGTTAGCAAGAGAGCCCCGCCCAGAGATTAACGAGGGACTAAGCTCTTACTGAAGGGCCTGCTTTTGCATGCGGCTGGTGTAAGATTGAAAGGTTGCTGCTGCTGGGCCTGGGGTAAGTCCATCTGCCAGCTCTTTTCCTTCTCTCTCTCTCCCCCTCCCCCTTTCTTTCTTTTTTCTCTCTCTCTCTCTCTCTCTGTCCCCATCCAGCAGAGGTCTATCAGTGGCTATTATTAGCCACAAGGTCTAAATGGAAGTAAGTGCCTGTGCCAGCTCTTTTCCTTCTCTCTCTCTCCTTCTTTCTTTTTTTCTGTCTGTCTGTCTCTCTCTCTCTGTCCCCATCCAGCAGAGGTCTATCAGTGGCTATTATTAGCCACAAGGTCTAAATGGAGCCCTTTGTCTGGGGCAGTGATGCTCTGTATTCTTGGTGCTTGGGGGGGCAACAGTGGGAGGGCTTCTGGAGTTCTGGCCCCGCTGCTGGACCTCCTGAGGGCACCTCATATTTTTGGCCACTGTTGTGACACAGAGTGTTGTACTGGATGGGCTGTACTGGATGGGCCGATCCACTGTGGCTTCTCTCCTGTTCTTATGATATGAAAATCATATTCTGCCGAGATGAGGAAGGATTCAGTAGGGCTGTTGCTCAGTGATAGAGCATCTGCTTGACATGCAGGAGGTATCAGCCTCTTCAGCTAAAAAAGGATCAGGTAATAGGTGATATTAAAGATCTCAGCCTGAGACCCTGGAGAGCCACTACCAGTCTGAGTAGTCAGTACTGACCTTGATGGACCAATGGCCTGATTCAGTATTAGGAAACTTCATGAGTTCATGTGGAAGCATGTGGAAGCAACATCACAGGATGTGACTTCACAAAATGATGTCAGTTCCTTTCTCCTGGCTCCACCCCCAAAGTCTCCTGGCTCCACCCCCAAAGTCCCCAGATATTTCCCAAGTTGGACTTGGCAGCCCTAGTTCTTATGGAACGGATGACGCTAAAATGAAGTTAAAATAAAATACGCACGGTAGTTAATAAATATTGGTGGGCCAGCCCAGGTAGAGAGAGAAGGGCAATACAACCCCAAGCTGAATTATATGGTTTCTAGAGACATTGTCTCTTAAATTTATTCCTTTAGAGACCGATGCCTGAAATAAAACGCTGATGCTTTTTGCAGCTCTTTCTGTTACTCCTTGCAATAGTATCGGAACAGGCCTCCATGGCCTCTCTCCTTCCGTATCAACCTTGCCTAGAACCAGGTCTGTAGCCAGGACTTTTTGTTGTTGTTCCGGGGGGGGCGCATTAAATTTTTAAGGGGGCAATTAACTTACTGTTAATTTAATTCATCTAAATGCCTGTCTTTAAAGGGGGAGGCTCTAAGCCCGTTTCTAGCTCTTCCTTTCAAGGGACAGGACAGCGAGGGCATCAGTTTTTAGGGGGGGAAAACAGCTCAGAAGGCATCTAAATGCCTTCTGAGTTCCCTTCCACAGGGCAAGAAAGCTTAGAAGGGCACTCCAGAGTGGCACCTTCAGTCGATCTCCAGCAACCCCCCTTTCTGCTAGCCCAGTCCTGCTGTATACCACTGAAGTCATGATGAGTCTTTCAAAAGCATTCCCATGAACCTTTGGGAAACATGCACAAAGAAGATTTCTGGCATGGCTATTTGTGGGGCAGGGATTTTAATTAAGGGGGCGGGCCCCCAGAATGCCCCACTGTGGCTACGGGCCTGCCTAGAACCACTTTACTCATCACCGGTGCGACGTGCATCTTCAATATGCAATTACCTTGCATGGCTGAGATGCAAATGATACCAATGCGGAAAGTGTAACCATATCCACAAGATATGCAATGATGGTTAGGATCCCTAAGTATTTGTTTAGTTGAAAAACTCATTGCCTACGCTGTCCAGAATGTGGAACTGATCATTTGGGAGTGGTCCCGGGCCACAGTCATTGATACTCATTCATGAAATGGAAAATATAAACTTACACAACAGGGCTATTTTGGGGCAGGAACAAAGAGGAACGGAGTTCTGGCTGGCTTCCGAGTTGGCCACGCATACAGCTTCCCTCCCTCGGGTTCCCCAGGCACCAGGGGAAGCCTGGGGAAACCGATCCAGAAACTGTCTTCCTTCCCTCGGGTTCCCCATACGCCCCGCAAGCCGCGAGGTACCTGGGGAAGCCGATCCTGGGAGGGAGATGCGCTGTCAGGGGTGTGGCCTAATATGCTAATGAGTTTCTGCTGTTGGGTGTGGCCTGTTATGCTAATGACATACAGTATAAACACAAGGCAAAAAAAGGGGGGGGGGACTCAACCCAACAAATAGCTGTGAACCGAGAGGGTCACGCTAACAACAGAATAATTATAATGGAAAATATAGACATTTATTAGGGTGTACACATGAATAAAACAAAATAAAATTAAAAGAGGCAGTCCAAGTATCAGACACTTAAAACTAGGTTCATAAAGAACTAATTGCAGTGACTATCAAACTGATGGATAAAACCTTTGAACTAAGGACCATACGCGTTTCGGCCCCTACGGGCCTTCCTCAGTGGTCAATATCTTGACTATTTCACTTGATGGGAGTGACACACATCAATGGTGAATGGGGCATTTGATACCAGACTAATTTGGAGAATTTGCTCAACTATCACAGGCTTATTTGACTCGTTGTAGCAAATATATAACATTCAAGACATCAACACCTGGTCTTATATAGATTCACATGTGTATATACAACATTCTGTAGGCATTTTTGGATGTGTGTCACTTTACAATAAGGAATATTGACCACTCCTGTAAAGGTTGCCAGCTTTGTGTTGGGAAATACCTAGAGATTTTGGGGGTGGAGCCTGAGGAGGGCAGGGCCTGCAGAAAATGGCTTCCTGACCCCAAAGTGGCAATCAGCATTTCCTTGGGTGTGTAAGAAAGGGCCACGAGAACTAAGCACTGATGCGACCCTTCCTGCCCTCCCGTCTCGTGATCTGCCTAAGTTCACAGAATCAGCATGGCTGTCAGATGGCCATTCAGCCTCTGCTTGAAAACCTCCAAAAAAGGAGATCCCACCCCACCCCTGAGGAAGCCTGTTCTACTGAGGAACCACTCTAGCTATCAGGAAGTTCTTCCTAATGTTTTGACAAAACCTCTTCTGGTTTAATTTCAATCCCTTGGTTCTGGTCCGTCCTTCTGGGGCAACAGAAAACAACTTTACACCATCCTCTATAGGACAGCCCTTCAAGTACTTAGAGATGGTTCTCATATCACCTCTCAGTCGTCTCCTCTCCAGGCTAAACATACCCAGCTCCTTCAACCTTTCCTCATAGAACTGGGTCTCCCTCACCATCTTCGTTGCCCTCCTCTGGACACGTTCCAGCTTGTCAATATCCTACTTAAATTGTGGTGCCCCAAACTGAACACAGTACTCTAGATGAGGTCTAACAAGAGCAGAGTAAAGTGATACTATCACTTTGTGTGATCTGGACACTCTACTTCTGGTGATACAGCCCAAAATTGCATTTGCCTTTTTAGCTGCAGCATCACACATAATAAGGGTTGGTAGGGGGTCATGGGTGTATATTGTTTTTTAATCTTGTTGCAATCCTACCTAGAGGTCCATACTAGAAGGGAAGGATGGGATACAAATGCTATTAATATGTAAATCAATATTCCTGACTGCAATGGAAACTTGTCATCCTGAGACGGACTGGCCACTCTGTCTTTTACCTTGGTTATTAAAAAAAACTACTGCGGACTTTCTGTGCAAAACTATTTTTTTAATGTTCATTTTGACATCGTAGTTCTGGAGAGAGCTTGGAGGGGAAAAATCGTTACAATTGATGTCTCTGTTAAGAATCCACACACATTTTGTAACCTCCATTGTCTTGTACAGTCACTATGCAGGGATCGTATCGGCCTCTGGCAAACGGTTCAGCCCAAAATGCTCGGGACTGCAGCGATCCCTTACTAAGCCGTGTGTTGCATACTAGTTATTTTTATCTTGCTGTTACAAAAGAGTCTTAATGAATGCCTTCATTCAACATTGACAGAAATGGTACTCCAGCCGCCGCCTGGAACTGTTCCCCTTCCCCTTCTTCCAGAAGGAGGTTTCCTGTCTTACACACACTCTTCTAATTCTGTAATCAGGACTGATAATTACACCCCCTTGAATTGTTTTCTCTCTTTTTTTGCACGGTTTAGGTTCACGTCGATAGGAGACAGTAAAAATCAGTCCACCGGCCACCTGACGTGTGCCGCTTGCTGATTAGAGCCCTAATTGAGTCAGAATGCTTTACAAATCAATCTCCGAGAATTACTCTGCGATCACAACAGCAGCACTGAAGAAATGTTTAATCAAACCTCCCCTCCATCTCGGCCAATAAACAAGGGGTCACGAATCCATCCGAGTAAAAAAAAAAAGAGGACCAAAGCTGTCCCCCAGCAAGGCCATGAAATATTGGGGCTGATTCAAGGGATGTGGTCACTCCAAGACATGTGGTCACCCCTCCCTTCCTGGGGTTGGGCCACCGTTGGATGGGTCCATGCTGAGCCTCAGTGGCAGTGTCGTGGGGGCCTGGCGAGGACTCAGCCAGCAGTGCCCTACAGGCAAGGACAGTAGAAGCAGTAAAAGGTAAGGAGGATTCCTTTAAGCAGGCCTTTTTTTGTAGGAAAAGCCCAGCAGGAACCCATTAGCATAATAGGCCACACCCAACAGCAAACGCATTAGCATATGAAGCCCCACCCGACAGAGCAGCTCCATCCCAGAATCGGCTTCCCCAGGCACCCCGCGGCTTGCGAGGCACCAGGGGAACCCGGGGGGGGGGGAGGCAGTAGGCGTGGCCAACTCGGAAGCCAGACGGAACTCCATTCCTGTGCGTTCCTGCCCAAAAAATAGGCTAGTCCAAGTGAGGGAAATTAAAGGGAGCACAGGTTTTGGCAAATAAATGTAAGTCGGTGATCAGACAGGCAAAAGGGACTATGAGGAACATATTGAAAAAAAACATAAAGAAGCAAACCAAGCAGTCACAAAAGAAGGAGGAGGGAAATGGATTTATACCCTGCACTTCACTACCCAAAGGAGTCTCAGAGCGGCTTACAACCTCCTTCCCCTTCCCCTCCCCACAACAGACACCCTGTGAGCAATGCTCCTCCTAAGCTGTGGGGTCTTGTGAGAAAAAAAATCGACTTTGTGAGCCACTGGCATTAAAGTTGTGAGCGAGCGATTTGGCTGCTGCATAAATTAGCTTGCTCTGGAGCCATCCTGCCTGAGCTGAGACAAAAATGTGTGAGCCGGAGGCTAAATAAGGGTGAGCTGACTCGCACTAAGTCAGCTTAGAGGGAACACTGCCTGTGAGGTAGGTGGGGCTGAGAGAGCTCTCTCTTGAGAGAGCTCTCTCTTGAGAGAGAGCTGCCCTTGAGAGAACAGCTGTGAGAGAACTTGTGCCTGATCCAAGGTCACAGCAGCAGCTGCATGTGAGGGAGTGGGGAATCAAACCCAGTTCTCCAAGATTAGAGTCCATGCTCCTAACCACAACATCAAACTGGCTCTCAGGTGCAGCAGGAAGCAAATTTACAGTGCATCCCGACACAGAGTGCCCGCGGTCTAATCCCTCTGAAATCCAGACTACAGTAGCCTGCATTTGGCATCAGACTGGAATAACTCAGCACACTGAGAAAACAGCGAGCAAGGGAAATCATCTTGCAGTATATCAGTGGCATGGTAGGGGGTCCAACGTGATATCGGCCCCTAACCCTAGAAATACGAAAGATGCGTGACTGGGGCAGCAGCCATGACAGACAAAACAAAAGAATAAGTCGGAGGGTCAGACGACGATCGGCACTCTTTCCCAAAGGTCACCAGGCGACTTTGGCCCAGTCATACTCTCTAATCCCGATCTACCTCACAGGGTTGCTGTTCTGAGGATAAAGTGGCCAATAGGGGAATGGCATCAGAGACTTAGCATCGCCATTGGATAAGAAAGTGGGATATAAATAAATCAGTGCAACGTGTGAGGATGGCAGCCTCCAGAATCAGAAGCTTTTCGGTCACATACCAAGACCTGGATCTATCATGATTAAACTTTTGAAGGCACAGTGATAGCTGTCAATATATATATATATATATACATATATACAGGGCTATTTTTGGGCAGGAATGCACAGGAACGGAGTTCTGGCTGGCTTCCGAGTTGGCCACACCTACAGCCTCCCCCCCCCTCTGGTTCCTCAGGTGCCTCACAAGCTGTCAGGTGCCTGGGGAAGCCAAACCGATTCAGGGAGGGAAGGCAGTTTAAACTACCTCCCCCGCCTTGGGTTCCCCAGATGCCCCACAGCTGTGGGGCGCCTGGGGAAGCCGATCCAGAAACTGCCTTCCCTTGGGTTCCCCATGCGCCCCGCGAGCCCCGCGGGGCACCTGGGAAAGCCAATCCTGGGAGGGAGCTGTGCTCTCAGGGGTGTGTGGCCTAATATGCTAATGAGTTTCTGCTGGTGGGGGTGGCCTATTATGCTAATAAGTTCCTGCTGGGCTTTTTCTACAAAAAGAGCCCTGCATCTCTCTCTCTCTCTCTCTCTCTCTCTCTCTCTCTCTCTCAAGGAGAAAGTGTTAGAAATCACATTCAAAAATCACATTCTTTTTCCCTTGTCCCACACCATCCCCGGCCGGTGGGTCTGGCAACTCTACCAACTGGCCACCTGCTCACCTTGGTTAGCAGAAGGACCACCCTCCTAAAAGTGAAACCAGTGACAGGCCTTAAGGCTGAAAGCATCTGTCTTCTGTAAAAGCAAATGAGGACTGTGTGGAAGGGAAAGGGCTCTCCCTTTCCACTAGACTGAGACATTTGCTGATCCTGAGAAGGCACAGAAACCTTCTCCCTTCTGCATTACAGATGCTTTGAGCTCATCCCAGGCACTGCCGTTTTTTTGGAACCAACAGCTCTCCCTCCCCCACATCTCGTCTGAGACTCCTAAAATACGTCCGGCTACAATCCTAGTGAAGTTAAAGACAGGAGAGTTTGCAGAGAGGCACCACCTGCCACGCTTATATGTTTTCTTTCCTTTTCCGCTCCGCTCCCATTCTTCCGTAGTATTGCTTCCCTTTCCTCTCTCACGGAGTGTTTAATCAACTCTGGACGTCTGCGCGGATTGTAAGCCAGGAGTCCTTTTAAAAAACCGGGATTTTAAAGCTCCCGTGGTGATCAAAGATGGGGAGAAAAGGACGAGAGAAGACTTTACATTGTGGTTCTTAAGGGCTCATCAGATGGAGGCGAGTCCTTTCATACGCCTCAGTTTGCAGAGGCCAGAGTCTATATGGAACTACTTTAATGCTCCCCCCCCCGCCCCCCAATCTTCCCTTTCTCCGGCAAAGATGATTCATTTCAGCTCACCTCGTCGTCCACCCTGAAAACGATAACACTCTTGTCAGCGTGGAAAACCACTTAATCCGTACCCATTGCTCCATTTCTCTAATGGAAAAAGTCAGTCCTCCATCTGATATTTCCAAAAAGCTGCCAGACGTCACAAAAAAAAACCCCACGCTGCCCTTAATGATATATTGCACTGAGTCACCCACTCTGGAGAAGAAGGCATTTGTGAAATTAGAACAAAGGGCCGGAGGTGCCACGGGCTAACAAACCAGATTTTAGGCACGTCTCATGCATCAAAAGGGACAGTGGGACAGCCTAAAAGAAATATGGATCGGCCATTTGTTTCAGCAAGGGAGACTGCTGTTTGGTGAACTGCAAAGACACAATACAGTTGGGAAGTGAGGCAATGCTATATACATGCATTGTTTACCATCTCCGGCTGATCAGGCAGTTGGTTCCCTTCCTTGACCGCGCCAACTTGCCCATAGTGACCCATGCGGCGGTCACCTCGAGACTAGACTACTGCGATGCTCTCTGCATGGGGCTGCCCTTGTCACAAATTTGGAAGCTGTTCTCTCAAGGGCAGTCCTCAAGAGAGCTCTCTCAGCCCCGCCTACCTCACAGGGTGTCTATTGTGGGGAAGGAAAAGGAGATTGTAAGCTGCTCTGAGACTCCGAGTGAAGGACAGGGTATAAATCCAATCTCTTCTTCTCTTCTTCTCCCTTTTTTTTTGCTGGGCATTCCAGTAATCAATAAACAAAGCCCACTTCTGATGAAAGAAATCTGGGGAATGTCTTCCCATTCCTAAATCATTGGCCCCCAGTATGTTTGTCCATTACAGCAACCATGTTAAGCCACTCCTAAGCTGAATGAATAGCAGAATTCCCCCACTACTTTGCCAGATTTATTTTGGCAGCTGCTAATAACTTGGTTATCAGAAGCTTGATACTGGCTTGAATGCTGACAGAAGAAATAATGCAGTAAAACTAATACTGGATCAGGTGGTAGATGAACTCCAGTAACTGTCTGAATAGTTGGAGGGGGGGGAATATTAAGTGTTTTCAGGCACTTCTGCCAAAGATGACAGCAGTCCAGGTGTAGAGCAGAAAGAATACTGAATTAAATATCCTGTCCATCAGCCTAAGGGTGGTAAATGCAGCTAAAATACAGAAATATTTCACTGTAGTGCAGATTTCCCCCCTCATCCCTATCTGGAGTAATGAGGACTGTCTGAGCAGAAAGGTTTACTGGTGTGTGGTGAATAATCAGTCATAAACAGTACTATAAATCACATAACTTACACTGCGGGTTAATCTAACAGCATTGGTAAGGCAGTTATTAAAATGTGATTGGCAAGTGTTCACATCACAAATAGCACCAATCTAAATTGTAGTTCACTCGGGATTAATATTTTGAAAATATTGGCCCATTAAAGATAACTGCTTATGACAAATCTAATATCTATAACATATTAGTCCCGCGCTCCCAGCCCGGCTGATAGATTGCATCGTGAAACAGGTGCAAATGCGGCAGCACAAGATTGAAAATCGCCAAAAATGCTTACCAGATTATTAACAAGGAATTGAAAGGAATTGCCAGCCACGTAACACGCAATGAAACATGATGACTGTGGCATTAATAAAAAAAAACTTACGTGCAGGAAATTCAATAAATGGGATCATCATTAGACTTCATAAAACTTCACTTTTAAAAGAACAGCACTAAGTACAAAGTTGTGGGGTTTTTTGCCGTTTGGGGTTTGCAAGTACTGAAATGTGTTTTCTAGGGAAACCTTAGATCTAGCGCAATCACGGCATCATTACAGCAAGCAATGCTCCCGCTAAGCTGTGGAGTGTTGTGAGCAAAAATTCCACTTTGTGAGCTACTGGCATTCAAGTTGTGAGCGAGCTATTTGGTTACTGCATAAATTAGTTGGCTCTGGAGCCATCCTTCCTGAGCAAAGGCAAAAATGTGTGAGCTGGAGGCTAAAAAAACTGTGAGCTCGTTCACACTAACTCAGCTTAGAGGGAACACTGAAAGCAAGTACGCCTTGCAAATAGTTACCCACTGCACAAATGTAAAAAACATATCTTGATTGTTTGAAAGTATTTAATCAGAGACGCCCAACTAAAAAGGACAATAGTGTATGGATAAATATATACAAAACATAAACAAAAGGAAACATATATCGTTAATATATTTAATTCTTAATGTGGTCATTTCTCTGGATACTTAAATCCAAAGACTGGAGACGTGAACTAGACGAGAGAGATTTTTTTTTTACAAACCTGAGAAAAGCCCCAGAAAAATCTGGGGGATTAAAACCCCCATAATAGAAGTAGAGCCTGTAGCTTTAAGAAACAAGTGCCTGCTGCGGCTGTTGCTAGGCAACCGCACTACTGCCAGTTGAAGACTTGGATTCTGCCAGCTGAAGGCAAGGGAAGGGCCAGAGACCTTTCCGGGGCTGTTTTGGCCCTTGAGGGAGACTCCTGTGCTTTTAATTAAGGGGGCAGGGCCCCGAAATGCCCCACTGTAGCTACAGGCCCAATCCCTATTGGTGATGCCTGCCTCTCAGCTTGCTTGCAATTGAGGCCAGAGTGGAGAATTGTGTCTGTCTGCTGATTTGGGGGGAGGGGGCACTGCAGGAATAAATACTTTGAAAATGAGGCAGGGGAGGAGGAATCCCCCCAACCAGTGAAAGGCGGGGCCAAATCAGATGAGCTACGAAATAAATCCTCACCCACCCCACGCCTCACTCTGCCGCTTAAAGCATTTCTCTCTCTAAGCTCTGTTAACTCGCAATACCACAACACAATGTGTGCGTGTGTGTACACACACACAAGCCATGGGAGGGGGCAGAGTTTCGTTCATCTCACCTATTTAAAAATGTACTATATCTCGCTTGGGAATCTCGAGGAATGAGGAAAAAATCAACTCACAGAGAAATTCTTGCCTTTCTGTGCAAGTGAAACCTTCCAAGTGGCTATGAAATGGGGACTCTTTTCTTCTAGCCTGCCTGAAATATGACAGAGAAGATTACTTGGCGAGGCTCAGATCTTTGCATTTCTCATCCCCAATGGACATGTGGGCTTCCCACTGAAACCTCTAAAAATAAGCATAAACGAAATAATTCATCTCATTATTTGGCACACAACAAGCTCGTACGACGAATTTTCAGCCTCACTGTTACAGGTCGCACAGTTATTCCAGGCTTGGGATAATAAATGATATTCTCTTTTCTTTCTGAATAGATGCACATCCATACATTACGTAGCTGTACTTGGCACCACCAGTTTGGTGTAGTGGTTAAGTGCATGGACTCTAATCTGGGAGAACCAGGTTTGATTCCCCACTCCTCCACTTGCACCTGCTGGATGACGTTGGGCAAGCCATAGTTCTGTCAGAGCTGTTCTCTCAAAGACAGATCTGAAAAGCGCTCTCTCAGCCCCACCTACCTCAGAGGGTGTCTGTTGTGGGGAGGGGAAGGGAAAGGAGTTTGTAAGCCACTCTGAGACTCCCTTGGGTAGTGAGGGGCGGGATATAAATCCAATCTCCTCCTCCTCCTCCTTCTTCTTCCCTCTAAGCTGAGTTAGTGTGAGCAAGCTCACAGTTTTTTAGCCTCCGCCTCACACAGTTTTATCTTAGCTCAGGAAGGATGGCTCCAGAGCAAACTAATTTATACTGTTGCCAAATTGCTTGCTCACAACTTTAATGCCAACAGCTCACAAAGTAGAATTTTTGCTCACAAGACTCCGCAGCTTAGAGGAAGCACTGGGCACCACTCAAGTCATTAAGTATCCGCCACTTCCGCTGCAGACAGACTCTGTTTGAGACCTACGTTGATAGATAAAAAACAATTAGCCCCGCTGCTTGGCCAGCCATGCGTGTAACATTGCTTGATGACAGGATATCAGGCCCGTCTCAGTCTATAACAAAGATGTATAATTGTCCAAAGAGCCCTTTTCTGTCAAAATAAATTCTGAGGAATTCCACACACACACACACACACACACACACACACACACACACACACACACAGAGTCTAAAAAGGTCTGCCAAATCCCAGTGAAGTGCAAATAGCTCTTTGCATCAAGTATCTAAAGTATCTAATCTCTCCCCCACCCTGTTTAATCAAAGGCATTCTCTCATTCTTCATCTTCTCTTTGCTCATTCTATTGACTGTATTTCAGCCCTTTCCACACCTATTAAAACAGTCCTGACTGAACGATATACTTAAAAAAATACATTTAACAGGGTACATCCCGAAGCTATGTGTTACCATTCAGGCACTGAAAGGTTTTTTTTAATGAATATTGCCTCCCAACACAAGAAGGGGCCTTCTTTAAGAACATAACAACATAAGAGATGCCAATTTTTGGATCAGGCCAGAGGCCCATCCAGTCCAACACTCCGTCACACAGTGGCCAAAAACACCAGGTGCCACCAGGAGGTCCAGCAGTGGGGCCAGGACACTAGAAGCCCTCCCACTGTTGCCCCCGCCCCTCAAGCACCAAGAATACAGAGCATCACTTGCCCTGGACCGAGAGTTCCTATCTATACTTTGTGGCTAAGAGCCACTGATGGACCTCTGCTCCAGATGTTTATCCAATTCCCTCTTGAAGCCGTCCATGCTTGTAGCTGCCGCCACCTCCTGTGAACCTTCTAGAAGTTCACATTTAAACATGGATAAACTGAGCAATGTGTCAATAAACCAGCTCTTGGATTATCTCAAACCTGATTGTGAGTACTCAAGAGTCTTGCACTCGGAGACTTCACTGAGACTGCCATGGGTTCTGAAAAGCCCCCAACTCGATTTATCCACAGTTGTTCTGCCACAGAGACTGGCCAACTGGACAACACAGGGAAGGAAGGGAACAGCCTCCTTTTTCTTACACTGATACCTTCTCGCATCTGCAATTTTAACCAGACTCGACTAATTACCTCCCGCAGCAGTTTACAGGACTATTCTTTGCAGAGGTATCCGAAATAATCCACCTCTGAATAGGAATGGTGGTTACCTCGCTATAAGAGCTCTCCCACGTTCAACACCGATATTCCATTTGTCCCAGACACTTTAAAATACATAAAATATTTAGCCTCTCCCTAGGGACGAGCGGGCATTTGGGGAGAGCTGCGGAAGCTTCTCCCTGAAGCAATATTTAAAGCAAATTTGGAGGGGAGCGGACTTCCTCAGACTGAACTCCTGAGAAATACTGAAAGAGGTAAAGAGCACCAATACAAAGAGGGAAATTTCTCAGGGTGAGAGAGGATTCACATCTGCCTAAGTTGTCAGACAATTTCACCTGATTTTTTAAAGCAAATACGGAGATTCCCACTGAAAGCGAGTCCGAAAGCAACAGAGTTGCAGAAACTCTTGCCCAAGATTCTCTGTTCTCTTTTCTACAGGCCGGTAACCAGTGTACCCTCTCAGCTGAGTCAGTGTGAGCTAGCTCACAGTTTTTTAGCCTCTGGCTCGCACATTTTTGTCTCGGCTCCAGAAGGATGGGTTTTAGAGCAAACTAATTGATGCAGCGGCCCAGTCGCCTGCTCACAACTTTAATGCCAGCAGCTCACAAAGTAGAATTTTTGCTCACAGGACTCCACAGCTCTGAGGGAGCGTTGTAACTACACTTTTTCCCTCTGAGGCAATATTCTGGGATGTTCCAGCGGCCAGGGCTCATTTCGTAGCAGGAGCTCCTTTGCATATTAGGCCACACACCCCTGATGTAGCCAATCCCCCAAGAGCTTACAGTAGCCCCGGTAAGAAGAGCTCTGTAAGCTCTTGGAGGATTGGCTACATTAGGGGTGTGTGGCCTAATATGCAAAGGAGCTCCTGCTACTAAATGAGCCCTGTCCAGCACAATAAAGATTTCACTGGTAAGGATAAGTTATCAACACTGCAGTGACTGGGTGGAACCGGGGCATGCTGCATGCCCCATAATGCTATCCTTTCCATCTACTACTTGCATGAAGAGATGCATGCCAACTGAACTTCATGCACAAGTCACTACAAGCTGGAAAGGCTCTGTGTGGGGGTGGGGGGGAAGTGCTACTATCACGTCATTTCTTACTTATGACAAACATATGAATTCATGGCCTCCAAAGTGTCCTATCTTAAACAGCCTTGCTCAGGTCTTGCAAACTGAGGGCCGTGGCTTCCTTTATAGGGTCAACCCATCTCGTGTCAGGTCTGCCTCTTTTCCTGCTCCCTACAACTTTTCCCAGGATAATTGTCTTCTCCAGTGGCTCTTGTGCTTTGGTCACATAATGAGAAGAAGAAGAGGAAGAGATTGGATTTATACCCCGCACTTCACTTGGAGTCTCAGAGCGGCTTACAAACTCCTTTCCCTTCCCCTCCCCACAACAGACACCCTGGGAGGTAGGTGGGGCTGAGAGAGCTCTGAGACAACTGTCCTTGAGAGAACAGCTGGTACAGAGCTATGGCTTGCCCAAGGACATCCAGCAGGTGCAAGTGGAGGCGTGGGGAATCAAACCCAGTTCTCCCAGATTAGAGTCCGCGCACTTAACCACTACACCAAACTGGCCTCGGTTTAGTCATTTTAGCTTCTAGGGAGAGTTCAGGAAGGATTTGATCCTGAACTCGGGTTGCCATTCCCCAGGTCTGGGTGGGGACTCCCCCAGTTTGGGGGGCTTCTGCCCCGCCCCCAAAAAAGCTATGTTACTAAGTAACATCTCTGACGTGATGACATCACCCAGAAACTATGTCATCATGTTGGGGACATCACACAGTAATGTTCTAGTTGTTGGGCAAACTCTATGGTTTGAGGGCAATTTTACCATAGAGCTTTGCCTTCAGAGCAGAGCAGGGATGGCCAAACTGTGGCTCGAGAGCCACATGTGGCTCTTTCACACATATTGTACGGCTCCCGGCAAGGCAGCTGGAGAAGTGAAGGGGAGCCATGCTTTCCCTCCCTCCCTCCTCTCTATTTGCTTTCTTTGTTTCTCTCTCTCTCTCTTTCTTTCCACCTCTTCCCTTCTTTCTTTTCACCTCTCTTTCTCTCTCTCTCTGAGAAGTAAATATCATTAGCAAACAAATACCATTGGACAAATAAATATCATTATCAATATCTGTTTTTATCCCTTTTGTTTTTATTTTTGGCAGTCTGATTTAATGTTAACAAAAAGCGAATGTGCATATTTTAAAAATAAAAACATGTGTGATATTTCTTCATGTCTTGCGGCTCTCAAACATCTGGCGTTTATTCCATGTGGCTCTTACACTGAGCAAGTTTGGCCACCCCTGGACCAGAGCATCGCCACGCAATGTCCCCGATCTGATGACATCACTTCCGGATGATGTCGTTGCAGAGCCCTGCCCCACTTCCGGAAGGCTCCCTCCTGCCCCCAACCAGCCCAGCGACAAGATCTAGCAACCCTATATAGAACCCACTGATTTGTCTTTTTAGTGGTCCATGGTATTCATAAAACTTTCCTCCAAAACCGCATTTCAAAGAAATCTGGTTCAAATTTCCATTCACCCTAGAAACTCAGCAGGTGCTCTTGGAGTGGGAGGACAGTGGGAGACCAGAACAGTCCCATGAAGAGTATAAATTCTCTCTTGCTCCGACCTCTCCCAGTTCCAGGTGGGGAAAGGGGAGGAATGGTAGCCAGGCTTGCTGGCACATCACTTTGTGTTCAGCTGCCATTCTAAGGGGCTAACCAAAAAGCAGCTGCCAGCCAGGACTCTATTTTTTTTTTCCAGAGATGACTTAATTTCGCTCAGACTTAAGGGAAGCAGATGTGGGACCTGAAGTCTGAGAAGACCCATCACTCCCCATTACATATCAACATGCCCAGGAATGAAATGGTGTGCTGTACATCACTTTCAATAACAGCAAGAGTACACTGTATTTTGTTTCTTTAAAGCTCGCTGGAAGTATGACTGAGCTGAGACTATTGCACTTTGGTCGCATTATGAGAAGACAAGGGACGCTGAAAAAGACCGTAATGGTAGGAAAAGTGGAAGGCAGCCAGAAAAGAGGTGGATTGATACGATAACCATCTTCAAGTACTTGAAGGGCTGTCACATAGAGGATGGCGCAGAGTTGCCCCAGAAAGTCAGACCAGAACCAACGGATTGAAATTAAATCAGAAGAGTTTTCAGCCCAACATTAGGAAGAACTTCCTGACAGTTAGAGCGGTTCCTCGGTGGAACAGGCTTCCTTGGGAGGGGGTGGGCTCTCCTTCTTTGGAGGTTTTCCAGCAGAGGCTAGATGGCCATCTGACAGCAATGCTGATTCTGTGAACTTAGACAGATCACGACAAAGGAGGGCAGGAAGGGTTGCCTCAATGCTTAGTTCTCGTGGCCCTTTCTTGCACGCCCAGGGAAATGCTGATGGCCACTTTGGGGTCAGGAAGCAATTTTTCTCCAGGCCAGTTTGGCTGGAGATCTGGAGGTTTTTTATCATCTTCTGGGCATGGAACAGGGGTCACTAGAGTGTGTGTGGGGGGAAGGTATTTGTGAATTTGGGTTGGACTCGATGACCCTGGAGGTCCCTTCCAACTTTATGATTCTATGACCCTACGACTTGGTACAGGACAAAATGGCTTTCAGTTTGCAAGACCTGAGAAAGGCTGTTAATTATAAAATAGTTTTGGAGGACATGATTTCAGAGAGTTGCTACAAGTCCAAAGTGAGTTGATGGCACTTCACGCACACACACATACACAAAACAAGAAAACAACTCATTAACATTGATGAGAAGTCTGCGCCTTCTCTTCTGCCCATTTAAAATTGTAGATGAGGTTTGGCAAATGAAAATTGCATGGGTGTGTTTAAAAATGACTGTCTCAGCTCCTTGTCATATATTCTTTTTAAAGGAAGGATTTAGCTTACATAAAATGCTTCCCCCCCGGTAGTTTCGTAAAGTGCTTCTTTGTTAAGAAATAATGGGCAGGCAAAGCACAAGTAAGTGACATGTTTATAAGAGACTGCCGACTCTGCAAACCAAATGGTATTATGCTTTGCGATCAATTATTATTTGCTTTGTGTGCGGTTGAACAAATAAGGGAAGAATCCTGTTCACATATTCTGGCGCATCGTCTCGAGGCAACTGCGGGGCTCAGAGCTGTAGGAGATTGTCGTGCACGAGTTCCATGAAACAAACAGAAGCCCGATGAAATAGAAAGCGTGTTCTGCAGCAGCTCCCCTTTTAATGAAGAAGAAGGAGAGCAACATGGGTGAGGGCGTCCTTATTAGTTCTGTCTTTATGCGCAAAGACTGTATCAGCAGAGGGGCAGTTTAGCATGCAGAAATGAGGCATAAACACCCTTCATATAATATCACTGTCTGGCCCAAAATGACCCAAAATGGAGTCAAGCCAGAGACGAACCTGGGAAAATTTTTGAAGGTGAAGTCAGAAATTCTGGCTGACAATTGACCCTCTCCCCATCCTAAAGAGATGCATCATTAAGGACAATAGGTTTCCCAAGGACGCCAGCCTCACTTCCCCCCTTACCCATTTACCCTAAATTAGTAACATGTAACCCTATTCACCCAAACATGGTAGTCTTCCAATCCAGTAATTGTCGGATCATCAAGAGACATTTACATCTTTAGTTTACCTCAGGAAAAACCCATCAAGGTTCTTCCAAACCTTTGTCTCCACCTGGAAAGCCAATCAAGGTATTGTTTGGGGGCAAACACGTCAGCATAGCCCCAGGGAACGTTTTTCCTATAACTGTAGCACTCTGCTCCATTGCGGTGTGTGTGTTCTGGACATCATACCTCACATCCCCACTTGCGTGTGGGCCTCCTCCTTCTCTCCATGAAACGCTGGTCATTTCGCTGCTGCCTCCATGGACCTCTGTCTTTAAGACTGTTAATTGTATAGCCTTCCGCGAAATTGCTTTCTCCCTCTCCTCCCTTTAATTTCCTCTTAGTCAGCTTGTGTGTTTTAAGTGTGTGTTTTTTTGTGTGTGTGCTTTCCTTTTTCCTTTTTCCTTTTAATAAAGATTCTTACTAGCTGAACATCTGAATGGCTTATTTTGAGAGTTCTCTTGAGGGAATACTCTCCGTAAACATTGGTGGGGATCCCAGTTGCCTGCTCTCACTCTGTCTTCTCTAAGCTAATTTCCTCCCATTATTTAGGAGACCACCTCTTTCAGCAACAACTGTTGTAACATCAGGCAACTGGGGGCCTGCGTTTTACAGCACCCCTTGTGCCTTGGACACCACTGAAACCTCTTGAAGGCTCCCCTTCATTACTTCATGCTACATGTGCTGAAAAGTGCCTGTGGTGACATCATTAGCAGAAGCCAAAAGGAACATTCAGAACTTGTACCATAGAAAGTAGGGCACACTGAGAATTTTGCCACAGGGGGAAAAAAAAGCCAAGCAGACACACTTTTACTGGACTTTTTCCAGTTACAAGCCAGGAGAGCCGACCAGATCTCTATTTTTTTTTTTGAAAGAAACAACCCTGTCCTGTTTTGAGTTTTCAGCTGAGCCACAAACCCCAAAACAAAGATGACTAAAGTATGCAGGCACCCCAGGTTTTTGGCAGGGCGGAGTTGGAAATCAGATGCCACACGCAGCATCCATTACAATGACTTGTAAACTGTCCACCTAGAACGATGAATGGAGAATATCACCTTTTCAGATTTCCAAAGTTAGTTATTTGTACATGAAACTTTTCCCCAGTCTTTATTTTGTCTTTGAGAGATTTCTGAGGTGCTTTCCTCATGAGCCGGCAGCTTTAAACTCACACACTCAGACACATCCAAGAAGGGGATGTGGGAAACCAGGACTCAACTCACATATGACCACAGACCTTTAATCAAGGGAAGAATTACTGGTTGGCCTAGAGCAGGGGGTGTCGAACTCATTTCTTATGAGGGCCAGATTTGACATCAATTGGGACTTTGTCAGGCTGGGTCATGTGTGGCAGAGTTTACATCTCTGCTACCTGGTATTACATTTTATGACACACATGGCCCAGCCCGACAAAGTCCAATTTATGTCAAATCCAGCCCTCATTGATATTGTTAAAATATAATTAAATGGGACACACAACGACATCTCTTTGCACTAGTTCATTTTGCATCTTCCTTAATATATGGGTTACAATAAGGTTAAAGCTACTAAACTACTTTAGTTGACAATTAGTATAGCTAACATTATTATAAAGCTTTTCATTATGTTTATACTGTTCTGGATGGGTATCATTATTGAATATTACTTACTTCTGAAAAAAAAAAACCTTAATAAAAATAATTTTTTTAAAAAATCCGGCCCTCATAAGAAATGAGTTTGACACCCCTGGTATAGAGCAACCAAACCTTTTTTTAAAAAATCATTTTCTCGAGGGCAGTGGTAGGAAACTGCCCCAAAGTATCCCTCTAGAGTTCAAGAGTGCTGGGACAATGTGCAGAGAAATGCAAAGAATCTGTAGCTGGTGCCACCCCCAAAATGGGTGCCATTGGGGACTGCAGCCAATGACAACCTGTTGGGGGGTTACAAGCCAAGCATCCTCAGCTGTTTCTGAGTGGATGCTCTGAAAACACAAAGGGGAGGCCTCCTCGGTTCTTGAGAGCCAGTTTGGTGTAGTGGTTAAGAACGCGGGCTCTAATCTAGGAGAACCGGGTTTGATTCCCCACTCCTCTACTTGCAGCTGCTGGTGTCACTTTGGGCCAGTCACAAGTTCTTTCAGAGCTGTTCTCTCAAGGGCAGTTCTCCAGAGAGCTCTCTCAGCTCCACCTACCTTACCGGGTGTCTGTTGTGGGGAGGGGAAGGAAAAGGAGATTGTAAGCCTCTCTGAGACTCCTTCAGGTAGTGAAGGGTGGGGTATACATTCAATTCTTCTTCTTCTTCTTCTTCTTCTTCTTCACCTCCTGCTCCAGTGAAGTGGAGAAAAACTAGAACTGTCTCTTTGCTTCGGGGAAGAAGCAAACAGATGCCAGGAGGTTCATGGGTTGGTGTCACAACCTGCAGGGGCACCACATTGGGTTAGAGAACTGATTCTGTCTCGAGACCCCACCATCAGGTATCCCCATTTGAGGCTGGGTGACTGTTGGACGAGGCAGAAGGGGGAGGATTCACAACTGAGCACTGTGTTCCTAGCCCCCAAAGGTCTAGGATCCTACCGTACACTGACACTACGTTCCATACACGCAAGTTTCGTTCTTTCATGGAGTGATACCTATCTCAGATATCAATCACGTACGAAGTGGCACTGGAGTAATTTAGTAAGGAAAAAAAATATTTTAAACCCATCGTTCTGTCCCTGCTCAGCATTAGGTTCGTGTTGGAATGAACCCAAGAATCCACACAAAAGATCTGCGGGAAATATCAAAAGCAAGCAAATGGGTATGGAAAACACCACTACCACTGTTCCTTTAGAGACTCCCGCCAAATACAGGAATTCTAGAGAAATCCATGCACACCTACCGAGATTTTTTAATATATATTCGTATCAGTAAGGAGGCGCGGGAAACGCATTCCTGCTCAGAACGTTGTGTACCATATTCTCTGTATTGTGAAACCATCGTTGACAAATGATTTTAATGTAAGTCTAATTAAGCTCTCTTGTAACAGGATCTTTAAATAATTCTAGTTTATATTTACTGCTTGGGTGGGCACGCGGCGCTGAGAGAAACTGACAGTCCTTTATTATGGGTTATTTGTAGTTAAGTCATCCAACAACCCAAGGAAATGGTCACCGTGGGACACGACTATTCAGTGTTAATGAAATTTCTAGTCCAATAATAGAATAATACCATGCATTATCGGGGAATTTTTAACCTTTAACTATGGTGTTGTAGTGACTCGAGCAACTGCAGTAATTTTATTAAGAGCCTCACAGCAGTTGAAGTTATTTTTATAACCCTGGCTTTCTGCATCCACAAATGTCAATTTTCAGTTAGGGAAAAAAACACGCTTCTAGAGCTTGTTGCTAGCAGGAAGAAGAATTCCATTCCAGGCAAAGCAGGTCACCCCAACAGCAATACCAGGGATGGGGCTTGGCTCTGTAGTGGGGTTAGGGGGGCCTCTAGTTGGCAGGCTGACCAAGAGTTCCCTGTGGGGTTCCTTCCCCCCTTTTAAATTCCCATATTTGCAGAGAACTGTGCTACTTGCTGTCATGGGCCAGCTTGACCAGCCCGAGTCCACTCTGGCTGAAGAATCCTCAGGAGTTGAGGAGCCATGTGCAACCAGCTCTGAACCGGCTCAAGTTAGTGAATTAGGGATACAGGAGCCTAAAGATTCATTGCTGGCAGCTGATCTTGACCCACCCATGCAGGGCTCTGAAGTAGCCGACCAGGCTCCCCCTCATTAATTGAAAAGCGAAGGGAAAAGCTCCGACAAGACTTAAGGACACACAGACAGAGTGCTCGCCTCTTGGCTCGGCGCCAGCTGCTTAATGATACCAATTCTGAGAAAGTGCGGGAGGCACCTCCAAGCAGATGGCTGTAAATCAGGCTTGTTAAGGAATGCCTATATAAATCAGACCTGGAGAACTGCAGATCGTGGAAGCAATGTGTCACAATGCTGTGAACTTTGTGACCACAACTCCAGACTCTGCCTGCGACCTTTGGACTGATCCTCGACTCTGCTTTTGGGGCCTGCCTGAACCTTGCTGATCAATGACCTTGGACAGTCTTGACTCTGCTTTCCTGAACAACCCATGAACTATGACTGCTGCTACACCAGTATTTGATCTCTGGACTGGACTTTTGACTGTGATTGAGCTTTGTTGCCTTGTTCTGTGGCTTAGCTCTGCTGCTTTACTCTGCCTGTTTTCCAGGACACTTGCTTTCCCATGATATCAGAGAGGAGACAGTTCCTCTTGAAAAATAGTGCTGAGGAACAAGTGGGATGAAAGGAAAGGAAGTCAGGAGGGGAAAAAGGAAATGACCTCAGCTTTGGCAGGAATTACCGTGATGAGCCCCTCAAGTGCACAAACAGATGCGAGGGCAGGAGTGGATGAAATGGACTGCAGGATTCACCGATTGCAGGCCGATTCCGCAACATTCTTTACCCCGGTGTCAACCCCCGATAAAAACCGCGGCAATGGATCAGTTTCCCACTTCTTGCTGCGGGGTTGGAAACTGGCCCAAATCTAAGGCTCTTTCTCTCCAGATTTTTCCTCTCCGCCAACTTCACGAATTTTTTTTTACTGCGGGGTTGAAGTTGGGGCATTCTAGTGGGGAACTCGCGAATCGTGGCTGTCCTCTCTCCACCCCTTTAATGCCCCTGTGGTTCTTTCCCTTCCCTTCACTCCCCTTCCCACTTATCAACACCACCCCCTCCCCTTCTCGCCAGCATCCCCCCTGGTGCTCCCGGTGCACACCAAAGAGAGAAGTGAATGTTCTCTGTGTTTTAACACAACAAAGCGGTTTGGAGAACGAGAGCTACCAGGCCCTGATGCCACAGGACAGTCATGGTGAGGTTATTTTAAGATCACAACCAGAAAGTCAAAATGGCTACTAGTCTGCCACAAATGGAAACCCAACAAAAGCTACACAACGTTCTGGGAGGCATTACTATTGTTTTGGTCTTCAAGACAAACATACCAGCACAGTTTGCTTCAGATCATATTTCCCTGGATGGCAGGCATAATTGATGTATGCCACATTTTTCTATAATGATTGCAAGGAAAATTCAATTTCCTATTTTCCTTGTTTGTGTCCTCTAAGAAGCTCTTATCACCACATATCAAGCCCAGAGCAGCCGACAGAGATAGGAAACAAATCACTCCAATGAATGTAATAGCAAAAGTGATTAGAGATAGAGAAAGATTAATTGTGTGTGCCGGATATAAATAAAAGGGTAGGCGACAGCCCTACGGGATTCCAAAAATGCTGCACAAGCAAATATAGTAATATATATTCGGGTTGGATATAGATATTGAGTGAAGCTTATAAATTGTATTTGTAAATGTCAAAACTTAAGAAAGGCAACTTCACAAAATACATCAAAGCAAATTTTGAAGCAGAAGTGTGAATGAATGTATTATGGGTCGGGTTTTGGGGAAGACTCCAAAAGTAACAGGTCTCTGAAAGAAATTTAGAGGCAACATCAGGGGAAGGCCTTGGCCTTTATGCTCTGTTCTTGGCCCTCCAGAAGACTTGGTTGGCCACTGTGTGAGACAGGATGCTGGACTAGATGGACCATTGGTCTAATCCAGCAGGGCTCTTCTTATCAGGGGAAGGCCTCGGCCTCTATGTCCTGTTGTTGGCTGTCCAGAGGAACTGGTAGGCCACTATGTGAGACAAGATGCTGGACTAGATAGACCACTGGTCTGTTCCAGCAGGGCTCATCTTATGTTCTTAACAGGGGAAGGCCTCAGCCTCTCTGCCCTGTAGTTGGCCCTCCAGAGGAACTAGTTGGCTGCTGTGTGAGACAGGATGTTGGACTAGATGGACCACTGGTCTGATCTAATGGGGCTCGTCTTATGTTCTTATGACCCACAGTTAGGGTTGCCATTCAACTAGGTTTGGGTGGGGAATCCCCTGGTTTGGGGGGCTTCTACCCACCACTGGTCAGCTGGCTGGCAGGGGGAAACCCCACCCCCAAACAGCAACATTGCTGGTGCAATGATGTCATACAGAAGTGATGTCATCACATCAGGGATGACACTCTGGTTTGAAGAGAAGATTCTATGGTTTGAGGGCAATTTGACCATAGAATTTTGCCCTCAAACCAGGGTGTTGCTGTATGATGTCCCCAACATGAAGATGTCGCTTCCGTGTGACATCATTGTGTCGGTGATGTCACTGTTTGGGGTGGAGCCCCACCCCACTCCTGGAAGGCTACTTCCCACCCCCTGCATGGTGAGTACCTGGCTACGCTACCCATGGGTGGTAAATTCAACATAACTGGCACTAAAGAATGATGTGCTTAGTCGCAGCAAAGATCAGGCCAACATTTACAGTGACTCAGACTTGTCTTCATTCAATCCCTTCTTCAAATGTAGAATCTAATGAACAAAGTCTCTCTCTCTAAAAAAAAAAAAAGGTCTGTATGTTAATCTTCCTCGGAGCCAGGAATCAGCATGAGGGATGTCAAAGGCAACAGAAGTTTTTTAACACGGCAGCACACCATGGCATTTCTAATGACACTCTCCTTATAGATCCAGCTCAGCTCCTAAACACATGTACAGCTCCTTTAGATTAGGTTTCTAGATGACAAAAGAATATTGAATGATTGTTGGAGCAGAAAGCGCTCCCCCTGACAGGAGCCGCAGACAGAACAATCACGGCGGAATTTTTTTCTCTCTCTCTCTCCTGGAATTCCGCTCGACGGCAAGAAATTTTAAAGGTTATCAAGAAAGTGAACAGAATGAAGTGCCATTACTTCGGAGAGAGATTTAAAACATGGCAGAACTCATAAAGCACTCTGAGTGGGGGGCCGCATTGGATTCCGTCACATCTGCTGAGAAAACCAACGGTATATGAAGTGTGGTCATCGCTGAGAAACCCATTCCTTTCTTCTCGACTTCTGTTCCCTGTACTTTCTCTTTAGGTGGGAAAAAAGATGATATGGTTGTTGCTGCTGTTCAGTCGCACAGTTGAGTCTGACTCTTCACGACCCCATGGACCACATCACACCAGGCCCTCCTGTCCTCCGCCATCTTATGGAGCTTGCTCAACTTCATGTTCATTGCATCGATAACACTGTCTAATTATCTCATCCTTTGCCATCCCCTTCTTCTTCTTTGACCTTCAGTCTTCAGTCAGCATCAGTTGAAGCATTAATTTCATTTTAGCCCAACTGTTCTGTCAAGCCTTCGCAAAGGTAAACCCTCCCCTTGCCCCCCACGGCATGAAATAAAAGCAATTTGACAAGTTTATGGATACAGGTCGAGTTTGACCCTGGCAGCGCATGGGCTATTATCTGGAGGGCCTGCCGTTGTCTTCCCCTTTCCCCCCTCTACACCTGAGCTGCTAGAACTCCCCATCAAAAATTCATGCAACAATATGTTCAAGACATCACCATCTATATCCTTCACATCTGCTGACTCTGCCTTGCCATCAAAGCCTCAAATCAGATCCTTCCCCCCCCCCCCGTTTCATCAAACTTTGATGACAAATAGAAATTATTGTTTCACAAAGCCTCCTTCCTGAGAAGGACATGTCATCTTGGACCCAATAATGATTTCTCCTTGCGACTATGATGTTAAAAGAAGAAAGTGTAGAGGGGAAAGTCAGTGAATGGGGGCAGGGGGGAGAGGGTAGCTGCATGGGATTGATTTAGAAAAGGAGGAGGAAGAGGAGGAGGAGGAGATTGGATTTACACCTCACTCTGTGAGGTAGGTAGGGCTGAGAGAGCTCTTTCCAGAGCAGCCCTTGAGAGAACAGCTCTGACAGAACTATGGCTTGCCCAAGGTCATCCATCAGCTGCAAGTGGAGGGGTGGGGAATCAAACCCGGCTCTCCCAGATTAGAGTGCGCTAAACTGGCTCGGTTAATGCATTTTGACAGATGAATATGAAGACAAAATCTAGCACCAGAATATTCAAAATTCTTCATCAAGCCAACAGCTTCGGAGGAAGTTGCTCTTGTTGACAGGGGTAGTAATAGTGGGATTTTAAAGAAAAAATAGATGAATGTTGTCATAGGTAGCACCTCCATGAAGAACTTGTGCGTGTGCAGTTCTGGAGGCCTTACTTTAAAAAGGATGTGGACAGAATGGAGTGCCTGCAGAGAAGAGCGACGAGGATGATCGGGGGCCTGGAGACCAAGAAGCCCTACGAAGAAAGGCTGAGGGACTTGGGAATGGTCAGTCTGGAGAAGAGGAGGTTGAAGGGAGACATGATGCTCTAGGCCGATCCTGCACTGAGCAGGGGGTTGGACTAGATGGCCTGTGTGGCCCCTTCCGACTCTGTGATCCTAGGACTCTATGATTCTAACTATGCAAGCAGGGACCAGGGTCGCCTTGGACTTAGAAACAGGCTGCTGCCATCCCTAGGTTTTGCAAAAAAAAAAATATGGGGGAAAAAATGTTGAGATCTCACAGCTGTCATGAGTTGGGCTGGGCCAGGAGTCAGGTCCGGTCCAGGGGTCATCGCCAGAAGAGATAAAACAGGAGCCGAGAGTCCCAGGGAATAGTTGTCCGAAGCAGGAAGTCAGGAAGCCAGGAATCAAAGCAGGAGTGAGGCCAGGAGACAGGAACCAAAGGTGGGCGCAAGGATGGCATGGATGCGACTTGTTGCTTCCACAGAAAGCCAAACCCTGAGCGGGAGCTTATATGGGCATCCAGGAGTGTATCCCTTAGTGGCGGCACAGTGGCATTTGTATGGCGCCTTCCCCGTAAATGTGCATCTCGGCAGCAGGCTGCTAACTCCCTGTGGAGCTGTTCCCTCAGCTGGGCCACCTGTGGAGGTGAATCCGGTGAGTTTTCTACTTGCACCTGCACCTCATCAGCTGCTGCTGGACTAGGTGTGGGGGATGCTGGTCCAGGTGCTGGTGGGGGCAAGCTGCCAGCTCCTGAGGAGTCAGAGGGGCTGGCGTCCAGCTCTGGTGATGCCGGCGACTCTGGCTGCCCTGCCAACTCGGGCGGGGGCCTGGCGCTGTCATCGTCGCCCATGACAACAGCCTCTCATGAGGCAGTTTGATGAGGTCTTGCCCACCATTTTGGGTTGTCTAGGCAACCAAGAAAGCTGATCAAGTCCACCATTTTGGGTTGTCTAGGCAACCAAGAAAGCTGATCAAGTCCACCATTTTGGGTTGTCTAGGCAACCAAGAAAGCTGATCAAGTCCACCATTTTGAGATGTCTAGGCAACCAAGAAAACTGATCAAGTCTACCATTTTGAGATGTCTAGGCAACCAAGAAAGCTGATCAAGTCCACCATTTTGAGATGTCTAGGCAACCAAGAAAGCTGATCAAGTCTACCATTTTGAGATGTCTAGGCCACCGAAAGCAACTTCACCAAACCCCTGGTGCAAGAGGGGAGGATGAGAAAGAAATGGCTCCTCCTCTCCCATGAAATTTTGACTTCAAATCCTGGTCTGGCCTAACTGACCTAATGATAGAACAAAGTTTGAGTCCAGCAGCACCTTTGAGAACAACTAAGTTTAATTCTGGGTATAAGCTTCTGTGCACACACACACAGAAGCTCATACCCAAAATTAAACTTTGTTGGTCTTAAAGGTGCCGCTGGACTCAAACGTTTTCTAGTGCTCCAGACACACGGCTACCCACCTAAACTAATTATAGTTAGTGGAATGGCTTTCCCTAGCCAGCTTGCTGTAGTGGTAATTTGGTGTAGTGGTTAGGAGTGCAGACTTTAATCTGGGAGAACCACGTTTGGTTCCCAACTTCTCCACGTGCAGCTGCTGGTGTGACCTTGGGCCAGCCACAAGTTCTCTCAGAGCTGTTCTCTCAAGGGTAGTTTTCAGTCAGAGCTCTCTCAGGCCCACCTCCCTCCCAGGGTGTCTATTGTGGGGAGGGGAAGGGAAAGGGATTGTAAACTGCTCTGAGACTCCTTAAGGTAGTGAAGGGCGGGGTATAAATCCAGATTATTCAAATCCAACTAAACCTGATGTAGCCTCTTGCCTCTTTCAGGGTTTGTATTATGATCTAAGGCTAAGTGAATAACTAAAGAAATGTGAGCAGGGTGCTATTTAACGCAACTGCTGCACCTTTAATGGCGGGGACAAAATGCCTCATTATTCCAAGTGGAAACTGGCCAGGCCAACATGACGTCCTTATATTTCAAATTAATTGCAACAGAACCAAGCCAAGAATTTTAATTTTAGTCCATGCACTACTTTAATCTTATCGACAGGACAATAGGTTCCTTCCTCCGCACTCGCAAACGCTTGGGAGGGCGATTTATCTTCGTTAAATAATAATTGGCTTTATTATCTTTTGACTCTTCAAAACCGCTGGCTGGCAAGGTTTTTAAAAATTTCATCAATCTTATTTTGTGTTTCCCCCCCCCCCCCCAAAGCCCTTGTGTGTGAGGGGGGAGACGTCAATGCTGGCAGCAACGCACATTGTATCTCCTAATGGTATGAATTGGGCTAAAAAAATATCGGATTTATTAATACATCTACTGAAGTGACATGCACAGCTATATTTCGTAACCTGACGATGGCAGTCCAGCAGGAAGCACCTGAGTTGCAGTTCTGGATGATTAGTGTTTGCAAAAGAAATCCAATGTGCCACATCTTGGGAGTGTTGCAGAAGAGCAGGAGGAGGAGGAGGACATTGGTTTTATACCCTGCCCTTCACTACCCAAAGAAGTCTCAGAGCGGCTGACAATCTCCTTTCCCTTCCCCTCCCACAACAGACACCCTGTGAGGGCTGAGAGAGCTCTGAGAGAACAGCTCCAGAGACAACAGCTCGGAGAGAATTGTGGCTTGGCCAAGGTCACCCACCAGCTGCATGTGGAGGAGTGGGGAATCAAACCCGGCTCTCCCAGATTAGAGTCCGTGCTCCTAACCGCTACACCAAGCTGGCTTACAGACACCCACCTCTTGCGAGCAAATGTGCCTTTTCAGAAATGGACTTAAGCTACTTTCTTTTTTTGTCTTTCCTTGGAATATTTTGTAAGTCGGTGTGTCTTTACTGCAAAATGATGGTGATAAGGATGATGATGTCGTCATACGGTGGTGATCATGATGATGATAACGGCGATAAGAACTCCACACATTTTCACAGGAAAAAAACTAAAATACGTCATGGTAGTTTAAAATATCCCTGACTGAAACCACCTTACAAACCAAATGGTGGACTACCCAGAGTGGAGCAGCTGGTGTGCAGGTCAGCCGCTTGGACATCAGCGTGCCTTATCGTCATCTTTATCTTCATGATGGCGGAAACAAGCCTTGCCATCTGGAAAATAATGGACTTATCCCTATCTGCCAGTAGTAGTATGAATTCTCCTGATGGGGCCTTCCTGGGAAATGAGATACAACAGGCCCCAAAAATCTGAAACCTTGGGTACTGGAATGTGATGTCGGACAAATCCTCAACGGACCGCTAGTCACCGGATCAGGCTTTTTCACTATATGGAATCCCATGGAAGCGGCCTCCTAAAACTGTAAATGGCGGAGAACCAGACATGTCAGTGGACAGGGTTACCAACCTCCAGGTGGCACCTGGAGATCCCGCTATTACAATTCATCTCCAAGCAAAAGCGGCTGCTTTGGAGGGTGGACTCTACGGCATTACACCCTGCTGAGGTCCTGCCCCTCCGTGACCTCCACCCCCCAAATCTCCAGGTATTTCCCAACCCAGAGCTGGCAACGCTATCAGGTGTAACAATACGCTGTTAACATCCCTAAGAGTTGGCTACACTGGTTAAGAGAAACAAGACTGCAGGGGTTAGTCCGTGTATCCAAGTCAGCGTGGTTTCAGTGACAATTCTTAATTTCCCCGAAGGATCCGAAGGAATTTTTCCCAGCGAAAAAAGGAGGATCCAGCTCTTTTGGAACCTGAGTGCAAATGCTAACTGCAGAAGTGGGAAGGAACCACATTCCCGCTAGCACATTACAGCTTTCCACACAGACTTAATTTATACCATTCTCGAGAAGGACTCGATGGCAAGGCAGATTTTTACCCAACACACAGGAATTTAGCTTAAGGACAATAGGCAGAGATCTTTCCACTCGTCCACTGCCTGACCTTTCAAACTGGAGAGGCCGAGTATTGAAACTGGCGCCTTTCGCATACGTAGCAGATGCTCTGTCACTGAGCCACAGGCTTACCTCTTCTCAACATCTCACAGATTAAACACTGTTTTGGTTTAGATTGGGCACACACCTATGTTCCGCTGGCTTTCCTGAAGGCACCCAATGGATTGTGCATTAATCTGTGTTATCGATTATCTGTTTTTCCATGCTTGGTTCTGGGGCGTATCTCAGTGACTAGACCAACTGCTTGGATTTCTTGAATTTTATACCTTTAGGCTCCACCATCCTGTATAAACTTGTGTTTAATATGTTGAATGTAAGATTGATTTATTATATATGGCCATTGGCCGTTACAATACAAAACTGCATTCAAAGAGTACTTATGATTTTAAACATTGCATTCAGAATAAAACTCAGTTGCACAACTAAAATGTCAAAATGATAACCATTTGGAATTGTAAAAACATGGTATCCGTACTTTATAACTCATTATAAAACATTTCTAAGGGCCGCCTTTGATCGAACTTTCCTACCTGCAAGTGCAAAGAGGGCTACTTTGTGTGAGATGTATAAACTTGTGACTTTCAAAAACTACTTCCTGTGTCGGCTGCCCACCAAAAACTCTCTCACGATGAATGGATTTGTCTTGAGGATGCTGAGGAGTCCTCTTATCGTTTGCAAAAAAAACACCCCAAACTGAAATGGCTCCCTCTTCCAGAATTTCTCTCCAGGTTTACCAGAAATGTGTGACCCTGTCTCCCAGTGGCTTTTCTGGGACTCATTAAGCACAATTTTTGAAGTCTCCTTTGCCCGTCTTTTGCATCCATCTTTAAGAATGTCTCCAGCTGGGACCCAGTTGTATTTTGTTCGCATCTATTCAGTTTATCCAATTTGTCCGTCCCCCCCTCTTTCTAATCTCAAGAACCCACTGTTACCTTGTTTACTCAAGAAACGTATTAACTTATTCATATCCCGACATCTCTGAAACCTGCAGCTGTTTCAAGAACTGAAGTATTGTAAGAGCAATTGAGAACGAGACGCTAACCTCTTGTCTGGCAAGGCTATGCTTTAGAACTCAATTTCCACCCTCTTGTTCTTTTCATCATTACCAGACAGAGGTCTGCCGGCGTCCCACCCTCTCTTGCTCCCTTTTAAACACATGGTCTTTCTTTAACGGCCATACCAGTCTCACCCCACAGCATCCTGTCAAATGTTTTATTTGCATGACCACGGACTGACTATTCCCAAATGTTAATTAAGATCAGAAAATGAGCTAGAGTGCATTAGTGGTTGTGTAATACAGACCATTAAAGCTTGCTTTATAAATGAATGCCATTAAACGCTAAGTATGGCTGGGTTTTTTTCCTGTGCTGCCAAAGAAAGGGAAAGAAAGGTTAGGCTGCACCTTTTATCCGAGACTTTGTTTAAGCCAGTTAGCAAAGCTGTGGGAAATTGTGAAGTCTGTTTTACAAGGCAAGACCAGAAAACCTGCGGCGAAAGCTAGGTGGTAGGGCCAGGCCTGGCTTCGTAGCAGGAGCTCCTTTGCATATTAGGCCACACACCCCTGATGTAGCCAATCCTCCAAGAGCTTACAGAGCTCTTCTTACAGGGGCTACTGTAAGCTCTTGGAGGATTGGCTACATCAGGGGTGTGTGGCCTAATATGCAAAGGAGCTCCTGCTACAAAATGAGCCCTGAATGCAGCCCTAAGACCAGCATGGACTGTCGTGCACATTCTCTCAGAGCTCACCTAGGTGACTGGTGCTGTTTGTGAGCATTTCAGAATAGCCATCTCGGGAATTCCCATCATTAGCTTTTAGACAACTCTTAAGCAACACCAGGCATTGGTGAAAGACTATGGGGAAACTTGCCACAAACAAGTATTGTGGGGGTGCATCCCATTCAGTTTCGGCCTCCGTTGAACGTGTTTGCTCGACACAGAAGTACTTGAACCGGTGACAACCCACTCCCGGGACGCGGTCGGTACTAATTCACTCTGTATCCAGAAATGTACAGCAAGAAGAAACGCTCCCGCTAAACTGTGGAGTCTTGTGAGCAAAAATCCTAATTTGTGAGCTACTGGCATTAAACTTGTGGGCGAGCCATTTGGCTGCTGCATCAATTAGTGTGCCCTGGATGGGAGTCATCTTTCCTGAGCTGAGACAAAAATGTGTGAGCTGGAGGCTAAAAAACTATGATCTAGCTCACACTAACTCAGCTTAGAGGGAACGCAGGCTAGAAGACCTCTCTTTCCCCTGATTCATTAGAGAGTATGGGATTTTAGAAATCCCACCGTTGTTCATGTGGATAAGGAGAAAATGTGGAGAAAATGAAGGTCTAGGTATATCTCCATCGATTATTTGTCTGTCACTGATAGAATGAGGAAGTCCATATGTTGGGGGTGGGAGGGGATTGCTCAGTTCTGCCTCTAAACCCAGCAAAACTGCGGAACCTACAACCTGAGAAGGTCTCTAGAGAGGTAACATATACATTTCCTAAATAAATAAAGGCATCACCTAAAATGCTACCCCACGGAATTTTGTGAAACATATGTAATCAGTGAATTCTATGTCGATTGAAAACACACATTTAGGGTTAAAGGTCAAGGTTTCCCTCGCTCGAAGGCCAGTCGAATCCGACTCTAGGGGGTGGTGCTCATCTCCATTTCCAAGCCAAAGAGCCAGCGCAGTTGCAGTTTCTTGCTTTCGAAATGCTAGGTTGGCAGGAGCTGGGGCCAGAGACGGGAGCTCACTCTGTCACATGGCACTCGGGTCTCGAACTGCCAGACTACCGATCTTCCGGTCTGCAATTCAGCATCTTAACCACTGAGCCACCGCGGCCCTTCGCACATTTAGGCTTACAGTAAACCTACTTCCCCTGTATGTGTGAAGTAAACCTACTTCAGGAGAATACGGCAGGAGGAGAAAAACTCCGGATCCCTTCTTTCACCCCATACCCACTGACTTCCAGAACGGACAAGGCACAACACGTCCCAATTCACTTTCCCCGCATTGGGTTTTCCATTCAGAACTCTGGATTTCTTACAGGGCCATGGTCTCATTTCTTTAGCAAAACAATTGCATATTCAACCAGTCCCATTGACCCACCGATCACTCACTGAGCGGTTTAGTGCCAGAAAAGTGAAAAGGGATTCTCGCACACTGTTTAAAGAAGAGGTGCAGGCACAACTCAGGTGCTCAAATCCTCTACAGATGAGTGTATCACTTATTTGTTTGCATATATAAAGTTTTTTTTTAAATTAAAAAAAAAATCAGTGCTGCATGTTAAACATTCAAAAGTACGTAAGATTGAAGAGCCCTGGGAATTTAACGCATACTGAGGAATTACACATCTTTAAGTGATGATAAAGAAATTGAAATTGTTAAAGATTTCCTATTTCTTGGCTCCATCATCAACCAAAGGAAGAAGAAGAAGAGATTGGATTTATACCCCGCCCTCCACTCCCCAAGGGAGTCTCAGAGCGGCTTACAAACTCCTTTTCCCTTCCCCTCCCCACAACAGACACCCTGTGAGGTAGGTGGGGCTAAGAGAGCTCTTTCCCAAGCTGTCCTTGAGGAAACAGCTGGTACAGAGCTATGGCTTGCCCAAGGTCATCCAGCCAGGTGCAAGTGGAGGAGTGGGGAATCAAACCCGGTTCTCCCAGATTAGAGTCCGTGCACTTAACCACTACACCAAACTGGCTGCAGGAGAGGCTGCAACCAAGAAAACAGAAGGAGACAGACCAAGAAAATTCATACCACAGTATTCCCCATTACTACGGACAGGAAGGAAGGAAGGAAGGAAGGAAGGAAGGAAGGAAGGAAGGAAGGAAGGAAGGAAGGAAGGAAGGAAGGAAGGAAGGAAGGAAGGAAGGAAGGAAGGAAGGAAGGAAGGAAGGAAGGAAGGAGAAATGTGGTTTTGGAGAAGAATTTTTCAGATTCCATGGCCCACCAAATAAGTGGTTCTAGATTAAATCAAGCATGTACTCTCCCTAGAAGCTAAAATGGCTAAACTGAAGCTATCATACTTTGGTCACATTATGAGGAGAAGGATTTATCCCTGGCCCTTTACTACCCAAAGTAGTCTCAGAGCAACTTCCGATCTCCTTTCCCTTCCCCTCCCCACAACAGACACCCTGTGAGGCAGGTGGGGCCGAGAGAGCTCTGTTGAGGACTGCCCTTGAGAGAACAGCTCGGAGAGAACTGGGACAAACCCACGGACACCCAGCAGCTGAATGTGGAGAAGCGGGGAATCAGACCCAGTTCCCCAGATTAGAGTCAATTCCACTGATCTATTTTTATCTTTATCTGTCAGAAATAGTGTTAACTGAAGTTTTATATTCTGCTCTTCCAAAGCAAAGGGAAGGAGTTTCACTGGGGGGAAAAGGAGGAAGAGGAAGAAGAGGAGGAAGGAGGAGGAGGAGGAGGAGATTGGATTTATACCCAGCCCTTCACTACTCAAAGGCGTCTCAGAGCAGCTTCTGATCTCCTTTCCCTTCCCCCTCCCCACAACAGACACCCTGTGAGGCAGGGGGGGCTGAGAGAGCTCTGTCGAGGACTGCCCTTGAGAGAAAACCTCTGAGAGAACTTGTGACCGACCCAAGGTCACACCAGCAGCTGCATGTGGAGGAATCAAACCCAGTTCTCCCAGATTAGAATCTGTGGCTGAGGACAGACTGGCAGTCTCGGCCGCAACTTTCCTGAGGAGGCAGCCCAGACGCATCGCGTCCGGCGCCGCGTTCCTCCCTCAGCAGCCGAGCACCACTTCAAAGTGGCGTGAACGCGCGCCGGGAGGGGGAGCTGCGCGGCGGCTTCCTTCCGGCGGCGTGCGAACGCGGCGCAGCGGACTTTCAATCTGTCCTCAGCCTGTGATCCTGACCACTACATCAAATTGGCTCTCTGACAAGTTAAGAGTCACTGGAAAAGAAAATAACATTAGGAAAAGTTGAAGGCAGCAGGAAAAGAAGAAGACCCAACATAAGATGGATTGACTCAGTGAAGGAAGCCAAGGCCCTCCGTTTGCAAGAGCTAAGCAAAGCTGTGTGGAGTTTCCCTCTCTCCTTGGGACCCAACTTATTGAAATTAAAACAGCGCCTTCCTCTAAATTTGACAACCTGTACCAAGCACAGTACCACTTGCAGAAGTCAGGCTGTGGCGCAAACATTATGTCTAATAACTGTCCAATTAGAGCTGCCAGGTCCACCCCGGGGGGGGGGGGTCCAGCCAAAATGGCCCCCAATCTGTCAGTCTGGATCAGGCCAGTGGGGGGAACCCAGCCCCCAAAGTGCCCGATTCGGGCCAATATGCCTAGCGTGATGACATCACTGGGAGGTGACGTCATCGCGCCGGGCATGTTGCCGACTGACACTCTAGCAGTCAGCCTGAAAACTCTATGGTACCATAGAGTTTCCAGGCTGACTGCTAGAGCGTCGGCCGGCGACATGCCTGGCGTGATGATGTTACTTCCAGGTGATGTCATCGTGCCGTGCGCGAATGACCCAGACTGGGACCAACTCTCCCCCGCTGCACCAGGCGAGTCCCTTGGCAACCCTATCAATATTTCATTAAATATTATGTGACACCGTTAAAAACGGTACAATTCCATTTACTCCAGAAGCCAGGCCTCCTTTACTCTCCGTGACACGCCTAACACAATGAAACCGGCATGAAATGCTTATTTTGATCTGCGGTCCACGGAAAACAACAAAAAATGTCGACCGCTCGAAGCACCATATGTTCTAATTTAGAGCGTACAGCTCTCGATTCAGCGGGATGCCCATTATCTGAACCTTGGTTTGTATAAACTCCCATGGACACATCTCTTCAGTTTAGGCCTCATGCGGCTACAGATTAAAAAGAGCATTGTAGGGTGAAAAGGGATCTAAAGATCTTCTGGCTTAATACACTGAACTGCAGCAGAGTCTGTTGCCGATACCTTTGACATAGGCTGGTTCCTGCAGCACTTAAGTTTCATGCAGCACTTCAGCAGCATCTGGCACGGAAGACCTTACTGTAAGTCCTTTTGGAAGGAAGTCCCCGTCAGCACAGATCTTGCTTTCACCTCCAATTATCTTTTTGTTTTCAGGCTAATGACTTACTTCCTGTTCATTCCTGACCGGCTGGCTCTCTTGGAGGCATTAAAGATGTAATGAATGGTTCCTATTCCCTTGGGCCAGTGAGGCTTTTGATTTTGTAGCCATCAAAAGTCACTGCTCATACATATTTATTGCCAGTTTGCAGTGGTTAGGAGTGCGGACTCTAATCTGGGAGAACCAGGTTTGATTCCCCTCCTCCTCCTCCACATGCAGCTGCTGCTGTGAGCTTGGGTCAGTCACAAGTCCTCTCAGAGCAGTTCTCTCAAGGGCAGTCCTTGAATGAGCTCTCTCAGCCCCACCTGCCTCACAGGCAATGCTCCCTCTAAGCTGTGGAGTCTTGTGAGCAAAAATTCTACTTTGTGAGCTCCTGGCATTAAAGTTGTGAGCGAGCGATTTGGCTACTGCAAAAATTAGTTTGCTTTGGAGCCATCCTTCCTGAGCGAAGACAAAAATGTGAGAGCCGGAGGCTAAAAAAATGTGAGCTAGGTCACACTAACTCAGTTTAGAGGGAACACTGCTCACAGGGTGTCTGTTGAGGGGAGAGGAAGGGAAATGAGATTGTAAGCTGCTCTGAGACTCATTCGGGTAGTGAAGGACGGGTTATAAATCCACTCTCTTCTTCTTCTCTTTTTTGTTGTTTATTATTAATTTGTGAAAAATAGTATTTTTTTAAAAAAACAGTGGAAATGCCCAATAATTTACAAATGATTCTTGAGTGCCTCAAGGGAACAAGGTGACCGCAGGAGAGAAGGAAGTAGTTAATGAAGAATGATTTGATTTGATTTCATTTATTTGATTTATACCCCACCCTCCCCACCGAAGCAGGCTCAGACTGAGGAAGAGAGATGAAAATTTAAAGGGATAGTAACTCTGGGACACATCGCTGGTTCTTCGATTGTCCATATAGGATAGCCACAAGCTGCAACTGCATTTTAAACTTCACGAATTGCCACAGATCGGATCAGAAACAGGACAGAAATAGCGCAGAAAACTATGAAGTACGCCAGGACCTGTACATATGGTCTAGACCAGGGGTGGCCAACCTTGCTTAACGTAAGAGCCACATAGAATAAACGTCAGATGTCTGAGAGCCACAAGGCAGGAACAAATATCACACACATGTTTTTATTTTTTTAAATATGCAAATTTGCTTTTTATTTACGTTAAATGGGACTGCCAAAAATAAAAACAAACAAGGAAAACCGGTTATTGATAATGATATTACTTGTTTGCTAATGATATTGAGAGAGAGAGAGAAAAAGAGAGAGATGGAAAGAAAGAATTAAAGAAGTGGAAAGAGAGAGAGAGAGAGAAACTAGGAAAGCAAATAGATGGGAGGGAGGGAGGAAGGAAGGAAGGAAGAAAGGAAGGAAGGGAGAAAGAGAGAAAAAGCATGCCTCCCCTTTGCTCCCCCAGCCGCCCTGCCAGGAGCCGCACAATATGTGTGAAAGAGCCGCATGTGGCTCCCGAGCCACAGGTTGGCCACCCCTGGTCTAGACTCTTTTAAAATGGTAGCAATTTCAGACTAAAAAAACAGTGTGAACTGACCACGCTCGCTCCCATAAGCCAGAGAAGAGTGTGATACAAGCGTAGAACATTTGTGCAGGCAGTGAGGATTGCGATTCAGGAGGCACAACCCGTTGCCTCGGGTATGCCGTAAAAAACGCCAGTGGAAGAAGCGGGGGGGGGGGGGATAACATGGTCATTGAGCCATTGCGACTAGCTGGCAACTCCGCCTCAGTTTCAAAAAGGCCCGGCCCCCCAGTGTTTCTTCCAGGCCCCCTCCCTTCCAGCCTGGCCCCAAACTGAACGAATGTAATTAACTTTTATTTTTATAGCTGAACACCCCCCACCCCAAGGCCCCCTCCCTAAAAAAGCTCTAGCTACAGGGCTGCTTTCAAATAAGGTAAGCCGTTAGCACCCAAGAAGAAAACCGCATGTGACGAAGTGATTTCCAAACAACAGAAAATGCCCCTAACCACTCAGAACCCCCTGCTCAATATCCAGTCTCCGCTGGTGGCTATCGAGGCTATTAAAGCAAAGAAGGGGAAAGGAAGTGCGTCTTTATTTAAAGATCAGTCACATTTAACCAAAACTTTTGTTTAAGTGAATGTTTACATAGGACCGAGGCCGTTGGGATAATGACTGTATTTATGGCCGCGATGGAGAAAAGTGCAACGAAATTAGCTGCGTGCGCCTTGTGAGATTCCTGATTTTCTGAATAGCGGTTTTCCGAGGCCCCTGCTGCTGCACTAAATCACAGACTTGGTCCCCCGAAAGTAGATGAGAAAAAGTGGGTGGGGGGATCACTGCAGAAGGAAAAGGCCGTTCTTACATACGGATACAGGACACGGCGGACGATGCACAACCGTATCAAAGTTGTGGAAACGGTCGCAAAAAATGGGGGCTCCGCAGATCATGCAAAAAGTGGGGGCTCCATAGGCCCATAGTCAAGATTTTGGTGGGGGGGGTTAAATTTTTAAGAGGGCAGTTAGATTAAAGTTAATTAAATTAATCCAAATGCCTGTCTTTAAAAGAGGAGGCTCCAAGCTCGTTTCTAGCCCTTTCTTTCAAAGGACAGGGCAGCGAGTGCATCAGTCCCTAAGGGAAAAAAACAGCTCAGGGGCAGTGTTCCCTTTAAGCTGAGTTAGTGTGAGTTTAGAGCCTCTGGCTCACACATTTTTGTCTCAGCTCTGGAAAGATGGCTCCAGAGCAAACTACTTTATGCAGTAGCCAAATCGCTCGCTCACAGCTTTAATGCTGAATTAAAGTAGAATTTTTGCTCACAGGACTCTATAACTTAGAGGGAGCATTGCTCAGGGGGCATTAAATTGCCTTCTAAATGCCTTTTGAGTTCCCTTCCACAGAGCAAGAAGGCTCAGAATGGCACCTTCGATACATCTCCAACAATCTCCCTTTCTACTAGCCCAGTACCACCTAAGTCATGGTCAAAAACAAGGTTTCTGGCATAGCTATTTGTGGGCCGGGGCTTTTGATTAGGGGGTGGGGCTTTTGATTAGGGGGCAGGGCCCCAAAATGCCGTCAACCAAAAAGTGGGGGCTCAGCAGATCACGCCTGTGGGTCAAAAGGGTCTATATGGGGGGTCCCCAAGCTTTTTGAGGTTGTGGGCACCTGGGGAATTCTGACACAGGGTGGGCGAGCGCAACCACAAAACGACTGCCGTAGGACAGAGAGCCACACAAAAAGAGGAACCCCAAGTGCAAGGGAGAAGAGGGGTAATTTGGGGACGAGGCACGAGAAAGAACAAGGCCAATATCGTGGTGGTGGCTGCCACTGAAAAGTATTATTCTAATCTGTCCAGCCAGTCAGATCTCTGGGGCCAATGAGAAGCCCTGCTGGGCAAGAGCTCCACCCAACCCCACACACTTTCTACATATATTTGGTGGGTACCAGGACAGGTGTCGGCGTGTGCCACCGTGCCCGTGGGCATCCCCTGGCATATATCATCATTCACGGAACAACATAATTAAAACACACCCATCCTATGATAATGCTCGGCAGCCTCCTCTTGAGTCATTAAGAGGTCTTCTTAACCAGATGCTAACCACCAACACCTTTCAGTGTGCAGACAGAGGAAGAGCCAGTATTCAGTCTTAGAATTTTGATTTTGAAAGACAGGAAGTGTCGCGCAACAGCAGACCTATGTGTGCCCGTGTGTCCGTATGTTTTTAGTCAATTGCTGTGTGGAAAGCAGCAAGTTAAGAGAGTCGGGGACCTGAGTCCCTTAATACGCAGATAGGCCTGGACTACGCATTCAGTGGAATGAGGTGACGGTAAAGCAGAGAGGACTAGCATGGTGAGGGGTTTTCAAAGGTCTCCTACGTTAATCATTCCTTATAAATGGGAAAGTAACATAGTATACCAGGATTTGCTTCTTTTTTACATGCAGGTAGTTTTTAATATAAAGATATATTCAAAAGATCTCACAGAGAGAGCAGGAAGTGTTTTCCCCCATTCCACCAACACCACAAGGTCTTTTGTAAGCTCAATTGTTATTTCAATAAAGATTGCAAACTCAAAAAAAAACCAACCCCACAAGGTCTTTGAAATTAGTCTTTTGCAACCTGGAATTTTTGCAGGCAACAGGATGGAGGAGAAGTATTCTTAAAAGTGCTCTGTTCTGGTTGTGCGTGCCGAGGAAGGGAGAGTATCCTTTACTGTGCGTGCAAACCTAATTTCAGGATCTAGGTGCAGAAATATCAGTACTCACTTGTCACGCTCAGGAAGATCAATGGGCTCGTCTTGTTCTCTCCATTTCGTTCATTGACCGCCTGGACGTAGTAGGCCCCTGCGTCCGCTGCCATCGTCGCAAGGATGACCAACTGATTCTCCACAGTGATGGCTCTGTTTGGGAGGAGAAAGCATGCATTTCAGTGAGAATGAAAAGCGTTGTTACGGAATCTTCACAGCCCTTCCGGTGCGGCAAGGCTGCGCAGGTTTTCAGGGGTCATCCCGACCCAACAACAGACATTAAACTTCAAACAAAGTCCAGGCTGGAGGCTCTAAAGCGATGAAGTCTTTGAAGTCACTCTACCTGACATATTTTTAAAAAAATCTTCCAGGATGTTCAACGGTGGCCAATCCCTCGCATGGAGACTCAAATGCAGAGTGCTGTTTTAGGCATGCCCGGGAATCTATGCACAACCTCCGGATGTTCAAAAGATCATCATTAAAGCAGCTGATCCCCAGGCCGTGTTATAAATTGGGTTTGAAATCCCTCCCCTCCCCTCCCCGGTTTCAAAAGCCACTTGCCATTCAGCACTGAGCACATGAACACATGAAGCTGCCATATATTGAATCAACCCATTGGTCCATCAAGGTCAGTATTGTCTACTCAGAGTGGCAGCCGCTCTCCAGGGTTTCAGTCAGAAGTCTTTCACATCGCCAACTACCTCATCCTTTTTAACTGGAGATGCTGGGGATTGAACCTGGGACCTTCTGCATGCCAAGCAGAGGCTCTGCCACTGAGCCACAGCCCCTCCCATTAAGAGCTGAGAATTGAAAAGCCGGCATATTGTGGTTGCCAGCCTCCAGACGGGACCTGGACATCTCTCAGAATTACAACTGATCTCCAGGCAACAAAGCTCAATCCACCTGGATTAAACAGCTGCTTTGGAGGATGGACTCTACAGCTCTATACCCCGCAGAGGTCCCCCCCTTCTCAAACTGTGCCTTCCTCAGGCTGCCCCTCCCCAGTCTCCAGAAATTTCCCAACTTGGAGTTGGCAACCCTACAAGACATGCTCTACTCATTAGGTATGCAGAATCGAGGGCTGTCGGCCTCCAGGTGGAGCTGGAGTTCTCCCGCTATTACAACCGATCTCCGGGCAACCTGGATCAGTTCACCTGGAGAAAATGGCCACTTTGGAAGGTGGACTCTATGGCGTTATTCCTCATTTAAGTCCCTCCCCTCCCCAAAGCCCACCCTCCTCAGGCTCCACCCCCAAAATCTCCAGGTAGTTCCCAATTTAGAGGTAGCAACTGGATCAGAACCAGCTCTAAATTCAGCGTGCTTGGGCCACAACCACCAGAAAAAGAACAGTTAGCAATACTACCAAGATATTCAACTCAGGTCAATCGAAGCCAGTTATCTCAGCAAACGCTCAGTGTTCACAAGCCAATGATTTGGAGGGAGGGGCGCTAAAAAAAAAATCAAATGTTTATTGGTGCTTAATTGGTTTTTAAAAATCATTTTACTGGTTTTAAGCTCCTTTGAACATAAAGCACAGAGACGCAACTGACGAATAGCTTGCACGGAGACGAAGAGATACAGGCAGCAGACTCTCAGGGGGGTAAATAGTTATCTGTACAATGATTGCTGCTAATTTCTCTCAGATCCGCACATGCCTGAACTGGTGCAAGTGGCTAATTAACAGGCTCAAATGAGGAGCCACAGAGGGATGAAAGGGCAAAGCTCCTTCTGATTCTCAGCTATAAATCCAACGGCCTCCCAAGTCAGTGATGGCATCCTCTCAGAGGACTCGGTAAACACGGCTCTCCTTATTTACTGTCCTCCACAGACATTGTGCCGTGTTTGCTCAGTTATCAGCACCCAGTGGTGACTGAACGAATCCAGAGACCGTATGAGAGAGGTGTCAATCTATAACACCGTCCCAAGCAGCGTTCCCTCTAAGCTGAGTTCATGTGAGCTAGCTCACCATTTTTAAGCCTTCGGCTCACACATTTTTGGCTTTGCTCAGGAAGGGGTGGCTCCAGAGCAAACTCATTTCTGCAGTAGCCAAATCACCTGCTCACAACTTTAATGCCGGTAGCTCACAAAGTGGAATTTTTGCTCACAAGACTCCACAGCTTAGAGGGAGCATGGGTCCCAAGTATTCAAAATGTAGCATGCTGAGAATTAAAAGGACTATAGCAGTCTTGGGTTGTATTAAGAGGGCTATAGCAGTCTTGGGTTGTATTAAAAGGGCCATAGCATCAACATCACTGGAGGTCATAGCCCCTCTGGATATCGCCTTGGTCAGGCCGCACCTTGAGTCCTGTGTGCGGTTCTGGAGGCCTCACTTCAAAAAGGATGGGGACAGAAGGGAGTGGGTGCAGAGGAGAGCGACGAGGACAATCCGGGGTCTGGAGACTGAGCCCTATGAGGAAAGGAAAAGGGCCTTGGGAATGTTTAAATTGGAGAAGAGGAGATTGAGGGGGGACATGGTTGCTCTCTTTCAATATTTGAAAGGCTGTCATTGGGAGGAGGGCAAGGAGCTGTTCCAGTTAGCAGCTAGGGCTGCCAAGTCAGCCTGGGGGGCGGGGGATCCCCCGCTACAGGGGTTCCCGATCCGCCGGCCAGCATTCGGCTGGCGGAGGGAACCCCACCCCCGATGTCGTCCAGCCAGGATGACTTCTCCAACGTAATGATGTCACCCGGAAGTGACATCATCACGTTGGGGGCATTGCCAGGGCGATGCTCTGGCAATCGCCCCAAAACTTTATGATACCATAAAGTTTTGGGGCGATTGCCAGAGTGTCGCCCTGGCAATGCCCCAACGTGCTGACGTCACTTCCGGTGATGTCACCGGGCACACGCGCCGGGGAAGCTCCTGGCGGATGGAGGACTCCCCCCCGCCGGTGAGTAATACAGACTTGGCAACCCTATTAGCAGCAGAGGAGAGGACCCGAAGCAACAAGTTTTAATTACATGCAGAAAGGTATCGGCTGGATATTAGGAAAAACTTTTTCATGGTCAGAGTGGTTCGAAGGTGGAATCAGCTGCCTAAGGAGCTCCCCTTCACTGGCAGCTTTCAAGAACCGGCTGAATGAATATTTGTCAGAGATGCTTTAGGCTGGTCCTGCATTGGGCGGGGGGGTTGGACTAGATGGTCTGTACGGTCCCTTCCAACTCCATGATTCTATGATTCTAGCTCACTCATATTTGTCTTCGCTCAGGAAGGATGGCTCCAGAGCCAACTAATTTACGCAGGAGCCAAATCGCTCGCTCACAACTTTAATGCCAGTAGCTCACAAAGTAGAATTTTTGCTCACAAGACTCCACAGCTTAGAGGGAGCACTGATTAGATGTAGGGGCGAAGGAGTCCGAGACTAACATGTTTGCAAACCAAGGCCGGGAAGGGGGAAAAAACCTCTTATGGAGAAAGGGGGTGGTGGAAGAAGAAAAATGAAGGTATACATTGCAACAGGTCGATGTATTCAGATGTTTAGGAACTGTATTCCAGCCAGACCTATCATGGTCCAAGCACATTAGATATCTTATGCAGAAAGTCGACCTAGCCTTACCAGCCTTGAAGAAGTTTTTCTGTTTCCAAGGAGCTTATATGCCAGCACTCATAAAAACGTATAAGACCTTAATACTACTGTGCATACTATATGGTTCCCAAATCTGGCTCTTAGGTCCAACAGAGCAACTTGAAGAGCTATGAATCTAGGCTGATAACTGACTAGAACGAATTTTTGGACAAGATGCATCAATTGCATTAGAGCAACTCTTATTAGCTCTAACTTTGAGTGGTTGCATTATATATAGAAGACATGAGAAAATAATCAGACTAGGAGCGCCAAAATTGTTATGCTTTATGGTGAATTTTTAAAAAATTGAATATATTCCAGTGAGGTAAGGCCATTCACCTACTCCTGCCCCTCCAGGAAAAACAGCAGCTCTAAATCAGGACAAAATGGAGATAAAAGTAAGTTGAAGCACATCTGAGAGAAAAGGGGAATATTCCACCTTGTTTTTTAATCAGGAAGGATGGTGAACATATACAGGAGTATGGGGGGAAATAGTGGTATATGGAAATTACTTAATTTGATATGGAAGCAAGTTTCAGGTATGTAGTGCACTCGAAACTGGAACATCAAATTGCAAGTCTAAATATGACTTTGTCTGAGAGGTGTTTTGTAGGTCTGGGAGCGGGTGGTGTTTTACCGTAATTAAGTAAGAGGCAAAAGGAAAAGCTTAGATAACCTCTCAGAGTAAACTCAAAGATACACAAAGGGCACAGGGGCAAAAGGAAAATGAAGAAATGAGGGTTGTGTTTTTTTTTTTTTTAAAGGCATGGAGGCTCATAGAAAATTGCAATTTAAAAAAGAGAGAGAGAATATGTTGTGGAAAATAAAAGTTTTAGCAGCGCACATCCACTCCAGTTCAGAGCCTCAGGCATGAAACATTGTTCTGTTCCCTTATATGAGAAGAAGAAAAAGCTTTTCTTTCACTCACAGACACACACCTCACAGCTTCACTGTCCTTCGTGTGGCATTTTGTACAGTCACGGATCTGAGAACTGAACACCGGCAGACGAAACTGCAGAACATCCTACAGCTTTCGCAGTACGAGGGACTTCCAACACCCCCCTGGACTTTTTCTTTTCTTTTCTTTTTGGAACGACAATTCTCCGACGAGGAACGCGGCCAACGTATGACCCCACCGCTATGAGGAAAGTGCCTGATTTTAGGATAACTGACTTGTTCGTGACAAATTTTATGATGGATTTTATTTGGATTTTTATGCATTTTGTGTAAGCCGCCCTGAGCCTGTCTTGGTAGGGAGGGCGAGGTATAAATCGAATAAAAGAAATAAATGATAAATATGGTGAAAGCTAGAAAAAGAAGAAAAAGAGGAGGATGAGGAGATTAGATGTATACCCCACCCTTCACTACCCAGAGGATTCTCAGAGCGGCTTACAATCTCCTTTCCCTTCCCCTCCCCACAACAGCCCCCCCGTGAGGTAGGTGGAGCTGAGAGAGCTCTTTCGAGAACTGCTCATGAGAGAACAGCTCTGACAGAACTATGGCTTGCCCAAGGTCCTCCAGTAGCTGCAAGAGGAGGAGTGGGGAATCAAACCTGGTCCTCCCAGATTAGAATCCACACAATTAGCCACTACACCAAACTGGCTCAAACTGGCGCCCCCTCCACACCAATGTCCAGGCATGCTGAGTCACACGCCACGCCAGGTAGATCTCCCGGTACCTCCTAGACATCGACCACCCTACTTCTCAAACAGCAGCCTCCTCTGCTGCCCAGCAGACTTCATTAGAGTATCAGTCCCACTCCATAACTAGATTGGGATATGGTTGTTTTTTTGGGGGGGGGGGGATTGTGCCTGTGGGTGGGCAGTGGGTAGCTGATCAATTAAACCGAACAAACCGATCAAAGGTGCCGCTGAATGACAGATCTCAAACAGTTCTCTGGATTGTAGTCCTTTGGCGAGGCTGTATTAAGATTCATTCATTCCTTTCTCCCCCACCCTTTGTTAGCCTGACTGCTCTTTTATATCATTAATATTTGGGGAATATTAGCTCTTAATAATCAGCATTCGGCGTTAAGGATCTGCGCCTGTTTATACAGAAGCTGGGCTTCTCCAGAACTCCCAAGGGACTGACACGAGACTCAAGTCAAAGTTTAAAAAGGGAAATTGTTTACTTTGTAAGAATAAAATGTTTATACACAAATACTACACAATCATGCACACAATTATACGGATCTAGGAAGTTAGGTAGAATTACAGAGACGTGGGGTTCATACCCTCACGGAGTTAGTGGTATGTGTCTCTAGCCATAAAGGATGACATGGCTCTTCTTGAATGTGAGTGTCTTTGTGCTTTGTGACAACCTCCAGGCCTGGAGGTGGTAACCTCAGAAAATGGTGCTTTAAACCTCTGCTAGAAGCGTCTGCTGTCATTTTCCCACTGGTTGCCCTGTACATCAGTCCATCTCACATAATCAGCAACATAGTCCATTCACTGCTCTCATAGGTCCCCGTGAGAGTGCAAAAGAATATTGCTCTGGCTTACACCTTACTTTGAGAAAAATAAACTGTGACAAAAGAACCATTCTCATTCTCCGTTTTTGTTTCTTTGTTCGTTTGCGACTTTAAGCGTCCCAGTTTTTCTAACCAAAATCCCAGTTCCAGAATATTTAGCTTTATGCTGCTTGAGGTAAACAAATATGACAGATTGGTTTTAATCTGTCAATAATTCACCCTTGGCTAGTGCGAGAGCATGATATTTGAAACAGAAACGTAACTGGCAGGAAAACAACCCGCCAATGGACTTGTCACACCACCTTGACCCGACAGCAGCGCAAAGCTATAGGTGAAATAAAACCTCAAAGGGATCCTTTGAAAACAGAACCTCTGGACTCAAATGAAAGGATAGGAAGGGGGGGATGACAGACAACAATAGCCATCGCGCTGGGGATAATATTTGCTTCCTGGCAGATGGTACACCTGGCCTCACATAGATTATTGAAATACCAACATCATCCGTCCAATAGAATAATGAATTCCACTGCACCATTTACACATTCACACTTAGCTTACAGACAGCAGGGGGGAAGCAAAGCGAAAAGGGAAATAGAAAAAGGACCCCCCCCCCCGGATTTCCTAAAATACATAACAGGAGTCTAATTGCTCCTTAAAGGCCAACAACATTCATTCCAGCAGAAGCTCTTGCGAGCCACAGCTCACTTCGTTGGATTCGCGGGCGCATCCGCAGCGACGGTTAAATATTCCTGGCACGTGCAAGTCTATCGGAAACGGATAAGTAAAATAGAGATTAACGGTATGCACAGGATACGGGCAGGTGCATTTTCAAAAAAGCAGTCGCCTTCTTGAGCGCACCATTTATTTATTTATTTATTTATTTATTTTGATTCGTCTGCTGCCCCTCCCCCACAAAGCGGGGCTCAGAGCGGTCCATCCTAGTATAAAAAACAAAGATAGTAGAAAAGAGTAAAGCAGTCTAAAATGCAGAGGATAAAAAGCAAACAGTTTATAACCGATAGCGGTTTATCTGGCATTGCCCCCAAAATACACTTAACCAGGGAAAGGCCTGACCAAAAAAACCCCTCAGCCTTACAAGACCTGAGGAATCTACGGAGGTCCTGCAGGGCCCAGGTCTCATCTGAGAGAGCCCTCCACCAGGATGGGGCTATGACTGAAAAGGCCTTCCCCCTGGTGGATGCCAAATGTGTGAGTCGAGGGCCCAGCATCACTGGTAGGCCGCAAGAGGATGACCGCAGCCACCGAAGGGGTTCATAAAGGGAGAGGTGGTCCCTCAGGTATAATGGCCCCAGAAGAGGAGAAGGAGGAGATTGGCTTTATACTCCACGTTTAACTACCCGAAGGAGTCTCAGAGTGGCTTACAATCTCCTTTCCCTTCCCGTCCCCACAACAGACACCCTGGTTGCGGTCACACGCGTGAGATAAAGTGGCAGGGAAGAGAAGCTATTTCCTCTGGTGGAAGTTGACCCGCAGTTGTGCGATCATGCAGTCATTTGAAGCTGCAGGAACAGCCCGTCATTGTGTGATCAGATGCAACCACGGGTGAGTTGTTTGGGAGTTTTTTGCCGTTTGTTTCTGATGTGCTTAAATGAGGGATTGATGATTCACACCTCAGCCCTGCGGACTCCCTATGGAGTGCGCAATGATGCGCATACTGAGAAGGGCAAAATACAATGGCACAGAGTTGGGATGACCTGATCAGACCAGCCTGACTCCATGAGAGCGCGCTGGAGTGATCAGACGCGGGAAAGTCCGTCTGTGGCCCATAGCAACCTGTTTGCTACCGGACTGTCTGAGGTGTCTTTTAAATCTGCTTGTGTGGCGGAGCAAAACGGGTTGCCGACGGCTGTGGCGCGCTTCTGAGATGTTGTTGTCTGATCATGCTCCTTCAATCCACCCGGCATTTGCACCTATGTCGGGGGTTAATTGAACATGTGATCGCAACCCCTGTCAGGTAGGTGGGGCTGAGAGAGTTCTTTCAAGGACTGCTCATGAGAGAACAGCTCTGAAAAAACTTGTGACTCACCCAAGGTCATACCAGCAGCTGCACGTGGAGGAGTGGGGAGTCAAACCCGGTTCTCCCAGATTAGTGTCTGCGCTCCTGACCACTACACCAAACTGGCTCTCAAGGACCAGTTTAGGGCTTTAAAGATCAAAAAAGGGCCAGTTTAGGGCTTTAAAGTTCAAAAACAGTACCTTGAATTTGACCCAGAGACAATTTGAAGCACAAGTCTTCTTCTCCAAAGCCTCATAGCCCTGCATCTTCCCTCAAAGATCAGGATGCCAAAAATAACGTTTAAAAAAAACTATGAATAAGCAGACAAAGCTTGAGTGAGGAGCAAGCGTTCAACATAGACCAAAATGTCGCCTTGCTATTACGTTCCAAAACTGCATAGCAGATGGGACATGTTACACAAAGCTAAACACTGCCAAAAACTATGTATATTGTGCTAATGGACCACCAGTTTACTATTTTTATGTACGCTTACCGGTATTTTAGTCACCAGGCGGACCAAGGCGGATAAGAAGGAGACCACAACAAACGGTTCTTCCCCCCCCTTACGAAAATACAGCCCGAATCATCCCCCCCACACAAAATGCTTGCTCAGCAAGAAGGGGGAGGAAAAACGGGCATTGTTTCCACAGAAGATGCCGAGGCTTAGTCTCTCCCAGGAGCTGTACATACAAGGAGACAAGATTTCTCAGACAAGATTTCACAAATGATGGGTCTTGGGAGACACACTAGCCTCCCCCATTCTGCTACGACAACAGGCCTTGAATGTATAGACCTTGAAGGAGTGATAGACCCTACAAGTCAACACGAGCGGACAGCAACTACTGTGTTTCCGAAAGAAGGAATTCTGGAGGGTTTTGCTCTGATCTTTTTTTAATCTCAGAGGAACATATTTGTTCATTTTTTTTAGTTACTAGTTTGTTTGTTTTTAGTAACTAGACTGTCCAGTGAACAGAACGTATTTGTTCGAGTTTTTTTTAGTAGCCAGACTGTACAATGGACAGCTATTGTTGGACTATTATATCACAGCAGAATGAACCCAAAGCCACCGAATAACCCGATTTAGCCTCTGCTTAGAGTAGAGCCATCTGTTCAGAACCAGTGCGGGTTTTTTTTTTTTATTCCACAGGTCAAGATAAAGGCCCCTTCCCACCACACCAATGCATCCTCTAAGCTGTGGAGTCTTGTGAGCAAAAACCCTACTTTGTGAGCTACTGGCATTAAAGTTGTGAGCGAGCGATTTGGCTGCTGCATAACTTAGTTTGCTCTGGAGCCATCCTTCCTGAGCTGAGACAAAAATGTGTGAGCCGGAGGCTAAAAAACGGTGAGCTAGCTCACACTAACTCAGTTAGATGGAACACTGGCCAGAACCAATGCTCTCTCTAAACTGTAGAGTCTTGTGAGCAAAAATTCCACTTTGTGAGCTACTGGCATTAAAGTTGTGCATGAGCAATTTGGCTCCTGCATAAATTAGTTTGCTGTGGAGTCTTGTGAGCAAAAAATTCTACTTTGTGAGCTACTGGCATTAATGCTGTGAGCAGGTGATTTGGCTCCTGCGTAAATTAGTTTGCTCTGGAGTCCTCCTTCCTGAACTAAGACAAAAATGTGTGAGCCGGAGGCTAAGAAACTGTGAGCTAGCTCACACTAACTCAGCTTAGAGGGAACACTGCTCTGGAGCCATCCTTCCTGGGCGAAGACAAATATGAGTGAGCTGGAGGCTAAAAAACTGTGGGCTAGCTCACGCTAACTCAGCTTAGAGAGAACCCTGCCGCCATCACCCAGCTAATACAAACACCTGTCCGGTCTTTGTGTGTTACTAATGCCAAGGAAAATCACGTCTCGCTGGAGCTAATCCTTCTACATAAGCACTTACATGACTGAGTATGAGCCAATTTTATTATGAAATGCAGAGATTAAAAGGCAACAGCAACCAATGACTGTAAGATTCCCAGGACAGCTGTCCCTCTTTGACAACGTCCCTCCAATGTGGACTTCAAAAGTCATCCTTACGTCATTATTAATTGCTCTTTCAAGCTTCAGTTTCTTCCCTAAGAGCATACTCTCTTCTAACACAAGCCCAGTCCAGCACTCTAGTTTGGTGATCCCCAACGTAGTGTCTTCATGGGGACCACTTGCTTCCCCAGTTCCCACCCATTGGCCCCCAAAAGTGTGAAGCAAGAGATCAAAGATGGTCCATCGGTTCCATCACATACTGTGCCAGGGATGGTTCAGGGGTATGAGAGAGGAGGGAGAGAGAGGAGTTGAGAGGAAGAGAAGAAGAAGAAGAGGAGGAGGAGGAGGAGGAGGAGATTGGATTTATACCCCACCCTTCACTACCCGAAGGAGTCTCAGAGTGGCTTACGATTGCCTTTCCCTTCCCTTCAGAGGACACAACAGACACCCTATGAGGTAGGTGGGGCTGAGAGGGCTCTTTCGAGGACTGCCCTTGAGAGAACAGATCTAAAAGAACTTGTAACTGACCGAAGAAGAAGAGTTGGATTTATAACCCTGCCCTTACTTGGGAGTCTCAGAGCAGCTTCCAATCTCCTTCCCCTCCCCCTCCCCACAACAGACACCCTGGGAGGTAGGTGGGGCTGAGAGAGCTCTCCTGAGAACTGCCCTTGAGAGGACAGCTCTGAGAGAACTTGTGACTGACCCAAGGCCACCCAGCAGCTGCGCGTGGAAGAGAGGAGGATCAAACCCGGTTCTCCCCGATTAGAGTCCACGCTCCTAACCGCTACACCAAACTGGCTCTCAAGAGGGAGATGAAAGCAACGGAAATGTCTTTCAGTGGTTCTCCCTGTTGAGAGCCTGGCTCCCTCTGCGTAGCTAGATCCGCTCCCTGGCACCCGCTCTCTTCCTTTCCCTTCCCACTCAATTAGCTGCTGCTCATTTGCTAGTCTGTTTGTCGGGGAACTTTGCTCCCTTTGCCCCTACTATGCCTGGCTGCCTCTGGAAGGTGGTGCTTCTCCGCCCGCCCCCCCATGCCTATAGCAAAGCAGTCCACGTATTCCCACATAAACAAGAGCACCCGGGGGTACAGAAGCTGCTGATTCACGACCATTAAAGCCCATGCTTCAAAAGGGGTTCCTGTCTCCTGCTGGGAAGCAGAACGTTAACAGGAATATGGTTTTTTTTTCAAGTCCCTTCCATGTTGCGTCTCCGAAACTGAAATACATTTGTCTTCTTCAGAAGTTCAAGAACCTAAAGAGGTAAATTAAACAGAGCAGGAGGCCAACAGTTGAAACATAATATATATAATATATAAAAATACCTGTGTTTATTTGTAAAGAATTTTTAAAAAAACATAAAAAGATAGAAGGGGAAGGTTTCCCTTGCTCGAAAGCCAGTCAAATCCGACTCTGGGGGGTGGGGCTCATCTCTGTTTCCAAGCTGAAGAGCCAGCGCACAAGATGTAGATAGGAACTCTCAGTCTGGGGCAGGAGATGCTCTGCATTCTTGGTGCTTGACAGGGAGGCAACAGTGGGAGGGCTTCTAGTGTCCTCTGGCCCCACTGCTGGACCTCCGGAGGGCACCTGGTGTTTTTGGTCACTGTGTGATGGACTGTGGGACTGGATGGGCCACTGGCCTGATCCAACATTGGCTCCTCTTATGTTCTTAAGACTTCTCCGTGGTCATGTGGCCGGCATGACTAGATGCTAAAGTGCACGGAACACTGTTACCTTCCCACCAAAGAGGTACCTATTTCTCCACTTGCAATTCCAAAATCATACACACAAGGGCCAATGGCCTTGACCCGGCGCGTTTCGGCCTGTTTAGGCCTTCTTCGGAGGGAAACACAATGAGGAACAAATTGGCTTATACCATAATACTTTAGAAGTTCATCGTGCATTGCCTGACATCACTGCCCCACATTTTGGTTAGGAAAGCTGTAGACACTGTGTGACACAGCCCAGAAAAAAGTAAAGCCTTTTAAAGTCCCGTTGTTGTCGACGGGAGAGATTTACAGCGTGTATTTTAATCTCCCACTGAAACCGAGGAGGCTGACAAAGTGTTTTAACTTTGGCCTGGATCTCCCCCTCCAGATTTCATTCTTCACCTCCAGAACCCGCAATGGGACTGCTCTAAATTTGCCGAAACACGCATTCATCCGTCAGGAGCTTGAATTTTCACGACTTCCACTGGGACTGTCAACCTGCTGAGATGTTTGCGGCAATGCCGCTTGCTTGATATTCATCCATCAGTGCGGAACAAGAACAGAGCCGCGGCTCCTTTTCATATCTGGAACGCAACCTGCGGGGGAGAGCCAGCACAGGGGCTGAGCGTTCTTGGCCATTTGCAAGCACAATCCAAAACCAGGGAGCAGACTGCAAAGGAGCCGTGCCAAGAGGGGAAGCTGGACAGGGTTACTGGCCTAGCAAGAATGGGATTGGAGACAGGGCTTGGAAAATGCCATCGCAGCACAGCTCTGCGTACAATAGCTTCAGAGGTTAATTTCTGACCAACTACGACGCTACCTACATGTAGAGCAAATTTAGACTCCAGTGGCACCGTTAAGACCAACAAAGGTTTATGAGCTTTTGTGTGCAAGGCACACTTTTTCAAATACACTGAAGAGAAGACGAGGGAAGAGATTGTATTTTTACCCCACCCTTCACTACCCGAAGGAGTCTCAGAGCGGTTTACAAACTCCTGTCCCTCCTCCTCCCCACAACAGACACCCTGGGAGGTAGGTGGGGCTGAGAGAGCTCTGACAGAAACGGCTGTTTTTCAAGGACAGCTGTGCCAGAACTACTGCTTGCCCAACGTCATCCAGCAGGTGCAAGTGGGGGAGCAGAGAATCAAACCCGGTTCTCCCAGATTAGAGTCTGTGCACTTAACCGCTACACCAAGCTGGCTCTTGGAATGGAATACAATACTCCCTCTAAGCTGTGGAGCCTTGTGAGCAAAAATTCTTCTTTGTGAGCTACCGGCATGAAAGTTGCCAGCGACTGATTTGGCTGCGGCATACATTAGATGCTCTGGAGCCATCCTTCCTGAGCAAAGACAAAGATGTGTGAGCTGGAGGCTAAAAGCCTGTGAGCTAGCTCACACTAACTCAGCTTAGAGGGAACATTGAATGGAAGGTAAGAGTTCGGATTTATAGCCAGAGAATGAACAGCAAATTAACATGTAACATGATGATGTTCAAAAAATGCAAAGTGACACGAAATAACAAGGTTATAAGGTTGACCACTGTAAAGCCATAAATAGCGAATCTAGCAGATAAATGTCTAAGGGTGTCTTTTCTAATTGTGGGAAGTGATCTGGAAACTTAGCTAACCATTTGGGAGATGTAGCTAAGGACTGACAAATATCGACATGCGATCCTCCTATACGAATACCAATAAGCCAATCGTTTAAAAAATAAAAACACAACTTACCGTATTTTTCGCTCCATAAGACGCACTTTTCCTCCCCAAAAAAGTGGGGGGGGGAAGTGTGTGCGTCTTATGGAGCAAATATGGAGCTTTTCTTACCTGTAACAGGGCTCTTTCTTCAGCAGGAAGGCAGGGGAACTCCATTCAGGCTGGCATCCCAGCCTTCCCCACCCCTCCCTGCTGGGCCTGAGCTGTTATGACTTAAAAGGGAAACGGCAGGAAAAACCCCACCAGGCTAAGTACTCTTTCCCTTTAAGTGCTTTCCCCCTTTAAGACAGCCAGCAGCAGAAAGCCCCGCCCACAGATTAAGCTCCCTGGCTACTTTGCACAGAAAGGCCTGGCTTTGCATGGCATGCCGACATCTCTCTTCTTTCCTTTCTCTATCTTTCTTCCTTCCTTCCTTTCCTTTTTTCTGTCTGTCTGTCTGTCTTTTTGTCTCTCTCTCTGTCCCCACCTTTCTTTCTTCCTTTCTCTTTCTCTCTCTCTCTCCTCCTCCTCCCTTTATCTCTCTCTCTCTCTTTCTTTCTTTCTGTTTCATTTTTTCCTGTTTTCCTCCTCTAAAAACAAGGTGCGTCTTATGATCAGGTGCGTCTTATGGAGCGAAAAATACGGTAATGTCGTTTCTGTATTGCCCGGGCCATTTGAGCAATTCTATACTGGAATTTCCCATTCCCAATGCAGGAGAAATTGGCAGGAAGAAAGTTTGAGCTCTAAGATGTGTTCCCTAAGATCTGGAAACTTAGGTAACCATTCGGGACACGTAGTTCAGGACTGACAAATACACAACCTGAAGATTTGTTCTTACTACAGAAACAAATGTCTTACTATGGAAACAAATCAAAAGATCTGTTCTTACTACAGAAACCTCCCTCCCTTTACTGCTGTCACTGGACTGGCCCCAGGTAGTTTGATATCTTTACCAGAGTAAGGGGGGGGTGGAACTTCTTCACTGTTTCTTTCAGAATTCCTTCCGGGAATTGCCTTCTTTAGTCCTATACAAGTCAAGGGAATGGAGAAATTTACTAGACCGGTTTCAAGCGGGATGCAGTCTGATCAGTTTCATGCTTAAACCAGATGTATTTATGCAGAGAATTTCTTCCCCGACTCTCCTAACGTGGTATTTACAGTAACACTCAGGCCTTTTGGAATGAGGCGTTCCAAGTCTGGGTTCCACACAGGAATGTCAGGCTTTTTAAAATCTTACTAAAATGCTATACGAGATCTGATGGTGGTGGGGATAGAAAGTGCTGTCGAGTAACAGCTGACCTATGGTGAGCCCATAGGGTTTTCAAGGCAAGAGACGGGCAGAGGCGGTTTGCCATTGCTTGCCTCTGTGGAAAAACCCTGGTATTCCTTAGACGTCTCCCATCCAAGTGCTTGCCAAGACCGACCCTGTTAGCATCTGAAATCTGACGAGATTGGGCTAGACTGGGCTATCCGGGTCAGGACAGCCTTCCAAGTACCAGCATTTAAAACAAACAAACAAACCCCGCCAAGATAGCGTTTCTTTGTGCAAAAGTGTGATACAATTTTTTTTTTTAAGTTAGCACATGGGGATGGTCGAAATGTAGCATTCTTTGTCATGAGTGCTAGACAATAGGTGCCTGCATCAAACATACGAAGACGCATCAACATTGGCCTATATCCAAACCAAATGCTCCCTCTAAGCTGTGGAGTCTTGCAAGCAAAAATTCCACTTTGTGAGCGACGGGCATTAGAGTTGTGAGTGAGTGATTTGGCTACAGCATAAACTAGTTTGCTCTGGAGCCATCCTTCCAATTCGATTTATTACAATCAAAAATCAGCAAACACCTTAAAATGTTACATACAGAGAACAATGAAATATGGCCAGACAATTGGTACAAGTAAAAAATTTTAGTTAAGACAATGCAGATTTTAAAATTTCCTACTAATTAATAACCTTCTGCCTGGTTAGGATAGCCACAGCAGATAATCTTGCTACCTTAAGAGTAGTTTCATTGCAAATATCAGCTAAAAGAAGAGTAGAAGAAAACTGATTAGACCTGCCCGGGTAGGCGACGATTATTGGTGTAATATATTTAAAACAACTCTCGTGATAAAATCGACAAGATAAAAGGACGTGCTCAATTGTTTCAACCTGTCCAGAATTACGAGGAGGGAGTCGGCTTGTGTATGGGGTATGAGAATATCTCCCTTGCAGAAGGGCAGATGGGAGAACATTTAATTGTGCGTCTTCCCTGAGCTAAGACAAAACTAAAAAACTGTGAGCTAGCTCACACTAACTCAGCTGAGAGGGGACACCGATCCAAACTCCTCTGGTCAGCCAAGTTGAAAGCTGCCCTCTGATGAAAGCGATTCCCCCCGTGGAAGAGCGACTTGTTGCAGGAAGGCTCTAAGCATGGCTTAAAAGAACGGAAGATTTCGGCCACCTACTGCAGCCATGCTGATGATGTTGCAAGGAAAAAGAATCCATCCAAAGAACAACCTTGTTATTATCGTGCCTGAGGCGTCTCCACACACCCTCTCTGTATCCCATTAGCCACTGACTGTATTATTTGGGACTGTGCTGAAGAGATTGTCCAAAAAGCTATTCAGGATTCCTAAATAAATGTATATGATATACACGCGGACGTTAATTCCCTACTAGGAATTAAAGAGGGATAAACATTGTTTGCCGTTTAATGGCACTCTCCGTTAGAAGTGTGGGTTGAAAATAATGTCTAATTGTGCTCTTGAAACCTGGGGTTTTTACTTTTACAAGGAGGAAGAGGAGGTGGGGGATTGATCTGAGACTGTTTTCAGCCATCGTATTTGTAATATTGCACACTAACACTTTTAAATGACTATGGATGTTGTCCTGAGACTGCTCCGGCAGGAAGGAAGGAAGGAAGGAAGGAAGGAAGGAAGGAAGGAAGGAAGGAAGGAAGGAAGGAAGGAAGGAAGGAAGGAAGGAGATTGGATTTATACCCCGCCCTTCACTACCCGGAGGAGTCTCTGAGCGCCTTACAATCTCCTTCCCCTTCCTCTCCCCACAACAAACACCCTGTGAGGTAGGCGGGGCTGAGAGAGCTCTTTTGAGGATTGCCCTTGAGAGAACGGCTCTGAAAGAACTTGCGACAGACCCAAGGTCACGCCAGCAGCTGCCTGTGGAGGAGGGTGGGGATCAAACCCGGTTCTCCCTGATTAGCGTCCATGCTCTTAACCGCTACACCAAACTGGCTCTCCGTGTACCATTGATAGCCCCGTAATATTTCCTCCCCTTGCGCTGCCATGCGGGGGAAAGAAAAGTGGCCCTCCGAAGCCTGAGGAACCGAAAGCAGAGGGTCTTCTGCTGCCTAACCATGAGAAATCCAGCTGTGTGCATCTGTTGACCGCAATGCTACATCGGGATGGGCAGACCCTGCACAAGAACGCAGTCCAGTGAGCAAAAAAGAGAATCACGGGGGGGAAAAGAGCTTTTAACTGTAAACAAGGGATACGCCGATAAAATAACAAAGCGTGGTTTTTGTTTTCCGCTTGCCAGCTCGCCTGAGTTCTGAAGCGTTATTTTATTTTAAACCCCTGAGATAACAAAGGGCTCAGTGCAGCTGTGAATACTTCCTAATGGCTGTGCTTGAACTTCAACCCTCAATACTTATCTGCCTCTCCTGCAGGAGAAACCGTATTCTAGGTGCATCGTCATAACTTTGGCATCTCTCTTCAGCATAAAGTAGAAAACATACCCAAGAATGGAAGTGCTGAAGAAACAAGGAGAGAAAGTAATAGATTTCCTTATTAGGTTGTCTCCTTTCGTAAAAGGCTGGGATATCAGACCAGGATGCACGAGACCCGGCTTCAGACCCCTTCCCTGCCATAAACTTTATGGGAACATATGGAGCTGCCATGAAGAACCAAATACCGGGTCCATCAAAGCCAGCCTTGTCTACTCAGGTTGGCAGCGGCTCTCCAGGGTCTCAGGCAGAGGTCTATTGCCTCGCCTGCTGCCTGATCCTTTCCACTGGAGATGCTGAAGATCGAACCTGGGATCTTCTGACTGCCAAATAGAGGCTCCACCACTGAGCCTCAGCCCCCTGGCTTTGAGCCGGTCACTCGTTATTCAGCCTAACCTACTTCACAGTAGAGAGTCCCTTAGACTGCAAGGAGATCAAATCAGTCAGTCCTAAAAAGAAATCAACCCTGACTGTTCCCTGGAAGGCCAGATCCTGAAGCTGCAGCTCAAGTACTTTGGCCACCCAATGAGAAGGGAGCACTCACTGGAGAAGGCCCTGATGATGCTGGGAAAGACTGAAGGTCAAAGAAGAAGGGGACGGCAAAGGATGAGATGGTTAGACAGTGTCATCGATGCAACAAACATGAAGCTGGGCAAACTCCAGAGCATGACAGGAAGGCCTGGTGGGATGTGGTCCATGGGGTTGTGAAGAGTCGGACTCGACTGTGCGACTGAACAACAACAACAACTTCACAGGGATCACCTGAGAACTAAATGGAAGATCCCTGTAGCTCCTTGGGAGCAAAGGCGGTATAATAACATATAGATAGATAACAAATGTTGCCCCACTTTGGTGCAGTGGTTAAGAGTGGTGGATTCTAATCTGGAGAACCGGGTTTGATACCCCCACTCCTCCACATAAAGCCAGCTGGGTGACCTTGGGTCAGTCACGGCTCTCTCAGCCTCCCCCCTCCCCCCCCCCCAAAAATAAACCTAGCTTTCCACAAAAAGAACTAAAGTTTCAGGCTGCCAGACAACCTTCAGATCTCCTGGCTACACCACACCCACTGCCATAAGATAATTAATGTTACAAGACCAGAGTTCCTATTTAAACTCCTCCCGGCCTATCAGCTGCTATAAACATAGCTCCCAATCACTGGAGAGAGGACGAGTACATCGATTATTTAAGCAAAATCCGGTTACTGAGAGTTTGTCCGAGCAACTGATCTACAAAAGGAACTGCCCGTCCAGTACGAGCAGTATGACGTCCATCAGTATCGGAGAAACCGACGACCAATTTCCAGATACGAATAAGCACGGCCGTGGTCTCACTATGAAGCGGCCTGCTCATTACTGGGGGAAAGAAGTCCTTGTTGTTATCAAACAGCACTGCGCTTTCAGATATATTACAGCGGCCATGGTTTACTGCGTACTCCGAGTGATTGATGCCGCTCCCCCTACTGTTACGCTGGCAGCTCCATTTGAAAACGCTGCTCTGAGCAATGAGCAAATTAGCAAGGAAGTGTGTTGTTTCCCCCCCCCCCATCCCCATCAAAGGGCAACATATCGAACAGATGGTGGATAAGGTGACAATGACAGAGATGCATTTTTAATGACCCGGGGATTATTTCAGTCCAGAAACAGAGAAGGGCTTCAGCTCTGCCAACTTTGCTTGTTCCCCCTCTGCCATCTCCACCCGGGCGTTCTGCTGTCTCACTGCAGTCCGGGATTCTTGGCCCTTGTGTACTAGCTAGGAGTGAGCAGATTCCCCCCCGCCTTTAATTCTTTTACCTGTCCTGAAATTTCTCTCCATCCCAAATTCAACTTCTCCTAAAGTACAGTTTAACTAAGAGAGTTTCTAAACCTTGGCATTCTATAGGGTTGCCATTCCCCCAATGGGGGTGGGGGTTTACCTGCTTTTGGGGCCCCTGATCCACCACCGCTGAGCTGGCCAGCAGGAAAAATCCCATCCCCAAAGAGCCCCTTCTGCACCAACGTGTCCAGCATAATGACATGACTTGGAGGCGACGTCATTGCTCAGGGCATAAGAACATAATAACATAAGAGAAACCAATGTTGGATCAGGCCAATGGCCCATCCAGTCCAACACACTGTTACACAGTGGCCAAAAATACCAGGTGCCATCAGGAGGTACAGCAGTGGGGCCAGGACACTAGAAGCCCCCCACTGTTGGCCCCCCCCCAGCAAGAATACAGAGCATCACTTGCCCCAGTCATAAGAACATAAGAGAAGCTGATGTTGAATCAGGCCAATGGCCCATCCAGTCCAACACTCTGTCACATAGTGACCAAAAACACCAGGTGCCATGAGGAGGTACAGCAGTGGGGCCAGGACACTAGAAGTCCTCCCACTGTTGCCCCCCACCAGCCAAGAATACAGAGCATCACTTGCCCCAGTCATAAGAACATCAGAGAAGCCAATGTTGGATCAGGCCAATGGCCCATCCAGTCCAACACTCTGTGTCACACAGTGGCCAAAAACACCAGGTGCCCTCAGGAGGTCCAGCAGTGGGGCCAGGACACTAGAAGCCCTCCCACTGTTACCCCCCCCCCAGCCCCAAGAATACAGAGCATCACTTGCCCCAGACTGAGAGTCCCTATCTATACCTTGTGGCTAATAGCCACTGATGGACCTCTTCTCCATAGGTATATCTAATTTAAAGGACTTTGTCACATAATGCATTTCCAATCTACTTTCAATGCCCTTTAGCAATCGTTTGCAAGTGGATTTTGTTGTTTCGCAGAGGAAAAACAGGTTGCAAAATGCATTGAAACCTAATTTATTCCAGCAAACACCTTTGTGAGTCAGAGTTTGCTTCATCAGAAGCACTGGAGTGTTTGTCCATTAGGGTAGAGTAGATAAGAGCCATACGAAAAACCCTACCTACCTAATGGATGAACACTTCATGCAGCTAATGAGGTGAGCTCTGACTCACGGAAGCATCTGACGGAATACATTTTATTGCACTGCTTATAAAATCCAGAAGTATGTCTCAGGACAAGGGAGACTTCCAACTACCATGATTCCTTTTATGATCTTCTAGAGAATGAGGCAGGCCAATGGAAGGTCCATGGCAACTCTTTCAAAGTTTAGCTAGAAGAAGAGAAGAGATTGGATTCATACCCCGCCCTTCACTCCCCAAGGGAGTCTCAGAGTGGCTTACAAACTCCTTTCCCTTCCCCTCCCCACAACAGACACCCTGTGAGGTAGGTGGGGCTGAGAGAGCTTTTTCCCAAGCTGTCCTTGAGGGAACAGCTGGTACAGAGCTATGGCTTGCCCAAGGTCATTCAGTCAGGTGCAAGCAGAGGAGTGGGGAATCAAACCCAGTTCTCCCAGATTAGAGTCCGCGCACTTAACCACTACACCAAACTGGCTCTAGTTAGGGCATGCGACAACGTCTTTGCATGGTTTCGCTCAAAAGAAACACAAAATGTCTCCGGGGATATGAGATTTTAAATGCTACGTATCTTTGGAATGTTGGCCCTAATGCCTGAGTGTGTGTGTTCCATAATTGTAATGTCATTGCTGCTAGAGGGTAACAGCTTTGTTACGAAGCCAGACACAATGACGGACAAGACATTCCCATTCAGAAATGACTAGCATTCTCAGGAAGTGACAACAATCACTATTACCATACACTCTGTGATCTGATGTGTCAGGCCTTCAGATTAGCAACAGATATGCTAGAAGGGCTAACCCTCTGCTTGAAAAGCTTGCCCAGCTTTTTGCAAAGGAGCCCAAATCAGAGGACAACTTGCCACCCAACTGGTATCATCCCATGCAGGACTGGCAGAATGAGAGAGATACATTGCAGACAGGTCATTTCGAGCCGGAATGCACACGCTCCAGGAGTAACAAGCCCAGGAGCGGGCACATATGGTGATGTGCTGTGGGAAAAAGCAAAAGCATACTAACTTGATCTGTATTTCCATGCTTGTTGTAGGGTAGCTTCCCTGCAAGAGCAAAGGAAGCCTAAAGTGTCTTTAGCCAAAGTGTAAAGCTGGCTCGCCAGCTCTGAGTTGGGAAATACCTGGAGATCTTTGGGGTGGAGCCTGAGTGGTGGGTGTAGCCTTCTGACACACTTCCGGTGATGTCAGAGGGTGTGGCATATGCAAATAAGTTATGCTAATGAGTTGTGCTAATGAGCTCCTGCACCTCTTTTTCTACGAAATGACCCCTGGATATATTGTGAAGGCATAAAGCAGGTCTAGTAATCACATCCCTATAACGAGAAGCTATAATGGCTCCAATGCGTTGTGTCGTATTGGACAATTTGGCATAAAAAAATTTTCCTGTGCTCACCGCATCCTGACCTGGGTTCGAATACTGAATCTGCCATAGAAGCTTGATGGGTGATCTTGGGTTCTCAGCCCAAACTACCGCTCAGAGTTGTTATGAGGAGAACATGGACAACGAGAGGAGAACAACAGAAGTCACTTTGGGTTCCCGTTGGAGAGAAAGGTGGGGTATAATTGAAGTAAATACATACTAATAAATAAAGGCCCTGCCCAATATCATCAGATCTGGGATGCTAAGCAGGATCGTCCCTGGTTAGTATTGGGATGGAAGTCCAGGGTCACTATGCAAAGGGAGGCAACGGCAAACCACCTCTGCTCGGCTCTTGCCTTGAAAACCCGACCGGGTCGTCCTAAGTGGGCTGAGACTTTACAGCGCTTTCCATCAGCACCACACTCAATGGATCCTCCTGCTGCCAAGCTAGATCTTCTCCATCGGGAGACAGCTTGCTTCCAAATACTAGACTGCGTACTGAAAGCACTGCACACTTTGGGACCGTGCCGAATGACCCAGACACTCAAGTGCAACGTCTAAGAATATTTACACAGATTCCAGGGAAGAAGTCTCCGCCCAGAGGTTCCTCTTCCTAAAATCAAAGCATGCATGACCTCTCTCGGTCAAATCTCTACAGCTTCCTGATTAGCTAAAATAATAAAGAGGGGCGTGCAAGTGAAAATTTACTCACTGTGATCCAACACAAAGCATGTCCTGTCCAGATCTGTAGCAAAGGAGGCATATCTGCTTGGACTCTTGGGGAAGGAGAAATCCCGTTCCTTTGCTAGTCCGTACTACTGCCATCCACCCACCCCTTTCTGGGCTTGCTCTGGTTACCACCCTCAGCTGTACTGTCTTTGCTCCCTTCACACACACTCGGTTCCCTGGTTGCTCCCATTCAGACTTTGTGGTTCCCTGCTTTGTCCTTCTGTTTGCCATCCTCAGCTTTCTCCCGTCCAGCTCCGCTTTCTCTCTCTTTGGCCCCATTATTTTGTGGTAGGGTAGCCAGCTCTCGGTTGGGAAATCCTGGAGGTTTTGGGGGTGGGGCTTGAGGAGGGTGGAGTTTGGGGAGGGGAGAGACTTCAATGGGGTACAACGCCATGTAAGACGGAGCTCTTCCACCAGGCCTATGAATAGTGGGGCCGCTGCCTTTTCTACCCACCCCTCGTTGTCGGCAACCACCAATGACCGGTCATATGCACCGCCCAGTCGCTGGCGATACTGCACGCCCAACATCAGTCTGCGATACTGTACGCCATTAAATTGTATTGAGCACTTTATCAATTGTACTGTTGGTATCGTATTGTTTTAATGATGAAAGTCTATAATTGTATTGTTTTGATGATGAGAGCTTATAATGTTTTTAATTGTTCATTGATAATTTGAATCTGGTTTACCAGGCCTTGTAAGCCGCTCTGAGCCTGCTGTGCGGGGAGAGCGGCCTAGAAATTGAATTAAATAAGTAAGTAAATAAATAGTGTCCACCTTCCAAAGGGGCCATTTTCTCCAGGGGAACTGATCTCTCTCACCTGCAGATCCCTTGTAATTCCTGGAGATCTCCAGCCACCACCTGGAGGCTGGCAACCCAGTCCTATGGACTCTGGGCCACCTTGCTAGTTTCCCCTCGCCGCCATCCAGCCAGGTGTTGTGTGGTGAAGCCTAGGTGTGTGGCGAGGAAGGGGAGCAGTCAAGAGCGGAGACAAAAAAAGAAAAATAAGCAGTTTCACTTTCTAAAGGTTGTGGTCACTTCAGAAACCCCCCCAAACCCCTGAATTTATTTATTTATTGCTGATGTCCATGTACAGACAGACTACATGAAACCTTCTGGGGTTTTCTTTTCTTAACTTTTCAAATGTGTGTTATTTTTTCTCAGACTTTAGGTTCCCCCACCACCACCACCTAGGGAATGGCATCCCTACTATCCACCGGAATCGCTCTTCCAGGAGAGCCAGTTTGGTGTAGTGGTTAAATGTGTGGACTCTAATCTGGGAGAACCGGGTTTGATTCCCCACTCCTCCACTTGCACCTGGCTGGATGACCTTGGGCAAGCCATAGCTCTGTACCAGCTGTTCTCTCAAGGACAGCTTGGGAAAGAGCTCTCTCAGCCCCACCTACCTCACAGGGTGTCTGTTGTGGGGAGGGGAAGGGAAAGGAGTTTGTAAACTGCTCTGAGACTCCAACTGAGTGGAGGGCGGGATATAAATCCAATCTCTTCTTCTTCTTCCACTGGGTTAGTAATGTAAGCCAATAGTAGCAAGCTAAACGATGCCCTTGCAATCACTTTGTATCAAGAGGCAAACTTTGGTTCTGGTAATGCTAATGATTAAATATACTCAGGGGTCCGTTGGGGCCGGAGTGAGGCGGAGCAAAGCTTCGCCAGCTCAGGAGTGGCCACTAGGGCAGCCATGGGCTGAATCAGATTCTCTGATCTGATTCAGCCTGCTGCCGAATTGCCGCCGAAATTCGGTGGCAACTTTAAAAGCGACTGGAGGGGAGGGGGGTTGAGGAAGAGGCTCCAAACTTGCAGGGTAACTGCTGGGTCCTCTCCCCCAAATACCCACCAAGTTTCAAGAAGATTGGACCAGGGGGTCCAATTCTACGGGCCCCCAAACAGATTGCCCCCCTTCCCTCCATTGTTCTCTATGGTAGAAAAAAAGGTAACATTTTTTCCCTCCATAGAGAACAATGGAGGGGATGGGACAATTTGTTTGGGGGCCCATAGAATTGGACCCCCTGGTCCAATCTTCTTGAAACTTGGTGGGTATTTCGAGGAGAGGCCCCAGCAGCTACCCTGCAAGTTTGGAGCCTCTCCCTCAAATCCCCTTTCCTCCAGCCCCGCATATACCCTATGAGTTTTTGCCATTGATTTCAATGGCCCATAGGGTATAATGGGGCTGAAACTGACATTCCCTTTCTGACACACTTCCAGTGATGTCAAGGGACGTGGCATATGCTAATGAGTTATGCTAATGAGCTCCTGCAGCTCTTTTTCTACGAAAGGACCCCTGAATATACTTAGCTGGAACACAGGCCCTCGGGGAGAAATCCTGGACCTTACTGCTAGAAAAGTGTTCTTACGGCTGCCGTCTCAGTACACCTGGACCTCCGTCATTTATATCAAATTAATTAGACATTCAGTTCAGGACTACGAGCTGGTGATTAAACAGTTAAAAGCCCAGGAAGGACTGAAAAGTTGTTAAAGAAATTACCTTAATGCCAAGTATTAGTATTATTACTATTACAGTTTAATTTCCCCGGCTCCTGCCTGATGCCTTTCTTTGCTCCTGTCAGACATTCTGTTATGACTGCAGGGGAAAGACGATTGCTCCTTGCCAGCTCGTTTTCAGTTCCTTTAATAGCACTCAAATTGCACACAGTGGGTGGGTGGGTATTTCTGTTTCACACACTCCTTTCCCAACAACCCTTTTGTGTTGGGAATATCTCGCAAATCACAATCCCCACATCCCTTGAAATCACACATTTTGCATGCAGTGGGCCACCCTGGCGGACGGAGGGAGGGACGGAAGCAGGAGTGGGGGGGGAGGCGGTGGCAGCGGTGGGGACATGGTCCCACGGGTGCGTGCACTTTGCGCGCGCGCACAGAACAACCCCCCCCCCTGGATTTTCCAAACTCAACGCCCCTGGGTGTGGAAGCAAGGGTTTCCATGTTATCAGAGACTCGGATAGCACAGAAAGTGATTCTGAATCATAGCCTGATGGATAATGCAGCCCTTCTCAGAGCGAGATGATCGGTTCTTCAGAACTAGGCATCTTGCGCCAGGCTTGTGCTGGAACAGCAGGAGGGGGTGGGCGGAGTCTTCTTGAGCGCATTCTGCAAGGAAGGTGGCTGCCCAGGTGCTTTGCTGTTCTTAGCCAGATAAGGGCACTAGGGCACCCATTTTACCACACCTCCATCTGGGAAGAATGTCTGCTGGGGGGGGGCGGAGTCAGGGGTTGAGAGACCAGGGGCCATGGTAGGCCTGTTGGTGCTTGTGTGAGGCAGCAAACTCTTTTCCAAAGATAGGACAGACAATAGAAGAAGGAGAGAAGAAGAGATCTGATTTATACCCTGCCCTCCGCTCAGCGTCTCAGAGCAGCTTATGATCTCCTTTCCCTTCCCCTCCCCACAGCAGACCCCTGTGAGGTAGGCGGGGCTGAGAGAGCTCTTTTGGGAACTGGTCTTTCAAGAACAGCTCTGACAGAACTATGGCTTGCCGAAGGTCATCCAGCAGCAGCCAGTGAAGGAGTGGGGAATCAAACCTGGTTCTCCCTAATTAGAGTCCACGCACAGGTGAGGCTGAGAGAGCTCTTCTGACTGCTTTTGTTTGCAATCCGTCGTTCAAGCCTTCTTTACAACACCCCTCCCAGCTTCTGACTGTCATATAAAGACTCAGAGATCTCCATTTCTATTCCTGCCTGATGAGAAGGGAGTGTTGACTCTTGAAAGGTTCTATCCTGAAATTCTTGTTGGTTTCTAAGGTGCTGCTGGACTTCCATCTTAGCGCCCTGCCCAATGCTCCCTCTAAACTGTGGAGTCTTGTGAGCAAGAATTCTATTTTGTGAGCTACTGGCATAAAAGTTGTGAGCGAGCGATTTGGCTGTTGCATCAATTAGTTGGCTCTGGAGCCATCCTTCCTGAGCTAAGGCAAAAATGTGTGAGCCGGGGGCTAAAAGACTGTGAGCTAGCTCATGCTAACTCAGCTTCGAGGGAACACTGGCTGTGAGGCAGAATGCTGGACTAAATGGACAACTGGCCTCATCCAACAGGGCTCACCTGATGTTCTTATGAAGTCCTCGGCCTCTATGCCTTGTTCTTGGCCCTTCAGAGGAACTGGTTGGTCACTGTGTGAGACAGGATGCTGGACCAGATGGACCACTGGTCTGATCCAGCAGGGCTCTTCTGATGTTCTTATGAAGGCCTCAACCTCTCTGCCCTGTTGTTGGCCCTCCAGAGGAACTGGTTGACCACATTGTGAGGTGGGATGCTGGATCAGATGGACCACTGGTCTGAACCAGCAGGGCTGTTCTGATGTCTGTATGTTCTGGGGGGGGGGGGGAGAGTTGGACAACACTCTGTATTGCCCGCTTCTTACTACTGGATGCGTGGAGGGAGGGAGAGGAGAGGAGTTGGTTATTGCTGAGTGGTGAGCACTCTGTATACCCTCACTTGGCATAAAAAGATTGCAGCATCAACAATAAAATAAAATAATCACTAGGAACCTGGAGAAGCATTATGCCCATCGTCTGCAACTGTTTCCATACATCTGCCTCTAGAACTTGACAGCACGTCCTTCATGAGACAGAAAACCAAGCCTAGGACCAATTAAACGTTAATCTATCCAGGGCAACGTTTACATACAATGAGATGGGACCACTTAATCCACGTTAGAAAAACATAAAACACCTGTAGATTTCTTCAAATTTGCATAAAACGCCACCTGGATCCAAAGACGGAAAACGGTGGCAGGATATTCACAAACAAACCATTTCAAATGCTAATAAAAGAAAACAGCAGAAGTTGTTTTGCAGTCTGAAGGCAATAAGCAGAACTTCAAGGATGTTGTTTTAAAACAATATTTCAGTTACATTTGATAACTTCTTCAGCAGCGCCAGAGTTTAATAAGAAGTTTGGGAAGATTCAGCAAAAATATACTTTCTAGTCCTTCCCTAATGTTCTCATTATTGGGGGCACTGTTTTCCTGGAGATTACACGAACAGTGAGCCTGTCTGTATGTTACAATGAAGGGTACAACAACCATAACAAAAGAGGCTCGGTATATTTATTATTTGTGGGCACAGAAAAAGGAGTGAGAGACACAGCCTTTGCCACCTGGACGCTTGACCGGGAGAATGTGCAGGAGAGTGCCAAATTCCATAGCTGCCCAGAACCCAAATTTCAGGGTCTCAGTATTTACCTCACTTTCCTATGCTTGAATCCCAGTAGCCGCCAGGGGTGGCTGGCACCCTCTGAGGCTGATACAATGAACAGACCCTATACAACTGACCTGTAACATTTCTGGCAGGGAAGGAAAGTCGGAAGAACCAGTTTTGTCAGAGAGCCAGTTTGGTGTAGTGGTTAGAAGCGTGGACTCTAATCTGGAAGAACCGGGTTTGAGTCCTCACTCCTCTACACGCAGCTGCTGGGGTGACCTTGGGTCAGTCACAAGTTCTGCCAGAGCTGTTCTCTCACGAGCAGTTCTCAAGAGAGCTCTCTCAGCCCCACCTAACTCACGGGGTGACTGTTGTCGGGAGGGGAAGGGGAAGGAGAGTGGAAGCCGCTCTGAGACTCCTTTGGGCAACAAAGGACAGGGTATAAATCCAATCTATTATTTTCTTCTTCTTCATCATCTTTGGGCCAGCTGTACGAGATCTGGTCTCAGTTTCTCGTCTTCCACTATGGCAGCTAGTCGGATCATGGCCAGAGGAACAGGCCAATCCGAAACAAGAGTTCTTTTCTTTTACACCATTGATGGAGGCCTGTGAATCCAGACCAGTCCAAGAGTTGGAGATATGCCCCCCCCCTCCACTTTGGTTTTCTGAAGTATATTTTCCTGTCTTTTCTTTGGTAAGCTGCTTTGACTCCCCAGTAGGGAGGAAATCAGTGAAATAAATAAACACATAAATCGAACTGAAAGCCAGGTTGTGCATTTGCAGAGCATGAAATCCATGCAGAAAAGGACGTGGCTTCCTGTTATCAACGTGGCTTCCTGTTTCGGAGCCGTGAATGGTGATTTCCCTTCATCTCGCCTGGGACTTCGATTATGGCCACACCCAAGCACTGAACGCCTGTCATTCCAACACTGTATTTGGATATTTATCTCTCAACTTGCAGTCTGTTTCTGCAGCAGGGACTTGAGGGGATTTGCTCTTGCGACCAGGCAAGAACGCCGGTGCCTGCAAATCCCGCCATCGCCGGAAGAAGAGGCCCTATTACCGAGTTAATGGACGGTATATACAGTTCCATCGTCCTCAGTTACCGATTCATATTACCCACTTCACTCTGTAATGAGGATCTGACTCTACTCGCATTTCTGTAACAGCCGCATCAGCGATGCAACTCATCCTGCCACGCACTAAAATGTGCCGCAGAAGCTGGGAAACATTACAAAAAAAGATGCCCTATAGCGCTGCTGCAGGGATATCAACTTTAAACACGAAGCTGATTGCCAATTAAAAATGATAACATAAATACTTTCAGTTTCTTAAATAAACTTTGGAAGTGTTAAAAAGGCTGGTTTTATTCTTCCTGTCACGGTTATTACAAAAAACCCATTATCTCTTACTTAAGTAAGATAAAAACAGAGTTACGCTAAAAAAAAAAAAATTGTTCCAGCAAGCATCCATTAGAAGCCAGCCAAACTTTTTATTCTGATTGGGAGCAGCGGAGAAGGCCCATTTCCAATGCTCCGATGATGCGCGGCCTTCTGATCTGCCATTTTGTGGTGTGCTCTGAGGAGACTGATCAGGCTCAACTTTACTGTTCTGACCAGCTCCCTCAATACTCTTACTCGTCTCTTCGGGGTTTGTTTTAAATTGCTTTATACGTAAGTTGAGGACTACTGCTAGATATCTTGGTCCTTGTTTTTAAGAGTCAGGCACTCAGGCTTTTTGGTTCAAAACACAACAGTACTTTATTTCCAGAACAGGGGATGGAGGATGTATATACGGTGGACACTTGGTTTCTGTATAGGCTGGCACGTTTGGCTTAGATGACACTTAGGCAGTTTGCTGTATTGTTTGCTGTTTCCTTAACTGTACATAAGCTCACTCAACACCTTCCTCAGTACACTCTCCTGTCCTGCTTAGGGGTTAGCCTTTTGGCTTTGGCTTCCTGGCCCTTAAGTCCCAACTGGCCACCAACCAGCTGTCCGGACTCTGCCAGTCTTTGCCTCAGCCCTCCCTTAACCTCCTATCTCAGGTTCCTCAGGAGTGATGTATTTTAGGTTTGTGACTGCTTATGTGTTCCGATTTTACTAGACTGGGCACTGTCCCATGAACCAGACTATCCAGCACCCAGTTGTCCGCTTTAACTGGTATTTTTGGCTGCTCACACAGAGCTACAGAGAGAGACACTCAGAATTCCTCACAGAGCTACCAAGAGACTGTTCCCTCACAGGTTCTACTGGCGTCAAAGGTGTGAGCAGGCGATTTGGCTGCTGCATAAATCAGTTTGCTCTGGAGCCCTTCTCCATGAGCTAAGACAAAAAGGTGTGAGCCGGAGGCTAAAAAACTGTGAGCTAACTCACACTAACTCAGCATAGGGGGAACACCGCGGGCCGTTTTCTATCCCCAGACACCAGAGAATCTTTTTTAAAAAGGTGCCAGGAATAGAATCTGGTTTCCTTCTTGTGCGCAAAGTGTAGTCTCCATGGCTCAGCCACAATCCTCCAAAAGGGCCACCAATCTGATATCCACAGCCCTCCTGACCACTGGAAAATAAGAAGGAACCACAAATAGGGGAGGAGGAGGAGGAGGAGAAGAGATTGGATTTATACCCTGCCCTTCACTACCAGAAGGAGTCTCAGAGCGGCTTACATTCTCCTTTCTCTTCCCCTCCCCACAACAGACACCCTGGGAGGTAAGTGGGGCTGAGAGAGCTCTGACAGAAACTGCTCTTTTTTCAAGAACAGCTGTGCCAGAACTACGGCTTGCCCAAAGGTCCTCCAGCAGGTGCAAGTGGAGGAGTGGGGAATCAAACCTGGTACTAAACTATTAACACATTTGCTTTAAAAAAAATGAATGCTGGGATTTCCTTCAGAACTCAAGGCTGTTCACGGGTGCACTGAAACACCAGACAGAAGTAATGCAATCCTTCCTGTCCAAGGATTCAAAACTAGAGCATTATACAAAATGGGACACTGTAGTTAGAGAGAGGCATCTGGAGATGCACGAGGCAGATGTGGCCATCATCAGTTCCCCTGGTGGCCTCTGGCATAGCCCTTCATCCCAAGGACACGCTTAGATACCTCTGCTGCTTTCTCCTGAATGAACTGAGACAGAAGGGACGGGCTCTTTAATAGGTAACAGCCTGTTTACAGAATGGCTGCCTCAGCCACCTCCCAAAGACACCCACGGCTGTAGGGCTCCACCCTTTCTCAGTCACTGATTCATCCACTTGGTGATTTTGCCTCGTCTCACCAACCATTTTGAAAATAAACACAAAATGGCCTCTGACTGAGTCAGGCCCTTGGTCTGTCGGGGTCAGTTTTGCCTACTTTGGCCGGCAGCAGCTTTGTAGATTCTCAGGTTTTCCACATCACTGACTACCACATCGCGTTTTAACTGGAGATGGTGAGGGTTGAACTGGGAACCTTCCACCATGCAAAGCAGATCCTCAACCAGGCCCACAGCCCCAATTTTGATTTTCATGAGTTGGTTTTCTAGAAAACACTTTAGTTGGGCAGTTCCCCATATCCTGGCAGGATTCACTATGATTTAGCATAGGATGTGTGTCTGGGGATTTAAATTACATATACTGGGCATCCAGTGAAGCAGACGGGCAGTAGAGTTAGGATGGACAAAAGGAAATACTACTTTACAAAGAGTGATTAAAATGCGGAATTTGCTGCCAGAGGATGTAGTGATGGGCGTGGGAATGAACAGCTTTAAAAAGGGATTAGATAGATTCATGGAAGATAAATCTATCAGTGGCTACTTGCCATGGTGACTGAGGGGAACATCCACATTCAGAGGCACCAATCCTCTGAGTCCCAAAGCCAGGAGGCAACATCATGGGAAGGTCTCGGCCTCTCTGCCGTTGCTGGCCCTCCAAAGGAACTGTTTGGCCACTGTGTGAGACAGGATGCTGGACTAGATGGACGCTGACTGGTCTGATCCAGCAGGGCTCTTCTGATGTTCTTATGTTCCGTGGGGGGAGAGTTGGCCACTCTGTATTGCCTGGTTCTTACTGCTGGATGTGTGGAGGGAGAGGAGAGGAGATGGTTATTGCTCAGTTGTGAGCACTCTACATATCAGAGGTTTCAAAGTCATTTGTTATGAGGGCCGTATCTGACATAAATGTGACTTTGTCGGGCTGGGCCATAATGCCAGGTACTGGAGATATAAGCTGTAGACAGGACAACAGCTCGTAGCTCTGAGTCGGTGTATCCTCACTGCAAGGCCCCATGGACTGGGAGGGGATTTAGAGGAAAACCCACATGGGTGGACTGAAGAGCCAGCGGTGCAGCACTGGGTAGACGCTCCCGCACTGCTTGACTGCTGCAGACAAGGTTGTTCAGCCATGCTGAAGCCAGAATCGGAGTGGTTCCCTCCACTCCCCTCTCCGAGCAGCCTTCTGTTCCATCCCTTGCACCAGTTGCTTGTGGGTCACTTAAGAGCCCTGGATGGGCCTCTTCTGGCCCCTGGGCCTTATGTTTGACACCCCTGCTGTATACCTTCACTGGGCATTAAGAGATCGCAGTTCAGTCTACTACATTATATATAATGTAGAGGCAGTGGCTCAGTGGCAGAGCCTCTGTTTGGGATGCAGAATGTCCCAATTCAGTCCCTGGCATCTCAAGAAAGGGTCAGGTTATTGGTGATGTGAAGGACCTCAGCCTGAGATGCCGGAGAGAGAAGAAGAGGAGAGGAAAGGAGAGGAGATTGGATTTATATCCCACCCTTCACACAAGAGTCTCAGAGTGGCTTACAAACTCTTTTCCCTTTCCCTCCCCACAACAGACACCCTGGGAGGTAGGTGGGGCTGAGAGAGCTCTTTCCAGAACTGTCCTTGAGAGAACAGCTCTGACAGAACTATGGCTTGCCCAAGGTCACCCAGCAGCTGCAAGTGGAGGAGTGGGGAACCAAACCTATTTCTCCCAGATTAGAGTCCGCACACTTAACCACTACACCGAACTGGCTCTCAGAGAGCCGCTGCCGGTCTTAGTCGACAATACTGACTTTGATGGACTAGCGATCTGATAAGGTGGCTTCGATGATACGTATGATTTCAGATGTGACTCAGCAGAACATTTACATACCACAGCACACAAAAGGGAAAAACGAGCGTCCCCAAGTCCTCCAAAGGGATCACGCTGCTCTCATGCAGGCCACTCAAAAAGCCTGCAACTCAGTACTCGCTTTTCACAATGGAAATTAAACCATTTTATCAGCACTCTGGAAACCGGCAGACTTCAACTGAATGTCCCCTTTAACTGCTACCTGGCACTTCCCAGTCAAACATCTTAACATGATCGTTTTCGTTGTTTGTCTTTTATTTCCCATTTGTTGGAGCCGCATCCGAAAGATTTTTTTTTTAAATGATGAATACTTCTCTCATTGTCTTCCATAAAAAGCTCGGCATTCTAATCAGCGGTGCAGTCTGTTTCAGGTTTAATACGCTCAGCAGAAAGAGCCAAACACAATCTGAGCCGCAAAGTATCGTTTCAAGTTGGAAGCCTGCTGCCCGTGTTAAACTGAACAGGGGGAGAGGATCTGCGGTTCTTACGCAGCTGACTAAATGCACAAGGAGCGCTTGTACAGTTCAGGGTAAATACCCCTAGCTAGCCAGGATGAAGAAGAAGAAGAAGAGGAAGAGGAAGAAAAAAGAGGAAGAAGAAGAGGAGGAGGAGACTGGATTTATACCCTGCTCTTCACTACCCAAAGGAGTCTCAGAGTGGCTTACAAACTCCTTTCCCTTCCTCTCCCCACAACAGACACCTTGGGAGGTAGGTGGGGCTGAGAGAGCTCTGACAGAAACTGCCCTTTTTCAAGAACAGCTGTGCCAGAACTATGGCTTGCCCAAGGTCATCCAGCAGCTGCAAGTGGAGGAGTGGGGAATCGAACCCACTTCTCCTAGACTAGAGTCTGCACACTTAACCACTACACCAAACGGGCTCTTTTTAATATCTTGATAGAGCAGAAAAGGAGATAGTGGCACCTGCTCCCCCCCATACTTTTTTTCCAGTTTGCAAGCACGAGGGTCCTCGTTGCTAGTCTGTAGGTAGGTGGTTGTGGGGCTGAAAGAAGGGATGGCACAGTCACAAGCACCTGAGCACCCAAGGTGGCCGGCTCTGGGTTGGAAAGAGCCTGGAGATTTTGATGGTTGCACCTGAGGTAGACAGGGCCTGGGTGATGGTGGGTGATTGTGAGCTGCTCCGAGACTCCAAGTGAAGGGTGGGGTATAAATCTAACTCTTCTGGAGAGCCAGTTTGGTGTAGTGGTTATGTGCGCGGATCCTGATCTGGGAGAACTGGGTTTGATTTCCCCACTCCTCCACTTGCACCTGCTGGATGACCTTGGGCAAGCCGTAGTTCTGTCAGAGCTGTTCTCTCAAGAGCAGACCTTGAGAGAGCTCTCTCAGCCCCACCTACCTCACAGGGTGCCTGTTGTGGGGAGGGGAAGGGAAAGGAAAAGAGTGTATAAGTTGCTCTGAGACTCCAAGTGAAGGACAGGGTATAAATCCAATCTCTTCTTCAAGTATCAATTCTTTTTCTTCTTCTTCCTCTAATGCCACAGAGTCCACTTTCCAAAGTAGCCATTTTCTCCGGGTGAACTGATGTCTGTCGCCTGGAGATCAGTTGCAATCCCAGGATATCTCCAGCCACCACCTGCAGGTTGGCAACCCAACCCATCAGTGCATTTAAGGATGCTCCCCCCCGGTTGCTACACCGCAGCAGCTTTGCAGAACAGCAGAAAGTCAAAATTAATTTCTCAGAGAACCGATTTCATAATGGAGATAAACTGCAGACCAAAGACCTTTAACTACTGCGCTGGTTGCAGATTTAGCCGCGACCCTTGCACCAAGGTTTTGTACCAGCAGCAGATTCAAAGACCCACGATAACCAAATGATTCAACTTAAGATCCAAAGAAATACAGTTTTACCAATCTACGGCTGTTCGGTGAATACAGATGTACAATGATTAACAATTAAATTAGACTGCAAATTGCTCAGCATGTCCCAAAGGCCTGGCTGAACCACCCCAATACTACAGGAAACTAAATTCACGTTGGGTGGGAAGAAAATTATGCTGCTGTGAACTTTCCCCCAAAAGGACTATTACTTCTGATTAGAACTAACAACAGCAGTAAGAAAGCCACAGAGTAATGGATAACGAAGGATTCTTGCACACCTCTTGGAGCATAATAGGTCTCAAAGCACTAAGGAACCATTTCACTGGGTATCTTCTGTGGGGGAAAAGTTGGCAGTAAACTGCGCTGTAACACGTAAAGGGGAAACCTCACGCAGACGTTAAATTAATAAAGACGTCCATTGCCGCAGTGAGCCATTCTGTAGGAGCTGGAAAACAATCTTGCTGCTCAGGATAGCAACAGCTTTGTTCTTTCAAAAGAGCGCCCAGAATTCATCTAAGCAAATGAGTAATTTCCATCCCAAAGTGGGGGGAAAGAGTGCTGGCTGGTACCACTAAAGGTCGCCCATCTTTCTCCCACTTTCCTGCAAAATATAGTACTTTGTGTTCCTATAAAGAGAGCCAGTTTGGTGTAGTGGTTAAGTGCACGGACTCTAATCTGGGAGAACCGGGTTTGATTCCCCACTCCTCCACTTGCACCTGCCGGATGACCTTGGGCAAGCCATAGCTCTGGACCAGCTGTTCTCTCAAGGACAGTTGTCTCAGAGCTCTCTCAGCCCCACCCACCTTAGGCCCACCCACCTGTTGTGAGGAGGGGAAGGGAAAGGAGTTTGTAAGCCACTCTGAGACTCCAAGTGAGTGAAGGGCGGGATATAAATCCAATCTCCTCCTCCTCTTCTTCTTCTTTAATGCTTTATTACATTCAAAGCTCACATATATTCACATATATTATTTCTGTAATCCATAAAGCAGCCCTATCAAGCAAACTAGTACTATAATCCCTGTACTGAAGGGGAGGGAAGAGTTGTGTTGTTGAGAGACAGAGACAGAGAGAAATTTAGGTGAGTAGCTGTGATGGTCTGAAGCAACAGAACAAAGTTTGAGCCCTTGGCACCTTTAAGACCAACAAAGTCTTGGAAGTGCCACCAGACTCAGACAGAGGCCCATTATGTACGCACATCTTACTGCAGATTTTCAGAGCAGTCAACCTTTAATCTTGACTTTGGATTCTGTGCCCGCCTTATGCACCATTCTTTTCTCTCCGGTGTATTTATTCTGTAGCTACAATTTTTAAAATGCACTTTTCTCAGTCTGGGTGGAACGTCACTTCTGACGTGTGGGGGTGATGGCCACTTGTCCTATCATGCCCTGATCTGGATAGCCCAGGCAATCCTGGTCTCATCAGATCTCGAAAGCTAAGCAGGGCCAACCCTGGCAACTACTTGGATGGGAGACCTCCAAGGAATACCAGGGCTGGGATGCAGGAAGGTAATAGTAAGTAACCTCTCTGAAACATTTAAACCCCATTAGGGGTTTCCAGAGGTCAACCATGAATTCCAGGTATACACACACATGCACGCATGCACACACACACAAACACACACAATACCCACCAATTGCCCTATCGCAACTGCATAGTAGCATCCAGCAAGCACCTTCTAATTTAAATCCTCCTGGTTCAGGTTGAATGAAAGGGAACAGAAAGGAAGGCAGGCAAAGGGGGAAAACCCACTGTTGAAATTGACCAGACTTTTTCTGAAACTGACAAGCAGCTGCAAGCCCGTTTTCCATACTGCTGAGCACTAGGGGATTCTCTGCTGTGTTATCAGCCATTGTGAAAAATGGGAGTCACACAATCTCATAATATGGGGAAACATGTTGAGTGTACAGAATGCACGGTAGAACCCACTGACACTGGCACTGCAAGCTGTGATTGTTGGCAACATATATGTGTGTGTGTGCCCGCGCCTGTATGTACGTGCACCTCTGCAGAGTCAGCTGCAACTCCACCATACTTTGCACAGGACTGCAATTTATATGTAGGAGTGTTCCTCTAGCAGAAGCTCTTGAGAGCTTTTTTAGTCTTGTGCCACTGAATTGAAAAAAAAAGGGGTGTGTGTGTTATTTTCACCGATGCCCTAGCACAGCTGCATAGTACTGTGAATTCCCTGCCCTTCCTTACAGCATTAGTGTGGTTTTTCTCTTTGTGATTCTCTAATTTGATCCTGCACATTGGCTGACATCTTAGCAGTTTTTTAAAGCCCGTCCTGTGTGGATTGCATGCTTCCTCCAAATGGCTCAATCTCTAGTGATTCTTCGTTTGGCAGTTCGCAGAAGGACCATGTGGCTCAGCTGTCATTTTAACATTAGACTTCCAGAGACTATCAAAATGCCCCCCCCACACACACACACTTTGTTCACTAAACCATTAAAGGGAAAAACATTTTCAAACCTTTAGGCTTCCCATCCCAGTGTCTCTGTCTCTCTACCTCTCCTGTCAACTCCATTCCATGCTGATGATCCCTCCCCCTTTATTTTGTTTGCATGCAGCACTGAAATCCTTTCCTCCCTTTTTTTTGGGGGGGGGTACTGTGGATGCTGCCGTTTGCCTCCTCTCTGATCTTCCTTTCAAGCAAATACCCACAGGGAACTAAACCTCACACAACTCCTTTTAAACTCCCCCTGTCATTTTATTATTTATTCTGTGACTAGCGAGTCTCATATTGTTAAACTCATGCTGCTTGTCAAAAACATTTAAACTTTAAGAATGAAGGAGAAATGGAGCTTGTGCACTAATGAAAGCGGGAGGATGGTGGAGAATGCAGAGTGCACAGAACAACTTCAATGTGTGTGGGAGAGTGACCTTTTGAGAGGTGGCAAAAGGGCGGGGGCGGGATCCGAGGGAATCTGTACACTTTTAAATTACCTTTGGCTTGGAATCGAAACACAGGAAAAATCAGCAGAAAACCACTCACAGAAAACCAGGGGAAACAGCAGCCAGAAAGTGAAGTGAGCAGTCAAGGGAGGAAAATCAATGCAGAACGACAAAGAAAACCCAACGAACGTGCATGGTGAAAGCGAGGGGAAACACCTGTGCATAATAGGCCACAGACAGAGAGAGATTAGCCTGAGTCTCCCAACTGACTTCATGGCAGAGGTATGAATTCCTGGTTCCCGGTTCAGCCTCTTTAATTACGACACACAACACAAATGTTTGACTGGCAGCTCAGTCCAGGCTTCGTATGAATTAGCCAGCTAGATCTTGCCTTGACCTGGATAACCCAGGCTAACTCTGTCTTGTCAAATCTTGGAAGCTACACTGGGTCAGCCCTGTTCAGTATTTGGACAGGAGACCACCAAGGAATACCAGGGTTGCTATGCAGGGGCAGGCAACTGCAAACCACCTCTGAACGTCTCATCTTGAAAACCCTACGACGTTGCCATAAATCGGCCGCTACTTGATGGCAAAACAAAAACAAAAAAGACCCTCAAACTGCAGACAATTTTCCAAAGCTGGCCTTGTAGATGAGGCCGATATTCTCTGAACATGGTTTGATTCCAATGTGCTCCTCTTTTTTCTTAAGTTCTCTGTTTTGCTAATCAAGGTGGGTCTTGGTTCCTTCCTCTTGCAAGAAGAAGCAGCTCTGGACTTTTCTACTGGTGGTCCCGCCAGAATGTCTTCACAATTAGACCCCTGGTGGAAGACATAGTATGCCCCACAACTGACTCTCCCAGGTCATCATACAGGTATTACCCTGCATAGTTAAGGGCCAAGAAGTTTAAATGCCCCGTTCATTAGTATTGTAAACTATAGCGTTTCTACAGCACATCACACCAAAGCTCCAGAGACTATTGTCTCCAGAAAGATCTAATCCAGACACCTATCTTTTTAAAAAACTTAAATATTTATTAAATTGCAACAAAGAAAAATATTTTTTACAAAAACAAAGAGAGAGAGAGAGATGGAATTCCATTTTAGAAGAGGAGGAAGAGGAGATTGGATTTATACCCCACCCTTCACTACCCAAAGGAGTCTCAGAGCAGTTTACAAACTCCTTTTCCCTTCCCCTGCCCACAACAGACAGACACCCTGTGAGGTAGGTGGGGCTGAGAGAGCTCTGACAGAAACTGCTCTTTTTCAAGAACAGCTGTGCCAGAACTATGGCTTGCCCAAGGTCATCCAGCAGCTACAAGTGGAGGAGTGGGGAATCAAACCCGGTTCTCCCAGATTAGAGTCTGTGCACTTAACCACTACACCACGCTGGTTCATGTACGATTCACGTACAATTTAAAGAAAGCATAGGCCAAATATGAGCATATAAACCCAAAACACACTATGACAGACTAAACCCATAGTGTTCCTACATTTCTACAGCACATCACACCAAAGCTCCAGAGACTGTCGTCTCCAGAGAGATCTAATCCAGATGTCTATCATTGCCACCTGGCTCATAAGCCTGCTGAAAATTTTGAGTGGGTTACAAAACAAACACACACAAAAGTTCTAGATATTTCCAGGGGAGGGGGGATATAGTGCCCCCTCCCACAAGCCTGCTTTACGTGGTGTCAGAACATCGATCTGCCAAGGTCAGCTCTCTGGGGTCTCAAGAGAGGCCCTTCACATCACCTCCGGTCTGATCATTTAATCGGAGAGGGAAGGGGTTAAACCTGGGTCACGCTGCATGGAAGGCGAGTAAGTACTCTGCCACTGAGCTATGGCCGCCCCCCACCAACAAGGACAAGGAGGCAGGACTAGATTAATAGCAAAAAGGTGGCAGAGCAGCTTTAAACTAATCCCCGGGGAAAAGCCGACAGGAGCTGGGAAGCCTTCGGTTCCAGGATAAGTCAGTCCCAAGGGAGGATTGTGTAAACACTCTGGGTAATATTGATAGGCGCATAATAGAACTTGGGAGGGAAGCTGGTAGATCAAAAGAGCAGGGTTGTAACGTGGTATTAATGAGCAACCCCCTCAAGGCAGACCGGCCTGCCAAATATAGCACTACTGCTTTTCTTGACATCAAAATTGCATTCACTGGAACAATGTACCCAGCACAGGTTCAGGGCCCTGAAATACGGCCCTACTCTTCATGTATTTACTTACTTACTTCATTTATACGGCACCTTTCTCCCTTGGGTCCCATTGCTATCTTCTCGGTTTTATCCTCGCAAGAGCTCTATGAGATATGTTAGGCTGACAGCGCGTAACTGGCCCAAGGCCGCCCAGCCAGCTCCCAAGGGAGACTGCGGATCTGAACCTGGCTTTTCCAGATCTGAGTGCAACTCTCTAACCAGGATGCCATGATTAAAGATCATTTCCGAGAGCAGCCTGCAGGTGAACAGCCAGATCTGAGTCCAGCACTCGAGCACTCCCAGCCCCGCCTACCTCACAGGGTGCCTGTTGTGGGGAGGGGAAGGGAAAGGAGATGGTAAACTGCTCTTCTTCAGGTAGTGAAGGGTGGAATATAAATCCAGTCTCCTCCTCCTCCTTCTCCTTCTTCAGTCTTGCTCTTCTTCTAAGATCTCGTTCTTGTTCTTCTTCTAAAGTCTTGTTCTTGTTCTTCTAAAATCTTGTTCTCGTTCTTCTAAGATCTCGTTCTTCTTCTAAAATCTTGTTCTTATTCTAAAATCTCGTTCTTGTTCTTCTAAAATCTTGTTCTTCTAAAATCTTGTTCTTCTAAAATCTTGTTCTTCTTCTAAAATCTTGTTCTTGTTCTTCTTCTAAAATCTCGTTCTTCTCTAAGGTGCTACTGGACTCAGATCTAACCATATTTAAAGAGTCCCTGTCTCTCTGAGTCTGCTGCTCACAATTTTGGCCCTGATGCCAGCGAGATGGGACCTCCATTCCACTTCTTCCTGTCACTGACTTGTACATCCACCGGCTTCAGGATGGAAATCTCTGTAGATAGTTGATGGCTTTTATGATACAGCAAAAACTACTGTTGTTTCTCAGACCCATCTGTTTAAAAAGCTCCTGTTGAACTGAATTCTGGGAAACAGACACCATTCTTAATTCTTTTCCAGCCGTTGGATGGGCAAAGAGCTTTACGGTTTCCTGACTCTCCCCCCGCCCCAGAAACTTTATGCATTAGGAGACTTTCACTTCTAGAGATGGGAAACCAAGGCAGAGAATTGGGGCGTAGTCTAAGGCTTGGTAAGTTACATGTGACTGCTTGAGAATCTGAACCAAGGAATCCTCAAACCGAAGACCACCTGACCAATGTTCCCTCTAAGCTATGGAGTCTTGTGAGCAAAAATCCTACTTTGTGAGCTCCTGGCATTAAAATTGAGTGAGCGATTTGGCTACTGCATAAATCAGTTTCCTCTGCAGCCATCCTTCCTGAGCTAAGACAAAAACGTGTGTGAGCTGGAGGCTAAAAAACTGTGAGCTAGCTCCCACTAACTCAGCTTAGAGGGAACACTGCTCCAGACTACAGAGATCAGTTCTCCTGGAGGAAATGGATGCTTCGGGGGGCGGCCTCTGTGGCATTGCACCCCACTGTGGTCCTTGTCTTCCCCTTTTAGCTGGAGGCTAAAAAGCTCTGAGCTGGCTCACATTAACTCAGCTTAGACAGAACACTGCACCTAACCCTTCTGCCTTAAATACAGTAGAAATGGGGCTCAGTTTTAAGGATTTTTAAAGACATGTACAGAAAAGTCCAATGCTCTTTCACACTGTTATGTCCTAATGGCAACCACGCACGCAGTCAGAGAAACGCACGTGGCCGGGCTGGCTACCGGGTCTTTGCTTCGGGAGACAATAGCCCGGCCAGATTGTAAATTAAACCAAGCAGCCACCCAGGTTCCAGCAGGGGACCTATAGTTTAAGGTAACTCATGACTAATCCTATCAGGGAGTTTGGGCGTAATCTTATCAGGGTAATCCTATCAGGGAGTTTGGGCCGGAGGTGCGGTTTAGATATGTATTTAAGCAGACCCCCGAGCCCCGTTCAGCAGCCTGGAATTGTAGCATCAATAAACTTATGAGCTGATTTCACTGCAACGCATCTCTGGACCCAGTACTTTATACACACTGCCGAGTTTTAGACATGCAGAAATAAGCTTGAACTTTCAGTAAGATGAATATTAAACAACATATTAAAATGAATAAGTCTTGAATTCCACCCCCGCACACCATTGCTGACAGTTTTGAAGGCAGAGTTTTTGCTTTCCTGCTGAAACCGGTGCTCGTTTCACACTGCAAAGTATTCACCAGGGGAATCACACAGAGTCAAGGTTAGTACGCTGAACTTACGGGGGGGGGAGCTGTCTGCAGAAGTCAACAGCCTCAGCCAACTTTCACATTTCAGAGCAAAACTCTCCAGCCCTTGCCAAAAACGTAGATATCGGATGAGGCGTGTTCAAAATGCCACAAGCAGCAGCGAGGTTTCCTTAGGGTCTCTTTTTTTAATCATTCAAGAAACAAGAATTATCTCTTCTTCTTTTTTTTGCTCCTTCTCACTTGCCATAATCTGCAGCGCCAGATACCAAAGGACAAAGAATAGATTTGCTTGCAGATTCTCACCCACAGAGGAACATCAGTTTATTGCAGGCCATTTCAAACCGGCAGCAGTTCCAACGTAATTGACTTCCACTATGGCAGACAGACAACTCCGCTCCGTAAAGCCACCGCATTCTGCATTTTGACAACTTCCCCTGACTTTCCCCCATTGCACACTCTCAGACAGATTGTATGTTTATTTTCACATCAATCAATCCCGGAAAGAAAGTACTCGGAGAAAGGAAAACCCACAGAGCGCTTTGTGGGAAGAGGAGGAAGAAAGGGGGAACATCAATAATTTAGCACCATCTTTGTTAATTTCATTTCTACTCCCAGGCATTCAATTATAGTGTCACATAATAAAAGCAGCTGCGAAACTGAAATTCCAAATCCTATTAAGTGTCAAGGATGTTAAACCTACAAAACTAACACATCCCTCGGTTTAAGACCGTTTAGCTGCTTTGTAATGCTGACAGCAAATATCCCAGCTGAATGGTGCTTCACAAGCAATATTTTGGCTATCAAATACAATCACTGGAACATGCTTGAATAATGAGCCCCGAAGGATTCTTTAACCTTATTCAGTGTTAAATAATCTTCGGAGCCATCCCTTTTGTTTAAGGCGAGATTCCGGCGTGAGGCCCGACTGCAAAGTATACCTCTCTCATCTGTGCCCTAAACGAATTTTTCCCGAATTATAAGCAACAAACTTCATTCCTCGCCGAAGCCCTAAGAGTTGTGTCGCTCCGTCAGAACAAAGGTCTGTGGAGCCCCTCGTTACTTTTTCTAACATCAGACAGCCAGCTGTTTGGAAAAGTTCATACAAGCACAGCATGAAAGCAACTGGCTTTGTTTATTTGTGAACCTGAAACGCTTACCAAGGTTGTGATGCATTTGGAATTAGTTTCTTTTGAAAAGCTGCTATGTTACGGAGTCCCCCCCCCCCAAAAAAATACAATTAAGCACTGCGGCCTAAGATTCCAATCTTGTACCCAGACACATATGTACAGTGATTTTTTAAACTGCTGTCGGTAATTCTGTTTCTGTTTGGATTTCGGCCAAAAGCATTTACAAACCGAAGCCAGCACAGACATCCATGCAGATGGTGCCTCGAAGGTCCACATTTGGGTACCAGTGATGCATATTAAAGCCCTGAAATGAGAGTGAGATGAACTAATTGCCATATTTTGGATCCCTCTCTTTGCCAGATATACTGCAATAAGCATCAATATTGAATTATAAACATAAAGCGAAATGTGAATTTTTAGACATCTGAAGAGGCCTTTGGTTATGCTTTGAACCGTAAGCAATGACAACTGCCAAGCACCAGAGACACAGAAAACAGATTTCTCAACACACTGTCATTTTCATCTCGCCCTGCCATGGAGGAGTCAAAAGAGCATAAGAGAAGCCAATGCTGGATCAGGCCAGTGGCCCACCCAGTCCAACACTCAGTCACACAGTGGCCAAAAATACCAGGTGCCCTCAGGAGGTCCAGCAGTGGGGCCAGGACACTAGAAGCCCTCCCACTGTTGCCCCCGCCACCCCAAGCACCAAGAATGCAGAGCATCGCTTGCCCCAGACGGAGAGTTCCTATCTATATCTTGTGCCTAATAGCCACTGATGGACCTCTGCGGTCCATGCTTGCAGCCGTCCATGCTGGTAGCTGCCACCACCTCCTGTGGCAGGGAATTCCACGTGTTGATCACACTGGGTGAAAAAGGACTTCCTTTTATCCATTCTAACCCGACTGCTCAGCAATTTCATCGAGTGCCCACAAGGAGTTCTTGTATTGTCAGAAAGGGAGAAAAGGACTTCTTTCTCGCCCTGCTCAATCCCATGCATAATCTTCTAAACCTCGATCAGGTCACCCCTCAGCCGTCGTTTCTCCAAGCTAAAGAGCCCCAAGCGCTTCAATCTTTCTTCATAGGGGAAGGTGTTCCAACCCTTTTATCATTCTCGTTACCCTTTTCTGCACTTTCTCCCAGGGGCGTAGACTTTTCTGAAGTCCGGGGGGGAGCGGGGGCTCTTTAGCGCATGCGCAAAGCGTGCACGCTCTCTGGGGAGATGTTTCCGCCCCCACGGAAAACCTACCACCAGCCGCCGCCCCTCCCCGGCCCTTCCGAGGCTCACCAGCCGATGCTGCTGGTGCCTTTCCCTCCCCCTCCGCCCTGGCCACTCCCTCCCTCACCCCTAAAAGAGGAAGAGGGAGAGATAAGGAGGGAGGAATGGCCAGGCCGGTGGAGGGGGGGAAAGAGGCACCAGCTGGAGAGCCTCGGAAGGGCCCGGGAGGTGCGGCGGCAAGGCACTGGCGGCAGGCGTGACATTTTCCCTGGGGGGGCTCAGTCCCTCCCGGGAAATTTCGGGGGTGGCTCGAGCCCTCAAGCCTCCCTGTAGTTTACACCGGTGCTTTCTCCAATGCTACGATATCCTTTGTGAGTCATCATTTACGGAGACAGGCAAAGTCTTGGGGGGAAAGAAAACAACAGCATCATACTATTCTGGACTGCTTACAATGGCTTCCTTTTCTGAAACACAACTAATTATTACGACACCTTGTGGCTGAGATGTCTTGAACAATGACTTTGTGTGTATTAGGTATGGGAATCACTGGCCCTAGGATGCTGCGCAGGGAAACTGGAAGTCTTCTCCCAGCCTAAAGTTCCTTCCTTCAACTTATGAGGTTCTTCTGCTTCAAACTTTGCTAAGTAGAGTCCATGGGTTGGATCCACACCAGTTTTTTCACTCAATAACACCCAGTTCTCCTTGTATTCTACACAGCATTTGAACAGGGTGGTCCTGTGATTTTCATCATAGCCTTTGATGGTGGTCAAAAGAGGACCCCCTCCTCCTCCTTTGCCTGCCAGCAGAAAAGCTGGTTGGATCTAACCTTATGGTTTCCACTTTGTGGCCTTTCAAAAAGCTCCTCTGCCAACTTCTTGGGTATCCAGAGATGATGAAGTAACTGAACTAACCAAAGGTGTGTGTGTGTGTGTGTGTGTGTGTGTGTGTTGTTTGTATCACGGTTGAAATGACAAACCAATATCCTGAACACAGCTGAATCTTGGTTTAGAATCCTAAGTCTGTAGACAACATAGCAAATAATGCGTACTTTCAATTTACCTGAACATCATAAACCGCGGTGAGAAAGCCCTTCATGTGCAAAGAAGGCCGAACGTGTTCATGATGTCTGGAAGGATTCAGTCAAAGAGCATACTCCAGGCAAGTTTAACCATGTTCCTAACTCTGTCTCCATGAAACCAATAGGATACAGAAACCACTGCAGAGATTGGGATACAACTGGCTTCACCATTTTTCTGCAATAGGGTTGCCAGGTCCCTCCTGGAAGATCCCCCCCGGCAATCGGCGGGGGATGGAGGGGGACTTACCAAGATCAGCATGGAGGCCCATCCGACATGCAGTGATATTTCCATGTCACTGCCCAAGTGACCCGGAAATGACATCATCACATCTGGGATGTCGTGGTGATGCTCCGGTATTTGGGCAAAAATGCTATAGTAAATTTGGCTTCCACCTTATTTATTTATTTGTTGTACTAATATGCCGCTCTCCCTGCAAGCAGGCTCAGAGCGGCTAACGTAGCTGGGCCCAATGTGCCAAGGTTCTATAAAACACGTAATATCAGTTAAAACAATCAACAAATCAAATAAAGTGCCCACAGTAGTTAACACAAACAAGATGGCGCGCTGTGTATTACTCAGCAGTCTCCAGTTCTCTAGATGGAATGGGTCAGTCGTGACTACGGCCAGCCTCCGCCACAGGTATTAATACTAGCCATTGATGGTGGGGGGGAATGGCTCCTAGTTGAAGGGCTGGTGGAAGAGCTCCGTCTTGCAGGCCCTGTGGAACTGTGCAAGGTCCTGCAGGGCCCTGATCTCCTCCGGGAGCTTATTCCACCAGTAAGGAGCCACCACCAAAAAGGCCCTAGCTTTGGTGGCTGCGAGCCTGGCCTCCCTGGGGCCTGGAATCACCAGGCGATGTTGCACCCCTGATCGTAGTGCCCTCTGGGATATATATAAAGAAAGGCAGCCCCTCAAGTAAGTTGGCCTCTGGCCATTAGAGTTTTTGCCTAAATACCATGAAGTTTTTGCCCAAATACCAGAGCGCCACCACAACGTACTGGATGTGATGACGTCACTTCTGGATCACATGGACAGTGACCAGTACTCCCTTTAAGCTATGGAGTGTTGCGAACAAAAATTCTACGTTGTGAGCTACTGGCATTAAAGTTGTGAGTGAGCGATTTGGTTCCTGCATAAATTAGTTTACTCTGGAGCCATCCGCCCTAAGCTAAGACAAAAAAAATCTGTGAGCCGGAGGCTAAAAAACTGTGAGCTATATCACACTAACTCAGCTGAGAAGGAACACTGGCAGTGACATAGATGCGTTGCTGCACATTGGATGGATCTCCCTCTTTTGGGGGGATAAGCTACCCCCACTGGCCACCTGATCGGCGGCAGGGATGTGGGGCCTGGCAGCAGGGGACTCCTGCTTCCACTGGGAGGGGTGTGTGTCTGTCAATCCAATTCTGATTTGATGGGGGGGGGGTTTAAGTAGTGGACAGAGAACCACCTCCTTGAGGGACCAAGAGTCAGTGATTGATTTATGATCGACACCCAGGACTTATTAATGTGGTTCTCACATGACTGTTCTCTTGAATTTCAGGGCTATAAAGTACTGGAGTCGGAGACGCTTCAAGTGAAATCAGCTCTTAAGTTTATTAGGTAGAGAAGAGGACATGCTGGACGGAGGTCCGGGGGCCTGCTTATATTCACACGCAAGCCGTACCCCCAGCCTCGCCCAATGAAGCAGATTGGAGCGGTTTCCCGTGATTGTGAACTATAGGTCCCTTGTCAGATCCTAAGCGCATGACTGGTCTAAATTGGTCGAAGCTCCGGCATCTAGCCAGACCATGTGCGTTTCGGCGACCATGTGGCAGTCACCATGAAAGATATTACAAGGGCATAAAGACATCCTGCAATATCTGGGTTATCCATGTCTTAAAAGGAGCATTTCTACAATCAGACACAGAGCAGCAGTACTGTGACTCATACCAGCTTCCTTCCTTGTAAATAAGAGAATTCCACTGTCCCTTATCAGTGTGTGTGGGGAGGGATTCCCAGATGTTGTTCCTTGCTTTCCTCTGAATAGTTTCTCTGCCTCACTCAACTCAGGCAACTATACTTATTCTTCTGTTCTTTTCTTGTCATACTTTCCAAATGCAACCCATCCTTGATTCTAAATTCAGCCGCTGTGCCAACCCTCTTGCATGAAAGCTGTAGTGCATCCATCCAGACTCTTGCCTTGAATTGAATAACTGCTCCCGGCCTCTAAAGTAGACTGACTGAACTTGATGCTGTCCTCTACCCCCTGCTAGGGACGAGCACACCCGGGGAAAATGGTGGTTCATTGGGGTTCGTGGTTCATTTGATTAAACGAACCATGAACTTACGCACAATTTATGTTTCCCGAACCAGTTTGTGGCTCATTCGATTCGTGAGTTCAAGAGGTGGTAGAATGGCCCCACCCGGAAGTAAGCTCCAAAAGCATTTAAAAGCCTTCGGAGCCCACCTCTGAATCGGGCTGGCCTGACTGAGCTCCAAGAGTGAGCTACGAAGGCCTTTGAAGGCCTTTGGGGCTCACTCTGGGAGCACATTCTAGTCGGACAGCCCAACTCAACTGTACTCCCAGAGTGGGCTCTGAAGGCTTTTATAGGCCCTATAGGCCCTTATAGGGGGCATCTGGAAGTGTGCCTGCCCATATAAGGGCCTGCCCATACAAGGGCATATAAATCCTATAAATTAAATGCCTTTCAAGCTCACTCGGGTGGGGCTGCAGGCTGGTGGTGGCCTCAGATGGCATTTAAATGCCTTCAGGGCTCACTACCTGGTAGCCTGCCAGACCCAGATGTAAGCTCTGAAAGCTTTTAAATGCCTTCGGAGCCCAAGAATGTGTCCCCCCATGAACTTCATGGTTCATGAACCAGCCTGGTTCGTACTTGAACCAGGGTTCTTTTGGGGGTTCGTGCCCATCTCTACTGCCTGCTGTTGGCTACTACAGTTTATTTCCTCCGACACTTGAATTCCAAAACCTTTCAACTGTCTGTACTCTGTCCAGGTTCTAAGGCTCACTGGCCCAAACCAGGCCTCATTCTGGTAATATAACTCCCACCAGCAAGGTTCTTACGAACGTTGCCTAAGCTCAGATGTCAACATAAGTGGCACTCTTTTCAAAGTCACTGTTCTTCATCTGTTTATTTTACAGACTGGGTTGTTGTCTAAGAAGATTTCAAAACAGTGCCCAACACATCCACATCCCCCTGAGGGGATAATATTGATCATGTGATTCTTAAGGACAGGGAATGTTAAACATTTGCCCAATTAAGTTTGTGGGATATGATCTTTCTTCTAAGCCTGTTTCCTTTACTTTCACTTTTCAAAACGTTTACATGCTTCCAGTAATCTCTTTGCCAACTGTAGAAAGAAGCAAGAGTCCAGTAGCACCTTAAAAACTAACAAAATCTGTGATACTGAAGAAGTGAGCAGTGACTCATGAAAGCTCATACCCTGCCACAGGTTTTGTTAATCTTTAAGATGCTACTGGATTATTGCCCTTTTCTACTGGTAGAGACAGACTAACATGACTACCCACCTTGATCTATCCCTTTGCTAACCCTCTGCAAAATAAAAAACAGAAGAAAAAGTATAGCATTGCTAAGGCAAGCCAAATCTCCAGGGAATCATGCCATTTCATAAATTATCCAGAGAACAATTCTCCAAGTTATGAATAATAATACTGTGTGAACAGAGATTTATATTGTATGTAAATATATCAGCTTCCAAAAGGCAAGACAGGTTGAAAACAGCAAACTACAATGATGGGAGCTGATCAACGTTTTGAAAAGTGTGGAGAAAATAATCTGTGTGAATGCCATAAAGTGAACGACAATTTGGGGAGTGTTTATGGAACATCTAAGGGGGTGAAAAATCAACATATTTTCCCCAACATTTTAGTAAGAATTAGCTGTAGGGAAATCTAATAAATAATTGATTTTTGTAACTTAGATATTTATATCCCACTTTCCCCCCCACTGGGAACCCAAAGTGGCTTACAATGCCATTCTCACATTCTCCATTTTATCCTCACAACAGCCACCCTACAAGTTTGAGAGAGAATGACTAACTCAAGGTCATCCAGTGAGCTTTCATGGCAGCACATGGATTCGAACTTGGGTCCCATAGATCCTGATCTAATCACAGAATCATAGAATCACACAGAGTTGGAAGGGGCCATACAGGCCATCTAGTCCAACCCCCTGCTCAATGCAGGACAAGCCTAGAGCATCCCTGATAAGTGTTTGTCCAGACACTGTTTAAATACTGCATGTTTATGTATTTCTTCTGTAGATGTGACTTTGGGAACCCTTTGCTTAATGCAAAATTAAAAATTATTATATCTAATGAATATATTACTGGTGTATTATTTATTACTGTTTACAGCATGACCAAGAAACAGTAACCGATTCTTGCCAGAAACAAAATATAGAAATACATAATTTTAGGCTTAAGGCTGCAGCCGATAAAGCTGTACCACTGGAGGAAGGAAGGATAAACATAATTAAGCTTACTGTGGGAGACTATTTTTAAAAGCAAAAATTGTGTTTTCAGGAGAGGAAAAGGGAATTATTTTTTTTAAAAAAAACAAACCCACACAAAACATCCTATCCCTTACAACCCAGCAAACAATTTCTGAGTGCTACATTCTCCATCATTCTGGGCCATTTATTCTCAAAGGCAGCTTAATTTTACAGATGCATTGCCTGTTTTACTTTAGAAAATTCAATACAGCAATGGCTACTATTAGGCTTATCATCTACAAACCTGTTGCTAAATTACGGGTCAAAATCCACAGGATACCTCTGCTGGAGAGTTCTGTGGTTGCATCTCTGACATGTAGAATTAGCAAGGCCATGCAAGTGACATTATACTGGATATCTGGAACTATGTTTGACCAAGTTGTTACCCAAATGGCCCAGAAGTGTATATACTTTGACCAAAGGAGCGCCCTCCTTTTAAGAGGTCAGAACCCTGAACACAGGTTTCTGACCCCTTAAAAGAAAGACACCCCTTTGGTCAAAAGTCCATACACCACTAGGCCACCTGGGTAAGAGTTTAATGGTGGAGGATGCGGGCAGGCTATAGAACAGGTGTGGCCAAACTTGCTTAACGTAAGAGCCACACAGAATAAACGTCAGATGTTTGAGAGTCGCAAGACATGAACAAATATTTCACATACGTTTTTATTGAAAAATATGCAAATTTGCTTTTTATTAACATTAAATGAGATTAATTTATTAACATTAAATGCCAAAAATGAAAAATGAAAAGAGGAAAAACAGATATTGATAATGATATTTATTTGTCCAATGATATTTATTTGTTTGCTTATGATATTAGTGTGTCTAAGAAAGAGAGGTGGAAAGAGAGAAAGAGAGAGAAAGCAAATAGATGGGGAAGGAGGGGGAGGGATGAAGGTAGAGAGACAGAAAGAAAGAGAGCAAATAGATGGGGAGCCTCCCGGGAGCCACACAATATGTGTGGAAGAGCTGCAATGTGGCTCCTGAGCCACAGCTTGGCCACCCCTGCTATAGAATGACCCCGTGACTGGGTCATTTCTCTGGTTTCAAAACACCCTTTCCCTCCGTTGTTTTATCAAAGGTGCAGCTCAAAACCACATTCAAATACCCTGGTCCAATGCCATACTGACTGCAAAGTCAGCCCGAACGGCCATAAATCTATGCAATAGGTACCATACAACCCAATGATCAAAGAAAGTGAAAGCAGCATGCAGTGTAGACGGTACCATAAAACCCGATGATCAAAGGAAGTGAAAGCGCCATGCAATGCAGAAGTAAATTTATGTTCTAACTTGGGTTTGGTAAAACAACAGAGTGAACAGTCAATGCAGAATCACCCATACAATTGTTCCAGTAATGTCTGCTGTGGCTGACAATAGCTCTTCAGGGCCTCCTATTGGTTTTCCCCAAGATCTGCTATCTGAGATCCTTTTAAATGAAGATGCCAGGGATTCAACCTGGGGACCCTTCTGTAAGCAAAGCAAATGCCCTGTGCAACTCCTCTACTCGAGAAAAGCAGAGAGGTGATGGACAAAATGTAGGGTCTCCAAGTGACTTATCTGGCACAGTGGGGAAGAGTTGGTCCTGTTCCAGGACAATCGTGTGCAAAGTGCATGGTGCCATCACCCACAAGTGACGTCATCATGTTAGGCACGTCACTGCCCGACACTCTAGCAATCAGCCTGGAAACTCTATGGTACCATAGAGTTTACAGGCTGATTGCTAGAGCATTGGTCGGCGATGTGCCCAGCACGATGATGTCACCTCCAGGTGATGTCATCACACCGGGCACATCAGCCTGAACTGGGCACTTTGGGGGCGGAGTTTCCCCTGCCAGCCTGATCCAGACTGGCAGATTAGGGGCCATTTCAGTGGGGGAACCCCACCCCCCTGGGGGACCTGGCAGCCCTAACAAAATGACTCCAAACTCAATAAAATTCCCTTCTCTGTTTCCACTCTAGCACGAAGCATGGATGTTGCAAACCAAAAACCTCAGCCGCTTTTCAAGTTTAGTTTGTTTCATGTTTGTTTATGCAGGGCTGAACAAAGGTCTGAAATATTTTATGGCTGGGGTTAAAAAAAAACAGTTAAAAGCAGTGTTCCCTCTAAGCTGAGTTAGTATGAGCTAGCTCACAGTTTTTTAGCCTCCGGCTCACACAGGAAGGCTGGCTCCAGAGCAAACTAATTTATGCAGTAGCCAAATCGCTCGCTTCCAACTTTAATGCCAGTAGCTCACAAAGTAGAGTTTTTGCTCACAAGACCCCACTGCTTAGAGGGAGCACTGGTTGCCATTTGATGTGAATCCCACCCCTCCAAAAAAGCTCACAAGATGCAACAAAGATGACCGGGCTGAGTTTTTTAAAAGCAGTCAACAGTATGAGAGGGGAAATCTATATGAAATTCAGATCAATATCCCTGTCCCCACAGCACAGTGAAATATCTCATCGTAAATCTTCCTATTACAGCTGATCCAAAGAATCACAGGGCATTCTGTTTGCAAGTACTGATATGGGGATTCCATGTCGGAAATGCATTTTGATTATTGCAGCATCCGTTAGCCAAAGCATTCAGACCAAGAGGGACAGAAAATTAGTCTGCATATTTTTATGTGAAACGCCAAAGAGTCATAATCTGATCTAAGTGAAGGCGAGCGAAGGGCTGCACACTTTCTAAGACGTAGGATGCCAGTCTTCCGATGCAGAAATGCTAGATCTGTCACAGAAAAATGTGATAATCTGTCAGGAACATCAATCCAGGGAAGTGTGACAACCTGACTATAAAAAGGCACGGGGAAAAAAACCCACACAGAAGTCAACCAGCGCTAAGGCTGCCTCTAAAAGCCACATTTTAAAGTCACATGAGTGATTTCAGAGGGAAACGCTCTCATTTTTATGGTGATTTTCTCATAAAATGTACCGAGTGCCCTAACTGGAAAAATACTCATGCACCTGTACGTGCGCGCATATGTGCCAGTGTGCCCCCTCCGCAAGTAATGGAACAGACCAGAGAACTCATCATTACTTTTAAAAGTGTATTTTGCACAGCAGTGGCACTCTTAGATTTTGGCCAATACGCGGATGGCAACTCATAACTTTTTAATACCCAATTAAAACATTCCCTGTTACTGATTTTAATGTCCCAACTATTAGAACTTTGCAAATTATAGCAATGTTTACTAATACCGCGCTGCACATATTTAATCACAAATGTTTCTATTGTGACAACTTTTTTTAGCATTTCAGAATTGGTTTAAAAAGATGCTGGTCTGGTGTCAGAAGACTTTTCCTAGCAAACTCTTTAAGCCTGGGAAAGAGAAGGCTTAGAGGGGACACAATTGCAGTCTTCAAATATTTGAAGGGCTGTCATGGAGGAGATGGAGCAGATGGATCTCTTGCTCTGGACTGCAAGAGTAGATCGAATGGGTGGAAATTATAAGGGAGTTGATACCAGCTAAATATCAGGAGGAACTTCCTAACGGTAAGAGTGGTTGAGCAGTGGAACAGACTGCCTCGGGAGGTGGTGGGTGCTCCTTTGCTGGACGTTATCAAGTGGAGGCTAGACGGCCATCTTTCAGGTATGTTGTAGGGCTATCTTTCAGCTATGCTCCTGCAGATGGGAAGTTGGACTAGATGACCTGCAAGGTCCCTTCCGACTCTAACATTCTATGACTCTATTCTAAGTCATCTTTCCTCCCCTTTCCCTCCACCTCTGGATGAAAATATCTTTCTTCATAAACTAGTCAAGATGATTTGGGATTAGATTAATCTGTTGGCCATTTTATAAATACATCAGTTTTATGATAATCTAAAACCATCTTCGTCCTGACTTGGATGGCGCAGATCTCGTCAGATCTCAAAAGCTAAGTACTCTGGCTAATACTTGGATGGGAGACCACCAAGGAAGTCCAGGGTCACTACACAGAGGCAGGCAATGGCAAACCACCTCCGAATGTCTCTTGCCTTGAAAACCCTATGGGTTCACCACAAGTCAGCTGCCACTTGACAGCACTTTCTGCCACTAAAACCATCATCATCATCATTGTGTGCACTTTTATGACCAACCACAATAGAGATATATCAAATAGGTCACAGAAGTTATCATGAGCAGTCTTTGTCGCTAACTTGGAATGAGACAATGAGCCAAGGCCCTTGCTTCCTGACACCGATACATTTAATAATCCATAAACTCTCTCATAAAACCCCTAATCCTTATTGACGTGGCAAAGTTGAAATATGAAAACACTTCCATCATATGCAAATTTTTCATGAAACGGGAGCGCGCGGGCTTGATCAAAACCATCAAGCTGTCAGCGTTGATCTAATTAGTCCTGATGTATGAAAGGCACTGCGGTAAAATACTGGAATGACATTGATCACTGCCTTGCTAGCAAGAGAGCTAGTAGAGATTCCCTTTCCCTTGACGCTGGGAATGTGGCGACGCTCACCCGTTCTCATCCCTGCCACGACATCTGCCCCAAACTGCCCAAATTTATTTATTTTATTTTTAAAATTCATTTTATTGGATTTGTATACCACTCTCCCCGTATAATTCAAATGGTAAAGGGGCTTCTTAAATCTGCCCCAGGTGATACAGACTCACAAGGCATTACGCAGATAAAACTGCTTGCACCTGCTGTGGTTTAAGACATTATTAGTTCTAATAGAGGTTAAGGCTCTATTAGTTCAGTCACAGAATGCGAGGGGACTTTGTTTCAAGGGTAGGCAGGAGCGGTAAGTATGTATTGATGTTTACGTTGCCGCTCAGTTCCAAATCATTGGTTTTTTGTTAGATTTCATTATGGTGTGAGCCACCTTAAGCTTTAAAAAGGCAAGATGACAAATCCTTAGGACATACCACTAAATAATGTAAACATTGCCTTTGACTTTTCAGTTTCCCCCTCTTCAGCGCACAGTTCTTTTCTTCTACATCCAGCAATGATGTTGTATAATTCCTTCCAACATGGGAAACTATGGTCTCGGACAACTGGGTACTAAGTGCTGTAATTGCATTCCCTCCAGCTTGGTGTAGTGGTTAGAGCCAGTTTGATATAGTGGTTAAGAGTGTGGATTCTAATCTGGGAGAACTGGGTTTGATTCCCTACTCCTCCACATGCAGCTGCTGGTGTGACTTTGGGTCATCATAAGTTCTTTCAGAGCTGTTCTCTCACAAGCAGTCCTTGAAAGAGCTCTCTCAGCCCCACCTACCTCACAGGGTGTCTGTTGTGGGGAAGGGAAGGGAAGGGAAGGGAAGGGAAGGGAAAGGGATTGTAAGCTACTCTGAGACACCTTCGGGTAGTGAGGGGCAAAGTATAAATCCAATATCTTCATCTCTCTCTCCCTCCCTCACCCCTTCTGGAAGGGATCACATACGGTTACAGAAGAGAGAAACAGAATTCCTTTGCTCCAACCATCACCATCCAGGATTCTATTTCCAATTCCTCACAGTTCTCAAACCATATGGCAACCTACACCCCAGTTTTATCTTGTTGAGGGACAGTTAGGATGTTTCCGAGTCCTTGTAACTCTTGTTGCTTTGTTAGCCACTTGGAGTCTGAGGAGATAAGGTGGGTTATAAATAAAACTCTAGACCTTTGGGGCATTAATCTTTTCGTCCCACACAAGATGTTACACGAGGTGCCCTTAGTGTAACCAAGGTTACAATATTTTATCTAAAAGCCTATGTGCTATGTAGACTTCCCTGAATAAGGCACTCTAAAAACAGAGATCCTCCTCCTTTCAGGCTTGAAATTTGTATTGTTCAGTTTCAAAGATGCCTAGTTTTACATTATTCTAAAGCCCCAGCACTGGATATGGTCTATGATGGATCTGTCAAGTATTCTTGGTGCTTGGGGGGGGGTGTAACAGTGGGAGGGCTTCTAGTATCCTGGCCCCACTGGTGGGCCTCCTGATGGCACCTGGTATTTTTGGCCACTGGGTGACACAGAGTGCTGGACTGGATGGGCCACTGGCCTGATCCAACATTGGTGTCTCTTATGTTCTTATGTATTTCACTTCTGACCTGTTTGCACAAATTGCTTCACAATCAGGACTGGACTATTCTCGTTCTTTTCTGGTTTGCCCTTACTGGGGGAGGGGGGGGTTATGGCTATCTTTCATTCCCTCACATTAAAATATGAAGTGTCTAGGAAGTGAATTGTGAAACGAACCCTCTAACAAAAACTTTCTGCCCGTGTCACTGTCTTTTCCCACCACCCACAAAGCAAAAGCCCCTTCTAGATCCTTAGTGGCAATTCAACCCCAAATTACCCAAAGTCAAGTGAAAAACCCTAATCTGCGAAGTAGCAGCCATTCCAGCAATCAGCGAGTGGTAAACCGCCACTGTGGACACACATGTATTCTAGACAACTAGAATACATTCTCCCATTTGAATGAGCGTACCAAGTTTTCTCGTTTGAAGAAGGAAGGAAGGCCACCTCAAACTGTCCAATCCCAAATGATTCCAACTGATGTTGGCAATATTAAACCCACAGAATTCTATATGGCATGTTATGGAGCATGTAGAGAAATTTGGGTCCTTTTCAAAATTTAAAATCAACAGAAAAAAACCCTAAAATAATCCCCAGAGCAGGGAAGACCACTGCCACAGTCATGAGTACTTTGCAGCAGCCAGTCATCAACCTGATGCAGCTGGGTGGTGGTGGTGGTTCCAATTTCCTACCATTCAAGTTGGCTGTGTCCTAGGGCTTTCAAGAGATCTACAGCAGCCATTGCCGGTCACCCCCATTACATCTCTGTACCTAGAGCTCTGCATTCTCAGGCAGAAATCTCATCCCTACGATACTGCAAAAGTGACCACTTAGAAAACTTGCCATCTTCCCTACTGAGTGCTTTTGAGTGTTTCTAAAACTGTGCTCTCTTGCTTTCCAGCTTCCTGTTTCTAAAAGTTATCACTCTGTCTACCACTAATGCAAGAACTACAAACGGCAGCAGGAGCAAAACTGGATCATGGATATCAGTGAACCCTTAACGTCATGAAAAACATGAGGAAGCCAGTAATAAACAGTTCTTGTTGTTGTTGCTGTCATTCGCCAGCACAGAAATCATTTCCTTTTGCCTGGCTTATTATACCCATATACAGTTAGATGAATCCACTGAACTCCGCAGCAGTGACCGCCAATACTTGAAACTACTAGCCATTGCAGAAGTGCCCAGAGTGATTAGGGTTTGGAACAAAAGCAATTTAAGAAAATATTAATCACACCACCAAATAAAATAACAGGCGTGGGTGCTAATCTCTACAGAGGAAACCAGAGATGCTCCGTGCACCGTGATTCACTTTGAAAGTTTTTTTTTTTAAAAAAAAACCTTTTGAACCTGTTGTATTCCCCTGCCTTAGCCCATCATTATTTCAGCACTTCACAGGAAACAGGTGCTATCTTGTCTAATGAGCCTCTCTGTCTTTTATCATCCTGGCTTTATTCATTGTGTATTGTTACAGCTGACAAGGTGCTTTTTTTTTTTTTTTTTAGTTACCTGGAAACCAGGTCATGGTGGTATAGCAGCAGCGCTCCTTGAATAACCTAATGTTTGGGAAGAAAGGATGTGTTTGGGGAAAGGGGCAAGGGAGTGGAAGGGGGGACTTGTTGCATGTTCTTCCCCCTTCCGACCAAGGGATTATGAGACACTAATGATGGCAGGCATCCAGCACCTTGCTGAAAGAATCCAGTCTGCAAGCCAGACTTGCGTAATGGGAGGCCAGGAGTGCTGAGTGGCAACAGAAGAACCCCAGCTCTGGCATGCCCCAGGGCTCTGCGTTTTAAGGCCAAGGTATTAAATGCTTTCTTGCCATGACTAGCATTCAGAGGGACCTTGATGGGGTAGGCTGTCCCTTCACTGGTGTGGACAAGTTTCTTGAGTTTTTTCTTTGTTTCCTTTGAAATTAACTCACACCTCTCTCTCTGTCTGATGTTAACACGAATCCGGAATGCTTATAAGCCTGCAGCACGCACAATTACAGCATGCCAAGCGGCCTACTGGAATTCAAGCTTGATTTCCACAAATGTAGGGGAAAATCCTGGTTGCTGCATGAAACCCTCCCTCCGCCCATCTGTGTCATGTATTCTTGCATTCTTCCAGAGGGAGGGCTTTGTTTTGCCATCCGATTGTTTGCTACCGTGCGTTTGACAGGTACATGAAAGGTTTCTTTCCATTTTTTTTTGAGTTATCACACAAGTTTCAGCTATTTCACTAAAAGCTTGCTGGGCATCACTCATTTATTTATTAGGTTTGACTTTTAAGCTGCCCTTCCCTGAGGAACAGGGCTCAAGGCTAGTGTTCCCTCGAAGCTGAGTTAGTGTGAGCTAGCTCAAAGTTTTTTCGTCTCCAGCTCACACATTCTTGCCCTAGCTCAGGAAGGATGGCCCCAGAGCAAACTGATTGAGGCAGTAGCCAAATTGCTCGCTCACAATTTTAATGCCAGTGGCTCACAAAGAAGCATTTTTGCTCAATAGACTCCACAGCTTAGAGGGAGCACTACTACCACTATTAAAATTTCTGAATCTTCCCATCCCTGAGTACACAGGGCTCTGGGTGATTTACAATACATTAATATACAAAAATACAGTTTAAAATCAACTATCAGCTCATCTCAAAGTTTCACAATCTTCTGATAGCGTTTATAATCTGATCTGAAACTTGCTTTGGACTGTTCATCCAGCACATGGGCAGGTGAAGGAGGAGGCCAAAGTGGGCAGGATGGAAAAGAAAAAGAAGGAAAGAGGAAAAGAGGAGGGTAGCCAGCTATGATGGAAATACAGGTAAAATCCCAATACAGTTTGAATACAGAGCCTAAGCAACTCCTGATGTGTACAACACACGGAGATAACACCTTTCTGTACTAAACTGGCTAGAGGAAGTTGGAGGGATACCCAGAAAAAGAACAAGATTTACAGCAGGAAGCAAGCCATTTGATATCCAGTAGCATGGGCACGCACACACACACAAAAGTGCAATATTCAATTGTGCGCAACGCAGAAGTCCCCAGAGTGTACGGAAGCAAGATGATTGCTTGAAAGTGATGGCATTTGCCTTCAAGTATGTTACAGTTCAGTAGAATAAAAAGAAATCTCTTTCAGCATGGCTTTCATAGATCTTGTAATGCATTACTGATGGCTGTTCAGAAACTCATGCTCCGAAACAACCAATAGATTCTCCGGCTAAGCGGAGCCTTTAAAATAAATAAAAAAGAGGACTGCGGGGGGGGGGGGGAGAATTGATCACACTGTAAAGTTTAGGTGTGTGCCCACATACACGCTAATACACCTATTAAAATTTTTACCTTTTTTGTACTTATATTTTAAAACAAAAGTTTAAGTCTTTCCCCCTTTGGGGGAGCAGACACTTTTTATCGTCCTCACAGTTATATCATTGAGGTTTATTAGATGGAAATAAAAGTCAGACCACGTTGACTATTAGAAACGGAATGACAGCGGCGGCGCTGCATCTTGAAATTCTGCCCGTCACCTCCACCTGGGAAAAATGATTGAATTTCGAGACAATGCTGTTTCTTCAAGTGTTTCTGGCTCTCCGCACAACGTGTAGAAAGCTTTGCGCACACAAAAGGCACGCAAACCCACAATCTTCACACCCACAAGCCCTCCCACTGTTGCCCCTGCCCCCAAGAACCAAGGTGCTTTGGAGGGTGGACTTCACAGCCTCACACCCTGTGGAGGTGTCTCCCCTTGTCAAACCCTGCCCTCCCCATGCTCCACACCCAAGACCTCCAGGAATGTCCCCACCCAGAGTTGGCAACCCTAGAGCCCGTGACGAGAGGAAGGCAACGGCAAATCACCTCTGAACGTCTTGCCTTGAAAAACCCATGGGGTTGCTATAGGTGTTGAGGAGGGCGAGGTTTGGGGAGGGGAGGGGAGGGACTTCAATGCCATAGGACCCACCTTTCAAAGTGGCCATTTCCTCAAGGTGAACTGATCTCTGATGCCTGGAGGTCAGTTGTGATAGCAAGAGATCTCCACCTATCACCTGGTCATTGGCAGTCCTACTGCAGGGTCACAGAGGTTGGGGACCTCTGGTGAGCACGATGCCTTCTGGGTGTTCTGTTCCCGGCAACAAAATATTATGGGGCTCCTGCCTTGGAATCCATCAGGGCTCATTTCGTAGCAGGAGCTGCTTTGCATATTAGGCCACACACCCCTGATGTAGCCAATCCTCCAAGAGCTTACAGAGCTCTTCTTACAGGGGCTACTGTAAACTCTTGGAGGACTGGCTACATCAGGGGTGTGTGGCCTAATGTGCAAAGGAGCTCCTGCTACGAAATGAGCCTTGGACCTCATGAAACTTCATCCTCTGTCTCCCTGAATTGGGGGTTCTTCCTGAAGAGCAGAAGGATGCCCTGAGTCCATGTGCCACCAAAAAAGCTTCAGGAGGTACATTTTATTGATGCACCTGATCAGGAGTTTGTATACTTAGCATGTTCATTGAGGTTAATTGCTTTGGGAAAGCAGGCTTCAGTCTCCCCAGTTTGGTGTAGTGGTTAAGAGCGTGGGCTCTAATCTGGGAGAGCCGGGTTTGATTCCCCACTCCTCCACATGCAGCTGCTGGTGTGACCTTGGGTCAGTTACAAGTTTTCTCAGAGCTGTTCTCGAAAGAGCTCTCTCAGCCCCACCTACCCCATAGGGTATCTGTTGTGGGGAGGGGAAGGGAAAGGAGATTGTAAACTGCTCCGAGACTCCTTCAGGTAGTGAAGGGTGGGGTATAAATCCAATCACTTCCTCCCCTCCCAAGGATTACAGGGAAACTGGTGTTTTGTATCTAAAGAAAATATAAGAAACGGAGCTATTTCCTTAACATATAAATTATGAAACATGTACCCAAGGGGGACATTATGCAACAAAAACCAATGAAACTATTGATTTGCGCCTGTATTTTAATAAAACGGAAGGGGGGGGATGGCCCTCAGTGTTGTTGAGCTAGAGGGAAGGTTCTTGCTCGGAGACATTAGCAAATACGGGGCGTTTCTGTTTTCTTTGTGCGTCGTTATTGATGGAGTTTATGAGGCAGTTTACAGGTACCTCATGGCTGAAGGGCTAAAATTGACTCCAGCAGCTGGCCTCCCACAACACTTACACTGTGCCATGTAAGACTGTAAATTTTTACAATCCATTTTCTTCATTAATCTAGTATGTCGATTTACTATTTTGGGAAGGGGAGTGGGCAGTGTATTCTACCAAAGGGTTTCAATGCGCTGGGGGAAGCGGGTTGGCTGCATTTTTCTTTATTGGCCTTGCTATTTCCCCCCCACACACACACACGGCTCAAGAGCGGTCGTCATCAGTCATCATGAGAGAAGTGACCCTGTTTGCTACGAGCAAAGCTCTTCTTTGCACTGCAGGTAGGCAGGGTCTGACGCTGCCCTTTCGCCTGTCTAGGGTGACCTGTGTTGGCTGCATTTCAGTTATTGGCACCTGAACGCGCAACATTTTGGGAGCATCGCCTAGAGGCAGGTCGCAAGCGATTCCAGCTAGGGCCAACAAGCTAAAAATAGTCGATCTTTCCTTGAGGCTATCCCGGCTTCTACTCCTTTTCTACCACCGCTATTCCAAGAAGGTCGAGCCTTTAATCTGTGGACCAGTTTTCTCCTTTGGCAGTTTATAACATTCTTCCTGGCTCATTATGTCTGCCGGGGCCATGGATATGCATGACAGAGTAAGCATTCTGCAAGTCTCCTTGATCTAAATGTTCAAGGCTTTGTCTTTCAAGGGCTACCTCAGCCTGAGCTCCCTGTAACAATAAATCATTCCTAAAAAGGGCTCTTTTGGCCATTACCGGAGAGGTTTGTTTGTTTGCCCTATGGCAAACAGGTATTCCCAACTGAGAGGTGTTGAACCTAGCCTGCATCTGCCTTTGGATTTCTGACACAGCTCAATATCTACCTACCTACCTATCATCCATCCACCCATCCATCTATTCACCTACCTATCATCTATCTATCTACCTACCTACCTACCTATCTTGAGAGACAGTTTGGTGTAGTGGTTAAGTACACGGACTCTAATCTGGGAGAACCGGGTTTGATTCCCCACTCCTCCACTTGCACCTACTGGATGACCTTGGGCAAGCCATAGTTCTCTCAGAGCTGTTCTCTCAAGGGCAGTTCTCGAGAGAGCTCTCTCAGCCCCACCTACCTCACAGGGTGTCTGTTGTGGGGAGGGGAAGGGAAAGGAGTTTGTAAGCCGCTCTGAGACTCCAAGTGAAGGGTGGGATATAAATCCAATCTCTTCTTCTTCTATCATGTATTTATCTATCTACCTATCATCCATCTATCTATCCTCTATCTAGCAATCTACCTACTAGGAGAATACAGTGAAATACATCTGAAGTATAAGTACGTAGGGCTCTGGATGGTAAAGATGCAGGAACAGAACAGGTATCCTGTGTTACCTTAAGGAAAGATTAGGTTAGGGACTTGTGAGGGAACTGAGGGAAACACTCCAAGAGATGAGCAACCCTATTTCAATAGGCTGAGATGCTCTCAGGTTGAAGGAGATCATTCTTTCCCTCTCTCCTTCTCTCTCTGACAGAAACACCCCATCATTTCAGCAAAGCTGTGGGCGTGTGAAATCCTGACTGTTTTCAAGCCGAGTTCCTCTGTCTCTTGCTGTAAATAACCAATCACTCGTTAGACCCCTTGCCTTATCTGCAAAGCCTCTAAACACCCAGTCCTTCTAAAGAAGAGACAATGCCCTTATTTTTGCATGTTGGGAAAAGAAGGGGTTGGTGTGAATCTCTGAAGGAGAAGGGGAGGGGGGGAAGGAGTCGAAATTACCTCAGATTACGATGCTACCTCCTCAGGTTTCCTCTACAATAGCAACACAGTTCTGAGTCAATGTTGTCTTACTGACCACTTGCAACCCACTCCACAACTAACAGTGACTTGTTCAACTGCTATTGGAAGTTATGGCTGGGGTGGGTGGGGAGCTGAGAAAGCAACAGGCCATCACAGTGACCCTGGGCCAGTCACACACACTCTCAGCCTAAATGACCCCGCAGGTATACCTGCCATTCCCCCACTGGGGGTGGGGGGTTGCCCACTTTCTGGGCCCCCAGTCCACCAGCCCAGATCAGCCCGCCCCCAAAGTGCTGTATTTGTGCCAACATGCGATGACATCACCCGGAGGTGACATCATCATGCAGGGCATGTTATGGGAGGACGCTCTACCATTCGAGGAAAAAAAAACTCTATGGTTTTTCCTCGAATGAGAGAAGCCCCGCCCACAACGTGCCCTGCATGATGACGTCAGCTCTGGGTGATGTCATCATGGCATGTGCACAAAGCGCGGGCCAAAGATATCCCGGGGGAGAAGGATCGCCCTCCGCTGGCAGCCAGATAAGACCTGGCGACCCTACTCACAGGGCTGTTGTGAGGATAAAGTAGAGGAGTAAGCCACTTTGGGTCCCGTTTGGGGAGAGAGGCGGAATATAAATGAAGTAAATAAGACAAAACACGTGTCCTTGTTCTGCCATGAACAAACCGGTTCATTTAGCTTTTGCTGGTGTTTTAAACAGAAACGGCACACATGTGAAAGCGTTCTCGGTATCGAGAAGTGAGCGAGCAGCGGATATTTGAAAAGTCTGCGAGTAACTTTGCTCTCCCAGCTCTCCCAGAGTGCAATTAACGCCTCTTTCACAGTCCATGTGGCACCTCTGCTGCGTTCCCACCCGAACGCAGCCATGTCTGACACATCGTCCCAGATTCCTTGTACAACATTTTACAGGGGGAGGAAATCACCCTGAAAGTAAAATTCTGACATGAAAGTGCAGGAAAATAGCCTCCGACTCAGGGGACATGTATCAGCTCTCTTCTATAATCCAGCCGGCTCTTCCCGATTCTGACCTCTTTGTTGTCCTTCTCGCAAGTCTTAGACGTCCTTTTCGTCTGACCTTCCCTAACACAATTTCAGATTAAACCATCTGATTAAGCCACGGGGTGTGGAGTAATGAAACTATGGTCTATAAAATATTCTCATTACCCGTTTTGTTTCCTTCTGCATTACGCTCTGTTTTGCCGCTCATTTTCCAAGGTAATAAATCTCAGAGAGGATCATGGTCTCACTGACGCCATTAAGAGGTCCCCCCCCCCCCCGCTCAGCAATGAAAGACACCAAACTTGAACTTGCAAGCACATTCACTTTTGTGAATGCAACAAATAAAACACAAAATGCTTTGTTTTGCCCCTCGAGATACTTTATTTCAGGTTTCTCTTTCCACAGATTATGATCAGGGATGCCGTGCTCTAAAGCAGGGGTGGGCAAATTGCAGCCCGCCACAGAGTTTTTTGCGGCCCACCAAGATAGTCGGCCATGTGGCTTCAGTCAGGCCTCCGTTGGGCCTGGAGCGCAGAGAAGCAGCGCTCCGGGAGTGAAGTGTCCAGGGGGTGGGCACATTACCAAGCCCCACCCCCTGCTCCCAGCAGCCCTGTTGGGCAAAAAGGAGGCAGAAGAAGGAAGGTAAGTTACCTTCCCTCCCCCATCTTCCTCTTCCCAGGGCCGCAGCGCTCCAGGGAAGCCCTGCCCGCCCCCACCCCAGCCTGGTGGGTGCGCACATCACTCTGTCTGCCAGTCCCTGCAGCTGCCACCCCCACCTTGTGCAGCCCTCCGCTAACCTCCCCTCCCACAAAGTGGCCCCTGAGCTAAAACAATTGCCCACCCCTGCTCTAAAGAAATGTATTTATTTTAAAAAACCCTACACGCAAACAACCACACGCTTCAGTCAAATGGCTCTTGGCTTCCAAGGATATGCCACTCAGCAATAGAGCAAAAATGCCAATAAATAAGTGAATAGCCAGAAATGAAAAGAAAAGCCCTCACGTTATCCTTCACAAGAAAACAAGAAGTGGAATCCCGCTGCACCATCACGGCAGCGGATCTTAATTGCTGAAACAGTCAAAGGGAATCAGTTAAGAAGGTGGAATCCTGAAAGATCAAAAACCTGAGCGAGCAAACCAACAAAGAGTTTAGACTGGTGTGTAACAGTACATGGACTCAGTGCCAGGAAAATGGCTGCAAGGCTGGTGTTCCAGAGATGATGACCCATCATGGAAAATCCCCTGTCTCAAGTTGACCTGGATGGCCAAGACGCACCCGATCCCATCAGACCTCAGAAGCTAAGCAGGGTTGGTCCTGGTTAGTATTTGGATGGGAGACCACCACGGAAGTCCAGTTCAGTATGCAGAGCCAGGCAATGGCAAAACACCTCTGAACGTCTCTTGCCTTGAAAACGCTATGTGGTCCCCAATGCTCCCTCGGAGCTGTGGAGTCTTGTGAGCAAAAACTCTGCTTCATGAGCTACTGGCATTAAAGTTGCGAGAGAGTGATTTGGCTATAAATTAGTCTGCTCTGGAGCCATCTTTCCTGAGTGAAAACAAAAATGTGTGAGCCAGAGGCTCACAGCAACTCAACTTAGAGGGAACACTGGCAGCTTCCAGCAACAAAAGCAAACAATATAAATAAACTGAAACAACTGATCAAGATCCCAGCCATAAACATTTCTGCAATAAAACAGTCATCAGTAAAATCTGCCCCGATCTGGATAGCCCAGGCAAGTCCCACTGCTGGACCTCCTGAGGGCACCTGGTATCTTTGGCCACTGTGTGACCGAGTGTTGGACTGGATGGGCCACTGGTCTGATCCAACACTGGCTTCTCTTATGTTATGTTAGATCTTGGAAGCTAAGCAGGGTCGACTGTGGTTAGTACTTGGATGGGAGACTTCCTTGGAATACTAAGTTGGGAGGACAGAGGCAGGCTTTATTCTGCAACCTCTCTGAATATCCTCCAGGCCCCCAGCAGGGGTCAGTCAACAGAGGTCAACATGACTTCCAGGTGCAGGCACACAAACACACAAAATACAAAAATACAAAAAATGCCATATAAAAATGTATATGCAGAAGACAGGATGTAGAAAGGAGGTTAAAATACCATGTGAGCAAAAAAAAAGAAAGAAATTAAAACCCTGGGTGAAGAGAAATATTTTCATTCAGCTGATGAAATGGGAGGCGGGGCCTTCCACAGCCAGGGAGCTACTACTGAGAAAGTCCTGCCCCTAGCTGGCACTTGTCTTATTTCTGCAGTGAGGGCACTATCAGTGGAGCTTATGTTGGATTAGTGGGGCAACAACCTAAGAGTCCTTCAGTTACACCGGCCCCATGCCAGGTGTTGGGATTTAAAAGGTGAACACTGGCACTTTCAGTTCTGTACATGAGCTGATAGAAAGACAGGTACAGATCTTTTGGCCCCTGGGTGATACAATCCCTACCTCTGAAGTAGGACTGGGATTAAAAACTCAGTGATGGGGCAGTTAAGATTTCCATTCAAGATTAAACTGCAATAAGTAAAGCAGCCTGTGCATTTTAAGAACATGTTCCGTTGTGGGGTGTGCTGCACGTGTTTGTTTCCTGTCCACAAAGATGGGCCAAAATCTTCCTCCTTGACAGAGACATTTTCAATAGGAAAGAAGCTTTTTTCTGAAGGATCTCTACCAGGCAATTCTCCAGATCATAACGAGTAGCAAAATAATGCATGTCTGAAAAGATTCAGAGAACATAACAACATAAGAGAGGCCAATGTTGGATCAGGCCAATGGCCCATTTTGCCTGTCTGTTGTCACCCAGTGGCCAAAAATACCAGGTGCCCCCAGGAGGTCCACCAGTGGGGCCAGGACACTAAAAGCCCTCCCGATCTTGCCCCCCCCCAAGCACCAAGAATACAAAGCATCAGTTGCCCCAGACCAAGAGTTCCTAGCTAAGTGCTAAGAGCTAAGAGCTAAGAGCTCTTAGTGCTAAGGGCTAAGAGCCACTGATGGACCTCTGCTCCAGATGTTGATCCAGGGATCATTTCATAGAAAAAGAGGTGCAGGAGCTCATTAGCATAACTTATTTGCATATGCCACACCCCCTGACATCACCAGAAGTGTGTCAGAAGGCAACATCCACCGCTCAGGCTCCACCCCAAAAATCTCCAGGTATTGCCCAACTCAGAGCTGGCAAACAACTTTACACTTTGACTAAAGACACTTTAGATTTCCTTTGCTCTTACAGGGAAGCTACCCGGCAACAAGTATGAATATATAGATCAAGTTAGTATGCTTTTGCTATTTTCGCAGCGCATCACCATATGTGCCCGCTCCTGGGCTTGTTACTCCCGGAATGGTGTTCTTGCGCGTTCCTGCTCAAAATGACCCCTGTGTTTATCCAATCCCCTCTTGAAGCCGTCCATGCTTGTAGCCGCCACCACCTCCTGTGGCAGTGAATTCCATGTGTTAATCACTCTTTGGGTGAAGAAGTACTTCTTTCTATCTGTTCTGACCTGACTGCTCAGCAATTTCATGGAGTGCCCACAAGTTCTTGTATGGTGAGAAAGGGAGAAAAGTACTTTTTTCTCTACCTGCTCTATCCCATGCATAATCTTGTAAACCTCGATCATGTCACCCCTCTGCCGTCGTTTCTCCAAGCTAAAGAGCCCCAAGCACTTTAAACTTTCTTCACAGGGAAAGTATTCCAAACCCTTGTATTGTTCTAGTTGCCCTTTTCTGCAATTTTTCACAATGCTATAATATCCTTTCCTAGGAGTGGTGATCAGAATTTAACATACTTCCAAACCTGGAGATTCTAAACTCAGAACTTGATGGTTTAATGTTTCCTCACTAGCACTTCCCGGATTTTAGAAGATCTGAGCATAGGCTGTGATACTTCTATTTTTTTTAAAAAAAGGAATGGTTAAATCTTGCCTCCCATCCATGCTTTAAGCCAACACTGGCTGCGATGCATGAAAATTATGTAAACAAAACAGCACGGAACATGCTCGGAGAGAGAAAGTAACAGGGATGGGGGAGGCCCAGCCGCAAAACCGATAAGGAGTTATCCTCTGCTGTCACAGTGTCTTCGATGCAGCGCTTGATTAGAAGTGAAGTGGCCAAACAGAGTTTATTTGGGCGCAAATGAATTTGCAACGCCTTTTGGCGTTCCATTCTGGAAAACTGTCACTCTGTGATTGCTGTCATTGGTGCCTCTGGAGGAACCGAAAGGACCCTTCTGGGGGGGGGGGGGACCTCCTCTCTCTACAGACCAGGCAATCTCAGCTAGGGTAGTTACATGCATAAAGAGTCATCGGCATCCACACGGCATGCTTCTCAACAGCTATGCCATCTCCGGCTGTTTCCACTCATTGCCTCAAAATTGGCATTATTGTTTAATTAGCGGTTGCTTTGGCTTCCTCAAGATTCCTGGGCCGAATTTTCTGGTTGGAGAGAGAGAATTCGGTGACAGTTCTCATTCCACCACGTCTTTTTCCCGTAGCGGAAACCGAGACATCCTTGACAGGCCCTCCCTTTCCTTCAGCTCCAGAAATGATGTGCATATACTCTAACAAGCTTTATACCCGCTCACAATCCAGTCGAGCTGTTTGTGTTCTGAATTTTTTCCCACCGTGATCTTTGCAAATGTGGACGGGCAGCTCCCAGCCTTGTCAGATGTTATACTCCACCAATTTGATTGAGAATTAGGAACGGATGATTTGTGCAGGTGCGATGGCTCTCAAGACAAGCTCTACATCCTCCTGCATCTAGTTCTGTCAGTTCGGGTTTTCATTAAGCCTTGCCGGTGGAACTATTTCTTTAAAAAAAACTTTTTGCAAGGTAAATGGATGCACATTTTCCATTGTAAGGGAATGAATTCAGTGCCGTTAGACTTAATAAGCTCACTGCTCTCATTAAATTTAGGGTCCTCCATATCTCCTGCAGCTGATACTATAAAAGTGTCGCTGGATCTCAACCTGCGCACCGTGTAGACAGAAGTGAGGATAATGATGTACAAGTTATAGTAGCAGCTGGCCACTGCATTAACATACACTTTTTCTCCAAGATATATTACCCTCACTTAAACATCAACTGGAGAGGCCTCCCAGAACATAAAAAGGTACGGGTGAATAATGATGACTCAGGCAATTAAGTGTGCTTCTCTGAACATGCAGGGTCTTAATAATGCTATTAAAAAGAAAAAAAAACATATTCTATGAGAAGATAAAGATGATGTTGCTGAGATAGAGGAACCATGTGTGATTCAATCCTGAAGCCAGTAAATTGAATGTGAACCAGGTAACGTTTTCTGCTCCAAGACATGTGACCCAGGTACATAAAACCTTAAATATTAATGTCTTATTCAGTGCTTGAGTCAACAAAGGCAGGCTGATGACACTTTCGGCTGACATAAACAATTCAGTAATTATACTTGTTAATCTCAGTATGTCAAACAGAGATGAACCCCAGTTCTCCCCCCCCCATGAGTTGGTCCTGAATGTGAATTATACCAGAGTAGCATATTGTTCTTGGTGCAATCCAGAGGCCTTGATGCATGTGCAGAAGACACCAGTGTGTACATTAACATACATGAAGCTGCCTTATACTGAATCAGACCATCAGTCCATCAAGGTCAGTATTTTCTACTCAGACTGGCAGTGGCTCTCCAGGGTCTCAGGTTGAGGTCTTTCCCATCACCCACTGCCTGGTCCTTTTAACTGGAGATGCCGGGGATTGAACCTGGGACCTTCTGCATGCCAAGCAGAGAATCTTCCTCTGAGCCACAGCCTTCCCCCTACACTCAGTCAGGAACTGATATATTATAATGGATAATCTGATTCATTTGGTAGGGCCATGTTCTCTCTTAGCAGGACAGACAAGTTCTCCAAAGAGGAGACGCCATGCGTGAACTCTTCTTCTGACTGGGATGGAACAGTCATGGAGGACCAACATAGCCTAGATGAGCTAACAGATCCCCCCCCCCCCCGAAGATTAGAGCCTTAGAACTAGCTGCTTGTCCTCCACTCTGAATTCCCCATCACCCTGCCCCCGAGAGACTGTGGATTCCCAGCCTCACCAGACATGCTGGAGGTCCAGCAGGAAACAACTATAAACTCTTCAGATTGTGCTCCAATCAATGTTCCCTCTAAACTGAGTTAGTGTGAGCTAGCTCAGTTTTTTAGCCTCTGGCTCACACATTTTTGTCATAGCTCAGGAAGGATAGCTCCAGAGCAAACTAATTAATGCAGTAGCCAAATCATTCACTCACAACTTTAACGCCCATAGCTCACAAAGTAGAATTTTTGTTCACAAGTCTCCACAGCTTAGAGGAGCCTATGGGCTTTATAAAGAGCTACTTCTTTGTCTCAGGAGGTGGAGCCTGGCTGGTTCTTCAGGCCTTGCTTCACTACAAAAAAAGCTAAGTCTGATGATTCTGACCTCTGATTCTAAGCAATGTGTTAGTCATGGAGCTGTCTGACATTCTGCAGGGAACATCCAGCCAAGCCTCCTCATTGCTACCCATTTTGAGAAAGCTGCTTCTGTAGCTAACTGTGCCTTCTTCTGGTTCAGCAAGGCCACCCATGCAAGGATTTTGTATGACCCATGCTTTCAGTGGAGCACCAGATCAGGTTTAAGGTTTTGGTTCTGACCTTCAAGGCCCTTAGCGGTCAAGAACCTACATACCTTTGGGACCGCCTGTCCCAGTATGTCCCTGGAAGAGTGTTATGCTTAGGAAATAAGAACTTCCTGGTGGTCCCCAGCCCGAGAGAGGTCCAGCTGTCCTCATCCAGGGCCAGGGTTTTATCAGTGGAACTCTCTGTCAGAAGACATCTGTGCCCTGCAGGGGTTATTACCTTTCCACAGGGCATGCAAGGTTGAGATGTTCCACCAGGCCGTTGGTTGAGGACAGTGACGGGGACAATATAACACCTGGCATTCTCATATACTTCCCCATCCCTCATAACCCTTCCCCCCAAGGGACCCTGGGGAACTGACATCCCCCTTCCCGCCATCTAGTATATCTATATTGTTTTTATCGATTGACCTTCTTTTAGGGACTGAGGGACTGTTCCCGGGGACACTCAAGGAAGGGATGGTCTGCCCTCTCTTTAAAAAAACCATCCTGACTTTGGCCATACTCCTTTGTCCTAATATTACCTGGAGCCTATTGGGATCACTATGTATTATTATACTGCCAGCAGCACTTTATTTGTCATGTATATGAGTTTTATGATGTTCATCATTTGTGTTTTAATGCTTTTTAACTTTTAATGTAAGCTGCCCTGAGCCTGCTTGGCAGGGAGGGTGGGATATAAATCAAGATAGATAGATAGATAGATAGATAGATAGATAGATAGATAGATAGATAGATAGATAGATAGATAGATCTAATTTTGATTTTAATTTATAGAATCTATGTATATATTACTTTGTTGTAAGCTGCCCTGAGCCCTACTTGTAGGGAAGGGTGAACTAGTAAATCAAATTAAATAAATAAATAAATAAAATATTGTTTTACAGGAATAGCAACTCTTACCTTGCAATCATAGGCAAGATTTTCTATTCCCTAGCTCCATCATCAACCAAAAGGGAGACCACAACTAAGAAATCAGAAGTCAGCCATGAAGGAGCAAGGAAAGATTCTTAAGTGTAAGTATGTCTCACTGGTGACCAAGATCAAGGTAATTCATGCCACAGTATTTTCCGTTATTATGTATGGGTGTGAAAGCTGGACAGTGAGGAAAGCTGAGAAGAAGAAAGTTAATTCTTTTGAAATGTGGCACTGGAGGAGAGTTTTACAGACACCGTAGACCGCCAAAAAGATAAAAAAGTGGGTTCTAGACCAAATCAAGCCGGACCTCTCCCTGGAAACCAAAATGACTAAACTGAGGCTACCATGCTTTGGTCTCATTATGAATAGACAACAGTCACTGTAAAAGACAAATCATTCTAGGAAAAGAGGGAGAGCCAACATGAGACAGATTGACTCTATCCAGGAAGCCATGGCCCTCAGTTTGTAAGACTTGAGCAAGGCTGTTGACAATAGGGCAGTGGGAGGGTCGTTAATTTATAGAATCACCATAAGTTGGAAGCAACTTGATGGCATTTAACACAGAGAGACACAGACACCCATTGAAAATCCTTATCTTGAGAAACAGCACTTACCTAACACCTACAAATATTCCTCTCTTCACATATCACCTGTTTTACAACATATTCTGTTTATCCCATAGGTTCAGTTTATGAGGCTGTTTTGGATTTGTTACTTTTAATGGAGGCTTTTAAAGATAACTTCGTGCCCGGTAAGGTAATTCATGGTTCTAAAAGCTCGTGTTTAATGCATCAAGCAAGTCTTGTTTCTAATACAGCTTCACGTGCAGCGTTTTGTTTTTCCTGGGGGTGTTGTGGGGGTGGGGGTGGAGAAGAAATCTTAACTGATTAATCCTATGAGTTTAAATTGTATGATTAAATATCCATGAATTTGCTGAGTTTTAATGAACCAACAGTATGAATAAAAAATGATTTTTGAAGGAAAGAAAAAGTTGCTTTCTTCAAGACCACGCGTATCGCAGCAGGTGTGTGCTTCCTGCATGAGAGAATAAGCCATCTCCAGCTCCTGCATGTACTTGTACTTTTACAAATTAATTAAAATGCAAGACACTATTAATCGGAAGCTTCTTTATACGTCGACCAAAAGGTTACATCAAATCAATTAAACTAATTAATCTGTGAGCTGGCCTATTGCAAATCTTTTGTGAGCAAAAACCCTGTCTTGGAAGAGACGCTGTTCCCAAACAGTCGATTTAAAGGATTTTTAGCCTTCAAGGAAGGGAATTTATTTTTGCCTTTTCATCTCTTGAAAGAGGCTTCTGGCTCGAACAGATTTTGCCGCGCCTCAGACAAGTGCTACGCAGGCGCCTGGATCACGAAAGCAAGGACGCACAGCTGCCTGTCCTTGTTGATGTCGATACGATTTAAGGGCGGGAAATTGACTTGAAAGGAAGCTATGCTGAAATATATAGAGACAAGCTGGAACTGGATTGTACCTGCCGAGCAGTAGTCTATCTTCAAAGGGGCAGACAGATGTGAGACATTACGGGGACATGGAACGCTAATCTCTGTGGCAGGAAGCCCTCCGAAGTTGTCGGAAAACTACAAAACCATCTTGTATCCTTTGAGGGTATTACATGTTGGCCTCCACTGTATCAGAAAATGTGTGACCGGTAATCAACGCCGCTCAGCAAGTGGTTCTGGCAACTATCAGAGTTGGTTTTCGATCTAACAGGAAACAAGAACTGGGGACAAACCTGACAGATGAGCAAGCTTCATAAACCGTCTTCCCCTGCTGAATGCCAGTGCTAAAGCAGAGTCAACTGAACCCGTTAATACAATCCCCTAACATTTCTTTGCTACAAATTATCCCAAGTTCTAAATCAGTTTGATTCAATGGACCGCTTTGGCAGTTAAGACTTTTCTCAATGAGCATTATTGGAGCTTCGTCTCTGACAAGGATACTTAACCCTAATTCATTCAATGTCTCCTGCAAGGCCAATTCTTCCATGGCTGACCTTCAATGCAGATTTTAACAAATTAAAATGTTATTTTGCCGTGGACGAATGTCTTCAGCTTGTTCATCTGGCAGAGAAATGGGCCCAGTAATCCTGCCACCCTTCATTAAACATCCAGAAATACTTTGGTGTCTATATTCCCATATCTCCTTGGCTTTATACTGCACTCATTTAGCTAAGAAAAGCCCATATCCAAAGAGTTGTCATGCTCCTTTGACTTCTGTTCAATTAAATGGGAATAAAAGGCATTGGAAGCTTACCAGAACAGTTCTAATAAGAGCAGGAACTCATCTGGCGGTTTCCCCCTAGCAGATAAAGATTCATGATCCCCAGAGAAGCATTTAGCTGCTAAGATCTCACCTGGAAGAACAAAAGCGACTGAACAAGTTGATGTAAAACAGAGAACCAGTCTTAAAGGTTTAATATTATATTGAAGAAAATAATGTTTAGTACAGCCTCGTTGATTTCTATTTCACTGAAAACACAGGGGAGGTGTTGTTGTTTTTTTTAATGAGTTTCATTTAAAAACAAAATGCATGTATTAATAAACATGCAATTATTAAGATTCAACGAGCACAACAGAGAATTTCTAGACCATCCCAAGGGCCAAGATCATCATCGTATGAATCACAATATTAGAACTCTGTGAATTGTTGGCTTTTTTAAATTGTGGTAGCACTAATTCTGAAGACCACACTTTTCTCAGCAGCTGTAGCCCAATGGAATACTGGTGAAAAGACTCTCCCTATGGGACACTCCTTGGGAGAATTCACGGGAATGGCACATGTTTCGCATAGGCAAAGGAAAGCAACTACGCACATGCTGTCACACTGGCATATACACTTGAAAGCAAGTCTGACCTTATCCGAATTTGGGAGGGGAGTCAGTCCTGGCCCCATACCTGTTTGGTTTATCCTGCAATTTCCACATACATTTGTGTGCCTTTATTCTGTTGTTTTTGGGGGGGGGGGGTGTCCCCAGTTTATTTCTGGTTCTTTTGAGACCACTTTTACCCCAATGTTTTTGAAGAAGAAGAGGAGTTGGAGGAGATTGGATTTATACCCTGCCCTTCACTTGGTGTCTCAGAGCGGCTTACAATCTCCTTTCCCTTCCCCTCCCCACAACAGACACCCTGGGAGGTAGGTGGGGCTGAGAGAGCTCTTTTGAGGACTGCTCGTGAGAGAAGAGCTCTGAGAGAACTTGTGACTGACCCAATGTCTCTCCAGCAGCTGCAAGTGGAGGAGTGGGGAATCAAACCCAGTTCTCCCAGATCAGAGTCTGCACACTTAACCACTACACCAAACTATGCCAGTTCTGAATTGCCTTTCCCCCTGCACATAATGTTTCTGTCAGTTTTCTTTGTCCTGCCCGCTCTACCCACCTCCACCCCACTTTTCCATGGTGAGACTGTGGTAGTCAAGCTGCTCCCTCTCCTCTCTCCACAAAAAGGAATGGAAGATTAGATTTATACCCCACCCTTCACTACCCGAAGGTGTCTCAGAGTGGCTTACAATCTCCTTCCCTTCCCCTCCCCACAACAGACACCCGGTAAGGTAGATGGGGTGAGAGAACTCTCCCAAGAACTGTCCTTGAGAGACCAGCTCTGAGTGAACTTGTTACACACTACGACCGATTTCCCACAAGTGCTGCCCTGGCGTCCATCCTCCGTTTGCCCCGATTGCCGGCTTGAATTTTCCGCTATTTGCCGCGGGGCGCATTTTGACCCACGGCTTCATGCGATTTCCCCTGTGGCTTCAGTGATCCTGTTTTTTGAGGATCACTGAAGCCGCGGAGGAAATCGGAGGAAATCACACGAAGCCCTGGGTCAAAATGCACCCTGCAAGAAATAGTGTGAAACTCAAGCAGGCAATCAGGGCAAATGGAGGAACGACGCCGGGGCAGCACTTGTGGGAAATTGGTCCACACCAGCAGCTGCATGTGGAGGAGTGGGGAATCAAACCCAGTTTTCCCAGATTAGAATCCGCACTCCTAACCACTATGCCAAACTGGCTCTCCTTAGCCACTGAACAGGATTGCAGATAGCAGAGTGATTTAAAAAATATCCTCTCTTAACTTTTAAAATTAACATATGTGGCTAGGTTCACCATGGAAGCAAAGCTGCATCTAAATGTGGCAACTGTTTGAAAAGAGGAGGGAGGGAGACAGCCCGTCTATATCACAGAAGAAAAAGTTTCCATGGCATTAACAGTCTTTAAAAATGTGTTAATAACACCTTCTCATCTTCCTTTTTTTAACTGGAGACTGATTTGCGATTCCCCCAAAGGCAAGATGGCCAGGAGGATTTCATTTGCCAACCCGAATCCTCGTATTTCCTCACTTCGCTCATCGGAAAACATGAAATTACAGCAGCGTTTCTATTCCCGCAGCTTCTATCATCTCATTCGAAACCAGATGACAGGTTGACAAAAAGATGAACCTTTTTTTTTTTTTAAATCGTCTTAACTCCCCTCATGAAGATGCACGCCCAGGTGGATCTCAATTATAAAACAAATTAAAACATACCCTGTGTGAAGCACAAAAGCAGGCCCTGTCATCGCGGAATGAAGAATGCTCCCGATTCCATTTCTCATGCGGCGGAGAAACAAGTGAAGGGGCATTCAATACAACTGCCATGGATGCAGGTACGCACAGTGTTTCTTGGCTGCGTGATCCACCCCTGCGAGGTTTTCATCCTCATCCCAAATTTTCTGGAACTGAGTCTCCAGGTGAGATTGAAGGGCAGATACGGACCAAGGAAAGTAATACTCCTTTATTGTCTATCGCTTTTAAAATATATATCCAAAGATGTCTATGGGATAATGGTTTCACTCTTTTTAAAAAAAAAATTGCCATGCTTTTTTTTAAATACGATACATTTGTATTGATAATCGAACAGCCTTTTACACTCTACATTCTGCGTAGGTAAGGCACAGTTACTTCACTCTTCTTTTATATTAACTTTTTAGTTAAAGTTTTAAAGATTATCAAGATTATGTAACATTAAAGGTAAAGATAAAGGTTTCCCTTGCGCGAAAGCCAGTCAAAAACGACTCTAGGGATGCGGTGCTCATCTCCGTTTCCAAGCTGAAGAGCCAGCGCTGTCCGAAGACGTTTCCGTGTTCCTGCGGCCGGCATGATGAAACACCGAGGCGCACAGGATGCTGTTCCCTTCCCACCGAAACGGTACCTATTTATCTACTTGCAATTTTTTGCTTTCACACTGCTAGGTTGGCAGGAGCTGGGGCCAGAGACGGGAGCTCACTCCGTCACGCGGCACTAGGGTCTCGAGCTGCTGACCTTCTGGTCTGCAGCCCAGCATCTTACAGATGCCAATTTAAGATACAGTGAAACAACAACGAATTCTTAGGTGCCAGAGATATGTACAACACAGTCCAATCATCTAGCTAGATAAACCTTACTTCATTAATAGAATTACAAACAGGCATTCATACTAAACACGTAGAGAATACCAGGTGATATTCCTTAATACAGAAAAAAACAGTATGTCTATTATATTCACAGTAGCGACAAGGTATATAACACAACCAAGTTTCACTCTTTTTGTAATAGTGTGTTCTTTTCCCATTTGAGAGAATTAAATGGCCTCTCAACATTTTACATCTCCAGTAACCAGTCATGAAACTGACCCATTTACTTAGCTCTGGTCATCCACAGGGATCAGTTCTGAGCTGAATATCCTATTAATATTATATCGTCCATTATTTTTGCTTCCTAGATGTCAAAGGTAATTTAATATCAAAGTGTACAATAGGACCGGATACAGATATATTTTATAATGCGCTAACTCCCTAATTATATGCATATTTAAAAACAAAAAAGACAGTGTTTCAGGAAAAGTTTGTTCTGAAATAAAAAAAATGGCTCATGATTTGATACATCTGCCCTTGTCATTTATTAGAGCTCGGGCCACAAACCTCTAGAGTTTGATAAATCATGATCGCTATTCATTGGCTCGTTTGGTCTGCTTTTATGTTTGAAGTCTTGGTCATTTTTAAAATCCCTCCCCACTGCAGATATTAAGTACATGGGAAACTGTAGTAAAGTTATGACACGTCTCTCAGAAACTATTGGCAATCTTAGCTAAATGAAACCTCCACATTCAGGGACACGTCTATCAGCGAATACCAGGTGCAGAGGACAAACATCTGGTAAACATCCCCTGCTTGTGAACTTTCCAGAGACATCTGGATGACTAGCACTAGAACTGGAACACTGTATTAGATGCACTCTTGGTCTGGTGTTGTAGGACTTTTCTTGTATTCCTTGCAAAGTAAGTAAAGGTAAAGGTTTCCCTTGCTCAAAAGCCAGTCAAATCTGACTCCATGGGGTGGTGCTCATGTCTGTTTCCAAGCCGAAGAGCCAGTGCTGTCCAAAAACTTTTTCCATGCTCATGTGGCCAGCATGACTAAACACTGAGGTGCACGGAATGCTGTTCCCACCAAAGCAGTACCTATTTATCTACTTGCAATTTCTTGCGTTCGAACTGCCAGGTTGGCAGGAGCTGGGGCCAGAGACGGGAGCTCATTCCATCACACGGCATGCGGGTCGTGAACTGCCGAGCTACCAACCTTCCAGTCTGCAGCTCAGAGTCTTAACCTCTGAGCCACCGCAGTCCTTCCTTGCAAAGTACGTTTTAATAATTCTGTAATACAGAACACACAAACCCAGACATGTGCTGACATATATACATGTCCATGTGAGATATTTTCAGTTCTACAAGCCTGGACCTCCAGGACCATTCCTGTTGCTCTTCTCTCATGTTTTGTGAGTATTTTTCCTCCTACCGAAAGTACCCAGAGATTGCACCATAAACATCTCTCAGATTCAGACTCAGCACCTTCGAAAACGACAAAGGGACACAGCCAGCTGTACATCCTGTTCTGCAGTCTTGGTTTTTCAGACCAAGAAAAATGTATACCATACTATATTAAAGAGAGGCAGTTTCATATAGTGGTTAAGAGTGGTGGACTCTAATCTGGAGAACCTGGTTTGATTCCCCACTGCTCCTCCACGTGAAGCCAGCTGGGTGACCTTGGGTCAGTCACAGTTCTCAAAAGAGCTCTCTCCGCCCCACCTACCTCACAGGGTGCCTGTTGCGGGGAGAGCAAGGGAAGGCGATGGTAAGCCACTCTGAGACTCCTTCAGGTAGTGAAGGGCAGGGTATAAAACCAACTCTTCTTCTACTATGAATCTCTGGTGGCCACCAAGGGATCAGTCTCACAATCCCAGCCAGCTTTCTAGTCTGCTTCCTGAATGGCACTGGGCTGTTTAGGAAGAAGTGCTAGGACACGATTTGTCTCCATGTCCAGATGACCAGACCTATTAAATCCTCCAGACTGGTTTAGCCTTGTAAGCACTGAAGAAAAGGACATCACAGAAGCCATCCTGAGAGTCAGCAGGAGCTACAGCTTCTTGCTGTTTCTCTACCATGCAGAATTGCACTCATTACCATAATGTGAGATCCAGCGGAGTTAGCCGCCTTAGTCTGTTGCTGCAAAATATTAAGAAGCCCAGCAGCACCTTTAAGACGAACAAAGTTTATTGTAGCACCAAGCTTTCGAGAAACACAGCTCTCTTCGTCAGATGCATCTCTGGTGGCCACCAAGGGATCAGTCTCACAATCCCAGCCAGCTTTCTAGTCTGCTTCCTGAATGGCAGACCTATTAAATCCTCCAGACTGGTTTAGCCTTGTAAGCATCTGACGAAGAGAGCTGTGTTTCTCGAAAGCTTGGTGCTACAATAAACTTTGTTCGTCTTAAAGGTGCTGCTGGGCTTCTTAACATAATGTGAGATGCAACTTTCACAGGAAATCTCCACCATGGATTTTTCCTTGACAATCCTAAATGCTTACAGGCTGAGAGTCCTTGGAAGTGTATGAGAACTGCACCTGCATGGAAGTAAAATGCTGACCACCAATATTTTGCATTGTGGAAAAGATGGAAGAGTTGAGGCGCAGCATACGGGGCAGCCCAGAACAGCCTCCCAGGACCGTCTCTGTCTCATTTGCAAGTTTGGTATAGTGGTTAGGAGTGTGGACTCTAATCTGGGAGAACCAGGTTTGATTCCCCGCTCCTCCACATGCAGCTGCTGGGGTGACCTTGGGTCAGTCACAGGTTGTTTCAGAGCTGTTCTCTCAAGGGCAGTTCTTTAGAGAGCTCTCTAAGTGCCACCTACCTCACAGGGTGTCTGCTGTGGGAAGGGAAAGGAGACTGTAAGCTGCTCTGAGACTCCTTTGGGTAGTGAAGGGTGGGGTATAAATCCAATCTCCTCCTCCTCCTCCTCCTCCTCCTCTTCTTTGACAACAACAAGGGAAGTTGCAGCAACTAAACAATGCTCCACTAAATCGCGCAGTAAACCCTATCGTTAGTTTTTTTACCCAGTAGAATAAGGGTCACCATCTGGAAGCTGCGGCCTGTCTGGCCCCCCAGAAAGTGCAAGCTGTGTCCCAGTTGCTATGCCAGAGGCAAGAGTAGCATCGGAGGAGAGGTGGCCATAGCAGTAACCCTTATTGACAATCCACGCACGTCCGTGACCCTTCATCCCCTCCCGTAAAACTAGTTTCTGACCAGAGCAGTCTGGCTGTCAGAACATGAAAGTTGTCTCATTGATTTCAAGGGGCAAACCCGTATATGCCCACACCACCACACAATGCCAAAAGTCATTCATCACATCAGAGAAGTCGCAGGACCCCTCCGGTTGTAAGCAAGCTATCATCCCAACTCTATCCACTGCAAAGCGCTTGGCCACGTGTCTCTCGGAAAGTGACGGCTTGTGTAATGGGCAGTCCACGAGGGAGAAAGCATCCACAAAGGATAAAACCACCCCTAGCTTTCCTGTCATTTCAAACTAAGCGATAAGGCACTTAAGCGAGTGTCTTTCTGTTTAGCACTTCTGATCCGACGTTAGATCACTAGACACAAACAAACAGGAGTCAGATAAAATCAATGCGGCAACAAGGCTGCCTTTTAAACTAAAAGTAACTGGATTCCTTTTCTGTCGTGCAAACACTCGCTGAGTTATATGCCTTTTCCAGTTGTCTGTTTATGATACAGATGGAGGGGGTGGGGAGAAAGAAAGAAAAATCAGTTGCCTCCAAGGAAGGGAAGCAGTGCGTGTCCATAAAACACCAGAAAATAGCCATTTGGGTTTCTTATCAGCGTCATGTCACCCATTTTGTGACAAAACACACAGTTCCTTGGAGCGCCAGTCAAAAGCAGAGAAGCCATTGCTACCTTTTTGATTAGGTAAAGGTCAAGGTTTCCCTTGCTCGAAAGCCAGTCGAATGTGACGCTAGGGATGCGGTGCTCATCTCCGTTTCCAAGCCGAAGAGCCAGCGCTGTCCAAAGATGTTTCCGTGGTCATGTGGCCGGCATGACTAGATGCAGAGAGCTCTGACTGAAACGGCTCTTTTTCAAGAACAGCTGTGCTGGAACTATGGCTTGCCCAAGGTCATCCAGCAGAAGGAGGAGGAGGAAGAAAGAAAGGATTTATACCCCACGCTTCACTCAAAGCACCTTACAATCTCCTTCCCTTCCTCTCCCTACAGCCAGCACCCTGTGAGGTAGGTGGGGCTGAGAAAGCTCTTTCGAGGACTGTTCTTGAGAGAACAGCTCTGAGAGAACTGGGACTGGCCCAAGGTCACCCAGCTGGCTTCATGTACAGGAGTGGGGAATGAAGCCCGGTTCTCCATATTAGAGTCCAGTGCTCTTAATCCCTGATCTGAGTAAGGGAACACCCAGCTCTGAACACTCTGTTCCCTGCCACTGTTTAACATAGCGGAGGAGGGGAAATGGTGTGTGTGTGTGTGTGGGGATCCGGGGTTGTGCCGACACCATGATGCCCCTTCAGGCAAAAACTGAAAGTGACGTCAGGGCATCAGCACGAAGCTCTAGGACTGGAGGCATCCTGGAGCATCGCACTGATGCAATGACATCATTTCCAGTTCCTGCTGGAAGTGATGTCACACTGACACAACAAGGTTCCTGCTTCCTGCAGTCTCCCCCGGATGCCAGCAATACAAGCTGCTCATTGATTTTCTACCATACACAGGGATGTTCTGTTATCACAGCATACTGTTTTTATTTTAAAGCACTACTGAAAAACTGAAAAATTCAACCACAATGAACAGTGTCATCTATTGATATTATAAAGTTACTCCGAGCGATTAAATTTCATAGGCGCTACAGGATGACAGATGTGAGGATACTGACGGCAGCGGCAGTGTTTTGAAAGGTTTTCATTATAACAAAACTTGCATTTAGAGCGCTAAAACAAAAGATTGATAAACCGAACTGACAGCAGAGGCAGGGATGGAATTGTGCCGTTCCGAAAAACACCTCCCATTAAACGCAACTTACAAAACACATCCCTCCGACAGCAGTTGCAATTATTCCTTCGTTGCGGGCTGCATTGCATAAGGACCCCTTTGTAACTGACGGCGCAAAGAACTCAGTTCAATTCATTCAGCTGTTTATAACGGTTCTGAAACAGGACAACGCAAAGCAAAGCAGAAGCAAACCATTTATACCCCGCCCTTCACTGGGAGTCTCAGAGCGGCTTACAACTCCTTTCCCTTCCCCTCCCCACAACAGACACCCTGTGAGGTCAGTGGGGCTGAGAGGGCTCTTTCAAGGACTGCTCTGGAGAGAACAGCTCTGACAGAACGACGGCTTGCCCAAGGTCATCCAGCAGCTGCAAGGCAAGGAGTGGGGAATCAAATCCGGTTCTCCCAGATTAGAGTCCACTACACTATCTTCCCTGGGCTAGGAGTCCCCATCCTTGGGACAGACGACCTTTTGTACTGGACCAGGAAAAGTGGGAAGGGAGCAACTGACCCACCAGGAAATCCACCGGGGGCCATCATGGCTAGTCTGTCCCTGCCTGACAGTCTCTAATTTGGGCAGTGATTTTTAGCTGCAGTTGTAGAACCACATCACGGGGGCCTACAGTAATCAATTCCCAGCCAGGTACGAGCGCAGAATGAGACACAGCCCCTGCCTGTTGACAGATGCAGTTGTTAACCATCTTGAAAGTGTTTCCCGGTTAATTAAGAATATAATTATAGGATCTGAAGAACCTGATGCAATGATCACGTTATCTGCCACAGAAAAGGAAGGATTAGAATAAAAAGGAAGCATGGTGGGGTAAAGAAAAGCCCTATGGAGGATTGCTGTCTCAACTGCAGCTTGGAACCTTAGCAGAACCCGGAGACAGATAGAAAAGAAATCACGATGGGCAGATGAATCTTGTACTGGGGTCCCAGAGGCTGGGCCAACTGACGCTTTTTAGGTGAGCCTGTCTTGGCACATTTACCGGGATATATTTCTTCATAGGTGCCGGGATGGCTCAGAGGTTAAGACACTGAAATGCCGACCGGAAGGTCAGTAGCTCGGCAGTTTGAGACCCGAGTGCCGCATGATGGAGTGAGCTCCCGTCTCTGGCCCCAGCTCCTGCCAACCTAGCAGTTCGAAAGCAAGAAGTTGCTAGTGGATAAATAGGTACCACTTCAGTGGGAAGGGAACAGCGTTCTGTGCGCCTCGGTGTCTAGTCATGCCGGCCACATCACCACGGAGATGTCTTCAGACAGAACTGGCTCTTCGGCTTGGAAACAGAGATAAACAATGCAACCCTAGACTCGGATTCAACTGGCTTGAGCAAGGGAAACCTTTACCTTTACCTATTTCTTCATACGCATTTGTGACAGGTTTTTTGGGGGGAGTTTTGCATGGCTAGCGTTGCCAGCTCTGGGTTGAGAAATACCTGGAGATCTTGTGGGGTGGAGCCTGGGGAGTATAGAGTTTCGGGAGGGGAAGGGAGGGAACCTCAGCATGGTATAATGCCATAGAGTCCACTCTCCAAAGGAGCCATTTGCTCCAGGGGAAGTAATCTCAATCAACTGGAGATCAATTGTAATAGCAGGAGATCTCCAGGTGCCACCTGGAAGTTGGTAACCCTACACACCCATAAAAATTGACTACATGAAGTCAAGCCAAGTTCAGAAAGCGCAAAGGACTGGGTGATATAATGAAGAAGGAGGAGAAGGAGATTGGATATATACCCCGCCCTTCACCACAAGGAGTCTCAGAGCGGCTTACAATCTCCTTTCCCTTCCCCTCCCCACAACAGACACCCTGGGAGGTAGGTGGGGCTGAGAGAGCTCTTTCGAGGACTGCTCCTGAGAGGACAGCTCTGAGAGAACTGTGACTGACAGAAGATGATGATGAAGAGGAAGAGATTGGATTTATACCCCACCCTTTCCCTTTCTCTCCCCACAACAGACACCCTGGGAGGAAGGTGGGGCTGAGAGAGCTCTTTCCAGAACTGTGAGAGTACAGCTCTGAGAGAACTTGTGACTGACCCAAGGTCACACCAGCAGCTGCATGTGGAGGAGTGGGGAATCAAACCCGGTTCTCCCAGATTAGAGTACCGTGCTCCTAACCACTACACCAAACTGTCTCTCCGACAGGGACTTGGGACAACCAGAGGAAGAAGAGAGATTGTGAACCGAGCTCGAGAGAGATGCTTAAAATGAAAGATAGTGGCCGACCACATAACAAACCAGCAGACAGAACAAAGTACAATCATGGGGTCTTCACGCTGAGCCACAAGGAGATCATCCCTGAATTCTGGGAGAGCGGCCTCACTTCAAATATGGTAAAACATTTCTACCTCTTGCATTCATTGGAGAGCCGGCAACTCGGGTGTCCAAGGAGAGGACGTTTCGAATTCATTTTCTGGAGGCCAACTGAGATACCCTATCATTGGTTGTCATCAAATTAGGAGACTCTATTGCCAGCGCCTCAATAAATGGGGTCTAGTTAGTGCTACTTAGAGGAATTTAACTCATGTTAATTGAATGCTAATGATATGTGCAATTATTCCGGATCACAGGGAGCTATAAGAGAGACTGCCTTAACATTCAATACGAGTCCTCCAGCCATCGCTTCGGAATCTGAACTAATTGAGAGGCTGGGGGTTTCCTAACATAATTCTTCATCTATTTTTCTTTAATAAGATTTTGATATTGCAGTACAGAAGGTCGTGCCGGGGGGGGGGGGAGAACTTTAGATTTCCAGACTCCTAGAAGTTAATGCACAGAGGTAAGCTTAGAATAGTGAATGAAGATTCTAGAACCAGGTTTCATGGGTGTCTTGTTTTAGACTTTGTATCCGTGTGAGAATTTGCTGGCTAACATGATCTTATTTTAGGAGGAGGAGATTGGATTTATACCCCGCCCTTCACTTGGAGTCTCAGAGTGGCTTAGAAATTCCTTCCCTTCCCCTCCCCACAACAGACACCCTGTGAGGTAGGTGGGGCTGAGAGAGCTCTGAGAGAACTGCTCTTGAGAGAACAGCTCTGAGAGAACTTGTGACTGACCCAAGGTCACCCAGCTGGCTGCAAGTGGAGGAGTGGGGAATCAAACCCGGTTCTCCCAGATCAGAGTACCGCATACTTAACCACTACACCAGACAATGGATATGAATAGCAGAAGCAGCCATGCTTAAGTGGAATCAGCCACTTGCCAACCTTCAGGTGGGGCCCGGGGTTCGCCTGGATTTACTACTGATCTTCGGATGGCAGAGTAGGGTTGCCAACCTCCAGGTGGGGTCCAAAGAATCCCCTGGAATTACAGCTCATCTCCAGGCTGCAGAGATCAGTTCCCCTGGAGAAAATTGATGCTTCGGAGGCAGCTCCGTAGCTAGGGATTTTAGGGGGAGGGGGCCTCAGCTAATTAAATCAAAGTTAATTACATTAATTCAATGTGGGACCAGCCCTGCAGGGAGGGGGCATAGAAGAAATGCTAGGAGGAGAGGCCCGTGGGCCCCACATTAGGTACAGCCTGGTTGGAGGGGGGACATTGTACCCCACTGAGGTCCGTGTCCTCCGCAGGCTCCACCCGCAAATCTCTTAGAGTTTCCCAACCTGGATCCGGCAACCCTCTCCCCCGTCCCCCACCAGCAGCCATGGGGTACCCAACAACCCTACTGGAGAGATTAGTTGCCCTGAAGAAAATGGCAGTCCAAGGGTGGACTGTATGGCATTGCAAACCCACTGATTTCCTCTCCCCAGGTCCTGCTCCCGCCCCAAATCTCCAGGGATTTCCAAACTGGGGGATGGTAGTCTTTGCAGGGATTATAACTTTCTTTTTAACGTTTTTTTTGCTTTGATTTTTTAGGCCAAGTTCCAGTTCCACACAGGATCTGTGGAAGGTCTCTATCTGACACGCTGGAAACGGCTGATGAGGCCGAGAGTAAGAAGAACAGCTTGAAAGGATGCTATTGAAATGTAATCCTTTCCTGTTTTTCCACATTTATGGTGTCACCTTGTAAAATGCTACTAAATGTTGTTTTAAAGGGCAATATATTTTAATCTTCTCTCCCCCCCCCCTCAATTTAGCGTGTGAGAATTTATATGGAGTTTGGGCTTCAGGAGATCACACCCTGATCGTATTCGGTTGGCTTCTTCAGAATTCTAAATGCGTTTAAAAAAAAAAAAATCTATTCGACTATACTATATCTGTTCCTTAATTTATAACGGACAAGCACCTTCCCCCCTTGCAATTCCATTGATCTGTTTGTATCTTTATCCGTCAGAAATGGTGTTAACTGAAGTTCTATATTTTGCTCTTCCCAAGCAAAGGGAAGGAATTTCACTGGGGGGAGGAGGAGATTGGATTTATACCCAGCCCTTCACTACCCCAAAGGGGTCTCCGAGCGGCTTACAATCTCCTTTCCCTTCCCCTCTCCACAACAGACACCCTGTGGGGTAGGTGGGGCTGAGAGAGCTCTCTCGAGAACAGCCCTTGAGAGAACAGCTCTGAGAGAACTTGTGACTGACCCAAGATCACACCAGCAGGCAGCTGCATGTGGAGGAGCGGGGAATCAAACCGAGTTCTCCCAGTTTAGAGTCCGCGCTCCTAACCACTACACCAAACTGGCTCTCAAGAGTAGGGCAGAACAATTCTCCAGGGGCAACAGATTGAACTGCCTCCTCTTTTCAGTCCTCCATACTTCTTATTCTACCTGGGCTAGCAGTGGCTGGTGTCCCCCCAAGCTAGTCTTTACCAGGTAAGGCTCTGAGTTTCCAGCAGCTCCTTTCCCGACCCTTCCAATTAATCTACGGTTGTGTAAAACACTGTTTTCTGCCATCCGCAGGCTGTTAATAGTACAGGAATGCTGGGTGACCACTGAGATGGAAGCAGGAGTGTCCAACATACACAAGACAAGTGACCCTGTTTACGGCTGTTTTTACATCTGACTTTCTCGCTGGAATCATTCTAGTTCCAAAAAAACCTGCCCACACCTCTGTGCGGTGTGAAACCGTGCTGCTACTGAAATGTCCACATCTACTGTGGTCAAGCTAGTATTCAACCGGCTTGATTCTGCTTTAAACAATTGCTGTTGATTAGTGCACTTAGACCCCCTGGAGTGAAATTTCACACCACTGTGAAATCAGCACAGGAAAAGACAGCAGTCAAACTACTTTAGAGGGGAGGTGTAAAATGACCCTACATCTGTGAGATGTCGGAGGATGCAAGCTCAGTTTTGTGTGAAAGTGCACTGAAAACAGGCACATGTTCATGTCAGTAAAAGAAAGATAAACGTGCAGCAATTAATTGCCCCCTTTCTTGACCTTAGGTGAATGGCGCGGGCAAGCTTTTACACGGTGCTTCTCCGCCTGCATATTGTTTAGGCCTTCGTAAATGCATTGACCTTGGCATACTTAGAAACATGATATCGCTAGGGAAGGCACCATTCAAAGATGATTGCTGGAAGAACGAAGCAGAAGAAAGGACAGGGAGCACACCGCTAGGATTGCACACAGATATGTACCATCTCCGCAGGAATTCATAATGGCTACTCTTGGGAAAGGGTCATGTATTCCGCCATCCACGAGCTTCACAGAGTGGGACTTTGGGCGGTTCTGCACTGGCTTTTCCCTCAGTTGTTTTATGAAACCCCCAGTGGAACATAAATTCCCCTCTGCATTGCATGCCGCTTTCACCTTCTTTGATCATCGGATTTTATGGTTCCCTCGACGCTGCGTGCTGCTTTCACTTTCTATGATCATTGGTATCTGAATGTGGTTTTGAGCTGCACCTTCGGTAAAACGACGGAGGGAAAAGCCAATGCAGAATTGCCCTTTCCCTCTTCTCTATTCTGCTGCAGACCTCTGAGCTACCAAAGTTTTGTTCTCATCGTTTATTTATTTATTTAACTTTTACCCCGCCCTCCCCACCAAGGCAGGCTCAGGGCAGCTTACATAAAACCAATAAAACCCTATACATTCCAATGTAAAAACCATAACAGACAATTTAACAATTAACATAACAGTTGATACAATGATGGTGGCGCAATATAAGAACCCATTCAGCGCTGCTACCAATCTGGTAACTTCTAACTTTAGGTCGACACAGGGCGTGGCTGATAAGATATGGCTCCTATTGGAATGCCTGCTGGAAAAGCTCCATTTTCACGGCCTCCGTTTTGATCTCATCAGGGAGCTCATTTCAATAGGTCGGAGCTAGGGTTGCCAAGTCTGGGTGGGAAAATACCTGGAGACTTTGGGGGTGGAGCCAGGAGAGGGTGGGGTTTGTGGAGGGGAGGGGCCTCAGCATGGTAGAATGCCATAGAGTCCACCCTCCAAAGCAGCCATTTCCTCCAGGGGAGCTGATCTCTGTCAGCGGGAGATCAGTTGTAAAAGCGGGAGATCCCCAGGCCCCACCTGGAGGCTGGCAACCCTAGTCGGAGCTGCCAAAGAAAACGCCCTGGTCCTCGCCAATATCAACCTGGCTTCCTTCGGCCCAGGGAGAGCCAAGTGGTTTTGTGAACCTGATTGCAGTGCTCTCTGGGGAACGTGCGGGGAAAGGCAGTCCCTCAGGTAGGTAGGTCCCTGACCATAAAGGGCTTTAAAGGTCAAAAAGACTGCCAGGGCCAGCATAGGGGGCAAAGGGGGAGTCTGCAATGGAAGGGGTGAATGACCCCCTCTTCCAAAGACTTAAGCACAATGGAGTCTATGCCACTGGGTGGCCGGATACGTGGCAGGGTTATTACATTATACAGGACCATCACCTAATAAGGCTGCATTCATCCTGCACAGCGTTAGCAGATCTCAGCCCAGAAGGTCCAATTTGCCAACTGACGTTTCTCCAAAGTGGTGTAAACTGATGTATGTCGGGAAGGCGCCGATGATTACAGCCACGCTAATTTCAATATATCGACTCTCCTCATAATTAGCATGGACTCACACAGACACATAATTGTTTTGTTGCTGTTGGGTTGTTTTTTTTTCCTGCGGAGGGAAGAATTATCGTGGAAGATGTTCACTCGCTCTTATCTGGACTCATTACAACAACCGTTCTTGTACCACCGGGGAACAAAGAAAGAGGGAGACATGGTAAGATGCATTTCTCTTACACAGTCCGGTTTCCATGCTTACGAAGACAGACTGCGAAGCGAGGGAAAACGAAGAGAGGGCTTGGATGGGTTCGTCACACAAGGCACAATGGAACTAACACAAGGCACAAAAGAGCCATGCGATTTCTACCCAATTACTTCCATTCACACATACTGCGGTGCCGCATACCCTTGCCCTTTCCTGAGGAAATAATGCAGGTCGTCCTTGGTGGAGTCAGCTTCCTTCAGAAGAGAACAGCGTAGAGACTTATGCTGTCTTTCGTTATCGTGTATTTATACAATGTACCAATTGAGCAGATGTTACAGGAGCGGAGACTCAAGCAGACAGGAAGGACCAATCCACGACAAAGAGGTCCAAGGAGGGCCTGGCACCAACACAGCCCAAAAAAAGAAGCCAACACTCAAAACTATCACATCAATAGAGACCGGAAATATTTCTCGCACATCCAAACCTGTTCTGTTATAGATGACAGAAAAGCCAAGTTCGTCGTCAAGGCAGCAGCCAAAACCCAGTCTGTTTTTGAGAGGAAACTTAAGAAATGATAATACCTTTTTTTAAAGCGTATGCACAAATCAGTTGCTGCATCTCAAACGCCACGTATTTAAGGATGTGAGAAGATGAGAACGGGACACAATAACAGAGCACGTCAATTTCCAGACAGAAAACATAAGAAATCAATGTCGAGCGCTCCTGTGCATTGTATTAGGGTGAACCACAGAACCAGAAGTATTCTATTAGGAAAATGTTCAAATACACAAAAGCTGCCATAATCTTCCCCAGTATTTCATTCCATGCAATCAGCTTCCTTCCTTCCTTCCTTCCTCCCTTCCTCCCTCCCTTCCCCCCTCCCTCCCTTCCCTTCCTTCCCTTCCTTCCCTCCCTTCCTTCCCTTCCTTCCTTCCTTCCTTCCTTCCTTGTTCTATTAAGCTTCCCCATTACAAACACCTTTGCCAGCTCAGTCCCAAACTCAAGCTGCTTTTTCAACCTTTGCCCCAGGTGAACAGATGTGATTTACACCCCAACCTTCCTTTGAACAAAAAGCAGCATAATTTGCCCTTCAAGCCCAGGGGGTTACATCAGACAGCACACTTCTGTGTGTAATACAGCTCGACTCAGACGCGAGGCAAAATGACAGCTTATTGGAACAGGAGTTAATTTTAGGGCTGCCAAGTCCCCCCGGGGGGCAGGGATTACCCCACTAAATGGGTCCCCAATCTGCTGGTCCGGATCCGGTCGGCAGGAGGAACCCCACCCCTGAAGTGGCCCGATGAGGCTGACATGCCCAACGTGATGACATCACCTGGAAGTGATGTCATCATGCTGGGCACGTCACCAGGTGACGCTCTAGCAATCGCCCTGAAAACTCTATGGTACCATAGAGTTTTAGGGCGATTACCAGAGCATCGCCTCAAAAAACAGGATCACTGAAGCCGCGGGGGAATTCAGGCAAAGCCGCGGGTCAAAATGCGATGCGGGGCAAATAGTGGGAAATTCAAGCACACAATCGGGGCAAAGGGAAGAATGACGCTGGAGCAGTGCGTCGTGGGAAATCGGTTTCAAAAATAAGATAACGAGCGTTTACAAGAATTTCTAAAACATATGAATAGGCTAAACATCAAGAAATTTTGGATAATCAAGAAAGCAGTAACGATTTTACTTTATCAGATATTAAAAAATTTCTAATACTTGTAAGACCATAACAAAGGTAGTGTGTAAGCTCTTCTAAGAGGAATTCCAGACAGAGAATAGGCAGAGTTATATAGACGAGAGACTTATATCAGAACTAAGTCTCTACAAAACCTATTTTGAGGTAAAATGTTGTGTGTCGTGGTGAATTCACTGAAGAGGTACCATTTCTCAGTGCCAAAGTATTTGAACTTCAGCTTCAGGATCTGGCCTTCCAGGGAACAGTCAGGGTTGATTTCTTTTAAGATAGACTGATTTGATCTCCTCAAAGTCCAAGGGACTCTCAAGAGTCTTCTCCAGCGCCATAATTCGAAAGCATCTATTCTTCGGCGCTCAGCCTTCCTTATAGTCCAACTCTTGCAGCCATACCTCACTACTGGGAATACCACAGCTTTGACCATATGGACTTTTGTCAGCAGTGCTTTTATACACACATTAAAGCCCAATACCTGCTTGCAAATAAAATGCAGGAAGGCGTATGAAATATTTTACACTGAACACTATTCTTTGCATGTGATCATTAAGACATCTGGAATGAGTAAAGGTGAGCTATTGATTGCACATGCTTTGTTTTGACTGCCGAACACTGAATTAGCTCCTTTTTACATACTCCTTAAATCTTGGGGAACATGAATAACTAGAAAAGATATTAACTGAAGCACATTTGTGCTCAGAGTGGAAGAAGAAAGGTCACAACGAAAGAAAGAAAAGGCGGGGAAGGGGGGGAAACAATCAATACAATTGTTCTTCATTAGCTTTGGCCTGATAGCATTTTCCCCCCCAATATGCCGTTAACACTCAAAAAGGCAAACATTGTATATTACATTACTAAAGCCCTGGCTTGCAGAATATGGCATGCTTTTCAATGTCTCTCCAGACACAAAGGGGAAACTGCCCGGTCATACCAAGCAGTGGATGCAAACTTGTGTAGTTCAGCCAGCCTAGTGGGTGACTTTGCTCTAGGGCAACCTCACACTTTTCCTTTTTGAGGAAGATAGCGACAAAAGAAATGTTTTTTGTTGATGTTTCATCAGAACACACCGGGTCCATCTTTAAGCACTTGTGTCAGGGAACAGAGTCAAATCGGCGCCCAAGAGATTCTGGATGTGGGCGTGGATGTTTAGCCACTTCCTGTTGGGTAGAAAAACGAGGTATAAACATCTATAAAAATAACATACCGGTGTTAGACATAGAGAAAGAGGGTCTTCTGCGTCAGATGTGAATCGAGGGTGCTGTAAGGTTAACTACAGGGAGGGAAACTGGCAGGCACTCATATCTGAAGGGTTGGTTCACAATATTTCTTTTATGCCCCAGATTTAAATAGGCTACGATAACAATAACTTTGGCAGCCTAAACAAGACGGGGTCTGGGCTGTTACCTGGATGGGAGACCTCTTGGGAATCCCTACGCATGCCGCCACGAACTCCACAAAGAGTGAAAAACGGAATATGCACCATCTCTTTTTAAAGGAAATACCGAAGCGCTGCAACAGCAAACAGACAGAAACACAGATGAACTCAGCTTCAAATCCCTGTTGGCAGAAAACAGCAGAAAAATGCTAAGGGGAAGACCATCAATGATCATGTACACTTGGAATGTCTGAGTACATGATATATTGAATAAGTGTTTAAATTAGGGTTGCCAAGTCCGGGTTGGAAAATACCTGGGGACTTTGGGGGTGGAGCCAGGAGAAGGTGGGGTTTGGGGAGGGGAGGGCCCTCAGCATGGTCCAATCCCATAGAGTCCACCCTTCAAAGCAGCCATTTTCTCCAGGGGAGCTGATCTCTGTCAGCTAGAAATCAGTTGTAAAAGCGGGAGATCCCCAGGCCCCACCCGGAGGCTGGCAGCCCTAGTTTAAATTACAAATAAATGTCTATAACGAATTGGTGGTCCACAACCCAAAACAAATACAACGTTCCCAGATATAATCATACTTGCTCATGGCATATCATACATCAACACTGGGATACAAATAAACAGTAACTGCATTGACAGGTGCCGATAACAAGGTATGCACATAAATCCAACCGGTGGATTCTGCGTGCCTTAAGGCAATAGAAGTGTCCAAAGACCTCCAACAATCATAAATAAAGCAGAGGATGGGCAGAGAAAAATCTCCTATAGCCGAACGCCTTTCCTAGGTATATGGGCGTTTTGATTTCTCTTCTTCTGATTAGGCGGCTGAATCACGGAACTGTAAGTAATAATATAACATACAATCTATGCAATACCTCCCATATTCATGAAAAACAGAAGATGGTGACAATATATAACTTACCCCAATTTAAAAGAAAATTACATGGACCACCAGTTCTTTTAGCTATATTGACTGTCAGGGTTCTCACAAACCGTAACAGCACCACCCCACATTAAAAGTACACTAGCTAATGGATTACAGGTGTATCATTTCAGGTTGTGGACCACCAACTCATTATAGACGTTCATTTGTAATTTAAACACTTATTCAATATCTCATATACTCAGACATTTCAAGTGTATATATAATCTTTGACGGTCTTCCCTTAGCGTTTTTCTGCTGTTTTCTACTATCCCCGCTAGGGATCCCTGTTTTGTCTGCTCCTCAAATCCCTGTTGGGGCCTTAAAACATCACTTCCTATTACTGGTTCAATCACAGTCTTCCTCATTGGAAGTTCCTTTGAGTCTCAGTTCAGTTGCTTTGAGTTCACTTCTCCTCATCTTCCTTCTCTCTCAGGTCTCCCCCCCCCCCATTTCTTCTCCCCAACCGTTTGCTCTCCCTGAGTATGCTGTGCCTCTACTTAACTCTCCCTGAATGGCCTAAGGTCACAGGGATTGCTCTTATGTTGCTATACACTCTCACAGTTAATGCACAGCAGTTCACATTCCTCACCCGAGGTGCTCAGGAGGCCAGGTTGAAAGCCCAACAGGGTCAAGGTATAGCCGAGGCACGTCACAGCAAAAGCAAGGCTGTATAAGGTGTTCTGTCAGGAGAGGACTTTCGGAGTATAAGGCCAATCTCAGCCAGCCGGTATGTTCTCGGATTACATCGATAACTCTTGCAGACAGTTTTATGCTTCGTGAAGAGACTTTTTTTTCCCCTCACCAACTGGCTGGGGACAAACAATTCCAGCAGAGCGCGAACAGTACGCCAACAGCATTTTATACAAAAATATTATACCCCATAGCAGCAGAAATGGAACCCTAGACAGCACCACTGATGGAGAAACAGATGGAGCACCAGCCTTAGTCCGCAAAGAACTGGGTTCCTTCCAACCCAAACTGTGATGTCCTACAGTAAGGTAATGTTCCTAACCCACAGAAATCTGTAACATATGTTGTACAGAAAGCTGGCGTTCTGGTAGCATCTTGTAAGCTGGAAGTACTTAGAGCCGTGAAGAAGCGTGCTACTAAACTGCCTCTCTGGCCAAAATAAAGCTTCCATGGTTTCACAGGGCTCTTGAGAAAGTGCTACAAAGCTAATCTCTCTATATAATAAAGCCGTTTTGGGGTGGCCATGTTTGATACGCTCCCTCAGCCGTTGGCTGCACGATCTGCCACTCAGACCGAGGACCCTGGCCACTGGCCGCATTCCCTGACGCCCGCCCACAGGTGCAGCGCCGGCCCAAACATGCCTCATGATTTGTGGATGCCATGCTGTAGTCCCACCCGCCCATCCACAGAACCGGCGCCCAGCCTCAGTAGGCTGGGAGGCGACGGATGGGGCACACGCTCCGGCGGCAGCCGAAGGGGGTTGCCGCAGATGCCTGGAGGTCGCCGGGCAGGTGGCGAGCAGACAACAGGACACTGGAGGAAGTTGGACCTGAGCCCACTCCTGCTGATGCCCTGGCCGATGCCTGCAGGTTCCTGGGTGGGTGGTGAGTGGGGAACCGCTGGCGAGCACAGGCTGCAACACGCAGGGCCTGTGCCCACTCCTGGCAGCAGTGCAACAGAGTCCTGCAGGTACTTGGGTGGGCAGTGGGCAGCCTCGGGGGGACCTCCAGCGAGCTCAGGCGGCCAGATGCAGGGCCTGGGCCTGCTCCTGGTGGCGCCGCACCCAACGTCTGCAGGTGCCCTGCTGACCAGGGCTGTACAAGGCCGGACTGCTGCTAGAGCCCATTGTATTGATGTACAATGGGCCTTGCTCCTAGTTAATAACATGGAGCACTAGTTCCCCCCCACACACACACACACTATTGTTAGACACAAATGGTGTCTCTGGTTGTGTTTCCCCAGCCCAATTTTAGAAAACACCTGGCACAATTCCTGTAGAGTAGAAAAACCAAGAACTTTATTAGTAAAGGGGGAATTACAGGTACAACAGGGCTTTGGACCCTCAAATACCACCAGCTCTCCCCAAGTTACAATGGGAGACATAGGATTTTATACTCAGTATGACACTTGCACACGAATCATAATTATTGGGTCCATCAAACTTTGTCATACGTCCGTCATAACTTTCTGATTGGTCTCAAACCTGAGGGTGGGGCCTTAACAGGGCTTTCTCGAGTAAAGGTGTTTCTTTCTTAGCTAAACAGTGGGCCGCCTTCTTCCCATGACACGAAGCTCTAAAATGTATCTATTGTAACAGATATAGGTACAGAGTGCTGATGTTCTTCGTTTAACTAAGCTAACTGACATCAGAAACATGCGCAGTTGTAGCTGGCCAGAACAAGGCCACAGGTCTTGGCAGACTAGCAACTTGTCAGCATTTAGCCATTTCCCAGACTGCATTTAAGCGATGAACCAAAGTGAATATCCTGAATATGTCTTCATGACTGATTTCTGTTTCTGTGGTTAGGATCATCAATGGCACTTAGCATATGTATGCCTATCTATGCCCGAAAGATGCTAAGTGTGCTCACTAGGGTTAGCCAAGCCAAGTCAGTGGCAGAGTACGGAGTGTATAACAGTGTTTCATAAACTGTGCGTACAACACCCAGATGCTTAAAACCAGCATAATCAGCCGTAGGATTAAGCTTGAACCTGATCCCGCAAAATCCATTAGCTTTTCATAAATTGCAGCGTGACTAAAATAGCGGCAGCGCAAGCAGCTCAGCGTAACCAAGCAGGTGACACCTGTCAAGCACATAAGGTATAGGAACTTCTCATAACGTAAGCAATTTTTTTTTTTTATCCGATTACATTACCTCAAAAAAAGAGAGTGCTTTCAAGGACTTTGCTACTCGTTCCGGTTCTCTTGGGACGTCTGTCAGCATACATCTGAAAATTTTTCATATTGTGTTTTGGGAGGTATTCACATTGAATAATGGGGGGGGGGGTGAGGACTCATTATGGCGGCAGGAAAGGAACTGAATAATTGGTGTTAACAGTAGCATTCCTTGATTGCTGCTATTGCAGACACAATATGTTCCTGGAGGCGGGAAAAAAACCTCTTGCTGTATAGAGCATAAAATGCAATAAAGCTCATGGTAAACCTTTTAGGCAGCGACAGAGAATAACGAAGCTATCATCTACCGCTACAACAATGAGTCAAGGGAGGGGAAAGACCATTTGCGGATGGGCAGTGTTCAAGAGAAGGAGCGGGTTGCGGGACCATTTCTTAAAGTAAAGGGTTTCACCCAAACACACTGTAAATTGGATGGTAAGAGGAACAGAAGACAGTGAAGGGCTTTAAAGATGCACAGAGGCCGAGAGCCGGGAACTCCAATCTTACCCGGCTGACCTGTCAGCAAACTCTTTTAATTGCTCCACACAGAACTAGCCTGGTTGAGTTCAAGTCTTGTATGTTTCATGCAAGGGACCTAAAGAGCACAACACCTCAAAAGGTGAAGTCACTCCAGAATTCACATAAGAGAAGCTGCTAGAGACAGATGACGCGCACCACCCCTGCCTGTTACGGATAATCTCAAAAGTGCTCTCTGTTAGAGCCATTCTAGTGGTGTCAGATCCATTTGCAAGAAGCACGGGGAGTCAAAATCCTGCACAAATATCTCCTTTGGTTGAGCAGTGGAACAGACTGCCTCGGGAGGTGGTGGATGCTCCTTCGCTGGATGTTTCCAAGCGGAGGCTGGACGACCATGTTTCGGGTATGTTGTAGGGCTCTCTTTTGGCTCTGCTTCTGTGGCGTGCAGGGGGTTGGACTAGATGACCTGCAAGGTCCCTTCCGACTCTGACATTCTATGATTCTATGATCTGTGATTCTACCTCCCCCAACTTCCAGTTCTCCACTATTTATTTAAGTATTTATATCCAGCCTCTCTTCATGACTCAAGACATCTTACAAAATCTTGCGTCTTACAAAGTCAAACTCTGTGTTAGGGATTATCAGGAAAGGGATTGAGAATAAAATGGCCAGTATAGTGATGCTCCTGCGTAGATCTATGGGGTGGCCTCATTTGGAATAGTGTGTACAGTTCTGGTCACCATTATCTCAAAAAGAACATTGTAGAACAGGAGAAAGTACAGAGGAGGGCAGCCAGGATGAAGAGGGGGTTGGAGCACCTTTCCTTTGAGGTACAGTTGAAGAGTCTGGGACTTAAAGAAAATCTCTTCTTCTTCTTCTTCTTTTCAGTTTAGAAAAGAGATGACTGAGGGGGGACATGACAGAGCATTACAACACTGCATGGAGTGAAGAGAATTGACAAAGAGAAAATTTTCTCCCTCTCCCCAAATCCTAGGACTCAAGGGCCTCCAATGAAGCTGATGGGCAGTAGGTTCAGGATCGACAAAAGGAAATGCTACTTTACACAGAGAGTGATTCAGATGTTGAATCTGCTGCCGGAAGGATGTAGCGCTGGCCACAAGAATAAACAGCTTTCAGAAGGGGATTCGATAGATTCATGGAGGATAAGGTCATGGAAGATAAGGAGGATGTCAATAGAGTCAAACTACAGTGGGGTCAAACTACTTGTTATATTTGAGATTCGCAGTTTATTTTTTCTGGTGCATGTGTATGCATCTACCAAGTTGTGTGGGGGTGGGGAGACATTTGAGGACATTTTCCCAGTGGGAACGATGCCCTCCATTCACCCCAGTAGAACAAAAACAAGCATAGGCAGAGTTTATCTTCCTTCCATGCTGGGAATAATTATACCCCAAGAAGGCCACATTTGAGCAGGAAAACCGTCTATGGCCCTGATCACACACAGAATTAGCCATGCAATAGGCACGAATGCCATGAGGATTTTAAGGGCGCGATCACACCAGAACATCTGGCAAGCGTCCCACACCCATCGGCAACCCGTTTCTCTCCGCCGAAGAAGCAGAGTTAAAAGATACCAGGGAAAGTCCAGTTTCAAACAGGTTTGCTACGGGCTGCAGACGGACTTTCCCTGGGTGATCACTCCAGCACGCACTCATGGCATCGGGGATAGTCTGATCAGGCTATCCGGATGCCGTGCCGTTCCCCACCCCCTTCTCAGTATGCGCATCATCGCGTACTGCCATAGGAAGCCCACAGGGTGGAGATGCAATTCATCGATCCCCTGTTAAAGTGCATTGGGAAAAAATGGCCAAAAAACCTCCCAACATACCTGCGATTGCGTCTGATCACACAGTGGCGGGCTATGCCCACAGCTTCACAGAACTGTGTGATCGCGCAACTGTGGGTCAAATTACTCCGGAGCAAATAGCCTCACATCCCCCCCCCCCCGATTATCTCACTCGTGTGACCGGGACCTATATGGGGAACAAATTTAGAGTCCAGTGGCACCTTTTGAATTTATTCATTTATTGAATAAACCTTTGTTGGTCTTAAAAGTGCCACTGGACTCTAAATTTGTTCTACTGCTTCAGACCAACATGGCTGACCACCTGGCTCCAGTCTATATGGGGAAAGAATGAACACCTCCTGTTGACCAGCCTACAGCCCAGTTTGAATCCTCCCTCTCCCATGACTTGGTTTTTAGGGTAAAACAAACGTGCCTTGGGATGTCCTGCTTCATCCTAAATGCCCTGTGGACTGGGAAACGGTTTGCTCAAGCTCTCAAAGCAGTCCACATTGGACAGCAATTCTTACACAAAGCATCCACCGTTCGTTAAGTGAGGCATCAACTCCCCAGTCCATCTGCCACTATCTGGGTTTTCATTCTAGGTGAAGGTACAGGTTTCCCTTGCTCGAAAGCCCGTCAAATCCAACTCTAGGGAGCGGTGCTCATATCTGTTTCTGAGCTGAAGAGCTAGTGCTGTCCGAAAACCTCTTCGTGGTCATGTGGTCAGCATGACTAGACACCGAGGCGCATGGAACACTGTTACCTTCCCACCAAAGCGGTACCTATTTATCTACTTGCAGTTTCTTGCTTTCAGACTGCTGGGTTGGCAGGAGCCGGGGCCAGAGACGGGAGCTCGCTCCGTCAGGCGGCACTCGGGTCTCTAACTGCCGACTTTTTGGTCGGCAGTTCAGTGTCTTAACCACTGAACCTCAAACCCTGCTCCTCCCACCTCTGTGTTGCCTCTGACTCTCCTAATGAGAGGATGGAATGAACCTGATAAACTGGTCAACTCTCATTGTGGAAACAGGCAAAGCATTCCTCCTATGATCGTACTAAAGCTAGTTCTACGGAGTGTGAGTGTGTGTCTCCGAGTTCCTTTTACGCTATTCCGTAAAACAGATTTATAAATGCATACTATTTATTTAATGGAAAAGGCTGCATTTTGATGGCACGTACAGGAGCCTGAGTTATATTAATACAGCTGAGTGCACCGCAGCTCCACATCTTCATTGTCTAGTGCTGTAAGGTGCCCTTTTAATACAGTAAGTGAAGTCTCGGTGCACAATTTATTAGCCCAGGTTAAAAATGGGCCCTTAACTCAGCTGTTTTACTGCTATGACATTCATGAGTTATGAGTTCCTCTTACGCTGGATGTCATAAGATATTATGTACCCGGGTGGAATACAGCTTTGCAACCACTCCTGTTATTGGAAGGGGGAAGGGGGCAAGACGAACCACCACCACCACCCCAAAAAAATATTGAAGAATAGACACTGAGCAAAAGCTGCTCCAGCTTGTTTTCTCACTATCCCCCAACGAGGCTTCCAATGTCGCTCCAAGATTTAATTATATTATTGGATGCCGCTATTCAGGATTTAAAACATAGAGGTGTAATCTAGGTCCAGTTAACGATATTCACAATTTTAAAAAAAAGAAAAGAAAGAAAATTAATGTAAAATTGAACATTTTACAGAAATGTTAGCATTGTTTTCATCTGTTTATTTGTAAACATTTTGCAATGCATTAACAATTGGACTGGCCTTCCTCGAGAGCATCATTTGGCAATTACAAAAGCGGCCTGACGGGTCGGTTTTGCAGGCAAGGAACCAATACAGAGGTTCTGAGAGGCGACGGAGGGCAATTCTGCATTGGTTTTCCCTCTGTTGTTTTACCAAACCCTCGTTGGAAGAGAACTTCCCCTCTGCATTGCATGCTGCATTCACTTCCTTTGATCAACAGGTTTTATGATAGCCTCCACACCTCCATGCCGGCTTTCGTATTCTTTGATCTTTGGACTTTATGGTACCCTCTACACTCCTATCGGTTTCATTTTCTTTTACCTTTGGATTTTATGGTACTCTCAGCATAGATCTATGGCTCTTCAGGGGTGACTTTGCAGTCAGTTTGGTGCTGCCCAAGGTATCTGAATGTGGTTCTGAGCTGCACTTTTACCTCCCAGTTGAGAAAATATGGAGCGAATGCTAGATGCAGAATCGCCCAGAAAGAACTACACTGCAGTGAATTCCACACTCCAAAAATGCTCTGGGAAGGGGCCCGAAATGACTGAGGAGTCAATGTATTTGGCATTTGGTGTGAGAACCAGTTTGATGTAGTGGTTAAGTGCGCGGACTCTAATCTGGGAGAACCGGGTTTGATTCCCCAGTCCATAGGTGTCAACTATGGGGGGGGGGCTCGGGGGTGCAGGCCACCCCTGTAATTTCCCGGGGGGGGGGACTGAGCCCCCTGGCGAAATGGGGCACCTGCCCACCCACCACACCTCCCCGCCTCCCTTCTTAGGCCCGCCCAACCACCCCCGCTCCCCTGAACCCACTCCCCTGAACCCACTTGCTCCCTCCCTCCCTCCCTCCCTCCCTCCTGGGGCCATCTGGGCGACTGCCGGGGCGATGCTCTAGCAATCGCCCCGAAACTCTTATGGCAACATAGAGTTCCGAGGTGATTGCCAGAGTGTTGCCCTGGCAACGTGCCTGGCATGATGACATCACTTCCAGGCGATGTCATCAGACTGGGCAGTTGCCTGGATGACCCTGGGAGGGAGGGAGGGAGGGAGCGAGTGGGTTCAGGGGAGCCGGGAGTGGGTGCCGGGCGGGGGGAGGCTCTGGTGGCAGTGATGGTGGGGGGAGGGACATTGTCCCGGGGCACGCATGCGCAAGAGCCCCTGCTCCCCCCAGAAATTAAAAAGTCTATGCCCCTGCCCCACTCGCAGCTGCTGGGTGACCTTGGGTTAGCCATATTTCTGTCACAGCTGATCTCTCAAGGACAGCTCTGGAAAGAGCTCTTTCAGCCTCACCTACCTCACAGGGTGCCTGTTGTGGGGAGGGGAGGGGAAGGGAAAGGAGTTTGTAAGCCACTCTGAGACTCCAAGTGAAGGGTGAGGTATAAATCCAATCTCCTCCTCCTCCTCTTCTTCTATTAGAGGAACTGTTAAATTGTCAGCTGAACAGGGAAAAAGAAATTGTACTCTGCCGGTCAGATCAGCACAGAGAAGAGATGATTGTATCTTTGTAGAGTGAGATCTGGCAACAATAGCTCCTGTTGCTACCTTCCTTGTAGGTCCTGCTGCCCTTTTTATATTAAGCCTTCTATCTTCGCCTCTTCCTGGCCCCAAATAGCCCAGCTCAGCCTGAGCTCATTGGTCCTCTCATTCGAAGCGCTGATACTTGGATGGGAAACCAGCAAGGATGGCTAAGGTTGCTACGCAGAGGAAGGCAGGGGAAGTCATCCAGGCTCCGAACTCATTACAGCTGATCCAGCCCCCCGGATCTGTGCCACAGTAACAACGAGACTAGACTACTGTAATTCATTCTACGTAGGTCATCCCTCAGAGCCAACTCAGAAACTCCAGTTCGTCCAAAATGCTGCAGCTCGGGTATTACTAGGCGTTAGAAAGAGCACACATATTACTCCCATCCTGCAGTCACTCTGGCGGCTGCCTATCAGTTATTGGGATCAATGTCAGGTATTGTCTATCACACACAAAGCCCTTTACGACCTTGGTCCAGTTTGGTGTAGTGGCTAAGTGCGCGGACTCTGATCTGGGAGAACCGGGTTTGATTCCCCACTCTGCCACATGCAGCTGCTGGTGTGACCTTGGGCCAGTTGCAAGTTCTCTCAGAGCTGTCCTCTCAAGGGCGGTTCTGGAAAGAGCTCTCTCGGCCCCACCTACCTCACAGGGTGTCTGTTGTGGGGAGAGGAAGGGAAGGGAATTATAAGCTGCTCCGAGACTCCTTCAGGTAGTGAAGGGCAGGGTATAAATCCAATCTCCTCCTCCTCCTCCTCCTCCTCCTAATCATCATATCTTGGAACCATCCCTCCCCCGTGTTCCGCCATGACCACTTTGTTAATCAATCCGCAACAAGGGGGAGTCATGACATAATAAGGTGACAAGAATTGTAACACTGCGCCAAAATGACGCTAAATAATGAAGTCTATGTATTGTCTTTCTTTAAGGTAATCGCAACCCACAGTACTTACTTTCAACACACAAGACAAGCAATGCTATTATCCAGTAAGAGAATCACTCTATAATACTCATATCACACCAAAGATTTTAAACATGTAACAGAGAACTACATACAAAAATCAAGGTGTCACAACTCAGTTGTGTAGTAATCAAGATCCAAAAATCAGTCCAAGAGATCACGGTCTTTAATCTTGATATATACAGACCAATAAAAGATTCTGGATTATTCTATGCTTGGTTTTGTGTGTAAACAGTAAGAATAACACTGTTTGCATTGAGGCTGCCTATTGTAACTACACTTAGCTACAAGAACAGTCCATGATTTGAAGAAGTTTTCGCGAAACGAAGTATAGAATAATCTGGAGTCTCCTCTTGTCTTCACGGGTCTGCATACAACATGATTAAAGAAGAGGAGGAGGAGGAGGAGATGATTGGATTTAAACCCCACACTTCACTAGGAGTCTCAGAGCGGCTTACAAACTCCTTTCCCTTCCCCTCCCCACAACAGACATGCTGGGAGGTAGGTGGGGCTGAGAGAACTCTTTAGAGAACTGCTCTTTCAAGAACAGCTCTGAGAGAGTTATGGCTTGCCCAGAGTCATCCAGCAGCTGCAAGTGGAGGAGTGGGGAATCAAACCCAGTTCTCCCAGATTAAAGTCCGCGCACTTAACCACTACACCAGACTAGATTTCAAACTTGTTAGAGACTCTGGACTAGACTATTTGTGAATAGTTCACAGTGTCTCTTGCTGTAAGTAGGATTCTCCAACATGAATTTTACATCCTTTAATGAGTCATGTCAATATTTATTCTTTGTTATAGATAAGTTTCAGATTTCTGGTCAGTTCTGGATTTCCACAATCCAAATCCTGTTGCTCTGGTTTTTGGATGTTTTGTCCCGTAGACTGTATCAGATTACTTTGTGTAACCAGCCTTGGGTCCCGTTGAGAAAGGTGGACTATAAATAATGTAACTTAGACAAATAAATTAGACACCTGCAAAATCCTTAACTAGATGGGATTTCCCTAAGAAAAAAGGAAGAAGGAAAAGAAAACCCCCAAAAAATCCCCGGTAGATTTCACAGACAGACCACGGAAGAAAATCTCCTAGCTGAGATCCTTTTAAGCTCCTTGAAACATGCTGTTATTTCACTCCAAAGGCTGTAATTGAAAGTTATATGGTACCAAATTGATTTATCCTTGCTGAAGGACCATTTAAAATTATCTGAACTAAATGAAATGTAAAGCCTTAAAAAAAAAACCCTACATCGATAGCTCCACCTTCGACATATATTTTAGAGGGAGGCCTGGAACGGGATGATACAACACGATTTAGAAATGAAACAAAACAGTTGTTTGCGCTTCCTAAGAGTGCATTTATTGGCTACTGTATAATTAAGTGAATATACCAGTGGGAGAATACACAAAGCAGCAGGAGGCAGCAGCAAGAAATGACGGTTGGGGGAGGGGGTGATGAACCTCGTCGGCTCACTGTTGCGAAGGAAAAAAGGAACCCCACACAACCCATGCGGGAGAGAATTAAACAAATCAACAGACAGCAAAGCCAAAGAACCTGCTTGCCTACTGGGTGTGAATCGATCTACGGGAAGGCCCTGCCAAACCTGGAGTTCTCAGTTCCAGTTGTGCAATCATTTCATTTAAAAGGTTAGGAGCAGAACAACAGTAGAGCTTCAGTTTTTTTTTTGGGGGGGGGGGAACAACTTTGAAAGGAAAGAAACCTGTACAGATACTGGGAAGCATCACTTTGCACCTTTGCCTTCGTATCACTGATACTCCAACTTCCTGGATACTCCATGTCTCCCTGCATAACCCGTACTTGTGTACATTTATATATCTTAGTCCAAATCACTCTACAACGAAGAACAACAATCTCTTGTCGGAATAGTACAAACCACTGAACAAGGAAGAGGAAAAATTGTCCAGTGAAACTTTCAAGATCTGTATAGATAGATCACGGGGTCCTGAATGTACTATGTCCCTCATTGTGTCCTAAAAGACACCTCTCTCCACAAGTAAAAGAACTGTTAAGCTTCTCCACATCAGTGGCTCAGAGGTTAAGATGCTGAGTTGCAGACTGGAAGATTGGCGGCTCGGCGGTTCGAGACCCGAGTGCCGCGTGACGGAGTGAGCGCCTGTCTCTGGCCCCCGCTTCTGCCAACCTAGCAGTTCGAAAGCAAGAAATTGCAAGTAGATAAAGAGGTACTGCTTCGGTGGGAAGGTAACAGCATTCTGTGCGCCTCGGCGTTCCGTCATGCCGGCCACATGACCATGGAGATGTCTTCGGCTTGGAAACAGAGATGAGCACCGCCCCCTGGAGTCGGATTCAATCCGCTTCCCAGCAAGGGAAAACTTTACCTTTATATAAATGTACACAAGTATGAGTCGAACTTAACAACTATATTTGTATGTATATATATCATTGGTTGTTGTTGGTTCCTTATGTATGCTTCCTGGATAACCCTCCACTTGCTTCCCTGGGACTTCTATACACTATGAGCTGCATAGTCTCCTTACTGCCCATCTGTCATTTCGCTCTCTGGGTATTGCAGGTATTTGAATTGTTAAAATACTAGTTTGTTTTTTTGGGGTTTTTTTGCTTGACAGTTCGTTTTATTACATCCGAATCCAGGTGTAAAACCCATTTTCTTTTCCTGCTTTCAGTTCTGCTTTCTAAACACAAGGCTGATTCATGATATTCTTTTAAAAAAAAAAAATAGAATACTGGAGCTGAGATAACGGCTTGTCATATTTCAGAAAACCTTACAAAGGTGGGCTGCGCCAAGGAGACGATGAGCCGTGATACTTGATACATTGCAAAACGTGTCGGAAGATTCTGGGACTCACCAGCCACTCAGGCAAACAGAGCTCATTGTTTCCTGCACTCCACTGCTGAAAACGGGGACTCGGATGAAATCCCTGCATTTTTCTCTCTTGCATATAGTAAGCTAGTTGTTTGAAAAGCGGGACTAATTAGCCGATACTTGAACCTTTTCTGCATTGTGTGTTGGTTTCAACATCTCCTCGGAAAAGCTTAGTTACAGTGGAACTGGGCCATAGTGTGATCGTCAGCCAACTTTTGAAGCTAATCATTAGAAGGAATACCTGGCTTCTAATTGCATGCCGAGATGATTTTCAAATTAATTCAAATTTCTTCTCTTTTTTTGCAATATACATCAGTTGACTTGCTCTGTGGATTGCAGCTTACAGCTCACCCACAATCCAGAGCTAGATGAGGTCCAGTCCAAAAGCGGAGGCAAGGCCCTGAACCCCTGAGCCCTGCTCTGCTTGGTGCAGGAAAGCCTCCAATCAGCAACCGCTTCCACTTCAGCATTTCCAGGAACAGCACACAACCCAGAACTAATCCTAAAGAATCAGGTGATAGATAGGACAGAGGCAGTGACGGCCCCAGGTTTTCCCGCCCACTAGGTGAGGATACATTCCGGCACACACACATGGTGCGAGGCGGGATGGGACGGGGCAGGCGCCGGAAAATGGGCAGCCAGAATGGCATCCTCGTCAAGCCGTCACCCTAGGCGATGGTCTAAAATTGAACAATAACGGCCCAGCCCTGGACAGAGGATCACCGGGTAATGAATTGTACCGGGGTTACTGGGTGTGGTCAGGGAGACACATGTTCCCTACATATGTGATGCTGTGAATGGGCTGACATTCCACTTTGGTCACAGCTTCACACGACAGAACCCTGAGTGCAAGGAAGAAAACCTTCCTTCCATTATTTGTCACTCGTGATGCCAGCCTCCAGGTGGAACTTGAGGACCCCCTGGAATTACAGCCCATCTCTAGACTGCAGAGATCAGTTCCCCCTGGAGAAAATGGATGCTTTGGATGGTGGATTCCGTGGCATCGTACTCCAAACCAGGTCCCTGTCCTCCCCAGGCTCCATCCCCAAATCTCTAGGCGTTTCCAAACCTGGATCTGGAAATTCTACACACACACACACGCCGCCAGTGGCTGGGGGGGGGGGGATCTAGCAACCCTACATGCTAGTTTGGTGTAGTGGTTAAGTGCGCAGACTCTAATCTGGAAGAACGGGGTTTGATTCCCCACTCCTCCACATGCAGCTGCCAGCATGATCTTGGGTCAGTTACAAGTTCTCTCAGAGCTGTTCTCTCAAGAGTAGTTCTTGAAAGGGCTCTCTCAGTCCCACCGACGTCACAGGGTGTCTGTTGTGGGGAGAGGAAGGGAAGGAGATTGTAAAGCACTCTGAGACTCGTTTGAGTAGTGAAGGGCGGGGTACAAATCCAATCTCCTCTTCTTCCTGTGAGTTGCTGCTGGCTCAGCCTCTTCACACCTGGTTTACAGCAATAAGCCCAGTCTGGGCAAAGACAGACAGCAAACCTCTGGTAATGCCATTTAGGAAGCCATACTGAGACCTCGAGTATGATGAAGTAAGAGCAGGGGTCATTTCGTAGAAAAAGAGGTGCAGGGGATCATTAGCATAACTCATTAGCATAACTCATTAGCATATGCCACATCCCCTGAAATCACAGGAAGTGAGTCAGAAAGCTACACCCACCGCTTAGGCTCCACCCCCAAAATCTCCAGTTATTTCCCAAATCAGATCTGGCGAGCCAGCTTTACACTTTGACTAAAGACACTTTAGGCTTCCTTTGCTCTTGCAGGGAAGCTACCCTACAACAAGCATAAAAATTCAGATCAAGCTAGTATGTTTTTGCTTTTTTCCACAGTGCATTACCATATGTGCCCACTCCTGGGCTTGTTACTCCCGGAATGGTGTTCCGGTGCGTTCCTGCTCGAAATGACCCCTGAGTAAGAGACAGTTTTACTGAGATGAATAAACAGCATCAAGTAACCAAGACATCACGGCAGAACTAGGCGTACATGCCAAATATTAGAAGGCCTGCGTTATGAAACAGCTATCCAATATACACAGAACAACGTGCCATCTGTCTCCAGAAAGGGGAAAGCAAGAGGCCAAAAGATTTTAAGTAAAGGAGTGAAGCAGGGGCTTGTAGCTGTCTATCTCAGCAGGTTCCACTCAGAGATCCAGATCTTCAGGCAGGGGGTTTCAAACGCCTGGGCAGTCAATAATCCCGACAATTAACCCAAGGGAAATACAAGCAAAGAGGCATGGGCTTGTATTGTGTCCGAGAATGCAGATTTCTCCACTCACAAGGCACTGGTAGCTTTGTGAAGGCAAAACTTTAATTCAGAGCCAGGTCCTGTCTCCAAAGATAGGGCTAGACATACGAATGAAAAAGCAAGAGATCTTTTTTTTTTCCTGGGCTTGAGAAAAGGGTCACCGAATCCAGATGACGTCTCTCGCCCCCATTATAACCACTCAAAGGGTTCTGTCTAATTGTGTTCACTTTCGTTACAGCAATGCAAAACCTGGTCACTTCAGCATCACCAGTTTTTAAGTGCCGAGTCTTAAGTAGACGATGGGGGGGGTTCGGGGAAGTAAGCATTTGATTGTGGCTGTGGATGTTGACAAAATGAAAGCCAAATACACAGTTCCCTGCGATTTACCTCAGAACTTTGTTGGGCAGCTGGGAAGTGAATGCCCTCTTGCTTTGCCCTTAAGGAACTGTAGGCGTTGCAGACGCCAACCAAGCAGGCAGAAACGGCTGATTCAATTATATGGGGTTGCCAACCCCAAGTCGGGGAAACTCCTGAAAATTTGGGTGTGGAACCTGGGAAGGGGAGGAACCTCAGCAGGGTATAATGCCATGGAGTCCACCCCCCGAGGGAGGGAAACCGACCTCTGTACCCTGGAGATCCACTGGAATTCCAGGAGACCCCTAGGGCACACCTGGAGATCGGCAACCCCGGGCAGCTGATCTAAAATTCTGGTCTTTCCAACAGAAGCCCTTAATAAGCCCTTTCATGGGTCTGCTTCTTATGTTAGTAATATTGGGTAGGATAAAAAGAACAGCACGACTCCCAACAGTGGCCCATGCCCCCAAAGCAAGCCACTTCAGAAATTCAACGTTTTCCCCCCCCCCGAAAGTTACTTGTGTTCCCTCTAAGCTGAGTTAGTGTGAGCTAGCTCACAGCTTTTTAGCCTCCGGCTCACACCTTTTTTGTCTTAGTTCAGGAAGGAGGGCTCTAGAGCAGGGGTGGCCCAACTGTGGCTCGGGAGCCACACGCGGCTCTTTCACACACATTGTGCAGCTCCCGGCAGGGCGGCTGGGGAGGTTAAATATCATTAGCAAACAAATATCACTGGACAAATAAATATCATTATTAATATCTGCTTTTACCACTTTTGTCATTATCTTTGGCAGTCTCAATTAATGTTAATAAAAAGCAAATCTGCATATTTCTCCCAGCAAAAACATGTAATATTTGTTCATGTCTTGCGGCTCCCAAACATCTGGCTTTTATTCTATGTGGCTCTTACATTAAGCAAGTTTGGCCACTCCTTAGGCTTGCCAAGTCTTCCCGGGGGGGCAGGGAAACCCCCGCTCCCGCAGCCCGCTGCGTGGATCGCCCCCAAATTGCCGGGCTGCAGCAATGTGCCCGGCGCAATGACATCACCCGGAGGTGACATCATCATGTCGAGCACGTTTTTTGGGGGGGATGCTCTGTAATTCGAGGGAAAACTCAGTGGTTTTCCCTCGAATTACAGAAGTCCCGCCCCAACGTGCCCGATGTGATGACGTCACTTCCAGGTGACGTCACTGTGGTGCGCATGCTTTGCGCACATGCCAGAAGCCTCCCAGACAACAAAGGACTTCCCCCCCCCACTGCGGAGAGGTAAGTACTTGGCAACTCTACCACCCCTGCTCTAGAGCAAACTAATTTATACAGTCGCCAAATCACTCGCTCCCAACTTTAATGCCCAGTAGCTCACAAAATAGATTTTTTCCCTCACAAAATGCCACAGCTTAGAGGAAGCACTGCTTGTCATAAGGACCAATGCTCCCTCTAAGCTGTGGAGTCTTGCGAGCAGAAATCCTACTTGGTGAGCTGCCGGCATTAAAGTTGTGAGCGAGCGATTTGGCTACGGCGTAAATTAGTTTGCTCTGGAGCCCATCCTTCCTGAGTGAAAACAAAGATGTGCGAGTCAGGGGCTAAGAAACTGTGAGCTAGCTCACACTAACTCAGCTTAGAGGGAACATCGATAAAGGACCCTTCTCCAAGATAATTGTCACCCACCTAGTAAATATGTCACAAATAGCTCTTTGGTCTCTGACTCTGGCCATTATTGTTATCAGTCTATCACAAATGGCTTTTGCAAATTTACCCACAAACGATTTAAATCTTCATCAAAAACTGGACTTGTTTAAGACTACGGTGGGGGAGAGACGGAATACTTCTCAGCAATGGCAGTCTCAGACTCCATAAACAAAGTGTTCCAGCTCTAATTTCACCAATTATATTCCGATGTTTCCAGTCTTGATGTTCCTAATGCCACTGCATTGCCTTCTCATTCCATCCTTCTCATTTTCATGTAAATTGTAAATCCCCTGCTGCAGTAGAGCTGTCTGAATCTGACAATTACTCTTGTTGCTAAAACTCAACCGCTCAAAACTTGCAAATGTCATGTTGAAAAAGGGTTTCCAAAACATAACCACACTAAAATGAGGACCTGCAAGTCGAGGCCATAAACCCTTAATTCTACAAGGACAACTGTGCATTAAAAGAGAGCCACGAATGCTCATTTGTATGGTGTACACAAACTATATTGTTTTTATATGCAATGTATATGGTGTATGGAGTCTTCTCCAGCACCATTATTCGAAAGCATCAATTCTTTGGTGCTCAGCCTTCCTTATGGCCCAACTCTTGCAGCCATACATTACTACTACCCATGGACTAGTAAAGGTAAAGGTAAAGGTTTCCCTTGCTTGAAAGCCAGTTGAAAACAACTCTAGGGATACAGTGCTCATCTCCGTTTCCAAGCCGAAGATCCAGCGCTCTCCGAAGACGTTTCCGTGGTCATATGGCCGGCATGACTAAACACTGAGGCATACGGAACGCTGTTACCTTCCCACTGAAGTAGTACCTATTTATCTATTTGCAATTTCTTGCTTTCGAACTGCTAGGTTGGCAGGAACTGTGACCAGAGATGGGAGCTCACCCCGTTATGCAGCACTCAGGTCTTGAACTGCTGAACTACCGATCTGCAGTTCGGCGTCTTAACTGCTTGAGCCGCTGATAGCAAATCTCCTCCCCATTAGAATAGAGGATTGACAGTCCAGTTCGTACAGGCATTCACCCTGTTGGCGATTTTTATGCCTCCACTGGTCTTTGTTTCCCTAAGCGTAAGATTGCTTAGAGCTCTCCAATCTTCATCCTCCCCCAGAAATACTCTTCTGCTGTTTAAAACCATCCCAGACTTCCTTGGTTGTTGTTTTTTTTTTAAAAAAAGAGTACAGTCTAAAAGCTGCTGCTACAGCAGCTAAAGTGCTAATTCAGCTTCCATTCCTCTAGCAGAAAGGGACAGGTTTTGAATACGAAGCTCTCTTTTGGGCAGAGTGCAGGAGACAGACTTTTGGGATCATTAGCAGAGGTCAAGTGCCTTGCCTGTTAGATCACTTTTAAATACGTTGAAGTGCCGGCATTTATGAAATATTAAATGACGAATTCAAGGTTTTATAAATTACTCATTCAGACTGCTCCGCGGCACTAGTAAATTCCTTTAGAAAAGGGATTGGGGGGGGGGTTGGAATTTAACAGTTTCAAAAGACTGGGAAGACATTTTCATATAGCAGAAAGGCTGGAGCAAATCTCCGTCTTCTTTTATCATCCCTCGCATTATTCGCAGCATTACACCCTTTCACATCTATGAATGAAACTTTCGGGGCAATTGGCTTTTAAAATATTAGCGGAGATGACTCATTGTCTGTTTGGACAATTTATCCCAATACTTGCCTTGCGCTGCGGTTCTAACGTAATACATAATATCTCTTTGGGCATAACCCAAGGGAATCTCAAAAAGTAAAGAAGGCATCCTTAAGATGTAAAATGCTCCACTCTCACACGATGTTCTGTAATATAAAGCCTGACTTTCACAATCTGGCAAAATGTACCCCAAGAAGGGGGCCGCGGCACCTCAGTGGTTAAGTTGCAGAACTGCAGACCCGAAGATCGGTAGTTCAGCAGTTCAAGTGCCGTATGAGGGAGTGAGCAACCGTCTCTGGTCCCAGCTCCTGCCAACCTAGCAGTTCTAAAGCAAGAAATTGCAAGAAGATGAATAGGTACCGCTTCGGTGGGAAGGTAACAGCATTCTGTGCGCTTCGGCATCTAGTCATACCAGCCACATTACCATGGAAAAAGTCTTCGGACAGTGCTGGCTCTTTCGCTTGGAAACGAAGATGAGCGACGCCCCCTAGAGTCGGATACGACTGGCTGTCGAGCAAGGGAAACCTTTCCCATTACCTTACCCCAAGAAGAAGGGAGGGTGAAAGAGAGGATATTTTAAAATACTGAGTGAGCACATATGCTTAGCTCCGGTGAGTATTAAAAACCTAGCACCTTCTAGTTAAGTACTGCAATTCATTTGAAAAGATTAAGGGAATATCCTGTTGGGAAGTCAAAGTTACAAGGGTTATAACATAACTCTCAAAGAGCAGCAATTCATTATCTTTCCGCGGATAGCAAGCAGAATTCCAAAGTGTGCTGATCAATATCTACATCTAGCCATTAGCTGCTGGTTGGGTTTTTTTTCCTTTCTGTTATATGATGCAGATATCAAAAATGATATGATAACTTGCATGAGAGAAATCCATATCCTCCTTTAAAAAAAAAAAAAACACCCTAAAACTGCAGCTCTTTAATTCCATATATCGTTTTTTCCTCCTCTCTCCTAAACCCTCGTGGAATTTCTTGCGAATTAAATTGGTTTATCATTTACTGCAAGGAGGTGACAAGTGATATTTTACCTTTATGAATCTTGATTAGCAAAACCTCAAAGCAATGAGCCTTTCTCAAAGAGGAAAAAAAAATCCAGTGGAATTAACACTGACAGCTATAGATTAAAAGCTATCAGGCATTAAACTATTAAGCCTTCATTTCTTTCCTTTTCTTTTCTTTTTTTTAACTCCCGTAAAAAAGATTATTATTTTTTCTGCAGCCTACCAAACCCATTACATTATCAATGATGTATCAGTTTAGCTATGCTAATGGAAGCCTAAATCACACCCCGTGTCAAGAATACTCTATTTACAAGGTCATATATTCACCCACTTATCAAAACGGGAGCTTCAGCAATGAGTGCAAACATATTCTGCTAGGGGAGAGTACAGAAAAGGCTTCTAAAAATGGAACTGTAGTGCGGGCCCTGGTTACAAGTTGCTCCCCACAACCACACAATCAGAATTGTCGTATGGCGACACCTGTTCCTTCTCCAGCACTGTTTGGTACCAGCTCCTTGGAGCCAGCCCAAAGTAGGAATCGGCCTGCAAAGGAGTGCCTTAGATGTACTCGTGGCCAGTGTTCCCTCTAAGCTGAGTTCGTGTGAGCTAGCTCACAGTCTTTTTAGCCTCCGTCTCACATGTGTTTGTCATAGCTCAGGAAGGGCGGCTCCAGAGCAAACTAATTTCTGCAGCAGCCAAATCGCTGGCTCAGAGCTTTTGATGCCAGTAGCTCACAAAGTAGAATTTTTGCTCGTAAGACTCCACAGCTTAGAGGGAGCACTGCTTGTGGCATTGCTGTTTCTATAGAACATGCATGGTCTATACCAAAGATCCCCAAAATGGTGACCATTGCACTCTCCCTGGTGCCCACCAAACATTTTAAGAAAGAGGGGGGCCAGGAGGGGCTTTGCCCCAACATGGCATCTGACTGGCCACTGGAAATTTGATGGGCTGGGCAGACTGTTCTAAAATATTCCCTTGGCAGCAGCTGCCACCACTACACAAGGATTTTCATTCTGTGACTTAAAGGTAAGCCATGGCAGCCATTTTGTGACTGGATCCATCTCTTGCAGCAGCCATTTTGTAGCTCTGCCCACCACACTATGTTGGAATTCCAAAGGAGCCCACAGATTCAGAAAGGCTGGGGACCCCTGCTCTATGTAATCAAAGCAATAAGACCAAGACTCTGTCTGGTCTAGCCCCCCGTTTCTTACAGTGGTTAATGAGATCTCTCGGGGAAGCTCTCCAGCAGGTAGGGTTGCATGGGAACATAATGAGGACATGTGTGTCTTCCAGACGACAACTGGTCAAATAAGAAACTTTTCCTTCTGGTTTCCGACGAACCTACTGGCAATCTATTTCAGTGGAGAGGGAGAAAGAGATCCTTTTACCCACGCACCCACTATTTTGACACTACTATAGTATAGTATAGTATAGTATAGTATAGTATAGTATAGTATAGTATAAAGTTTATATCTCTGGTACCCGGCATTACATTTTATGGCACACATGGCCAGGCTTGACAAAATGAGATTTATGTCAAAACCGGCCCTCGTAATAAATGGGTTTGAAACCTCTTCTTTAACCTTTTCTTACAGAAACATTTCACCATTTTAATTTTTAAAACCACAGTAGCACTTGTTTGAGTTCACGGTAACATCGAATCTCAGGAGCCATTAATGCAAACCCAATATGGATGATCACACCCACATGATGGAAGCCCAGCCATAACTCCCCTGGCAAGAAGACGACGAGAAGAGATTGGATTTATATCCCGCCCTTCACTACCTGAAGCAGTCTCAGAGAGGTTTACAATCTTCTTTCCCTTCCCCTCCCCACTATAGACACCCTGTGAGGTAGGTGGGGCTGAGAGAGCTCTCTTGAGAATTGCCCTTGAAAGAACAGCTCTGAGAGAACTTGTGACTGACCCAAGGTCACACCAGCTGGCTGCATTTGGAGGAGTGGGGAATCAAGCCCGGTTCTCCCAGATTAGAGTCCACGCTCCTCACCACTGCACCAAACATAGCAGCCCCATGTGCTCCTTGAGTTCTTGCGTGGGACCTAGCAGCATGTTCAACCAGCCCATAGATGGGACAGTATTTCATTTCCCTCCTCATCCTAGGTTCCATTCCTATGCTCCCAGCATCAACAGCATCGGTACACATTCACCCTAGGCGAGATTGTAGTCCAACTAAAAACAGAATCCATGATCATTTCCGTTTCTCAGACTGGTATAGCAGAGTCATAGTTCTTGGATACAAAAGAAACAAAACCCAGACGTATACATAAGGGAAAGCATACGGCGGAATTTCAACTCAAGGAGTTCGAACATGCTTCCCCTGCCTCATTGTCAATGATTAAAGTAGCAAGTGCAGACTTTGTATAGAAGTCTGGCCTGGAGTTTGACAGAGAACGGCCGGGGTGCCGGCAACTGACAGTTGAGATGGAATACTTTCGGAGCTGGCTGATTAGCTGCCACGGGAGGCTTTGGGGAAGTCTGGTTGCCTCCGCCCCGGCACAACTGCGCTAGCTGTTGATCCATCACCCTTCCTTCCTTTTGGCTTATCTAGCAACTGTTCATTACTAATGCAACGTTACTAATTCCCTCCTCAGATAAATATATTCCACCGGAGTTCCACACACAGAATCGTCTTGATGAGAGCCAGCACCTCCGAAGCGCTGAGGAAAATAATAAGCTAGGAAAGTGGAGCGACACTACAGGACATTGTAGCAGCAGAAGTCCCCGTTTGTGACGGATATTGTGACAAATGACCCGTTAAAGGAATGCATATTGGCCACCAGATTGTTTTAGAGGTCATTTTCAAAGTGCTTTCCATCTGGATCTGACATCTCAAATATTATACCAGGAGTGTCAAACTTTAGGCCCCAGGGGCCACAGTCGGCCCGTCCAGAGCTCTTACCAGGCTGGCAAGCAACTGGTGTGTATGGAAATACAAGGTACTCCCCCTTTTATGGTATCCCTTGGAAAAAACCTAGTCTTGCATGTGATCAAATACATTTATTGGGGGTTTTCTCGGCTCCCCAGTAAAACAATTGCTTTCGCTGCTAGGAATCAACTGCTGTTGTTCGTATTTTGTGTAAAAAGTAATCTTGTTACTTGGGGTTGCCTGCATCTTTTATGAAGTTTGTGTCTCCGGTACCTGGCATTACATTTTGTGGCACATGTGGCCGGGCCCGACATTCATGTCAGATCTGGCTCTCATCACAAATGAGTTCGACACCTGTGTATTATACGTTTGTTCTGAAGTGTTTGTAACCAACGCTCCATCTAACCTGTGGAGTCTGGTGAACAAAAAAAATCTACTTGGTGAGCTACTGGCAATGAAGTTGTGAGCGAGCGATTTGGTTACTGCATAAATCAGTTTGTTCTGGAGCCCTCCTTCCTGAGCGAAGACAAAAACGTGTGAGCCAGAGGCTAAAAAACTGTGAGCTAACTCACACTGACTCAGCTTAGAGGGAACACTGGTTGGAACCCATCCTCCCTCTAAGCTGTGGTCTCGTGAGCAAAAATTCTCCTTTGTGAGCTACTGGCATTAAAGTTGTGAGCAAGCGATTTGGCTGCTGCATAAATTAGTTTGTTCTGGAGCCCTCCTTCCTGAGCGAAGACAAAAATGTGTGAGCCAGAGGCTAAAAAACTGTGAGCTAGCTCCCACTGACTCAGCTTAGAGGGAACACTGGTTGGAACCCAGCCTTCCCTGACGCCCGAACCTTCAGCTCAAGGGTGAGCTAAAATTCTCAAGGGCTTTGTCTGCGCTGGTGGTGAAAAATGCCACTGAGTCGCAGCTGGTTTACGGTGACCCCACAGAGTTCTGAAGGCAAGAGACATTCACGGCGCGGTTTGCCATTGCCTGCCTCCTGCATAGGGACCTGGGGACCTCCTTGACGGTCTCCCATCCAAGTACTAACCAAGGCCGACTCTGCTTAGCTTCCAAGATCTGATGAGATCGAGCTACCCTGAGCTATTCAGGTCAGTTGTCTGCATTAACCAAGTGTAAAAAATGGCACTGGCTCAGGAAAGGTTTTTCCCCAGACTAAGGAGGCCTTCCTCCGATTTAAGGTCCCCCAGGAGAAGAACCACTCGATTTGGAGAATGGCTCTTCAGGCTGGAGAAAAGCTTGAAACATTGCTGAGCGGGGTAGCAGGATGCAGGTTACTGCTGCACCAGAGACAACAAAATGGGGAACAGGTGCAACCATAAATATAGGCATTAAGTTTACCTTGCTTCCCCCCCCCCCCGAGGAAAGCCATATTGTTCCATGAGAAGCTCACCGGGATACTGATAGAGTGGCAACAGTTAATCTGGCAAAGGGTTCTAGCTCTGGAGCTATTAATAATTAAAAGCACGGGCGCAAATTCATCATCCTGTCCCACCCCCACTCTCCAGTGGAGGGGCAATGCCGCGTGTTTGCTTGTTCGGGGAGAAGCCGAGAGAGAGAGAGAGAGAGATCCCTGTCTACTATTTTTAATTAATATATTTCCGAAATTAAACTTCTCTGAGGTTCAGAACTGGGCGGCTTCCAAAAATCTGAAGTCTGCTATAAAAAGCATTTGCGGCTGGCCATTCGCCGGGAACAAGATTTACAAGCGGCCCGATCAACTCTGCATTTGGATCCGCAGCTCCCGTTCTGGTTTCCACGGGAACAGGTGATGGATTGCCAAAAAATGTGACCTGAAGTTTTAAAATAATCAGTGTTTTGAACCAGTGATTGGGGGGGGGGGGGTGTTCGAGCATTTCACATTCTGCATTGAATGCAGCCATGTCCCTAGAGGAGAGAAGAGGACAAGAATAAATGACAGCTTGTGGCCGGCGACAAAGTTGGTAGAACTTTGGCAAATGTCACTGTGAGCTAACAAGAACAAATGCGCCCTCTCTGAAATCAGACAGAGACAGTTGGAGAGCGAGCACCAGAGAGCAGAGTCAGTCAAACACGTCCAGGATGATAGTGATAGATGTGTCTCGGAATTTTGACTGGGATGGGTCACTGGGTGGAGTTCCCCCAATCATGCATGGAAATAGCTTTTTTAAGGATACGTGTATTTTGCTTCTTTCTCTCCACCTTAAATCAAAGATGCATCACCTGAAATTTGTCCATGTGTGCCAATGTGTTAGATTGGGACTGACTCTCAGAACCACCCCAGGTAACCGAACGTATGACGAGAACATTCTATTGAAATACTAGAAGTCACCCAATATGGTGTTCTACTGGATGACCGTTCTGATTAGCAACTAGTGTGCATAGATGACCATTAGTAGTTTGTGGAGTGCTGCGGTTCCCATCCTGCTTGGGAAGGAAGAGAAGATCTGTCCACTGTCGGCCAAGCCTCCTGTACATTTCTACACCACACTTCCTAATGAGGTCAGTGTGTGTTTGGAGCTCTTCCCACGACTTGCTAACAGGAAACCGGTTTGCCATGCTGGAATCAATACAAAAGCAAACCCTCTTTGCTGCTCAAGAGGTCGAATGTAGCCCAGAACCTATAATTCAGTCTAGGGGGCTCCACTATGGTGCCAGCAGGCGTCATGGTGCCCAAGAACACCTGCCCTGGTACCCACCAAATGCTAGCACAGCAATCCTGGCTGGGCTGCCCTCTCCAGCTGCCCGCTGCCCTCTATGTTTAAACTGGTCTGTAAGAGAAGCCAGTTCTCAGCTCCACACCACCTCAGCTGATCTTCAGGTTGCAGTCCCACTGAAGTTTAAAGGGACTGCAGTCCCATTGAAGTTTAAAGGGACTGCAGTCCCATTGAAGTTTAAAGGGACTGCATAAGCCTGCCCGACAAACAGCTGAGAAGCAGGAGCACTCTTCTCCCATCTCTCCGCTGTTTTCAGATCGACCTGAAATTTCCGAATATATCCAGGATTTTCTTGGGATTTTTTCCCCCAGTTTCCTCAAGAAAACCTGGATAGATATGGGGAGACGAACTATGCCCGAAAAATACCAATAAGGTATATTTTTTGGCTCAAATAGATCCAAATGCAGACCCCTAGTTGGGACAGGTCAGAGCATAAGTTGTTTGTCCTACATGGGTGCTTTCACTCCGAGGTGGATGCCATATAGTTTAAGAAGAGGAGAAGAATAAGAGATTAGATTTATACCCTGCCCTTCACTCAAAGTTTCAGAGCGACTTACAGACTCCTTTCTCCTCCCCTCCCCACTACAGACACCCTGTGAGGCAGGTGGGGCTGAGAGAGCTCTTTTCAGAACTGTCCTTGAGAGAACAGCTCTGACAGGACTATGGCTTGCCCAAGGTCATCCAGCAGGTGCAAGTGGAGGAGCGGGGAATCAAACCCGCTTCTCCCAGATTAGAGTCCGCGCACTTCACCACGACACCAGACTGGCTCTCTATAAGAATATCTACAATACAAACAAAACTGAGAGAGGACACATTCACTTAACAGATGACAGTAGCACAAAGTGGCAGCCTAGAAGGTCCTGGGAACTTACAGAAATCCTCTCTACGGCTGGCCTGCGTGTGTGCAGTCCCATGTGGCACAGAAGCCGCAAAGACGGAATGAGGGTTCTGTGCAGGTATTTTTAGACAAGGGCTCTGGAGGGGGAAAACACTTCATTTTTAATTGCACATCTCTTTCAAAAAGTCCTCCTCCAATCAGGAGCCTGGCTTCTGATGTGCATCAACCAAGCCCACAAAAATTCGGGCAGGCTCTTTACTTTTATTTAAATGCATCTGCAATCCGTTAGGCGAAGGCCAGACACAAGACTGCTAGAGATTCCACTCACAGTGAAGGATCGCAGATGAGCCATGGGGACGCCGCCAGCGCCTTCCTTCCTCTCCCGCATCGGCTAATGCAACATCGGCTTCGCATTCCCTACCACGGCCCAGGTTCTCTAGACACAAGCTGAATTCCATTCAGCACAGTTGACCTGATTCTAAGGGGCCTCACCAAGCCAAACCGAAACCCAAAACATGCAAACATTTTCTGGCCGCGTTGTTTACTGAATCATAAATAAAGCTTCCCAACGTGGAACGGAAAGCTTTCAGAAACGACCTCGGGGAAACTTGCAGCCAGCAAAAAAAAACCAAACCCTATAGCAGTCTTTTATGTAACCGGCCGAGCGACTTCTCCAGCCCCACTCAATAGTTTTAGCTGATTTCTCCCTGGATAATTTTTTCAAAGCCGCACACAAGCGGTGTCAAAGTGTGAAGACACGTTCCCCGGCGCCGACGCTATTGATATTAAGGGGGAAATTAGAAAACGTGATTGGCTTTGCCGATGGGGACTCTGAGCACAGCAGCCGGTCCCTCCCATCGGAGCAGATACCTTCCAGCCAACATAACTGTCACATTCTTTAAGCATGAAGGAGATGACAGAGATTAGTGCGATAACCTTTGTTGTCAGGGTGGCCTTGCTCGGCCGTCACTCAGACTTCGGCACCGGTCTCTCCACTCGGTCCACCTCCTGCTATTCATGCTAGTTTTTGCGTCCCCGCCACAAGACAGAAGGCACAGCTACACCACTAATGATGCCACGCAACAGTTAAACTGGAATGAAACCGACGGAACGACAGCACAGCTGCACCCAAAAGGTCTTGCGCTCATTTAGAGGTGACCAAGTGGCAGGTGGCCGCCAAAGGCCTTCTCTTCCCCTGCTTGCGATCTCCGAGTGAAGCAGCATGGAACTCTGCACGCGGTTTTGCTGGGGATAGCAGAGGGCACAATAGCAGAGTGGTTAGGCAAAGCTGTGACCCCACAGCCAGGGTTCCCCATGTTATTTAGATCTCACCATTCTGCTACATACAGCTCCAAATGCGGTTCATATAAAAGGATTACAGATAATTACAAGCAGGGCTTTTCTTGTCGAAAAAGCCCAGCACAGGAATGCATTAGCGTAATAGGCCACACCCAACAGCAGAAACTTATTAGCATATTAGGCCACACCCCTGACCGTGCAGCTCTCTCCCAGGGTCGGCTTCCCCAGGTGCCCTGTGGCTTGTGGGATGCATGGGGAAACCAAGGGAAGGAAGGCAGTTTCTGGATCGGCTTCCCCAGGCACCTGGAGAACCCAAGGAGGGGAGGCAGTTTAAATTGCCTTCCCTCCCTGGATCGGCTTGGCTTCCCCAGGCGCCCCATGGCTTGTGAGGTGCCTGGGGAACCCAGGGGGGGGGGAGGCTGTAGGCATGGCCAACTCAGAAGCCAGCTGGAACTCTGTTCCTGTGCGTTCCAGCCCAAAAATAGCCCCGATTACAAGCACGTCAAAAGAAGAAGGATGGAAACCAACATTAAACCCTCCCTGTTAACAAAAAGTAATAAAGAATGTTATGAATATTTGTTAGATAAAAACAATGATTTAAAAACAGAAAAAATGCTCTTAAAGCAAAATGTTCTTAAAGCAAAAAATAAAATTGTCATGGTGGGAAAAATTGCAATTGAACACAAGATTTAAGGAAGATAGGTAAATTAGGTTTTTATAGCCACCCAATCGATCTAGATAGAATTTGGCTCCCTGATGATAACAAATTGATTCAGAAACTGTATAGTTGGTTGATTCAAGATTATATGCTCGATGAAAGTATAGAAGTATCCATGATCTCTTGGATGAAAGATATGGGTTACACATTAGAGACGGACTCATGGTCGAGAATTTGGATCTGGTTTGCGGCAATATCATGCTCCTACGGATTCGTTGGTTCAGCTACTCTGATGCCGCGAAGGAGGTTTCTATTGCTCCCCAGCACAGAGACTGGCTGCTGACCGAGAGAGGTAGGAAATGTAGAAAAGTCCTTGGCCAAGCCAAGGAGGGTACTGAAGAACTTCCAAGGGGACCAACAGAACCATTCAGAAAGAATTCAGAATACAGCCACAGTTGTGGCTGAATGGTAGATGATCTATTTTGCGTGCTGAAGCCCTTGGTTCCGGCCCCTCTCATTTCTACTTCAGAGGGCAAGAGCACAGGTGATATGGAAGACCTCCGCCTGGAACTCTGGTGAGCTGCCTGAGTAGACGGGGTTGACCTTGATAGACCAGTTGCCTGACTCAGTAAAAAATAAACGTGTGTTTGTATGAATAGCTTGTTTTACTGTAAGCCTTCAAATGCAATTTTAAACGTGTTTTCAGTTTAATGATAAAGATTCCTACCAGCTATGTGTCCTATACATAGGGTTGCCAGCCCCACACTGACAAATCCCAGCAGTTCTGGGGGCTGTGCCGAGGGAGGGCAGCATTCAGGGGTTGATGTCACTTCCTTCATGCCCCTCTAGGAATCCTCCCAATGTCTATGGTCTCTACTACAGAGACTGGGGAACATTCCTAGAGCGTCACCATCATTGCTGTCCACCCAGCCACCCATTGTTTTTTTTCCCACTGCTCAAATTAGTAGGAAGTTGCCTGATGCCACAGGGCAAATGGCAACCCTAGCTACACATAAAACGACACACAAGGCTACTTCCTCAAATGCAGCCCAGCATGTAACCTATACAGTTACTGAGTGGACAGGTATACCAATGGTGCTGTGCTGTGGAAAAGTTATGGCACAAGAATGATCCTGACTTCATAGAATCACAGAATTGGAAGGGACCTCCAGGGTCATCTAGTCCAACCTCCTGCACAATGCAGGAAATACACAAATACCTCCCCTCTTGTAGTGCAATCCTTCATCTGTAGAAAAAGAGGTGCAGGAGCTCATTAGCATAACTCATTAGCATAACTCATTAGCATATGCCACGTCCCCTGACATCACCAGAAGTGTGTCAGAAAGGGAATGCCAGTTTCAGCCCCATTATATCCTATGGGCCATTGAAATCAATGGCAAAAACTCATAGGGTATATGAGGGGCTGGAGGAAAGGGGGTTTGAGGGAGAGGCTCCAAACTTGCAGGGTAGCTGCTGGGGCCTCTCCTCGAAATACCCACTAAGTTTCAAGAAGATTGGACCACGGGGTCCAATTCTATGGGCCCCAAAACAGGTTGTCCCATCCCCTCCATTGTTCTCTATGGTGGGAAAAATGTTAGCTTTTTTCCTACCATAGAGAACAATGGAGGGAATGAGGGCAACCTGTTTGGGGCCCTGTAGAATTGGACCCCTTGGTCCAATCTTCTTGAAACTTGGTGGGCATTTCGAGGAGAGGCCCCAGCAGCTACCCTGCAAGTTTGGAGCCTCTCCCTCAAACCCCCCCCCCCTCCAGTGGCTTTTAAAGTTGCCGCCGAATTTTGGCGGCAATTCGGCGGCGAGCTAAATCAGATTAGAGAATCTGATTCAGCCCGTGGCTGCCCTACTGGCCAGTCCTGAGCTGGCAGAGCTTTGCTCCACCTCGCTCCAGCCCCAACAGACTACTGGTCAAAGCGATGGTATTCCCAGTAGTAATGTATGGCTGCGAGAGTTGGGCCATAAGGAAGGCCGAGCTCCGAAGAATAGATGCTTTCAAATTATGGTGCTGAAGAAGATTCTTGGGAGTCCCTTGGACTGTGAGGAGATCAAATCAGTCAATCCTAAAAGAAATCAGCCCTGACTGTTCCCTGGAAGGCCAGATCCTGAAGCTGAAGCTCAAATACTTTGGCCGCCCAATGAGAAGGGAGCACTCACCGGAGAAGGCCCTGATGCTGAGAAAGACTGAAGGTCAAAGAAGAAGGGGACGGCAAAGGATGAGATGGTTAGAGAGTGTGATCGAAGCAACAAACATGAAGTTGAGCAAACTCTGGAGGACGGTGGAAGACAGGAGGGCCTGGCGTGATGTGGTCCATGGGGTCGCGAAGAGTCGGACTCGACTGCGCAACTGAAGAACAACAACAACGAACTGCTATCAGTGGACTTATATTGGAACAGCTGCCTAAGATCACACTGTGTCAGGCCTATATCTCAGGGTGGAAATGTAGAGAAGAGCTTAGTATCATAACAGAAATGCACTCTGGAAAGCATCCAGGACATGCCCGACAAATTGCAGGGGGATTGGGAGTGTGTGCTTGCAGGCCTTAACAAAATTAAATCCCACCCGTGGGAGGAAAGCACCATTGTGCGGAGGCTTATAAATATATCCATATATATCAAGGGAACAACTGACACAGATTGGAGAGCTTTAACGTCCGTCTGGATAAACCCTGACATTCTAATACTAATGCCCGCCAATTTTGCCCGGCTCTTTTCCTTGTGTGTGCGAGTGAAGGAGAAGTAACAGCATTATTCAGGAAACGCACCACTGACTTGGCAATCTTAGAATTTATTGTTCATTAAAAATACATGCTAATTATCACAATTTTAATTAAAGTATTATCTGGTGTATGTGGAAATGCAATTATGCGCAGCCGGCATAAGCTGTAAGGCAGGCTAATATTTGTAGAGGAGTGCGACGCCGGCATTGGTTCGGTGTGTGCCCCATCAGCTGGTGTTTGTTTCCAAGTGAAAAAATCTGTACATGGAACATTAAGCTAAGCTACTGCGATCAAAGCCCCCTCCAAACCCTGACGCCCCCCGCCCCGTTCAAACTCCTAACAGGCAATTTTAAGGGGGAGGGATTTCCTCTTCTGCTGTCCATGTAGAGGTAATTGGCTATATCTCTGCTGTCCAAAGCACTGCCATTATGATGGTTACAATCCTGTCTTAACCTACTGTCACACGAGCCGCTGGAGTCTGCGTCGCTGTCGCTGGACTCGGGGGTAGCGCCTCGTGTCGCCACCGCGCCCCCCTCCTGCCCTTGGCAGCCGGAGCCTCAGATATGGCACCCAGAGGGGGGTTAAGCCACCACCCCTCCTGGGTCGTGCCCCTGGTGTGAGTTCTCTTAGTTTCAGCACTCTCTCTCTGTACCGTCAATTCAAACGTCACCTCCAGGTTTCTCCTCCCCGGCTCCTTCTGGCTGCCTGGCTTTTATTCCCCCTTCACCTCCCTACACCCTCTGCTCCTTCCCCTCGGCCCCTGGCCCCACCCTCTTTCTTAGGCTTCCCCACCGCTGCTTCCCCAGGACATCCGGGAACGCCCTCTCTTTCTCCAGCAGCCCGGGGTGTAGAGCCCTCCTCGCTTCCCCCCCCCTTTCCCCCTAGAGCCAGGGCGCAGCTGTACTGCTGCCAGCCACTCCTGGCCCCGCTGCCTGGCCCTGCTGCCAGGGCTCGCTCGGAGGAAGCCTGATGAAGTTCTGTTTCCCTCCTCCCCTGTGCTGCCGCCAGTCTCCGCTCCCGGCGACTCCACTGTAGTGCTTTCTTGGGTGGCGCCCACTGCCACAGCTGCCGCTGACATGGGGGCTCGCTCCAGCCTCCATTCCCCTCCTGGGTCTGCGTCCCGTCTTCCGCACCAGGGAGTCTCCTCCATGCCTCCACTCTCCCTCTCCCCTGAACACGCCGGGGCTGCTTGATTGCTTTGCGGGGGGGCTGCGAAGAGGCCCGTAGGAGCGTCGACGGCCCGGTAAGTCCCGCGATCGGGACACCTACATTGTCCTTTCTCTTGCTAAGTGCATGAAAAGGCGCCTCCAAATAATGTAACAAAGCAATTACGTAGACACAGGCGTGGGACTTCCATTGTTAAGGACCTCGTGTTGGATGAGGCCAACAGCTTAAGCAGAATTCCAACACACTCTAGACCAGGGGTGGCCAACCTGTGGCTCGGGAGCCACATGCGGCTCTTTCACACATATTGTGCGGCTCCTGGCAGGGCGGCTGGGGAAGCAAAGGGGAGGCATGCTTTTTCTCTCTTTCTCCCTTCCTTCCTTCCTTCCTTCCTTCCCTCCTCCCTCCCATCTATTTGCTTTCCTAGTTTCTCTCTCTCTCTTTCTTTCCACTTCTTTAATTCTTTCTTTCCATCTCTCTCTTTTTCTCTCTCTCTCTCAATTTCATTAGCAAACAAGTAATATCATTATCAATAACCGGTTTTCCTCGTTTGTTTTTATTTTTGGCAGTCCCATTTAACGTTAATAAAAAGTAAATTTGCATATTTTTAAAAATAAAAACGTGTGTGTGATATTTGTTCCTGTCTTGCGGCTCTCAGACATCTCTATGTGGCTCTTACGTTTATTCTATGTGGCTCTTACGTTAAGCAAGGTTGGCCACCCCTGCTCTAGACGGATGGATGTTGTTCCCATACACAAGGCCGCCTGCCTAAAACACACATTCTAACTAACAGTTTTTAGTTGAGTTCAGTGGGATGAGAAGGAGGAGGAGGAGGAGATTGGATTTATACCCCACCCTCCAGTAACCGAAGGAGTCTTAGAGCGGATTTTATTTATTTATTTATTTATTTATTTTGTGATTTATGCCCCGCCCTACCCCGCCAAAGCAGGCTCAGGGCAGCTTACACAGGATAAAATACATACGACAACCAAAGTTTCGTAAAACATTTTAAAACAATTCAATTTGGACAATACAATGTTAAAGTGCTAGCTCTGTTGTTTGATATTGTAACGATCGTGTTACTGCGTGGGCGCATCCCATAGTTGTTAAGTTTCCATCTCACTAGTCTTCTTCAGATCTAATCGGCAAACCTAGGAGCCAGTTTGGTGTCGTGGTGAAGTGTGCGGATTCTCATCTGGAAGAACCAGGTTTGATTCCCCACTCCTCCACTTGCACCTGCTGGATGAGCTTAGGCAAGCCATAGTTCTGGCACAGCTGTTCTCGAAAAAGAGCAGTTTCTGTCAGAGCTCTCTCAGCCCCACCCACCTCACAGGGTGTCTGTTGTCGGGAGGGGAGGGGAAAGGAGATGGTAAGCCGCTCTGAGACTCCTTCAGGTAGTGAAGGGCAGGGTATAAATCCAGTCTCTTCTTATTTCTTCTTCTTCTAGGCTATCAGTAACCGACCAGGAACCAGGCTCTACAGGCTGTTAGAGTTATTAATAGTGGCCTTAATACTGGCTTACAATCTCCTTTCCCTTCCCACAACAGACACCCTGTGGGGTAGGTGGGGCTGAGAGAGCTCTGAGAGAACTGCTCGTGAGAGAACAGCTCTGAGAGAACTTGTGACTGTCCCAAGGTCACACCAGCAGCTGCATGTGGAGGAGTGGGGAATCAAACCCAGCTCTCCCAGATTAGACTCCATGCTCTTAATCACTACACCAAACACTACACCAATGAGTAGGCTTATTATTATTATTATTATTATTATTATTATTATTATTATTATTATTATTATTATTATTATTATACTTCAACAAGTCAAATCACTTTTTACTGTATTTTCTGTAAACCTTAAGAGAAGCCTGTAAGGGACATTGCTAGCTCACACACACACACGCCCATCATCAGAACAAACAGCGAGAAAAGCGCTAACCCAAGGGCAACTGGTCCATTCGTGTATGGAGCAAAGATCCAAACTAGGGACATCCTGATTCACACTCTTAGCTACCATCCTGCAACTTTCCTCTTAGATCTAACTACTGGTGATGAACTAACATCCAACTATCTATCTATCTATCTATCATCTCTCTCCCTCTCTCCCTCTCTATCTATCTATCTATCTATCTATCTATCTATCCATCCATCCATCCATCCATCCATCCATCCACCCTTCCATCCACCCTTCCATCCATCTATCTATCTATCCATCCATCCATCCATCCATCCATCCATCCACCCTTCCACCCATCCATCCATCCATCTATCCATCATCTCCCTCCCTCTCTCCCTCCCTATCTATCTATCTATCTATCTATCTATCTATCCATCCATCCATCCATCCATCCATCCATCCATCCATCCATCCACCCTTCCATTCATCCATCCATCCATCCATCTATCTATCCATCTATCTATCTATCCATCCATCCACCCTTCCATCTATCCATCTATCTATCATCTCCCTCCCTCTCTCTCTCCCTCCCTCCCTATCTATCTATCATCTCCCTCCCTCCCTATCTATCTATCTATCTATCTATCTATCTATCTATCCATCCATCCGTCCATGCATCCACCCTTCCATCCATCCATCCATCCATCTCTCCACCCATCCATCCACCCATCCATCCACCCTTCCATCCATCCATCCATCCAACCAACCAACCAACCAACCAGGGCTCATTTCGTAGCAGGAGCTCCTTTGCATATTAGGCCACACACCCCTGATGTAGCCAATCCTCCAAGAGCTTGCAGTAGTCCCTGTAAGAAGAGCTCTGTAAGCTCTTGGGAGGACTGGCTACATTAGGGTTGTGTGGCCTAATATGCAAAGGAGCTCCTGCTACGAAATGAGCCCTGCATCCGTCTCCCACTTTTCTTCCCAGTGGGGATCCAAAGCAGCTTCCAACATCCCATTCCCTTCTCTAGTCTACCCTCACAAGGACAATCCCATGAGGGAGGTTAGGCTGAGGGGGGCGGGAGAGAGAAATGTCACTGGCCCAAGGCCACCCAGTGAGCTTCCCCAGCAGGATGGGGATTCGAACCTGGGTCTCTCAGATCCCAGTCCAACATGCCACACTGGCTCTCATGCTTGGAATAAGTGAGCTCAAATCCAGGTGTTACAAGATTCGCTGCTTTGAAACTTGCTTGGGTGTCAGATTGTATGCCCTCTGAGGAAAGGCTGAGGGACTTGGGAATGTCCAGTCTGGAGAAGAGGAGGGGACTGGATGGCTCTCTTGGAGTCTCTGAAGGGCTGTCCCTCAGAGGAGGGCAGGGAGCTGTTCCTGTGGGCAGCAGAGGAGAGGACGCACAAGAACGGGTTTAAATTAAGGGTGGGGAGGTACCAGCTGGATATTGGGGAAAACCTTTTTGACAGGAAGAGTTGTGCAAGAGTGGAATCGGCTACCTATGGAGGTGTTGAGCTCCCCTTCCTTGGCAGTCTTTAAGCAGCGGCTGGACAAACCCTTATCAGGGATGCTCCAGGCTGATCCTGCACTGAGCAGGGGGTTGGACTAGATGGCCTCTAGGGCCCCTTCCAACTCGGTGATTCCATGACTCTATAGCTATTTTGAAACAATTTATCTGACCTAGATCTGGTTCTGTTTCCAGTTTATCGCTGACTCTATTGTTTGCTTTGAACTCGGCTTTTCGTTTCCAGAGAAACAGAGAGAATCATAAAAGGTGCAAACTGAAATGGTGGGGGGGGGGGGACACCTGTCAACAGATGTGAACAACAATAGCAAAGAGAAAACTGATCAGGAATGCCTGAACTTTAATCCGTAACCAAAATATTAGCAAGGCCCCATGTGGCGATCTGAAATAACAACAAAAAACCAAAAAAAAACCACCCCAAAACACCAGAAGCCGAAATGTGTTAAATAAAACCAAAAGAACGCTGAAACAGCCCAAGAAAGGGCTTAAAAATGAAAGGCGGTAATGAAGAGATCAGGAAATTGGATTACCACGTTCCTGGCACAAGGACATGCATCATAGCGCAGAGAAGGGAAGGCGGTGTGTGGCAACAGCTGGCACGCCAGGAAATCCTCCACAGAAGCTATGAGTGCCAAATGAATGAAAGCTGCGCATAATGTTTACAGAACACAGATAAAAGGGAACAGAAAGAACAATGTATCCCGCTTCTGTACGGCGACCAGACATGCATCCGTGTCGGCTGGGTGGAGTCTTGAGAAGGCTTAATTTGTGCCCTAATCAATCTGCGGAGGTTGCGCCGGTACGGGACAAGGGGGAGATTAATGAGGAGCTGGGTGTCTGGCATAGAGAGGGTTAAAAGGGTACTCGCAGGAAACCACGGGCTCATGGGGAAACAGCCACCAGACCAGCAGGAAGGCCTGATTGCAAACAAGGCCCCAAAGACAAAGAGAGGTGTGTTCCTCTTGCGGCATGATACGCCCCCTCCTCGGCCTGCTTCTGCAGAGCAATTTTGTTGATTCAGTGAACAGCACAATTAAGATATTTGGGCGTTTGCAGAACTGCACAACAGAAAGACTAGATAAGCTTTGCGAAGGCAAATATTTAGTCCCGCAAGCAGGTTCTTCATTCCGAAGTCATTCTATTCATCACCGAGGAGACAGCCGAGGAGACGGCGGAGGCAGAAACCAAAAAACTCTTGAGCCAAGTTCTCAGTTTTGACCCCGACGATCTGATAGGGAAAATAAGGATTTCCGGGCACGGTAGGCTCTCTTCTTCCCATGGTAGGGTTGCCAGCTCTGGGTTGGAAAATACCTGGAGACTTTGGGGGTGGATCCAAGAGAGGGCGGGGGGGGGGGGGGCTCAGCATGGTACAGTGCCATAGAGTCCACCCTTCAAAGCAGCCACTTCCTCCAGGGGAGTGGGTGTCAACATGGCAAATGGGGCTCGATGTGGCCGAGTGCACATTGGAGCCAAAAATCCTAACTATAAATACACGTTGATAGGGTCCGAACTGGCGGAGACTGACCAAGAGAGAGATCTTGGAGTCGTAGTAGATAACTCAATGAAAATGTCGAGACAGTGTGCGACTGCAATGAAAAAGGCCAATGCTATGCTGGGGGTTATTAGGAAGGGAATGGATAACAAATCAGCCAGTATCATAATGCCTCTGTATAAATCGATGGTGCGACCTCTTTTGGAGTACTGTGTACAATTCTGGTCACCACACCTCAAGAAAGATATTATAGCATTGGAAAAAGTGCAGAAAAGGGCAACTAAAATGATAAAAGGGTTGGAACACTTTCCCTATGAAGAAAGGTTGAAGCGCTTGGGGCTCTTTAGCTTGGAGAAATGACGGCTGAGGGGTGATATGATCGAGGTTTATAAGATTATGCATGGGATAGAGGAGGTAGAGAAAGAAGTACCTTTTTTTCCCTTTCTCACAATACAAGAACTCGTGGGCGCTCCATGAAATTGCTGAGCAGTCGGGTTAGAACGGAGAAAAGGAAGGACTTCTTCACCCAAAGAGGGATTAACACATGGAATTCACTGCCACAGGAGGTGGTGGCGGCTGCAAGCATGGACGGCTTCAAGAGGGAACTAGATAAACATATGGAGCAGAGGTCCGTCAGTGGCTATGAGCCACAAGGTATAGATAGGAACTCTCAGTCTGGGCAAGTGCTTGGGGGGGCAACAGTGGGAGGGATTCCTGCCCCCACTGCTGGACCTGCTGAGGGCACCTGGTGTTTTTGGCCACTGTCTTGGACTGGATGGGCCATTGGCCTGATCCAACATTGGCTTCTCTTATGTTCTTATGTTCTTATCTCTGTCAGCTGGAGATCAGTTGTAAAAGCAGGCGATCTCCAGGCCCTACCTGGAGGCTGGCAACCCTATCCCATGAAGTAGTGATTCCTAAAGTGGCAACACCTAGTGGGTTTCCTGGCACCTTTCTGCTCCTTTCTGGAGCACCTCTCTTCTCCTTACTGGCAGCTTTCTGCTCCTTTGACAAAGCATCTCTTCCCCAAGCAAAGAGTCAGTCTGGGCTTCCCCCTCCGCCTCGTTCGAACACAGAAGCTAGAAGGCATCACCATCGTCTCTCCGGGAAGCACTCCTCAGAAGTAGCTGCCTCCAATGTCCAGCATTTCGTGACGCCCCCTTGTGGTGCCCAGCCGCAACACGCCAAAAGCTGAGCACTTTTCTCTGTAGACTCAGGGCTATTTGGGGGCAGGGACGCACAGGAACGGAATTCCGGCTGGCTCCTGAGTTGGCCGCGCCTACAACCAAAGCCTCTGGCATTGCGTGGCTACAGAGCACACTGCCCTCCCCACGTTACACACCAGAGGGAAAGGCGGCATGTTAAAATGCCCTCTTTCCCTCTGGGGAGCCCTTCCAGATATCCTTGTCAATTTCACTCCCCCAGTCAGCAGAGAGTGAAATTGACAAGGAAAAGCGTCTCTCTGCCTTCCCTTCTCTAGCTGACATGTTGCCCTTGGAAGAGGGCAGGCAGGGAACCCAGGCATGTTGAAAATACATTTCTTTCCCTCCCCAATCTGGGGGAGGGAGAAAAAGGCATTTAACCATGCCCCCCCACACACACAGACTTCCTTGAGTCTCTCCACAAAAGCAGAGAGGCTCAGGGAAGGAACAGGGCATGTTTGTCTGGCTGCCCTCGGTCTCCCTAGCCTGTGCGCCTCGGCAAACACCCCTACTTCCCTTCCCGATCTTTTGGAGGGGGGGGGGGGGTAGGAAACTAGAAAGGTGATGCTGAAGTTCCTGGGATCTTTCAGGCACTTCGGCAGCACCTTTCCTCAGTTGTCTGATTGGGGGGGGGGGGGCGGGTAGACTAGAAAGGTGATGCTGAAGTGGGGCAGAGAAGCTCGGGGGGGGGGGGGAGAGGCAAGCTTCCATGCCCCCCAGTGCTTTCCCAGCCCCCGCCTAATATGCGAATGAGCTGTGTTGTCAGGGGTGTGGCCTAAGATGCTAATGAGTTTTGGCTGTTGGGTGCGGCTTGTTATGCTAATGAGTTCCTGCTGGGCTTTTTCTATCAAAAAAGGCCCTGTCTAGACCTATTCACGCCTGCACCCCTCCACTGTTAGATATGGAATGGCAGATGTCTTATTTATTTATTATTTATTACTTTCAATTTATATCCCGCCTTGCCAGGCAAACTGGCTCAAGGCGGCATACAACAATTAAAATGTGAGAAACAATAAAATACAATAAATACAATAAAATTCACATAGGCAACAAATTCCAAAACATGGGGACATAGAATGTTCAAATTCCGATGGCTCATTCATCAGTGGCGGCTCCCAACCGAAGGCCTGGTGGAAGAGCTCCGTTTTGCAGGCCCTGCGGAGCTGCAAAAGGTCCTGCAGGGCCCTAATGTCTTTCAGGAGCTCATTCCACCAGTGTGGAGCCACCACTGAAAAGACCCTAGCTCTAGTAATAGCCAATCTGGCGTCTTTCGGACCAGGGAGAGTCAAGCAGTTTTGCGACCCTGACCTCAGTGCTCTCCGGGGGACGTATGGGGAAAGGGAGTCCCTCACAGGGTGTCTGTTGTGGGGAGGGGAAGGAGATTGTAAGCCACTCTGAGACTCCTTCAGGTAGTGAAGGGTGGGGTATAAATCCAATCTCCTTCAATGGCACTCTGCCCGGGATAGTACTTGGATGGGAGAACACCAAGGAAGTCCAGGGTTGCTATGCAGAGTGAAGCACAGGCCAGCTACCGCTGTTGGTCTCTTGCCTTCAGGACCAGCAAGGTTGCCGTCTATCAGCGGCAGCCTGACAGCACTTTGCACACACGCTCACCAAGTACCTGTTGAAGAAACAGCCCGGAATGGAACAAAAGGCCGGGGAACAATGACCAGTGAGATTTGTATGCGGCTACAGGGTTTTCTTTTGACTCACTGCACTGGGTGCACACTGAGAATCGTTTCCAAGCACAGCTAAAATAGAGGCTGGCAATGGGATGAATATCTTGGTCATTTGGTGCAAGGCTCTCTAGTTTTTTCCCCATTTGAGAGTTATCCTGCTATTTAAGTTCATATACGGTGTCGGAAACGAACGGCCTGCTTTTTCAAAAGATAAACTCCCTTCCGGCGGTTACCGTAGCTTCATATAATCATAAAACGGGACTTCCCTCTTGACTTTTGAAGGAAGGTGAAAACTCAGCTCTCTGCTGAATCATAAAACGTGTGGGGTTTTTTGTCCTAAATAACAGATGGTTCTTAACTCAATGACCCACAAAGAAGAATAAGAAATTGGTCTATTATCTCTGCTTATCACAAGGTTCAGGGTGCCTCTGGCAGAGCTGGAAACCATCTTTGGGTGTCACTCGATAACACAGGATAAAGAAAGGACAAAGGACCAACAAATGCTATTTGCAAAAAGGCCTCCGAAATGTGAAGAACGAAAGAATGCGGCAAGAAGTAAAATGAGACCTCTTGAGCTCAATTAAAAAAAAAAAAATTAGGATAGTAATGTGAAATAGTCCCCCTTTGTATCTTCAGCCTTCCTAATTCAACAGGGGTAATTTTTCATGGTGTCAATATTCAGTAACAGCAAGGCAAGACCTGATGGATTCCTGCCTGCCGTGCAACTGTTAAAGGCACAGAGCCTCTATGGAACAGAAGGGGCATCTCTTTCTCAGCTAGGGTTGCCCGGTCCCCCCGGCCACTGGCTGGGGGTGGAAGGGGTAAGGTTGTCAGACCAAGGTTAGGAAACTCTTGGAGATTTGCGGATAGAGTCTGGGGAGGACAGGAACTAGGGGGTGTGCAAAAAAAAAAATCGGCCCGATTCAGATAGGAAGGACATGGGGAGGGATTTAAATGTCTTCCTTAGGCCGATCTGGCACACCCGCTTTAGCACCCGGCAGAGCCCCCCCCCTGCACCCTTCCTAGCTCACTCGCCAAGGCAGGCGAGCCAGAAAAGGCCTGGGACAAGGCAGGGAGGGATTTAAATGCCTCCCTGTGCCTCCCACCCCACCGCCTGCTGCTTTTCGGGCAGCTGCCGAAATGCTGCTGAATTTCGGCGGAGGCTTTCAGCAGCAAGCCGAATCAGATTAGTGAACCTGATTCAGCCTGCGGCTGCCTGAAAAGAAGCTGAATGGGCCATTTTCAGGGGTGCCGTCAGTTCGAACAAACCAAATGCACATCCCTAACAGGAACCTCACTGGGGAACAATGCCATAAAGTTCCCGGGGAACCAATCTCTGTAGTCTGGAGATGAGCTGTAATTCTGGGGAATCCCCAGGTCCCACCTGGAGGTTGGCATCCCTATTCTCAGTCAGAAATGTTAGCATAAGTAAACAGGAAAGTAACTGAAAATACTGATTAAAATCAAAATTGCTGGCCTATTATGCACAAGTATTTTTCCTTCATTTTTACCGTGCCCGTCCATCAGGTTTTCTTTGTCATCCAGCGTTGATTTTCTTCCCTTCAGCGATCAGTTTGCTTTCTGGTCACTGTTTCCCTGGGTTTTCTGAGAGTGCTTTTGTGCTGATTTTCCCCTTTGTTTTGCTCCCAAGCTGAAGGTAATTCAAAAGCATACAGATTCCCCCCTGCCCTTTTGCTGCTCCTTGAAGGTCCCTCCCTGCCCACATCATGGTTGTTCATTGAAGGTCCCTCCCTGCCCACATCATGGTTGTCCATTCTGTACCTTCCACCATCCTCCTCCCTTCAACGGTGTACAAACTCCACTTCCCCCCATTTTTTTATTTTAATTTTTTTGACAAGCAGCATGAGTCTAGTGACCTGACACTATCGCTAGCCTCAGATCACTGAATTTTAAAAAAATTAAAACGACGGGGGGAAGTTTAAAAGGAGCTGCGCAAGGTTTAGTTCCATGCTGGTATTGACTTGAAAGGGGGATCAGAGAGGAGGCAAATAGCAGAGTCTCCAGTGTAGGGTGGGAGGATTTCAGTGCAGCATGCAAACAAAATAAAGGGATTGTCAGCATGGAATGAAATTGACATGAGATGTAAAAAGAGAGAGAGAGAGAGAGAGACTGGGATGGGAAGTCTAAAGTTTTGAAAGCATTCTTTTTTGTTTGTTTAATGCTTTAGTGAACAATGTGGGGGAGGAGAGATTTTGGCAGTCTCCGGAAGCCTAACATTAAAATGGTGACTGAGCCACATGGATCTTCTGCAAACCGCCAAACTTAAGAATCACTTGGGATTGATCTATTTGGAGGAAGACTGAAATCCACACAGGACAGGTTTTAAAGAACTGCGAAGTTCATGACCAGTGTGCAGGATCAAATGAGAGAGTCACAAAAAGAAAACCATGCAGATCTGCAAGGAAGGGCAAGAAATTAGCTTTACTATGCAGCTGTACTAGCACTGGCAAAAACACCCTCCTTTCAATTTAGTAACATGAGACTAAAAAAGCTCTCGAGAACTTATGCCAGAGGACTCCTTTCTCATTCAAACTGCAGCCCTGTGCAAAGTGCGGTAGAGCTGCAGCCAATATCGCACAGGTCCATGCACATACACACATTACCAACTATCACAGCTTGCCATGCCAGTGTCAGTGGGTTCTTCCATACATTTTGTACACTCAACATGTTCCTCCATATTATGAGACTGTGTGACTCTTTCTCATTTTTCACAGTGGCCAATAATACAGCAGAGAATCCCCAAGAGCTCAGCGATATGGACAACGGTGCTTCGCAGCTGCTTGTTAACTTCAGAAAAAGTCTGGTCAGTTTCAACAGTGGGTTTTCCTTCTTTACCTGTGTTCCTTTCTGTTTCCTTTCATTCACCAAACTAACAGTAAAATGCATATGCAAAACCTGAACTACAAGAATTTAAGTGGAAGGTGCTCACTAAATGCTACTGTACAGTTGCAATATGGCAATTGCATACATTTAAAAAAAACAACTTTGGACACACACACCCACATCACGTGACAATCCACCCTGATTGAGAAAAGTTTTTTTTTTTAATTGTAGCTGCAGAATGAATACACTGGAGGAAAAGAATGATGTGTAAGGTGGGCACAAAATCTGAAGTCAAGATTAAAGGCTCACTGCTCTGAAAATATGCAGTAAGATGTGCATGTGTAATGGGCCAAAAAGCTCTATCTGCTTTAAAACTCCAAGGTTAGTCCCAGCAAATTGCCAATAAGGGCAAATTAAATTAGCTTCACAGTCACCGGTGGAGAATTTTATATTTTCATAAATTGTGCTACACTTTCATTCTAACCTTTAAGTTTCTATAGTACCGGCAACCCCAATAACCCCCATCCTGATTTCCACTGCCTTGATATTTAGTCTTCTGAACCACAAGAGCTATCACTCCACACCCTCAATAGAACAAAATCCATTAATGCCCAGTACAGGTAAAAGTATTCCTTCCACTGAAATCAGAAGTATAAGGGTAATGGAATATTCATCCGCCATTACTGGACAAGCCACCCCTGATACAAGACATAAAAAAGGGACAAACCTGTAAATGCATCAGATGTGTGACACATTAATATCTCAGAGGGTTATTAAACAAGCATTCTGCATAAATTTGAGCACATGAAATAATTCTAGTCCTAATGAAACAGCTCAACAGAAAATCCTGGGACAGACAGAGCAGCAGATAAAAGCCATATGTATTTGCTATGCAACCACGTAGTGGTCAGTTAGTGCTTACGCTCCCGCCTGTCTTACCACTTCAATTCTAGGCAACTTGAGACGCGCTCATATTGAACTGTGCTCGTGATGTGCAAAATGGAGATCCAGTTAGTCGTTGCTGACACAAGGAAAAAAAAAAAACCCCTCCCCAAATGCAAAACCCTCTGGCAGACATCTGCGGTGAAATCTACATCCCTCTTCCTATTCGGCATGTTTACAAGCAGATTCAGGATGGAAGACAAGGGCAAGTGGCACAACTTCACATCTGTATGGCGGGGTCCATTCAGTGCCGCTGCCTGCCCCAGTAGACAGCAGCCCTGACCGGTCCCTGCTAGGACTTGCCTTGCAAATGCAACGAGCTTTTCGGCTGGAAACACTGGAAGGCTTTTTGTGCCACGGCAGGATTCTAAGGATTGGTGGGCGGGGAGCCGGCGGTGCAGGAGTGGGGGAAACAGAGGCTGAGGACAGACTGGCAATCTGGAGCGAGATGAATGCGGAGGAAACTGCTGCGGGGGAAAAACTCCCCGGTGCTGGCCGTTCACACCGGCCGGTGGATTGCGCAACGGTGCCGATACGGAGCGTTCAGACTGCTGCGGAGTGGCCCCACGTGGTCCGGCCTTCGCAGCTCGTGATAGGGCTGTTTTGGCAATTTGCGCATGTGCGCATGCGCGCAAACTGGCAAAACGCCGCGTTCACACTGCCGCCTCCGCTTGCCTCCCGCCTTCTTCCGGTTCACACTGCCTGGAAGCGGGAGGCAAGCGCAAGACGGCCCCTGGACACCGGTTTCTCCCGGTGTCCTGTTAAAGTGGATGGAAAGCGAGTGGGAGATGGGTAAGTGCGAAACGGAGCCGATGGACAGATGCGCATGTCTGAACGCACTCCCTTCTTCCACTTCCAACGCGGGGCTGTCCCGCTTTACATTGCCAGTCTGTCCTCAGCCAGAGAAAGCATAGGTTAACATAAGAAAGTAAAGGAGGCAGAGGATCAACTCCCACTAAGAGCTGCAAAGACTCAGACTGGCCTCTGGACTGTCATGTGTTGACCCTGAAGCAGGTCTGAGTTTAGCCAGAAGTGGCAGAGTGTCTGGTTGGCATGCAAAAATTCCTAGCTTCAGTCCCTGGCATCGCCATTTAAAAGGCTCACATAGAAGGCAATAGGAAAGACCTCTTCTTGGCACCCTGGAAAGTGGCTGTCGGTCAGAGTTGACAAAGTTTACCTTGATCAACCAAGCAGCAGACCCCGTGCAAAGGCAGCTTCACGGGAACCACGTGGAACGGCTGAGAGGAAACTCCTAAGGATTTTTAGGTGCACTGTTATTAACTTCCCAAAGTTTCATATGGGGAGTGTGTAACTCGCACGTCAGCCACATGTCACACAGTATATCGCCAGCATTAAATGCACACAAGAATATCTGCCACTTGCTCGTCACACTGTGCCACCTTCCACGGGTCCACGAACGTATCCACATGCATCACTCCACCGTGACACGCCAGTCCACGAAATCAAAACAAAACAAGACCCCCCTACCATTCAATAAGCCAATGGCCGCATGTTTAATTAGAAAGAGGAGGATGACTTCGTATTAAATCAGATAGAGGCCCTCGGGGGAGAGAACAAGCTATACTTTTTAAACACGTGAACCCCATCTCATACTGCTGATTTAAATACACTGTAGAAAGAGAAAACCACCACAGCTAGTGACAATATGCAGGTAACTGGAGAGCAGCCGTATCGCTATGAATGGGTGAGCCGCTAATTAGACCAAAGGAAATAAAGCTGTCATGGCAGGATAAAAGGGTATAAAAAGAAATCAACTCTAATTACCATTTCACTGTCAAGGAAAGCAGTCCTGCATGCAGCTCGGTTTCCAAACCCCATTTTTATAAGTAAATACTAGTAATCGTTACACCAGTGGATTCAGAGGAATACCAATGCAAGATGGGGCCCGTGATTTTCCAAATGAATGCTTCTAGACAGAGCACAGGGACTGGGGCTGATGCCGAAAAGCAGACCAAATTTTTTAACATCCCACAAACGATTCCAATGAACGGCTTTAAGGGCTTTCCAGCCAGCCTCGCAACAGCCACCTATCGCAAGCGCGTCCGATTGCTGTATTATCTTTATACCTTAATTAAGATACTTCAAACGTACGCCGTGTTATCAACTACCTTCTACATGTATTTCGAAGTGTAATCAACTGCAACTTACATTCTGCTGCTCGGGATAATCTTGTGGCCATCTCTAAACCAAGTCACCTGCGGTCGCGGGTAGCTGGAGATGTGCGGGAAATTGAGCACCACGGCTTGCCCTTGAGACACACTTTTCCTCTGGTCTACGTCCAGGAAATTCCCCATGTCTGCAGAGAAAAGGTTACACTCAGAATCCCCCAAAAAAGTTTCTTTTCCCCAAGCATGTCATGATTTTTGAAAGGGTCAGGGAGAAGAATAGTTATATTTTATAGCAGTCGTTGGCATCACTGTAATTAAGCAATAAGACATCGCAGACCTTGTGGTAGTACTGATGAGTGCAGGTTTGGGGATGTGTAGGGAGGCAAACGGCAAAGCCCGGTGACTCCAGGACACTGAGGAGGTGTCTCCGTCAGCACACTGCAGCGTGCTCATTTCCCAGGGTAGGCAATCGGCTCCGCCACCCAACCGAAAACTGACGGATTCAAAATGGCAGACGAGCTTTTGAAATTTTACTCTGTAAAAATGCACGGCTAAGCGACACTATAAAAGTAAGATGAAGATTCAATGAGGGAAGAGGCGCCAAGATCACGAAGAAGATGACGATGGTGCAAGAGAGAAGGGTGTGAGACGGGGAAACGAGCTGCAAGGGAGCTGGGAATGGCAGAAGTGGGTGAAAGCTCGGAAAGGACCTTGAACCGGCTGGCCTCTGAGTACATTAGGCTGCAGTCACACACACTAAATAATCCACTTTCAATCCACTTTCAATGCACTTTCCAACTGGATTTTTACTCTGAACTGGCAAAATCCAATTTGAAAGCGCACTGAAAGTGGATTGAAAGCGGATTATTTAGTGGGTGTGACCACAGCCTTAGAAAGGGCAGCCACTTAATCTAAAGGAGCGTCTTTACAACTTCTTGTCCAAGGATAGAAAGAATTCTGAAGTCAAGTCTGTCTTTCAGTCTGAAGAAACCAACTGATAAACCTTCCCAATGGATAAAAGGAGTCCACTTTATGGTCCCCTAAGCAAAGTTGCCACCCTTCTGTTCAATGGCGCATCCTTCTGAACCCACAGTTAAAAAGCGTTGTCCCTTTGAATCTGCAATCCCTTCTTCCCTAGGTTTGGAGCCTGTCTGCTGGCCCCACCTAGCCCAGGGATAGGGTTGCCAGGTCCCTTAAATCTGCTGGTGGGGGGGCTTTGGAGGGCATTCCAGGTGGTGGGGGACGCCGCACCACATCCCTGACACGATGACATCACCTGGAAGTGACATCATCACGCTGGAAATGTCACGTGAGGATGCTCTGGTAGTTGGCCAAAACTCTATTGTTTTTCGCCCTCCAAACCATAGAGTTTGCCCCAATACCAGAGTGTCTCCAGTGCGATGACGTCATTCCCAGGTGATATCATTGAGCCGAGGCAGTACTTCTATTTTATGGAGCAAAAGAGAAAGGAACCAACAGACATTCCTGCTGTTAAGCCTATCAGCCACATAAGTGAATTGCAAAGGCAGGGCTCATTTCGTATCAGGAGCTCCTCTGCATATTAGGCCACACACCCCTGATGTAGCCAATCCTCCAAGAGCTTACAGTAGCCCCGGTAAGAAGAGCTCTGTAAGCTCCCTGAGGATTGGCTGCATCAGGGGGGGTGTGGCCTAATATGCAAAGGAGCTCCTGCTACGAAGTGAGCCCTGTGCAAAGGGGTCCCACAGTATTTTGAAATGAGGGGCGTCATTTTGTTCTTGAAATTGTGTGAAGAATTTTTCCAGGTCCTAATATAATTAACACTTGGGTTTCACAAAAGTCCATATTTTTGTTTAATCAGATTACCCACTTGAAAAGAATCGTTGAACCATGGAAGCAGTTCTAATTAACCCCATTGTTGCACGAGCAGTTCCGCTTTCATAATTCAGGCGTTTTCTAATTAAGAATTGTTCGGCAATTCTTGCACGCCTCTATTTGCATTAATTTACAACTCAGTTAATTATTTTTTGAGCAGAATATAGTTCTGAAGCACAGAACGTTAACAGAGAATTAAATTTTTGATGTCTTTCCCAGGTACACTACGGTTTTATGGAACGGTATTTCACATGTAATTCATTGTAAATTAAACGTACATACCGTGCAGATGCTAGCATCCACAATAAATGAGTTATTTCATTTGTGAAGCTGTTAATGTTTTAAACATATAGTGCTTTGCTTATGGAATATAAAACTGTGGCTAGGCAAGAAATCTTTCGTTTCCCTTTTTTTTTTTTTTTTTTTGCCCAGTCTAAAAATAGTTTTGTACCTTCGCTGGAATCCAGTTTTATTTATAACATCTCATGTGGATAATCAAGAGATACGGGAGCGGATTTTGATGTCGGTTGCAAAGACTGATTAGGAGGAAACCCAAAGTGATCTTATCTGACAGGCGAACTCGACGTTGCGGCATCTGCAGGTCTGACCCATAGGCCAATGCCATTTAAGAGAAGAATTTGCCTATTTAAAAATGCTGTGAAGGCCTGATCCTGGTTATGCCTGTTAACCCCTCCCCTCCGTGCACCTTTCCAAGTGCCAGAACAGCTCCTCCCCGTGACTGTTTCAGCATGGAGAGCCAGTTTGGTGTAGTGGTTAAGTGCGCAGACTCTTATCTGGGAGAACTGGGTTTGATTCCCCACTCCTCCACGTGCAGCTGCTGGTGTGACCTTGGGTCGGTCACAAGTTCTCCCGGAGCTGTTCTCTCAAGGGCAGTTCTCAAGAGGGCTCTCTCAGCCCCACCCACCTCCCAGGGTGTCTGTTGTGGGGAGGGGAAGGGAAAGCCGCTCTGAGACTCTAAGTGAGTGAAGGGCAGGATATAAATCCAATCTCTTCTTCTTCTTCTTCTTCATTTGAAGGCGGGGGGACAAGATTGCCTGGTCCTGCTGTGCCATTGACTCAGTCAGAATTGGGTCCCCGCTCCCCACACAGGATTGCCAACCTCCAAGTGGGGCCTGGATATCTACTGCTCTTAGAAATGATCTCCACACAACAGAAATCAGCTCCCCTGGAGAAAATGGCCGCTCTGGAGAGTGGAGTCTCTGGCATGATACCACGCCGAGGTCCCTCCCCTCCCCAAACCGCACCCTCCCCAGGCTCCACCCTCAAAATACCCAGCCGTTTCACCACCCAGGGCTGGCAACCCTGCCCCCAAAGCACTTTTTTAAAATGGCTGGATCCTTTTCCAAAATGGCATCAGCATCCGTGGGTTGGACTCCTCTTTGGCCCTGAGACTGAGGATGGGAGCGATGCTCAACTGGGATAAACCACCCGGTCCTAAACAGAGTGAGCCCCTACATGCAATCGAGCACCTCTGTTGAGGATTGCCCTGTCAGCCTGGAGGGAACGCATACTGCAAACGGAGAGAAGGCAGAGGAGCAGCGTGGCTTGGTGTTGAGATTTTGGCACCTTATACTGGGCTAAGAGATCCTTACCACCAGGGCTCATTTCATAGCAGGAACTCCTTTGCACATTAGGCCACACACCCCTAAAGTAGCCAGTCCTCCCAAGAGCTTACAGTAGCCCTGTAAGAAGAGCTCTGTAAGCTCTCGGAGGATTGGCTACATTAAGGGGTGTGTCGCCTAATATGCAAAGGAGTTCCTGCTAGAAAAAGAGCCCCGCCCACCACACCCCTGCACCAGCCCTGCTTGCTGCTGGTTAACTTGTAAAAAACTGAAGTTAACTAGGGTTGCCAGCAATGCTCTCGCTAAGCTGTGAAGTCTTGTGAGCGAAAATTCTCCTTTGTGAGCTACCGGCATCAAAGTTGTGAGCAAGCGATTTGGCTGCTGCATAAAGTAGTTTGCTCTGGAGCCATCCTTCCTGAGCTACGACAAAGATGTGTGAGCCGGAGGCTAAAAAACTGTGAGCTAGCTCACACTGACTCAGCTTAGAGGGAACACTGGTTGCCAGGCAACCGGCAACCGGCAACCAGCAGGGGATGGGGGGGTGCCCCAGAAACAGCAGGGAGGTCTGTCCAAAATGCAGCAACATGTCTACATCACTGACCACGTGACCCAGAAGTGACATCATCGCCTTCGGGACATCGGGGCAGTGCTCTGGTATTTGGGCAAAAACTCCATGGTAAATTTGGCTTCTACTATAGAGATTTTGCCCAAATACCAGAGCACTGCCCCGGCAACAATTCGTGACGTAGCAGTGACATAGACACATCGCTACACATTGGATAGATCTCCCTTTTCGGGGGGATAAGTTCCCCCCTGCTGTTCTGCTGATCGGTGGTGGGGCCGGCCAGTGGGGGTCCCCCGCCTCCACGAGGGGCTCCAGCAGTCCTGGAAGTAACCCCATAGGCTAGTCAACCTTCTCCCCAGGATGCGCTTCATAATATCTACAGAACTGTCATGTAAATAATGGCGAACTGCAAGAGTTAATAGCCGCTCAGTCATTTTGCATGCCACCGCGCTATTATTCTTGATGCTAATGTTAAGCTGCAGGAAAAAATAAGTTCAGCACATTTTCGCTGTTATGATACATCTCTCCTCCATTTAATCACTTCCTTGTAAATGCTCATGTCTAATAAAGAATTCCATCCACTGACTTCATCTTCCTGCCATTTATCAAATGACAGCCACTGCCACTGACCTTCCAAGTTAAGTGCCCCGAGGAACAATAATCAGAGTCTCAGACTGAGACGTGTGGGGTATAAACAAATACAGAAACTTCCATCTGACTCGTGACGGTTCTACTTTCTTTTTCTAGGGGCAGATAATGCGGAAGAGGCGGGGCAGAGCTTCCTGCCAATGCCTCAGGACTTGACTGCTACGGCCTGAGTGCTTGGGGGAGTGTCTTTCAATCCGTCCTCCATAAAAATGTGCAGGAAGGAGAAGGAGGAGGAGGAGTTTGGCTTTATCCCCTGCCCTTCTCTACCCAAAGGAGTCTCAGAGAGGCTTACAATCCCTTTCCCTTCCTCTCCCCACAACAGACACCCTGGGAGGTCCGTGGGGCTGAGAGAGCTCTCTCGAGAACTGCCCTTGAGAGAACAGCTCTGGAAGAGGTTTTGACTGACCCAAGGTCACACCAGCAGCTGCATGTGGAGGAGTGGGGAATCCAACCTGGTTCTCCCAGATTAGAGTCCAGGCTCTTAACCACTACACCAAACTTAACCACTACACCAAACTGAGCCCTTCAGAATTCTGGATCAGGTGGGTAGTTTAATAAAAGCAAAAGATGTTTCGGTCCATGATCTCAAGCCTTCTTGTTTGCTTTTTTTCACTGAATCAAAAAGAAGCGGAAGGTATCAAGGGCCTGGATACAGATAGTTTCATGTATCCTTGGATTTCTGGGAAGAAAAAAAGAAAAATCAACCACAGCCCCATACAGACTGATTTTTTTTTAAATCTCTTCACTCACCCCCCTTTTTAAGCCTCCAGAGCTCATTAAAAATTCTGGAGAACTTGAAAGTCTGCACACTATTTTCCGCCATTTAGGTCGATCTTTATAAGAGGTATTACGTGGATTTTGTTTTTGGACTAATGTGGCTGCTTGGAACCTCCATCTACCTATGGAGGCTAATTTAGACACGATCAGGGCTTTTTTTGTAGAAAAAGCCCAGCAGGAACTCATTAGCATAATAGGCCACACCCAACAGCAGAAAATAATTAGCATATTAGGCCACACCTCCATGTTACCAGAAGAGTGGTCATCCAGCCACATCCGCCTTTTGCTTCTTATTCTGTTTACCTTGTTTGTTGTCAAAACCCAGGGCTTTTTTGGCAGCAGGAATTAATTTGCATGTTAGGCCACATGCCCCTAATGTAGCCAATCCTAATGAGTTTCTGCTGTTGGGTGTGGCCTATTATGCTAATGAGTTCCTGCTGGGTGTGGCCAACTCAGGAGCCAGCCGGAACTCCGTTCCTGTGCGTTCCTGCCCCAAAATAGCCCTGGACACGATAGAACTCAAGCATAACAAGACACTCAAGTTTTATAATATCCATTGACTAGACAGAATCTAAATTTTAAAACAAGTTTCAAGAAATGGTCTTAGGGATGCTCCCTTGACTATATGAATATTGCATAGCGGCAAACTGGAAACTCGGTCCTATTTTACTACTCTATTCAGGCAACTTGGCGTTTATAATGGCAGGGGGGGGGGAATCCACTAGGTGTAAATCCAACGTGGAAGTCAACTAGGAAATCAGAGGCTGTGTTTGACAGTTCCTCCAGTCTGAAGCCTGGAGATCCAAACTCTGCAGGAGTTGGCTTGCTCTGCCCTTGGCTTTGGATTGCAAGACGTTTGGCCGCCCACCAACTGATTCATTTTCAGGTATGAGTATGCCGGACTTAAAAGCTGACAGCTGCTCTGGCCCTTTGGAGGTGCATCTTTGGAAGCTTCTCGGCCTCCCCCAACTAACAGGCCCATTTCTGCTCCTTGACGGTCTAAGTCTGTCATCCTGAGAAGCTCGCCAGATTGTAGAGTAAAATAAAATGCTTGCATTGCCCATTTTTATAGCTTTCTTTGGAAGAAGAAGAAGAGAAGAGATTGGATTTATACCCCGCCCTTCACTCACTTGGAGTCTCAGAGCGGCTTACAAACTCCTTTCCCTTCCCCTCCCCACAACAGACACCCTGTGAGGTAGGCGGGGCTGAGAGAGCTCTTTCCCAAGCTGTCCTTGAGAGAACAGCTAGTACAGAGCTATGGCTTGCCCAAGGTCATCCAGCCAGGTGCAAGTGGAGGAGTGGGGAATCAAACCCGGTTCTCCCAGATTAGAGTCCGTGCACTTAACCACTACACCAAACTGGAAGGAGGAGGAGGAGGAGGAGGAGAAGGAGACTGGATTTATACCTAGTCATTTACTACCCAAAGGAGTCTCAGAGCAGCTTACAATCGCCTTTCCCTTTCCCTCCCCACAACAGACACCCTGGGAGGTAGGCAGGGCAGAGAGACCTCTCTCAAGAACTGCCCTAGAGAGAACAGCTCTGAGAGAACTTGTGACTGACCCAAAGTCACACCAGCAGCTGCATGTGGAGGAGTGGGGAATCCAACCCGGTTTCCCCAGATTAGAGTCCACGCTCCTAACCGCTACACCAGACTGGCTCTGAATGAAACAAACGGCTACCAAGTAGGCCTAGCCATCTCCTGTTTGCAGGGGATGCAGTAGGATCTAAAAGTGGGGCAATCTCTATTCCCTTTTTGAGAGAGCAGAGCAGGCTTGCACCAATGGACAAACCTAGAAGCTATCATAGGGTCGCCTGTAAAAAAAAACCAGGAAATTCCGTTAGGGAATTTCAGGACAAATGCCCTGTACGCTTACATGCCACTTGGACTTCTGATTTCCGTTGCAAGAGGGCCCCCATCCTGTTCCTCACCACACACTGATAAAAGCCAGCATCAGATCTTTGCAAGGATGGGATGACGTACCTGCAGAACACAAAGAGACACAGTTATAATTATAGAATCATAGAGCTGGAAGGGGCCATACAGACCATCTAGTCCAACCCCCTACCCAATACAGGACCAGTCAATACAGGACCAGCCTAGAGTATCTCTGACAAATATTCGCCCAGCCTCTTCTTGAAAGCTGCCAGTGAAAGGGAGCTCATCATCTCCCTGGGCAGCTGATTCCACCTTTGAACCACTCTGACCATGAAAAAGCTTTTCCTAATATCCAGCTGACACCTTTCTGCAATGTAATTTAAACCCGTTGCTTCGGGTCCTCTCCTCTGCTGCCAACTGGGACAGCTCCTTGCCCTCCTCCAAGTGACCATTTATAAATATGCCTCTTTGGTATGCCGTTTCTGGCTCTGCTGAGTACTGGGATGGCTTCTAGTGTCCTGGCCCCACTGGTGGACCTCTTTGGTTTTTTGGCCACTGTGTGACGGAGTGTTGGACTGGATGACCCATTGGCCTGATCCAACATTGGCTTCTCTTATGTTCTTACTGTCCCCCAGTGTGGCACCTGCCCCATGTTCCAGGGAAGTGGCAAGGCCCTTGCCCATTGGGTCTTGTGGCTGGCAGGCGGCTTCCACCGTGAAACAGCCACGGGTGGAGCAACAAGGAAGCCGTGAACTTCGGGCCAGGGATGGAAGCAAGCACAGCTCTTTCCGTTGATGGGAATGGCGAATGTGGCTCTCCACGAGCCACAGAGGGGATCAATGCTCCCTCTAAGCTGTGGAGTCTTGTGAGCAAAGATTCTACTTTGTGAGCTACTGGCATGAAAGTTGTGAGCGAGTGATCTGGCTGCTGCATAAATTAGTTGGCTCTGGAGCCATCCTTCTTGAGCTAAGACAGAAAATGTGTGAGCCGGAGGTTAAAAAACTGTGAGCTAGCTCTCACTGACTCAGCTTAGAGGGAACACTGGAGGGGATACCACTGATATAAACATGTTCTTACTCTAGAATCAGTCCATAAAAAAGTTATAAACATAGTAAGGTTATATCTCACCTGCTCCGAACGATGCCGGTATTGACCATCATTTTCTGCTTCTCATACTGCCCCCTGTTCCCTGTCAGTGGATAAATCACTTTATACCCAACTACATTATAATTGTGTATAATGTGATACCTCCTGTTGGATAGGAACAATTAGTGGCGGAAAGTGCCGTCAAGTTGCAGCCGACTTATGGCTACCCTGTAGGGCTTTCAAGGCGACAGGCATTCAGACGTGGTTTGCCATTCACTGGCTGCCTCTACAGAGCAACCCTCAGTGGTCTCCCATGCAAACACTAACCTGGGCTGACTCTGCTTAGCTTCTGAGATCTAATGAGTTCAGGCTAGCCTGGGACATCCAGGTCAAGGCAGGAACAATTACAGAGGAAGAAGAAGAAGAAGAAGAAGAAGAAGAAGAAATTATTGGATTTATACCCCGCCCTTCACTCAGAGTCTCAGAGCGCCTTACAGTCTCCTTTTCCTTCCTTTCCCCACAAGAGACACCCTGTGAGGTAGGTGAAGCTGAGAGAGCTCTGAGGGAATGGCTATTGAGAAAACAGCTCTGAGAGAACTGTGACTGACCCAAGGTCACACCAGCTGGCTTCATGTAGCAGAGGAGTGGGGAATCAAACCCAGTTCTCCCAGATTAGAGTCTGCCGCTCTTAACCACTGCACCAAACTTAACCACTGCACCTATATAACAGTTCATCTGTGGGAAAAACGTATAAACATATGGAACTCTGTACTTCCTACCCTCAACAATGTGTCAACAAGGCGGTGGGGGGGATATTGAAAAAGCCTGTACCCCTTTTCCCACCCTGCTTTCTTCTACATAGAAGTTTAGCTCCGGTTTGCCAGTCAAACTGGAATGGGGCTTTCTTGAACATGACATTGTCCCCTGGTCAGGCTTTCCCTGGCTTTTCCCCAATCTTTAAACCTGTTTTCATATGATCTTCTGGGAAAGATCACAGTCAAAGAGGAGGGTGTCCAAGATGACTAGGGGACTGGAGCACCTTCCCTAGGAGGAAAGGCTGAAGAGTCTGGGACTCTTCAGTTTAGCAAAGAGATGACTAAGGGGGAACATGACAGAGGTTTAAAAAATTATGCATGAGGTGGAGAGAGTGGAGAAAGATACTATCCATATCAAAGGCTAGCCATGGTGACTGAGGGAAACCTCCACACTCAGAGGCACTAATCCTCTGAATCCCAGAGCCAGGAGGCAACGTCAGGGGAAGGCCCCGGCCTCTCTGCCCTGTGGTTGGCCCTCCAGAGGAACTGGCTGGCCGCTGTGTGAGACAGGATGTTCTTATATGTTCTTAAAGAATGTTTGCAAGTTGCACGGGAAGGGAAGATGCCCATTTTTGAACGTCACGACCTCTTCTGCACCATTTTCCTTTTATCAGACTCCCCCCCCCCCCGTGCCACCAGAGGTGTTAAGAATACTGCTTATTGCTCTATCCCAGCCAGTGTTCCCTCTGAGCTGAGTTAGTGTGAGCTAGCTCACAGTTTTTTAGCCTCCGGCTCACACATTTTTGTCTCAGCTCAGGAAGGATGGCTCCAGAGCAGACTAATTTATGCAGCAGCCAAATCGCTCGCTCACAACTTGAATGCCAGAAGCTCGCAGAGTAAAATCCTTGCTCACCGGACTCCACTGCTTAGAGGGAGCACCCAGCAATATTCTTATTTTATTTTCCTTTTTTTAAAATTCCCTCTGCTGGCATGGGGGGAATGCAAGGAAAACGCATGTGGATGCTTTGTCGCTGCAGCAAATGCCTCTGTATTCAGGGCAGCAGTGAAAGGTAGCTGTGCCATTTATTCTTTAGAAAAAGATGGATATTCGTGCAGCGATTTTCAAAAAAAAACCCCACCACCAACCGTATATACTTCACATCAGAACACTATACAGCAGTATGTCCTAAACAGTGGAAAATAAAAAAGCTGGGTCTTGGCGTACACACAAGGGTGGACAGGCGTATTTGTAAATATGTAATCTCAAACTACGAAGAAACCCAAGCAAACCACGTAAAACTCTTGAGCCACAGTTTGGTCACCGCTCCTTGTATGTTCAGCACAATTTCAGTATCACTTAGCCGACTAATTGTTCTGTCTCCTTCATTACGTTTCTTCTGACTGGTTAAATTAGCTGACAGAGGCATCCTTAAAGGGAATAAAACATCTGACTAATCTCCGAAATCAGTTTTGGGGGGAAAAAATCAGATTACATTAGGGTTGCCAAGTCTTACCTTTAAAAAAGCGGAGGAGTCCCGGTCCCTCTCTGGGAGTCCTGCACACGCGCAAAGAGCGCACACGGCGCAAGGATGTCACACAGAAGTGATGTCATCACGCCGGGCACACTGGTACCATAGAGTTTTCAGGGCGATTGCTAGAGCGTTGCCCCGGCAATGTGCCCAGCATGATGATGTCACTTCCGGGTGACTTCATCACGCCGGGCACGTCAGCCTGATCGGGCCGCTTCGGGGGTGGGGTTCCCCCTGCCGGCCGGATGCAGACTGGCAGATTGGGGACCCATTTAATGGGGGAATCCCCGCCCCCCCCGGGGGGACTTGGAAGTCCTAGATTACATATTCTCCCCTGTTTTAGCCTTGCAACTAGAGACATCTTGCAACTAGAGACAGAAAAGCACAATATTTTGCAAAATCTCCAGGAAAACTTTGCACTGAACATTAAATACGAGCCTATCTCTCCCCCCCCTGCTGACATTTTTGTTTTTCCAGTGACAGTGGGGTCATTTTGCAGGCAGAAGAGGGGGGGGGGAAGCATTTTCATTGTCTGGATGCCAGAAGGGCACTTAGCTTTCCCCCCCCAAATCTGAGCAAGTAATTTAGGAAAATGGGCAATTTGTTTGGAGTGGAACAGCTTGGAGGAGACGGGCTCCTTAATAAAGTCAGAAGATGGATAATACATCACTGACTCAAAGTTATCAATAAAAACCAGAAGTGTGTGTTTGGGGGGGGGGGGTGTTTGGGTTTTGTAACACGACTGATCGATTCGATCTCAACATGGCCGCTTAGGTATTCAAAGTCAAAACCTGGACCGCATAAAAACCTCCAAGTTGGAATGTGTTTATTGAACTTCTAACAGAACAGAAATAAGAAAAGATCCATATCGCTGTTTGTTTTGATCAAGCCATGTCCCAGAACTTCAGTGGAGGTCACAGTATTCTCTTCAATGCCGGGGCATATTCTATATCTGAAGTCAGACCCTACTCTGAAAGGCTGCGCCCACGCCTTTCAAGCGAGGTTGGATCGGTAAAGCATACGTTCTTCAGCTGTCCATTTTACAGGGAGGCTCGCCTTAAAATTATTACCCCATTAGTCGATAGGCACATCAATACAAACAAAGCAAGGCTTCACTGGCTCCTGTTAAGATCAGAATGCAGAGGTTCCACATTCGGCTGCTGAGTTCTGTGCATTAATTCTTAGACTGCGGGAATCGTATTTTAAAAGTTCTTAAACTCAGATTTCTATTTTTCTGTTTTATGACTGTTCTTTCCCTCTCCCCTCTCCTTCACATACTATGCTTACCCTGTTATGTTGGTCTTAAGACCGTAATAATAAACTAATAAACTAAACTACCTAAAGTCTGGAATTTGGATGGAAAATGTAACAGCTTTTGCTTTGCATGGGTATCATAAACCATGGGCCTTCTGGGACTATGGCAATACTCTTGAATTCAGAAGAATTTGTTTTCGCTCAAGCCAGAGATGTCCACTAAGAGCAGACTACAGTCTAATCTGGAGCCTATACACACCGAACTTCACGCTTGAATGTGATACACTTAGCAGCAACAGTATGTCTGTCTTCTATGAAGTGAGGTACTTTTCAACTGGACCCCATGGAAATTTTCCACAGGTGCAACAGTCTTTGTGAAAGCAGAAGTTCTAGAATTATTCCTTGCTATATGGATGGCCCAGGGTAGCCCAACCTTCCTTCCTTCCTTCCTATTTTTATATGTGCATGTCTGTGTGTGTGTGTGTGTGCACCTGGAAGTCATGGCGACCTCTGGTGACTGACCCCTACTGGGAGGCCTAGAGGATATTCAGAGAGGTGGATGAATACAGCCTGCCCCCGCCTCCTGGCTGCTGGTATTCCAAGGAGGTCTCCCATCCAAGAACTTGCCAGAGTCGACTTTGTTTAGCTTCCGAGATCTGACAAGATTGGACTTGCTATCCAGGGCAGGGCAGGGTAGCACAGTCTCGTCAGATCTGGGAAGCTAAACAGGGTCAGCCCCGGTTTGTACTTGGATGGGAGACCGCCAAGAAAGTCCAGGGTCAGTCTGCAGAAGCAGGCAATGGCCAACTAATGATGAACGCCTCTTGAAAACCCTACGGGTTCATTGTAAGACAGCTGCAACCTGATGGCACTTTCCTCCTTTCTTTTAATTTTTATTGCTTTTCTACAAACTAGAAAAACTATCCCTACCACTGCAAAACTATCCCTATATAAAACAAAGAGTATAAATCATTTAAACATACGAATGAATGAAATACCCCATATAACACAAAAAAAAAAAATACCGGCGTGTGGTAATAAATTTCAGATAATACTGGCTATGCATAAGTCGGTTCAAGCGCGTGACAAAAATAAATGTCTTAAACTTTCAAGTTGTACAAAGCTCTTTCCCCCTCCTCCCTCTTCTTTTTGGTTTAATAGAATCCCTTTGGACTGTCAGTTGTTTAGGGGCAGCTGCCCCCTTTGCAGAATTAGAGTCCTCAGAAGAGCGACTCGATGAACTCTCAGAACTTTCCAAGTCATGCATGATGCCTTCTTCTTCTTCTTCTTCTTCTTCTTCCTCTGCTGTCTTCTTTTCTTTTATTAGTCTTTGATGCAAGTCCAGAAAGGTCTCTGTATTTTTAAGAAAGGTGATCTTTTCTTTTTTCTCCTTATAGTTGAATGCCAAGCCCTCAGGAAAGCTCCATCTATAAGGGGTGGAGTTCTTTTGCAGGAATTTTGCCAGATTTTTATATTGCTTCCTTCTTTTTCTTATCTCAAATGGAATGTCTTTCAAGACCCTGATTTCCATGTGTTTGATTTTTAGGGTTGTCCCATTAGTGGCACTTTCCACCACCAACATATGCTTGCCCTATGTGAAAGCAACTGTACCCCCATCAAAGAAATCTGAGATAAGGAGGCACCCAGGGACACCAGAATGGCTCCTAGACTGATCGCTGCACATCCTTAAACAGGAGCAGAGAAGATACTGTTGGAAACATGAGCCCTTTCCTGGTGCACCCTTCCAAAGGTGTTTTGATGAAAGACCAGGAATATTGCTCCAAGGATTAAAGCCAGGGTGGAAGTCTCCACGCTAGGTAAGCAATGGGAGAATCATTTCTAAATTCTCATCTTACAGGATGCCTGTACAGAGGTAAGAGAAGTTTATTAAAACAGTAAATCTATGGTGTGGCCTCAGTTGAAGTATCATGTACAGTTACAGTCACCGCACCACAAAAATGGTATTATAGCATGCAAAAAAGGGCAACTAAAATGATTAAGGGGATGAAACACCTTCCCCTATAAAGAAAGGTTAAAGCCTTTACGGTTCTTCAGCTTGAAGAAATTAAGGGGTGACATGAGAGAGGTTCACAGGTTTATGCATGGGATAGAGAAGGCAAAGAAAGAAGTACTTCTCTCCCTTTCTCACAATACAAGAATTCAGGGGGAGTCAAAGAAATTAATGAACAGTAAGCTTAGAACAGATAAAAGGAGATACTTCTTCACCCAAAGAGTAATTAACATGAGGAATTCACTGCTGCAAGAACTGGTGGCAGCTACAAGCATAGACAGCTTCAAGAGGGGATTGGATGAACATCTGAAGCAGTAGTCCATGAGTGGCTATTAGCCACAAGGTAGAGATCGAACACTCTGTCTGGGGCAGTGATGCTCTTTACTCTTGGTGCTTGGGAGACAACAGTGGAAGGGCTTCTGGAGTTCTGGCCCTGCTAGTGGACCTCCTGATGGCCGCTGGGTTTGGGCCATTGTGTGACACTGAGTGTTGGACTGGGTGGGCCATTGGCCTGATCCAACCCTGGCTTCTCTTATGGTTTTATGTTAAGTGTGTTGATTTTAGATGTCTACAGTTGTGGCTTTCTGACTGAGCAGTCTAGTTACTCTGTGTGCTTTCATTCGAGGGGAGCAATTAATAAGTTATCGATTGAGAATGCAAACTACTTCCCATGACAGCTAGTGGCAAAATTCCAACTAATTTAAACACAGGATTTCATGTTTAGATTTTTTTTTTTTTTACACAGGAAAAAACTCAAGATATTTTAGCATACTGCTTGCCCAGAAAATTAGAGTAACGCCAAATTTAGCATGTCCAACATTGTTCTGCGACAAAAGCAGAGAGACTTTTGCCTCTGCAATAATTTCATCCTAATGAATAAATGTAATTCCCTAGGTCTAAAATACAAAAAAAAAAATGCAGAGATCATCTTGCTTTGTAGCAAGCAATTAAAAATAAATAATAGACCCTGAAATATTCATAGCAACATATTTATTCAAAGTTTATTGTAAATTTTGATTAGCTTTCCAAGTACATTCTATGCTCCAAGATAAAAGCTTCAAGGGCTGGAAACGAGTTAATCAAACCTTAAGCAAAATAAATATGCCTTTCATTATGACCCAAGAAACTATTGTGCTCTGCTTTCTCAAAACTTAAGACAGGCCTTTTTCTTCATATCCTTGTAGAGGCAATATAGACAACTGCCTTCCTGTTTTTGTGAGGTATGCTGATTATACCTTGCAAGATGCTGGAGTTATAATCCATTCCATTCTGGGTTTTGTTCTTCAAACCGAAAACAATCTCTTTCACGCAACTTTTTAAAACTTTGCTGTTTGCCCTTTTGCTGTAAGATACATTGATTCCCTTAAACGCCCAATGGTTTCCATCAGTTTCTTTGCTTCCAACTGACTGTTGATCAAGCCAACAATTCTCTTAAGAAGAAGAAGAAGAAGAAATTGGATTTATATCCCGCCCTTCACTCCCCAAGGGAGTCTCAGAGCAGTTTACAAACTCCTTTCCCTTCCCCTCCCCGCAACAGACACCCTGTGAGGTAGGTGGGGCTGAGAGAGCTCTTTCCCAAGCTGTCCTTGAGGGAACAGCTGGTACAGAGCTATGCCTTGCCCAAGGTCATCCAGCCAGGTGCAAGTGGAGGAGTGGGGAATCAAACCCTGTTCTCCCAGATTAGAGTCCGTGCACTTAACCACTACACCAAACTGGCTCTCCAGATGGCGCACTGGATTTCTTTAGTGATTAATCACACTAGTAGGTATCTCCACCCTAAACATTACTTATAATTTCACTCATCGAACGGAACATGGGACTTACCGTGAAGGTCCCTTTTGGATGAGAATGAAGACATCTGGGCACGTTTTGGCACTCCCCTTCCCATCATATTAGGAGGTAGGAACTAGATTGCTCTTTCCACCACCAACTGGGAGGGAAGTGCCCGCCCTCTTCAGTTCGGAGGCTTCCATAGTGCCTGAAGAGACTTCCCTATGTCCCTTGAGCCATCCTCTATCCCCACCTTCTGAAAACAACTTGGTCAGGAGAACAAAACTACTATTGTCACTACTTTTGTCTTCTTGATGTTCACCTGTAATCCTGCTTCGGTGTTTTCTCCTTTAACTTTCATCAGTAGTTGTTTCACGTCTTCACTATTTTCAGTTAGTAATGCCGAGTAATCTTCATATCTCAAATCGCTGATGTACCTCCACCTATCTTCCCTCCACCCACATCTAACTTTAACTGAGCTTTCCTTATGATATGTTCTCTACATAGCTTGAACAGATAGGGAGAGACTAAACATCCTTGTCTCACACCTTTGTCAATTGAAAACCATTCTATTTCCCCATATTCCTTCCTAATAGTAACCACTTGTCTAGAGTACAAGTTGTGCATCAAACCAATCAGATATCATGGCACACTCATTTCTTTTAAAATCGTCCATAACTTTTCCATGATCCACAGAGGTAAAAGTTTTGCTGTATACTATAAAACACAACCTGGTTTCCTTCTGAAATTCTCTCATATTCTCTTCTGAGAAGAGCCAGTTTGGTGTAGTGGTTAAGTGCGCGGACTCTAATCTGGGAGAACTGGGTTTGATTCCCCACGCCTCACTTGCACCTGCTGGATGACCTTGGGCAAGCCATAGCTCAGTACCAGCTGTTCTCTCAAGGATAGTTCTCTCAGAGCTCTCTCAGCCCCACCCACCTCTCAGGGTGTCTGTTGTGGGGAGGAGAAGGGAAAGGAGTTTGTAAGCCACTCTGAGACTCCAAGTGAAGGGCGCGGTAATTCAATCTCCTCTTCTTCTTCATATGTTCCAGGACCCAACATAAAATTGCAAAATAATCTCTAGTGCCTCTTCCTTTTCTGAATCCAGCTTGAACATCTGCCTTTTCTTGCTCCACAGACTGTAAGAGTCATTGTTGTAAAATATTGAGTATCACTTTGTTTGTATGGAAAATTAATGCAATGGTCCGATTACTGCTACCATCTTTGACATTTCCTTTTTTTAAAAAACTGGATAGTAGGTTGTGCATTTCCAGTCTGTGGGCCATTGTCCCCCCCCCCCATTTGTTAACATGTTTTTGTTAAGATTTTGATGGACTCTGCTCCTGTAGCTTAAAATGCCTCTAATGATATCCCATCTTCTCTCGGTGATTTGTTTCTCCCAGCTGCTTTGAGTACAGCTTTCACTTCACTTTCTGAAACTGCATGTACTTCACAAAAGATTATTCTGTGAAGGAATCGGTTATCCTTCCGTCGCTTCTGTATAGTTTATCAGTGTATTGTTTCCATCTTTTCTTTATTTGTCCTGATCATATAGTGTATGTCTGTGTTGATCTTTCCGTATCCCAGGCTGTGGTTTGATTTTCCTGATCCTATGGAACAAATCCCTCATTCTTCATTTTTTGTTGTTCTCTTTCATTTCTTTGCACTGGTTATTATAATAGTTTCCTTTGTCTCTGCTTGCAAGTTGCTGAAAAGCTACATTTAGAATTATTTCTGTCACCTTTTATTTTTTGCTTCTCTTCTGTCTTTTGATCAAGATGGGTAGATGTGTTAGTCTGTCTGTAGCAGTAGAAAAGAGCAAGAGTCCAGTGGCACCTTAAAGACTAACAAAATGTGTGGCAGGGTAGGAGCTTTCATGAGTCACTGCTCACTTCTTCAGGTATCTGAAGAAGTGAGCAGTGGCTTATGATCGCTCCTACCCTGCCACATAATTCGTTAGTCTTTAAGGTGCTACTGGACTCTTGCTCTTTTCTGCATCTATCTTTAGCCATTTTAAGAGTTTCATTAGTTATTCCTCAACACTTTTTAGTTTCTTTTGGCTTCAGGAACAGTCTTTGTGCATTCCTCCTTGGTAGTATCTCTGGCTTTAATAGTATCTCTGGCTTTAGCCTACAGTTCTTCCAGTTCATGTTCAGTGGAATTTAATAGTGCAAATCTACTCTATACATGGGCTTTAAAATCCTCAGAAATTCTATTTAAATGTTATTTAGATTGTTTTTTGGTACTATGATTGTGTCAGTGTTTTTCTTCAGCTTTATTCTAATTTTGGTGCTCCGTACCACATTCAGATCCTGTTCCTCTTTTAGCAGACAGAACAGAGCTTTAACATCTTCTGCTTCTGATTATGTGATCTACTGGATTTCTGTATTGGCTACCCAGTGTTATCCACACGTACCATCGTCTATTCAGCTGCCTATCTGCAATTAACAAATTGTTGGCTTCATAAAATTCTATGAGTCGTCTCCTGCTTCACTTTGTAATCTTAGTCCAAATTCTCCAATGATATTTGGTCCTGGTTTGCTTCCTACTTTTACATTCCAGTCACATGTGATCATTAGCACATCTGGTTTAGGTGTATGACCAATTTCTTCCTGGACCTACACATAACAGCTTTCCATTTCTTCCTCTTCAGCATCTGTAGTTGGGCCATACAGTGCTATGTTGCTAGGCTTCACATGAAGTTTGACTGATACTATTCGCTCAGACTTTGCATTACAGCTCCTGATTGCTTGCACTATACCTGGTCTCACTATGTCTGGCCATTTCTTCTGAGTTTATCATTTCCAGAGTAAAACACTTTGCAATTTTCTGACTGAAAATGTCCCAATCCACTCCACTTTAGCTCACTCACACCCAAGATTACAATGTTTAACCAGTCCATTTGTCACGTTGCGATTCTGATCCACACTTCTCACATTCCATGTCCCTATTATATATGTCATACAGCTTTGGACTTTCCCTTCGCATTTATTACCCTAAGTGACTGAATGTCCTTTTGGCTTTAATTTGGCTGTGTTGTTAAGAACAGCACTATTCGTACTTATCCCCTGCTCTTCCCCAGTAGCTGAATGCCATCCAACCTAGGGGTCCTGTCTTCCAGCTCTATATCTTGTTGGTTCTGGGTTGTCTCGTCATAAGGTTTTCAAGCTATGAGATAATCAGAAGTATTTCACCATTATCTTCTTCTGTGCAGTACTAACCAGGGTTAGCTGACGTGTCACTGCCATTGTCTATGAAAGATCCTCTACCAGTGTCACCCCCAACTACTGCTGCTCCCTAGCAGCTACCCTTCAAGAATTCCTCTGCCCCCACCACCTATGGAACTAATATTCCCTTCTGCCGATCGGTGGATGCATAGTAGTCCAGTATCTCAGCTGAATATCCTCCAGGGCCCCAGTAGGGGTCAGTCACCAGAGGTCACCATGGCTTCCAGGTGCCCACATAGTTACACGCATGCACACACACAGAGACATATGAAAAAATACAGGGGGAAAAAACCATAGCAAGAGGGCTTGGCCTTGCAGGACCTTTTTACAGTTCTGCAAGGCCTGCAAGACGGAGCTCTTCCACCAGGCTTTCAGTTAGGAGCTGCGTAAAACATCCAAGAAGAGACCCCGTGCCCTGGCACTACCACCTTTAGCCCGCCCTCGCTGCATAAATAAGTAGATCAACGGAGCTTGTGGGAACATCATTATGACTTTCACCTGAATTCTGCCTTGAGTGATTCTGCTCGTACAATGTCAAAACTCCTTCTGGTATTGCTCTTATTTATTTATTTATTTTATTCGATTTTTACCCCACCCTCCCCCTACCAAGGCAGGCTCAGGGCGGCTTACACAAAATGCATATATAAATACAGTTGAAATCCATCATTTAAAAAAATCCATCATAAAACAATCAAACCATAAACAAGTCAATCAGCCTTAAAATTTATTATCCTAAAGTGCTGGAACAGTATCCAGAGAAAGTGCGAGAGCAGAAATTTCACAATTGAACAATACTCCACAGGTGACAGTCACTCTGTCACACAGAACTTGGTTCTCGAACTGCCGAGCTACCGACCTTCTGGTCTGCAGCTCAGCATCTTAACCTCTGAGCCACTGCGGCCCCTGCCTAACTTTTAGACTACAGCATTTGAAAAAAAATTATTATTTTATTGGATTTATATCCCGCCCTCCCCGCACAGTGGGCTCAGGGCAGGTTCTATCAAATGTAATACACAGTAATTAAAAATAATTTAAAATGCATCAGATAAAATACAGTGCAAATTCTATATATCCCATCAGAGCCTCAACAGTTGTAACCTGTCACAATTGGGTTTCAGATATTACTCAGATCTGATCCTAAAACTTCCTAACTGTAAGAGTGGTTGAGCAGTGGAACAGACTGCCTCAGGAGGTGGTGGATGCTCCTTCACTGAATGTTTTCAAGCGGAGGCTGGATGGCCATCTTTTGGGTATGTTGTAGGGCTATCTTTCGGCTATGCTCCTGCAGAGTGCCGGGGGCTGGACTAGGTGGCTTGCAAGGTCCCTTCTGTTATGTATTAAGCCTAAGCCCTTCCTCTAGTTGTAACTGGAATGGGCTGAGCTTGCTTCTCTAAGACAACAGCTTGCCTGGATCCAGGAACTAACCAATAGATAAGCAGTGTAATATATCACTGGGAGTGGGTGTGGGTGTGTGTTGGGTGTAAACTGGCTGGGCTTGTACCACCAGAACGATAGCTGGCCAGGATCCTGGAATGGACTTATAGTGTAGTAGTTGTAATGCAATGATCCACTGAAAAGGGGGCCCAGTAGATAGTGAAAAAGAGGGTGCTCGCCGCCTCAACTGAAAACCTGGCGGAAGAGCTCCGTCTTGCAGGCCTTGCAGAATTGTAGAAAGTCCCGCAGGCCCCTGATCTCGTATGGGAGCTCATTCCACCAGGAAGGGGCCGGGGCCAAAAAAGCCGTGGCCCTAGTTGAGGCAAGACAGACATCTCTTGGGTATTGTTTCCCTGCCGTGTTATCTGTGACTCCCTCAAGTGTGCCTCCCTCAAGGCGAAACTGAGGGCCTTCTGTCCTTGAAGTACTGGAAAGTCAAAATTAAAATTAAAAAAGAGCCCTTTACTTGTACTCGCTGGAGAAGGCGGTGGCTTCCGTGTCATTGTGCAGCCACTTAAATTCCAAGGGCCAGCTTCCTTCTGCCAGACACGTGAGCACGAGACGGTTCCCCTCGAGATGAATCTGGGGCAGACCTGGCTCCGTCTTGAAATAGGGCGCCACGTCATCTGAAACATGAGAGGGAAAGCAGGGTCAAAATAAAGCCACAAAAACTATTTTCTCGCTTTCCAAGGGAGACAGCCTAAGGACGGGAACACGTCTACAGTGTGATACAGTTAGGCTTGGAAGACAATATTTGACTTACACTGGACTTACGCTCACTGAGACCATTCAGTCAAGCCCTTTCATATAACACAGCTGTGTATACTGGGACCCCTACGTTCCTGACAGGCACAGTTGCCATTTTGTGTGAACAGAGCGACATACAGTGCATTCTTGCGCATACAAAGACCAAACTCGTGAAGGGTCCTTTTTTTCATTTTGGGAAGGAGAGAAACAAAAACAAAAGACAAAAACCAAGAGGAAGGTGAAGGAGGAAAACGAGAGATGAACAACTGAGGAGAGGAGGCAGAAGAGGTCTGGTCTGAGTGGCGGCCGAAGAAGAACTGAGTGGGACACGCCTTCTCCTCAGCTGTGAGTATGCGTAGAGCGTGCCCGCTCTCCAGAGTCTGAGGAGAAGGCGCGCCAAAATGACTGAGAGAAGATCTAGAATCTTCCGAGGCTCGGGTCTGGCACAGGCCTAGGTGAGGGACTGCACAGAGACCATGAAGAAGATCCCCCCAAAATCTGTTATTTTGTGTGTGTACAGAAATCCCCGCATTGTCCTCTAGGGTTACCAAAAGTCCACTTTCTAGAGGACATGTCCTCCTTTTTGTGTGTCCATCCACTTTTGGACTCTTTTTTTAAAAAAAGCACTGATGGAAATGTCCTCTTTTGGGGTGGGAAGGTAAGGAATATTTCTCGTTAGTAGCAATTATCACAGCTTACAGATACTGAAGCTGAAGCTCAAATACTTCGGCCACCCAATGAGAAGGGAGCACTCACTGGAGAAGACCCTGATGCTGGGGAAGACGGAAGGTCAAAGGAGAAGGGGACGGCAAAGGATGAGATGGTTAGACAGCGTTATCGATGCAGTGAACATGAAATCGAGCAAACTCTGGACGATGACAGAAGACAGGAGGTCCATGGGGTTGCGAAGAGTCGGACTCGACTGTGCAACTGAGCAACAACAACAAATCACAGCTTAAACAGTAGAGGTATTTAAAATGAGAGTTGTCATAGCGAACATTTGTTTAAAGCAGTCAATCAGGAAATATGTCCTCCTTTTTGCTTTTCGAAATATGGTAACCCTAGTTTACACGAAATGGTGTCTGTGCATATCGAGAGCACCACGGACAGTGTGGGATCCCAGGACCTGTTGGCTGTAATGCCTGCTTCATCTACCTCCTAGGTTCATTGTACAGATAAATTTGTGGCAAGCATGGACCCTGAAACCACCTTGTGGTGTGGTAGAAAGTGTTGTCAAGTTTCAGCCAACTTATGGTGATCCCTGTAGGGTTTTTGAGGCACAATACATTCAGAAGTGGTTTTGCCATTGCCTGCCTCCGCCTAGCGTGGTCTCCCATCCGAGTACTAACCAGGGCCGACCCTGCTTAGATTCTGAGATCTGACAAGATCCAGCTACAGGAATAAGAATAATAAGTTCTACAGTCCTCTGCACTGTGAATCAATGGCGGAGGCTGTTTGAAATCTTGCAATAGGAAGTGACAGCGTCGACTAACAAAGCAGTCTGTAACCTCCAATAATGCAGCCTTTTTGTTCCATATTCTGTCCCACACAATTTTTACAATTGACTGTATTTGAAGTTCTGATCTCAAATACAGTAGTATCTTACATACCCTCCGGTCCGATTTTTTTCTCTCTTTTTTTGGCAGTCATTTCTCCTTCCTCCTCCATCCGCGAGAATTCAATCCAGCTCATTAAACTCTCTTTAGAAAGTTAGGAAAGTAAGCCCAGATGAAATGATTATCACAGCAGGACGCGTCTCGGGATAAATGAAGAATTTTGATAGGAAAAAGAGCAGCTTTGAACAAGACATCCTGCCGAACAGCAAGATTAATGCGCCTTTCAACGCTGCCTTTAACCAGACTGTCTTAAAATTACATTTCTTTTCTCTCTCTTTTAAATCAGTTTTGGGCTCCAGAATTGGAGAAGTTTTAATAGCGTGCAAGGGGTCAGATGTGGTTCTGAATCTATCATCAACCTGTGGATCAAAGTGCTGGGAGGTGGGAGGGCCTCTCTCCTTCTCAGCCCCCCTCACAGGATCAAGCCCAGTAGCTATCAGGCCTGGTGGGGTAACTGAGGCACCTTATAAAGAGCTGCACAACCGACCAGTTGATCCATGGTGGCTGGCCCCGTAAGACTCAGGCAACCACTGCCAGCTGGCGTTTTGACAACCAGCTGTCTTGAGAATCTGTCTGGGAAGCTCCACCCTATTTGGAAAGGAAGGTAACGAGGCAGGAGTTGCTCAGGGGGTGCTATTGGTCTCTCACAGGCTGGGCCACAACCCTGTAAGGTTTCTGGGTAGAGGGAAGCCACTGGGTGTGCCCCAGACCTGGCTAAAGCCTTCAAAAGTCTTGAGGGAGAAGGACAAGGAGGACAGATCAGCTCTGGCTCCCAGCTCAGAAGGGTGTAGAGAGAAGAGATTGGATTTATACCCCGCCCTTCACTCACTTGGGAGTCTCAGACCGGCTTACAAAACTCCTTTCCCTTCCCCTCCCCACAACAGACACCCTGAGAGGTGGGTGGGGCTGAGAGAGCTCTTTCCTGAACTGTCCGTGAGAGAACAGCTGGTACAGAGCTATGGCTTGCCCAAGGTCATCCAGCAGGTGAAAGTGGAGGCGTGGGGAATCAAACCCGGTTCTCCCAGATTAAGAGTCCGTGCACTTAACCACTACACCAAACTGGCTCTAGGGGAGAAGAGGTGGATTAGGGGGGTACCCAGCCCATATCCCTCTGTGTCTGATAGGCTTGCCAGGTCTTACCTGGGGCCTGGTGGGGGGCTTCAGTCTGGCGGCTGGCATCTGTGCCCAAAGCATGTGCACTTCAATGATGTAATCTGGGAGCGCTGCCATCATGCGAAGCAAGTTGTACAGGGGGACACTCTAGCATTTGGGTAAACAACTCTATACTCACCAAAGAATTTTTACCCAAACGCTAGAGTGTCCCCCACACAACGTGCTTGGTGCGATGACATCACCTACAGGTGACATCATTGCATTGGGCACGTCAGGTGTGATGAGGCTCCCCCGCCGGCCAACTGACCGGTGGCAGATTGGGGGGCCAGATAGTGGGGAAAACTCCGCATCCCATCGGAGGGGTGGCAGCCTTATTGTCTGAGGCCAAGGGAAGGCGTGCCAGCCAAATAAAGCCCTGGTGCAAGGCAGCCGGGACTGGGGTCCCTACATAAAGTCGCTAACAAATTTCTACGAGAGGGAATTGTAGATTCAAACATAAAGACTCAGCTTTGCCGGGGGGAAACCTCAGTATTATTGATTCATCCCATGTCCAGACATGATCCCTTACACACTCAGAGGGATAGGATCCAGCCAATTTTCAGCAATCCGGTCAAGGCTTTTTGCTATAATCACCAGCGCCAAGACTTCCTAGAGGACAACTATAAACAGCCAGCTTTTTGAAAAGAAACCATTGCACAGAACCTGAATATTCCCCCCCTTGTGTAATTTTGACAGCATCCTGTTCTATTACTTTAATTACTCAAGCTGGTAGATTCATATGTCCCTCAGCCTCTAGGCCCATTAATTTCAATGGACTTAGAAAGGTGCAACTCTGTTTAGGATTGCACTGCTGGACATCAATAAAAGCGGTGCGGGTGAATTATATTTCCTTTTTTCCCTCTCTTCATAAGGGTGCCAAAGCACCCCCATTCCCCACCGATGCATCAATAAGTGGCAGGAGAAAACGGGGTGTAAGTGAAAGTATGCCATTGACACATCAGCAATGTCCTTTTCCCCCATGCTCCACCTCACCCCAAAGCCTCCCAGGGGTCCAGGCATGCATCATGCAACAATGCCCCTGCATTATATACTCCGTTGGGGGCTATGCAATTTGACTTCAGATTTCCATAAAACCAGCAGTGATAATCGTTCTGTGATTTACAAAGAAATCCTATGCTCAATAAAATTTTGTTTTGAGATATTTTTTTTTCTAGTTAACATCTGCTCAAAGCATATCTACATGATAACCAAGGTTAGGTAGGTAAAGGTTTCCCTTGCTTGAAAGCCAGTCAAATACGACTCTAGGGATGCAGTGCTCATCTCCGTTTCCAAGCCAAAGAGCCAGCGCTGTCCAAAGACATTTTTATGGTCATGTGGCTGGCATGACTAGATGCCGAGGCACACGGAACACTGTTACCTCCCCACCGAAGTGGTACCTATTTATCTACTTGCAATTTTATTGTGTACTGGGTTCGATGCATGGAAAGCCCAAACTATGACATAGTAATAAGCATTTGGTTTATTAGGTACACAACTAGCATGCCACACTGGCTGAGATGGCCAACTATATACAACCCCTAGGACACACCCACGAGTCCTATTGGTGGGTTTGAATTTCCCGCCAGAGTTCTTATTGGAGGGCTAGTGGTGGTCTAGGATCCTTGACTCCTATTGTCCCAAGGGGTCAAGCTCTGTCTGTATGTTGCTGGTTCCCCGTGGCGGTCTGCGGACATAACAAATTTTTTGCTTTCGAACTGCTGGGTTGGCAGGAGCTGGGACCAGAGACGGGAATTCACTCCGTCATGCAGCACTCGGGTCTCGAACTGCTGAACTACCGTCCTCCCGGTCTGCGGTTCAGCGTCTTAACCGCTTGAGCCACTGCAGCCCTCAACCAAGGTTAGGCATTCACTAATTTTAGAAAGTCTTCACACTCTGAATCCTGCTAACAATATTTTACATTCAAGGTATACATGGTGGGAAGGCCCATCTGAGATTTGCCCTCCTGAGTTGTTTTCCCAATTGGGGGGAGGGGAGAGATGCAGGAGGCTGGGGTGGATTCCATAAATCTTTTCTCCAGGGGAACTGATCTCCGTAGTCTGGAAATCAGTTGTAATTCTGGGAGATCCTATCAACCCTTCCCATCCCCACCGTTTCACTGTTCAAACTGTGTCCCCCCAACAGCTTCTTTTCCCCCCCAGAGGGGACAAGATACAGGATGCTGTATTGGTCCCTCAAAAGCAGGAAAGCAGCCAGGAGCTCCGTTTTGAAGAGACCCAGGACTGAAAGGGAAAGAGTTAAGCAGCCCCATTTTCCCTGTTGAACAGTCTGTGTTTGCTTTCCATTAAAAAAAACAACAAACCACTCACACTTCGCCCCCTGGTTTCCAATCTGCTTTCTGACAGCTAGGTTTATTCATGTGTCCCCTGCTTTTTCTGAATACAGAAGAACAGCAAAAACACCAACAAGTAATTTATATATACTTTGCTATCGTTACATAGGAACACAACACAACACGCACACATTCTGGGTCTCTCGCCCCCACGATAACTAATGGAAATATTCAGGAATCACCTAGGAATGCCAGTCAGCGATAGATGAACCTTGCACAGTGAGCCTGGAGTGATTCAACATGCCATGCTAAAGCTCTTCTGTTTAGAAGTGGCTTCCAACCCAGCTTCCTTTTTTCCTGGGCACTGAACACCAGGAGGCATGAGCTGCTGTTTTCTAGTCAGGCTCGAATAGGTTGGAGCGCTACAGAACAGCAGCATTCTCTGGAAAGTCAGGTCATTTTTGGAGAACTTGGGTGCATGGCTGCTTAAAGGGGAGGAAGTTATCTCTACTGGACACAGGAGCACCCTTTAAGGAGAAGGTGAAGGATAAGGCTGGAAGCCATTTAGGAAGAAAATGGCACCGAAATGGGAGAAGGTGCTGGGGGTGGTATTTGGGCAAAACTCTATGGTTAAACCATAGGGTTGCCAGCTCCAGGTTGGGAAACTTCTGAAGACTTGGGGGTGGAGCCTGGGGAGGATAGGGACCTCAGTGGGGTACGATGCCACAAACTCCACCCTCCAAAGCACCCATTTTCTCCGGGGGGGGATGATCTCTGTAGTCTGGAGATGAGTTGTAATTCTGAGGGATCCCCAGGTCCCGCCTGGAGGTTGGCATTCCTATTAAACTGGGCGGTGGGGATCCTCGCCAGCAATGCATTGATGCAAACAGAAAATTATGTCAGCACATCACTAGCAATGTAAGAACACCATCGGGGGGACCTGGCAACCATCGTGAAGGAACGAATGTGACTGAAGCATTCATTTGTGAATTTAGAGTAAAATGTACGCCACACATTTAAAAGCTCTTAAACAAGTTACGCTGTCATGCCATCCATCCTAGGGGCGTTAGAAATGATAGAGCAGAGGTGCTGACCTCATTTGTGACGAGGGCCAGAGCTGACATAAAGGTTACTTTATCAGGCCGGGCCATGTGTGCCATAAAATGTAATGGCTGGTACCGGAGATATAAACTTTATAAAAGACACAGGCAAACCCAATTAACAATATAGGTTTTTTAGTCAAAAAGCAATTGATTCCTACAGTGAAAGCGATTGATTTACTGGGGAGCCCACAAAAGCCTCAATAAGTGTATTTAATCACATGCAAGACTAGGTTTTTCCCCAAAGGGATACCATAAAAGGGGGAGCACCTTACATTTCCATACATACCAGTTGTTTGAGGGCCAGATAAGAGCCCTGGACGGGCCAGTTCTTGCCCCCCGGGTCTTATGTTTGACACCCGTGATAGAAAAACTGCACAGAAAGTGCTAGTATAGAGACAAATATTGAGGAGGAAATACTGACAAAAGTGGTTATACAATTTTATATTGAATAGTGAAAAACCGAATCATACAATGTAGGAATTTATACAACAAGCGAATACAATAGAGTAAGGCTGAATAAGGTCAATGTTCCCAAATGGTTTTTCAAACATTCTAGCCAGGCTAGAATCTTCGTGTTGCCCACTGAATCTTTGCATCCTCTTTGATGTAGAACTCAGTTTTGTAACTCTGTAGATACAGTGTGCCTGTTCCTTTCTCTATCAGAAGTTTGAAAAAACATCTGGAAACACTGACTGAAAATCCGGTTCGGGTGAAGTTTTTTTCCCACGATACAAAGATTTACACCGGAAACCTTCGTTTCAGTTTTTCGCTGTTTGATATAAAATTGTGTAATCACTTTCGTCAGTATCTCCTCCTCAGTATTTGTCTCTGTACTTGCGCTTTCTATGCAGTTTTCCTTTGGTTTTTGTTCTATTTCTATTGAACTGTGACTTTCCTCTCCCCCCACCCGTTATAGCATCAAGACATAATAGTGGAGCTTTTTCTCTGTCAGACTTCCCAATTTCTGCTTCAGAATCTCTTCGGTTTTTTGGTATTACTAAGTATTTTAGCATTATATATAGTCCAGGCACATCATTAAATTTTCCCCAATACATCTTCTAATGAAATTAATTGTGCTGATACTAGAACGTTTTACATTAAAATACGAAACACATCTTTGTAACTCGCAAGAAAATAATGCTGGATAAAATTAAACTTGAATAAAATATTATTTTGTAACTACTTAATGTATTAAAAACTTCATCATGCGCGAGTACTAAATATAAAAGAATAAAGTTTGAAAGGATTACTGTTTCATCCCTCTTAATCTGGGGCTTGATATTTGGAGACAATAGTGTTACCACAACATTAAAAAAATATTTTAATTAGAATGATAGAACTGCATCGTAATTCCCAGTTTGAATTAAAAAAAATTGTAAATTGCAAAGCACAACGAGGGAGTACATTAAAATTAATGTTCCTAGGATAAAAGAAGTACAAATGCTTGGTTTACAAACGAGTGAGAATTCACAAACACACACAGGAGATAGGTTGAGATGTTTATAATATGCAAATAGTACATTTTTAATAGTAAATTGTGACAGCGGATCTTAAAACATTTTTTAAAACCTACCACCAAGGTATTAGAAATCAGGATAATTCATGCGCAATGTCATGAACAAGAACAGAGAAGTGTTCGACTTGCAGGTAAATAAGGAGGGCAATCACAGTTCAGTTCAGCTGCTCATCGCAGTTGTGTTGGAAGTTTTCATCATCCCTAATTATGTTTTCGCTTTTGCAATTAGCCCTTGGGTTACGAAGCCTCAAGACAAGTTTCTGCGGCCAGAGGGAGAAAACAATGAAAAAATTTTTTCCTGTCAGGTGATGGCATGGCATCACTTCTGGGGGAAACCTGGAAGTGACATCAGTTTGCTCTAGGAATCACTGGAAACTCTGTGGTTTTACCATAGATAGGTGCTATGTCACTTCCAGGTTTTCCTCAAAAGTGACATCACACCATCAGCTGACTGCACCCTTCATGTCCCCGTCCCCACCTCATACTCATACCAATTGACAGCCACTGGCTGGCAACTGTACTCCAAGTCCCCCTATGGGTGGGACACTGAAACTTCTGGAAGAGAGAGAAGCAGATAGACAGAAGGGGTGTCCACAGCTCTTAAGCTGTATTCACTGTCCCAGTGATCCAGGCTTCCAGGATGTTGGAGAGCTCCTGCCCAGAGAGGTGAATTTATGTAACTCAAGTGGCATGGCGATTTTTCAGCAAATTTGGTAAGTGTCCTGGGTTTGTAGACACATCACCCCAACTCGAGTGGCATGGCGAGAAAATGATCCTCAAAATCTAATCTGCTTCAGACTTAAAGTTTAATAGACCTATGAGAGCATCTTAAAAGGACTTAGTATGTTTTACAAACTACCCCTGATGCTCTGTAATATTCAAGCCCTTCCGAAAACTGACCCCCCCCCTTCCACACGCATTGTGAGTCTACAAATTAAATTAAGAAGCTTGCCCTCACTAAAATCCATTTGAAATGAAATTAAAATGAAATACGGAGCAAGATCTCAGGCCTGGAAAAGGTTGCGATGACCGCAGCATTCCCTCTAAGCGGAGTTAGTGTGAGCTAGCTCACAGTTTTTTAGCCTCCGGCTCACACCTTTGTGCCTTGGCTCAGGAAGGATGGCTCCATAGAAAATTAATTTATGCAGTAGCCAAATCGCTTGCCCACAACTTTAATGCCAGTAGCTCACAAAATAGAAGTTTGGCTCACAAGACTCCACGGCTTAGAGGGAGCGTTGGTGATGAGTCTGACCATTCTAAAGCTGTAAGTACTCCCTTGCCTATTTACCAACAGTAACAATATCTTGAGAGAGTTTATCCTCCATACATAAGTTATTCGTGCTTTTACCTCTGGGAGGCAAAAAGGCAACATTGCCCAGCAGACACACAGGGTATGGAATATTTCTGTCATTCTCCCGTATGGGAGCGGCAAGATTTCATGAGCTGTCACACGGAACAGCAAGCCTTCTAACACTGATTTAATTCCTGAATGCTAACTAGAATGAACTGCTCGTCACAGGAATAATCTCTTTATCCTCTAGCTGTTAGCTGTGGCAGGCCAAGAGTTCACGCTTCCTGTGCAAAGGACAGACTATACATCAGAAAGCCAACTAGCTTTGCATAAACATTAAATTCAGGATCCAAAATCCAATTTAGGATCGCAGTGAGCCCAGTTTACCTTTTCCAGTCCTGTTTTTGTGGAATTTTTCTCTGCATATCATTTTTTTTCTGCCTCATCCTCAGTTTTTGCTTAATTATGATAATTTCTAGAATGAATTCTAGAAATGATGTGTTGGGGCAATTTTCTTATTTCTCTGTATCACTACGTGCATTGCAAGAGAGCAATCCTGCCTGATATAAGTGTACACATCTATTGATTTACTTAATTTATTTGGGGAGCCAGTTTGGTGTAGTGGTTAAGTGCGCGGACTCTAATCTGGGAGAACCGGGTTTGATGCCCCACTCTTCCACTCGCAGCTGCTGGATGACCTTGGGCAAGCCATCGTTCTGTCAGAGCTGTCCTTGAAAGAGCAGTTTCTCTCAGAGCTCTCTCAGCCCCACCTACTTCTCAGGGTGTCTGTTGTGGGGAGGGGAAGGGAAAGGCGTTTGTAAGCTGCTCTGAGACTCCAAGTGAAGAAGAAGAAAAGAAACTAGGGTTCCTAACCCTTGGGTCCCAGGGGGGGTTGCCCCACTTTTCAGGGCTTCAATCCACCACTGGCCCCACCTCCAAACAGGCATCACCAGGTAATGTCCCTGATGCAATGAAATCATCTAGAAGTGACAGAAGATCCCAGGAAGGACTCGGTAGCCCCCACCGGATGCCAGGCAGGACCTGGCAACCCTAATAGAGACCCAAAATGCCACCTAAACATTTCCCTCCTTTTACAATGTTTGTGCACACACAGGTAGCACTATTTACTCTTTCAGCATTATAAACCCCCAACTCCCCTCCCCACATTTTCGATTTTTCAGCAAATTTGATAAGTGTCCTGGGTTTGTAGACACATCGCCCCAACTCACGAGCTGCCCCATGGCCTTGGTTTTTCACATGGAGCCAAGTTGGGAATTAGCAATACAGTCCCAGTTCATGAAGTGACTGCAGCGATCTGACACAGTTGGCTATGGTATATTCCAAACAGCAGTTGCTAAACCTACAGGGTGTGCTACTACACTTACATATTATAAATCAGACTTATTGTTTATAAAGGCAACTCTCCAGGACCTCCTGGATGTGCTGGAAACTCCACAAGTGCACTGACCACTGTATTCTCTTCCAGGAATGCTCCATGTATACACAGTGAAATTCGAGTATGTCAATGTTCCCTCTAAACTGTGGAGTCTTGTGAGCAAAAATTCCACTTTGTGAGCTACTGGCATTAAAGCTGTGAGTGAGCAATTTGGCTATGGCATAAATTAGTTTGCCCTAGAGCCATCCTTCCTGAGCTAAGACAAAAATGTGTGAGCTGGAGGCTAAAAACCCGTGAGCTAGCTCACACTAACTTATCTTAGAGGGAACTCTGATCAGAGTACCCCTGGACCTGAGTGAGGGCACTGGTCCATTCTTAAACAATAATAAAAATACTGTATATTTTCCACTATTACAAAAAAATGTTAAAAACTACTATACCCTATGTACCAGAACTATTCTTATTGAATATATTACCAGAAAAATGTAAAAAAAACAAGATTCTTATCTTATTATACATGTTGTTACTACTGCAAGAATATTATATGCCAGGCATTGGAGAAGCAATGAGAGACCTTCAAAGGAAGAAATGATAAATAAATTACTGGAAACTGCTGAGATGGATAAATTAACTTGGATTTTGAGAGGTCGAAATGAAGACAGTTTTGAGAATCCATGTTCAAGACTTTATGAACAGGTGGCAGAATATAACAAATAAACCATATGGACATACAGCCGAAACAGAAGAAAAGATGAACTATATTTTTAATTATAAGCAAACAAAATTATAAAAAATACGTGGTGGAAAAAATATACTATATTTAGATAATGTATGAGGTAGCTAAGTAGACAAACAACGATGTAATTGACAATCCCCGAATTTGTGTATTTATGTTTGTTGTTTGTCTTTATAAAATAAAAAAATTGTTAAAGGAATAGTGTATGTTTTCTAAATAACTTTTAGGAAGGTTGCCAACTCTGGATTGGAAAATTACTGAAGATTTGGGGATAGAGCTTGGAGAGGGACTAGGTTTGCCAGCTCCAAGTTGGGACATTCCTGGAGATTTCAGGACTGGAACCTGGGAATGGCAGGATTTGGGGAGGGGAGGGACTTCGGAACAATGTAATTCCAGGGAGCCCCCCCCCTCCAAAGCAGCCACATTCTCTCCAGGGGCACGGAACTCTGCTGTCTGGGAATCAATTGTAATTCTAGGGGATCTCCAGTCCCCACCTGGATGTTGGCAACCCTGAATGGGACTGAACCTGGAAACGAATACAGCCCTTGTGTGATTCAATGACCACAGGGAAGAAATATCTATTCACACAATGCCAGTTTGCATTCAGCTGAAAATTCTTCAAACGAATACAAGTACTTAAGTATTTATACCAAGTCGGATGCTTGGTTTTAATGAAGCAATATTCTTGCACATATTTAATGAAGCAATATTCTTGCACCGGCTCTCCCCATATACCTCCCCCTTCCCGAAGAGCCTTGCACTCTGCAGATCAACATCGACTGGTTGTCCCTGGCCCAAAGGACATCCGTTTAACCTCAACCAGGGCCAGGGCCTTTTCAGTCCTGGCCCCCACCTGGTGGAACAAACTCCCATTTGAGAACAGGGCCCTGCAGGACTTATTACAGTTTCAAAGGACCTGTAAAATGGAGCTGTCCCACCAGGCCTTCGGTTGAGGCAACAGGCGTCCAATTGCATGGTCTCCTATGCACAGTGACCCTCCTATATTTGCCCACGATTACCACCTATCTAGTTGTTGGGGCTAATATGGAGCAGAGGTCCATCAGCGGCTATTAGCCACAAGGTATTGATAGGGACTCTGTCTGGGGCAAGTGATGCTCTGTATTCTTGGTGCTTGACGGGGGGGAGCAACAGTGGGAGGGCTTCTAGTGTCCTGGCCCCACTGCTGGACCTCCTGAGGGCACCTGGTAATTTTGGCCACTGTGTGACAGTGTGTTGGACTGGATGGGCCATTGGCCTGATCCAGCATTGGCTTCTCTAACGTTCTTAAAGCATGTCGCCACTTTCAGTTAACTATATTTTAATTTCAATCCATTTTAAATTGTATGTTTTAACACCTGATAATGAATTTGAAATGTGGATGGAATCTGATGTTACCAGTCCTGAGCCCACTTGCAGGAAGGGCAGGATATAAATGCAATAAAATACAATAAAAATTAAGAATGCTGGACCATAGATGGGAAACTTGCAAAAAATGAAGGCCAAAAAAGAGGTTCTAAGAAAATTGCCTGCTATGAAACTTCAACAAAACTCCCCACCCGTTTTAATTTCTGTCAATAAGTCTTTTTGCTTTGTTTCATCTTGTTTTCACGAGCCGTAAAGGTACCTCTGGAACTCTCTGGTCCCCAGTTCTTCACAGATATGGATCTTTTATATTTTCAGAGGGAAATAATTGCAGCAACACACAAAAAAATATTATTGCTGATTGTATCATTAACAAACCTCACTGCCAGTAATCAGGTAGAATAAAGCTTTTCATCTTGCTCAGTCCCTTTTCAGCTTTGAAGCAGGGACATCCAGAAACAAACTGCCCCACAGCAAACTAATCAAATGCAGATTCCAATATTCACCGGCCAACCTGAAATATGAAAAAATGCGCAAACGTTTAATTTGAGCCAAGAGCTCCTTTCCATTACAAAACAGAGACTATGATGCAAGCCAATACATTACTTAATTACTCCCTTTATACCCAAGTGGTATGCACATTATTACAAAACCACAAAGTCATATGCAACCCGTTCTTCAACCCGCTTTCAACCATGTTGTTAATTAAGAATAAGAAACTTTCAAAAGCATTTCAATTGGCACGTGTTACCTGGGAAGCAAAGGAGAGGAAAGCAATTCGGGGGTGAGGCGGCGTGATGGACAGACCGTCAAATCTTCCTTTGATAAGATACAACATGCCTCTCCGAGACCCTTCCGTAAATAGACTAGCCGAGACTGGCAAATGTTTCTGCCTTCTCCAGAGGGATTAGATGCCTCAGTACCTGCCCCAACATCAGATTAGAAAGGTCTTCCAATTACGAAGGGGCACAGACAAATTATATCTGCAGGCCTGCACTAATCCGCCTCATCATAACTGAATATTTTCTAATAAACGATGTAACCTGAACTCTGAACTCTGGAGCCCTTTTTCCCACATCAAAACGAAAGTCGGAGAATTGGTGCTGGGGGAGGGGGGCGGTGGGGGGGGCGGTACACTCCCTCTAAGCTGTGGGGTCTTGTGAGCAAAAATTCTACTTTGTGAGCTACGGGCATTAAAGTTGTGAGCCAGCGATTTGGCTCCTGCCTAAATTGGTTTGCTCTGGAGCCACATCCTTCCCGAGTGAAGACCAAAATGTGCAAGCTGGAGGCTAAATAACTGTGAGCTAGCTCATACTCACTCAGCTTATGGGGAACACTGGTTACTACTGAGTACAGAAAGTTCTTTTCTGACTTTTCAAGGGGCAGTAGGGAATGTTTATGTTCACAGGTGGTGAACTGTAAAGAAGTTTAAGTCTTTAAAATAATCGATCCGCATGCAGATAAAAAGCAGAGAATATTAGATGTAGACAGGCAGAATGACATCGCCAGGGTTTCAAATTCTTTTAGCCACCCACCTCAAACAAAATATATTGTCTCCTCAGCTTCGTAATTGTCAAATTGGACATTCCATCTCATCGAAGGGCCTTTTCTACAGCCGGTTGTAATATTTTCCCATCAGAAGTGGTACGGACCATACGGTTATGGATAAAGTATCCGATAAGCTAGCAAACTCTGATCTTTCAATAAACATACAATCCTTTTATAGTAGATGGTTTTCAATTTTGGAAAAACTTGAATATGTTCTTGAAAGAATAAATTATTCCCCAAAAACACATTATTATAACTTTATAAGAAGTGGCTGGTTATTCTCTTCTTAGGAGTGAGGAAAGGAAGGATACTGTATTGTAATGTATTAGTATGTCTAATTCGATTGTTAGTGTTTATATTATGTATTAACGCCATTGTTACACTGAAGTTATAAAAAAATTTTAAAAAAATTGAAGAGGTTGAGGTACGGGGCCGCTACAGAAAGACACTGATGGCTGAGCGTTCGGCCTGTGCGGTACTGGAGAAGTGGATACGGTCACACATATCATGCTTAGTTGTGGGTATTTCAATCAAATACGAGCTTGATTTATTCAGCCTATACAGGAAAGATTTTCAGGTTTCGCAAATATTGTAATAAGCAATATGCTTCTATTGAGTGCTAACCCAGAGATCACGCTGGCATGTGCCAAATGTTTAGCAGCACCCTACAGAATCCATAAACAGTTATGTAAAGGTGTGACAGAGATATAGATCGTACGATATTCCATTTTAATTTTTTATAAATGTTTCGGTTTTGTTTGGTTTCTACATTAGTATACAAATTTTCAGTTTTTGATATGTCTGGACTGTTTTGTGCTGGTTACGAACTGTAATTAAGCAGCAGTGATGACGATGAATGGATCCGCGTCCTTTTTCGGTAGGGGAACCAGCCAAGGGCTGGCAACAGTGGAGGACAAGTATATCACGCCTGTCATCTAACAGTAGATTTCAAAGAACTTCACATAGTTATTGCCTTTTTCTGAAAAGCCATTGTTTGGATAGCAATTTTAACGGCGCATTATGTAACGTCCTCAAAAGAAGCTGCTACCGAAAGGCACGCAGAGATTTGTATGTCTGATCTAAATTGCCCTTTGATTAGAGCGTGGCCGAGTCTGCAGAGCTCTTGGGTCAGAGAGCAATGCCTTTCCAAGGGGGGGGGGTCCATCCTCCTCCCCCCACAGCCACATCGCACATGGTATGGTTGAGGTAGGTTAGCCTCTGTTTCCTTAATGAAATATTTCACCTCCAACAGAGTTCAAGGGCCTAGTATCCTAGGTGAAGAAACAGCATGTATATTGTTTAGAACAGGGCTGTTGGGCTTCTGCCCACAACCCCCAAAGTATTTCTGGGGAAAGGTGTAGGGAGGTCAGATCTGACCCAGAAGAAGAGATTGGATTTGTACCCCGCCCTTCTCTACCCAAAGGAGTCTCAGAGTGGCTTACAATCTCCTTTCCCTTCCCCTCCCCACAACAGACCTCCCTGTGAGGTCGGCGGGGCTGAGAGAGCACTGACAGGAACTGCCCTTTTTCAAGAACAGCTATGCCAGAATTACGACTTGTCCAAGGTCATCCAGCAGGTGCAAGTGGAGGAGTGGGGAATCAAATTCGGTTCTCCCAGATTAGAGTCCGCGCACTTAACCACAACACCATCCTTTTCTGGGCAATGCTCTAGGACGTATATGGTGAAAATAGGGTTGCCAACTTCCAGGTAGGGCCTGGAGATCTCCTAGAATTACGACTGATCTCCAGACTTCAGAGATCAGTTCCCCTGGAGAAAATAGCCATTTGGGAAGGTGGACTCTACAGCATTATACTTCATTAAAGCCCTTCCCCAAACCTCAGGCTCCACCTCCAAAACCTCCAGTTGTTTCCCAAATCCAGGGTGAAAACCATACAGACTGAAGGAATTCCTAGAGTGTAACCTTGCTGTTTACGACTCCAGCTGCAAAACCAGTAAAGACGATAAATAAATAAAACAGAGCATAATCAAAAAGTTGCATCGCTTCCAGGTCAGATCCAGTGTTCCCTCTAAGCTGAGTTAGTGTGAGCTAGCTCACAGTTCTTTAGCCTCCAGCTCACACATTTTGGTCTTAGCTCAGGAAGGATGGCTCCAGAGCAAACTGATTTATGCAGCAGCCAAATCGCTCGCTCACAAATTTAATGCCATGAAAGTGGTACTCCCCGGGTTTCTATCTCTCTGAAGGCCATCACAACTTGTTCTTTGTGGGAAGGGAAATATCTCAGGCAGGTCAATTTAACAACATCAGTTCTGTCCTATCCTTCTCTCCCAAGGCCATTACCACAACAAAGTGCTTCTGTGGGTGCAAGGACTTTCAGCCGGGGAGTACAACTTTAATGGCTCCCTCCCTCCGACAGCAGTCCAAAAAGCCCCCCTGGGGGTCCTGTCCTCCAAGAGTAGGATATTGGAGGGCGGGGGGATTTTGAGCTGCCACAGGATTGGAGAAGCCTTAAAAGCCATGCCACATGGGCAGAAGTCCTTGTGTCTGCAGAAAACAGTGTGCTGGATCCAACCCATTGTTTTCCTTACGATTCTGATTCTATCACTTTTTGGCATCAGTTTGGGATCTGCCTTTGTAGTTATCATCATCTATAAGGACAAGAAATTTAGGAGAGGAATGAGAAAGGATGTTGGAAAGGGATCATGAAGGCTAGGGAGGTGTCCAAAGGACAAAGGAGTGCTCAGCAATGCTCTCTCTAAGCTGTGGAGTCTTGTGAGCAAAAATTCTCTTTTGTGAGCTACTGGCATTAAGTTTGTGAGTGAGCGATTTGGCTGCTGCATAAATTAGTTTGTTCTGGAGCCATCCTTCCTGAGCTAAGACCAAAAGGTGTGAGCCGGAGGCTAAAAAACTGTGAGCTAGCTCACACTAACTCCGCTTAGAGGGAACACTGGTTCTGAGTCACAAATTGAGGAGAGGGTTCCAAAGAGAAGAGTAAGATGAAGGGAAGGGAAGGAAAGGAAAGCATGGTAATTCAAGATTAGACCTTTTCCCACCTTCTCCTTGAACTGACGAAGTCTATTATTTATTTTGTAAGGGAATACACCATAATACAATGCAAATCTCGGGACTGTGCATTTTAAATCAATATATTACATTTGGTTAAAGTTCACATAAATCATTATGAAAATTTTAATATTCTCTTATGAAAACGCTTGTACGGGTTTTATTAATAAAGCCTCCACAGAAGCCGAGCAAATGAAACCAAAAAGTCTAAAGTGTTTGAAAGTTGCGGCTTTAATCACTGGTTCGATGCAAATACTTAATCATCTGTCACAACAAACGTTTCCTGCTATGATGTTTCTTTGATGAGTTCACATCGATTCTGCAGAAAACACGGGTGAACTGAAAAACAACGTCTACTGAGTATATTGTTGAAAAACAGCAAATGTTTTCTCGTGTTAGCTGGGTTCCTCCCCCCCCCCCCAGTTCACTGAGGGTGCTTTGAACAATTTGCCCCAGGTATTTTAAGACAGATCTTTGCACTGCCCAGTCCGAGCGACCCAGAGGACAATAGCTAACGACTCCATTCGCCATCATTCATATTGCATCCATACACTTCATCAAGGCTGAAGTGCATGTCCAAATCGAGTCAACATTTAATAAACTCCTAGTATTGACTCTGGAGGAGTCCCACAGAGACTCTGCTCTGGGCCCAAACTCAAATTCAGCAGAATTGCTCTCCGAGAAGCCATTTTTCTCACAGCTCATTTTTAAAACTCTGCCGTGTCTTACAACTGCCTCCAGTCATCAGTTTCTGTAGGATGATATATCATTTAAATGACAATTCGGAAACTGGGCCAGATGGATGTATAACCCACAACCACAGAGATGTTTCCTAAGAGCAAAAGCTATTAATAACTGAAACAGTGCACTCTGGAAACTGTTGGAAGAATGGGTGTGTATGTGTTACCTTTTCCACGCATATTACAGAGTGCAGAAAAGGGCAACAAGGATGATAAAAGGGTTGGAACACTTTCCCTATGAAGAAAGGCTGAAGCGCTTGGGGCTCTTTGGCTTGGAGAAAAGACAGCTGAGGGGTGACATGACTGAGGTTTATAAGATTATGCATGGGATAGAGCAGGTAGAGGAAGAAGTCCTTTTCTCCCTTTCTCACACTACAAGAACTCGTGGGCACTCCGTGAAATTGCTGAGCAGTCGGGTTAGAACAGATAAAAGGAAGTCCTTCTTCACCCAAAGAGTGATCAATACATGGAATTCACTGCCACAAGTAGTGGCAGCGGCTACAAGCATGGAAGCCTTCAAGAGGGAATTGGATGAACATATGGAGCAGAGGGCCATCAGTGGCTATTAGCCACAAGGTATAGATAGGAACTCTCAGTCTGGGGCAAGTGATGCTCTGTCTTCTTGGTGCTTGGAGGGGGGGGGGCAACAGTGGGAGGGCTTCTAGTGTCCTGGCCCCACTGGTGGACCTCCTGAGGGCACCTGGTGTTTTTGGCCACTGTGTGACACAGAGTGTTGGCCTGGATGGGCCACTGGCCTGATCCAACATTGGCTTCTCTTATGTTCATATTATTACGAACCCTTGTGAATCTGAGGTTAACCACACATTCTACCAGATTAGAAAATACAGTGATAACTGAAATATATCCCTGTATATTTTCTCTCTCAACAACGGGGAAAGGGGGGTGGGGACCATCTTATGTGCTCCTTACCATTGGCCACACGAGTTGCGTCACTCAATCTTTTCTCTCCAGTAGTTTATGGAAGAAGCGCGGCTGTCAAGTGATAACTGACTTTGTTGTGAAGAACAGTTAAATCCTCACAACAGAATACAATTCAGCCTTTTGGGTTAAAGCTCAGTTACAAGAAAAGAGAGAAATTAACGTTTTCTAGAAAGTATCAGTCAGCTTTTGCATTCACCAGAAATTTGCTGCTAACCCACCCGACCAATCAATCTTATCCACTTATACCTCGCCATACACTAAGCAGACGCTCCTTTTGACGAAGCTTCTAGAGTACAACATGTACTTTAGTTCGCCTTCTTATCGCCTGAACTCGTTGGGATGATTCATTTCAGGGAGACACATTACCGTTTTGACAAATGATGAGGCTGTAATGTAAGCAGAAGGGATGCCCTGTAAGCATGTATTCATCCCTTGAGGGAAATCTGAACAGATGACTACATGTTTACAAGCCTCTCTCATGTTTACGCTACAGCCTTGTCTCTTCGTGGTAGGCCCCGAGCAGGTAATAAAGAGTTTCAACAGCTGAATGATTATTTTCTGTCCGTGAAATCAGACCACTGATTTGCCCAAACCAAAACCCATAAACAGGTCGAGATACCGCAGAGAAACAGTAAAAATTGCCTGGCCCAATCAGGACCCATTTGGTCACGCGGATGTGTTTTTAATCCCGTAAATGACGTTAACGTGGCAGCGCAGGCTTGCCAACTTCAGGCTGGAGGTTATGAGGATGGAGCCTAGGGACGGATGGCATTCGGGATGGGGAGGGAGCTCAGCAGTGGTGCAACGCCATAGAGTCTGCGTGCCAGAACTGCCATTTTCTCCAGGGCAACCAATGTCCGTAGATCAATTAAAATCCCTGGAGAACTCCAGGCCACACTTAGAACTTGGCAGGAGAGCCCCTAACGGCATCTGCTAAGTACTTCAAACCCTTAAGCGCATAAAAACGTTCCTAAAATGCAAGTACAATGGAACTCGCATTCTCATCCCTGAATGTATTCAAAGAACTGAGGCGCCTTATACAAAGCCATTCCAGTGATCCACCTTGCCCCCAAGACGAGTCACTCTGTCAGCACAACCCAGAAATAATGTCACGGCACAGAGGGTGATGCTGAAATTGTTGTCTCCACCTTTCGTATGTCATACCAGTGACGTCCAGGCAACGCTCTGGTATTTGGGCAAAAACTCTATGGCAGAAGCCAGTTTTACCATAGAGTTTTTGTCCAAATACCAGAGCGTTGCCTGGACACTGCTGTTGTGATGACATCACTTCCTGTAAGATGCCGGCAACAAGGCCTGGGCCTTTCTCTGTCTCCAGGTAAGCCCCCACGTCCCCCGCTGATTGTGGGGAGGGACCTGGCAACCCTGCTTCAGGCAAACAGCAAGCCAAGGAATTCTTATTAGTCTTATATTCACATAATATTATATCTCTTTTCATTATAAGACCTTGCACTGCCTGTAGTCACTCACAGTGCTGAAAGCATGTATTTAACCACAAACCTTTGGTGAATGGCATAAGACGGGGCTCAATAGCGTATTATTCGCTCATTAAAAAGCAAATTAGTTGCATTCTGTGTTGTTTGCTTAACATCTTCAGGCAATGCTTAACAGGTGCTAATTCTGAAATTGGTTTCAGGTGCAAATAGATTAAATTAGCATGTTTTATGGTTACAGAAAACACTTACTGGACAAGAGCCAATCCAGAAGGCCAATGACAAAAACAGATACATTTTCAATTAAGGCAAAAAGAGACGTTGAATGCAAACGCATTACAGTTTTCTCCATGTACTCCTTAACAGGTTGCAGCATCTGGCCACAATATGGTCATTTACACAGCTGTAATGCATCTTGCGAGAGGACAAAAAAAAGGACAACTTCCTTAAATTATTGACATAATAATGAAAAGGAAACACAAAAGAAACAGCATTATCTGTAGATAATACAATCGTCTACGGGCGCCCCTAGTGCATCTGTAATAGCCTTAGTGCTCCTTTCAGTAAAAATTTTTTGCTGATAATTGGTGTTGGTTAGGATGGAGTCTTCGAAAGAGTAATGTCTAGAGCAGAGATGAAAAGACAGCAAAAGGGCCTTTACAGATTTACTATGGGAAAGCATTAGTACAGCAGACCAGTGATGCACTGAAGCGCATTCAATAATGAAGTCAACAATCTATAACCGGAGTTTGTTTTCCTTTGAGAAAAATAAATGCAATTGTGGCCTCCACAAGCAAAGGAGGAAAAAATATTACAGATACCAAGAAAAAAATGAAACGCCACAGGCAAAATTCAGAATGCATTCATCAAGGCAGTATTATCAACTCCAACGGGGCCAACGCCAGCCTCGCTCTACATTTCTTCTAAAAGTTAGCAGCCATCGGTCAAGAGGCTCGCATATGCAGGACACAAATCAATTCAGAACTAGACAGGCGCGGAAATGTACTTCTAAATATTCAGGAAGGGCGCCTGGAACTGTTACCAGCTGCTTGGCTCTAAGCAACCATCACACATGGCTTAGCATTAAGCACACAGGACCGGGGGATACTGGAAATTAAGGGAGGATGAGTGGCAGGCGGCTCAGCGCACAGGTGGTAATAAGACATACCTGTCCTGATCTATGACAGCAGGCGGCAGGATCTTTAATTTTTTTCCCACCCTGACATGCAAAATTGATTCCAAATAGACACACACATTTAAAGACAATTCTGTCAAAGCGAGGGAGGAAATCGTTTAGAGGCAGAGACTTCGGTGTTCTCATTTTTATATGATTATTGTCATCACTATTTATATAGAAGAGATTGGTAGAAGAGAAGAAGAGATTGGATTGATACCCCGCCCTTCACTACCCAAAGGAGTCTCACAGCGGCTTACAAACTCCTTTCCCTTCCTCTCCCCACAACAGACACCCTGTGAGGTAGGTGGGGCCGAGAGAGCTCTGACAGAAACTGCTCTTGTTCAGAAACAGCTGTGCCAGAACTATGGCTTGCCCAAGGTCATCCAGCAGCTGCAAGTGGAGGAGTGGGGAATCAAACCCAGTTCTCCCAGATTAGAGTCCACGCACTTAACCACTACACTATGCTGGAGGGACCCAGGCAAATAATAATTGATTCAATGATGCCATAATTTGCTGGCTTTGAAAGACAGAAGCAACCAGCCCTATAGCCAGAAAGTTTGGGTTGCTGGGATATGGGAAATTTTTGTGAGGCAGCAGGGGAGAGGGAGGAGGGAGGGGAGGGGCGGCCGCACACCTTCCCTGAACTCCAAGTGGGGAGGGCCCTTTTAATATCACAGGAGGGGAGGGGGAGAGAGCAGCAGCTGTTGTAGGGCGTGCCTCACATTTGAGAGGGTGGAGCCCCCAAATGCCCCACTGTGGCTACCGGCCTGGGAGCAACAAAGGACAATGCAACAGGAAATGGGAAAGGTTTGTATGGATTCAAATTCCTGGGCTGGATTTCCCATGGTCTTTTCCGCTCTACACAGCATTAATGAGAAAGTACTCACGCAACTTTTTTATCACAGTTCTGCAGGGCCTGCAAGACAGAGCTCTTACGCCGAGCATTCGAGCGAGAAGCCGCACAAATGCCCAGTACAATCTGGGTAATCTTTGCCCCACAGTCCATCTTTGGCCTCCTGTACTAAGATGTCAAGGAGCATATATGTATGCATTATGATCCTACTGTGACCAACCAGGACAGTCTGATATACGTCATCTGATACATTAGCACCTTCCGTAATTGTTTTTATGATTTAAGCTTGATTTTACTGTCTTATTGGTTTTATGCCAATTGGCCTTGTAAGCTGCCCCGAGCCTGTCTTGGCGGGGAGGGCGAGGTATTAATTAATTAATTAATTAATTACATTCTGTTTTGGTGCTGGCCGTCAATTTATCATACTGGAAATCTACCATTGGCATTCCACATTAAGACTGTAAGCCTGTCCACCTGTCGTATTGGGCAAATCCCAGCAACCAAGCCTTCTCTTTGTTCACAACCCCTCATTATTTTTAACCTCTCAAATAAGCGCCATTTGTGTTTCCCAAAACACTGCTGTTATTCGGTGGATACATGCCAAGGGAACTCAAATTCTGGATTCCCCAAAGTTGCCTCTGGCTGTGATTAGTAAAATCCAACCCGAGTCCAACAGCACCTTAATAACCAACAAGATTTATTTAAGCAGAAGCTTTCTTGTGTCTGATTAAATGAGTTCTGACTTTCGGAGTCTGATGCTGGAGCATGTTTTGTTAGTCTTTCATGATGCCACTGGACTCCCATTGGATATTACTGGTTGCAGAAGAAAATGGCTAACCATCTGGCTCCCCTGGCTAGTAACAAGAGACGGGGGGTAGGGGTTGCCAGATCCAGGCTGGGAAACGCCTGGAGATTCGGGGATGGAGCCTGTGGAGGACAGGGACCTCTGTGGGGTACAATGCCATAGAGGCCACCCTCCAGAGTAGCCATTGCCTCCAGGGGAGCTGATCTCTGTAGTCTGGAGACGAGCTGTAATTCCAGGGGATCCCCAGGTCCCACCTGGAGGCTGGCATCCCTAATTCTAACTAGCAACAGAGCTATACACATTTGATGCACTTCTTCTTGCCAGGAATACACAACACAAGCCATAGATCAGGGGTGGCCAAACTGTGGCTTGGGAGCCACATGCGGCTCTTTCACATACATTGTATGGCTCCCTGATCGGTCTTCCCTTCCGCAGCCAGTGTTCCCCTTCCGAGGTAGGGTTGATGTGTATGGGGGGAGCAGAGAAAGGAAGCAACTTGGAGAAGGCATTCGTCTCTTTAAATCCCATCTCCAAAGCCAAGCTAGCCAGCGTGGGGGCAGGAGGGAGCTTAGAGGATGCATTTAAAGTTAAAGTTGCTTTCTTTCCACCTCTCCCTCCTTCCCTTCTCCCTCCCCATGTATTTGCTTTCTTTCCTCTTTCTTTCTTTCTTTCTTTCTCTGTCTCTTTCTCCTCTCCCGTCTCTGGCCCCAGCTCCTGCCAACCTAGCAGTTCAAAAGCAAGAAATAGCAAGCAGATAAATAGGTACAGCTTCGGTGGGAAGGTAGCAGCATTCCATGCGCCTTGGCGTTTAGTCGTGCCAGCCACATGATCATGGAGGAGTCTTTGGACAGCACTTGTTCTTCAGCTTGGAAATGGAGATGAGCACTGACCCCTAGAGTCGGATTCGACTAGTTTTCAAGCGAGGGAAACCTTGGAGAGATTTGGGGAGTTGTAGTAGATAACTCACTGAAAATGTTGAGACAGTGTTTGTCTGCAATAAAAAAGGCCAACGCTATGCTGGGGATTATTAGGAAGGGAACTGAAAACAAATCAGCCAGTATCATAATGCCCCTGTATAAATCGAAGGTGCGACCTCATTTGGAGTACTGTGTACCAGGGCTATTTTTGGGCAAGAATGCACAGGAACGGAGTTCCGGCTGGCTCCTGAGTTGGCCACACCCAGCAGGAACTCATTAGCATAATAGGCCATCTCCAACAGCAGAAACTCATTAGGATTGGCTACGTTAGGGGTATGTGGCCTAACATGCAAACTAATTCCAGCTACAAAAAAAGCCCTGGGTTTTGGCAACAAAGTAAACAGAATAAGAAGCAAATGGCGGGTGTGGATGGATGACCACTCTTCTGGTAACATGGGGGCGTGGCCTAATATGCTAATAAGCTGTTCTGTTGGTGGTGTGGCCTAATATGCTAATGAGTTTCTGCTGTTGGGTGTGGTCTATTATGCTAACGAGTTCCTGCTGGGCTTTTTCTACAAAAAAAAAAAAGCCCTGCTGTGTACAGTTCTGGTCACCACACCTCAAAAAGGATATTATAGCATTGGGAAAAGTGCAGAAAAGGGCAACTAGAATGATAAAAGGGTTGGAACACTTTGTGTGACAGAGTGTTGGACTGGATGGGCCACTGGCCTGATCCAACATTGGCTTCTCTTATGTTCTTACCATTACTAATATTTGTTCATGTCTTATGGCTCTCAAACATCTGATGTTTATTCTATGTGGCTCTTAACGTTAAGCAGGTTTGGCCACCCCGCCATAGATTACACCACAGGACTCAAGCCAAACCAATAGGAGGTCCAGTGACGGCCCTAGAATAATCTCTCTGGTTTATTTGCCAGATGCCAGACTCCACCAATCGCATGCCATTGACTTTAAGAGGATGGCATCTCTCTTAGATACAATCTGACATCTGTTGTAAACATTTATTGCAGTGTGAGTACCACTGAAACAGAATCCGCATGCATGTATTCGGCAGCTATAATCTATTTATAAGTTTTTAAAAATTGACAGATATGGTCTTTGCATTTCAAAAGGCAATGCCTTCGATGGAAGGCATGTGCAAAATGTTAAGGATCTCTCCGGGGAGACTTAAAGATGAAATTGATCATATACCATTGCTTGTCAGTTATGTTTATATGAATACCTTTTTATCAAGAAGAACTGAAACGACAGAAAAAACAGTTTCGAGCGAAAGAAAAGCAGACGTTTTGAAATCTCAGGAGCTTAATACGGCGGGTGACACCTGGGAATAAATCAAAATTCTATTAAGAACTGAACAGATAAAAGCTCCCTAACAGAAACCTGATTATTCCTTGCCTGTGTTTCCATCAAAATATATGAAATTAAGGCCATTTGGTTTCTTGAAAAGCCAAGCTTACAGAGATCTTGGCCTCCAATCAATGACCTACCCGTGCAGCAGAAAAGTACAAGAGTCCAATAGCACCTTAAGGACCAACGAACTTTGTGGCAGGGGATGAGCTTTCGTGAGTCTCTGCTCACTTCTTCAGATACAGCTAGAATGTGGGTCCATCTGCCCTCATAATTGGAGAGTAGTGTGATTTCAGATGACATTAGAAACCACAACATTAAAAAAAACAGTGGGGGAATATTTTAACCATCCAGGACATTCAGTTGCTGACCTAAGAGTAGCAGTTCTCATACAAAAGAATTTCAAAGGGAGATTAGAGAGACTGCTGAATTGCAACTGCTAACGAAGTTCAAAACAATGCATCCTCTTGAACTGAATCAAGACCTAGGTTTCCTGTCTCATTACCAATACTGATTTCTCCGTGCCTACTTTGTTGTTCAGTCGCACAGTCGCGGCCCTCCTATCTTCTGTCGTGTTCCAGTGTTTGTCGCATCGACTTTGTTTGTTGCCGACGACCCTTCTGCGTATCCCACCTAATGCAATCATGGCTGCTTATTGTCATTCACCTGCTATCGTCATTCCACATCTGAAATCACTCTCCTCTCCAATTATAAGGACAGATGGACTCATATATTCTAGCTATATCTGAAGAAGTGAGAAGAGACTCGTGAAAGCTCATACCCCTGCCACAAATTTTGTTAGTCTTTAAGGTGCTACTGGACTCTTGCTCTTTTCTACTGCTACAGACAAACACAGCTACACATCTTGATCTACCCATGCAGTATTTCTGTTCAGAAATGAAAGTACATCTGTGCTCCATCTCTCCTTTAGAATGTGGTAGATGCAGTCCTATTCACGATTTCCCATCCAATTCAGCATGCCTAAAGATGCATGGATTTTCAGGACTGATAGTAGAACTCTCCTTCATGAAGCTGTGTCTGGTACCAATAGCACGGCAATATTTATTTCATCAGCACAAAAGTCCAGAGTAGGCTTGGTCAGTTTGCTTTACCGTTGACATAAACTAAGGGGCAAACTATAGCTAACTTTAAAAGAAGGAAGGAAGGAAGGAAGGAAGGAAGGAAGGAAGGAAGGAAGGAAGGAAGGAGAGGTCATAAATAACCAGGACAGCCAACATAATAAAAATGTGTACCTACATTCATAAATTTACAAAAATGTGTAACATATTTCAAAGACAGATGATCAAACTAGATACACAACATTTGCAGAATTTAAGGCAGCTACAAGAAGATAAATAAGTACCGCTTCGGTGGGAAGGTCACAGCATTCTGTGCGCCTCGGCATCTAGTCATGCCAGCCACATGACCACGGAAATGTCTTTGGACAGCGCTGGCTCTTCAGCTTGAAAACGGAGACGAGCACCGCACCTTAGAGTCGTATTCGACTGGCTTTCGAGCAAGGGAAACCACCTTTACCTTTACGAGAAGATAGGTGAGGCTGAACTTGAATTCCCATTTCAGAAGACAGAACTTGTATTTTAGACTGACTTTTCAAGCTAAACTGCAGCCCAAGTTGAAGAGGCGGAATTTCAGCTTTACTCAAAACTTCAACAAGCCACTGATCTGCCATTTTTTGGCATAAGATTTAAATCATGAAACCAAGGAGAAGCAGGCATTAAAAGGCTTAATGCTGTCCAGTCTGAACAATTATTTCCCACGCCATTCATCAACTATAAACGCATAAGAGAGCCATACAGAGAGAGGAATTCAGACTGTTTTGTATACACAAAGTACATGGAGAAACAAAAGATATAATGGGGTCAATAAGAATTTATGGATGCTTATTGAAAAATACCTGGAAATGTCCTTTAAAGGTACACCATTTGGGAAAACAGAAGCATGTCAGTATTGAACTCAACAGAACTTCAAAAACATCATTTGACATCTATGCTGGTAGACAATTGTGTTCTCATAATTCCTCACTCCTCACACAAACTCACAAAGTCTGGATCACAGTGTGTGGCCGTGAGAAAAACAACTATCACAGCAATCTTAACAGATACCCATCCCTATTTCCAAACAGAGAGAGGGCAGAAATACATGAAATTCCAATAATCCCATTCTGCTGTCATTGCAGGATGCAGGTCATCAGATGAAGTTTGATCAGTGACTGACGGTTCAGCAGAGTTCTTCCCACCTCCGTGTGTACAACACACACCTTCCCATCCAAAGTTGTAACTCTCTTATATCACTTTCAGCATCACCTGATAAAGTTCATTGGTGGAAACAACCTTCTGCTAGTTAAAAAGCAACTTGCATTTGAATTTAAAAAAAAAACAAAAAAAACCCTAATTCCATCAATAACACACTAAAATAATATACCTTTACGGAAAACCTGCATTAGTAATTTTGAAGGTTCAGACACTCCAACTGTAACTCTGATTTTAATGGTAAAAGTTACATTGTCCTCCTCCACACACTTTTTATAGACAAAGATAGCAATTACTGCCAGCACCAGAAATTTCCCTTGAAACTGGAACTGTGATGGAACTTTTAAGTAAATGAAGAGCTAGTCTTTAGAACGAACTACAAAATATATTACAGCGAGGGATACAAATTGAGTACTCTTTTGCCAAACCTATTAAAATATTCAACCTTTTTTTTTTTTTTTTTGCAAAACCCTCCTGTCAAGACTATTTCCCTCCCACCCCAGGCTGGTTCCTCCCCCCTTTTCCTTCTTCCACAAATTCCATCTGCAGATAATGGATATATAAGGCCAATTCAAAATGTTTGGATGGCCTAGCTAGCCTAGTCTTGCCAGATCTTGGAAGCTAAGCAGGGTCGGCCCTGGTTAGTATTTGGATGGGAGACCACCAAGGAATTCCAGGGTTGCTATGCAGAGGTCACACGAGCGAGATAATCAGGGGGAGAAGTGAGGCTATTTGCTCCGGAATAATTTGACCCGCAGTTTTGGGATCACACAGGTTTGTGAAGCTGCAGGCACAGCCTGCCACTGCATGATCAGATGCAATCGTGGGTGCTTCCTATGGCAATATGCGATGATGCACTTACTGAGAATGGGGGAAAACAACAGCATGGCATCAGGATAGCCTGATCGGACTATCCCCGACGCCATGAGTGCATGCTGGAGCGATCACACGGGGAAAGTCCATCTTTGGCCTGTAGCAAACCTGTTTGATACCAGACTTTCCCCAGTATCTTTTAACTCCGCTTCTTTGTCGAAGAGAAATGGGTTGCCGACGGGTGTGGGACACTTGCCATATGTTCTGGTGTGATCACACCCTTAAAGTCCGCAGGGCATTCATGCCTATCGCGCGGCTAATTCTGCATGTGATTGTGGCCGGAGGAAGGCGATGGCAAACCACCTCTGAACTTCTCTTGCCTTGAAAACCCTACAGGAGTCGCCAGCAATTTGCTGTGACACAATGGCATTTCACACACACACACACACACACACACACACACACACACAGCATCAAGGATATGGTATCACCAGCCTCAGCATAAAAAAGTTGATTATATCAAGTGTTCCAGTGCTAAAACAACACCATTTGCTTGGTGGGTGGATAGGTCAGGGTTTTTAAAGGCAACACAATTATACAGCCAGACAGAAGAGAGATGCTGGAAGGAAGGACATGGCAATGAACACCATGAGTCTGCCTGGAGAGCTGTTGATACTGTCTAATGGAATTGTTGACTCTTGTTAAACAGTTCTTGAATAAAGATTATATGGCTGTTGATCCGCTGCCAGCCACATAGCCTTTTTAAGACTCTTAAACCTTCATAAAATTGGAATTTCACAGGATTCTAGGAACAGACCTTGATAAGGCAGATTTTTCACCAGGTTACAGAGGAGACATTTCTCAAGATGATATCAGCATACTTGGTTTATTTCCTTGTGTTCATATTGAGTTCAGTATCTGCCAACAAATGATTAATCAAATGATCAGGCCCATAACCAAGCCTGTAGCCAGTATTTTTTTTTTCTGGCGGGGCTGAAGTTCTCAGTGCATAAAGATAAGCCAGAATTCTATTCCACATAGGTGTTCTTAGCTATATAGCCAATAGAAAGCTGTTCCCAGGATAGATCTCTAAATTGCAAGCTGTCGACAGTTCTCAGCTGCTGCAAGTTAATCATGTTTGCCAGTCTAAGCAACAATTCTGAAAACAAGCTGGAAGGTGGGGGTGATGATTTCTGTAGTGAAGAAAGCTAACACTGAGGCAGAAAGACTCTTAAAGGAAACCAGTTTCTTGACATATAGTTAGAAGGGATCCTAGAGGTCACCCACTCCAATTCCTTTGCTCAGTGCGGGAAATCAGTCTACCACAGCACCCCACTCTGCTTAAAGGAGCGCACACCTTTAAGAAAATGTTTTTAAATGACTGCAAAAAGCATTTACAGGAGAAATCCATGTGGGGCTGTGCCTTTAAGAAAGGGGGCAGAGCCCCCAAAAGCCCCACTGTAGCTACGGGCCTGCCTGTAAGATACTATTATAACATTAGCTGTGTTTGTATGTAGCAGTGAAACAAAATTAAAGAACAACGAAGATCAATTTTTCTTCCCAGGGTATAAAGGCTTGCACAAGTCAAAGCTATTTCATCTGACATTTATTCGTCTCTAGTCTTGAAAACCCTATGGGGCTGCCATAAATTGGGTGTGACTTGACAACGCTTTATACAAACAGTTCTTTATTAAATCCTTGGCAAAAATTGTCGAGCTAAACTAGGGGCAGGAAGAGACAGAAGAAGAGAAAATATAAAAGGTGAGGACCATGACACAATGACTGGGATCATCGATGTGCATCGCATTGCTTTGTGCTATAATCTGGAGAGCAATGGTAAATATTCCATCGTTGCACCACAAGTTACACCTACACTTACAAGTTACACCTACACCACAAGTTACACCTACACCTAAGTGCACCTACACTTAAAACATCTTAAGTGTGCACATAAAAAGGTTACCAGTAAAGAGTACCCTCTCGTTAGGCTGCGTCTTCTGTAACTTGTGGTGCAACGATGGAATATTTACCATTGCTCTCCAGATTATAGCACAAAGCAATGTGATGCACATCGATGATCTGAAAGTTATTTACAGTATCTACTTGTACAAGTACTTTTTACTTGTATCTGATGAAGGGAGTTCTGACTCTCTAAAGCTTACACCCCAAAATTTTGCCGGTCTCTAAGGTGCTTTCTGAACTCACATCTAAATAAATCCAAATAAAATGTTCCTGCTTAATGAACACTTGAGAATCTCAGCTTTCTTCCCCCCCCCCCCCCATAATTATTGCAGAGACAAATATGTTAAATCTGAATTCCCTGAAGAACATGCGCTTCACCCACGCGGAATACACAAAATAATTCATTTCATTATGAACGTCAGATTCAAGGCATTTCATTTTAGATCTAAGCCCGCTCCTTTTGGTCTAATATGAATGTTTCTTAGATGCGGGAACAATCATTTTTTTCCAGTTCTCTTAATTAATGGATTTATTGTAATATTTAAAATCTGATCTCCTTTTTATTATAATGAATCTGCTACTTTAAAATCATTAAAAAGCCTGAACAAAGTGTTATTAGCTTAAATTCATGGGGCTCATTCAGCATTCATTTCCTTGATGGGGATTTATTCAAACTCTGTGTAAGAATTTGCAGTATCTGGCTATTTGCTTTAACTCTCATTTATTTTTGATGGGCATATTAAAATGTAACCATGATGAATTTGAAACCGAGGGTGAAATTCTTAAACATCTTTGGAAGGAAAAGATTATTAGCTAGGAACTGAGGCTTGTTTTGAAAGGGTGATGTGCTATCTGCTCTCAAGCAGCGCCTTATACCTATGACTGAGTGTTCATATTATTAACGAAATGGCTAATTGGTGCATGGACCTACTGGGAAAGAATGGACAGGTATGGCCTGTAGTGGACTCTCAAACTTTGCAGGAAAGCCCATGTTTAATCATAATAAAAGAATAATATATTAATGAAATAATATAAATAATGACATTATTGATATTATTAATTAAATTAATATTTAATTAATAAATATTTAAATATTAATGAAATAATATAAATGATATTATTAATAATAATAGTGTCCGCTTAGCCTCAACAAGGGCCAGGGACGAGGAGGAGGAGGAGATTGGATTTATGCCCTGCCTTTCACTCGGAGTTTCAGAATGGCTTACATTCTTCCTCCCTTCCCCACAACAGACACCCAGGGAGGTAGGTGGGGCTGAGAGAGCTCTCTCGAGGACTGCCCTTGAGAGAACAGCTCCAAGAGAACTTGTGACTGCCCCAAGGTCACCCAGCTGGCTGCAAGGGGAGGAGTAGGGAATCAAACCCGGATCTCCCAGATGAGAGTCCACGCTCTTAACCACTACACCAAACTGGCTCGCATGTGCGAAGTCTTGCACATCCAGGCAGTTCACCTGCCTTTGGGATTAACAAATGCTGAGTCAGGCAACCAAAAGGAAGATAAATATCACTGTGAATAAACTGTGAATTGTTTTTTTTAAATATGAAAACTACAGGTGGAGAGCAGGAGAAACCCACAGGAAAGCAGTATGATATTGCACATGTTCAGACACCAGTAACCGATTTGTCAAATGGATCTCAGACTGCAAGCTGAACTGGTGGCCCATTGAGGATCCCTGATTGGATGTGAAACCAACATTGTGGGAGGGAACTGAAGCCTGATTGGGGAGAAAGAAGCACATGACCCAGAGACTCATTCATGTAAATGCCAAAGCACCATTACAGGTCAGCTTGTAAGGTCCCCGTGACAAGAAAAGGAGCTTTAATACCTGATTTTAAAAAAACCAGCATAATATTCCCTTCAGGGTATTTTTATCAATGTTAATTTATAAACATTTGAGTTCATTTTGCCATAATTTAATTTTTTTTACCATAATGATGATGATCAGTAGTACACCTCTTATTATTTTGCAATGGGGGGGGGGGAGTTCTGTTAACGATGGCAAAAAAAATTCTTCGGAAGCCGCATTTCAGTGGCTTCTGAAATCAAATCTGCCATAGTGAAAATTATATCAGTGGCATTTTTCCATTTCTTTGCTACATCCTAATGTAATACAATCTTTACAATTTTGATTCAGTGCCTCTGTTTGTATCATTCCGCCCTATGAACACATGTTGGAAAGCTCACCCATCTACCACTTTGAATCCCGTTACAAATGTGCCTTGAAGTACATTTTTATACTTTGATCTAAAACTATTACCCAAGTCTTGTACAGCATAATTAAATAAATGTAACCAGCCCTTGGGGACCTCTTGCTCCAAAATGAAATTTCAGAGCCAAAACAGTGCTTGCGACTGTTATTGTAACCGTGTCTAAAATGCCGCTTGTAATTTCAATACGATAATCAGATCTCTGCAGAAAAGCAGACACTTGTTGATGCGAAGGATGCTCCCAGATATCCCACAGGACATATTTACAACACCGTGATTTGCACAAATCCTATTAGGACACAATCCGTGTTATAAAAGGGTATTACAGGTTTTTGAAACACTGAGTCTACAGCAGTAATGGTCAGCTACAAAGCCAGATATGATTTCCTGTCTTCTTGAAGCTAATATCAATCATTTATGATATCTGAATGGGTGAACTTACTCGTTGTGCATATTTCTTGCAGGTTCCTTCTGACATAACAATAATTTATGACTGGGAACTTATTCATTTGATGTATTACATTGGAACTCCATTGTGTGCTCTGAAGTACCAAAGCACAATCCACGACCTGGTCTCCCCGGACCAAGACAAGGAAACCACTATCCCCTTGGTGATGGTTCTCACTACATTTGCCAGCTCTGGGTTCAGCCTGGGCAGGGTGAGATTTGGGGAGGGGAGAGACCTCAGCAGAGTATAATGCCATGCAGTTCACCCTACAAAATATCCAACTTCTATGGAGAAACTGATCTCTGTAGTCCAGGGACCAGTTGTAGTTCAAGGAGATCTACAGCGCCCACTGGGAGGCTGGCAGTCCTAGTTCTTATCAACACTGTGGAGGTATGGTTTCAGAAATTATGGAACCATTATATTATGGATGCAGTCACGAATAAATTAAATTATACGTCCCAACACTCAACTCAATCTACATTTACTGGAAAATGGTTTCCGGTATTGGAATAATTATCTCAAAAGAACTTTATCTCTTCTGAATGGTCTCAATTACACAGATGGCTTTGATGTTATAGTTTGTTTCCTTCTTTGATATTTAAGATATATCAATTGTTAAAATTAAGTTGGAAAGTATGAAAAAAAAGAAAATTGATAGAATATAGTACTAGCTGTGTAGTTAAATGATTATTGTTGTGGTTGTATGGGCCCCCAATCTGCTGGTCGGGATCCGGCTGGTGAGGGGAACCCCACCCCCGAAGTGGCCCGATCAGACCAACATGCCCGGCATGGTGGCATCACCCAGAAGCGACATCATCATGCTGGGCACGTCGACGGGCAACACTCTAGCAATCGCCCTGAAAACTCTATGGTACCATAGTCTTAGGGTGATTACCAGAGCATCGCCCCGGCAACGTGCCCAGCGTGATGACATCACTTCCAGGTGGCGTCATCGCAGTGCACACACGCGGGACTCCCAGAGAGGGACCAGGACTACCCTGCTGTTATGAAGGTAAGACTTGGCAACCCTTTTATATCCAAGACATACACCATTCTAACGTCGTTAGATCTACGCTTCTCTTTAATTTTATTTTTTTAAGACAGCCAACGGAAACGAGAGGAAGAAAATAAGCACTTCTAATCCCCAAAAACCCAACTAATGCTATCTAAAACAAACCAAGAATTTTTTAAAAAAAACTGTGCAAAAATGTAATCTATATTCATGCAATAATAATAATAATGAGATTGGATTAATACCCCGCCCTTCATTTGGAGTCTCAGAGCAGCTTACAAACTCCTTTCCCTTCCCCTCCTCACAACAGACACCCTGTGAGGTAGGTGGAGCTGAGAGAGCTCTGACAGAGCTGCCCTTGAGAGAACAGCTGTGAGAGAACTATGGCTTGCCCAAGGTCATCCAGCAGGTACAAGTGGAGGAGTGGGGAATCAAACCCGGTTCTCCCAGATTAGAGTGTGCGCACTTAACCACGACACCAAACTGGCTCCAATTAATGTAATATTACAAATATTACTATTAAACAATTGAGATGAGCTTTCAAAATGTATACATCACAAGAGCTTTTGATTACATTTCTACAATAAAAATTAAATGTACACAACTTGCCAGTTTACGGTCTGGTGAATATCCCTTCCCCATGTTTCTTTTCCATCAAATGAATACAGTTATTTCACATTCATATTCAGTATCCACACAATTCTGGTAAAGCCGTACAAATGTGATTAGAAAGGAAGACAGACTTAAGAGGCTTACCGCTGGAGAACAGAGAGTGTAGTTTTAATTTCAGGGGATTGAAGAACCCCAGAAGAAGGAGGAAAATGTGGGTTCCTAGATCTCCAAAATACTATCAAGATGCCGAACTGTACATCTTTATGTCGTGCCAATAAACTTAAACCAATCACACAGTACATAACAATTGACCCCAAGAAACAGAAAGCTATTCTCTAAATTTAACATCCAAGACAACAGGCCATCATAAAGAGGCTTTCCCAGTAATTTTATGGTTCGCTATTTGGATGTGAAATTAATACCTAAAGTTGGATAGACCAAAATGAATTAAGTCTAAAGTGATTATAAGGTATTGGGTCAAAAAAGTATATGCGTGGCTATTATTAAAGAGGGATTACATTTATTCCCCACGCCTCTTTCTGTTTAACATTGAGCTTTCTCCTCTGCTTCCTTACTGCTCGGTATTACTGTATGCGCGGACCTTCTAAGTCCCCAAACAGCCAACATTACGGTGAAAATTAAAGATGCACAGAGAATCCCCAGTCTCGTGCTTTGTCACACCGACACAGCTTGATAGGAACGTGCTATACCATAAGAAGGGAGCTCATCCAAGTTGGAATATACCAAGAGTGCTAGCAGAACAAATAATAAATTGTGTACAACAGGCTCAGAAGGCGTAGAGATATGTGTGTTATATCACACTACTTCAAGAAACGCAAAAATCATGAAGAATCACCAGCCAGTATGACATTGAAAAAGGTGCTTTCACTCCTGTAATGAGCTCTGGACCAGTCCATCCTAATCCAATGTATTAACAGGAGGAGGAGGAGGAGGAGATTGGATTTATAGCCCACCCTTCACTCGGAGTCTCAGAGTGGCTGACAATCTCCTTTCCCTTCCCCTCCCCACAACAGACACCCTATGAGGTCAGTGGGGCTGAGAGAGCTCTTTCAAGAACTGCCTCTTGTCAGAACATTAGTGGATCTTTCTCATGTGTTTCACCACTGATCCTCAACATGGTGCCCACTGATGTGTTGCCTGGTGCCAAATCAATTATTTCCCCCAAACACCTCTTCCTCAAAGAGCCAAGGCTGGCTTTTATCCACTTCACTGGGAGTGTCCATTGAGAAAGAACCCCACTCCCTTGGGGTTCTTGACTTGGACCTGTCCAACATTTCATAACTGCCCCCCAACCATGGAAGCCATTTTGTGATTGGCCCCACCTCCCACGACATCCTTTTCTGTGGTGACTCCTATTCAATACTCCCTCTAAGCTATCGAGTCCTGTGAGCAAAAATTCCACTTTGCAAGCTACTGGAATTAAGAGTTGTGAACGAGCGATCTGGCTGCTGCATAAATTAGTTTGCTCTGGAGCCATCCTTCCTGAGCTGAGACAAATATGTGAGAGCTGGAGGCCAAAAAACTGTAAGCTAGCTCACACTAACTCAGCTTAGAGGGAACACTGTCCTATTACCCTCTCTCAAAATTCCAAAAATCTGCACAGTATTGACAAGGCTGAAGACCCTTGAATTATATGAATCACCAGAGGAGGGAAAAGAAGGAAATACCTTTCTTCATGCCAGGAGGCCACCAATAAGGTATTAGCTTTTACAGTAAAACCTCCGTAGGCTACTGGTCGCATTTAACCGCTAAGCTTTAAAACCATTACAGCTCCTTTCTGCCTGTTTTTGTTCTATGACATACCCACTGCTAAAGGCCAGGCTGGAGTCATTTCAGTCACTGAAATGGCACACTGTAGACACTTTAACTGCTAGTTACATTTCTGGCCCAGAAGAAAATTCTATACACAAATGTATGAGGTGAAGTACAACATCGGCGGCGAACAAAGATAACCGAACCAAAAGGGGGGGGGGGGAAGCCGAGCTCTCACAAAAGCACTGATTTTACAGAGACATGCAAAAGATCAGGAAACGAAAACTGAGTTACGCATGTTAATTAAAAATATTGACACAAGACACTGGGATTCACCCAACTGAGTTCCACCCAGCAACAGGTATCTGCTGTTTCCGCAAGTCACGTAGATGAATTAATGTAGCGCAGGTCTGACTCCCCCCTGTTGGTAAACTGCAGGCCTGAGTCACCTGCTGGTAAACTGCAACACCCCTCGTGGGAGTCATAGAAAAGGGTCTAGGCTTGGGTAGCATCCCCTGGGTCGCTCAGTGGTAGAGCATCGGCTTTGCATGCAGAAGGTCCCAGCTTCAGTCTGTGGCATCTCTAGTTTAAAAGGACCAGGCGTTGGGAAAGACCACTGCCAACGACCCTGCAAAGCTGCTGCCAGCCAGAGTAGACTGTGAGAGTCCTACAGAGTTAGTCTGCAACAAGTGTCCTTAAACAGGAAAGCTTCATTGAGAAAGGTCTGCTATGGTCGTCTGCACTTCTTGTGTCGGTAATGGCGGGCACCGCCCCAAGCAGGACAATTATACAGAATTCGAAACGAGGCCTGTTAGTACATGATAATCAATCGTTTGAGCAGATACATGGCGCCTAAAATACTGGTTTCTAGTTTCCAGGAGAAAAGGCGCTGAAAACACTATTGTCCAGTTCCTAAGGAAAAAAGCGGGAAGGAGAGGAGGTACACAAAAGAAAGATACACTGTCCGGTACGACCAGGCATCCAAGGTCGGAGCTGTTGCAGAGCAGCGATACGCTAGCCAGAAGGAGTATAACATAACATTCCATATTACTAATGTCAAGGGCACACTCATCCCACCTCCCAGGCAGGAGATGGCAGCATTAGCTAACATAGACAATACTAACTCTGAGAGACCAGTGGAATGACTCAGTGGGAGGTAGTTTCATATTTGTTCTATTTAGGGTTGCCACACACACCCTGGTGGGGCCAGGGGATCCCTGGATTTCAGGGGGCCCAATCCACTGTGGCCAAGCTGGCCAGAGGGGAAGCCCCCACCCCCGAGAAGTCCCCCTACCGGATGCAGCAGTGCCAGTGCAATTATGTCACTTGGGAGTGACATCATTGTGTTTCCAACGTTGGGGGCAACACTCTAGATTTAGGGCAAAATTATATGATTTTGAGGCAAAAAACCCCCCATAGAGTTTTGCCCCAAACCTTAGAGCATCACCCCCCAACGTCGGAAACACAACAATATCCCTTCTGATAATTATTTATTTATTTTCGTATTTATATACCGCCATCCCATACAACGGGCTCAGGGCGGGTCACAACGTTTCGATAAACATTTCGATAAATACAATAAAATTTAAAACAGGTTAAAACATATAAAATCAACAGTAATGCTTGCCATAAAAAGAATCTGGCCCATCGATGTAACTGATATGGCTGGTTATCAGCGGGTGAGAGACTGCAACTTCGGGGGGACATATGTGGACGCCTGCTGCCTCAGCCAAAGGCCTGGCAGAACAGCTCTGGCAGAACAAAATAGAATAAGACCCCACAGGGCCTGGCAAAACAGAATAGAATAAGACCCCGCAGGGCCCTGATCTCAATAGGGAGCATGTTCCACCCGTTGGGGACCAGGGCAGAAAAGGCCCTGGCCCTGATTGAGGCCAGGTGGACATCCTTTGGGCTAGGGATCATCAGGATATGTTGATTATCAGAGTGTAACGCTCTCCGAGGCATATGTGTCATGGTGCGCGCACCAGATCTTCAAGGAGGAACCAGGAGGCCCCCGGCTGGCAACCAGGTAGGACTTGGCAACCCTAGTTCTATTGAGCTACAACATGAAGTGAACACAGGCTGGAGGGCTGCACTGGTCAGGATTACTTAGGCCACTGAAGGATGAACACCTGCGAGATACTGACCTAACTCAGAATGCTCAGCTCTGTTTTGAGGCAAAAACTGTCTTGCCCCTCACAATGGTTTCCCATGTGTCATTCAAATCAATAATATTACGTCTGTATAATTATATACCCATCTTGCACCTGTGCAGTCTGCATTCCTCAGACTCATTGGGATGAGAAAAGAGAAGCAATCTCTGATAATCAACAGACCCCTCTCCCATTTGAAAACCCAGGCTTCCATTTTCCAGACACGGAAGCATTTGCAACTAAAATAGAATGCAATTCAGACAAAAAAAATTAGAGATGTGATGCCAAGCTGGAAAAAGAAAAAATCTCAGATTCCAGAGAAGGCTGCAAAAATAAGTCACGGTAAACAAGCAGCTAGATGCGAGTCCAGGAGCACCTTAGAGACTAGCACAGTTAGGGAGGGTATAAGCTTTCGAGAGTCAAAGATCCCTTCATCAGAAAGTTTATACCCTGAAAATCCTGTTTGTCTCTACGGGGATACTAGATGCGAATCTAGCAGTTCTATTGCACCTGTACAGAGCTGTCCTCGGAAAGTAAACAAGCAGGAAATTGAAAGAATTTGGAACTTTTTCGCTCAGACAAAATTATTCGTGGGCTGAAGAGCGTGGATAGGGAAGAGGTCTCTCCTCAAAATTAAGGTTTCCGGCATGGCTCATTTCGTAGCAGGAGCTCCTTTGCCTATTAGGCCACACCCCCATAATGTAGCCAATCCTCCAAGAGCTTACAGAGCTCTTCTTACAGGGGCTACTGTAAGCTCTTGGAGGATTGGCTACACCAGGGGGGTGTGGCCTAATAGGCAAAGGAGCTCCTGCTACAAAATGAGCCCTGGGGGTAGGGTTTTTTAATTAGGTGGGGCAGGGCCTGGGTCCATCAATATCTACTGGTGAAGATGACTTAAGGGAACCTTCATGTCCAGAGGCCGTAAGCCTTTCAATTTCAAAGCTAGGAGGCAAAACCAGGCAAAACCAGAAGGCCTCTTTGTCCTGTTCGTTGATCCTGGTTGGCCAATGTGTGGAACAGGATGCTGGACTAGATGCCCGCTTCTTATGTGCAACTCTTTCTCTCTATCAACAGCTTTTCTCCGACTAGCTCCATACAATTTCCTTCCCATCAATAGAACAGTGGTTCAGTGTAAGCTATCACACCTTTATAGGTTCTTCAGGAGAACATCTTTCTCTCTCTCTACCCCTTCTCTCTAAGGAAGGGGAAGCTAAAACATGCCTAGTTTTTTTTTATACAGCAGGAAAGCAAAAGGGATGTCCCCAGCTCTCAAAATCATTCCAGTGTTAAAGTATACAGAAAGATAGAATAAACTGATTACAAGATACAGCTTAGATATAACACTCTTGTCGTTTCATATTGTCTCCATATCATATTCTGCCGCCCGTACCAATAAATACTGTCTTGTATAAGGCATGCTGTTTGTGGTGGGCATTGTAGTGCTAAACTGCTGAACAAGACAAAACATTCAGCTTTGCAAAGGAACACAAAAGCGGCTGTCGCTCTTGACACAATGAGCGGTTGTTTTGACCTTAAACGGTACTGAATTCTCAGTCCTGTCGCTATGGCTTTGCAGACTGGACGGTGACCACGCAGACGCACAGTCAAATCCACTGCACAGCAAACAAAAGAACTGCCCACTTTACAATTACACACCGGTTTACAAATTTTAATCTATTTGTCCTGAGACAAAAGGGTGGGAAGCGGCGAATCCCCCGAAGGTTCAAATCTCCGAACGAAAAGTATGTCAAGTTTCGCCGCGGGGGGGTTTAACAGCATTACGCTTTGGCGGATCAGTTTCCTTAAATCAATTATGATCAATACAAGCCAGATGGCTGAGCTGTCGCTCTTCATAGAGCTGTCTGCAGGAGAAGGTCACTGCATCTGTCAGTGGGAGACGACTGCAGCGGCATCACATCTGAAAACTCCCTAACCTCAGAGCCCATCTATTTGATAGCACTCCATCAGGGATTAAGATGTGCAGTGAAGGGATTAGATGGTGTTACCATGTTTGACAGTATTTGTCAAATGTTGTTTTTCTTGTGTGTGTTTTAAACTTTCAGGAGGAAATAAGGGACACCAGAGCAAGGCTGTCTTTCCTGATTCATATTTCTGGGGGTCCTTCATTACATTGTTTACATTCGTAGCCCTTTAAAACACACACATGCAGAATACTTTTATGTACCTTCCCACTAAGATCTTAAAATACACCATACCGCGTCCAAGCTATCTGGAAAACCAGTGCTATAATTAAATGCCGCTTCTGGGTGGAGACAAATATTCAAGATCCAGGCTCAGTCATATCTGATATTGTATTGCAATTTACAAAAATCATCTCACTCCTGCTGTTTCAGAAACTCACTTTACAACGGCGAGTGACTATTAGGCATTTCTTTCCATCATAAAGGCAGATGCCATTTCTATGGTTGTAAAATGAGAGTTATTATGGACGGTGATGGATTGTACATCGCTGTGGGGAAAAATAAAGAAGCGGCGGGTTGAATGTGTCTTTAAAGCCACTTACGACAATAGAAAGAAAAAAGCACACCTTCTCTTTTTTTTTTTGTAAATTTTTTTTTATTTTTCAAAACATTAAAATTATCTTATACAAATCCTTTTTTCTATATTATATAACATTTTGTTCTATTTGTATAATCTTGTTTTAATCTTGTATTGGCGGTTTCCCACCACATCTGAAGCATAACACATTTTCCACTTTATCCAAAATAGTAATACTTATATCTATGTTTACATTTCTGGTAACGGTCATATACCTTAAAAATACTTATATACTAATTCTTTCTATATTCTTATATAATTCTAAAATAAAAAACAACTTCATTATCTAATTATCCTTAATACATTCACATACTCTAATTCTATTGCTTTATGTTATTATAACCATGTATAAATGTAATTTTTCATGTCCCAGTATTTTTCAACATATTCTTTCAAATCTTTCCAATCTTCTAAAAAGGTCTCTGAGTACAGGTCATTTAACTTTCTAGTCCATTTATCCATTTCAGCCATATATAACAATTTTTTCAACCATTCCCACACATCTGGTATTTTTTCATTTTTCCAATTTTGTGCATACACCATTCTTGCTGTTGTTATCATATACCATATTATTGTCCTTTTCTTTACATTTATCTCTTCTAATTTAAGTCCAAGCAATAACATTTCAGGCAACTTCTTAAATGTACATTTCAAAAAATTTTCAATTTCTGCATGTATTATAGACCAATAAGTCTTTGCTTTATCACAAGTCCACCACATATGATAAAAAGAACCTTCTTTCTTTTTACATTTCCAACACTTGTTAGACATATTCTGATTAATATTTGCAATTTTTTTTGGTGTCATATACCATCTGTACATCATTTTAAAACAATTTTCTTTTAAGTTATAACATGTAGATATACCCATAGCATTTTTCCATAAAAATTCCCAAGATTCCATTTCAATGTCTTTGTTAAAGTTTATCGCCCATTTTACCATTTGTTCTTTTACCATTTCATCAGCGTTAAACCATTTTAACAAAATTTTATACATTTTAGAGATCATTTTTTTCCCACCTTCCTCCCAAACTTGTTCTATTTCATTATTTTTTTCTCTAAAACCGGATTTTTTATCACTTCTATACATGTCATATATTTGTCTATATCTTAGCCAACCGTAATCAAAGTCCATCTGATGCTGCTCCTTGAATATAAAGTCTTTACCATGTCTTGTTAATAAGTCTCTATACTTCAACCAATCTTGTCCTTTGTGACATGATACTGGATTTAAAGCTTCTGCGGGTACAGTCCACATAGGTATCTCTTCTGGAAAAAAGTTTTTATATCTTGTCCACGTATCGATTAATGTTCTTCTCAAATAATGATGCTTAAACATATTGTCCATTTTTGTTTTACCATAATACAAATATGCGTGCCACCCAAACCTACAGTCATGACCTTCCAGGGACAATAACTTTCTATCTTGTAACATAGTCCATGTCCCTACCCAAGTCAAACATACTGCATCATGATATAGCTTTAAGTTTGGTAACTGGAACCCACCTCTCTCTTTAGCATCACACATTATTTTCATCTTAATTCTTGGTTTTTTCCCTCCCCACACAAACTTAGTCAATTCCTTCTGCCAGCATTTGAATGTTTTTACATCTTTCACAATCGGAATAGTTTGAAACAGAAACATTATTCTTGGTAGCACATTCATTTTAACCACTGCAATTCTACCCAACAGTGACAAATTTAATACATTCCACCTTTTAATATCTTGCATAATTTGCTGCCAAAGTTTCTCATAATTATTCTTATACAAATCAATATTTTTCATTGTTAGGTTTACACCTAGATATTTTGTCTTTTTCACCCCTTCACATTCTATATGATTTTGTAATTCAATTTGCTTCTTATTTGACATATTTTTACACATCACTTTCAATTTGTTCTTATTTACATAAAACCCAGCCAAATCACCAAACTCTCTTACTCTCTGCAACAAATATGGTAGTGTAGTCATAGGGTCTTCGGCTATAAACATCACGTCGTCTGCAAAGGCTCTATATTTAAAAGAAAAACCTTTTATTGTTAAGCCTTTAATTTCTTTATCTTCTTTCAAATTTAGTAGCAAAACTTCCAAAATCCAAATAAATAGCAACGGCGAAAGTGGGCATCCTTGTCGTGTTCCTTTTTCAACTTTAAAGTAATCCGTTTTTTCAGTATTAATTATTAAAGAGGATTTCTGTTCACTATATATTGATTTAATAAGATTAAGCATATAGTCTCCAATTTCAAGATGTTCCAGCACTTCAAACATAAAATCCCAATTTAAATTGTCAAACGCTTTCTCTGCGTCTAAAAAAAGAAAGCCCACTTCCTTCTCCGGATGTTTATCATAATACTCTATAGCATCCACTACTACTCTTAAGTTGTCTCTTATTTGGCGATTAGGTAAAAAACTTGCTTGTTCAGTCTGTATAGTCTCTTTAAGGTGTTCCTTAAGCCTATCAGCTATAATCTTGGCAAAAATCTTATAGTCATTGTTTAACAAAGAAATTGGTCTATAATTTTTAACATCGGTTAAATCTTGACTTTCTTTCGGAATGAGTGAGATGGTTGCTTCTTTCCAAGTCTCCGGGACCTCACCTGTGTCATTCATTAATAGCAATAACACTCCTATGTCATTCATTAATAGCAATAACACTGGTGAGATCGAATCCTGTAGTGATTTATAAAACTTAGCTGTCAATCCGTCTGATCCAGGTGCTTTCCCTAGTTTTGAGTCATTTATTGCATTTTTAATCTCTTGTAGTGATATTGGGCTGTTAAGTAGTTCTTTGATTTTCTCTGTTGGTTTTGGTAATTTTAATGACTGTAAGTATTCTTTAATCCTTTTTCTGTCTTTATTTTCCTTCTTAAAAAGCTTTGCGTAGTATTTATAAAATTCTTTTTATTCCCTTATTGTCTATTATCTCAATATTGTCCCGTATCACTTTAGTAATAAATTTATTTTCACGTTTTTTCTTTAATTGCCATGCTAAATACTTTCCAGGTTTGTTTGCACCTTCAAATGCTTTTTGTTGCAATTTCTTCAGGTTCCAGTAAGTCTCTTGATTCAAAATAGCTTTTGCTTGGTCTTGTAACATCCAAATTTCCTTTTGCAGTCTCTTTTGTCCTGGTCTGTTCTTCAGTTCCTTTTCTTTTACTTTAATGGCTTGCACAATATTTTCATATTGTTCTCTTTTCTTTTTATTGTCTTTAGCATTCAGTGATATCAATAATCCTCTCATCACTGCTTTGTACGCATCCCACACAGTTTGAATTTTTACTTCTTTTTGTATGTTCACTTGGAAATATAAATCTGTCTCTTCCTGTAATTTTTTAACTGTTTCTTGGTTGTCTAATAAGTCTTCATTTATTCTCCATCTCCCTTGTCTTTTTGTCTGCCCAGAGCTCCATAGACAAGGATTATGGTCTGAAATTATTCTAGGTAGAATTTCAACTTTTTTTGTCTTAAGTGTTAAATTAGTAGACATCCAGATCATGTCAATTCTTGAATGTGAATCATGCCTGTTGGAGTAAAAAGTATAGTCTTTCCCTTGTGGGTTAACCTTCCTCCAAATATCCTCCAGCTTTTCCTGTTTTATCAATTCAAAAAATTTTTTTGGAAGTTTCCCTAGTGTGTCGTCTTTTCTTTTTGAGCGCCTATCTATTTTATTATTCACAGTCCCATTAAAGTCTCCCAACATCATGATTTGATCATAGTTTACACTGTCCAGTTCCGTTTGTAGATCTTTAAAAAAAATTTCTTTAGCTCCGTTGGGGGGCGTAGATATTCACAATCAAAGTCTTCTGTCCATGTAAAAAAATTTCAATAGCTAAGTATCTTCCTTCTTTATCTTTAAATATTAGTTTGGGTTCCAAGTCTTTTTTAACATATGTTACAACTCCATTCTTTTTATTACTTGCCAATGAAAAAAATTCTTCTCCCAACTTTTTTCTTATTAAGTATTTATAGTCTTGTTTCTTAAGATGGGCCTCTTGTATACAAATTATACTGCATTTTTGTTTTTCCAGCCAGTGACCTACCATTCTACGTTTTTGGGGTGAATTAAGTCCATTTACATTCCATGAAAGTACTTTATAATCCATCTTGTTGTAGTCTTAAATATCACCAAATTCTTCCTTGTTCTCACCAACAAAAGCGTACATTTCTGCTGAATTTTTAATCACTATTCTGTTGTTACCATAATAAAAACTCAGTCCTTGTGGTATTTCCCAACGAAACCTTATTTTTTTCTCTTTCAGTTTGTCTATCAGACGCTTGAATTTTTTCCTGTCTTGCAAAATTGCTCTGGGCAGTTCTTTCATTACGATAACTTTCTTTCCACCTATTTCAAAGGAGTCTGTAAAGCATTTCTTGTAGATTTGTTCTTTTGTCCTCTTTATTGTAAATTGAACAACCACATCCCTTGGTATATTTTTGTCTCTTGCGTACGTAGAATTGACTCTGTAAACAAGATCCATATGTTCTTTAACAGCTTCCTCCTCCTCTTGTAAAAAATCTGCTAATGCTTCTTGCATTCTTGTAAAAATATCTTCACTTAATTTTTCCTCTATACCTCTAAATCTCAGATGGTTTTGCATGTCTCTATAGTGCATCATCTTTTCCATTCTGTCAGTATCCTTTATGGTTTTTTGAGTATTTTCTTCCAGTTCTTTTACTTTGGTTTCTATGTCTTGTGTTCTAGTGGTTAACTTTTGTAATTCAGATTTTAAATCTATAAAGTTTTTATCTGCTTGTGCAGCTATGGCATTTATTTTAATATTTACTTCTCCAATTGCGCTTGCCATTTTTGCATTTACCTCCCCTATTGCATCCAGCATTTTTTTTCCATTGCTTCCATAACAGCCAACAGTTCTTTCTCTTTTTTTGCTGCCATTGTAGGGGAGGACCATGTAGCTGCTCTCGATCTTAGTCCGTGGTCCGTCTTGTCACTTTAAAAAAGATCGATTTTTCTTATTTTCCAAATCAGTCACCAATTAGTGTATTCAGACAAGCATGTCTTGCCAGTTCAAATTCCACTGGTTTTAGCCTTCTAAGTTATGTAGTTTTTGAGATATTAATGTTTAAAAATTTTATAAATCCAAAATGGCGGGCGCAACTCCTCTATGGTTCGTGTCAAAGGTTACAGTTTATTTACCTTGCTTCTGGCTTGCTGTAGTTTCCTTTCTGTCCCTTCCTCTTGCTTACTTGTCTGCTCTCCGCACGTCACTTCCTGTTGTAGTCCTTTTGGTCTGGCAGTTTTTACAGTCCCCTTTGCTCTCTTCCGGTTCTTCTCCTTTTCCCTTCTTGTCTGCTCCTCAAGCCGTCACTTCCTGTCTCAATCCTCACAGCTTGGTCTCGCGATGCTTGGCTCCCCCTCCCAACTCTTCTTAACCGCAGGAATGTTAAACAACTTTTTTTTTGGCTTTTTAAGTTCAAATTCAGCTTTTTAACGTTTCAAAACTGCACTCATCCAATCTGCAACAGTCTATTGCTTCACCCGATCTGCTTTTCGTCTTTCAAAACGCGGTAATGGTAAGGCAAAAACTTTTTTTCTGTTACCTTATGTTGTTACTTCGCTTCAGATGTGGTCCCAACGTTTAAACTTTGTCTTCTTTGTTAAGGAATCAGGGGAATTGGAGGTTTTATGCTGATTTAATCAGCTCAGCTCGGCTCCTTAGAGATACTTGCAGGAATCTTCTTCGGCTGCAGTGCTCAAGGTGTTGTAAAAGTCTCCTCCGAGACTTTTCCTTCACCGAGCTTGCTCAAACCTAGATTATATTGCTTGCTAGTCCTCACACTACCTGTGTGAGGTTGCGTCAGGTGGATTTGTCCACCCAAGCTGTCAAGAAGAGCCGCTGTCCGCCTTGCGCACTTGCAAAGCGTATCAGACCTCCATTCCTCCGACCGGAAACTCCCCGAAAGAAGCACACCTTCTCGAAAGATTTCATACACACATTTAGTTTTCCACCAGTGCCTTTAAACATTAGTACTAGTTATGGATATGTGCCTGAAATCTTTAAGACGATAATATCGCCCTGGTCCTGTTGGTCGCACCCCTCGCTGCCTCTGTTCGCCATGAGAACTCTGAAGCCGCCATCTGTTGCAGTATATTGTGTGCAGGATGTTGTGTTAGTTTTAACTGTCTATTTTATATTGTAAACCTTTGATGGTATTTTTATGCTTGTTAGCCGCCTTGAGCCGGTTCGCTGGCAAGGCGGGATATAAATATAATAAATAAATAAATAAATAAGACTTCCCCTCGCCCCGCCAAGATGGGTTACCCCATTATTATTTCTCTTTCCCACACCACCAGGTCAATCTGTACAAACAGAATGACGAGTCACAGTTTAGAATTAGCAGTGCCGCAATGTTTAACAAGTGGCAATAAATATATTATTCCAGAAACACTTACCAAATATTCAAACATCATTTGTCTGGAACACTTCATATAATTTACATAAAATGGATTACTCAATGAAACTAACTTTTCCATTAGCGTTAAGTGTTTTACACAGAAAGGGGGGGGGGGAATTACATCAGGGTTACAAACAGATGTATTTTGGAGGAGCTCCCAACAAGCATAGGAAGGAAATTGTAGAGTTTACGTTGCCTTAAGGCGTTTTGTATACCAAAACACAATAAATGGGGACATGCTTCTCATTCGTTAATTCAAAAGGAAAAAGGTTTTATTCCTATTAGAACAAATTTATTAAGCCACATTTTAATCGGACAAAAATGAGTTCTCGGGCTAATTTTATGAGTGTTTCTAGCCAGACGGCAACAGCAAAGCCTTTATAATGTGTGCCGAGAAAACAAAACCTATCTTGAGGAATACAGCAGGAGGAGGGGGGCCTTGCAGTTCACTCAAAAGCAACACAGCTAAGAAAAGACTACTGCAACATATTGGGCCCCATCCAGGAAATTTAAGGTAAGAAGAAGAAGAGAGAAGAGATTGGATTTATACCCCGCCCTCCACTCCCCAAGGGAGTCTCAGAGCGGCTTACAAACTCCTTTTCCCTTCCCCTCCCCACAACAGACTCCCTGTGAGGTAGGTGGGGCTGAGAGAGCTCTTTCCCAAGCTGTCCTTGAGGAAACAGCTGGTACAGAGCTATGGCTTGCCCAAGGTCATCCAGCCAGGTGCAAGTGGAGGAGTGGGGAATCAAACCCGGTTCTCCCAGATTAGAGTCCGCGCATTTAACCACTACACCAAACTGGTAAAGGTTTCCCTTGCTCGAAAGCCAGTCAAATCCGACTCTAGGGGGCAGTGCTCATCTCCATTTCCAGGCCAAAGAGCCAGCATTGTCCAAGGACTTCTCCATGGTCATGTGGCCAGCATGACTAAATGCCGAGGCACACGGAACACTGTTACCTTCCCACCGGAGCAGTACCTATTTATTTACTTGCAGTTTCTTGCTTTCGAACTGCTAGGTCGGCAGAAGCTGGGGCCAGAGATGGGAGCTCACGCCATCGCACGGCACTCGGGTCTCTAACTGCCAAACTACTGACCTTCCGGTCAGCAACTCAGCATCTTAACCTCTGAGCCACTACACCCAGTTGTACTTAAATACCATTTTTTTCAAAGACAGTCCGCCATGACCAATTTGCTCTGAATTAGAGCCACCCCCTTAGGAGATGACCAATAATAACCTTCTCTAAACACTGAAAAACAGACCTGACCTGGATAGCTCTACTTAGCCTGATCTTGTCAGGTCTTGGAAGCTAACCAGGGTCGGCTCTGGCTAATATTTGGATGGGAGACGTTCAAGGGATTACCAGGGTTGTGATGTGGAAGCAGGCAATGGCAAACCACCTCTGAATGTCTCTTGACTTGAAAACCCAACAGATTTGGCGGAGGGGGAAAACAGCCTAAAAGGATAGCATTTCTCTGAATGGGATACCTGCAGTAGGGTTGCCAAGGCCAGCTTGAGAAATTCCTAGAGACTTTTGGGCAGTGCCTGTAGAGGGGGAGAATCCGGGGAGGAATTTCACCTAGAATCCGTGGTAGAGTCTGCCCTCTGAAGCTGCCATTTTCTCCAGGGGAACTGTTCATTGTGGTCGGGAGATCAGATGTAATTTCGGGAGATTTCCGGGCTGCCTGATAGAACTTGAGAGACAAGTTCTCCAAGATAAGCTATTATGTTTTCCGCAAGGGTCACAATGGGACCCTAGAAAAATGCTGCTATTTTAAGAGTTTTATACTCATGAAGAGAATTTATCACACCTTATGTCTTGTATGTATATCACTGTCCTTAAAAAACACTGTATTCGATAAGGGTGATTGTGAAACTGACAAGGTGCTGTTTGAATGTTTGAACATAACTGTAAAACTGCACTTTGATGTATTGTTTTGGTGAACCAATGTTTGATAATACTTGAAGAAGAAGAAGAGAAGAAGAAGAGATAATACTTGACACCAATATTTATATAATAGTATAGGAAAAATTAACAATAAAAATAAAAAGCACAAAATAGATCTACCTTAAGCATACACCTATTATACACAGTGTCATATATTTTTCCATATCTTCCTAACACTGTGCCCCTTGGTTTTTGTCTACGCACCTGGAGACCGGCAATCCTAAACTACGGGTATTTGCTCAAATAGCTGTTTTCAACTGGGCAGCCTGAAACCCACCCTTGCCATCTCTATCGCCAAAGAACTGAAATCCACAACCACTATTTGCTTAACTCAGACAAGCAATAAAACCAGTCCAGTGGAAAAAGAACCCAATTGTTCCATCTCTTATTGCCCATGTAATGGCTGGTAGAAGACAGATTACATTGGACGCAATCAGAATTCCTGATATCAGGTTGCTTAGGGAGAAAATACGGAAACTTGCAGCTGGGACAACCTCCTGGGTTCTGTGTGGAAAACACGGCAGTGATCCAATAATCAAGGCACAGAGTTACACCAAGAAGGCGACTTGGTGAACCTAACAGATTCTTTTTAATCAACACCAATAGAAGTTTCCTGACCTGGATAGCCCAGGCAAGCCCAATCTGGTCAGATCTTGGAAGCTAAGCAGGGTTGACTGTGGTTAGTGCTTGGATGGGAGACTTCCTTCGACTACAAAGTTGGGAGGATAGAGGCGGGCTTTATTCAGCCACCTCTCTGAATATCCTCCAAGGCCCCAGTAGGGGGTCAGTCGCTAGAGATCACCATGACTTCCAGGTGCAGACATAAGCACATAAACACAGAGAAAATACCAAAAATACAAAAAAAAAGGAGATAAGTTGACGCTTAATTTTAGAAATAGGGTATGGGCACTTACCTATACTTTTCAGAAAGGAGGAGGGGGGAAAAGAATATATAGCTCCTCACTAAGGACTTCCACCAGCTTGGAGCCAGTTTGGTGTAGTGGTTAAGTGCGCGGACTCTAATCTGGGAGAACCGGGTTTGATTCCCCACTCCTCCACTTGCACCTGGCTGGATGACCTTGGGCAAGTGTGAGACTTCTGTTCAAAGTAGTCAAGGATCAGATCTTTGTTGATGAAACACAGTTCTTTATTTCCAATCTCTACATTGGTACAGCTTCTCGGATTATTGTCAGAGATAACGCATATGACAGAAGCAGGTCTATTATACCTTTCAGAACAGTTTGAATTACCCATAGGTAGCCAATCACTAAAGGGGAAAAACGGCGGGCAAAAAGGGTCTCTGGCCGTTTGCTTCCCACAGGAAAGAAAGTGAGGTGTTAAGTTGTAAATTTCCCTTCCCAAACCAGACCCCTTACCATTTCACATAACAATCGCTGGCCTCGAGGCTTTCGCACGTTGATAAGAGATGGGACCTGTCCTCCCTTGCTGTCCCAGCCGGGATGAATGGAATGCGGAGGCAGGAGTGTGAGAGGCCCATTGTTCCCATACTTTGAAGTTGTCATCCTCCCGGCCTGACAGTTACAAAAACCAGGCCTGGTCAGGGTCATAAACCTGGGGTCATATAGATTACATACATACTGGCCAAAGGGAGGGGTTACATGGTGGAGGGGGGCAACTACATGGCAGGTGTTATAGAAACATACATGGCAGCATAGAAATCATAGCAGCAAGCAATAGAAATACTTTGTCTGAATCAGCAGATTCTGACAGCAAGCCATAGCTCTGTACCAGCTGTTCCCTCAAGGACAGCTTGGGAAAGCACTCTCTCAGCCCCACCTACCTCACATGTTGTGGGGAGGGGAAGGGAAAAAGGAGTTTGTAAGCCGCTCTGAGACTCCCTTGGGGAGTGGAGGGCGGGGTATAAGTCCAATCTCCTCCTCCTCCTCCTCCTCCTCCTCCTCTTCTTCTTCTTCTTTATACAGCTTCCTTCTTAAAAGAAAGAATGTCACCAAAATAATTGTGCAATAATTAAGAACAGCATCAAGGAACCACGAAGTAGGTTCTCTAAATATGCCCCACCACTACCTGCACAAGATTCCCAGCCTCCCCACACACACACACACACACACACAAGTGTCCCAGTGAAATTCAAGAACACCAGAAAGATTAAAAACAAAACCCAGATATAATTCTATCAAATGTTGATCGAATGAAGAATATGAGCGCCCTGACCTGGATAGACCAGGCAAGCCCAATCTCGTCAGATCTCAGGAGCTAAGCGGGGCCGACCCTGGCAAGTACTTGGAAGGGAGACCTCCGAGGAATACCAGAGCTGAGACACAGAGGCAGGCAATAGTAAGTAAAACCTAAGACCCATTGGGCTTTCAGGCATACATATACACACAAACACACACACACACAAAATACTCCCCCAAAAAAGAAAATAATATTAGCTAACAGTTTCCACAGAACAAAAAACTAACTTAATGAAGTATGATTGGGATCTGATTTTGTTCATTCTAATAAATCTCTCTCTGTGAGCCATAAGCGCTCTGCATTACTCTCATAAAACCAGTGCCTCATGCCTAGCTGTGTTTAAAAAAAAAAAAAAATTCAGCTGGAGACAAAATGAATTTTATCCGTTTAGAAACATTAAAAATGCAAATACCATCAAATTTCCCCCAACAAGATTAAGCCCCTTGGAACGTGCAGGAACAGCTTTTGATGTTAGCTGACTTTGTTTAAGGTTCTATTTAACGTTTCCGCTATCAGTTTCAAAGAGAACTTTAAATAGCTACTTTATAATTTGTTAAGCTTACAGAGAATTGCTATTGAATTAACTGCAACACTTTCTGATTAAATCACTCTACATTTAAGTTAAGTAACAAGTTCTTAACATTCTATAAAGAGACAATTTCTTCTCATTTTTCTCACATCTGCCCTGGAGTGGCTTGCTCTTGATGGTTTGAGATCCTCCTCTTAAATCATTTTGGGGTAATAAACATAGACAGGCAAGCAAACCATAACCATTATGCGAGGCTTTGATCATTTAAAGGTAGCAATCTGATATACTCTTGACGGAGATCCAAGGAGCTGCTTTCCGCATGTACAATAGTTCGGGCAGGCCCAAAGAGAAGAAGAAGAGAAGGAGAAGGAGAGATTGGATTTATACCCCGCTCTTCACTACCCAAGGGAGTCTTGAAGTGGCTTACAAACTCCTTTCCCTGCCCCTCCCCACCACAGACACCCTGTGAGGTAGGTGGGGCAGAGAGAGCTCTGACAGAAACGGCTCTTTTTCCGGGAACTACGGCTTGCCCAAGGTCATCCAGCAGCTGCAAATGGAGGACTGGGGAATCAAACCTGGTACTCCAGATTAGAGTCCGTGCACTTAACCACTACACCAAACTGACGCCTCTCTCTTTGCCAGAATTGCCCATGCCATTCCGAGAAATCTTTTCAATGTGAAGAGATTCCTGGTCTTCAGGGAAGGGAGTTACACAGCTTTATGTGCTTACAGCAAGTATCTATGAACTCCCATGAAAGCTTTCGTGGAACATAAATGGTGGCTTTTTCTATTTTGCTCGTGGCTCTTAGATGAACAAGACCCAAACCGGGGAGGGGGGCAGTGTTCCCTCTAAGCTGAGTTAGTGTGAGCTAGCTCACATTTTTCTAGCCTCTGGCTCACACATTTTTGTCTCAGCGCTCGCTCACAGCTTTAATGCCAGTAGCTTATAAAGTAGAATTTCTGCTCATAAGACTCCACAGCTTAGAGGGAGCATTGGTGGTGGTGGGGAGGTGCCAATTTTTAAAAGCCAGTGATTTCATTTAGAGCTCTCTTTGCCTCATTATGAAAATCGAAGCAATTGTATGCTGACTTCTTTTCCTCCTTACCCATCAACAGAATTACTTCAATCAAGGACCTCAGCGTCTCCTAATTAAGCCAGCGGGATTTTACAGGTGTCATTTGCCCTGTCTTTATTAATGTCGCACTGACTTCGGGGGCTGCTAAATTTAGGAGAAAGGCGTGGGAGGGAAATACAGTTCCGGGAAGGATAACACAGTCAATCGAGACGTGGTAAAGCATAGAACCCCCACCAGGCTATCCTAAAGACGGACTTAAAGGTCCGATTTGGATAGCCAATACCTGCTTCAAAAAAGCTTTAAATCCATGGTACTGGATTTGTAAGCCGCTTCTCATTATTGTAGGATCCTTTGGGCTGCATACACTGACCACAAGTGGGAGTGCCAGTTGAACGCACCTTACTCTTAGACTGGGGATCATCTTGTCCTCTGACCAAGTCCATCACCAGTGTACCAACACGCCTCACAGTTTCACACTTGCGCAGCTGAGGATTATGCCGCAATGCCAGGTTGTTGTTGCAGGCATCTGCTTTTGCCAGTTCCGAGAACAAAACCACTTTCACTTACCAAAAAAAACAAGAATGTATCAGGTCACTAAACTGACCAATGCGTGTAAAGCACAGGATCACTTGCTGTTCGTTCCCTGTTTGAACACAAAATCACAGGAGGATCTCCAGAGTCATCGAGTCCGAACCCCCCCATGAAGAAAATTCACAAATATCTCCCTCACCACACACCCCAGTGACCGCTCTTCCATGCCCAGGAGATGACAAAAAACCTTCAGGATCTCCAGACAAATTGACCTGGAGAAAAAATACGTCCTGACCAGTGCCCCCTCTAAGCTGTGGAGTCTTGTGAGCAACATCCTACTTGGTGAGCTACTGGCATTAAAGTTGTGAGCGAGTGATTTGGCTCCTGCATCAATCAGTTTGCTCTGGAGCCCATCCTTCCAGAGCTAAGACAAAAATGTGTGGGGATAAGCTTTAAAAAGTTTGAGTTAGCTCGTACTAACTCATCTTAGAGGGAACATAAGTCCAAACCCCAGCATTTCCCTGGGCATGTGAGAAAGGGCCACAAGAACTAAGCACTGAGGCAACCCTCCCTCCCCTTCCTCTCATGATCTGCCTAGGTTCACAGAATCAGCACCGCTGTCCGATGGCCATCTAGCCTCTGCTTGAAAACCTACAAAGAAGGAGAGCCCACCACCTCCCGAGGAAGCCTGTTCCACTGGGGAACCGCTTTGACTGTCAGGAAGTTCTTCCTAATGTTTAGCTGAAAACCCTTCTGATTTAATTTCAACCCACTGGTTCTGGTCCGACCTTCCGGGGCAACAGAAAAAAACTCTGTACCATCCTCTATATGACAGCCTCTCAAGTACCTGAAGGTGATTACCGTATCACCTCTCAGTCCTCTCCTCTCCAGTTCCTTCAATGTTTCCTCATAGGACTTGGTCTCCAGACCCCACACTATCTTCATTGCCCTCCTCTGGACACCTTTCCAGCTTGTCTATATCCTTCTTAAACTGTAGTGCCCAAAACTGAACACGATACTCTAGGGCTGATTTCGCACTAGCATTTGCCCCAGGTTTGCCCTCATGCTCACACCGGAGCTTCTGGTCGATTTCACACCAATTGCTCCAGGCTCACGTTTTGCTCTGGAGTATCGCCCTGCTGCACCAGAGTTTCCCTGGAGCAAACAAATCCTGTTTTTAGAGGATTTTCCTGTTTGCTCTGGGGGAGAACCAAAAATGAAAACACGCCCACTCGCCCGCCTTTCATCGGGGCCGCCCCATTGTGGGAGTTTCTAATTTTTTTTGGAGAAAACCTTTTGTCACGGTATATTGAAAGGGCTGATGTTCCAAGTGGGAAAATGAAGAAAATACTCCGGAAGAAACTGGGAGGGGAAATTCCAGAGAGAACGAGAGGCAACTGGCCAGTGCGAAATCGGCCTAGGTGAGGTCAGAAACATGGTCCGAAACATGCATTAATTGGCCACCGGCTGGATTGTGCTGTCTGGTTTTTGCACCTGTGCAATAAGCAGTGTATATTCACAAGATGAGCTGGGTTCATGGAAGGACACAGGAAGCATACAGAGACACCTAACCAGCAAGTCTCATTAAAATTGACGGCAATAACAATAGCTGGGGCTAGGATGCGATATCCAGGCAGACATTCCCAAGAAGCAAATACTATACTTTACTTAGTATAAATAAAGCTGTTTTTCAGCAGATCAGATTAAAGCTTGGGAGGGCTATGTCTGTGCCAAGTTTCAGAGGGATGGGACAAATTGCCTGGTTCTTATCAGGCACAAAACTAACCTGGAAGGGGAAGTATAAATCTACAACTGAAAAGGCAAAACTCTCCCCCCAAATTTTCTTGCAAAGACAATAACGCTCATAAAAATATATTAAATATACTGAATATATAAACACATACAATATTTCAAGAAAATGTAATGCGCATCATAAAGTCTCACAAGCCACAGAATGATAATTCTGGAAAGAAACACTGTCCTAAATAGCCCACAAGCGCAAGCCCTCCAAGGGGCAGTAACAGTCCATAGAAAAAAATACTGCCCAGCAGTGTTCCCTCTAAGCTGAGTTGATGTGAGCTAGCTCACCATTTTTTAGCCTCTGGCTCACACATTTTTGTCTTAGCTCAGGAAGGATGGCTTCAGAGCACACTAATTGATGCAGTAGCCAAATTTCTCACTCACAACTTTAATCCCAGTAGCTCACAAAGCAGAATTTTTGCTCACAGGACTCCACCAGCTTAGAGGGAGCATTACCCAATGGTGTTGTATGTGATGTTCAGACAGTTTCAAAGAAAACCCTTTATCAAAGAGTATACTAAGTCAAGGTAAGTACAATGACCATGCACAAAGCAAAGTTCTAATTTGTATTAAGTGGAGTCCAAAGCCTCTTAACAAGTTCACAACCCAATGGCAGTTCACGACCCAGCGTTATCAAATCTAGCAGGCAACAGGACTCTACATGCATCACAGAGCTGCTTAAAAGTTGTTGTATTAAATAATTAGGTAAAGGTAAAGGTTTCCCTTGCTCGAAAGCCAGTCGAATACGACTCTAGGGATGCGGTGCTCATCTCCGTTTCCAAGCTGAAGAGCCAGCGCTGTCCAAAAACGTTTCCATGGTCACGTGGCCGGCATGACTAGATGCCAAAACTCTGTTAGTTTCCCACGAAAGCGGTACCTATTTATCTACTTGCAATTTCTTGCTTTCGAACTGCTAGGTTGGCAGGGGCTGGGACCAGAGACGGGAGCTCGTTCCGTCATGCAGCACTTGGGTCTCGAACTTCTGACCTTCCAGTCTGCAACTCAGCGCCTTAGCCACTTCAGCCCTTTTTATTAAACTATTACTGTGCTAATATTCAGGAGGCTGTAGGGCAGTGGGACAACTCTTCAATGCTGCAGTCCTATACACATTAACCTGGGAGTAAGCCCCACTGAACACATGGAACTGACTTCTGAGTAGACACACACAGAATTGAGCAGTACCACTGTTAGCACCATCCAAGCCGAAAGCCTACGACTTTGTAAGTTTTTTTTTTAAGGTATTGAATCTGAAAAACTCTCAAACGGAATCTGAAAAATCCCTCATCTGAAACGGGATCTGAAAAACCATTCATTCCATGGGGCTTACCCACCCCACACCCTTTCAGCTCTTTAGCTAGGGTTGCCACCTCCAGATTGGGAAATACCTGGAGATTTTGGGTGTGGAGCCAGAAAGGGGTGGCATTTAGGGAAGGGAGGGACTTCAACGGAGTATAACGTCAGAATCCACATAAGAGAAGCCAATGTTGGATCAGGCCAATGGCCCATCCAGTCCAACACTCTGTTGTCACGCAGTGGCCAAAAACACCAGGTGCCATCAGGAGGTCCAGCAGTGAGGCCAGGACACTAGAAGCCCTCCCACTGTTGCCCCCACCCCCCAAGCACCAAGAATACAGAGCATCACTTGCCCCAGACTGAGAGTTCCTATCTATACCTTGTGGCTAAGAGCCACTGATGGAACTAGGGCTGCCAAGTCCAACTTGGGAAATATCTGAGGACTTTGGGGGTGGAGCCAGGAGACTTTGGGGGTGGAGCCAGGAGAAAGGAAGTGACATCATTTTGTGATGTCACATCCTGTGATGTTGCTTCCACATGCTGACACATGAACTCATGAAGTTTCCTAATACTGAGCTTCTGCTGCTGCCTTGAGCTTTATAGGCTTGCAAGCACCATTACCCAGACTGTGACTTTTATGCCACTGTTTTTTGTCGCTGAACAAGAGTCAGTGTTATGTAGCAGTCAGTTTGTTTGGCTGGGATCTGGGAGAGCCTGGCTCAAAACCCTGCAGTGCCATGGAATCATTTTATTTAATACTGAATCAGGCCATTGGTCCATCAAGGTCAGTATTGACTACTCAGACTGGTAGTGGCTCTCCAGGGTCTCAGGCTGAGATCTTTAATGTCACCTATGACCTGATCCTTTTTTAGCTGAAGAGGCTGATACCTCCTGCATGTCAAGCAGATGCTCTATCACTGAGCAATGGCCCTACTGAATCCTTCCTCATCTTGGCAGAATATGAAGCACTAAGTGCTGCACAAGTGCTAAATATGATTTTCATATCATAAGAACAGGAGAGAAGCCACAGTGGATCAGGCCAACAGCCCGTCCAGTACAACACTCTGTGTCACAACAGTGGCCAAAAATACCAGGTGCCCTCAGGAGGTCCAGCAGTGGGGCCAGAACTCCAGAAGCCCTCCCACTGTTGCCCCCCAAGCACCAAGAATGCAGAGCATCACTGCCCCAGACAAAGGGCTCCATTTAGACCTTGTGGCTATAATAGCCACTGATAGACCTCTGCTGAATGGGGACAGAGACAGACAGACAGACAGACAGACAGAAAAAAGAAAGAAAGGGGGAGGGGGAGAGAGAGAGAAGGAAAAGAGCAGGCAGACCCCAGCAGCTTACCCCAAGCAGCTTACTCCAGCAGCAGGCCACATGCAAAAGCAGGCCCTTCAGCAGAAAGAGCCTCTCTGGGCGGGACTCTCTTGCTCTTTCTTAAAGGGGAAATGTCTGTTGAGGCTTTTTACTGCAGGGCAGGCTCTCTGCAGACATTTCCCTTTTAAGAGGCCAGGGCAAGCTCCGACGTTTCCCTGCTAGCAGCCATTGCCTCCCCCGGTGGCCAATTCTGAAAAGGCGGGGGAAAGCTTTAAAAATCGGTGCTTCCCCTGCCCTACCCGGGGACTTGGCAGCCCTAGATGGAACTCAGTTCCATATGCTTATCCAATTCCCTCTTGAAGCCATCCATGCTTGTACCACCTTCCAAAGTGGCTGTTTTCTCCAGGTGAACTTATCTCTGTATTCCCGGGAAATCTCTAGCCACCCCTACCCTTATCCCTCCTCAAAAGCTATCCCTAAGAGCCAGAGGACTCTCTGGAATGGTATGCAACATGGTGCTTCAGGACTGAAGACCACCTTTGCAGAAGCGCGAGAGCTTTCTACTAACGTAAGAGGCTCTTTGAAGCTACCTTACTTACATTTTAAATGCCCAGATCATATACTCTGCTTAGCCTTTTGCGGAATACCAATCAGACTCCTTAAAAAAAAAATCAAGTGTAGATGGAAGACTGCCACTGGGCTTGGCACATGGACTAAGAATATGGACGGAATTGCAAAGACCACGTGAAACCGTTCATTCAAAAAGTACCCAAGAGCAACATTCTAGCTAGCTAGGCAAGGCGTTTTCTCCGTAGCTGGCAAACCACACACTTTTGCCCCCCCGGTTAAGTTTTCCAGTGCCCCTGCGGTAACAAAATGCCTCCAATTCCCTATTCCATGTTAAGTTGTCCTTGGTATTGTTAGATGAATGATTACAAACCTATAGTTTTTGAGAAGAACGAGGCCAAAATGATCTACGTTTCAATTTAATTAGATGCAGTGAGAATAGAAGGTCATTGCCGCTGCCTCGCCCCTGGCTTTATCCATCACGCTCCCGCTTTGTGAGAAAAGTAATGCCTTCAAAATATAAGTATAGGTAAAAAAATTCTATTCTTTTGTGCATATGTACAATCTATACCGCACTGCACAATTCCCCCAAAATGCTAGAAAGGAAGTGTAGTATTATTAGAATTCATTGATTCTACAAGGAAGAGTGAGCCAAGCTGATTCCAGACTGTTCAGAAAGCATTTAAGAGAGACTGGTCTAGATGCTTTGGCCTTCAGTAAGGCCTAAACCAGGGGTGGCCAAACTGTGGCTCAGGAGCCACATGCGGCTCTTTCACTCATATTGTGCGGCTCCCGGGAGGCTCTTCATCTATTTGCTCTCTCTCTCTTTCTGTCTCTCTTCCTTCATCCCTCCCCCTCCCTCCCCCATCTGTTTGTTTTCTTTGTTTCTCTCTCTCTTTCCACCTCTGTTTTAGACACATAAATATCATTAGCAAACAAATAAATATCATTGGACAAATAAATATCATTATCAATGTCTGTTGTTTCCCCCTTTTGTGTTTATTTTTGGCAGTCTCATTTAATGTTAATAAAAAGCAAACTGGCATATTTTCCAATAAAAACGTGTGTGTACTATTTGTTCATGTCTTGTGGCTCTCAAACATCTGACCTTTATTCCATGTGGCTCTTAACGTTAAGCATGTTTGGCCACACCTGGTTTAAACCCTTGCCAGTTTTCAGGGGATCTGCATCTTCTAGACCTGGGACTCGAAAGTGTTACTCATCAAGTGCAGCAAGCACTTCACAATTAAAAAAAAAATAGAATGCTTTAGATCTATTCAAATTAAGTCTGTCTTTCTGGATTCTTCACTTGAATTCCACTTCTGCTTGAGACGACATTTCTCAGGCACTAAATTTGCTTCTCAAGACAGGCAGAGCTGCCCCCGTAGCTCTGCCACATGGTTTGTTACCCATGAAACACTGTGGTTTTTTATATATACTTAAGAGACCTAATTGGGTTATCTTCTTAGAGGAGCTTTTTGATAGTTTGTAACTGTGTACTTTAAAGTTATTTTGGTTTTCTTTAAAGGAAGGAGCAGATAGAAAGTTTCACATAGAGATAACTGAGCTCTCTGGGATTAAAGTAAATTACTGTAAAATTGGTGTCAGTGTCCTGGAGCAAAACAGTTAACACTGAATTGTGTTTTACGAAAAAGCTCATCTTTTACGGCGGAGGAATAAGAGGAGGATCAAGGGCAGCGTCTATAGGTTCAACAGCCTTCTTGTTAAGAGGTAATAAACTGTGTTGTTACCAGTGAGGATGTTCTATCTTGGATTATTAGAAAAGGGTACATTCCCTTTACCCTCTAGGCAAAACAGAGAACCCTTTTAGGATTGCTATCCGGTGAGAACTGACTCCCCCCTTTCCCCCCTACACCTCCATTCGTTATAAGGTCTATTTGCCTAAAACATCGCTATAAAATAATTTATCATCCATTTTAGAGTACCAAGAGACTCACAACAAAACACAAGCAGTTATAGGATGGAGTCACTATCGACAAACTTAGATCACTACTGTTCCCTCTAAGCTGAGTTAGTGTGAGCTAGCTCACCGGTTTTTAGCCTCCAGCTCACACATTATTTTTTTATTTTATTTTTATTTCGTGGGATTTATATCCTGCCCTCCCCACAAACAGCGGGCTCAGAGCGGCTCACAACACAAAATCAATACATACACTATCAATTAAATTAATTAACTCCTACCACAAGATCAGCAGCGTTACAAATTATCTTCACAGGTGTATCAGAACAGCACACAGATGTAATCCCTGTGTGCATTCACACAGGCTGGAAGATAAACTTGCCAGCAGATGGACTTGGGCCAGGGCTAAGATGTATACATTAGGCGGCCCCTACTTAAAGGCCTGGTGGAAGAGCTCCGTTTTGCAGGCCCTGCGGAATTGTAATAAATCCGGCAGGGCCCTGATGTTCTCCGGGAGCTCATTCCACCAATATGGGGCCACCACTGAAAAAGCCCTGGCCTTTGTAATTGCCAGCCGCGCCTCCTTCGGCCCTGGCAGGACCAGTCGGTTTTGGGATCCAGACCGTAGTGCTCGCTGGGGAACATATGGAAAGAGGCAGTCCTTCAGGTAAGTAGGTTCCAGGCCATATAGGGCTCAGGAAGGATGGCTCCAGAGCAAGCTAACTTATGCAGTAGCCAAATCGTTCCCTCACAACTTTAATGCCAGCAGCTCAGAAAGTAGAATTTTTGCTCACAAGACTCCCCAGCTTAGAAGGAGCATTGATCACCACCACCCCAAAAAAGGAAAGATTTTTGTTAGCTGGCATCTTGGGGCCAATTTCCATTCATTATAAGTTCCATGTACCTAAAACACCCCTATCAAATAATCATCCATTTTAGATAGCCAAGACACTAAGAACAAAACACAAGCGGTTATAGGATGGAGTCACTGTGGACAAACTTAGATCACCACCACCCTAAAAAAGGAAAGATTTTTGTTAACTGGCATCTTGGGGCCAATTTCAGCACTGCTGTCGCCAAGTCAAGGCCATAGAAAAGCTCTTGCACCCATTGCCATTGTACCTGGATGATGACATCACCTCCAAATACTTCTTCTACAGATGTGCATGGATCAGCATATAGGCTTTGTCAGCACTCCGGAGCAACCTGTATCCGGACGCTAAACAGGGAACAGCAATGCAGAGATTCTAAACTAAGGCTGCGACTTTCACGCCTTGACTTAATTTATCTAACTAACGTTTCCACTGAGTGATATCTTCACATAAAACTTAACCAGATTACCCAGTCTAATTAATTAACAATGGCACAAAGAGCTGCCAAGCTGAGTGATTGCGACACTTAAGAAACACAGAAGCTTGATATTGTGTACTTCCACGTTCAAGCATCACTGGCAATTACCACCACTTCACGTGTCCTGAGAAAGATTCAAGCAAAGGGGCCTGCGGGTTCGTGCTTTCCGAAACAGTGACCCTCCCTTCCCATCTCCTAGCCACCCGGCAAATCATTTCTGGAAGCAGGAGGAGCTTCCAAAAGCAGTTTGTGAGTGGCACCACAGTTTGCTGTTCAAAGCTCTGGGCCCCGTCTCCAGCATCAAACCTGCAAGACCCAAGTGTCCAATACACCCAGACTCTCTCCCAGCCTACGGAAACTCCAACTAAAATAAGAAGAGATGGACTCATATGGCGAATTCTTTTTTTTTTTTTATAAATTTTTTATTGATTTTTCTCTATAACTACAACTATAATGCTACAATCTAAGCTACATATACCTTATACAGAGAGTACTTTATCATTTGCTTAATACTACCTTGTTCCATAAAATAATTATGAAGCATTTAAAACCTTGGATAAATTTCAATTACTTGTTACTGCTACTATAAAAGTTATCAAAACTATTTGGCAGGCACGCCCACCTAGAGAAATACGGTTAATTAAACCATTTATAATACATAAGAGCAATGCTTAATAAAACAGTTTAATCACTATTTCTTCTTTCGTCCTCTTCTTGTCTTAACAGTCTCAACTATTTTTGGAGCTGCAGCTCCCTTTTTCGAGTCAGACACTTCTTCTTCACTCTTTGAGCTATCAAATCCATACATGCTTTCTTGCGAGGCCAGTGAACCATCTGAGTCTCTCCCAGTTTTCTGCTCTTTGCTTTTTTCCAGAAATTTTTTCGCTTGTTGAACAGAGTCAATCTTATACTTCTTATCTTTGATGCTGAAGCATAGTCCTTCTGGAGTATTCCAACGATAGATGATAGACTCAGACTGGAGCCAAGATGTCAATTTTCCATAGGCTTTCCTTCTTTTCCTTATTTCAAATGGGATATCCTTCATCACTTTTACTTCTTCTCCCAGGATCTTCAGAGCTGCTTTGTTTGTGGTCCTGAGCACCACGTCTCTTGTAGATTTTTTGGAGAACCTTATCATAATTTCACCAGGCAGGCTTTTCTTTTTAGTGTAATCTGGATAGGTTCTGTAAACCATATCCATATCGCTTTTTATATCCGCTGCTTTCATGCCTGTCACTGGTTCAAGTGCTTCACTTAGCAAATTTTTAAGGTCTTCTCCTGTGTTTTCTGGCACATTCTGAAGTCTTAGGAAAAAATTCGATCTATCCATTTGTAATTTCAAAAGCTGATCGTGGTGGAAGGCCTTTTCCTTCTCTGCCTTTTGTAGTCTTGCATCTTGGTTTTTTACTGAAGTTTTTACTTCCAGAAGTTCTCGCTGCAGCTTCTCTGTGGATTTATTCGACTCTTTTAGTTCTAGCTGCATTTTGTCCATTTTAACGTTGAGAGCTGTCATTTGGTCCACTAGAGGTCGCAATAACGAGGAGAACACCGCACTCATCTCCGTGGTATCAACCTTTGAACTCGGAGCTGTACTTCCTAGTTTGGGGGAAGGTTTCGGTTTCCCCGTCATTGTTGAGACTACGCTCTTTGTTTATAGATAGATAAGATGAACGAAAGGAGCAAATTTTCAAACAGCACTTATGTCCTTCTAAAGTTTATATCTCCAAGTGAGCGATGCTGCCATCTAGCAAGGCGGATGGGCTTTTATTCCTGCAGTAATGCCACGTAAAGAGTCTCGTAAGTACGCTAGTCCCGGAGAGGGGGGGGTAGGTTTCACTCCTCCCGCCATCTTCCTGCTGTGTTCTGCTTTTCTTACTTCAGACTCACGTTTTCTCCATGCGTAACTGTCAGTTCCAGCCTCATTGCTTCGCACTCTCTGCTGCTTCTCGGATTTGCGCTTTCAGCCATACAGCTCCCACAGCGGGGGAACCTATGGGGGTGATGAAAAGAGATCTCTATCCCTTGGTTGCCACCGTAGGGAGAGATCCCCTTCGGGCCACCCCAGGCAGAGCCCCCTCACTGGGGTCTCTGGGGGCTTGGCACCAGTCCAGAGCCCCTTCTTCCCGCCGGGTACGGATCGCGCTCCCCGCAGATGCGGAGGAGCACGTCCGCCATGCTCGCAAGTCTTGCCGGAAGTCCATATGGCGAATTCTTCTATACGAAATGGTCTCCAAATAAGTGAGCAGATGAAGAAAATAGGTTAGTAGAAAGGCAGACCAGGGACTTCAGATCTCTCATGTCTTGGATGGGGTTATACTCCCCTTGAAAAGCCAGGGGCACAGCTTGGGAGGGCTGCTTGACATAGAAAACCAGGTGGCTGTGGGCTTCTGGAGTGCTTTGGCCCCGCTTTGGCTTGGGCATCAGATGCCCCCATTCCTGGCTCACTCAGACCTAGCCTGGACTGTAGCTATGGTGGGGCTGCTTGGGACTCTGCCCTCTTCCTTAAAGCCCCCTCCCCACTTCTTCCCTTTATATGCTTTTGAGAAGAAGTAGGGGGGTGGCACATGGCCCACTCCCTCCCTCCTGCTCGCCACTGATCAGCTGAAGGGCCCTTTAAATCGTGCAGGAGGGGAGGGAGAGGGGCGTGCACAAATAATGTGAGAGGGGCAATTAATGGCAGCCCCGCCAGAAAATTTTTTGCCCCACAAGACAGAAAATCCTGGCTACAAGCCTGGATCTAGCCAGAGATCCATGCCTTAGTCACACTTAGACTGATTCTTTTGAATTATGGTGCAGGAGAAGACTCTTGGGAGTCCCTTGGACTGCAAGGAGATCAAATCAGCCAATCCTAAAAGAAATCAACCCTGACTGTTCCCTGGAAGGCCAGATCCTGAAGCCGAAGCTCAAAGACTTTGGCCACCAAACGAGAAGGGAGCACTCCCTGGAGAAGGCCCTGATGCTGGGAAAGATTGAAGGTCAAAGAAGAAGGGGATGGCAAAGGATGAAATGGTTAGACAGTGTCATCGATGCAACGGGCATAAAATTAAGCAAATTCCGGAGCACGATGGAGGACAATGGAGGGCCTGGTGTGATGTGGTCCATGGGGTCGCAAAGAGTCGGACTCGACTGTGTGACTGAACAACCACAACAACAGACTGAACTACTGCGCCATACGATAACTTAAGCCCATCCTGAAATGGTTCTTTCCTTCCAATGGTTCTTTCCTTCCAATGAAAAAAGCAACCTCAGCCACTTGAGGCGAGCTTCAAACCTGAACCGAAAGGGAAGATATTGGAGAAAAACAAACTTTGCTTAGTGGTGTGTTACAATAGGGTAGGATCCAGCCCAAATATCTTGGATCTGATGTATGTTGCAGTGTTTTATTACATTTCGTACTGTGGAGTGAGCTGAACCAAACAGTCCCTACAGCTCTGCTTGCAAATGCAGGGTCCTTTCTGCTTGGATCCAGGCTGTAGTGACAACACGGCTTGCTGGGCGCTGACTTCAGACTTACCGTCATTGTTGCCATGGTCTTAGTATGAACCGAGCAGACGCCAGCATCTGCCAGCATCATCATAGGAGCCGTAGGGCTCAGTGTGCTCCTAGACAGGGTCCCTCCAAGCCTCAGGCCATTGGGAACTTTCCCATTAAGTTGAAGGGCCATTTCACGCCTGTGCCGGTGACTCCTTGAGTTCTGCTGTCCTCTAGAAGAACCCCGAAGTTAAGCCACCCCTGACCACTTAATAGCCAAGCACTGTCTCTGAGCCCGCTGAAGAAACTGTAGCCAGGCCCTTGGAAAAGCCAGGTTACTGGCTGCTCAGAGTGTGCTTTGCATGCGTACAATTCAATGCATGAAGGCTTTATAAAGATTCACATAAAAAGAGACTCTGTGAAATGAACCTCCACTCCATGCATTTGGAGTAACATCGACAGGGCTGGAACTGATAGTGAACCCAGGTAAACACCTCCAAGAACCGCCACTCTCCTTCCTCTCACTGGGGGGTTCTGCATCGGCTTTCTCTCCGCTGTTTTACGAAACCCACGTTGGAACAGAAATTCCCCCCCTGCATTGCATGCTGCTTTCACTTCCTTGGACCACTGGATTTTATGGTAGCCTCCAGACCGCGGGCCGTTTTCACTTTCTTTGATCACCGGCAGGAACTCATTAGCATAATAGGCCATACCCAACAGCAGAAACTCATTAGCATAATAGGCCACACCCCTGGCAGCACAGTTCCCTCCCAGGACTGGCTTCCCCAGGTGCCCCGCAGCTTGCAGGTCGCATGGGGAACCTGGGGAGGCAGTTTAAACGGCCTTCCCTCCCTGGATCGGCTTGGCTTCCCCAGGCACCATGCAGCTTGCGAGGCGCCTGGGGAACCCGGCGGGAGGAGGCTGTAGGCGTGGCCAACTCAGAAGCCAGCCAGAACTCCATTCCTGTGCGTTCCTGCCCAAAAACAGCCCTGATCACCGGGTTTTATGGTACCTTCTGCATAGTCAGGGGTGGCCAAACTGTGGCTTGGGAGCCACATGTGGCTCTTTCACAGATATTGTGTGGCTCCCGGCAGGGCAGCTGGGGAAGCGAAGGAGAGGCATGCTTTCCATTCCTCCCTCCCTCTCATCTATTTGCTTTCTTTGTTTCTCTCTCTCTCTAGCTTTCCACCTCTTCCCTTCTTCCTTTCCACCTCTCTCTCTCTTAGACACATGAATATCATAAGCAAACAAATACCATGAGACAAATAAATATCATTACCAAACTCTATTTTTACCCCTCTTGTTTTTGTTTTTGGCAGTCTCGTTTAATGTTAATAAAAAGAGAACGTGCATATTTAAAAAATAAAAACGTGCGTAATACTCGTTCACGCCTTGCGGCTCTCAAACATCTGACGTTTATTCTATGTGGCTCTTACACTAAGCAAGTTTGGCCACCCCGGGCATAGATTTATGGCTGCTCAGTGCTGACTTTGCAGTCAGTACAGCAGCGTTGCCCCAAGGTATTTGAATGTGGTTTTGAGCTGCACCTTTTCCTCCCACTTGAGAAAATGTGGAGTGAATGGCTAGATGCGGAATCGCCCACTGGTGCAAGTGAGCCACTGTCAGTTGAGGCGACACTTCCAAGCCAAGTAGAGGCCCACTCTGCAAATGCAGAAGGGAGAAGGGAGGAAGGAATGCTGAAGGGAGAAACAGAGGGCTGAGCACTGCACCAACACATCAGAGGGAAGGGCTCCATAGAATCATAGAGTTGGAAGGGGCCATACAGACCATCTAGACCAGCCCCCTGCCCAATGCAGGCTTTCATGAGCCACAGGCTGGAACTTCTGTTCCCAGTCAGTATAGCATTGAGAATGCGGTGTACCCACTTAGGAGAAGGTCTATGAGGACCTCAGATATGGGGGCTTAGGTTGAGCTGCGAATATTGAATGTTGCTGTGATGGTGGTCGCCATCTTGTTTAGTGAAACAATTCAGTTTTAACAGGCTCCCACATCTACCACAGTACAGGACGACTGAAACCATTTGCAGATTTGCCGATCAAGACGCTTTTGCTGCACTGTACTAATGTCACGACGAAGATCCCAAGTACAAGATAAATGTGTGCAATTAAGTTTTTGTTTGGATGACTAGACCAAGTCATAATTGATTGCTCATATCCCTAACACCATTAATGACTCCCTAATTAGCAAAACTTATCAGTATCTGTGGCTGGAGGGTTAATGCCTAGTGATAAAAATACAGGTGTGAAATAACTCAATTTACAGTATCAGAAGATGTTAATGATCTCACACAAAGAAGCGAGGTCCCAGGAAAAATACTCCGAATTCCTATTACTACCTACTGACAATCACAGTTTTACATCATGCAGAAATTACTATACTTATCTTCTCATTAGCAACTAATCTCACTCATTCTTCTTGCCAAGGCAATTATAAGAAATTTTCTAGGCTGAAAGGAATTAATAGGACACTTGGACCTCACTTGCTTTTCTTCATGATTGAATAATTGATAACTACTTGTACATAAAGCCAAAATAGTGGTGTTAAAGAATCAATAGAACCAAGGACAATAAAAGCTATAATGAACCAGAGTGAATATAAGCCTCTAATATTCTATTAAAATATTAATCCTTTTTTTTTCTAGCATACAATCATGGTATATTGTTGCAGGCAGTGTTCTGTGAGAGTCCTACAGAGTCACTCACCAACAAGTGTCCTTAAACAGGAATGCTTTATTGAGAAAGGTCTGCTATGGTCATCTACACTTCTTGTGTTAGTAATGGCTGACACAGCCCCAAGCAGGACAATTATACAGAATTCAAAAAGGGGTCAGGTAAGGAATTGCAGCCAATCACCATGTCAGAGAAAGGCACTTAAATTACTGGTTTATGGTTCCCAGGGAAAAAGTGGGAAGAATTAAGAGTCAGTCAGGAGAAGAGATACATGGACAGGCACTAACAGTCTCCCAAGGTCAGAGCAGCTCGGAGAGCGATAAGCATGCCATGAGAAGCGTAACATAACATTCCACAGACCCGACATCAAGGGTTCACTCATCCCACCTCCCAGGCAGGAGATGGGAGCATTAGCTGACAGTTCCCTCTAAGCTGAGTTAGTGTGAGATAGCTCCCAGTTTTTTTGCCTCTGGCTCACACATTTTTGTCTTCGCTCAGGACAGGTGGATCCAGAGCTAACTGATCTATGCAGCAGCCAAATCGCTCGCTCCCAACTTTAATGCCAGTGGCTCATGGAGTAGAATTCTTGCTCACAAGACTCCACAGCTTAGAGGGAGCTTTGGACGAGGGTGGGGAGTGACTGTGAAGACTCAGGACCACGGTACTGTTCCAGAACTGCAAACCAGCCTCATCTCTAGATGTTACTGTCCAATGCATCTATCCAAGAAGGCTGATAAATGACCTTTCAAATTCGATATGGCTTTAATAGCGTCACAAAAGACTAAGACAGGAGAAAATTATAACTACATAGGGGGGGTTATCAAACCAAAACATTTTACCCTGTACTTATGGAACAGGTGTTTGAAAAGAGCAATTCACTTGCTCTACAGCTGCACTTTTGTGCAATCTCTCTCTTTTATCTTGCGAACAATAAACTGTGGACTAACAACACCATTATTACAGCTTTACAATGGGACAGAAATTACTCAAACCCACATTAAAACAATGCTCCTCTCTCAAAACCTTTTCACATACATTATTTCCTTGCAGTAGAGAGAGATCCCACCTGGCTTGGAATCTTACGAAGGACTTCCGATTTCATCGGCATATAATTGCCTGCTAGCTTTTCTTTTTAATCTTCTTTTAGTTCAAGTTTCCTGAAGATCAAAGAGAACTCATTCAGACGGATGCATTTTCATGCCAGTGGCCAGGAGGAGAGGCAGCCTCCAAGGAAACTGCTCAGTGAATCCATAAGCGATCAGAAAGCAGAATAAAGAATGCAAAAAGGTCAGTGGACAAGGAGGAAGAATTTTAGCTTTCGCTAAAAGCTCTCATTGGAAAAAGCCAATTTGATATAACCAGTAACTGTTCTGCTGAAGAAAACTTTCACTTAAATGGAAAACTTTGAGAAAAGGGTGAAGGAACATGGAAGTTCAGACACACACACACACACACATAACCTGGCATATACTGTTGTTTCTTCCTTACGTATACTGCTGGTATATGCAGCTCTGAGGCCCAGAAAAAAAGGAACCAAAGATCACCACTGCAATTTGAGAGAGCCAGTCTGGTTCTCTAATCTGGGAGAACCGGGTTTGATTCTCCACTCCTCCACTTGCACCTGCTGGATGACCTTGGGTCAGTCACCAGTTCTCTCAGAGCTGTTCTCTCACGATCAGTACAATCTCACAGGAGATTGTAAGCCACTCAAACTCCAAGTGAAGGGTGGGGTATAAATCCAATCTCCTTCTTCTCCTCCTCCTCCTCAGTCAGTTCTCTCAGAGCTGTTCTCTCATGAGCAGTTCTCAAAAGAGCTCTCTCAGCCCCATCTACCTCACAATGTGTGTATTGTGAGGAGGAGAAGGGAAGCTGCTCTGAGACTCCAAGTGAAGGGCGGGGTATAAATCCAATCATCATCATCATCATCTCCTCCTCCTCCTCTTCTTCTACATAAGTCTTCTGTTTTTAGATTTTACATAATTAGACTTCTGTTTTAAGACTGTACTTAAAACTTTACTTTCATGATAGCTTATCAGAAGAATATCCATGATTCTCTGTAAAGTACAGTGTGCTAGAGTCCTAGAATATACAGCAATCTATGTATCATCCTACTAGCTCAAAGGAAAAGAGGAGTTAAATGATAGGGACAACAATGCCTTTATTTCTTTTAATTAACCCTTTCTTGCTAGGGTTGCCAACCTCCAGGTGGTGGCAGGTGATCTCCTGGGATTACAACTGTTCTTCAGGCAACGGAGGTCAGTTTACCCGGAGAAAATGGCCACTTTGGAAGGTGGATTCTGTGGCATTATATCCCACTGCAGTCCCTTCCCTCACCAACTCCCGCCCTCCTCAGGTTCCATCCCCAAAATCTCCAGGTATTTCCCAAATCCAAGCTAGAAACCCTATTTCTTGATAACCTAACAAGGTTTGACCATTTTAATAAGAACATAAAAACATAAGAGAACATAAGAGGAGCCAATGTTGGATCAGGCTAGTGGCCCATCCAGTCCAACACTCTGTCACACAGTGGCCGAAAACACCAGGTGCCCTCAGGAGGTCCAGCAGTGGGGCCAGAGGACACCAGAAGCCCTCCCACTGTTGCCCCCCTGTCAAGCACCAAGAATACAGAGCATCACTCGCCCCAGACCGAGAGTTCCTATCTATACCTTGTGGCTAACAGCCACTGATGGACTTCTGCTCCATATGATTCCCTCTTGAAGCCGTCCATGCTTGTAGCCGCCACCACCTCCTGTGGCAGTGAATTCCATGTGTTAGTCACTCTTTGGGTGAAGAAGGACTTCCTTTTATCTGTTCTAACCTGACTGCTCAGCAATTTCATGGAGTGAAAAAGCTTATGTTTCTGAAAGGCAAAAACAGGTCGCCTACCTGTAACTGATGATCTTTGAGAGGTCATCTGTGCATTCACACTGATGGGTCTCTGCGCCTGCGCAGGAATCCTTCGGTATTGTAGAAAGCTCTTAGCGGATTTTTGTGCCCAGAGGAGCGGGCACGGACATCCCGCCAGTTCCTTCTGACTGCTGCAACCAAGCGTGTTAATGAGGAGAAAGCCTGTCAGCAGAGGGGAAGGATGGGTGGGTAGTGTGAATGCACAGATGACCACTCGAAGATCATCAGTTACAGGTAGGCAGCCTGTTTATCTTCGACGTGGTCTCTGTGCTTCACAATGATGGGAGAGTAGCAAGCAGTGAGCAGTGTCCTACCTGGAGGAGGGAGCAAGCAGGCTGTCACTGAGAAGCAGCGGATAAGATAAGGCGACCCATCGCAGAGCGGGCAACTACTCGAGTGTCCAGTGCAGTGCCTGATAAAGGTGTTCGGAGTAGCCCAAGTCGCAGGGAGGCACCTTTGAGAAATGCTGTAGAGGCTGCTACAGACTTTGTGGAGTGCGCCTGGATGGGCCCCGGAAGTGGAGTCTTGGCGAGTTCATGGGCAAGTTTAATAAGCTCCACAATCCATTTGGAGAATCTTTGAACGGTGATAGGTTTGCCTAAAAGAGAAGTGCTCGTTTTACGTCAAGGGTTATGTAGGAGACGTTCTTGCTCAGAAACGTAAGAAGGGTAGAAGTCAGGCAAGATGATCTCAGACTGCAGGTGGAAGTCGGAGCCAACTTTAGGCAGGAACGAAATGTCCAGAACCATGCGAACTGCATTCGGTAGCAAGCAGAGGAACGGAGGTTATTATGTCTGCCAAATGTTTTGCTCAGGCATCTTCGATAATTCAAAATTCAAAAATCCACAAACAAACCGGGGGGAAAAATCCGTTTTCACTTTTTTTATAGGAAAAAGATAAAGGAGTTAACATTTCCTAATCCTTTTTCCTGCTGCTTGCATATGCTTTAAACTGCTAATGAAACCCAGCAACAGAAAAATTGGGAAACAGTTTCCTGAAAGCGTGAATCCATGACAGACTTGCTGAGAAACATGATACATTGCATAAATGCACATATGCTCTTGGAAGAGGCCAAAGCGTGATTTAAAACTGCTTCCGTTCTTCACTTAATTAAAACGTTAGGTGGCCAAAGAGATTCAGAGCATGACTTAACAGCTTCATCCTAGTCTTTAAATCAAGCCCTGATCAGATAGCTTATCATCGTTATATCACAGATTGCACCATTAATTTGTCGCACCTATTTGTCTGGAAATGGCGACTCCAATCCGGCAGATTCATTGATTCACAGATATGGATTGGAATGTGTGCGCTGAAATAAAACTGAGGCTCTGGGATAGGACACTGAACTAACTTTGCCACTCGCGGTAAGAGTTGATTTAAAATCCAATGACGTCTTCAATCAAGCAATTCTCATTCCCCCCCCCCCCCCCAGAAATTCGGCTGCAATGTCATTTCCTCAGACTAACCTGCCAGTCAGAAAGGCTAAGGAATGATAAAACGGACTTTCCCACTCACTTATATATATATCTTGCTTGATTAAATCTCTTTCTGGAAGACATCCATCTTCTGTTCAATCTCCAGTGAGCATTTGTGTATTGATTATACACTGCATGAGGGAGCAAAACAAAAGCTATTGGATAGTCACAAAAAAAAAATCATAATGTAAAAGAATAAATGATAGATGGCCTAACGGTGGAAGCATTTTCTTAAACAAGTACCATGACGACCATGTATCTGCTCACCGATAAATTCTCCTTTCCAGTCAGAGGCAATATAGTCCATCACCGCACTGACCAGAGTGTCACCTACCCTGAAGCACTCATTACGAATTCTATCCTTCCACAGAACACATTGGGAGCAATGCACCCGAAATAGCATCGCAAGGACGTGCCTGTCATCCTGTCAGTACCCGACCCGTTGCAAGAAGTTAGAAGATGCACCTAAGGCCTCTCGAGACATTTAAAGGCACCAAACAATTTCGTGTGTTCAGGAAACCAAACGGTGTCCTCTTTAATGCACCATCTGCTTCAATCCCTGGCTGAACCTGAATCCACATGGGATGGGCTGCGTTGATCAATCTCCCGACAGATAAATTGGAGAAACCAGAAAGCACCTAAGTATCCCTTACCTTCTGCTTAAACTGTTAACTGTGTGTGAAAACTGGTCCCTCCGACTGAGAAAAAGGGGAATCTCGCAAAAGCTATGCGGTGCGGCACCATTATGGCCTGAGACAATAGACGGATCACAATGGAAGCAAGCAGAGGGATATCGTTGAAAGAACCTTTGTCACAACTCTTTGCACGAGGCCTTGAAGCTGCCGACACCAACCACCTTGCCGGGTGCATTCTTCTTCAACAACAAAGCACACTTTCTTGAAGCAAAGAACCTCTAAAAAGGGCTTTCGGGTATTTCAACCTGCAAATCTCCCACCGCTATGACAAAAGCGTTTTTTTAAAAAAGTTATTCAAACTAAGTTGCATACTATATAATATTTTAATGAATCAGTGTGATGCCTACATTCTCTGGAAACAGCGACCTGCCAATTCAAACTCACCCATTAATGGGAAGGGGGGGGGGGAAGTGTCCCTGAATGATTTGCCCTTGCAACACGTGGAATGTGAACAGATACTAACAACAGGGGGGTGCCTTCCTGACATGCACAGGAAGGAACATGTCGAGAGAGGTGTCTCTCCAGGCATAACGAGAGTACTGAATTTGGTATTATTGCAGTTCTAAGCAGAGTCATATGCTCTTCTAAGACCACTGACTTCAATGGATTTAGGAAAATGCAGCCCTTCTTAGGATTGCACGATATGTTTCTCATAAGCAAGGATGTTCAAAGTGTATCACAAAGAAAACAAACACGTTCCCACCAATGCTCCCTCTTAGCTGTGGAGTCTCGTGAGCAAAAATTCTACTTTGCGAGCTACTGGCGTTAAAGTTGTGAGCGAGCGATTTGGCTGCGGGATAAATCAGTCTGCTCTGGAGCCATCCTTCCTGAGCTAAGGCAAAACCGTGAGCCAGAGGCTAACAAACTGTGAGCTAGCTCACACTAACCCAGCTTAGAGGGAACGCTGGTTCGCACCTTTGCTTTTCAAACAGGATGAAAATCCAGCAGGTGGGCCGGCAGGCAAGCAACATGAGAAATTTGGGTTAGGAACATAAATTAGTAAATTTTCCAGTGTCTTCTGTGGAGAGAAAAACCAAGAAAACCACAACAGTTGAGAGAACAAAGTCGGAGTCCAGGGGCACCTTTAAGACCAACAAAGTTTTATTCAAGGTATAAGCTTTCTTGAGCGCGCACACTCCTTCAGATACCAGATACTTTGTTCTGCTGCTTCACGACCGATGCGGCTAATCCACCTGAATCTAACAACAGGTAAGACTTATCTTGTGATGTCAGCACGAAGCACACCATCAGTTTGTGGAATTTTACCACTCCTGTAGAAAGCAGTCGCTTGTAACCAACCCTTCTAAAACCCAGGTTACTTTGGGGGGGGGGGGTGAATTTCAAAAGGGAAATGTGATTTGATTTATTGGATCTGTATCCCACGTAGGGCTGCCAAGTCAGCCCGGGGGGCGGGGGATCCCCCGCTACAGGGGTTCCCGATCTGCCGGCCAGCATTCGGCCGGCGGGGGGAACCCCACCCCCGAAGTCGTCCAGTCAGGATGACTTCCCCAGCGTAATGACGTCACCCGGAAGTGACGTCATCATGTTGGGGACGTTGCCGGGACGATGCTCTAGCAATCGTCCCAAAACTCTATGGTACCATAGAGTTTTGGGGCGATTGCCAGAGCGTCGCCCTGGCAACACCCCCAATGTGATGTCACTTCCGGGTGACATCATCGCGGCACATGCACCGGGGAAGCTCCCGGACCCAGGAGGACTCCCCCCCCCGCCAGTAAGTCACAAGGACTTGGCAACCCTAACCCCGCACTCCCTTGTGTCTAGGCTCAGAGCGGGTAACAACACAGGTAAAAATATTTAAAAATTCAATATTAACATTTCTAGTACATAAATACAATAAAACCCCTAATAATATATAATAAAATACATAATACTGTAAACCAGCACCATAATTCAAAGATGGCATAAAAACTCACAGGGGGGCGTGATAGATAATATATCTGATTTGAAGAGAGGGGAGAAGAAGGGGACAGTGGGAGAGAGGAGGCGGCCAATCAGAGATGGAACCCGTCGCTGTCCTCCACCAGAGTCCCAGCTGAACAACTCTGGTTGATTCTGTATTGGCTCTCCCCCCCCCGCCCCCTCGTAGTGTTACCAAACCTACGCTGGAACAGAAAAGGTGCAGCTCAAAACCACATTCAAATACCTCGAGGCAAGCCGTAGTGGCTGCAAAGTCGCCCCTGAATGGCCATAAATCTATGCATAAAATGGGATGATCAAAGACAGTGAAAGCAGCATGCAGTGTAGAGGGTACCCTAAAATCCAATGATCAAAGAAAGTGACAACAGCAGAGGGGAATTCGGGTTCCAACACGGGTTTGGTATAACAGTGGAGGAGAAAGCCAATGCAGGATCACCCTCTGTTTTACAGGCCCTGCTGCAGCAAGGAAGAACAAAGTGGGATTATTGCTCCTGCCAGCCAGAAGTAGATGAGATGGTATAACATAAGGGGGGTTACATACACTGCAGTAAAAAAAGTAATTAGAAACAGAGGGAGAATAATGTTTCCCAAAATCTGTAAGCGAACTATTCATTGACAATAACTACGAGGCAGGGCTTAAAAGAATTTGGGAGATGAGGTTGAACAGAAGGGGTTTCGCTCCTGCCATGATTTCCCTGGTCAGTGAGTACTTGGGGGGGGGGGGGGGAGAAGGAGGAAGAAGAAGAGATTGGATTTATACCCTGCGCTTCACTTGGAATCTCAGAGCAGTTTAGAATCTCCTTCCCTTCCTCTCCCCACAGACTGACACAGCTAACTACCCTGGTCTCCCCCAAAACAGACACCTTGTGAGGTAGGTGGGGCTGAGAGAGCTCTTGGAGAGAACAGCTCTTGAGAGAGCCGCTCCAAGAGAACTTGTGACTGACCCGAGGTCACACCAGCTGGCTGCATGTGGAGGAGTAGGGAACCAAACCCAGATTAGAGTCCATGTTCCTAACCACTAAACAAGCTGGCTGTTACTATGAGGAGACCCCTGCCACGTTACTATAGCACTAAGAATGTGGTTTTCCCTGCTTGCGGGCAGGGTGGGATACAAAGAGAACCAAATAAATACATGAATGGATAAAATAGTAACTTCTCCTGGCTTCACCATGTTGAAAAGGTCCCACCACAGGATAGTCCATTCATTGCAGCTGCCACATTCAGTCCCCTGGTACAATTCAGAAGAAGAAAAGAACAAATTTGGAGTCCAGTGCCATGTTCCCTCTAAGCTGAGTTAGTGTGAGCCAGCTCACAGTTCTTTAGCCTCCGGCTCACACCTTTTCGTCTTCACTCAGGAAGGATGGGCTCCAGAGCAAACTAACTGACACAGCAGCCAAATCGCTCGCTCACAACTTTAATGCCAGTAGCTCCCAAAGTCGAATTTTTGCTCGCAGGACTCTACAGCTTAGAGCGAGCGTTGGTCCAGTGGCACCTTTAAGACCAACAAAGGTTTATTCAAGATACGCACACGGAAGTGCATACCTTGAATAAACCTTTGTTGGTCTTAAAGGTGCCACTGGATTCTAAATTTGTTCTCTACGGCTTCGGACCAACATGGCTGACCACCTGCCGCTGGAGAAAAGTTCGCCTGGATCTCCCTCCTGACAAGAGTAGTCTGTGTGGCCAAGTGTGATTTCCACACTCTCTTTCCCAGTGTCTTTTCTGCAAGGAAGACTGGGAGCCAGCCGGGCCCTGAGCCTGGGGGTGCCCTCCTCTAGCACAGCAATTGTGCTAAGTTAAAATTATGGTCGTTCTCAGTATAAAAAGCTTTCCCGCTGGCACCCGCCCGGCCCCTGCTTACAAGGCATCTTTTAGACGCGGACCGTACAGAGGTATTATTTTTTCATCGATCACAGTCAGTGTACACACATCAAAAGCTAAGAAGTCACACTGACTTTTCTAAAGCAGCCTTACTGTGTGTGTGTGTGTGTGTGTGTGTGTTTAAAGTGCCATCAAGTCACAGCTAACTTATGGTGACTTCAGCAAGGGGCTTTCAAGGCCAGTGAAAACACAGAGACGGTTTGTCATCGCCTTCCTCTGCAGAGCCTTCCCCGGTGGTCTCCCTCTAGGGTTGCCAAGTCTGGGTTGTAAAATACCTGGGGACTTTGGGGGTGGAGCCAGGAGAAGGTGGGGTTTGGGGAGGGGAGGGGCCTCAGCATGGTACAATGCCATAGAGTCCACCCTTCAAAGCAGCCATTTTCTCCAGGGGAGCTGATCTCTGTCAGGTGGAGATCAGCTGTAAAACCAGGGGATCCCCAGGCCCCACCTGGAGGCTGGCAACCCTATCTCCCTCCCAAAGACGGATCTGATGAGATCGGGCTACATCATGCTGCCTTCGCTCCTTTTAGTCTGGTGTGTGTGTGTGTGTGTGTGTGTGAAGTGCCGTCAAATTGCTTCCAGCTTATGGCAACCCTATGAATTAATGACCTCGGAAACATCCTACCGTTAACAACAAGGGTTGACAGGTACCTACCTGCTGCCAGCAGAGGGGTGGGGGGCGTCCATGCTGCTGCCCGGGATGACATCGCCCAGAAGTGACGTCATTGCGCCAGGCACGTTGTGAAGGGGACGTTCTAACATCTGGCCAAAAACTCTATGGTTACCATAGAGTTTTTAGCCGAATGCTAGAGCTTCCCCTGCACAACATGCCTGGCGCGATGACATCATCTCTGGGTGACATTATTGTACCGGGCATGTTGGATAGATTGGGGGGGCTCAAAATTGGGGGAACCCCTGCCCCCATCAGGGGGTTGGCAACCCTATTAATAGCCTCGCTCAGGTCTTGCAAACTGAAGGGCTGTAGCTTCCTTGATTGTATTAATCCATCTCATTTTGGGTCTTCTTCTTTTCCTGCTGCCTTCAACTTTTCCTAGCATTATTGTCTTTTCTACTGCGAGTTCAGGCTTTATTTGATCTGGAACCCACTTATTTCTCTTCCTGGCAGTCCAAGGTGTCTGTAAAACTTTCCTCCAACACCACATTACAATGAGGTTTTTTCATTGTCCAACTTTCATAGCCATATATAATAATGGGAAATACTATAGAGTGAATTACCTTGATCTTGGTCGCCAGCGACACATCCTTATGCTAAAGAATCTTTTCTAGCTCCTTCATGGCTGCCCTGCCCAGTCTCAGTCTCCTTCTGATTTTAGTCCGTTAGTCCTGTGCAATATATATATATCTTTGCAGGTGGACAGTACTTTTCCCCAACATGAAACATTTGCCTCTCTCTATAGTTAAGACGCTGAGCTGCAGACCGGAAGGTCAGTAGTTCGGCAGTTCGAGACCCGAGTGCCGCGTGACAGAGTGAGCTCCCGTCTCTGGCCCCAGCTCCTGCCAACCTAGCAGTTCGAAAGCAAGACATTGCGAGTAGATAAATAGGCACCGCTTTGGTGGGAAGGCAACAGCATTCCGTGCGTCTCGGTGCTTAGTCATGCCAGCCACGTGACCACAGAGAAGTCTTTGGACAGCGCTGGCTCTTCGGCTTGGAAACGGAGATGAGCACCGCATCCCTAGAGTCCGATTCGACTGGCTTTCAAGCAAGAAAAACCTTTACCTTTACTAGTGTAACAGCTTACTGATTTGGGTGTGCATGTGTGTCCAAAACTAAAACACAATGATGATCTCCACTGAACAAATCGCTTATACCTATTTTGCAAGGGAAGTGCAGACCAGACAGGTGAAAAATCACGGCGTCGGCCTTAAATCAGCGCTGTGCTGGAGTCGTATTGAACAGAAACAAAAGATGCCCTCTCATTGAAGCAATGCATTTTTTAAAAAAGGGGGGGAAAGACAGACACCAGACAGCTTAAACTGTCAGACCTCCATGTCCAGTGCTGACCTGCGAGACAGCTGATGAGAGCAAAATTCCTTTAAAAGGAATTGCAATCGTTGCAGTGTCTGCTCCAGGAACCACGCTGCTAACGAGAACCCTCTCTTAACAAATTAAAGGTCGGTCAAAAGTCAATGAACTCAGCACATGGTCTGTAATTTGTGGGACTTTACATATTTATCGATTGTGTCAGACAAATGCAGAGCGCACTCCTGCGCTTCACAAAACTACATAGCTTAGACGTAGCTCACAAAATCGGATTTTTGCTCATAAGACTCCACAGCTTAGAGGGAGCCTTGCCTGTGAGGTAGGTGGGGCTGAGAGAGCTCTGACTGAAACTGCTCTTTTTCAAGAACAGCTCTGTCAGGACTATGGCTTGCCCAAGGTCATCCAGCAGCTGCAAGTGGAGGAGTGGGGAATCAAACCTGGTTCGCCCAGGTTAGAGTCCACGCACTTAACCACTACACCAAGCTGTCTATGCCTGGGACCATCACTATTGGAGCAAATTCTACATTTTAATCACTCTCTTTGTAAAGAAGTACTTCCTTTTTGTCTGCCCCTCAGCTTTGTCTATGTATTTCGCCTACATTGTAAGTCACCTTAAACTCCGTAAAGGTGGCTAATAAAGGTTTTAAATAAATAAATACTAAAACGAAACAGTCAAGGCACATAATGCTGCAAGTCTGAAATCTCAGGATACAACCAGTTTGGTGTCGTGGTTAAGAGTGCGGACTCTAATCCGGGAGAACCCAGTTTGATTCCGCACTCCTCCACATGCAGCTGCCGGTGTGACCTTGGATCAGTCCCAAGTTCTCTCAGAGCTGTTCTCAAAGAGTTCTCTCAGCACCACATACCTCACTGGGTATCTGTGGTGGGGAAGGGAAAGGAGATTGTAAGCCACTCTGAGAATCCTTACTATGCTTTAGAACTATTCACCTGCTGGATGACCTTGGGCAAACCACAGCTTTGTACCAGCTGTTCTCTCAAGGACAGTTGTCTCAGAGCTCTCTCAGCCTCACCTACCTCACAGGGTGTCTGTTATGGGGAGGGGAAGGGAAAGGAGTTTGTAAGACGCTCTGAAGCTCCTTTGGGTAGTGAAGGGCGGGGTATGAATCTGATCTCCTCTTCTACTTCTTCTTTCTTTCCCTTTCTTGAAACAATCACATATGCTGGCTGCGACTGCGGGAACACACATCAACAAGTTCTTAACCCTACCGACTGAGAATCCACCTACCCACTTCGTGTCACCTCACCTGAGAAATGTCACTGCCACAAATGACTGTCCTCATTTCAGGTAATTGATCTCTTTTGCTTCCTGCGGCTTGATGACTGACTTGTTCACCGCATAAAAGAATATACCTAATGACAGAACAGCACAAATGCAGTAATTGGACAATCAAGTATTTTATCTCCGAGATTAATACAGGGGAGCTCGCATAAAAATTCCTCCATTCAATAAGAGCTAGAAAAACACTCCACTTACTGCACCGCCATCTCTCTCCAGCTCAGAAGTGGGCCACTCACCTTTCACCATACAAAATAACACGTAAATAGAAAGGCTTCAAGTGTTGTTGGTGCGTCGTATTTTCCTTCTCGGTTCATCAAGAAAAATAAGTTTCAAGATCCTGGGGTAATTTATTATCAAGACTCACGGCCAACTTGCATGGCATTTTCAGGACGTTTGTAAAGAAAATGCTTCGTCTGCTGCGAAACTAGTTGAAGACCCAAAATTCAGTGTGAATTGGCATATTTTTGACCAAAAAAAGAGGACTTTGTCCAATCTCTCTAAGCTGCAAGACCCTCTCCAGGGTCAAATACAGCTCAGAGATTCAAAGCCCATAGTTTTAACCACACTAGATTTTTGAACACAATGGATTGCTCCACAGACAAGCCTTCTGGCTATGCTTCAGGAATATGTTTTCCCCCGGACCAATTTCCCATGAGGCGCTGCTCTTCCCTTTGCCCCGATTGCGTGTTTGAATTTCCCACCCTTTGCCCAGCACCGCATTTTGACCCGCGGCTTCGCCCAAATTCCCCTGGGGCTTCAGTGATCTTCTAAAAACAGGATCACTGAAGCCGCGGGGGAATTTGGGTGCAGCCGTGGGTCAAAATGCAGCACAGGACAAAGAGTGGGAAATTCAAGCACGCAATCGGGGCAAAGGGAAGAACAACGCCGGAGCAGCGCCTCATGGGAAATCGGTCCCGGACTTCATAGTTCTCAGCAATCCAATTAGCTGACCTTCATGTAATGGCAAGCTACATTCTGTGCTGCCATTTTACACCATAGTTTCCATCTCTGGACTGAAGGACAAGTGCAAACCGTAACTTGCCAGTTTTGATAAAATGGCAAACTACAGCTTGTCAGAAAGTAGGGAGAAAATCAAAGCATGCATGGGGGAGATAGGGTTTTTTTTTTCCCTGGCATGGTTTGGTATTGGTGAACTGAGCAAATACAAGCAGTGTTCCCTCTAAGCTGAGTTAGTGTGAGCTAGGTCACAGTTCGTTAGCCTCCGGTTCACACATTTTTGCGTTAGCTCAGGAAGGATGGCTCCAGCGCAAACTAATTCATGCAGCAGCCAAATCGCTCACTCATGACTTTAATGCCAGTAGCTCATGGAGCAGAATGTTTGCTCACAAGACTCCAAAGATTAGAGGGAACATTGGTTACAAGAGCAGGTTTCATGGTTAATATTTCACGATATCTGGGTAGGGTTGCCAGCCAAAGGCCTCTAACTTTGAGGAGCTTAGGAGGGTGGGTGAAAAATCACACAACACTGGGAATGCTCTACCAATCCCACCGCACTTTATGGTTTTACTATAGAGTTTCGGGGGGTTGCTACAGTCTCTTTGCCGATACATGATGTTACCTCAAGTTGTATGACTGGAAATGATGCCACAGCATTGTCATGTCACTTTTCCAGCTTGATTTCTCACACAAGAGTGGGAGATAGGGTTGCCAGCCTCCAGGTGGGGCCTGGAGATATCCCACTTTTACACCTGACTTCCAGTTGACAGAGATCAGCTCCCCCCAGAAAAAATGTCTGCTTTGAAGGGTGGACTCTATGGCACTTTACCATGCTGAGGCCCCTCCCCTCCCCAAACCCCACCCTCTCCTGGCTCCACTCCCAAAGTCCCCAGGTATTTTCCAACCTGGACTTGGCAATCCTAGTAGGAGAACTGCTCCTCCTATTTGTGGAGGCATGGGTTTTTTAAAAAAAAAATTACACACCAAAATCAAGACTAATACCAACTTTGGATTCTCTGGAAGTTACTACATGGCGCAACTTATGGCTGAATCCAAGACTGGCTATATAGCACTTACTTGTCAAAATGTACAGCAAACAGTATATTTAGGGTTGCCAAGTCTGGGTTGGACAATACTTGGAGACTTTGGGGGCGGATCTGGGAGAGGGTGGGGTTTGGGGAGGGGAGGGGCCTCAGTCAGCATGGTACGATGCCATAGAGTCCACCCTTCAAAGCAGCCATTTTCTCCAAGTGATCTCTGTCAGCTGGAGATCAGTTGTAAAAGTGGGAGATCCCCAGGCCCCACCTGGAGGCTGACCACCCTAAGTATATTCCCAACTGTGGGCCAGAGGAATGCATTTGTATTCTTTGCAAATGAACACAACTGTCAGCTGCAATTCAATTGCTTATCTCAAAAACATGCTCTTAACACCAATACCAAGCCTTAAAACCTGCTATTTATGTAACCTCATGTTTCCTTAAATCTATTTTTAATAGATCATTTATTGGGACTTCGACTGACTCCCCAGCCAAACATAACCCGAACAAAATAGCAAAACAATTCTTTTTTCATGGAAAACCTACTTTCTACAGGGTTGTCCTGTTAAATGAAGTCCTGAATAAATACTGCACCCGACATCAGAATTTTCTATTTAAATGGTAATTTTAAAGGAACAGCCACAATACTGTAACATCAGGTTTCTTAGGCCATCAGGGATCTATCTGAATCATGTAAGCTTTTTTCTTTTCTTTTTTCTATAAACTGTGCTCCTGACGGTCTAGAAGAGAACTTCTAAAGCAAGAAATTAGACCCAGAACGAGGCCAATGACTAAAGTCTCCTTATCTTCCATAGATTCACACTTCGCAATTCCTATCAGCTAATCTGACTCACCCACCTGGAACAGATTTTAACGATTCCAGTTTCTCCTGAAAATAATATTTCTGTCCCGAGACCATTTGAAACATTTAACTAGGAATAATTTGCTCACTGCTCAAGTCAGCTTTACATTTCAACGTCTTTTTTTATATGCCTGCTCACGTCTGGCCTCGTCGGATCCCACTGACTTCTTGCCTTTCTTCACAGCAGTCTAGAAGCTAATTCATAAATGTGGCTGCACATTTGCACAATGGATGTGGACTAGCTGCATATTGGTTGCGGGGGGGGGGAATAAAAAAGGAATAGCTCTGTACCACACAGGGACGACGGTATAAATCATGATCCAGACAAACCTGTTATTTGGCCTTCGTTCATACTTTTCAATATACAACCACACGCCTTTATGTGATTATCTCAGGAACTGTCTATTCAGATGTTATTGTCCTGACCAGCTACTATTCATACCAGCTTGACTTGTAAGGTCAGACTGAACAACAGCTTACCACCGGGGAATGAATATATATATACAATGCAAGCCAAATGCTTTGGCCTGGTAGAACGGTGAAGGGCATCTGGAATGGCATACAGTCAGACAAGCTTTTGGTTTAGAAAACTCGGGTGACCATTTGTGGGGACTCCTGCACGTATAAATGGAAAACAGGAGACAATCTGGTGCAAATAATTCAACTACATTTTAGGGGTATTGTAACAGAGGTTTCGGACAGGTAGCTTGGGAGCGAGCAGCAGCACACCGGCTGCTGCGGTGGAGCTCACGCCTTCCCTAGAAAACCCAGGAGGAGATCCGTTCTGGACTTCCAAGAAATATGTTTATTGCACTGGATTTTTCTCTGCTCTGTTCAGCAGCCAGTTTCATTTCTGGTGCTCTTTCAAGTCCATATTCCATTTATAGGACAGAACAAAAACTTGGTAGCATCCAGGGGTTGGGAGGGAGGGAAGAAGAAGGAAAGAGAGGGTGGGAGGGAACGGGGAGGGAGGAGGAGGAGGTTCATGCTTCACTACCTGAAGGAGTCTCAGAGCGGCTTGCAAACTCCTATCCATTTCCCTTCCCGTCCCCTCAACAGAGGGAGGCTTAGCTTATTTTTCATTACTCTAAAGTAGCTCTCATTAAAGAAAAGGCTGGAAATGCCTGCAGTACCCAGTTAATTTCCATGTTGTTGTTTTTCCATTTTTAGCGCGGTACACAGCCTACCACTTCAAAACCATACTGCTATGTATTTACTTAAGGTAGTGCAGAAAGTTAGCTAGCCGGAGTGTCAGACACAAGCTCCACAGACTCTTAGGATTCAAACAGGGTTTGATCCCCCACTCTTCCACTTGCACCTGCTGGATGACCTTGGGCAAGCCATAGTTCTGTACCAGTAGTTCTCTCAAGGACAGTTGTCTCAGAGCTCTCTCAGCCCCACCCACCTCCACAGGGTGTCTGTTGTGGGGAGGGGAAAGGAGTTTGTAAGCCGCTCTGAGACTCCAAGTGAGTGAAGGGCGGGATATAAATCCAATCTCTTCTCTCTTCTTCTTCTCTAAAACATGTGGTAGGATTGATCACTGGGTTGTAACAGATAGGGCTGCCAAGTCAGCCCAGGGGGTGAGGGATCCCCCGCTACAGGGGATCCCAATCCGCCGGCCAGCATTCGGCTGGCGGGGGAAACCCCACCCCTGAAGTTGTCCAGCCTGGACGACTTCCCCCACATAATGACGTCACCCGGAAGTGACGCCATGATGTTGGCGGCGTTGCCAGGGCAACACTCTGGCAATAGCCCCCCGAACTCTATGATACCATAGAGTTTTGGGGCGATTGCCAGAGCGTCGCCCTGGCAACGCCCCCAATGTGCTGACATCACTTCCGGTGACGTCGCCCGGCCAGCGGAGGACTCCCCCCCGCCGGTAAGTTTAACCGACTTGGCAACCCTAGTAACAGATCAATCTGGAAGGACCCAGGTCTTCGGCGGGAACAACTCCCATTGGTCCTAAGTGCTCTAGTGTGACTGGGCATTACTGTACCATACGTTCAAAACGTATATAGTTGGATCATTCAGTGCAGGTTGTTGCTGTGTTCAGCGCTGAATAAAGAAATCACTTGTTTGCAACGCTGCCTCAATCTCATTATATAACACATAACCCACACACCCACTGACAGATTCCATGTGGTGCAATGCCTACAGCTATGTGGAAGCCCTTCCATTAAGATTGCTGTTTGATGTATGTGACATCGGGTACCACCCAGTGGGATCAGGGGAACTGATCCCTGTGGTCTGGACCCTGGAGGTAAGCTGTAATTCCAGGTGATCCCCTAGGTCTAGGGTTGCCAAGCCTTACCTGTTTAACGGCAGGGGACTCCTGTCCCTGGTCTGGGAGTCTTTGCGTGTGCGCGAAGCACGCGCCGTGATGACGTCAACTGGAAGTGACATCATCATGCTGGGCATGTTGCCGGGGCGACGCTCTGGCAATCGCCCCAAAACTCTATGGTACCATAGAGTTTTTGGTGTGATTGCTAGAGCGCTGCCCCGGCAACGTGCCCAGCGTGATGACATCACTTCTGGGTGACATCATCACGCTGGGCACATCGATCTGATCTGGCCACTTCAGGGGTGGGGTTCTCCCTGCCGGCTGAATCCGGGCCGGCGGATTGGGGACCCCTTTAGCGGGGGATTCCCCGCCTCCTGGGGGGACTTGGCAGCCCTACCTAGGTCCTACCTGTTGGCTGGCATCCCTCGTACAAGTACTATGTCCTCAGCTTAGTTACTATAAGATAGAGCCAGATAGTCAGCTGTGTTGGTTGGAAGCAATAGAACAAATTTAGAGTCCAGTGGCACCTTCAAGACCAACAACGGTTTATTCAAGGTACGAGTTTTCCTGTGCATGCACACCTTGTCAAATACCATTCCAATGCATTTGGAAAGGTGTGCAGGCACACGAAAGCTCAAACGCTGGATAAAACTTCATTGGTCTGAAAGGTGCCATTGGACTCTAAATTACTTACTAGAATTTGGCCTCATTCTTTCCTGGCCCACTCCAGTTCATGTGTAAAAACATTACGTTAAAATTAAAAGGGTAAGAAAATCAGTACTAGACATTAAATTAGCTGCAAATGAAGGAAAAGAATCCCTCAAACAGTCCCATAATCCCCTTAGATCTTAAGGGGCCCAATGTTCAATCTAGCCCCCAGGCGCAAGAGTCGCAAGCCCTACAACTAGTCAACCAAGCTTTTATGCAAGGCATCAAGATCTGGGTGAAATTACCCCACGATTTTTTGGTAATCTTATCCAGTGAAAGTCTTGACATGATACATCTGTATCATGTACAGACAGCCATATTTACTCTTCAGCCCTTCAACATTGATCAGTGTCAAGCATTCAGAACCAAGTCACTTTCTACAGCCAGCTCAGGTATCACCACCTGTGCACAAGAAGCAACAAAAAACAAATCTATGTATAAATCACTCAGAAGAAGGCAGAGGAAGGCAAAGGCAAACCACACCTCTGGTTATCTCTTGCCCTGAAAAGAACATGAAGGGGCAGGGATGTCAGCCTCCAGGTGGGACGTAGGGATCCTCCAGAATTACAGTTCATCTCCAGACTCCCAGTTCCCCCAGAGAAAACGGATGTTTTGTAGGGTGGACTCTGTGACATTGTACCCCACTGAAGTCCCAGTCCTCCCATGGGTCCATCCCCAAATATCCAGGAGTTTCCCGACCTGGATCTGGCAACTATTCCCACCAGGTGCCCGGGGGGGGGGGGACCTGGCAACCCAATATGGGGTCACCATAGTGTCCATTGCAACTTGATGGCTCACTTTACCTTCATCAGATGTTGCCATTCCCCGAGTTTCATCCTGGCCTGGCCCTCTGTTTCTTCTGGGGCCCCTCCCTCCCGGACCATCCCCAAATTGCCCCAACTTACCACCTGCACTGTGTTTGATTTAATTAGCTGCCCCCCCCCCTCCGAGGCCCCCTCCCCAAAAATTCCCTCGCTACAGGGCTGGTTTCATCATATAGGGGCTCAAAGCTGAGTACAATGGAAAATCTCTTCCTCACCACTCCGAAATCAGGGGAGGAAGGGGGTTCTTACAAAGTACTGAGCTTTAGAGCTGGCAGGAACAGAACCACAAAGTAATGAAATAGGAGATACCCTGTGAGAGTCCTACAGAGTCAGTCACCAACAAGTGTCCTTCAACAGGAATGCTTTATTGAGAAAGGTCTGCTATGGTCATCTGCACTTCTTGTGTTAGTAATGGCTGACACAGCCCCAAGCAGGAAAATTATACAGAATTCAAAAAGGAGTCTGGTAATGCATTGCAGCCAATCACCAAGCCGAAGAAAAGGTGCTCAAAATACTGGTTTATGGTTCCCAGGGAAAAGGTGGGAAGAAATAGAGTCAGACAGGAGAAGAGATACATAGGCAGGCACCAGCAGTCTCCCAAGGTCAGAGCAGCTCGGAGAGTGATAAGCATGCCATGAGAAGTATAACATAACATTCCACAGATCCGACGTCAAGGGTTCACTCATCCCACCCCCCAGGCAGGAGATGGCAGCATTAGCTGACATACCCCCTCAGTGCTCCTGAGTCCTCGCACGAACACACAAACCTGAAAGGAGGGAGGGAGCAGCAGCAGCCCCAACGTGAAAATTGTGAACCGCTGGTCAAAATGCCCACTGCCCACAAGCAACCCTTCAGACGTGCTCAATGTAGCTCTTTGGAGGGCAGCCGTTATTACGATCGCAGATGACAACAACGTTTAAAACAAAAAATTCACCAAGAACAGAACAGGGGGATATTGTTATTCAGTATTCTTGTTAAGAGTACAAAGCCTTTATTACCATTCGAGAGGGGTACATTTTTCCTCAGCAATCTATGCTTTCCCGAGTCCTACAGAACATTCTCAGGATGTAAACATTCTTTATTAGTAATGGTCGGTTCTTCACTGGCACCATCTGTTTACTCCTCTGATAAGGCAACATAATTCTGTTGGTGTGCATAAAGTAGAAAATCTGCATGCATTTGTGGCCTTCCTGGTCCATGCCTAACACCGGGGGGAAAGCATTCCTTTGAAACTGTGGGCTGCAGTCAAGGTTCCTCTTGAAAACTACATCAAGGAAAGAACCGGAGCTTTTGTCACTTTTCAAAAGCCTCAGCTCTATACCAAGTTAAAATGGTAACTTTCAAGCAGGGGATGTTATTAAGTCTGTCACTCGCTGTCACAGCAGGAACCATCTTCGCTTTTAACAAACACTTATGATGACCAGAGTCCTTTCCCTCTGGGGGAGGAAACAGCACCTTTCTTCAAGCAACAGTAATATTTCTATGAAAAATCCACCCCCCAATACCATTACATAAAGTCATATTAGAACACTTTGTTTGATATTAAATATGGGCTTTGAAGTGGAGCTGCAAGACTGTGGCTGAGGACAGACTGGCAAAATGAAGCACCACGGAAGCCACCCTACCAAAAGACCCGGACCAAATCGTCCCGGGGTTTGCCGTTCCCACTGGGCAGACTGAAGCGGGAGTATTCTGGGGAGGAGGCGGAACGGAGCGTTCACACTTCGGGGTGGCTTCTGGTGCCGCTGCACTGCCGCACGGCTTTGGTCTGTTTTGCCGAGGGGCGCATGTGCGCATAGGCGCAGCAGCTGGATCAGCAGGTTCACATTACTGGCGCTGCTTGATGCACAGCTTATTTGCGTCAACACTGCCAGGAAGCGGGATGAACATGCACCCAGACGGCTTGACACCAGTTTCACCAGGTACCTGTTTAACGCAGGATGGAAGTGCTTCAGGACCGGGTGAGTACGGCACATCAATGCCGGGCAGCTGCGGCTGTCTGAACGGGCTCTCTTCATCCGCTGGGAAAGCGGGCCTATAACAGGCCAAAATGCCAGTCTGTCCTCGGCCAATGTTTTTCCAACTTCTTCAATCTGTTCTGTACCCTGACTGGTTCTCATCCCGGTTTGGGTACTGAGAGTCCTGAGAGACAAATTGATAATATACAAAAATCCCTAAACAATGAAGGTTTTATCCTGCACACTACAGAAGTGAATATTTACAAGCAATAATGAGATGCTGAGAATTTGCAAACCATAGAAATAAACAATGAAATGCTCTAGCAGAGAAGTAATAGAAGACAATCTACCTCCATTATGACTTGCAATGGATGGCAGAATTCCTTTTCGGAGGACGGAATTAAGCTTCCTCCTTTGCGCTACTGCTCCCCTGAAATGCTAGCAACAGAATGGAATTGCGTTCCACATCTGTTACAAAAGCTAACACACTAAAGTATCATTAAAAACAGCTAAGAATCTGGTTTCGGCAGATCACTTGCCATTCAAAGCCATCTAATGTAGAGTAGAGGAATTTTAATTCAAAACGCCGCACATCAATATCCATAGTGCCCTACATAATCGCGCAACCAACTTTAGCTACATCCGCATTGTGATCGCCTCCGAGTTCACTTCTTATAGTAGCTAGCATCATTTCAGTTACCTGTTTTGGCTTTTTTTTTTTTTAACATCATCTATAACAAAGAAAAACAATTTAAACCAACATGTTTGGTGTAAGAACCAAATGCAAATGGAAAGGTATTAATGTGTTTATGGAAAACGGTTACATAAAACTGTCCTCCCTTTCAGTTAAAAGCATCCAAGCTGGCTTTCAATAATCAACATATGCACAACAAACAAAAACTCACAAATAACTCACACAACAATAAAACATCAGCATTAAAACAAGCACCAAGAGAAACAGGGAAGTAAGAGAGGAGCGAAAAGTCACACAATCATTTATGCCATCTCTAATCCCTTTTTTTGCATTTTCCCCCCCTAACTAACCTAGTATTTTCACGTTGTTTTGGATGTCCTACGCTGATTGGTTGCTGTTTCTTATATAGTTTAATCTATACTGAGCTTCAGAGAGAAAGGCGGGCTATAAAAAAGTAAATCAAATGTTTAAGCATGTGCCTAGCGGGCAAATATATTTTGAGGAATGTTCCACAACTGGGGTGTTATCGCAGAAAAAAATTCTGACCTGCCATAGCCTAACCTCAGAAGCTAGCACTGGCAACCTCCAGCTAGGACAACCTCCAGAGAGCTCCCAGAATTACAAATGATTTCCAGGCGACAGAGAAAATGGCCACTTGGGAAGGTAGACTGTATGGCATTCTACCCCACCGAAGTCCCTCGACTCCCCAAATCCCACCCTCCTCAGGCTCCACCCCCAAAATCTCCAAGTATTTCCCAACCTAGTGGAAACAAACTGGACAGGTTTAGATGCTAGCTAGGTTGCTGGACCCCCCACTGGAGGTTCTCCTCTGCCAGGCCCTGCCCCCCAGCCATCGATCAGCTGGTCCATGGGGGGACTTACCTGGAGAAAGAGAAAGGCCCAGGCCTCCTCCACTTGCACCTGCTGGATGACCTTGGGCAAGCCATAGCTCTGTACCAGCTGTTCTTGAAAAAGAGCAGTTAATGTCAAGAGCTCTCTCAGCCCCACCTCACAGGGTGTCTGTTGTGGGGAGGGGAAGGGAAAGGAGTTTGTAAGCCACTCTGAGACTCCCTTGGGTAGTTAAGGGTGGGGTATAAATCCAATCTCTTCTTCTCTTCTTCTTCTTCATTGCTGGCATTGCACAGGAAGTGACATCATCACACCAGCGCTATCCAGGCGATGTTCTGGTGTTTGGGCAAAAACTCTATAGTAGAAGCCAGTTTCACCATAGAGATTTTGCTCAAATACCAGAGCATCGCCTGGATGTTGCAGCATGATGACGTCACTTCCTGTCCAACGTCAGCAACGAGACCTGGGCCTTTCTCCAGGTTAGTTCTCCCCATCTCCGGCCAGTTGTCGGGAGGGACATGGCAACCCTAATGCTATAAAGATACTTTCTGAGTTCCAGACAATATTCTGGCCACGCTGCTGTGTACTAATTTAAGTACCTGTGTAACATCCAGTGGCCAGCCGACACATAATTAATGGCAATAACCAAACATTGATACCAAGACATGGACAACTGGTGCAAGCCTCCCTTTGTTCAGGAGCGGATGTAGCAGACTAAGCTAGGGAAAGGTGCCTTGTCCCACGGATGCCCCTCGAGAATGCGGTGGGAAGGCCAGATCTAGCAGCGCCCCCGCATTGCTAACCTGGTCCTTAAGAGGAAGCCCCACCCAATCAAGAACAGGTTTGATACCTTCCCAGGCAGCAAGATGAGCCACCAACAGTTCGTTTCATCACGAATGGAATAAAACTCCAACCCGTCCTCATCCAACCGACTACAGACTCTAGACTCTAGTTCTGAACTTCTGACATTTCACCCGAAAAGGCAAAGCCAGAGGTGTCTTCAAATGACACCATATTTCCATAAATGACTCCCCCTATATAAATGTACAGCAGTAACTTTAGAGAGATATGGGCCGTGGTCCAAAATGGCTTGGGACTGCATTGCTCACACAGCAACCCCATGCTGAACGCCTCCTGATTCACAGCTTTCCAACTCACTGAGAGTTCCACTCAAAAGCCCATCTAGTCTGGGATAAATAGCCGTGTCATATACTTCACTTGGCAACAGCCGTACATTTGCCATTAGGAAGATCATCTCTCCTCAGTCCTCGATCTCCAGCCAATCTGCGGCATGACTGCAAACACTCTTTGCTACATTCACATTTTTAGGTGTGTGTTTACAACTTCTTACGTGCCCACTTTAACACAGCAAGTGTGAAGCAATTCAAAAGCAATTGAAAGAGAAGCTTATGGAATAAACATTACCAAGTTACCGTAGTGATTTTTTAGAAGTAAACAATAGGGTTTTTTATTTCCTTGGGGGAGGGAGGTTGTTCCCTTCCAAGTGTGAGACTGTCCCAATAGATATAATCCACAACAGGTCTCCTTAAACAGATAGTCCTTTATTTTGCAGAAAAGATCATGTTGGTCAGACATTTCTTCTGTTAGTAATGCCCAAGCTTAGAAGTACAATCATAATTATACTGGATATGAAATATGGTCCGGCTACCTTTTACCAATCAATACACAGCATATTTGGCGCCCAATTATACTGGCTTAATGTTCCCAAGGAAAGCACGGCAAAATGGGTTCTCAAGGAGGTTCAACTGTTCCCTTCTATCATTGCCTTCGACCAGTGGGTAAAAACTGGGAGGGGGTGTCTGGCGTTTTCTCACTGATGCTCACAGACCCTTCTTCCCATTTATGTGCTTTGTTCTAATTTTATAAAAATATGTACGTGTGTTTCAGTTTTGTTTTAACGTATCTTATTGTTTACCACCTTGGGGAACCTAAATTGGGTGGAAAGGTGGCTTTAAAATGTTTTAATAAAATCACAGTACAATATTTATACCCCACCTTTCTCACAGAAACTCAAGGCAGATTACAGAATACAAAACCGTGCAGTTAGGGAGTACAAAATAACCCATGAACAACGTAATACGACTAGGATGACAGAGCTAGAAAACAATGCAAGCAACACACTGCCAAAGGCAAGCTAATACGACAAACAATGCAGCCAGTGGAATTACAAGGTATAAGACAGTGCAATAGAAGAATAAAAAGAGATTCTGTATTCTTGGTGCTCGGGGGGGGGGCACAGTGGGAGGGCTTCTAGTGTCCTGGACCCACTGGTGGACCTCCTGATGGCCCCTGGTATTTTTGGCCACTGTGTGACAAAGTGTTGGACTGGATGGGCCACTGGCCTGATCCTACCCTGGCTTCTCTTATGTTCTTATGATTTATACCCCGCCCTTCACTACCCAACAGAGTCTCAGAGAAGCTTACAATCCTTTTCCCTTCCACTCCCCACAACAGACACCCGGTGTGGTAAGTGGGGCTGAGAGAGCTCTTTCGAGAACAGCTTGTGAGAGAAGAGCTCTGAAAGCTCTTGTGACTGACCCAAGGTCACACCAGCAGCTGCCTGTGGAGGAGCGGGGAATGAAACCCGGTTCTCCCGGATTAGAGGCTGAGGTCCTAACCGCTACATCAAACTGGCTTTTGAATTAAAGGAATACCTTTAAATAGATTAAAGGGATACTTACAAAAACCATTGTTACAGAGACTACAATCCTATTCTATTACAAAGGTGACCTCTTATATTCGGTTCCATTCTACCAGTTTGATTCTACTACAGTTCTAACCCCTTTATAAAATGTCCTCATGAATGTTTCTTTTTTCCACATTTGACAGAATGATAGAAATATTGAAGCCTTCCTGTCCCCCTCAGATGGCTGTTCCACAAAATGGGAGCCACCGCTGAGAAAGGATGTGAATGGGCAGTTGTCAATATTACCCATTGACGCGGCAGCGCCTTTTAAAAAGCTTTGCTCAGGTGCGCAAAGTTGCCAAGGTGGGGCTGGATGGGAGAGGTAGCCCTGCAGGCGTGTGGGTCTAAAGTCAAGGGTTTTGTAGGCGGACAACCGGGATTTGACTCTCCTGTCTTAAACACAACAAGGAGGATTGCAAGGTCCCCCCTTCCATAAACGGACGGCATCTTTTTGCTCACAGAAGAGTTGTTTTTACACAAGGAGGATCGCAAGGTCCCCCCCTTCCACAAACGGACAGCCTCTTTTGCTCACAGAAGGGCTGTTTTTACACATAAGGCTACAGAACAGCCCAACAGAACAAACTAAAGCCCACTGGAGTCCGTGGAAAGTTACTGGAGAGAAAGAGAGAGAAATTAACATATGCCTTCTCTCTCTCTCTTTCCTTCCCTAGCACCCCCTTCCCAGCAGTGGGGAAACTGGGGAAGGAAAAGGAAAGCTGCCCTGCCGCTTCTGGTCAGTTTCACTCCTGGAGGAACAGCTGTTAGGTTTAACAGCTGTTCCTCCAGGGGGAGTGAAACTGACCAACGGCAGCAGGGCAGCTTTCCTATCCTTCCCCGGCTCCACACAGTGGTGGGAAGGAATGCTGGGAAAGGCCGCTTCTGGTCAGTTTGACTCCCCTCCTTTCAGCTGCTCAACCTACCAGCTGATCAGCAGGAAGTGAAACTGACCGGAACCTACAGGGTGGCTTCCTGTTCTTTCTCCAGCCTCACAGCTGCGGGGCTAGGGGCACCAGGGGGTGGGGGCGCTTGGCATCATCAGGTGGTGAGGCAGGGCTCATGAGTGGAGTGGCTCCATCCCCAAATGCCCCACTATGGGCCTGCTATTCAGCAGAACTGTATCTAAGGAAATGGTCTTAGGATTGCACTGTAAATCTCTCCCAACACGTTCTTCAAATTGCACAAGGGTTTGTGCTAACTCTTAAGCATGTGAAAGCACGGAAACAGCCACAAACCCTATTAAGGCACAGTGGGAACTCCGGCAGAAGCATTGCAGAACAGCGCTAACAGCTATTTCCTTTCCAATTCACAGTTCCTTTCAGTACAAGACAATGAACTTCTGGTGTTTACAGTGGAATGAAAACGTTCTTAAATAGGCGGCACTCTTCAGAAAGCTGCCAGCATCAAAGAAAATCATCCCCCCCACTCTTAACTGACCCAGCTAAGAGACAGATGCTTAATCAAATGTCAGAGAATCCACACAGAAAACATAAAACTACAATTTACTTGGACAACACAAATTCCCTGTTCGTTTGTTTTTTTTAATTTCCTCACTCCTGGACATTCCAAGGGTCACCACTTCTCCTGTTGGCGTCCAGGGGTAGAGAAGCACAGAATTAATAAAAGCATGTCATTTATTGGCTAGGCTGATTTAAGCATCGACATCTAAATTCATTTGCTCAACATCTAAATTCCTTTGCAAGAACCTTAAGTATTGTGTAACGGATGAGAAATATTAACTAAGACACAGACCTCTGTATAGAAATTTGATGCAGCTTGAGTTTTTAAGAAATTACTTGCTTTTTTTTTTTTTTTTTAAAGTAAAAGATAATAAGCACCATTTTCTATGCATCTTGGGTAATAAATGCCTCCTCTAAGGTGCCAATGGAAACAGATTCTCTCTTTTTATTTAACAAAAAAAACCCTGCTGTCCCTTAAACGTAGTCTCTCCAAACAATAAAGCTGAAGCCATTCGGTTCTGGCTGAATCAGCACAATTAAAACCTACCGACCCTGCTGCTATTATTGCCTCAAGCCAGAGCCTGCGGGTGCAGCATTTTTACCTGTTTCATGTTTGCAAGAGGACCTGCAGCTGCTGATGCGGATTTCTGCACACAAACAGAGAACATCTACAAAGGCCAGCTCTTAAAGAAACAGAAGCACGTTTACTGGGCACAAAAATCGCCTGTAAACCATTGGGAGACACCAAGACAAAGAAAACACCTGTGATGTTCTCTTTCTCTTTCGACAGTGACAGAGAAAACAACGGCTATCGCATTCGTCTCCAGTTTCTCCTCCAAGAAGAGACTACTTGGGTTGGAATGGAATGCCAGAAATCACGGGTGCGTTCATACGGTTCTTTTCAGCCACGCCAGGCATGCGTGCCTGGTGGATTTAAAGTGCATGTCCAGATCACAACATCTGGGAATCGTGCTGCTTCTGTAAGTAGCCCATCGATCCCCGTCGGGGATCCGTACTTAAAAGACTGTAGTGAAAGTCCGGTGTAAAGCTAGCCGACGGGCCAATGGCAGACTTCCCACTGTCAGGTCATACCTCCAGCGTGCAATCAGCCCGTAGGGATGGTCTCCAGACCACCCCAAACGGCCACCATTTTTAAAAAGTCTTAGCGATGCACGCATAACTGCTTAAACATGTGACATCCCCAGAGCTCCACTCAAGCAATCCAAACAATTTAATGTTCCTGAAGGCCCCCTGAACTTTATTAATTTTATAAACTGAAAGGGTACCTAGAGGAAGGTTCCGTTGGTGGTGCTTTTACCATTTTAGCCCACACATGCACGAATAAACAAGTATATGGTGAGGTGCATATGCACATGCACAGACAGGAATTTATTTTTTAAAAATCCAATCACACAGCTCCTTACGGTGGATGCCATCTAGACAATCCACTGCGGGAGTCATGTGCAGTAAAGCACGTCACGGGCGATCTGTCTGGCCACGCAATGCTGGATCAAAAAGATCTAGCTCAAATTACAGCCAGGCCAATGGCAGGATTTGCTGGCCAACTGAACACACCCCACGACTCTCTAAATACGCATTTCGAAACAGTGCTATGCAAATTATATTGCAGAAGTCATGATGGCAGCAGGGAACTCAGCAAGGAAAGAACAATGATGCTATTTACTTTGTGAGTTGCACATTAAGTTTTAAAAGATCCCTTTGGACAAAGCATGGTTACTTTCATATGCCCACCTAGCTGGATGATTATGCCACAAACTCCATGCAACCACACAAGACTTCTGTCATCAGCTGACACACCAAGTGGGAAAAGTGTCAGAAGCCTGCTGGAGGTGGCAGGACTTCGGGTGTTCTCGACTCTGACCTCTTCGTTTTCTTTAGAATTAATGACAGCTTGCCGTTATGTTTGCTCCTATTTCATTCCAGTTTCTTCCATCACTAATGCTGGGGGGAAAAAACCATTCTGTCCAAGGTTAAAAGAGCTGGGATATACAAGGGATAGGGGGATGACAAGTAAATGAAGGCTAATTTTTTTTGGGGGGGGGTATTGTTCTGGTGAGCATTTCAGAAATTGAGAGCTTTTCAGAAGAATTCTCCTTCTAGCCTCTACTGCCACTGTGAAATCTGAATCCAGAAATTATGACCTCAACCGCCACAGAGAGCTGTGAAAATTCTAAGACTGCATGTTCACAACAAGTATATAAAAACAAGATCGCCCTTCAGCTTTCAGGTCTTCCGAGTCAACAGCTAAGACTAGGAGAGATCTCAAAGGTATCCTGTTTTCAAACCAGAAACATTACTGGGAGACAGAAACTAGGTTTTCTCCTCTGAAAACGCAGTCCTTTTTCCCAAGGATGACAACTAGAAAGCGGAATGCTGAACAGACAGGAATATCTCTGCCAGAACTTGACTCCTTTGATGGTTTCAGAAATTGCTTAGAGCTGAACAGGTGTTGGTTTTCCTTTATCGAGATAAAAGTTTGTTGAAAGAAAAAGACTGAAGTTAATGGTGGATTCTGTTCCACTATTCACACCATTTCTCCAGGCTCAGAAGGTCCAATGTCTTGAGACTTTTGCCGTTAGAAACTCCTTTTAGAGGTCAGTTGCTAAGATGTTGCTTTACTGTTTGAGCGTCTGGCAAAAAAAAAAAGTTGTAGCATCTCAAAAAGCCTGGGAACCGCTGCCGGACCTGGTCCTCCAATTCGAGAGACAGTTGGCAGAAGTGTCCACGAGAACTTTCCACCAGCTTCAGCTGTTGAGCTAGCTTGTGGTCATTCCTAGGCAGCAAAAATCAATTCAGTTCAACCAGCCTTTATTGGCATATAAGGATTAAGATGAGCAAGGGACAAAAGGAATAAAAATAAGAATACATTACAGCACAATTAGATAATGGCCTCAATTATTTCTGACGTTTCTCCTGGCGCAGCTTTACAGAGAGTTTTAAGAACTTCGCCACCTTGTCGGTTATATCAGAAGAGGAATCATTCAAAAGGCAGTAAAGCTTATGTTAAAAAGAGGAATGATTAGATTAATAACCACTGGGAACAACTATTTGTAGCCATGACTCTAAATAATTTTTTTTTTAATTGGGCTATAGTTCTGAGATCACTACGGGTAGAGGCTCCTGCCATGTCCTCTCTTTCTTCCTATGTTTGGTTTCAGTATTTTTTGACCCTGTGTTATGAGGATTGGGTACGTGTTAGAGAAGGAGGAGGAAACTGGATTTATATCCCGCCCTTCACTACCTGAAGGAGTCTCAGAGCGGCTTACAATCCCTTTCCCTTCCCCTCCCCACAACAGACACCCTCTGAGAGGTAGGTGGGGCTGCGAGAGCTCTCTCGAGAACTGCCCTTGAGAGAACAGCTCTGAAAGAACTTGTGACTGACCCAAGGTCGCACCAGCAGCTGCACATCGAAGAGTGGGGATTCAAACCTGGTTCTCCCAGAGCAGAGTCTGCGCTCTTAACCGCTACACCAAACTAGCTGTCATGTGAACCACATGACCACTCCCTGGAAGATTTCTCTGATTGGCCACCCGTGTACCTGGTGAAATAAAAGAACTGATTGTCCAATTGAAGTTAGGGAAGGCCCCTGGCCGGATATAATACCCTCTGACATTTTGGTCTGGTGGGCCGCTCCTCTTGCAGCCTTTTTTACAACAATAGACAAGACTGGTCTAATGCCTGAGGTGTGGACGGATGCGATAGTGGTCCCTGTCTATAAAAAAGGTAACCATACAAACCCCTCAGATTTTAAACCAATAAGCCTGCTTTCTGTAATTGGGGAAGCTATATGCTAAGCACTTACTATCTAAGCTGGATGACACAGCAGAGAATTCTGGGCCCAGAACAGGTGGGATTTTGTCAGGGGAAAACTACGTTAGATCGTTGCACTGTTTTATCTCATTTGGTTACTAAATATACTCAGAGAGGTTAACTCCAAATTATACGCTGCTTTCCTAGACCTTAAGGGAGCGTTTGACTCAATTGATAGGGAATTACTTTGGGCTAATCTAAACCGAACGAACATTGACAAGAGACTATGTATGCTCATTAAAAAATCACCTGCCTCTACCACCTGTCAAAGTCAAATGCTCCTTAGCAGGTAAGCTAACCCCCCAAAATTCTTTCCAATAAAGGAGTTAAACAGGGTTGTATTTTAGCTCCTTTTTTATTGAACCTTCTCCGCGATGATCTTGCCCGAATTTCGTAGGAGCAGATTGCCACAGCCATAAACTTGGATCTATACATGTGCCCCTATTAGTATATGCCGATGACGCAGTATTAGTCTCGCGCTCCGGAGTGGGCTTTAAACACTTGAAACCCTTGCTGAACCGAGGCCTTGCATTTTTTACAGCAATGAAGCAAAGATCGTGCTGCTGCGGTGCACATCCTGGTAACATCTAGATCAGATTACTGCAACGCACTCTGCATGGGACTGTGCTTGGAGACTGCCTGGGTATAGACTGCCCGTTGATATAGAACGCTCTGCCTGGAAGGCTGACTGCAAAGGGGTTGTAGTGATCATATCGCTCTAGTTGTGTTCCGTCTACACGGGTTCCCAACTCATTTCTGGGCACAATTCAAGGAACTGATACTGAACTTTAAAGCTGTGTACAGCTTGGGGCTAGCATACCTGATGGGCCACCTATCCCCAACCACTCCAATCATCTTCAGAGGCCCTGCTTTGGGGTGCCCTACAGTCAGTTAACTGCCAGGATTTCTTTTCAATAACTGTATGACTACTGCAAAGTGTATTTACATGGTCTCTCCAAATGGCTGCAGGCTTACGTATGTTTTTTCCGAAGTTTGCTGACAGGTCCCACCCGGGAGTTCGCAACAGGGCCATGACGCCCTCCTCTGGAATGCGCGCTTCGCTCGCTTGCCTGCTTTGCTTGCTAGCTTTGCTCGCTCGCGCATGCCCTGACTCGATTACTTGCTTCCCTGGTGATCATCTCTGGTGTCCTTGAACAGGATTGCCTCCTCTTTCCATGTGACCCAAACTCACCGGTGTCATGTATTCCTTGTCTTTTTGTCTTGGGAACTTAGCTTTTGGAAATGTTCAACATCATTATTGTCTGAGAACTTCTATTCCCGCGTTTTCTATGGGAACTGCATATTTGAGCGCCTAAAATTCTGTCTAGTGATTGGTAGACAACTCTTAAGCCATATTTCATATCCAGTATATCAATACATGTAACCCCTAAACACAGCATTACTAACAGGAAAAGTGTTTGACTACAATGATCTTCTCTACAAATAAATTTATTTATTTATTATTTATTAATTTAGATTTATATCCCGCCTGACCGACATAGCGGCTCTAGGCGGCTCACAACATTTAAAAACAATATACATAATATAAATTAATACATTAAAATACAGTGCAGTTTCAGTTACAGTTTCAGTTGGCGGCAATTACAGATATAATAATTGGCGATCTAACTACTAACACCAGGGCAACGACAGCTTTCCCCGGCCAGGAGGCTACCACTAACTGTTGTTCCGGGCCTATGTGCTTCCCTGGCCATCTCTCAATGGCCACTTCCCCCAGCGGCGGCCCCAAAACCCTGGCGGAAGAGCTCCGTCTTGCAGGCCCTGCGGAACTGCATAAGGTCCCGCAGGGCCCTGATGTCTTCTGGGAGCTCATTCCACCAGTAGGGGGCCGCCACTGAGAAGGCTGTATTCCGAGTGGTAGCCAGCCTGGCCTCTCTCGGTCCAGGGAGGGTCAGGCGGTGTTGCGTGCCTGACAGTAGTGCTCTCTGGGGTATATATGGGGAAAGGTGGTCCCTTAGGTAGGCAGGCCCCTGGCCATAAAGGGCTTTAAAGGTTAAAACCAGCACCTTGAACCGGATCCGGTACGCTATAGGCAGCCAGTGCAGTGCCCTCAGCACAGGCTGGACGTGGTCCCTCACAGAGAGACCCATCAACAGCCTGGCTGCGGCATTCTGCACTAGCTGCAGCTGCCGGAGCTGGGACAAGGGCAGCCCCATGTAGAGAGCGTTACAATAATCAAGTCTCGAGGTGACCATTGCGTGGATCACTGTAGCCAGGTCTTTGTGTTCAAGGAAGGGAACCAGCTGCCTAATCAGCCTCAGATGGTAGAAGGCTGCCTTGGCAGTGGCTGCTACCTGGGCCTCCATAGTCAAGGAGGCATCCAGGAGCACCCCCAGACTCCGAACCCTCAGGGCTGGCACCAGTGGAGCCCCCCCGAAGGCCGGTAATGGGGTCCCCACCCCCGAACCGCTCCGACTCAGGCACAGGACCTCCGTCTTCATTGGATTCAATTTCAGTCGGCTCAGCCTAAGCCAGCCCGCCACGTCCTGAAGCTCCCGCTCCAGGTCCTCTGGGGTAGCTCCAGACTGGCCACCCAACAACAGATACAGCTGGGTGTCATCCGCATACTGATGACAACCCAGTCTGTGCCTCCGGGCAATCTGGGCAAGAGGGCGCATATAGATGTTGAACAGCATCGGGGATAGGACTGCCCCTTGGGGCACACCACATACCAGTGGGTGCCTCTGGGACGTCCGCTCCCCTAGCACCACTCTTTGTCCCCGATCTTGGAGGAAGGAGACAAGCCAATGTAAGGCAAGCCACTGAACCCCCGTATCGGCGAGGCGGTGGGCCAGTAACTGGTGGTCGACCATGTCAAACACGGCTGACAGATCTAACAGCACCAGCACCGCCGTGCCGCCCCGATCCAGATGCCGCCGGAGGTCATCTGTGAGGGCGACCAGTGCTGTCTCCGTCCCATGGCCCGGTCGGAAGCTGGACTGAAACGGGTCTAGCACAGAAGTGTCATCCAGAAAGCCCTGCAACTGAATCGCCGCCGCCCTCTCCAAAATCTTGCCCAAAAAGGGCAAGTTGGAAACCGGCCGGTAGTTGGCCAATTCGGCCGGGTCCAGTGATGGTTTTTTCAGGAGAGGGCAGACCATCGCTTCCTTGAGTGCCCCAGGGAACAGTCCCTCAGCGAAGGACTTGTTCACAATCTCCCTGAGGACACCTCGCAACCCCTCACGGCCAGCTCTTACAAGCCATGAAGGGCACGGATCAAGGCTGCATGTGGTTGGGCATACGGTTGAGAGCAGACTGTCAACTTCTTCAAGGCTGAGTAGACGAAAATAATCCAGAATGGAACTAGAAGACGTGCAGGGAGCCTCGAGTTCGATCATTGTTTCAACTGTGGCTGGAAGATTGCGGTGGAGCCACAAGATTTTATCCGCAAAATAGCTCGCAAAAGCCTCACAGCCTATATCCAATTCCCTATCATTTGATCTGCCCTGTGGCAGCTCTGTTAAAGACCGAATAGTTCTAAATAATTGTGCCGGGCGTGAGCTAACAGATGCAATCGTGGCCGTGTAGAACTGTCTCTTCGCGGCTTTGACTGCCATCTCATAAGATCTCATAAACGTCCTATAAGATGTTCTTGATGCTTCATCGCGGGCACGCCGCCACCGTCTCTCTAGTCGTCTGAGGCCTCGCTTCATCTGCCGTAACTCCCCGGTATACCAGGGAGCCTGCTTGGAGCGGGGACGCAGAGGATGCCTGGGAGCGATCTCCTTGATGGCTGACCAGAGCCGGCTATGCCAGTCCTCGACCAGCTCATCTAACGAGCCGCCAGGGGGCATGGGATCCCGCAAAGCCGCTGTGGGTCCATTCGACTCCGCGGGCGAACCAAAATAGGCTCGCCGCCCACACGGGGCTTATTATTTAAGGACTTATTATTTAAGGAGACCTGTTGTGGACTATATCTATTGGGACATTCTCACATCTACCTGAGGCTAGACAGGTGGCAACTCAAGAAAATACCATTTCAGTCATGGCGCTGAAACTTTGGAACTCCCTCCTCTAGGGAAAGTCATTCTGGCCCTCTATTGTCGTCTTCCACCAACAGGGTTTTTCGCCCCAGTATTCTCTCCTCCCTGCATGTTTGTATGTATCTGTGTCATGTTTTATTCAATTCTTTTAAATAGTGGATGGGTGGGTGGATGGGTGGGTGGTAGGATGATAGATAGATGGATTTTAAATTCTTTCCAATGTCTGAAATGTTTTAATGTTTGCCGCCTTGGCGACAGAGGAATTGAATTGAAAGGTGACATAGAAATGTTTTAAATAAAACAAAATCACTTTAATGATACTGCTCTTACCTCCAATTCGGCTCTGAACTGTGTCACACTAAGTCTAAAGGGGTAAAAAGGGGGGGGGAGGGATTTATTTAATACATGTGTCTATATAATATAAGAAATTTAATGATTTTTAGTCTTAAACGACTGAGAAAAGAACTGGACAACCGCCAACGTAATATGAAGATCTACCCCTGCTAAAAGAAACCTCAAATTATCCAATTCACAGCTAGCCCTGGATATAAGGTTTTATCCAACTGTCTCTTGCCGCGTCAAGCAAATCACGGTCGAATAGTCAACGCTGAAGAGCGGCACCGCACTGGGACAGGCGCTCAGAATAAGGGACCTTATTCAAGCATCCCGATAGCTCTCCTGACGGAATAGCATTAAATTCCTCTCTCAATCCCAGCACTGCTTGTGGGATTCAGTGTGTATAAACTTATGGTCATCTTAAGAGCAATGCTCCCTCTACGCGGTGGAGTCTTGTGAGCAAGAATTCTACTTTGTGAGCTACTGGCATTAAAGTTGTGAGCGAGCAATTGGGCTGCGGGATAAATGAGTTTGCTCTGGAGCCATCCTTCCTGAACCGAGACAAAAATGTGTGAGCCAGAGGCTAAAAACTGTGAGCTAGGTCACATTAACTCAGCTTAGAGGGAACACTGGACTGGGCCTATAGCATCACTGGCAAGTTTCTTCTCACAGTTTCGTCACCCCCAACCTCTGCCTTTGTAGATTTTGTGTTTTCCAGGGTGAGCAATTCTCACCACAGAGCAAAAGCGCCATCGTACTGAACACACCTCTTTCCATAACAGCAAAGGATTTTTTAAATTCATTTTCAAGACGGTTGCCATTCAGCCTTCAGCCACACTTTTTTTTTATCCCCCTTGCTTCAAAATTCCTACCCCATTCCAATGACGGATGGATACTCGAGCTATCGAAATCTGCGCACATTTCCACTTTTTCAGTCAAAACACAGCCCGAGTGACTCGCACTCGCACAGGCCTTGATGAAGAATCTGCAGTGATGAAACAGCTCCCTTGCAATCTTCGCCGATGATGATATTGAAGGATGAGAAGAGGCTGACATTGAAAGATTTGGATTCGTAGCCTGAGGGAACGGCTGGACGAGAACAGGCTTGCAATAGTCCGAGGCATTGATGTAGCGAACCGGTTTAGCTCGGTATCTTAAATGCATTTCTGAGAGCTCACAGCCTTCAAAGTACTTTCCCCCTTGAAATTTATCTATATTTAACTTCTTGGCCAGAATTAATTTGTCTCTGTGTCAGAAAGAACAAAACACCCACATCTTGTTCACTTTGTCACTCCATGGGTTTAAGGAGGTTGCTTTCACGTTTCTTTTACCAAACGTCATTTTGAAGACTCCTTATTCATCTCCTACACTTTCTGGATCAATGGACACAAGAATTGACTCTGGATTCCCTAGATCATCTGATCCAACCAGAGCTGTGGATGATATCAGAACAAAGCAACTCCAGAGGAGGAAAGGAAGCTGGCAGCTATCTGTGAATTAAACCTTACAGGGAGTAGCGATGTTGGAGGCTGGTCTTGGAGAGGTGCGCTCGAATCCCGCCACGAAGCTGGCTGAATGACCTTGGGCTGGTCATCCTCTATTATGTCCAGCGACATACAGCTTGACCTTGACTCCTGGAAACAATAGGAGTCAAGGATCCTAGGCCACCACTAGCCCTCCAATAAGAACTCTGGCGGGAAATTCAAACCCGCCAATAGGACTTGTGGGTGTGTCCTAGGGACTGTATATAGTTGGTCATCTTGGCCGGTTATGCATGCTCGGTTGTGTACTCTAATAAAGTATGCTTATCGCTACGTCATCGTCCGACTCGTGAATGCAACGAACCCAGTACACAATATCCTCTCTCAGCTTAATCTGTCACACAAAGTTCTTGTCAGGGCAAGATGAGGAAGGGAGTGGTGTTCCTGCTAAGCTGAGTTAGTGTGAGCTAGCTCACAGTTTTTTAGCCTCCAGTTCACAGCTTTGTTTTCGCTCCAGAGCAAACTAATTGATGCAGCAGCCAAATCGCTCGCTCACAACTTCAATGTCAGTAGCTCGCAAAGTAGAATTCTTGCTCACAAGACTCCACAGCTTAGAGGGAGCATTGGAAGGGAGAACCAAGCATTCTGCTCTGAGCTTTGGAGAACAGAGGTGAGATAGAATGTTCTGGGATAGGTTTGCAGTTTCTAAGGCTGGAAAGTCCGTGCCTATCCATAAGGAGCTCAAGGCAGCTAAATTATCAGTAGAAAGCTGTCATAAAAACAACCCAAAGCAAAATGTAAGTATAAAACCCCACCAAAAGCCATTAAAAGACAATGAGCCTTCTGCATCCCTCAGGGCACTGTAGACAACCTATTAAGAGTTCTACCAATGCATTAAGCTTCATCAGAACAAACCTGGAGTCCAGTGGCACCTTTAAGACCAACAAAATTGGATTAGTCGTTGGTCTTAAAGGGGCCACTGGAGTCTAAATTTGTTCTACTGCTTCAGACCAACATGGCTGACCACCTGGATCTACTTTCAAGCTTCATCAGTTAAACCTACTAACACCATTCTTGACAGTGGCTGCCTCTTCATGACAGGATTGCCATGTGCCTGCTTATGGTCGAGAGCTCCCACCAGTGGGCCCATCCTCCCTTCATTCGTTGTCTGGACCGGAAGGAGAAAAAGTTCCAGGGGTCATGATACTACATGACGTGTGATGTCACATCCAGCTGAAAACTTGGATGTTAACATAAGCGCCTTGGGTGATGCTCCAACAGTTTTCAGGGAGAGCCACAACACCCCCTGATGTGCTGACATGACTTCAGGGCTTTTGGCCAAGTGACATCACACATCACATGACATCCGTTCTGCCCTCTGCCCCACCCCTGAAGCTTCTAGGGTTGCCAGCCACTAGGCTGGTACCCTAGTGACACATTCTGCCACCAGAAGTCTCCTTCAGTCCAAACTTGCAAGGTTTCTGAAACAAGTTTAAGGATCTATCTGAGCAGATTTTAAAGCTCAGGTCGCTGATTAGTCTCTCTCACCCTCTCTGATGTAGACTGTGCTACTGTACTGGGGACCGTCGTGTGCAACGTGAATGATTACATGCATTTTTTTCCATAATAGAACATGTATTTTACTGTCAGACACATAATAGACAAGACATAAATGCATATGCTTCGCCGCTGAAGTCTGGTGGCGAGGTCAATAACGGAGGGCAGGAAGAAATGCTCAGATGTTATTTTTGCATCAGCGGGAATGGAGGGTTGCCAGAACCCCAACTCTTTTCATTAATAATCTGTATCCGTAGTGACACAGGGCATACAAAAGGTTCCGCATAGGACCAGCTCTTCTTAGACAACCGCAGGCAATATCTTTAGATGCGGCATCCTCAGTAATGACATTAGTAAGCACTCGTCAAAATTAACCCCAAATTTTGATGGCAAAAATTTAATATCTCAGTTCGCAAAGTTTGCATTTATTTAATCATCGAAAACTTCTGCTGGATTAATTAGGTTCATACTGGCCAGCTCCCTTGTCAATCGCACTGCTAATTCCAATGTGAATAGCAGTTTCCAAAGACTGGCTCGAAAACCTATGCATCGCATCGCACATTTGTTGTTCTGAACATTCTGAGAAAATATATGCTTGGGATGAATTACCCGACCCTCCACTATTGACGTTTCTTTATTTGCCATAAAGAAACAGAACACAAACATGTTTTCATTCCCCTTGCGAAAACTTGGGACACATGCTTTACTTGGCAGATAACTCAAATCTACTGCTCGAATTCTCAGCTCACGATGAAGCAGTCCCCGTTATAGTTTAGTAGTCCAAGACGCTCCAGACAGTTTGCACTGAGACTGACAAACGGGTTAAAACTCCACAAAAAAACAAGGTCAGGGGTCATTTCGAGCAGGAGCTTGGGGGAGCGCAGCTCCGGGAGTTGGTGCCAGCCCCCCCCCCGGTGGAGGAATGCCTGCTTGTGGCATGGCTGCAGCAAAATGACCCCGTCCCCTGGAAAGGTCCTTGTTCCTCCGACCAGCCTTCTGAAGGCTTCAGCCACCACTGAAGCTATCCTCCCAGAACAGTGGTATTTCTGAGAGGCTTGGGTTAGTAACTGTCCCCTCTCTGCCAGCTTTCTTTCTCTCTCTCTCTCTCTCTCGCCGTCTGACATACTTCTGGTGATGTCAGGTGGTTTAGCACATGCAAATAAGTTACGCTAATGAGTTATGCTAATGAGCTCCTGCAACTCTTTTTCTACGAAATGACCCCTGGACAAGGTAATAACCTTCTCCAAAGATAGATCCACTTCTGTCATATAAATGCCTTTATTGTGAGAAGTTGCTCCTAATTTCCAAGGAGAGAGGAGGGAAATGCTGTTTTCGGAGTCTAAGGAGGAAAGAATGGCAATGACCTAAGAATTCTTTTCTGGGACTAAATTCCATTGGGGAAACAATGGGACGTCTAAGTAGGGGAAGTGTTGTGACTCAGTAGCAGAGAGCCTTTGCTTGGCATGCAGAAGGTCCCAGGTTCAATCCCCGGCATCTCCAGTTAAAAGGACCAGGGAGGAAGGTGATGGGAAAGACCTCTGCCTGAGACCCTGGAGAGCAGCTGCCAGTCTGAGTAGGCAATACTGGCGTTGATGGACTAATGACTAAATCCCAGTGAATAAAATACAACTTCTCAGTTGGCCTTAGGGAGGGGAAGGGTTGTGACTCAGCGGCAGACAGTATTTGCTCAGCATGCAGAAAGTCCCAGGTCCGATCCCCGGCATCTCCAGTTAAAAGGAACAGGTAAGACGTGATGTGAAAGACCTCCATTTGAGACCCTGGAGAGCGGCTGCCAGTCTGAGTAGGCAATACTGACCCTTGACGGACCGATGATCTGATTCGGTATAAGGCAGTTTCAGGACCTGCACAGAATTGTTCTAACTCAGAAATTCCCTGGCTTTGCATTTTCAAACACGGATAGGCGGTAGGCGGGTATAATTGTCCGAAAAGGTATACAGAACTCCTGCTGCATATGAAACATTTCACCTTGTTAAACTATATACTAATTAATACATGGCAGTTCTCTGGCGGACTTAACGAAGGCCGTCAGAAAGGGCCCATCCTTTCAGTGTTTTGCATGAACGGTATATCATCTACAGGTGTCTTACCTTGGGCACCAGCCCGTAAACACCCAGTCTCTGTGTACAGTTGTATAATTGAGGCACAAACTGTGCTGGCGCGCAGAAGCTATAGACAACCTTTTAAAACATGATGCCCACCGCATGGAGTCCGACACTAGCAAGCACTTTTCCTCTGCCTCGGCGGGGGGAGCCATCACATTATATCAGCCCTACGTTTATTCTGTAGACTTGTCAGGGTAATACAAACGTAGCTCGCGAGACAAACTGGATTTTAAAGCTGTCAGCGGACACTCCGGAGAGGCGGCAAGTAAAGGCAAGATGCCTATTTTCCATGCCCTGTCCTATGCCCTATGATATCTCTGTATCACTATGTCCATCTCAGCTCCTCCACTTCTCCCCCCACCCTGATCCTTCAATCTCTTTTAGTGGCCCGCTTCTACCCCTGTAACTCCCAGGGTTGTCATTTCCCTGGGTTTTATTATTTGTATTTTAGAACAGGGATGTTTAAACACAAGGAGCTGCCGTATACTCTTTCGTCTCTCCAGGTCGATACTGTCTTCTTTGCCCAGCCCTGGGTCTCTGGTCGTGGGGCCTTCCGCATCACCTGCTACCTGACCCTTTTGACAAGAGGTGCCAGAGGCTGAAACCTGGGACCTCCTGCAATCATAGCTACAACCTTCTACTTCCAGCTTTGCTTTTTTTCACTTACAGCCTTTCACCTTTCTGTACAGTCGCATATTTGTTTCCACTGTGAGATACTGTGCTGTTATCTTCTAGCAGTTCCCCAATCTATACACAGCAAAAAACAACCACCACCACCTTTTGGATATTTCTATCACACAAACTACAATGTTAGCAACACTGTTTCACCCCCTACCTTCGAAGCTTGAGCCTTGGCACCCATCTTCAACTTTATTTATTTTATTTAGAGGAGGAGGAAGAGGAGAGGAGAAGAGAGGAGGAGGAAGAGGAGGTGAAGGAGGAGGAAGAAGATGAGAAGGAGGAAGAGAGGAGGAGGAGGAAGAGGAGGAGGAGAAGGGGGAAGAAGATGAGAAGGAGGAAGAGTAGGAGGAAGAAGAAGAAGAAGAGGAAGAAATAATTAGATTTATACCTCACCCTTCACTTGGGAGTCTCAGAGCAGCTTACAAACTCCTTCCCCTTCCCCTCCCCACAACAGACACCCTGTGAGGTAGATGGGGCTGAGAGAGCTCTGACAGAAACTGCTCTTTTCCCAGAACAGCTGTGCCAGAGCTATGGCTTGCCTGAGGCCATCCAGCAGGTGCATGTGGAGGAGTGGAGAATCAAACCCGGTTCTCCCAGATTAGAGTTCGCGCACTTAACCACTACAGGGTGGATTACTTCACACTTTACCTTTATCACTATAGGATAGTTAATTTTAATTTGGTTCATAGCTTATCTGTGTGGGCACACAAAAGTTAACTAAGGCATATTTGTTTGTTTGGAAGGTTTCTATGCCAAAATATAAACCGCAAGGGTAGACCATCAAAACATTCACAGCTTTCACAAGTAAACAGCAGACATCGGTTCATTGAAAGACAATAACAATAAATTGAAAATACAATAGAATTGGGGGTCACAATTCAAAAACACCATTTGCAAATCCAAAATACAATTTGACAATAGTGGAAAACATCCAACAGGAGACTCCTCTATATCCTTTGAATATAATAGCGACTAAAAGGATAGGGAGGAGTCTCCTGTTGGTTATTTTCCACTATCATCAAATTGTATTTTGGATTTGCAAATAGTGTTTTTGAATTGTGACCCCCAATTCTACTGTATTTTCAATTTATTGTTGATGTATTTCAATGGAGTGATGTCTACAGTTTACTTGCGAAAGTTGTGAATCTTCCGAAAAGTTGTGAATCTTCTGATGGTCTACCCTTGCGGTTTATATTTTTGCATACTACGTACGCTTGGGGTCCCTATCGTTGGCTCTGGAAAATTTATATGCCCTCTCGCTAGAAACCTGCGCAAGGTGGTTTATGAAGTAAAACATGATAAAAAGTATAAAACCAACACAAAATCATTAAAGTACACAAACCCATCAAAAAAACCCCATAAAAAACACACCGTGAGAGCATAAACATTTGAGTAACGCACTTTTTACACTTATCATGGCTATGAATAGACTATCTTCTTCTCACAACAAGTGGAGTCAACATTCAGGTGAATTTATTTCCCTACAACTTCTTTTAATCTTGCATTATTCATCGTAGGCTTGAGTACCAGCAAAAATTTAGTTCCTTCAAAGCAAATGCGGATGCCACAAGGCAAATGTCAACAGAATAGCAAATTCTTGCGCTTCTCTCTCAACCGGGGCAGGATTCCAGCTCTAGGAAGCCTATTTGCATGTGAATAAGGTATTATACATGATCTGCGAGGCTGTAGTTTACTTTGCCCAATGAGCAGCTCTTCTGCATTGCATTGTAAACTGCAGATATGAGGCAGCAGCCAGCAAGTACCCCTGTCTTAAATTATACTAAAGTCCTGCTGTGTATGGATGTTTCACCTTGCTAAAGTATATGCTTGTTAATATATAGTGATTTCTAAGGAGAAGGGGTTGGGAGAATGCTTTGAATAAGGCTATAGAACCAAGAGCTTTCACATTACAGGCCTATACTATAGCTGAACGAAAGCTCTTGTACCAAAGTGTACATTTAAGATCCACTTGTACAAGGTAAATTGGCAATACTGTGATACTAAAGATACAGGAGTGTAAACCCTCTACCAGTTCAACTCTGCCTGGTGCAAGGGTCAGAGCTTAGCTGGTATCCAAAGCGCCCTCAAAAACAGGGTTCGAGTGCCCACCATGATGTGACATTGTGCTAGCAAAGAGGTGGCATAAATTAAGAAACCTTCGCTCCTCTCAAGAGAATCATTGCCAGAGGCTGTAGAAGAGAAGAAGCAGAGAAGAGATTGGATTTATATCCTGCCCTTCACTCACTTGGAGTTTCAGAGCAGCTTACAAACTCCTTTCCCTTCCCCTCCCCACAACAGACACCCTGGGAGGTAGGTGGGGCTGAGAGAGCTCTTTCCAGAGCTGTCTTTGAGAGAACAGCTGGGACAGAGCTGTGGCTTGCCCAAGGTCATCCAGCAGGTGCAAGTGGAGGAGTGGGGAATCAAACCTGGTTCTCCCAGATTAGAGTCCACGCACTTAACCACTACACCAAACTGGCTCTCTGGTTTAACTGGTTTTAATTGCCAGTGAGGTCCTGCAAAAAGACCAAACTGTAGCGATGGCCACAGGCATAGATGGCTTTAAAAGGGGATTAGACAGGTTCAAGGAGGAAAAATCTATCTGTATCTACTGGCCATGGTCACTAAGAGGACCCTTCATGTTCAGAGGCAGTAAATGTCTAAATATCAGCACCAGGAGGCAAGATCAGGGGAAGGCTTTGGCATCTACCCCACTGTTGGCCCTCCAGAGAAACTGGTTGGCCACTGGGGGAGACAGGAGGCTGGACTAGATGGACCCTCACTGGTTTGAACCAGCAGGGCTCTTCTGATGTTCTTATCAGGGGAAGGCCTCAACCTCTCTGTCCTGTTGTTGGCCCTCCAGGGGAACTGGTTGGCCACTGTGTGAGACAGGATGCTGGACTAGGTGGACCCTCACTGGTCTGATCCAGCAGGGCTCTTCTTATGTTCCTATGAATGTCCCCATCTCCTCCCACTATGCATCAACAGAGTGTAGGATTCTAGCCGACTCTGAAGGCAGTGATGACACACCCGCAGCAGAAACCACAAGGAGCTTCTCAGACAAGAGAGCGCGTGGCTAGATCACTGTGGCCTCGCGTCATGCACACTTGTGAGAACACACATGCGGGGAAACTCTGGCAATGGAAATGCTAGAGAAGAGGGGCACGTTGCACAAATAAAAGAGCCCTTTGCCTCAACAGCCCTACCAATGAGTAACACTCAGAAATTTCACAGATAGCCAGTTTGGTGTAGAGAGAGCCAGTCTGGTGTAGTGGTTAAGTGCGCAGACTCTAATCTGGGAGAACCGGGTTTGATTCCCCACTCCTCCACTTGTACCTGGCTGGATGACCTTGGGCAAGCCATAGCTCTGTACCAGCTGTTCCCTCAAGGACAGCTCTGGAAAGAGCTCTCTCAGCCCCACCTACCTCACAGGGTGTCTGTTGTGGGGAGGGGAAGGGAAAGGAGTTTGTACGCTGCTCTGAGACTCCCTTGGGGAGTGGAAGGCGGGGTATAAATTCAATCTCTTCTTCTTCTTCTTATCCTGTCTCAGGATTCCAGAAACATGCACATCGACTCCAGCTGGAGACTGCAAGACAAAGCACTCCACAGAGTTATGCGAGGGAGTACCTACCATCTCACACAAATCTCACTGTCAAATAAGAGAACCGTACAGCTGCTGAAGAACCTCTCCTTCCTGACCATTTGGTGTAGTGTATGGGGGTGGGGGTGGGGGATGTTGATTATGTGCTTTCATTTGCAGCGAAGCTCCTACCAGACAGCTGAGGGAACCGATGTCTTTCTTGCCAATACCTGTAGAAAAGATGAAGGGTCTAGCAGCACCTTAAAGACTAACAGAATCTGCAGCAAAGTTTGTTAAACCTTTAAGGTGCTGCTAGACTCTTGCTCTTTTCTGCTGCTACAGACAGGCTAACACGGCTACCCATCTTGACCTCTTGCCAGTAACAGTTACTGCTGGCCAAACACTCGTGACTTTCTTCTTTTTCTTTGCAGAATCAGAGCTGGTCTCCGGAGCAGCACATACAGCAAGAGTTTCACTGCTGGTCCCTACAGGGAGGGAACAGGCAAGCAAGGCTCCCTCTGAACTGTGGGGTCCTGTGAGCAAAAAATTCCACTTCGTGAGCTACTGGCATTCAAGTTGTGAGCGAGCAGTTTGGCTGCTGCATAAATTAGCTCGCTCTGGAGCCATCCTTCTTGAGCTAGGAGAAAGATGTATGTGAGCTGGGGACTAAAAAACTGTGAACTAGCTCACACTAACTCAGCTGAGAGGGAACACCACAGGCAAGTATCGTCCCAATGGATTTTCTCCATGTGAAAGAGCCTAATCACAGAATATGGGAAACACTAAGTGAGAAGAGGAATGAAGCAGAGCAACTGGAAAGAGCGCCTATAACTGGTGCTCTTCAATACTTTCTTGAAGTATTCTTGAAGCACTCCTCGGCAGCCGCTGACCGTTACCAGCTACTGCCTCTCTCCCTTAGCAGCCAGTCCTCCATCAGGTGCAGAAGCCAACAATTTCCCATGCTGGTTTTAATTGCCAGTGAGGTCCTGCAAAAAGACCAACTATAGCAGTAAGCATCTTCCCCTCCCCTGCTGTTTAATGAATGGCAAAGAGTGAAATGATAGGGAAGTCTCGACCTGTTACTCTCTGCTACCCGTCACATAGCTTTAAAGGCCAAGGAGCTCTGCTTGGAACAGGACGGCTGACAACCAGTGTTCCCTCTCAGCTGAGTTAGTGTGAGCTAGCTCAACAGTTTTTTCAGCCTCTGGCTCGCACATTTTTGCCTTAGCTCAGGAAGGAGGGCTGCAAAGCAGACTAGTTTATGCAGCAGACAAATCACTCGCTCACAACTTTAATGCCAGCATAGGCGTCAGCTATGGGGGGGCTCGAGCCACCCCCGAAATTTCCCAGGGGGGACTGAGCCACCCCCAGGAAAACGGAGCGCCCTTCGCCGCGCCTCCCCGGGCCCTTCCTAGGGCCGCCGCCACTGCCGCTGTCTCTCCCCCCCCCCCCCGGCCTGGCCATCCGTCCCTCCCTCCGTCCGTTCAGGGGCCAGTTAAGCAAATGCCCAGCTGGCCCCTGGACGGACGGAGGAAGTGACAGAAGCAGGAGTGATCAGTCCGGGGGGGGGGGGGGAACGGGGGCAGGGACATGGTCCCAGCAGGCGCGCGCACACAGAAGAGCCCCCCCCCCGATTTTTAAAACTCGATGCCCTGAATGCCAGTAGCTCACAAAGTAGAATTTTTGCTTACAAGACTCCACAGTTTAGAGGGAGCGTTGCTAACAACACATTATTTTGACTTGTCTTCATTTTAAAAAGTGCTACTCAAAAGAATCTCCCCTTGTGTGTCTTCTTAGCCAACTGGGAACCTCCCTCCTCCCTGTACCGACAAATTACTCACCTCTGCTCTCTTCAGGATAAGACTCTTCGTGGGAAGGAGCGCTGGAGCTTTTCCATCCACACACACACAGTTAAGAACCCAATCCACATTTAGACTCCTTGAAGACCAGCAGAAATAAAATTCCTCACTGCACCCTTGCAGAGGTGATGAACTATCCAGTTGAGGGGCAAATGGGTTGCAAGGTCTGCTGGGGAAGTGGCAACAGGCTCCACCAGTTAATCACATCAACAGGGGAAAAGGTGGAGCTAGGTGGGTCAGCGTAAGTCAGCTGTGACTTTGGCACTTTCTACCACCACCAGGTGAATCAGGACTGCCTAATCCTTGAGAGACAGGCAACTAGCTAAACGAGTGTGGTTGGGTTTTGGCTCTGTGCTCAGGTGTGTCAGAGAGGAGCTCTTCCTCAACCTGTGGTTGCATCTCAGGGCTTGAGAAGGATGACACTTTCATTCAGTCCTCTCAGTTCTGATGTGCTGTTACGGCTGCCTCATCACACCCAGGTGGGCCTTCAAACCATGAGAAGTCTGGGGTTTCCTTATGACCAGTGTTCCCTCTAAGCTGAGTTATGAGCTCCTCACTAGCTCGCAGTTCTTAGCCTCCGGCTCACACATTTTGTCATGAAGGATGGCTCCAGAGCAAACTGATTTATGCAGTAGCCAAATCGCTCACCCACAACTTTAATGCCAGTAGCTCACGAAGTAAAATCTTTGCTCACAAGACTCCACAGCTTAGAGGGAGCATTGCTTATGGCCAGTATTTTTTTTATTCATATACTTATATACCACTTTCCTCCCCAATGGAGACCCAAAGCTGCTTACAATCTCGTTCTCCCCTCCTTCATTCTACACTCACAACCACCATCCAGTGAATTTCCAGGTTAGAATAGAGATTTGCACCTGGGGATCCTAGACTAGCACTCGAACCACTGTACCTTGCCGAATTTTCACTTACGTTATGCTTTCACCCACTGTCCATTCCCCGCCCCCCCCCCCCGCCCCCGGTCTGCAGGAATAGCAGGCACTAGAGGGAAATGTGTTGAATAAGTACCATTTTTTTTAATCTGATGTTCTTGGCCTGTTTTATTTATTTATTTATTTTATTAAAATTGGATTTCTTGGCCGCCCTTCCCTGCAAGCTCTTTCCTTTAAACTACTTATTCAAGTTACCCTGTTCTACATTAAACATCTTGCCGCGCTCCCTGTCACAGTAGTAATACCAAGATGGGTCGCTGCGTTAGTCTGTCTGTAGCAGTACAAAAGAGCAAGAGTCCAGGAGCACCTTAAAGACTAACAAAATTGGTGGCAGGGGAGGAGCTTTCGTGAGTCACTGCTCACTTCTTCAGATCTCTGAAGAAGTGAGCAGTGACTCACGGAAGCTCATATCCTGCCACAAATGTTAGTCTTTAAGGTGCTCCTGGACTCCTGCTCTTTTCTGCCTTGGTATCTGAAGAAGTGAGCAGTGACTCACGAAAGCTCCTCCCCTGCCACCAATTTTGTTAGTCTTTAAGGTGCTCCTGGACTTTTGACCTTTTCTGGTACTGATACTGTAGAGTCAAGCCACTGTTGCCATATGGGGGTTGACTTCTGCCAGGCATGCTTAATGTAAGGACGTCACCCACACTTCATGACTTGTGGGTGTTGGTAGTGTTGCCAGGGGTCATTTCGTAGAAAAAGAGGTGCAGGAGCTCATTAGCATGACTCATTTGCATAACTCCTTTGCATATGCCACACCCCCTAACATAGTGTGTCAGAAGGCAACACCCACCCCTCAGGCTCCACTCCACAGGTGAGTGAAACTGACCTGCTCTTCCTCCATTCCCTTCCCCATCCAATACTTGGTGCAATAAGAATAAGCGTAAAGAACACACCCTCATTCTCTTCCTGCTCCCTTGAAACCACCAGGTTTCAAGGAGACTTGAAATACCCAGGACATGTGCACCACCCATCCCTTTCCCTTCCCCTCCCCACAATAGACACCCTGTGAGGTAGGTGGGGCTGAGAGAGGTCTTTTGAGAACTGCTTATGAGAGAACAGCTCTGAGAGAACTTGTGACTGGCCCAAGGTCACACCCACAGCTGCATGTGGAAGAGTGGGGAATCAAACCCGGTTCTCCCAGATTAGAGTCCAACTCCTGACCACTACACCAAATGGATGGGGTGGAAGCTGCTGAAGGGTTGGTGAAATCTCTCCAGTACTTATGTGCCATGTGCCCAGATAAAAAATGGTATACTTAGAAACTTTATATGCCACCTTGAGCAAGTCTCTGGAAAAGCAGCACACAGTCATAAAAGGAACAATGACAAAATTATCAATATTAAAACAAAACATTAAAAACAATAAAGACCCTAGCAGGGCTTTCCCTGGGGCGCTGCGCCTCTGCACTGCTCGGGGAAGCCGAGGAGGGGGTGGGGCTTGGTCATGTGCCCGCCCCCAGGGCTCCTCACTCCCGGAGCTGCGCTCCTGTGTGCTCCTGCTCCAACGGACCCCTGAGTGTTGCTATGGTCTTTGGAGAAATAGCTATACTGTTTGAAGTAGGTTTTTCTGTTAATTTTACTGCTGGGGGTGGGTACAATATCAGTTATACTACAGATCTTTCCGATGTTGTATCCATGTGAAGCAGGAGCCTTCCAGACGTGCGTAGATACTCCTGAGACGCATGGTCACAAAGTTGTCCAAACAGAAGCAACATACTTCTTTGGCATGCGCATGCAGCTTTGGCCTGCATAAGCTGAGCATAAACCCAGTTCCATGTACGGTTCTTGCACGCATAAAGAGCCCTTCGGTTTGTGATCTTCGTTTGATAGATTTGTTGAGTAGAATGTCATGCCTTGGGTACACCCACACAACAATCTGGGTATTAGTTTTTGTGCAAGGCAACCTTTAGAGCTATTCTTTCCACATACATGTGGAACAACGAATGATGCCGATAGTGTCATCCTAAGTAGAGTCAGGCCTGTTCCTACAGTGGGGCATCTTGGGGCAAAGGGCCCCCCCCATTTCCATTTTTTAAATTATTTGCGGTGCTTGCTTGGGCAAGTGTGCGGGGTGCCCCAAACCTATTTAAAGGCCCCCTGAATTAAAATATCCTGGCTACAGATCTGAGTAGAGGTCACCCTTCTAAGTCTATTGACATCAGTGGGCTTAGAAAGTTGTAACCAGTTTGGGGGAAGGGGGGAGTGAGGTGCCAGAACTCTCAAGAGGGAAATAAAGTTTTCAATTTGTACCCTGAAAACTCAAGAACTTTTAAACATTTTTAAAAGAAGAGATTAAATTTCTACTCCACCCTTCGCTACCCGAAGGAGTCTCAGAGTGGCTTACGATCTCCTTCCTTTCCTCTTCCCACAACAGACACCCTGTGAGGTGGGTGGGGCTGAGAGAGCTCTCTCGAGAACAGCCCTTGAGAGAACAGCTCTGAGAGAACTTATGAATGATCCAAGGTCACACCAGCAGCTGCATGTGGAGGAGTGGGGAATCAAACCTGGTTCTCCTAGATTAGAGTCTGCACTCCTAAGCACTACACCAAACTGGCTCTCGAAGTATTTTTGTCGAAGAGGTTCCGGAACTCCGTTCCAGAGCGTTAGCCCAGGAAAAAAAAGCCCTGCTTGTAACTCCGCTTAGGACAGCTCTGCGACATTCAGAAAGCTGTCTAATTCAATTTGACTATCTCTACTTCTCTCTTGAGAACACCAAATTGTCCCCATTAAAATTAACACATTTCTCAATGTTCTTTTTTGTGCTAAGTGTGTACAAACTATGTGTAGTATAAAAAATGCATTTAAAATGGCATGTGTGAAATGAAGTAAAAGAGAGAAAATAATCACCAGTGACAGTAGCAGGAACGAGGTTGATAGAAATGGATGACAACGGCAACGTACAACATTAAAAAAAAAACGCTGATAGAATCATTTTTGATCATCTCTGCTTGAATTTATATAGCATTGAAATTACCGTTACAGAACTAGTGTTTTGTCCACATTAGGGATCATATTGGAACATGACAAAGAAAATCTAAACGTTCCTATGGAGCAGAAGTGGAGAGGAGATAAAGCGTAAGAGAATTACAGTGCTGTTCTCAGTATCCTAAGATCTCCACTTCTAATCTGCTAAATCTGTGTCTGATGAACGGACAGAGCTTTGACTCTTGGAAGCTTATACCCTGAAACTCCGGTTGGTCTGGTTCAATCCTGTCCCTGAACTTACATTCTACAGTACACGAGAGTTCACCCCTGTAATTATCTCGGGGTATTTTTACATTCTACAGTACACGCGAGTTCACCCCTATAATTATCTCGGGGTATTTTTACATTTTACAGTACACTTGAGTTTACCCTTGTAATTATCTTGGGGTATTTTTTGTTTCCTCATTACATTGAGGTCACCCTGGTTTCACCCCACACTTGTCCCAGAAAAAACGGATGCTGTTGGTCCTTTCTGCACTTGGATCTCATCCCTAGTTTTATCAGAGTTCAACCCGTGACACAATACCTTGCATTTATCCCTGGTTAAAACAGCATCCGTTTATCCCAGAACAAGTGTGGGGTGAAACTGGGGTGACCTCAGTGTAATATGGAAACAAAAAATACCCCGAGATAATTACAGGGGTGAACTCGAGTGTAGTGTAGAATGTAAAAATACCCCGAGATAATTACAGGGGTGAACTCGCGTGTAGTGTAGAATGTAAAAATACCCCAAGATAATTACAGGGGTAAACTTGCGTGTAGTGTTGAATGTGAAAATACCCCAAGATAATTACAGGGGTGAACTTGCGTGTAGTGTAGAATGTAAAAATACTCCAAGATAATTACAGGGGTGAACTCATGTGTAGTGTAGAATGTAAAAATACCCCAAAATAATTACAGGGGTAAACTCGCATGTAGTGTAGAATTTAAAAATACCCCACGATAATTACAGGGGTGAACTCGTGTGTAGTGTAGAATGTAGAAATACTCCGAGATAATTACAGGGGTGAACTCGCATGTAGTGTAGAATGTCAGTTCAGGGATAGGGTTGAACCAGGATTTAAGGTCTAGTGCTAAAAGAGCCATTATAACCAGGGATAAATGCAAGGTATTGTGTCACGAGTTGAACTCTGAGAAAATCAGGGATGAGATCCAAGTGCAGAAAGGACCTAAGGTGCTGCTAATCTCAAATCTAACTATTCTACTCCAGACCAACATGGGCACTCTCTGAAATTATCCTAAGCAGGGTCACTCCCATCTAAACTCCTTGACTTTAAACTTAAAAGGGAGTCGCTCTGTTTAGGATCACTCTGTTAATATCACCAAACTTATAGGCTTGGAGACACCAAACAGGACTTAAAGCAACACACAGCAACAAGACGTTTGTCAAGAAAGTGATGGATCATGGCAGCTTATTTGAAGAAAGCAGACAGCCAGGAGAGAGAAACCGAAAGATCACAAGGAAAATTAAAACAGAAGTGTAGGTTTCAAAACTGAACACTGGTTAAAGTGCGCTCATTAACAGATAAGCATTAATGAATATTCATTCGATAAATCATAAGTGTTTTGCTTACAGTGTGTCAGCTGTTTGCACGTCCTACACAATTACTTTAAAGAGTTTTATGGATCCAGTTCCATCTGGTGCAAAGAATTTAACTTGGGCATCATGTTTTGAATTCAGAAGAGTACCTAGCGCTCTGTTTCCCAGCACTTTAGCATAACATTTATCTTTCTAAGCATACAGCTTATCTTTAAAAAAAGAAGAAGAAAAAGAAGTACAGTGACAGCAGCTATATTTTTAGATATAATATATCCCTTTTTGCTTACTGGGAGTGATTTGTGGCTCGCTTTTCTGTCTTTTGATAAGCACGGAACTGTTTGATCATACTGCATTAACCTCTATCTATATAATTTTAGAACAGATTAGATAATGAGAACATCACTAAAGTTTAGGAAACCTAGCAGCACAGGTATATTCAGAACTGGCATTATATTCAACAGAATTTACCCCTAAGCGTGCTATAGAGTCACAGCCTAAAATCAACAATACTGGGGGAAAGGCGTTCTGTCAATCCTACGGTGCTCTGAGAAACACCATTAAACTGCTTTGTTTTAGTGTTTCCCTGTCCCATCCCCAAAAGCAGGGGTCCGTTGGAGCGGGAGCGCACAGGAGTGCAGCTCCGGGAGTGAGGAGCCCAGGGGGCGGACACATGACCAAGCCCCGCCCCCTCCTTGGCTTCCCCAAGCAGTGCAGAGGCGCAGCGCCCCGGGGAAAGCCCTGCTAGGGTCTTTATTGTTTTTAATGTTTTGTTTTAATATTGATAATTTTATCATTGTTCCTTTTATGACTGTGTGCTGCTTTTCCAGAGACTTGCTCAAGGTGGCATATAAATTTTCTAAGTATATCATTTTTTATCTGGGCACATGGCACATAAGTACTGGAGAGATTTCACCAACCCTTCAGCAGCTTCCACCCCATCCGTTTGGTGTAGTGGTCAGGAGTTGGACTCTAATCTGGGAGAACCAGGTTTGATTCCCCACTCCTCCACATGCAGCTGCTGGTGTGACTTTGGGCCAGTCACAAGTTCTCTCAGAGCTGTTCTCTCATGAGCAGTTCTCAAAAGACCTCTCTCAGCCCCACCTACCTCACAGGATGTCTTGTTGTGAGGAGGGGAAGGGGAAGGGATGGATGGTGCACATGTCCTGGGCATCTCAAGTCTACCTGAAACCTGGTGGTTTCAAGGGAGCAGGAAGAGAATGAACGTGTGTTCTTTATGCTTATTTTTATTGCACAAAGTATTGGATGGGGAAGGGAATGGAGGAAGAGCAGGTCAGTTTCACTCACCTGTGGAGTGGAGCCTGAGGGGTGGGTGTTGCCTTCTGACACACCTCCGGTATGTTAGGGGGTGTGGCATATGCAAATTAGTTATGCAAATGAGTTATGCTAATGAGCTCCTGCACCTCTTTTTCTACGAAATGACCCCTGCCCAAAAGTATTTAAAAATAACAGGCCAGATCCAACGTATCTGTTCAGCAAGGAGTGTACTACCAGCAGAAGAGCCAGGTCTCACCGGCACGATTCCCTTCAATCAGTGGAATCTTCCTTGCGTGTGAATTCAGCTCCTCAATCTAGCCCCTAGATCTCAGCAATCCCCTCTTGCACAACGCAAGACAGAATCCCCTTCCCCAAGTACACCACTACCAATCTTTGCAATTTTTACATAGCCTGGGTGGGAAGGTAGAGCATCTGTCATTGAGAATTGCTCACTGGGATATAGTTCCTCTGTCTCTTTCTTATGTGGGATAAGGGGCAGCAGATAGGTTGACTGGGTATGGGAGGCTGGGTGGACTAGACCCACCAGTCTTCCCACTGTATCTGCCTTACAAAAATAGTGACGCACAACAGGAAACTCCAAAATAACGGACTATGATCTGGTGCTGCGGTCACACACACTAAATAATCCACTTCCAACCCATTTTCAGTGCACTTTCCTACTGGATTTTACTGTGTGAACTGGCAAAATCCAGTTGGAAAGTGCACTGAAAGTGGATTATTTAGTGTGTGTGACCGCAGCCTTAGGCTGAGGACCGACTGGCAAAATGAAGCGCAAGGGAAGCAGGGCAAAAAGACCCGGGCTGAGTTGTTGCAGGGCTTTCAATTCACACTGCATAGACTGATGCGGGACCATACCGGGGAGGAGGCAGAGCGGAGCGTTTACACTGTGGGGTGGCCCCCGGCGGCGCCACCACAGTGGCACACGGCTTTGGTCCATTTTGCCGACCTGTGCATGGGCACATGGGCGCAGCAGCTGGATTAGCAGGTTCACATTACCAGCGCCGCTTGATGTGCGGCTTATTTGCATCCATACTGCCAGGAAGTGGGATGAACACGCACCCAGACAGCTTGACACTGGTTTCACCAGGTATCTTTTAAACGCGGGATGAAAGCACTTCAGGACGGAGTGAGTGCGGCACAGCAACACCAGACAGCTCTGGCTGTGTGAACAGGCTCTCTTAATCCGCTTGCAAAGCGGGCCTATATCAGGCCAAACTGCCAGTCTGAACTCAGTCTTAGTCTCTCCATACAACATCCCACACCAACGCTCCCTTGTAGCCCTCTATGCAAGAAGGCAAGTCCGCTTTGCCGTTATCATATTTCCTCTCTCCTTGCAGAATGAGAAGCTACTGGAAAGGAGCGTAGAGGGGGCAACGATCTCCATACAAGTTTCACAATTAAAAAGTAAGTCCCCAACGCTCGCCTTCCATCTGGCAAGCCAGACTTGCTCTCATGATAATATTCATCAAGCTTACACAAATTATAGTATCACCCTTTTTTTTTCTAGCTGCTTGGTAAATATTTGCCTATTTCATTTATATCCTGTCTTCCTTCCCAGTGGGGACACAAAGCAGCTCACACTGTTCTCCTCTCCTCCACAGTATCCTCGCAACACACCTGTGAGGTAGGTTAGGCTTAGTACATGGGATTGGCCCGGGGTCATCCAGCCAGCTTTCATGACAGAGTGGGGATTTGAGCCTGGGTCTCCCAGATCGTAGCATTGATACTCAGGGCCAGGGCTCATTTCGTAGCAGGAGCTCCTTTGCATATTAGGCCACACACCCCTGATGTAGCCAATCCTCTAAGAGCTTACAGTAGCCCCTGTAAGAAGAGCTCTGTAAGCTCTTGGAGGATTGGCTACATTAGGGGGTGTGCCAGGGCACCCCAACCTTTTTAAGCCTATGGGCATCTTTGATTTTGCCCCGGGGCAGTGGGCAGAACCATAAAATGGCTGGCATCGGAGGCAGAACCAACCACAAAAGGCCACAAAAGGCCCGGGAGCAAGGTTATATGTGACTCTTAGAGTAACTCCTCACCATTTTCAAGTGGAAACTCTGTTTAACAGAATACTCTTTTAAAATGAACATGTCGTTTAAACGTGGGTTTTTTGCAAACACACAGCTTCTCTTCAGTCAGTCAAAGTGAAGACCCTTGTTGCTGTGGTGGCAGCTGCCACCAAAGCACCATTTTGAAAATTCTGCACAGGCCATAAGATCTCCAATGGCCAATCAGAAGCCCCACTGAGCAAAAACAAAAACACCCACATGGCCCCCACCCATTTTTTAAAAACACCTGGCGGGTGTGGCATGGATGAGAATACATAATGATTTTTGCAATTCAGATTACTCATATTCTTATATTTTTCTAGTTTTCTTATGAATTTTTATATGCAGATTTTATTAGGATTTAATAAAGGCTTATTAAATGGGGAAGCCTCTCTTTTGTGGGTTAAATTGCCTTTCTAGCGGATGCCAGCAGACAAGAACATTCTTTCCCCCTCCTCAGGTTATTTGGTTGGTGTCTGGTGTCTCTCTTAGTTTTCTTTTTAACAGGTTTTCAGTGTAGTGACGCTGGTACAGCATAGAAGTATTCGCTTGAAGTACAGAGTTCATGGGTTTAGTGGTCTGGGGTGAAACTCTACAGTGTTTAGGTCAAAAAGGGCTTTTAGCTTCATATCAGAAAACAACAACTTTTGTTTGGGTAGGAAAGATCCTTGATTACTATTATTATTAAGGTTGGGTTAAGTAAACATTTAAGATATTATGTAGTGACACCTTTTTCTGTAACCGACCAATGAATGTATGGTTGCTCAGATGATGCTCTGGACCTTTGGAACCAATTATGATCTCTGGACATTATCTCTCTGAGTATGTCATTTTGGGTATTAAACTTCCTGAACTTCCTGATATTATTCAGAAAACAGTCAATTTTTGGAAGGCTAATTTGACCAAACTGTTTTCCCGGTATTCCTTGCAATAAATACCAGAAAGAACTTTCCTCCTCATTGTGATGTTGATTTAATTCTGGCTTGGAAATTTATTTGTGTTAACATGGGCACCAGGAAAGGTGTGTGCTGTGGTGTCCATGGACCCCACATTGCGGATCTCTATCTTAGACCCAATGTGAGAGTCTGATGAGATTTCAACTCCAAACAAAGGTTCTTAAACAAGAGCTGCTTTTATTGAAGGGCTCAATCGAGGTACACTTGTTGAGTCAGTAATGAAAGCTAAGCTAAGCAGAACTATTATAGTATATTCAAACAATGTTGTCATAAAAGAACTCCCAGTCACCATGTTAAGAAAAAGGTGCCCAAGACACTAGACCCGTTAGTTCCCAGACTAAAGGTGGGAGAGTGTTTCCCAGGCTGAAGGCAGGAGAGGAGAGTTCTCGCACCTGGAGGAAAATCCCATTAAAAACAAAGCTGGTGAGAAGCTACAAGCTACCAAGGTCGCAGATAAGCTGGAGGCAAAGAAGGGGCCGCACGGGAGAATAGCACATACCAATACAGGGGGGGGGGCACGCTCTTCGTTAGTCACTGTATGCCATCTTCCGCCCGGGAAATGCCAGTCTCACTGACACCCAAAGGTCTGGGAACAACAGAACCAGTGTTCCCTCTAAGCTGAGTTAGTGTGAGCTAGCTTACAGTTTTTTAGCCTCCGGCTCACACATTTTTGTCTTTGCGCAGGAAGGATGGCTCCAGAGCTAACTAATTTCTGCAGCAGCCAAACGGCTTGCTCACAACTTTAATGCCAGTAGCTCACAATGTAGAATTTTTGCTCACAAGACTCCACAGCTTAGAGGGAGCATTGAAGAACCCTTTTCATCCAGTGTCTTAACACTGAACACAGGAGACACCAGGAGACGCAACGTAGGCCGTCTATGGGTTTTTATCCTATCTTTTAAAGCCCAGCATTTCCCATTGCACCCATGTCTGGTTAATCTGGGATAATGATCAGGATGATAAAAATACCAAGAAGCAAGAAAGAATTTAGAGATTTCTATGGGAGGGATACATGGGCTTCTCATTCATTATTAAATTTGTATCCCACCCTCCCCACCATGGATGGCAGGCTCAGGGTGGCTTACACTTTAGGTTCACATTCCTGAGGTGGCACTAATTTAACTAGCGCTGCTTCAATTCAGACGTTCATTATATTGTCAAGTTGCCTTGGAAAGTAACCCGTCAGTTCTTTGTCTCCCCTCCACAAAGACATCACCATAAAGTGATTCACTTTCTGGATCTGATCCCAGTTACAAGCACCATGCGCTTCTCGGATGAAAAGGACTGGGTGCCGCACAGATATTCAGAAGAATACCGTCAGTCATAGCATGATATACTTCAAGGAGACAGCTATGAACCTTTCGCCTTTTGAATACTGCAGATTGTTAAACAATGACAACAACCCAGCGCCTAGCTATGCATACGTAGGTCTCACGTTTCAGTGGGGCATGAACAGTTAGTTATAAACAGTTATGGGATGCATAGAATCGTCATATGATCAGCAAATGAAGTCTAAAGGGGATTCAGGTTCCCTTCGGGGACGGGGAGACGATTAAAACAGTCTGCCCTCAGAGACTGATGTATGAGATGTATAAAAATCCCATCCAATAATTTTCTGGCAACTATGGAGAATTTCTGGCTGCTATACAGGCCTCTAGGATGGGAAGGCTGCCTTGACTACTGACATTGTCGCTTCTATCCTGCATGCAAGAAGTTTCTGGAGAGGAAATAGATGGAAACTCACCGCTCAGCTGTGGAAGAAAACTCACAACAAAGTCAATAGAGCTCGTTTATTTGCTGGTAACGACAGTGGAAAAGTCACATTTTCCTGCCACCATTGTGCCTGGCTCAGTGCCAGCAGCCAATGTCATTCCGAGTGATAAGATGCCTTTTACATCTCAGCCCCCAGGAGGAAACAGCAGCTCTTTCTCGGCAGCCTGCTGTGACCGACTTGCAAAGCACTTTGTGGATTAAAAAGAAAAATCAATCGTATTTGACCTGACTTGGATTCCCCGTTAATTACATATGTGAAAATCTTCTTCAGGTTTCCCCTTGTCATTTTCATATGGGTACCTTTCAGTTGCCCTGACCAGGAAAGCCCAGGCTAGCCTGATTTCATCAGCTCTCAGACACTAAGCAGGGTTAAGCCCTGGTGTGAGAGTCCTACAGAGTCAGTCAGCAACAAGTGTCCTTAAACAGGAAAGCTTTATTGAGAAAGGTCTGCAATGGTCATCGGCACATTCTGTGTTAGTAATGGCGGGCACTATGATACCCAGTACAGTTATACAAAATTCAAGAGGAGTCAGGCAGTGTAATGTACCCAATCAACATAACAGGGGAAAAGGCGCTTAAAATCCTGGTTCTTTGTTCCCAAGGAAAACGCAGAAATGATAGCTGGACAGGAGAAAAGATACATGGTCTGGTACTCACAGTCTCTCAAGGTCAAAGCAATAGAAAAAGCAATAAGCATGTCTAAGAAAAGTATAGCATAACATTCCACAGTGCTGACGTACGAGGTCCACTCATCCCACCCCCCCCGGCAGGAGATGGCAGCTGACACCTGGAGAGTATTTGAATGGGAAACCTACAAGGAATACCAGGGTTGGCACGTGGAGGTAGACAATGGCAAACCGCCGCTGAACATCTCTTGCCTTGAAAGCCCTATGGGGTCACCATAAGTCAGCTGTGACTTGATGTCACTTTCCACCACCACAGAACCAAATGGTTACCTTTCAGTTAGAGCAGGCTGTGAATGTGGCCAGAACACACCTGGAGACATGAGGCCCAACACCTGCTCACTTGGATCTATGCCCATCCTGGCTAGTCAGCTCTTCCAGACCTAGGTCAGGGGCCTGCCTACCTGAGGAACCGCCTTTTCCCATATGTGCCCCAGAGAGCACTGAGGTCAGGCTCACAACACTGCCTGACTTTCCCTGGTCCGAAAGAAGCCAGGCTGCTGACCACCAGAGCCAGGGCCTTCTCAGCGGCGACTCCACACTGGTGGAATGAGCTCCTGGAGGTCAGCCCTTGCCTATACTCAGGTATGTTCTTGAGGCTTTCTCACACAGTCAGCATCAACCTGTAATCCTCAAGCTAGGAATCCAGATACAAGTTATCAGGTCTTTTCCAAGACCACGACAGAACTTGAAGAGGGCGAACTGGAAATGTTTCAGTGAAGTTCCAGAAAGCTGTTTTGGACTGGTCCCTCCAACACATAATAACTATTACTGATTCATCGGAGCTGTTATATCTGTGGCCAAAAGGCATATTCTTCGACGATATTAGAAAGAATATATTCCTGGCTGGAGCCATCAGAGTGAGAGGCTAAGTCAAAGTTTCCTCAACAGCAAAGATCCAGAAGTAGCTACTCCATAAACTTGACGTGGCACGTAGACAAAAATGGACCGAAGCAACTACGAATTTGGATTTCAGGCATTCAAGTTGGAATGCCTGAAGCCCGTTGAAAAAACAAGGTGGTCCGAGGAAATCCGGCAGTAACATCATGTGGTACAACCTGGGATGCATCTGCTACAACATTTAGATGCTCAGCTTTGGGGCTGGTATATAGTACTGAGGAATATTTTATTTAATGTCTTTACTGTTCTTGTCATTGCTTTGACCATGCAAACGTCCGTAGGGTCAAAGCAATGGTATTCCCAGTAGTAATGTATGGCTGCGAGAGTTGGACCAGAAGGAAGGCTGAGCGCCGAAGAATAGATTCTTTTGAATTATGGTGCTGGAGAAGACTCGAGAGTCCCTTGGACTGCGAGGAGATCAAATCAGCCAGTCCTAAAAGAAATCAACCCTGACTGTCCCCTGGAAGGCCAGATCCTGAAGCTGAAGCTCAAATACTTTGGCCACCAAATGAGAAGGGAGCACTCCCTGGAGAAGACCCTGATGCTGGGAAAGATTGAAGGTCAAAGAAGAAGGGGACAGCAAAGGATGAGATGGCTAGACAGTGTTATTGATGTGATGAGCATGGAGTTGAGCAGGCTCCAGAGGGCGGTGGAGGATAGGAGGGCCTGGCGTGATGTGGTCCACCGGGACACAAAGAGTCGGACTCAACCGTGCGACTGAAAAACAACAAATTAAACAAAATCCTAAATAACCTACAGCGAGCCCTTTCTAAAGAGCTACATTAAACATTTTTTATATTAAAAAAATTCCTCCTAAAGTACACTTTAAAAGTATTTCCTAATCAGTACATTTTCATACATACCGAGGCAGATTCGGCGAGGCCAATATCCTGCTAAGAGCCTGAGGCGCGCGAACTGCAATTATTACTTCAAACAAAGAATAAAAAGATCCAGTACAGCAGATAGACAGTTCGAAAATCTGGCAATGCAGAATTTTCAGACCGCTCGAGTGCCGAACAACATTTACTTGATTAAAAATGATTACAGAAGTCAATATGGGCATCCTTGTGTGGATTAGTTCCTATCGCTCCACGCTGATTTTAATTTATGCGCATCCCTTATCAAGTCTGCGTAACAGTCCAGTTAAAAGGGCCACTTTATTTGAAGGGAATGTTAGTGCACCCCAAAAGTTGAACAAATCTTGTTTTTTTGTCTTCTCAAACATGATGTATGTAAGCCACAGGAATAAACTTCCCTTCAAATTCAGTTTTATTTAAGTTTCCTTCTTCTTGATCAATAGAAAGACGCAGCCTTAAAAGGAAGATTTTTAAAGCATTCCTTCAGGGGATTACCATCCACCAATGGGCATCTTCAAGACCACATAATACAGAAAGGCTGCCACTGAACGTACTTAAATTCCCCTTCAGTACTCCACAGACAGGACAGCTGACCACAGGAACATCCTCTGCTCTTCCACTGCGTTCCTATAAAAGGAATGGGATCTTTTAATCTGTTTTAGATCGTAGTAGAGAACCAGGGACTTGTAGTTATTAATGGATGAAGAGAAGAAAGCTGTGAGATGGATAGAAGCTGAAAAGTGATAAAAAGTTACTGAAACCCTGCTTTCTGCAGTGACACGGGAAGAGAAGACGAAGAAGAAGAAGAAGAAGAAGAAGAAGAAGAGATTGGATTTATATCCCGCCCGTCACTCACTTAAGAGTCTCAGAGCGGCCTACAAACTCCTTTTCCCTTCCCCTCCCCACAACAGGCACCCTGTGAGGTAGGTGGGGCTGAGAGAGCTCTTTCCCAAGCTGTCCTTGAGGGAACAGCTGGTCCAGAGCTATGGCTTGCCCAAGGTCATCCAGCCAGGTGCAAGTGGAGGAGTGGGGAATCAAACCCGGTTCTCCCAGATTAGAGTCCGCGCACTTAACCACTACACCAAACTGGTACAAAGCTCAGCAAATGCTAGGCAGTGAATTAGAAAGAAAATATATACAAAGTATGAAAGACGCAAATTGCCAAATAATACCGAGTTAAGGAAATAATGATGTTCCTTTGGTAATCTGCATCTATTCACAAAGATCTCTGCCAGCACAAATGAATTGGAAGATCAGAATAATTGATAATGGCCATGAGAGAAAAGATTGGATTTATACCCAGCCCTTTGCTACCCGAAGGAGTCTCAGAGCAGCTTACAATCTCCTTTCCCTTCCTCTCCCCACAGCAGACACCCTGGGAGGTAGGCGGGGCTGAGAGAGCTCTTTTGAGAACTGCTCATGAGAACAGCTCTGAGAGAACTTGTGACTGACCCAAGGTCACGCCAGCAGCTGCATGTGGAGGAGTGGAGAGTCAAACCCGGTTCTCCCGGGTTAAAGTCCGTGCTCCTAAACACTACACCAAACGGGCTCTTTCATAATCGGAGCATTCTTACAAACATTCGGGCCCACACTTTTCTGGCAGTTCTGGGCAGCAATCAGTTTTTCTTCGGTAACAAGCCTTTAGCAAAGCTATGACCAAAGGCCTACAACCAGACAAACCCAGGCCTATAAAAATAAAAAATCCAACCCTGGTATTGTGCCTTTGTGTTGCCAGCCTCCAAGTGGGGCCTGGAGAACTCCCGCTGCGTGAACTGGCAAAACCCAGTTGGAAAGTACATTGAAAGTGGATTATTTAGTGTGTGTTGCCACTTCCGCACTGTCATTTTTGTCACTTGTTCGTCCCTACTGCTTCAGGTTTCTCCCCCCACCATGTGTTTTGCTCTCTCTAGAAGTCCCAGAGGGAGCAAAACACATGTGCAAAAGGGGGAGGGACCCAAAGCAATAGGGATAAACGAGTGACAAAAAATGACAATGCGGAAGTGATAGCAGCCAATGTCTCATTTGTTCTGATGGAAAACAAAGTGGATCCTTCTAAAGTTAAGTCCTCTACTTCTTATTTGGTCTCTGCTGGTAATGCCGTAGATCTTAACCAGGTGCGACATCTGAGGGTTACGGCACTTGCCACAGCACGAGCTGCAGCATCCGGAGAATGTTTGCCAATGTTTATCTGCTGTTTTGACAGCTTGATGGTCTCGGCTTGTAACACCTTGGCGAGGGGCCTCTTGTCTTCTGGCAGTAGCTCCAAAAAGGGCAGCATTCTTTCCCATAGGAGCAATTGGTAGTCCGCCGTAACAGTCTCATAATTGGCAGTCTTAAACCCGAGAGCAGATAAGGAGTATAATTTACAACACAAGATGTCCAGGTTTCATCCCTCTCGGTCAGTGGGTGCACAATGGTAGGGCTTGAAGGCCCTTAGGCTGCGTCTCCTCTGTGGAGATGCATTGTAAGGTAGTTGAAAGGTTCTTTTAAAAAAAAAGTGCTGTAAAATGCTCAGCCCTCCTGGACGTAGGAAGTAGTGATGCTGGTTTCTTCCAGACTTCCTGAGTAAGGTCTTCCAGTCCCTCCAAAATTGGGAAGGCAATTATGCCTGGAGAATCAGAATATTAAGAGCTTAAAATCTTGTCTCTCAGTTTATGCTCCGAGGCGATGATCTCAGTTTCTGAGGCCTGTGCCGTATTAATCATTTGTTTGCTGTACATGCGAAGATCCTCTGAAGGGGATGCTGATGATGGTTCCTCGACCATCTCATCAGAGCTTGGATCTGACGCGGATCCATCAGAGTCAGCAGCTGTCTCTTCCCTTCTCCGCGGTATGGGGGAATGTGGTCTGCAGGACACCATAGCTGAAGTGAGCCCGATGCAGGTAAACATAGGGATTCGGATCCCTAGGCCAACTGAAGTTGTCCCATTCTTCCAGATATCATGGGGACGTGTATGGATTGGAAGGCCATCTTATATATGGTTGGGACTGCACCCACGGAAACATGCATTGGCTCAGTTTTGATGTCATGCTGAACCTGGCCCAGTTGCATGACCCTTTCTATTTCCCCATCCAAGATTGACCCAGAGGGTGATCTCGGATTCAGGGAAGGTTCTGGAGTTTGGACCTGGACCTGTTGTTAGTGCCCAGTCTTTCATTTCTCTTTGTCTTTCACTTTGGTCTTAGCCTTCTTGGCTGGAGGTTCAGATGATGCATGCTGGGTCCGAGACGAGCGTGAATCAAATGAACCCACCGGAACCTGGATTTTGGGGGCGGAGCCAACTGCCTCGAACCTCATGCTGGTTTTTCTGAAGCCAATTTGGACATGGGGCCCGAGACTTTGAGTGCTCTCTCCCACGATACTGCCTTTAATTTGGAGGCTCTATCCTCTGTAGCCTTGGGGGTAGATCACTGGCAGATCTTACAAGTGGGGACATTATGCCCTTCATACAGACAAAAAAAAGGCATAGATGTTGCTCATCCACCTGTGTCATTTTCACCCCACAAAGGGTACACTTTTGAAAGAGTGCTTTCAGAGACATCTTTAGGGCTCACAAGAGAAAAGGGCAAGTTTTCCGAAGAATAACTCCTCACTACTATGATACTCTGGAGACTAATGCATGACAATCTGGTCCTTTGGTGGCAAAAGAAGAACTAAGAATGGGGTTGCTGCAGTGAGGGAGCGCGTGGTCCCTGGGCGGGAACTAAGACTCTAGCTGCAGTGCGCAGTGCCCCCTGAAGGCTTTTAGCTGCAAAACCTCTCAGATGGCAGGCCTGCTCATGTGCAGACCCCATATGCGATCGATAGTGAAAGGATCTCTGTTTTCTAGAGACCAGTTGTAGTTCCAGGAAACCTCCAGGCCCAACCTGGATGTTTGCAAGCCTATAGCGGGGCCCCTTCCAAGGCTGCTTTGACCTTTGAAGGAAGAATCGTTAGGGCCAGGCCTGGCAACAGCCACTGGGTGACTTCATATCAAACGACTGGCATGGATTGCTCGGTACTGGCTGCCTGCTACAGTCCCAACAGCAGCGACTCCAAGGAAGCTAATGTGTTATAATGGTTAGAGTTTCACACTAGAATCTGGGAGACCCTGCTTCGAATCACCCTTCTGCCATCTGGGTGATGTTAGGCCGATATGTATCCGTAACCTGACCTACCTCACAGGGGTTTTGTGTGGATAAAACGGTGTAGAGAAGAATGATATTAGCTGCTTTGGGTCCCCATTGTGGATGGAGGCAGGATATAAATGAAGTAAATAATAGATGTAGCTGAAGATGGGAAGCAGAGAAAAGTTGGGTGGGTGGGTGGATGGGAAGGAGACAAGAAAGCAGAGGAAGCGGAGTGAGTATATGGGGGTTGCCAGGAAAAAGGGAACGAGGAAATAGTGTGGGGAGAGGAATCCGGGGGAAAGTAAAGTACCGTCGGCAAGTCCTTGCAGGTTTCCCACCATGCAGCTGGGCCATAATTCTCCTGGGCGGAGGTTGTCAGGGAGAGGAAAGTAGGGAAATCTGAAGATGGGGGCAAATTAAGACAGGTTGGCTGGTGAGTTGGACAAAAGTCCTAACAGTTGGAAGGACAGAAAGAAGAAGGACAAGGGGAGAGGCTATAGCAGCTTTCAGGGAAGGGAAAGAGGAAGTAGCAGGGGAGGAGGAAATGGTGGGGGAGGGAAAAACAAGTGGGTTCTGCAAAGTACTGGAGTCGGAGACCGGTAGCAGTGAACTCAGCATACGTGTTTATATCAGGTTCGGATGAAGCATGATAACAGTGGGCCGGGGGCTTGCTTATATTCGCGGAGAAGCCTCGCCCCTAACCTCGCCCGTATAGCGCGATAGGATACATTTCCCATCAGAGACTCCCGTTGGTACATTTGAATATTCTAAGCCTCTGATAGGGGGACATTTAGAATCCTAGTGCGCTATTGTTTTCTGGCTCCAAGCTCAGGACCATCCCGGCCATGTGCTTGGCGGTGGCCATGTGGCCATGGCTGTGTATACACTACAGGTTCCCTGCTTGTAAATATATATTTCATTATGTGCATTATATTAAACAAGTGGAGACCTGCAAGAAACTTGCAGGATAGTTATCCCATTCCTCACACCTTTGCTTCCTCCCTTCTCCCCCTACCTCTCTCACACTCTTTCTCCCTTCTGCCCCCCCTTTCTTACTCTCTCGCCCTCCTCCATGTATGTTACTTTCTCTCTCTTTCTGACCTGTCATCATTCCCATTGTTTTTCTGCCTCCCCACCTCATCACTCTTTCTCTCTCTTTCTGCCTCCCACCTCAAATCCCACACTCCCCAGGTTCCACCTCTCAAATGTCTGGGAATTTCCCAACCTGGAGTTGGCAACCCTATTTCCTTCCCACCCAACAGCCAACCTACCTTTATCTGTCTTCAGCTTTCTATCTCCACCCCCCTCCCCTGCAGCCTCTACCTAGGAAAATTACAGTCTTTCTCCACAATGGGGACTAAAGCAGCTTACATTATTATTTCCTCTTTGTTATCTGCACAACAACCCTGTGAGGTTGGTTAGGCTGAAAGTATGTGACTGGTCCAAAATCTCCCCGTCAGCTTCCACTGCAAGATGGGGATCTGAACCTGGGTCTCGCAGATCCCAGTCTGAAGCTCGAACTGTTGCACCACAATGGCTTTCATACGGTGGCTGCTGATGAACTGTAGCAAAACAGCTGGGCCTAATTAAGTCATGCAAATCAGGTGGTATCAAGTCACACAGAGGGTGCTGCCTAGGGATGCCAGCCTCCAGATGGGACCTGGGGATCCCCTGGAGTTACTGCTCATCTCCAGACTACAGAGATAACTTTCCATGGAGAAAATGGATGCTTTGGAGGGGGGAGTTAATGCATTGTACCTCACTGAGGTCCCTGTCCTCCCCAGGCTCCACCCTCAAATATCCAGGAGTTTCCCAGCCGGGATCTGGATCTGCTGGTGGTGGCTGGGGGGGTACTTGGCAACCCTAGACTGCTGCCAGTAAAAACCCTGCTTTTTACTGACAAAAACAGTTAGAGCCTCCCCCACTCTCCCAAACATTCTAATCTCCTCACAGTTGATGTCTGGAGTTGGTGCCATTTCAAAAGGTATTTTGGGGGATTCTACGGTCTCTGAAGGTTTTTTTTTAACTTTTCAGATTTTTCTGCACACGGGGGGAGTGCCCCCCATGTGTAGGAAAACCTCCCTGCCTCCCAGGTGCCCCCCCTGCACGGATTTAGGTATCCTCACACAGGGGGCGCCTTCGGAATTAGATATATAGATGTATGCTCATTGTACAACCAGCATATACTTACAAAGACTAAAGTCAATCTTCAATTTTAACGTTTTGCTTTTTTATTCTCTTTGTTTCTTGCAAGCTTCTTTGTGTAACTTTTACACTAGAAAAATATTTAGATTTCTGCAGTACCTGTGGGAGACAAGCGCTCCATGCTGACCAAGTGAACTAAGGCCTTGACATCCCAAACCAGTCAAGAGCTCTATGCTAGGAGGTTTAAAAGCTCCGTCCCTGGGTGTCTTAGGACAGTTCATAGGATTATGAATTTAGAACTGGAGGACCCTGAAGTAAAAAAAACAGAAAGAAAAATAGCTGCAAAAACTCTCTCTTTCACACATAAAACGTAACCAATGGTGAGAAATTAAAACTGAAGGAGAGAAGAAAATCAGAGTAGCACAAGGTTATAAGTAATTAGCAGGAGCTGCCAAGCTTGAAATACATTTAGCAAACTCTGTACCAGAAGACTCTGCAGTGTAAAGGCTGAAATGAATATTAGTAGTAAAGACAGGCAGTTATGGTATGTCATATAATCTATACAAAGGAGCAAGTTTCTTTGTCCACCTTGATACATAAAGTAATCACTGCTGCAGATGTCATACCTCTACTGTTCAAACTTTTTAACGTTGTCATGGGTTTCATATCTCCTGCAGCATTCAAGGCTATGGTTTCTTTACAGGCCATTTTCAAATGGATTTGGGGGGGGGGGGGGGCTCTATTGCCTAATCGCCACATGGTGGCTGGAAATTGCCCAGAACTATAGCTTGTCTCCAGGTTTCAGAGATCAGTTCCCCTGGAGAAAACTGCTGCTTTAGGAGGTGGACTTTATGGTATTATACATCGCTGAGGTCTCTCCCCTCCCCAAACTCCACCCCGAAAATCTCCATGTACTTTCCAGCCCAGAGCTGCTAACCCTAATTGGAACAAAGAAGTTTTCTCACAGTGTCCGGTTGATGCAATAGCCAAAGACCTATCACTTTAAATTTCAATCTTCCCCATCTCTCCTTATAATAATCATGATTTGGGGTGGCAAGATTTGATGCACGCCAAAACCAGTTGGCTGCCTGAACTGCCACTCAGAAGATGTGCCAATCCTTTGGTGGCCCACCACGGCAACATCAGGGGAAAGGGCTTGGCCTCTCTGCCCTGTTGTTGGCCCTCCAGAGGAACTGGTTGGCCACTGTGTGAGACACGATGCTGGACTAGATGGACCCTCACTGGTCTGATCCAGCAGGGCTCTTCTTACATTTTTAAATTTTAGGAAGATTGAGGAAAGCACCCCTGATTCATAAGGAAATAAAATTCTTGCAGATTAGCACAGGCAGATGTGAATGAGCATTCACCATCATAGGTCTGGTTCAAAAGACATTCATGGTGTTTTGCAGCTGAGGGGCGAAGCCTTAGCTAGGGTCTCAGGAAGCTAGCGAGCATGGTATATGCTAAATAAAGCATCTATTTAAGTCATTCTACAGGGTAGGCAGGCTGCCTATCAACAGGAGGAAACAGCCGAACCTCTGTCTCTGTTCCTCCCCACGATCGTTTCATTTCTCCAACCCTGCCTGCTAGTGGATAGGAGCTTCCTTCTCACCTTGCAGGCTGACTGCCTTCCAGTCACACACTCACTCTCCCCACAATTCCCCCCCCCCGCTTCCTACCTAGCATGCATCCCCAGAAACACAATCGCTCCGGCGATCAGGAGCCATGCTTATACGGAATGATAAAAGTCCTTTCAAAGTCAGTAAGATGGCGTAGAGACGAAAAGAAAATGCTGAGCACAAACATGCCAGTTGGGACGGGCCCTTCCCAGTGCCCACGTCAAGCCCATACTGCTGATGCCAAAGTGCTCTCCCCCACCCCTGCTGCCCAGGAAATCAAAACAAGGCTTCCCCCCCCCCACTCCCAAAATAATTTGCTCAAATTTGGAATACTTCTGTTTCATAATGGGGTGCATGCTTCAGGTGACATCACAATTAGTAAAGTTCCAGCTGTGGCATTCGCCCCAACTTTTCTCAACACCGGCTGATTCCGCACTGGCTTTTCCCTCCATTGTTTTACGAAACCCACGTTGGAACCGAAATTCCCCTCTGCATCGCACGCTGCTTTCACGGACTTTGAGCATCGGATTTCATGGTAGCCTCCACACACCATGCTGCTTTCGCATTCGTTGATCATTGGATTTTATTGTACCTTCTGCAGAGAGTTGTGGCCATTCGGGGGTGACTTCACAGTCAGTACGGCGTTGCCCTGGGGTATCTGAATGTGGTTTGGAGCTGCACTTTCTCCTCCCAGCTGAGAAAATGTGGAGCGAATGCTAGAGGCAGAATCGCCCACTGAGGAAAAGGCAAAGCTCAAAAACAAATTCAAATACCCCGGGCCAATGCTGTACTGGCTGCAAAGTCACCCCTGAATGGCCATAAATCTATGCAGAAGGTACTGTAAAATCTGATGATCAAAGAAAGTGAAAGTGGCATGCAGTGCAGAGGGTACCATAAAACCCGATGATCAAAGAAAGTGAAAGCGGCGTGCAATTCAGAGGGGAATTTCTGTTCCAGTAAGGGGTTTGCTAAAACAACAGAGCGAAAAGCCAATGCAGAATCGCCCTGCATCACAAATTAGGCCACCTCAATCCCTCCCAACACTTCGCCTCCACCAACCCCACATTTATGCCTACTAAACATGCGTGCCCTTTTGCCTCCCGATATACAGTACTTATTAGTTTTATGTATCTGAGAGCTAATTGCAGCCACCATGAAAAGAGAAGGATTAACGCTGACCTCCTTTATTTTTCGTGAAGAACGAATAAAAGACCTCTGTTGCCAGTCAGGCCCTTTAAATGGGAAAATTAGAAATTTGTTCAATCGTAGGTCCCTAAAAGACCAATTGTCCTAAATGAGGGGTATACCAAATATTTAATTGTACCACTCAAGCACAGCTGACTAAAGAGCCATATACTGGATAAAGCTGTGAACGACGGAAATCACACACATTATACTAGATGCTTCATTACTGCATGAAGTTAACGAACACCAAGGATTTATCAATCTGACAACCTATTAGAAAGAAACACACATATATGTAAGGTTCTATTATGAAACATTTAACCATGTAAAAGGAGAAAAGTCCATAATACTACAGAAACTATAGAGCAGAACATTTATTTTTGATCACAAACTGTTCATTATCTAACTCCCAAACATCGTTAAAATCCTGTTCCGTATAAGACATTTTGACTATTAACTCCATTTTACAAATGACAGTCTTTTCTTCTTAATAGCTGTTCTTAGCTTGGGCGTGGGGGGGGGGGAGTTGGGCCAACACAGTCTGGAATGGCTAAAGACTCTGAAGTTTGGTATACAATGTAAATATATATATATATTCTGTGAGCCGCCCTGAGCCAGCCTGGCAGGGAGGGCGGGATACAAATTAAACAAATAAACTAATGTCTGAACTAGGCTCGGTATTCTCAGTTCTTAATGGATATCTGGTAGTGAAGAGAGACAAGAGCTAGCAATTTTAGATTAAATCCACAAGGCCACGAGAACATTTGGTGATCCTGAGACCAGGAGAAGGTGTGACAGAGAAGGAAGCACAGAGCTGTCAACAGAGGGGAGCGCCCGAAAACATCACACAAAACCAACCCTTGCCTCTCTGAGCGAAAAGGACTTTCCCTCAGCAAAGGTCCATTCTGCATCTAGCAGCATTCACTCCATTTTTTTTTTACCAAACCCTCAATGGAACAGAAAAAGATGCGGCTCAAAACCACATTCAAATCCCCTCCGTACTGTTCCAATGTGGGATTGGTAAAACAGCGGAGTGAATGCTAGATGCAGAGCAGGCCGAAGATAGAAAGGAACTGACCTTCGCACATACGAAGACTGTCGGCACGTGCAAATTGTGAAAGGGGGTACCTCACAGATAGGGTTGCCAGGTCTTACCTGGCTTACAGCCGAGGGTGGGGGTTCCTGGCTTGTTCCCGGGGTTTCTTCGGTGCGCGTGCTTCATGCACGCGCCGCATTGACATCACCCGGAAGTGACATCATCGCGTCGGGCACATTGAGGGGGGGGGGGGACACTGACATTTGAGGGGAAACCATTGAGTTTTCCCTCAGATGCTAGAGCGTACTGGCACTTTGGGGGTGGAGTTCCCCCTGGCGGCCGGTTCCAGGATTTCCAGGATTTCCCCGCCTGACGGGGGACCTGCAACCCAACTCCCAGCTGCCATCCAGAGGTGGCAGCCTGTAAAACACTATGAACTCCATTGAAAACCATGCTGAATGGAGTGGGCGGGAAGCTTGACAGGCAGTGGTTGATTAGGTTGGATTACGACCACAGTTTCAGTTAAGCAGGATCGCCAACCCCAAGTTGGGAAACTGCTGGAGATTTGGGCATGGTGTCTGGGGAAGGTGGGGCTTGTGGAGGGGAGGGACCTCAGAGGGCAATAACAATGCCATACAGTCCCCCCCTCCAAATCAGCCATTTTCTCCAGGGCAATTGATCTCTGTTGCCTGGAGACCAGTTGCAATTCCTGCGGCTCTCCAGCCCAGCCTGGAGGCTGACAACTCTATCCTCAAGACCAGCAGAGGACCCACCATCTCCAGTATCCAAGAGACACGGCTGCAAATTCTTAGCCTGCATCCTGCATCTCGTATGACGTGAGGGGTGTCCCCAAAATCTCAAATTCTGCACTGGGAAGGGGCGCTTTCACACACGCGAAATAATGCCATTTCATTCCACTTCAGCGACCGTTTGCAAGTGGATTTGGCCATTTCACACTGCAAAGTGCATCGAAAGCAGATCGAAAAGTGTGTTATTTACTGTGTCTGACCCCCCCCCCCCAGTGTATCAGGTTGCTGATGTGAATATGTTGCCAAATTTATAAATTCCTAGGAAATTTTCCAGTGGGATGTTGCTTCGCTCAGGAGAGACAATGAAATATTACCCATAAGTTCGTGACCCTGAGGACCCGCGTTCCCTCTAAACTGAGTCAGTGTGAGCTAGCTCACAGGTTTTTTTAGCCTCCAGCTCACACCTTTTTGTCTTAGCTCAGGAAGGAGGGCTCCAGAGCAAACTAATTTATGCAGTAGCCAAACTGCTCACTCACAATTTTAATGCCAGTAGCTCACAAAGTAGAATTTTCGCTCACAGGACTCCACAGCTTAGAGCAGGGGTGTCAAACATGTAGCCTGGGGGCCAGATCAGGCCCCCGGAGGGCTTCTATCAGGCCCACCCTGGAACTGGCCATCTCCTGCTTCCAGTTCTGTTGCTGCTGCTACATCATAGCTTGCTTTGCCAGACTCTCTCAATCGCTCAGCTGTTTCATGTTTCCCCCTGGGTCCTAGACTCAGAACTCTGAGCATGAGATTTCTGGGGTGAATGTCAATAAATCAAAAGTAGGTTTTGCAGCTTACAGATACACGCCTGAACAGCAGACTCAAGATTGCAACAGCACAGACATTCTGACGCAATAATTCAGAGCAAGAGGTGTCCGTTATCAGAGACTGTTAAATAAACAAAATATTGCAAGAGGGCTACTGTTTTAAGCATGTCTTTATTTTAAGTGAAAAGAAAACTTTTGTGTTTGTGTCCTTTATAAAGTTTATATCTCCGCTACCTGGCATTACATTTTATGCCACAAGTGGCCCGGCCCACAAGGTCTCATTTATGTCAGATCCGGCCCTCATAACAAATGAGTTTGACACCCCTGGCTTAGAGGGAGCATTGCTGAGGACTGAACATTACACTTTGCTCTCTGTGCCCCTTGAAAGAGGTTTTAAAAGTTTTTCAGCTAGTACAGAATACACCAGTTTACCAAAGGGAAGAGAACGAGAGAGAGAGAGAGAGAGACTGCATTAGTAGAGGCAGAGGGCAAAGCTCTAGCAATTGTTGTGACACATTAGAAGGGTAAAGAACACATTGGGCCATGGTGATCCACACAAACACACAAAATAAGGACATTTTGCTACCTGAAAAATCGAGATGGACATCAGCAAACATCTTCTTCCTGAAAGCCCAGGGGATGCTTTTGGTCTTTAAGTAGAAACATTTGCTGTCAAGGGAACAGTTTTTGTCAGTGTAAAATATCCATGAAGACTGAAACCTGTGGCTCTTCACAGACATCTCAGAAGTCCTTAATAGCAGGGCCCCTCCACGACGCTGCAGGTTTCTATAGGAAGTTAACTAGGTTCTTTTGAGTCTTCCAGATCTTGAGCATGAAATGGTCAGTGAATTAAAAAAAAACCCAAAACACCACCTTTAAACCTCCTGGATAAAAGATGTATGTATACACAGAGGTTCTTTCAACACATAAAGCAATCTTCAGCTCCATGCAGTTCTTCAAGTTTTCAAGCACTAAGCCTTTCTCCCCGCCTTTTATGATTCCCATTGTCCCTATATATTTTTCCATTTAACCAAAATAGAGTTTGTTATTGTTCTCTGTGTCTGCTCACATTTTTCATGTCACGGTGTCTGTAAATCCCCCCCCCCTCCTACAGTACCTTCAGATATTTCGCTTCTCTTGTGTCCACCCAGAGAACGATTTCCAAATGCTATCACTAAATCATTTTATTCCCAATCACACACGCACAGAGAAGTAGTTCAAGGTAGACCACGCAAACTTGGAAGGACAGGCTGCTAAAGCCGCAGTCACAGAATGATACTGGAACGGCGGTTCGTCTCCCACTGCAAGCCGAATCGATGACATTTAAAAAACACACACATTTATTTATAACTTTTAAACATATAACAATGTAAAAAAACAACTTTTACAACACGTATACTGAGTAAGCTTGAATTCTTACACTGTTTTACATAAGAGATATCACAGTGTATAACAGAAGAAAAAAGATTTATTTTGTATCCTTTTGACTGATGGCAACAATGCCTTCAAACTCAAAACAGTGAAATAATTTCAAAGTACCCTTTTTGGTACAGTAGCTCTAGGAATACAATCATTAAAAGCTGCCTCTACTCCTGGAAGCCATTTGGAATGAAAATAAGCTTGTGATTTGTATGTGTACTGATATTGCTATTTTTTCCATAGTATAAAATTCCCATATCTTAACATACCATTGATGAATAGTAAGTGAATTTGTGCTTTTCAAATTAGATGCTATGACAGATTTAGCTGCCATAAGTAATGTTGTGTGTGTGTGTGTGTGTGTGTGTGTGTGTGTGTGTATATATATAAAGTATTATTGAAAAAAACCCGAATCGATGACATTGAGAAAATGTTTGGCAGCAGGCAGTATGCGTGTCATAAAAATTAAATGTGACGACATCTGTAAAATGAGACTGTTGTCATTACAACTGTATTGTGAATTTATACTTGGCAGGTACAGAAAATCCCCTCCAAGTAGAAGGAAGGCTCGTAGGAGCCCTGCTTACTGCATCCAGTGCCACCACCCAATATTTGAGGACTACTTTATTTATTTATTATTTATTTATACATTCAATTTATTGATCGCTGCTTCCCACACGCAGGCGGGCTCGCAGCGATTTACAATTTTTGTTGAAGACAAGGGACTAACAATTCAATTCAGTGGGGGAAGGAAAGACAACATATATAACTGAGTCTTTCTACGCACTATAATTAACACTTTTTTTTTCCCCCAGGAAAAGGTAAAAGTTATGAACTGATTCGAAGTGTGCAATTACCATGTTTGATGATACTGTGCTTTAATAAAATTTTAAACCTACCTAATCATCCTAACCATATGTTTCAAGAACAGTGCAAGTGCATGTCACCTTGGTGAATTTTCAGGAAAAAAGATAATCAGCAAATCTTGAATCTGGGCCCAAAGGATGCTTACGGTAAAGGTTTCCCTTGCTCAAAAACCAGTCGAATATGACTCTAGGGGGCAGTGCTCATCTCCGTTTCCGAGCCGAAGAGCCAGCGTTGTCCGAAGACTTCTCCGTGGTCATGTGGCCGGCATGACTAAACGCCGAGGCGCACGGAATGCTGTTACCTTCCCACCGAAGCAGTCCCTCTATCAACTTGCAATTTCTTGCTTTCAAAGTGCTAGGTGGGCAGGAGCTGGGGCCAAAGACGGGAGCGCACTCCGACACATGACATTCGGGTCTCGAACTGCCAAGCTACCGATCTTCCGGTCTGCAATTCAGCGTCTTAACCTCTTGGCCACACCTAAAACTGTTATTGTGATCCAAGGATTTGTACCTCTGCCAGGCCGTGCGTTTATATGACAGATCTTTTTTTAAAAAATGTCAAAGCAACCTATGTCAGAACAAAATGAGTATCTGTTCTGGCCGTCGTCTCAAATCTGTTACTTTTTTGCCATCACTAAAATATGTAAGCCTTTACGATGCTCGACGTTCCCAAGGCTATGAGAAACCGAAGACCCAGTAATGATTCCTAAATAAATCTAAAGGTCTGTGGCAACTTAATACCACCACCTTCTTAACAACGACTTACAGCGCAATCCCAAACTGAGTTACATCTTTCTAAGCCCTTTAGAAGAAGAAGAAGAGATTGGATTTATACCCTGCCCTTCACTACCCAAGGGAGTCTCAGAGCGGCTTACAAACTCCTGTCCCTTCCCCCTCCCCATAACAGACACTCTGGGAGGTAGGTGGGGCCGAGAGAGCTCTGACAGAAACTTCTTTTTTTCAAGAACAGCTGGTACAGAGCTATGGCTTGCCCAAGGTCATCCAGCAGCTGCATGTGGAGGAGTGGGGAATCAAACCCGGTTCTCCCAGATTAGAGTCCGCGCACTTAACCACTGCACCAAACTGGCTCTCTTAACACAGGAAGCAGTGCTCCCTCTAAGCTGTGGAGTCTTGCGAGCAAAAATCCTACTTGGTGAGCTACTGGCACTAAAGCTGTGAGTGAGCGATTGGGCTGCTGCATAAATTAGCCTGCTCTGGAGCCACCCTTCCTGAGCTGAGACAAAAATGTGTGAGCCAGAGGCTAAAAAACTGTGAGCTAGCTCACAATAACTCAGCTTAGAGGGAACACTACTCCTAAGGGGTAACTCTTAGAAGGATGCAACTCTGCCCAGGAGTACACTAACATTGTTCAAACATAGACGGTGGCCTTGTACATTCTCCTTCCCCATATCGAGTGCAAATTTATCCCAGTAGTAATTACTACTCCTTGAGCTGTCACTGTCTAAAAGCTGGCTTTTTATATGTCTGGCTGGGATGCCCTGGAGATTTGGGGCGGAGCCCGCAGAAGGAAGAAAGCCTAGCAGGACTGTGATGCCCCAGAGTCCACCCTTCCAAAGCAGCCATTTGCTCATGGAAAACTGATCCCACTAGTCTGGAGACTGGTTGTAATTCTGGGATATCTCCAGGTCCCACCTGGAAGTTGACAACCTTAGTCCAGCAGCATCACACACGCGCCAAAAGATATAAGTGTTTGGAAATGAACTGCCATTCTCTTAAGGAAAGAAACTGATGCTCAAATTGTTAGAATGTCTTTCTTAATCACAATACCTGCTATCACCCAATAGTAAAAAAGAAGAGATTGGATTTATACCCTGCCCTTCACTACTCGAAGGAGTCTCAGAGCAGCTTCCAATCTCCTTTCCCTTCCCCTCCCCACAACAGGCACCCTGTGAGGCAGGTGGGGCTGAGAGAGCTCTTTCGGGGACTGCTCTCTAGAGAGCAGCTCTGAGAGAACTGTGACTGACCCAAGGCCACCCAGCTGGCTGCATGTGGAAGAGTGGGAAATCAAACCAGGTTCCCCCAGATTAGAATCCGCGCTCCTAACCACTACTCTAAACTGCTGAGGCTGGGGGACAGAGGGAGGAATTATTTTTGTTAACTTTCTCAGTCTGAGAATATTCTGTTCCAATCACCCTTAGTGGGCCACCACAGAATCCATTTGCAAGGCTAGATTGGCTGCGTCATAATAATCTGCCTTTAAATTGAAAGGATCTCGTTATGTGGGTTGCATTGATTACAAGTACACATTATTTCACACAGCTTAAGAAACCCACGGTCGGAGATAAAGCACAGTCCTTTTCTGGAGGCCGTCTTTCTCAAGATGTAATGTTATCAAAATTCATAATCCCATCACAAAGCTATATTTCATTTCCTTTCTCGGAAGGGGTTTTCCCCCTTTTCTTCTTGTTTTAGTTATCTACATTAAAATTATGCTTCCTTTTAGAAAGTACAGTATTTCTGAAGCTGCTTCATCTAGGGCTGCCAAGTCCAACTTGGGAAATATCTGAGGACTTTGGGGGTGGAGCCAGGAGACTTTGGGGGTGGAGCCAGGAGAAAGGAAGTGACATCATTTTGTGATGTCACATCCTGTGATGTTGCTTCCACATGCTGACACATGAACTCATGAAGTTTCCTAATACTGAGCTTCTGCTGCTGCCTTGAGCTTTATAGGCTTGCAAGCAGCATTACCCAGACTGTGACTTTTATGCCACTGTTTTTTGTCGCTGAACAAGAGTCAGTGTTATGTAGCAGTCAGTTTGTTTGGCTGGGATCTGGGAGAGCCTGGCTCAAAACCCTGCAGTGCCATGGAATCATTTTATTTAATACTGAATCAGGCCACTGGTCCATCAAGGTCAGTATTGACTACTCAGACTGGTAGTGGCTCTCCAGGGTCTCAGGCTGAGATCTTTAATGTCACCTATGACCTGATCCTTTTTTAGCTGAAGAGGCTGATACCTCCTGCATGTCAAGCAGATGCTCTATCACTGAGCAATGGCCCTACTGAATCCTTCCTCATCTCGGCAGAATATGAAGCACTAAGTGCTGCACAAGTGCTAAATATGATTTTCATATCATAAGAACAGGAGAGAAGCCACAGTGGATCAGGCCAACAGCCCGTCCAGTACAACTCTCTGTGTCACACAGTGGCCAAAAATACCAGGTGCCCTCAGGAGGTCCAGCAGCGGGGCCAGAACTCCAGAAGCCCTCCCACTGTTGCCCCCCAAGCACCAAGAATGCAGAGCATCACTGCCCCAGACAAAGGGTTCCATTTAGACCTTGTGGCTAATAATAGCCACTGATAGACCTCTGCTGGTTGGGGACAGAGAGAGAGAGAGAGAGACAGACAGACAGACAGACAGACAGAAAAAAGAAAGAAAGGGGGAGGGGGAGAGAGAGAGAAGGAAAAGAGCTGGCAGACCCCAGCAGCTTACCCCAAGCAGCTTACTCCAGCAGCAGGCCACATGCAAAAGCAGGCCCTTCAGCAGAAAGAGCCTCTCTGGGCAGGACTCTCTTGCTCTTTCTTAAAGGGGAAATGTCTGTTGAGGCTTTTTACTGCAGGGCAGGCTCTCTGCAGACATTTCCCTTTTAAGGCAGCCATTTTGTCCCCCCGGTGGGCAACTTTGGAAAAGCGGGAGGGAAGGACTAAAAATCAGTGTTTCCCCCGCCCTACCGGGGGACTTGACAGCCCTAGCTTCATTTGATATATGTGTTTCAATGACCTCTTCTTCTTTTTGGCATATGAACAAACTGGTTTTACTAGAGTTTTAGCCCATCTTACTGCTCACATCTGAAAATGCACATCAGCCAGGGTACAAAGAACCATATAACTACTAGTTCCTTGCATTGGGGGGTGCTTTGGGGAAAAAGGGTTTCCTAGCAATTACCCCATGTTCAAAAGCAATCTATTGAGCCCGGTCACACGAGCAAGATAATCCCGGGGGGGGGGGGGGGAGAGGCTTTTTGCGCCGGAGGAAATTGACTCGCGTTATCGCGATCACACAGAGTTGTGTAGATGCGGGCACAGCTCGCCACTGCATGATCAGATGCAACCATGGGTGAGTTGCGGGGGGGTTGCTGTTTTTTCCCGATTCGCATAAACGGGGGACCGATGAATCGCATCTCCGCCCTGAGGGCTTCCTATGGCAGTATGCAATGATGCGCATACTGAGAAGGGGGATAAACAAAGGCATGGTGTTGGGATAGCCTGATCAGACTATCCCGGTGCCATGAGTCCGCACTGGAGTGATCACACAGGGGAAAGTCTGTCCGTGGCCAATGTTCCCACTAACCTGTGGAGTCTTGTGAGCAAAAATTCTACTTTGTGAGCTACTGGCATTAAAGTTGTGAGTGAGTGATTTGGGTACTGCATAAATTAGTTTGCTCTGGAGCCCTCCTTCCTGAGCTAAGACAAATATGTGTGAGCTGGAGGCTAAAAACCCTGAGCTTGTTCACACTAACTCAGCCTAGAGGGAACACTGTCCGTGGCCCATAGCAACCTGTTTGCTACTGGACTGTCCCAAGTGTTTTTTACTCCGCTTCTTCGGCAGGGCGATACGGGTTGCCGATGGGTGTGGGACGCTTGGCAGATGTTTCTGTGTGATCACGCCCTTAAAATCCGGCCAGCATTCGTGCCTATCGTGCAGCTAATGCTGCGTGTGACCAGACCCTATTGTATCACATTTGAACTGTCTGAGGGTTCAAAGCCACGTGGGGGGCAAGTTGAACTAATCCTGTGGAGTTTTTTGGTCTTGGTGAGTGTGGTGTTTTTGACAACTCTGCTCTTTTAACCTGAGCCAGTGTTTTAGACTGCCGTAGTCCACTCCAGGACTTGGTGTGGGCAGGAACAGGGAGAAAAGAACTTCTTGTTACTGCAGCTCCACAGGGACAAAGAATCTGAGTTGTCAAACTGTGCTTCTGTTTTAAATCAGCTTCCTTCTTCTGATGCCTAGCATTAAAGACACAACAGTGAGCAACTTCTCCTGGGCCAATAGGGAGCAACACAGATTACAAAAACTCTTTCCAGTTTGTTTTTGGATTCACACAAGGAAGTATTGGAACCCACAGGCAAAATGTAGCATTAATCCTGAGGCGGGGGGGGGGGGGGAGGTGGTGGCGGTGGAGGCGGAGGAAGAGGAGGAGATTGGATTTCTACCTGGCCTTTCACTACCTGAAGGAGTCTCAGAGCGGCTTACGATCTCCTCTCCCTTCCCCCTCCCCACAACAGACACCTTGCAGAGGGCAGCAGAGGGGAGGGCGGAGGGCTGCAGAATCGCGGTCAGATTGCAGGGAGCTGCATAAGCAAACGAGAGGGTGTGCGGCTTTCTTCCGGATCACCCACTAAACATTCAGCTGGTGGGGGAAGAAGTCAGGATTCTCTTAGAAAATCAAGCTGCAATCAAGGAAGAAGACAGGGCTACGAGCTCGAGATCTCTTAACGCTGGCACGTTCATTACACTTCGGCGGTCCTTGTCCTGATGGCAGCTTGTTTTCGTGCAAGTTGAAACGCAGAGGTTATCAATGGCTTTTGGGACCTGTTCGTTAACGCCTAAGGATAGCACAGACTACACTAGGAGTGTCTGTTGTGTCCCAGCATCTCTCTTCCCCATTTTTATTTTCTTTTGGAACATCCAGCTTGAAGAAGAGGACTGAAGAACTCAAAAGATCGCACACTGTTGTATAATTTCGTCGGTGAAAATAAAAGGTATTGTGTGGACTGTGGACTAGTTAAACAAGCCCATGAAACTCAAGGACGTGCCATCCTAAACAGAACAACGCCTTTATGAACCCATGGATTTCAATGGGCTTTCCCCATGGAGCTAATGGGAGCAGACACGGCACATGTGGAATTGGCGAGTCACACTGTCTCTCACTTTAGTCTACCGCCGAGGGGGGTAAGTGTGCTACTCTTAGCTCCGTAGAGGAAGTGTGGGATATAAGTGTGCTAGACAAGCCGGTGAACCCATGAGTAAGTTCAGCCATAAAAGTCATCCTGGTTAGGGAAAACGAGCAGGAAAACAGGAAAACCCGAACCAACCTTGAAGAAGAAGAAGAGAAGAGATTGGATTTATACCCCGCCCTTCACTACCCAGGTGTTATGTCCTAATGGCAACCGCGCACGTGGTCAGAGAAACGCACGTGGCCAGGCTGGCTACCAGACCTTCAATTCAGGAGACAATAGCCCGGCCGGATTGTAAATTAGACCAAGCGGCCAACCAGGTTTCACCAGGGGACCTATGGTTTAAGGTAACTCATGACTAATCCGATCAAGGAGTTTGGGTGTGATTTTATCAGGGTAATCCTTTCAGGGATTAAATCTATCAGGGAGTTTGGGCAAGGCCGGGGGTGCGGTTTAGACGTGTATTTAAGCAGACCCCCGAGCCCCCTTCAGTTGGACCTGGCAACCCTTCAGCAAATCGCTGTTCCACGGGGCCACTGCAGGTCAGAAAAATGGTGCAAAGGAGAAAAGACTGAAAGCCCTTTCTTCCTGTAGGCTTAGCTTAAGAGAACTTATATGTCAATGGGAACCTACAATGCGTGTCTCTTTCACAGGAACTAATGTGGTCGTGAAAACACTGTGATAATAATTAGGCCCTCGTGAGTAACAAGTTCAAAGAGCGCCATCTAACCAGCAATGAGACGGAGGTATAGGAACACATCTGCTGAACTGAAAATTGAATGAAGAAAAGTGGAAATCTTCATCACAAACATGAAAGCAGCTCTGTTCGGCCTTCGGGGGTCATACCCATTTGTCCAAGAAAAGCCTCTGGCAATGAAAATTATTCAGATGGCCCTGGATTCTAATACGTTCTGTGCCTCAGCAGTAGCCTGCAGTCATTAACCTTCCAGGACTACGATAATTTGTATAATTCGCCCGAGGGAAATAATTTCTCTTGGGCACCTAGTTTTGTGACTATGTTGGGGGAAGTGCCTATTTTTAAGCCTCCTGGAAATGTCAGTATTTCACTAGATGGCAGGTCAAGAAACGTCTCTGTCTCAATCCATTCGTATAACACAGATAAGTAGTGTAACTTTTAATCATAAACCTTTAAATTTCTTTTTAACAAAAAGAATTGAGAAAATAGCATGAACTTTTCCCTCTGTGCAGCTGCTTCTAATGGAGGCCCTAGATGGAAATCATTCCCCGGTGCTTGAACTTCTAGAATTACTTGGTGGGCAAACCACATCTTCCATGAATCACCTTGCCAAGGTACTGTAATCAGGCCTAGCTCTTTCTTTCTGGTACATACAAGTGATGTTCCCTGCAATCTGACACAGGTTCTTCACCACTGATGGTACTGCAAAGCCGCTTAGCACGGAATACTTTTAAAACCCTCACTGAATATTTACAGAGCTCAAAATGCCATGAAATACACTGGGAAAGATTAAAATTTACTGTGCATATACAGTAACTTGACTGATAAATTTCATTAGAATTTATACGGCCAGCCTGCGTGTTTATTTTCTATAGCTCCTGCAGCTGTTACATAAATATTTGTAACTGTTTTAAGGTTTTGTTTGCTTCCATGGTATTTTGGAATTTTCCAGGAATGTTTCTCACTGAAGACTGGTAAGAGATAGACGTACAAAACACGTCCCATGGACCTTCTCTGGTTTTTTTAGTGATCTTAAAATGGGCAATGGGCAGTGGAAGACCCTGTGCGGCTCCGGATTACTGCTGAGTGGGGCTTCCTGTGTTAAGAGAGCCAGTTTGGTGTAGTGGTTAAGTGCGCGTACTCTAATCTGGGAGAACCGGGTTTGATTCCCCACTCCTCCACTTGCACCTGGCTGGATGACCTTGGGCAAGCCATAGCTCTGTACCAGCTGTTCCCTCAAGGACAACTTGGGAAAGAGCTCTCTCAGCCCCACCTACCTCACAGGGTGTCTGTTGTGGGGAGGGGAAGGGAAAAGGAGTTTGTAAGCCGCTCTGAGACTCCCTTGGGGAGTGGAGGGCGGGGTATAAATCCAATCTCTTCTTCTTCTTCTTCTTCTTCTTAATGACAGGCTGCTCACTCTGGCCGGCAAACCTGAAGAGGGAAGGAGAGGTTTTACAGATGTTGCCCCTACAGAAGATCGCGTCTGGAAAATCTCTATAAATGGACAGGTTCATAAGTATACCCAGGACCCTGAACGTATATGCTTTAAAGGTCAGACTGCAAATCTGAATTGCGCCCAGAAATAAACCAGCAACTAATATGGCCTTTTTAGTAGAGGGAGTAATATGAAATCAATGCGGCAGCTCTGCCACCATGAATGCCTCCATGCTGAAGTTCCCAAGAGGTCCTTCAAAAGGGAACCCCATGTGGAACACATTACAATAATCAGACGCAATGCAAGACTATGATTAAAGCCAGGGAAAGGGAACAAAGACAAAATACATATTCTTATGACTGTCTGTAGACCAGGGGTGGCCAAATTTGCTTAATGTAAGAGCCGCGTGGAATAAATGTCAGATGTTTGAGAGCCACAAGACACAAACAAATATTACATGCATGTTTTTATTGAGAAACATGCGAATTTGCTTTTTATTAACATTAAAGGAGACCACCAAAAATACAAACAAAAGGAGTAAAAACAGAAATTGATAATGAAATTTATCCAATGAGAAATATCTTGTAGACTGGGGGGGGGGGGGGGGGGGGCTTTGAGAGCGTATTTAAAGTTGTTTTCTTTCTCTGTCCCCCCACCCACCCACCCACCTCAAGCCTTCCCAGGGAGGGAACAGTGGCTGGGGAAGGGAAGACCAATTCGGGAGGCATGCCTCCCCATCCCTTCTCCAGTCACCCTGCTGGGAGCCACACAATATGCGTGAAAGAGCCGCGTGTGGCTCCAGAGCTGCAGTTTGGCCACCCTTGCTGTAGACAAGGGTTTTCAGGAGCAGTATACCTGCACAGGAGCAGAGTGCTTGAATACTTTGGACTAGCAAACAGAGTCTGAAATAGGTTGTCTGTTTTAAATAGAACGAGCCTTTGCCACAGCCTTGTAATGGTACTCTGGGCCTGCCGATGAATAAAAGGTCTCTTCCTTTACCCATAAAGTCTATTCACTTCTGTGCATGTCCCCTGCATAATACTGACTAGACGAGCATTCATTTTATTTTATTTGTTTTCATGTTTATAGCCTGTCTATCCCGCAAGCGGGCTTGGGGCGGGTAACATCATATCAAACAATGCAATAAATACAGTGCAAAATGTGAAAACACAATAATAAACATAGAATCGGTGGTTACAGCTCAAAACAAAAATCAGCTCGCTGTGACCGATTTCACACAAATTGCTGCTCCGCCCCCCCTCTTCCCTTTCCCCCGATTGCATGCATCGATTTCTCACTATGTGCTGCGCGGGTGCATTTTGACCCACAGCTTCGCCTGATTTCCTCTGTGTCTTCTACATCCTCAAAAAACAGGACTGCAAAGACAAGGGGGAAATCGGGCAAAGCTGTGGGTCAAAATGCGGCCGCACAGCACATAGTGGGAAATTGACGCGTGCAATTGGGGGGAAGGGAAGAGTGGGGGCAGAGCAGCGGCTTGTGTGAAATCGGCATGTGAGAAATTCTGTGGCCCATTGGTAGAGATGAATGATGGCCAGTTATTCTTCTCTTAATATTGACATGCTTATGAAGGCAAACACAAGTGTGCCCATAATGCTTCTTTCGATGGGATCTCTTCTTTTTTCCAGTACTTTGCATATAAAATCCTAACCATAGTTATAACACGTACAATCGTATATATATCCTTTTTTAAATGTCTCTGGAATAATATTCAATAAAACAATTCTGGTACAAATGGAACAGTTATATGAATCGGTTTTTTGCAATATTTCATGAATCCACATCTAATACTTTTTTGTTACCTTACAAGTCCACCACATATGGAAAAAAGGAACCAATATTTTGTTTACATTTCCAACATACCTTTGACATGCTTGGGCACCATTTCACTAACATTTCAGGAGTCATATGCCACCTACAAAAGCTTGTGGAGAGGGCAGGGTACAAAAATGAAATATAAACAAAATAAATAAATTTTGTGTGTATTCTCTTGAAATGGAATGGATTTTGTAAATTTTATGTTTGTTTTCCATACATTGATCTAACTGAATATCATGTCCTATATTTTGTGCCCATCGAATCATTGCAGTTTTTACTATTTCGTCTTGCGATTCCATATCTAATAACAACACGTAAAGCTATCTTATAAATTTTACCTCTTTACCGACAAATATAATGGGTGAAGCCCATAATGCTGACTGAAGTGTGAAGCTGGATGGTTAAATATGAAGGAGGCACCACAAATGGACAAGAACCTTGGCTACCAAAACCTGCTATTGAAAAGGCTCGTAAACAAGTATGGTGGGTGGTCTACATCAGGGTGGTCTACCGTTGGACAGTGACTTCTGTGATACCGCAGAACCATCTCCGTGATTAGAAAGACCACAACACTGAGTCACATTAGCACATTCTTCACCAAGATTTAGCTGGCTCGGGATCGTTTCAAATGCCTCCAAGTGGAATCGAGAATGGCTTCATAATGGGTCAAAATGTCTCCGTGCCAGATGGTCTTTTGGATCCCATCCACTTCTTGGATTCTGAAGAGACCTGGCTCGGGCAACGGAAAGGCAGCAAAGGGGGGTCAAGGAGGATCAGCAATATCCTTTTCATTGGAACACGCGGGAAGCAGCGGTGGAAATAAAGATGCCGGAGAGGACATAAATTATAGGCAGCCATTATAAAAAGATCATTAGTGTGGTCCTTCATACTAGTTAGTCATTCTTTTGGCACCAACACATTTGGGTTTTGTTTGTGATTTGCATCTACATTGTCTTCTCTAAGAGCTGTTCTGAAGCTGTAACAGTTGGAATATTTATTTTGGTAGGGTTTTTTTTTTTATTAGTGTATCTGCTTTTCTGGGCCATTGGGCCTCATTTTATTTAATTGCTTTAAATTTGTACAGCTTTCAAATCACCTACCAATGGGGGCTTTAGAAAATGACAGAAACAAAACCTCCAGACTGCTTGAAGCGCCGCCAGTTCCTTTTCATTTCATACAGCTCTTTCTAGCCCAACACACTGTCTAATTCCCTGCTGGAATAGGTTATCAGAAGATGCTAATTTTCACTATCAATAAACTGTGAAATGTATTTCACCATGTTTTAATTATAAATGGTATTCATAAAACCCATATTTTGTGGTAGGCTATTTTCCTAAGAGATAATACGATTTGTAATGCAAGCAGTGTGAATCAACCATAGCAGACCAGCTTCCAACTTGGTTACTAATGATGGCTAAACAGCAGAAATAAAACCTCAGTGGGTTTTAACAATTTTTTTGTTTTGTTCATGATACACCATCTTAAATACTCAAAATTAAGTCTATCAGAAAACGTTTAAATTCCAAACATCTTCTACGGACATCTTTCTCCAAGATACAACAACAGTCTGATTTCCTCATCAGAACAGTAATGAATGTGTTAGGACTGCTAGCGTATTCCTATGAACTTAACTGATCTGATAATAAGGGTCTTTTTTTTCTTGGGCAGAGGATACGCAGCTGGGTTATCAACCCCCAGGTGGGGCTTGGGGATCTCCTGGATTTACACTTCATCTCCAGATTACAGGGATCAGGTCCCCTGGAGCAAATGGCTACTTTAGAGGATGGAGTCTATGGCATTGTCCCCCGCTGAGGTTCCTCGCCTCCATAAACCCCAAGCTCCATCCCCCCCCCCCCAAATCTCCAGGGATTGCCCAACTCAGAATTGGCAACCTATTATGTACTGGGTTCTTGGCACTGAAGAGTCGAATGACGACGTAATAACAAGCATACTTTATTGTAGCACACAACGAACATGCAATACCGGCCAAGATGGCCAACTTTATACAGTCCCTAGAACACACCCAAAAGTCCTATTGGTGGGTTTGAATTTCCTGCCAGAGTTCTTATTGGAGGGCTAGTTGTGGCCTAGGATCTTTGACTCTTATTGTTTCCAGGAGTCAAGCTCAGGCTGTATATCACTGGTGCTTGGTGGCGGTCAGCGGACATAACACAACCCTAACAGAACTCCTTGTGCTTGGTCAACTCTCACTCCTATTTACTTCTGTAACAAAATTCTTTCGGACATGAATTTACCGTATTTTTCGCTCCATAAGACGCACCTGATCATAAGACGCACCTTGTTTTTAGAGGAGGAAAACAGGAAAAAATGAAACAGAAAGAAAGAGAGAGAGAGATAAAGGAAGGAAGGAGGAGGAGAGAGAGAAAGGAAGAAAGAAAGGTGGGGACAGAGAGAAAGACAGAAAGACAGACAGACAGACAGACAGAAAAAAGGAAAGGAAGGAAGGAAGGAAGGAAGAAAGAGAGAGAAAGGAAAGAAGAGAGACGTGGGCATGCCATGCAAAGCCAGGCCTTTCTGTGCAACGTAGCCACGGAGCTTAATCTGTGGGTGGGGCTTTCTGCTGCTGGCTGTCTTAAAGGGGAAAAGCACTTAAAGGGAAAGAGTACTTAGCCTGGTGGGGGTTTTCCTGCCGTTTCCCTTTTAAGTCATAACAGCTCAGGCCCAGCAGGGAGGGGCGGGGAAGGCTGGGATGCCAGCCTGAATGGCGTTCCCCTGCATTCCTGCTGAAGAAAGAGCCCTGTTACAGGTAAGAAAAGCTCCATATTCGCTCCATAAGACGCACACACTTCCCCCCCCCCACTTTTTTGGGGAGGAAAAGTGCGTCTTATGGAGCGAAAAATACGGTAACCTAAACATTGTACTGATCCTTTCAATTGCAAATATACAGACTTTATGCTAAGGCCACTTTTCTTTATTTAAAATAATTATACCCTGCTTCACTTCCTTTGGCTACAGGTAGCTAACAAGGAAACAAGAAGCTGCAACAACACGAAAACAACATAATAGTTCATTAATTAGATAAAGACAACACAGGTTAAAAACACAGCCACGTCTGCCCAAACAGTTGTTGGACGCAAATTTCTTCCCGTGTCACATTACAATTTAAAGAAACAAACAGAACAAAGTTCTGGGTGGGTCCTCAGTGCAATGGGCTGACTAATGCAGGTTGGAGCCACATGCCGCAAGCCCAGGGTCAAGAGAAGAATTACCATTTTGTACCCACCGGTGCTCCCCCCATCCCCAACCAGCCTCAATGGTGAGGTGGCAGGAAAGGGTGTTGCACAATGCCACGGCATCATTTCTGGACAAAAAAATTGGAAATGATGTCACACAACGCTCTAGGAAACTTCCAAATCATTATAGTAAAAACCATAGAGATAAAGGGGATTCCTAGAGCATTGCAGCGACACAGTGACATAACTTCCCAGTTTTTCAACCAGAAATTACATCACGGCATCGCATGACATTCTCCTATCTCTTCCCCGCCCATCTTCCTGCTGGTTGCCAGCCAACCCTAGTCAAGAGTCCTTCAACTCTTGGCCTTAAGCTCATATCTCTGGTGACAAACAGGTCGTGGTGGAACAGTCCTGCTCTGGCTTGCAGGTCTAGTTCCACCCTGCCCTCTTAGGTTTTCCCAACACCTGGAGGGGCTTTTCTCCCTCTGAGTTCAACCACCGCCACCACCTGACCTTTGTAGGAATTGTCCACTGGGAGGGTCAGGGGTCCCAGCTACCCTTCCATGTTATGAGGCCTTGCCTCTATGTCTCCTGCTACCCAGAGTCTGGTTACCACGGGGACCACTTACTGCCTTTTGCATCACTAGGGGAATAGCCATTTGCCAACTAACTGCCCTCCCCTTCCTCCTAGTGCTCTTTTTAAAATAGTATGTCAGTGGAGGTCTATGTGGTACAGAAAACCACTACCAGGATCAAAAGTTATAAAGCATTTATTAAAAAGAAAATGTTCTCAAGCAATACTTTTAGCACAACACCAGACTGTGCAAAGGATTCAAAAGAAAAGGGTAAAATGCAGTTCCTCTGTCCCTCCTTCTGTACATGCCTTATCAGATGTTAAATATAAGGCAGGTGCCTTAGCTTAGAAAGTTACAGATTTTTACAGGAGTGCCATTACCTTAAAGCCTTCTAGTGTGCAGGCCAGCACAAGGCAATGGCCGCCGCCTCCTCCGGACCTCAGTTAAGAGCTCTTTCTGCTTTGATGGTATCTGCACCAAAGAGACCTTTCTCCTTGCTCCCAGAAGTTTTATCATCTCTCTTTTCCCCACCCACTGACCAGGTCAGGCTGGGTCAAAGACATTTTTCCTGAAGTCTCCAGAAGTTTCTTCCTGAAGTCCTTCTAGTACTTAATACCTTCAAATCTCTGTTCCCTACTTGGGGGGGGGGCCCTGAACCATCCTATTTTCTCTTATCTGGACCTATTAGCATTTCTTAAGAGGTAGCTGAGGTGAGGCTGAAAAGCCATTGAACTGACTTCCCTCCTCCCTGCCTGTTCTCTGCCCAGAGAGAAAAACTTTTAACAACACAAAGTGAAGATTTTGCCTCAATTCAAGCCTCCAAGAAAAAGGTATTTCTTCACATAGGCTAAGGACCAGCGAGCAGAAGAGGAAAATATGCTTAGGCCAGATGGTATTCAGCAGCTGCTAGCAGGCTTGTAATATCTTTCCAATTTCCTGCCAAGATTTCAGTATGGAAGAGGAGTATATAAATATTCTACCTGTAGGAATGAAGTAGCCAACCAGTTTCTCTGGACTCGCATATAAGGGGAGAATTCCATATTCAGTTCACATACAGCATTAAAAAAAAGCCTACACTGAATATGATGGAGTTTTTGTCTTTTCAGAGTCGCTGTTGTTTTCTTACATAGTTGATCAATAAATAAATTCTTTGATGAGTTTATGTACTTCCAATTCCTGCAACTATCTCTTGGCAGTCAACAGCCAAAGCTTTCGTCTTGTTAAAGCATTTATGAGCTGAATAATTCCGTTATTAGGCAATGCTGCAAGATCTCTTATGTAAGCACAAAATGAATTTCTTCCAGTGCATTAGTAAATGTTGCCACAAATCTATGACCCATTTCTACTAAGGATATGCTAGGATCTTCATGATGTTGCAATTGTTACATTCTTGACCCGAGATCAAAGCCTCTTTTCTAGCACACATTTTAAAACGGCAGCTTTCCTAAAGGAGTAGCTAAATGTTGAGTTTGTGCAGACTGAGTCTAGGGTAAGTCGACACTCGTACATTTAAAAACAGAGAAGAAAAGTTTTCAGACATTTAAAAACAAGTCTGTTGGAAGAAAAGATGGTCAGAGATAGGTTCTGTCCCTCTGGGCTTAACATTTGTTTAGCTGTCTCTTTCTGTTGCCGCAACCCATACTGAAGAGAAACAACGATTTGCCCAGCTGTCTGGAATACCGTATTCCCATTTTATGAAGCAGACAGTACAAATTCCATGTATACGAGACATTCATTTGCTGAGTTGTTAGACCCAGTGAACATTTTTTTTTTTTTGCAACAGTATTGATTGGGCAGATGGAACAGAGCACAGGTCTGGCTAACACAGGACTGCTTCCAACAACAAGCCACAGCCAGAGGCCATGGAAAATTTATAAACAGGGTGCCCCCTCCACACTTGCAGGGGTCCATAAATTTTGGCTAAGCTTAATAGCCAACCGTTGCGTCTAGCAGCAAGGGGCCATGGTCCAGTGATAGAGCTTCTGCTTTGCATGCAGAAGGTCCCATGGCTTCTCCAGTTAAAAGGATCCAGTAACAGCTGATGTTAGAGGTCTCTTCAAGAGACCTTGGAGATTTGCTGCCAGTTGGAGGAGACAAAACTGACCTGGAGTGAACAAGATTCAGACTCATTCGAAGCAGCTTCGAGCACATTAGGAACCACTGCATCCAGTAACAAGGCTCCCCGATTGTCCCTTCCGTAGAGATAAACTACAGACAACCCTCAGGTACTTGTTGCTTGTGAGGACAGTTTCCCAGGGGGTTGGGAGATAACCCAACTGTATTTAAATACCCGTCCCCTCCCCCGCCAATTAATGCATTGACACAGCATCCTGGCAAAACATGCAGCCATTTTAAAAGAAGCTCTTTCTGCTTCCCTATATTATCAGAAGTTTTAGAATAATCATTCCTATGGTGAATAACTCCACTGGAGGTTTTTACAGCTATTCACCAGAATCACATTTATGGGCAATACTAGGAATAAGGCCCATTGTAGCAATAAATATTGGCCACAGCCCCCCTCATCTCCTTCCCAAGTCGGCCGACCGAGACCTTCCCCTCGCCCCCCTCTGCCACTCCGTACAAGGCTCTGGTTGGTGAAGCTGCCCGGCCTCTTCCCCCCCCCATCAAGGTCCTGGTGGGCCAATCCACCCAAGCTCATTCCTCCCCCCCCAATCAAGTTCCTGGAGGGCCAAGCCAGCCAGCCTCGTTAACCCCCTGCCCGTTCAAGGCAGGCCACCTGCCGGGCCCTCCTCCTTCGCACTGGCCGTCGATCTGAGGGAAGCAGCCACAGAATCCCCACAGAGACGGGCGAGGCGCTGGGGAGGCGCAGCGCTGCTTTGCGCCAGATGACGACAGTAGGTGTGTTCTGCAGAGTGAAGCCACTGTCTTCTGAGGCACATTTGGGCCGGTGCCACTTCTGTGGGCAGGTGTCAGAGAACGCAGCCAGTGGCCAGGGTCCCCGTTGTGAGTGGCAGTTCTTGCAGCCAACTGATTAGGGAGCGCATCAAATGTGGCCACCCCAAAACAGCTTTATTATATAAAGAAGATACTGGCAGCCATATTTATGGACCCCCGGACAGTTGTTTTATCATCAGCGATCTGAATACTGAGGTTGCGTACTTGGCTATTATATGTAATTGTCACTGTACCATTCATTATTTTGTCAGGTTTGAAACGCTGCATGTGCCAGCACAATATCTGAAGCTACTAAACTCCATAATCGCACGCTGTGTGAAAATTGTACCTTTCGTCAGCCCACATAACTTGAAATCAACCGGCAAAGGTGGATTGGGCAAAGAAGATGAATCCTATCAGGGGGATTTGACAAGCCTAACTAGACAACTACTTCTTGTGAAAAAATTTTTGATCGTGCTCATTTTTAATAGAAGGCAATCGACATTCATGAGTGTCCTGACGCACCAATGCAGAACCTATGCTTTTTGCTTCAGTCTGTAGAACGTGTTATTGTGTTGAACTGTGATTATCAATGGTGATCATTACGCTGTAGTCACATCTGCTCCAACCCCTCAGACAGAGATACTCACTTGAAGGATCTATGGCAGGCCTTTTTGCAACTACAGTATTCTTCTGATGTGGTAAGAAAGATGACTGGAAATGATACCCAGGGACAGCTTACTACAAGACAAGCCCCAAGAACACCACTAGTAGTCCCTTGCAGCGCACAGCTCAAGCCAGGGAATCTCTGCAACCTAGAAACCAGTTGTAATCTCCAGCCACCACCTGGAGGTTGGCAACCCTCATTAGGACATATACATGGTCTTCCGTATCCCAGCCCAATTGAAATGCCTCCCAGTATTTTCTTTGTACAGCTATTTGTACCCATTCATTCTTTTATGGAGGAATTGTTTTATTTGGTGAGCATAATTCAGCAATGAAACTGCTGGCTGCAATAACATTTGTGCCTCTGGCAAAAATGTAGTAAATGTGTCCTTGACCAGTGTGGCTGATGTTATTACACCAAGTACTAGCAATGCCTGGGCAGATGCAGCGAGCTGACACTCGGGTTTCTTGCTGGGCTTCTTTCCCTCGAGTACATCCACCTGCAGGGGCTCCTGCTTCTAGAGTGAGGGACATTCTAATTTATTTTCTGCTGTGGGGCAGTTCACCCTGACCTGGATAGCGCAGGCTAGCCTGATCTCATCAGATCTCAGAAGCTAAGCACTGTCGGCCTTGGCTAGGGTTTGGATGGGAGACATCCAAGGAATACCAGGGTCATGATGCAGAAGCAGGCAATGGCAAACCACCTCTGAATGCCCGTTGCCTTCGAAACTCTACAGCAGGGGTGGCCAAACTGAGGCTCGGGAGCCACATGCGGCTCTTGTACACATACTGTGCGGCTCCCGGCAGGGCAGCTGGAGAAGAGAAGGGGAGCCATGCTTTTTCTCACTTCCTATTTTCTTCCTTTCTTCCTTTCCTCCCTCCCTCCCTCCCTCCCTTCTTCCCTCCCTCCCATCTATTTGGTTTCTTTGTTTCTCTCTCTCTCTCTCTCTCTCTTTCCACCTCTTTCTCTTTTTCTCTGCTAATGATATTTGTCGAAGAGACAAACAAATATCGTTGGACATTATCAATGTCTGTTTTTACTCCTTTTGCTTCTATTTTTGGCAGTTTCATTTAATGTTAACAAAAAGCAGATTTGCTTATTTTTAAATAAAAATGTGTGCATAATATTTGTTCATGTTATGTGGCACTCAAACATCTGACGTTTATTCTATGTGGCTCTTACACTGAGCAAGTTTGGCCACCCCTGCTCTACAGGGTCACCATAAGCGAGCTGTGATGTCAAAAAAAAAAATGGGACACTTCACAGGGTTGCAATCCCATGGCACTTAATTATATGGGGCACATACAAAACCCTCCATAATGAAACAGTTCTCTCAAAACAACACTCATTGGGTTTATTGTATGTTCTGATGTGAAAACAGCTCCTGGAGGTGTTACATTCGAGTCCAGTAACACCTTAGGAACTAACATGAACTTCGTAAGAACATAAGAGAAGCCAATGTTGGATCAGGCCAATGGTCCATCCAGTCCAGCACACAGTAGCCAAAAATAGCAGGTGTCATCAGGAGATCCACCAGTGGGGCCAGGACACTAGAAGCCCTTCCACTGTTGCCCCCCACAAGTACCAAGAAAACAGAGCATCAATCACCCTAGACCGAGAGTCTCCATCTGTACCTTGTGGCTAGTAGCCACTGATGGACCTCTGCTCCGTATGTTTATTCAATTCCCTCTTGAAGCCGTCCATTCTTGTAACTGCTGCCACCTCCTGTGGCAGTGAATTCCATGTGTTAATCACTCTTTGGGTGAAGAAGTCCTTTCTTTTATCCATTCTAGCCTGACTGCTCAGCAATTTCATTGAGTGCCAGCGAGTTCTTGTATCGTGAGAAAGGGAGAAAAAGTACTTCTTTCTCTACCTGCTCTATCCCATGCATAACCTTCAATGTATAAACTTTGGAGAGTCAAAGTTCCCTTTGTCAGACAGTAACAGGAACAAAGATCTCTGGGCCTTTTTATCCCAGGCAGAATTTGGGAGGGGAGTTGTAAAGAAGATTTGTAAAAAATGCGAAGGAATGATGCGTATTGTAATCAGCTTGATTAGAGTGGAGGGGAAATGCTCAGGAGCAGAAAATTAGCAACTATAGTGAGATAAGAACCCTCTGTCTCTATTCAGCCCCGGGGGGGGGGGGGAGTCCATTGTTCTGACCCTGTGAATGAACTCAAGTACAGCAATCTCCTATTGTGATCTCCCCTTGAAACTTCTCTATTTGAGGATTGCTAGTCATAGGCCATAGTGGGGCTGCAGTGGCTCAAGTGGTTAAGACACTGAACTGCAGACTGGAAGATAGGTAGTTCAGCAGTTTGAGACCTGAGTGCTGCATGACGGCGTGAGCTCCTGTCTCTGGACCCAGCTCCTGCCAACCTAGCAATTTGAAAGCAAGAAATTGCAAGGAGATAAATAGGTACCACTTCAGTGGGAAGGTAACAGTGTTCCGTGCGCCTCGGCATTTAGTCATGCCGGCCACATGACCACGGAACCATCTTTGGACAGCGCTGGCTCTTCAACTTGGAAACGGAGATGAGCGCTGCATCCCTAGAGTCGTATGCGACTGGCTTTCGAGCAAGGGAAGCCTTTACCTTTACTCATAGGTCAGCAACGAAATGGCCTGGCCGATTAAAATGTTTTCAATTGTTGCTGTTTATAGTATTGTATTTATATCCATTGATTCTTTTGCACAGGGACTGAGTTGTTTGTCCAATGTAGAAAGTGGAAAGGCATTGCTGACATTTGATGTTGTCAGAGTAGATATGGGGACACAGGCAGCATCTGGGTTTGTTGCAGGCCCTGATCCCAGAGTCAGTGCCCATGCTTAGAAGGGTACTGCTGTGGCTAAGTAGTTGTTTAGCCACTTCTCCCTCCAGGTGGCTAATAAGAACACAGGATACAGAGGCACTCCATTTTCTCATACTTCCAGCGTAAGTTCACAATTTTGATCTATATTGTTTTTATTGTGGGGTTCGTACAGCAAAATCATATACTTCTTGCTTTTAAAAACCACAAGATTCAGGCAAAGCTTAGTGTTTGTAAGGGGGGGGGGAGGTCTCTAAGGATATCCTGATTTGCGATCCAGTCGAGTTCCTTCAGACGACTTTCAGTGCTCCATCGGTTTACTGCAATTATCTGCCCCACCAACTAAAGTTTGGCAACAGTTGCAAAGCATGACGCAAACAATACAGTAGGAGAGCCTAGGCTAGGCTGATCGTGTCAGATCTTGAAAGCTGAGCAGGGTCGGCCCTGGCCAGTATTTGGAGGGGAGACCTCCACGGAATACCAGGGTCATGACGCGGAGGAGGGCAGTGGCAAACCACCTCTGAAGTATCTTGCCTTGAAAACACTACGAGGTTTGGATGGGGAAAACAGCAAAGGATACCAACCCTCTTACACACACACACGCACTAACAGAATGAGCAGCTGGAGGAAACTTAGCTGTACCCTACTCAGGAAGCTGGATGACTCACTGTCAATCAGATGAGTCGACAGAGCCATCACCCTCTGGACAGAGGGACAGTGTATCTAAGCTTGTGGGAACAGGCTGTTACTCGTTTAGATGAGTTCTTGATTGGTGTTTATGTTACGCAAACTGGACGCAGAGAAGGGGAAATTAGCTTTAATACGGGTTCCCAGAAAGGAATAATGCAAGTCCTTGTAAGTTTATTTATACCGGGGTGGATCTTGGAAGGGAGACCCCGAAATAAAATTATGACGAAAGAGGGTGAGAGGGTGATTGTGAACACGAACAACTTTATTGTATATAAAATAAAAAGAATAAAAATGTAAAGAACCTACACCGGGCACCTGACAACTAATTCCCTAGGTAACTGCACGCACACATACACACACCAACAAAGAGGGCACCCTTTTAAAAGGGAGGAGGGAGGAAATTGGGAAGTTTTAGGGAAGGGACGTATGACACGAAATCCTGGTTTTGAGATCTGGATAGGCCCAGGGGTAAACACAGCTGAGGTCCAAGGAGCAGAGCTGGGGGCGTGGGGGGGAAGAAGCCTGCAAAACAGTTGCAGAGGTGTTCAGGTAATGGGCTACGGTGGAGATAATGAGCCCAGAGTGGCAGATGCCAATGCAGGGTTCAACCAGTTGTCTTTCTTGAACCAAAGATCTCTTGGTCAGTCAGGGTCAATGTGGTCTAGCCATGGTTGTGGTACAACAGCCCTTAAGATGCTGGGCTGGGTCCTGCCAGAGGGCAAGCGGCGAAAGGTTTAACGGGCAGTCTTGCTGGCCAGTCTTCCGCATTCGTACTCTCCTGTGACCCTTTTGCGGTCTGTACCATCTGTCCGGTGCCTACTGGCCTGGAACCTGCAAGGCAGCATGGTGGCGGCTCGAAACAAGGCCGTGGTTGGCAACATCCAAGATTCTCCTGGCGTGACCATATATCTTAACTTGGTGCCCGGCTGCTCCAGAGTTCCTTTAGGTCATTGTAGCTAGCTGGCTGAAAGCCCAAACCACCTGTCTCTTCTGACTCACAGTTGCTGCAAAATTCCTATAGAGCAAAGGGGCTGGATGACAGTATAAAAACTTTGAGTACCTTCTGACAGAAACGGGAATTCACAAACAGCAGGGCTTTCTTTGTAGAAAAAGCCCAGCAGGAACTCATTAGCATAATAGGCCACACCCAGCAGCAAAAACTCATTAGCATATTAGGCCACACCACTGACAGCACAGCTTATTAGCATTATTAGGCCACACCCCCATGTTACCAGAAGAGTGGTCATCCAGCCACACCCACCTTTTGCTTCCTATTCTGTTTACCTTGTTTGTTGTCAAAACTCAGGGCTTTTTTTGTAGCAGGAATTAAGTTGCATGTTAGGCCACATACCCCTAATGTAGCCAATCCTAATGAGTTTCTGCTGTTGGGTGTGGCCTATTAAGCTAATGAGTTCCTGCTGGGTGTGGCCAACTCAGGAGCCAGCCGGAACTCCGTTCCTGTGCGTTCCTGCCCAAAAATAGCCCTGACAAACACTAAAGGCAAATATATATGATTTAGCAGATGGAGTGATAGATATCCAGCACGGGTATTAAATCTTCCCTTTGGAAAACTGGCCACTGCTCGATAACCAGGCAAAACAGATTAAATGCACACACCAGACGGAAAATTAGATGTTAATACTGGATTCCATTCCTGCTTGTTAAACATTTTGCTCGGGGTTAATTATTTGTATCCACACAATTCAGAGGTTTGTGTCGGAACCCTATCCAAGACCGATTAAAAGGTCATTAATTCAGAAAATCTGTGGCGTGCCTTGAACCGCAAAATCTGATCCACACACCCCTCGTCTAAAAATTGAGTCCAGAGCAAAGAGAAGCTGTCAATAGAGTCCTGTGTATTCAGACCAAGAAGCAGCAGCTTGGAATCTCTCCCTCTCTCTCTTTTTAATGTGATTATTAGAGACCTAATTTTAGACTAAAGGGATAGCAATTACTGCCAGGGAGTCATTGGGTCACCTTGTCAATCTCAAACCAGTGCCGGATGGCTCTCCACTGTGCTTTGCCGCAGCCCGGGTTTAAATTAATCACTCTAGGTTTTCGCTACTGTCCTTGGAAGACTTCTTCATGGTATGAAATACTTCACTATTGATTTCTCATCTTTTAACGTCCAATATTCTTTGATTGCACTTGGGTTTGGATCGGCCATGCTGGACGATTATTCTTCCTCTCGACTTTTATATTCTTATAAATATTACGGGTGTCCGCACGCTTTTGCCTGCTTTCCCATACTCAATTATTTAGAAGCCACTGCGCACGATGCATATGAATGCAAATACTCTGATGCACCCTCCTTAGCTGGTATTTGTTCCTTGACGTACTCATTCCACTCCCCCCCACCCTTCCAGTTCAGAGGCACGGTTCTAAATGAGCCATAGGGGATGCTGCCATCTGGACCTACTCTCTTAAACACTTTGAGCTATATATAGAATGCAATTTCAACCCAGGTAGGGAATGCAAACACCTCGGCAAGCCATTAATTTGAACACGCCGATCTGGAAGTACAACTGAAATACTACATTCTTTTTAGAAAGAGTGACTGAGCAAATTAAGGGAGCTCAGCTCTATGCTCTTCATAGGCTGTGTGGATTAGCTAAAATAGGAATCTCCATGTCCAAAGGCTATATAGTTTCCATTACCAGAGGCTGAAGACAAGAACGAAAAAGGAGAAGAAGAAGAAGAAGAGGTTGGCTTTATATCCTGCCCTTCACTCACTTAGGCTGTGGACAGACTGGCGTTCTGGCCCGTATCACGTCCGCTTTGCAAGCGGAGGAGGCGGGCCCGTGCACACAGCCGCAGCTGGCTGGCAGAGCCGTGCTGTTTTTACCTGGTCCTACAGTGCTGTGCTCCCACTTCAGCCGTACACCAGGTGAAACTGGTGGCCAGCCGGCTGGGCGCGCGTTCCTCCCGCTTCCGGAGGGTGTGAACGCATGCGGAAGTGCACAGCCGTGGGCTGCCACCAGGAGCCGCCCGCAGTGTGAACGCTGCAGGCCGCCTCCTCCCAGTACTGCTTGTGCTGCACTGCGTGCAGTGCGAACAGCAAGCTCCAGGACGCTTCGCCCCCGGGTTGCTCCGCCCCGCTTCCGTGGCGCGGCGGAGCGCCAGTCTGTCCTCAGCCTTAGAGTCTCAGAGTGGCTTACAATCTCCTTTCCCTTCCCCTCCCCACAACAGACACCCTGTGATGTAGGTGGGGCTGAGAGAGCTCTGACAGAAACTAGTCTCATTCAGGAACAGCTGTGCCAGAGCTATGGCTTGCCCAAGGTCATCCAGCAGGTGCAAGTGGAGGAGTGGGGAATCAAACCCAGTTCTCCCAGATTAGAGTCCGCACACTTTACCACTACACCAAACTGGCTCTCCTGTGGCAATAGCCTGTGGCAACATTCATTCTTGTGAGCTTCGGAAGGGAATCTGCTTGGCCATTGTCGACAACTAGACCCATCTCTGGCCTGATTCAGAAAACACATTTTGTAAAATCAAAACCACCCCTTATTTTCAACTGTAAGGCAGGTACCATACAACAGCAACCAAACCATAGTTTGGCATTTTTGAATGGCGGTCACTCCCCGCCCCCCTTACTGTTGTGAATCAGATTAGAGATTGTGGTCATACCTAAACCAACAAACTATGGTTTACATTTGTCCTCCAGACCAGAACTGCAACCCACAATCGAATCATGCACATGACCCAAGGGGCCATTTAATGAGACAACAAACCAAGGTTTGATGTAATACAGGAATGGATCAAGCAAGTTTTGCATTGGGCTAGAAGAAAATACTGGGCTTGCGTGGTGCTACACTACAACATTTTGAAAGCTTTTCTTGAACAAGTTAAAGGGATGCCGGCAACACAAATGGTCAGCTAAAATTTCACAACTGTCGACTCTCAGTTGATCAGCTGTACCTAAATAAAACTGAAAGGTACTCAGACTGACTTCAATGGTGATATTACCATATAAAAAGCGGGAAAGGGGGGGGACTCAACCCAAACAATAGCTGCAAACTGAGAGGGTCAAGCTAACAAAATAATTATTACAAAAAATATAGACATTTATTAGGGTGTACACATAAATAAATAATAAAAAATTAAAAGTATCAGACAATTAAAACTTGGTTCATTAGGAACTAATTGCAGTACATATCAAACTGATGGGTAAAACCTTTGACCTAAGGACCATACGAGTTTCGGCTCCTATGGGCCTTCCTCAGTGGTCAGTATTCCTTATTATACAATGACACACTTCCAAAAATACATGCATTCAGAATTTTGTATGTACATAGATAAATGAGACCAGGTGCTTGAATGCTATGTATTAGCTACAACTCATAAAATGAGCCGGTGGTAGCTGTGCAAATTCTCCAAATTAGTCTCGGTATCAAATGTCCCGTTCGTCAGGATGTGTGTGTCACTTCCATCACGTGGAATAGTTATATTACCATATAACCAGATGACATGGCCTGGCTGCTAGTCTTCTAGACCCATGAACGCTGATCCCTGATCTGACATCAGAATAGAAACTGCTCCATGTCCGTTCTTCTCTGTACAAACAGACCACATCTGTTAATCACGCTGTGTTTATTTCATTCTATCAAGATGTCCCCTTAGATGAATATGCTCTGGTGGTTTCAGTCCACAGAATGTGGAACACGTCCAGGGAGCCCCAACAACACACATCCATGATGGAAACAGCTTGTTCAAGGGTCTGGCGCCTCTTTCAGCAGTCCAGGATGGGCAAGGCAGTGAGCCTGGTGGCCACAGCGGTTTGGCCACATTAGTGGCCATGGCTGCGGGAGCAGCTTTTCAGTGCCTTGATCTCTCGCAAGAAGTGGAGATCTTACCGGGTGGGGGACTAGGGAAGCCGGAAAGTGTGCATGGCTTGCCATGCCATATTTAAACCAGGGTGGGAGACAACCAAGAAGGAGATGCTCTAGCTCCTGTTCCATGTGGCAGTAGTCAGGAATGGAGAAAAGGGACAGGGTGGCAGTCAAACACCCTTCCGTCATTGCCTCCACGTAGCTGAGAGAAAAGGGACCAAGAGGTGCGGCCAGCCTGTTGAGCCTCAAGAGAATACACGAGCCCATAAAAAGACTCCCAACCAGGGCTCATTTCGTAGCAGGAGCTCCTTCGCCTATTAGGCCACACACCCTTGATGTAGCCAATCCTCCAAGAGCTTACAGTAAGAAGAGCTCTGTTAAGAAGAGCTCTGTAATCTCTTGGAGGATTGGCTACATTAGGGGTGGGTGGCCTAATAGGCAAAGGAGCTCCTGCTACGAAATGAGCCCTGCTCCCAACAATGCATTTGGGTTGCCAGTCCCCAGTTGGGGCAGGGGATCCCTTGGTTTGGAGCCCCTTCCCCTGCTTCAGGGCTGTCAGAAAGCAGGGGAAAGGGATGCCTCCCCAAGCCAGAAATAAACGTGACTTACCAGAAGCAGGGAGGGAAGAAGCAGGAAGTAAAGGCAACGTGCCAACGTCACCCGGAAGTGATGGGGGGGGGGGTGACGCTCTGATTTTGGGGCAAAACCCATGGTTTGAAGCCAATTTTACCATAGAGTTTTGCCCAAAAACCAGAGTGTCGCCCCCCCCCCGATGTCACCAATGTGCCTACCTCACTTCCAGGTGACGTAGGGACATCATAGGGCTGCCAAGTCCCCCCCGGGGGCGAGGATTCCCCCGCTAAAGGGGTCCCCAACCCGCCAGTCCAGATCCGGCCAGCGGGAGGAATCCCACCCCCGAAGTGGCCCGATCAGGCCAACTGCCCAGCGTGATGACATCACCCAGGAGTGACATCATCACACTGGGCACGTTGCCAGAGCAACGCTCTAGCAATCGCCCTGAAAACTCTACGGTACCATAGAGTTTTAGGGTGATTACCAGAGCGTCGCCCTGGCAATGTGCCCAGAGTGATGATGTCACTTCCGGGTGATGTAATCCCAGTGCGCACGCGCTTCGCACATGCACAGGAGTCAAGGAGAGGGTCCAGGACTCCCCCGCTCTTTTAACCGGTCAGACTTGGCAACCCTAGGACATCATGTTTATTTCTGGGTACACCACTTTCTGCTACTGAAACACTCCCTTCACCCCGCCCCTGTGGTTCCGACAGACTTGGCAACCCTATAATACATTAGTAAGGCAATAGGCTACCTCTGGGGAAAATAACAGAGGGGATACTTAGTCTCTCAGGACTGATTCATGCCTCCGTTTGTTGTACTCGGGCATGCCCACACCAGAACATTTAATGCACATGCCCAGATAGAATGAAATAACCCACTAGGACTGGCCTTTACATAGAAGCTGCACTCAGTTGTTCTAAAGAGGAATTTGTACTTCAGTATGTGAAAAAGGGAAAGTCAGAACTGTGTCATAGTCTTGATTTACAAGAATATTCTGAAAACACCAACAAGGAAATCATGTAGTCAAATTGAACGTTCAGCAACCCAATTCCCGAAACAGCTGCAGGTTTTTAGAATTAGGACCACACATTTTTATTTGTTTAGAATTATTTGCAATACCAAATCAAAGCCAAGTGGCTAGCTAGCTGACAACATGAATGTTTTGAAAGATCTGTAATATGAATGGCAGGACGCTGCGAGCATCCACTGTCAGCCAAAGTTTCACGAAAGGCTGTTACTATGCCTAGAAAAGAAAAATAGGGGGGGGGGGGGAGGGAGTAAGAATAAAGTTATTTTATATAAAATAAGAGAGGTTAATTTGTTAGACTTTATTAATCGCCGGAATTTACTTCTGTCCAATGGGAGCAGTTTAAACTGGTTTCATTTCGTTTCCTCACTGAATTCAGACTCCCTCTGCTGGACTGCTACAGAACACATCCCTTAAATGTTATTTTTGCCTAGTACCTGCCACAGAGGGCCTGATGAGAGTTTTTCAGGAACTGTTTAAAAAAACAACTCTCTGATCTGAGCTATCATCCAGCACGTAGCACCTGCAAGCCCATATATATATTTGTGAGTCAAACCGGGCTATGCTCTGCCAGTAGGTTCTTGACAAAGTTGCTAAACTCCAGGTGGGGGCTCAAGATCTCCCAGCACGACCGCTAACCTCCAGACGACATACACTGTTCATTTATTATTTATTTATTTAAAACAATTTATTTCACTTCTCCTAGGGCAAATGGCTGCTTTAGAAGGGGGACTGCCTGGTGGCGGTATACCCCGCCAAGACTTCCAAAACCACACCTCTCCCAGGCTCCGCCCTCCAGTCGCCACATATTTCTGAACCTGGAGATGGCAACCCTAGGACGTTAGTATGTCTTGCTTGTAGACAAATGCACACACCTCTTGTTTTATGTTTTGATTCACAGGACTAACTAGAGCGAATTCACTGCCACTGGAGGTGGTGGCAGCGGCTACGAGCATGGACGGCTTCAAGAGGGAATTGGATAAATATATGGATAAGCATATGGAGCAGAGGTTCATCAGTGACTGTTAGCCACAAGGTACAGACAGGAACTCTCGGTCTGGGGCAAGTGATGCTCTGTATTCTTGGTGCTTGACTGGTGGGGGCAACAGTGGGAGGGCTTCTAGTGTCCTGGACCCACTGCTGGACCTCCTGAGAGCACCTGGTATTTTTGGCCACTGTGTGACACAGAGTGTTGGACTGGATGGGCCATTAACCTGATCCAACATTGGCTTCTCTTACGTTCTTATGTTATTACTCTAGTGAGGGAGAAGAGGGGCTTATCCTAAACACTGAAACTACTGTACAGTTTCCTCCAAAACCTGCGAAATAACTGCCAAACCCAGTGGTTGAATGACAGGTCACCTGGTCCTTCTATATTTTGTGACAGCCCCTTAGGCTATTTAGAAGGTGACCAAGAGGGGCAGAATTGGCCTCCTTCACTGTGTTCAAGGATAGACATAGATTTAACTAAGTACCACTTGGCTTCCCCCTCATTATTCAAACAGTAGCCTGATTCCTCTACTTCTGCCTCTACAGTTTAGACAGGAGTTGACGGGCAAATAAGAAAATCCACAAGGCGGCTCAGGTCCCTGCACTCTAAAAGAACCTACGGTGTTGTGTTTTGCCAGTGTAAAAGAAAAGGAAAAGGAAACTGAGTTTTAAAGGACAGTGCGTTGTCGTTAACTCAAATAAAGATTTGTCATACAGATTTTCTAGAAGTAGCTCTTCATCATAACCACTGCAAAGATGAATTAGTCTTTTACTCAGCATTTGTTTAAACTCGCTTGGAGTTTCTCTCCTACAGCAGCAAGAAACATCCTTTCCTTAGCAGTATCAGATCTGAGCGCCGTACCTTCATTTCCACCCCTTTTCAAGAAAATCTACTTGTGCCAGAAACCACCTGCTTTCCTTATTCCCTGACTTTCCACATCTGTGATTAACCCACACAGTTAATTACACCACACACTGACAATTGCAGAAAGTATTTACACATTACAGATGCGCATACGAAATAGGCTGATAGCCCTCGTTCACGGCAGATGCAGTTCTCAGGCCGGTAGGAGCAAAACAGCCTGCAAGCATTTCTACAACACTCCTTCGTTCCACAGAGGCAAATATGAGCCTGCGTGCGGGGAGGGCGGGGTATAAATGGAATGAATGAATGAATGAATGAATATTGCATTATAGAAAAATCTACGTGAAATGGATTTCTTCACATAGTTTAAAATGTACCCAAATTCATTTGGCTAAATCATGTAAACAATAGGTTTATCATATTTTTAAATCACACTTTTCCTCCCAGGAGCTCTGGACAGGATACGTCATTTCTCCCCTCCTCCATTTTATCCTCGTAACAGTCCCAAGAGGGTAGTCTGAAAGAGAGAGTATAGCTGACCTAAGGTCACCTGATGAACTTCATGGAAGAGGAGAGATTTGAATCTGGGGTTCCTTGTTCTTAGTCTGATCCGCTAACCGCTATACCATGCTGTTCCTAAACACGTTCAGAACAGAGAGAACAATCTTTTTTTAAAAAAAACCCCAGCAATAATGAAAACAGAAACAATATTTTATTATTTATTTAATATATTTATTTCATTCGATTTCTTGACCGCCCTTCCCCACTTATGGGGGGCTCAGGGCGGTTTACAACAGAAATTCAATACATTATAAAACCAATTACATTATAAAACCAATTACTTTATAAAACCAATTACATTATAAAACCAATTGGAACCATAAACATTCAATACTAACATTCAAAAATGGATATTTTAAAACATTTTAAGTACAAGATGGCATATCTAGCATTCAGGGTTTTTTTTGGGGGGGGGTGCTGGGTAGAAGGGAGGAACCGTCACTGGTCTCAACCAATAGGGGGAACAACTGTCATCTTAATTGTCCAGTCTTGGTCTCCAGCCAAGCCAGGCAACATCTGAGAAAACCTAAAACAAGGGCCACTTCCGCATTGAAAAAACATAAGAACATAAGAGAAGCCAATGTTGGATCAGGCCAGTGGCCCATCCAGTCCAACACTCTGAGTCACACAGTGGCCAAAAAGACCAGGTGCCCTCAGGAGGTCCAGCAGTGGGGCCAGGACACTAGAAGCCCTCCCACTGTTGCCCCCCCCAAGCACCAAGAATACAGAGCATCACTTGCCCCAGACTGAGAGTTCCTATCTATACTTTGTGGCTAAGAGCCACTGATGGACCTCTGCTCCATACGTTTATCTAATTTCCTCTTGAAGCCGTCCACGCTTGTAGCTGCCACCACCTCCAGTGGCAGTGGATTTTTTTCCCACTCATTCATCCCTATTGCTTCAGGGATTTCCCCCCCCCCAATATGTTTTGCTCTCTCTAGTAGTCCCAGAGGGAGCAAAACACATGTGGAAAAGGGGGTGGGGGGACCCAAAGCAATAGGGACAAACAAGTGCCAAAAATGACAGTGCAGAAGTGGCCAAGCTCTGAGAAGCATGACCATCACCACTATAATAGACATTATTTAGGTATTTAAACCCCACTTTCCCCTCCAATGGGGACCCGGAGCGGCTTACCACATCATTCTCACCATCCCAGTTTTATTCTCACAGCAACGTGCAGTAGCTTAACCTGAGAACGGCTGGCCCAAGGTCACTCAGTGAACTTGGGGTGGAAGGAGTGAATGTCCCAGATCCCTGTCCAAAACTCTAACCTGTACACTGCAGTGGGTGTCAGGGCAATAATTGCCGTTATGGGATTGTCTCCATCCCATTACTGGTGGTAAGTGAGCTTCTCCGACTCCCGTAGTGCCCTGCTGTGTCCATGACCCACCAGATTCTACAAGCCATTTGACTCTTCCAGGATGCTTGAAAAGTAAAGGTCAGCAATAGAGTATGTTATGATTATTGCAGCTACTCACATGGCAATCTCTACCATTCCCTAATAGTTATGGGGCTATTCCTGGGAGAGATGGGGCATCCTTTTGGAACACTGATGAATCGAGACTGGCCAGCCGGCTGATTCTCTGGGTTTCAGACTGACATAGGAACAGAGAAGGCAACGACACAGCTTCTTTGAAAGATATAAGAACATAAGGGAAGCCAGTGTCGGATCAGGCCACACTCTATGCAATACAGGGGCCAAAAATACCAGGTGCCCTCAGGAGGTCCACCAGTGGGGCCAGGACACTAGAAGCCCTCTCAATGCCCCCCCCCCCCAAGCACCAAGAATACAGAGCATCACTTGCCCCAGACTGAGAGTTCCTATCTATACTTTGTGGCTAAGAGCCACTGATGGACCTCTGCTCCAGATGTTTATCTAATTCCCTTTTGAAGCCGTCCATGCTTGTCGCCGCCACCACCTCCTGTGGCAGTGAATTCCACATGTTCATCACTCTTTGGGTGAAGAAGTCCTTCCTTTTCTCCATTCTAACCCGACTGATCAGCAATTTCATGGATTGCCCACGAGTTCTTGTCTTGTGAGAAAGGGAGAAAAGTACTTCTTCCTCTGCGTGGTCTGTCCCGTGCATAATCTTGTAAACCTCTGTCATGTCAACCCTCAGTCGTCATTTCTCCAAGCTAAAGAGCCCCAAGCATTTTAACCTTTCTTCATAGGGAAAGCGTGCCAACCCTTTCATCATTCTAGTTGCCCTTTTCTGCGCTTTTTCCAGTGCTGTAATATCCTTTCTGAGGTGTTTGCTACCTTTAATACACACAAACCTTTATTACAAATACCTACAATCAATCTTTGTTAGAAAGAATTACTAGGGGTAGGCTTAGATCAAGATTCTGAATGTCCAAAAAATGCCTATGATCACTGAAAAATAAATCCATAGGAAACCTGTAGTTGAAAGTGAAGTCAAAGTGAAAGCCCGTGAACTGAAAACCTATTTAATTTTTTTTTAATCAGGAGAAATGTCAGCGTTACTTAAGACAATTACGCCAATGCGGTGTGCATAGTGGGAAAACTCACAGGTACAAGCCTTCTGTACTAAGTCGTAGCGAAAATGTCCATACAAATCCAAAGGATGTCTTTCAATTACTTTAAAATAAAACTTCACTGAAAATTGCACATATGCTTCATTACCATTGCTCTGGGCAATAACACATGGCAGAATTCGAGCCCTCCATCAGTATTAGAGAGTCTTGCAAAGAAATTCTATGCTAATGTAAATATACATGTTATATTAGGCTGAATCTTGGCAGCCAGTTCCTTGCATAAAATTAGCCACAGTACCCTTGTAAATGTTTTTAAAAGGCAGGCTCCCAGCCAGAAGTTTTGTGGTGAGGGGCCATAAGGGTATACAGTAAATCAATACGAAACGGCAAAAGCCTAAACACAAGTACTCTGATTTTATCAAAGTGATTATAATAATAAATTTGAAATGCAAGTTCTTGTCAATCACCCCAACGCCTTTATGCTTGTCGGCGAGAATGCTGAAATGTTTACAACTGTTTGTAAAACAGCTAGAGATTTCAGTTTTTTAAGAGTGTTATGTCCGCTGAACACCACGAGGCTTTAGCGAAACACTGCCAGAGCTTGACTCCTAAGACAATAGGAGTCCCGGATCCTAGACCACCATAAGCCCTCCAATCAGAACTCTGGCGGGAAATTTAAAGCTGCCAATAGGACTCTTGGGTGTGTCCTAGGGACTGTATATAGTTGGCCATCTCAGCCGGTATTGCATACTTGTTGTATACCGAATAAACCAGTGCTTATCAACACATCGTAGTCTGGGTTTCCATGCATCGAACCCAGTACACAATAAAGAGTATAAGAGGGATGGGTCTTGGACCTGTAAGGACCCCCTGGAACAGCACTGGGTGGAACTTCTGCAGAGACTGTGCCGGCTGAGCTCATGTGGACCACACATGATATAGAAATCCCCCAAGGCAGATGTTATGCTACATCTAGATTACCAATTCATTTCGAGGAGCTTCATCCAAACCGGACCGATAAAACGTATAGTGTCTTCTATTTGCACATGAATGAGAGAATGAACATATTTACGATGACTTCATTGAAGTAATTGCAGTATTATCAATGCATCCTCAAAGATCTACCAGGAGGCAAACGCCTAAGGAACAAAGCACAGAGATCTGCAAATAGAAGACACGGAGGCCCTGTCCACACGAGCAAGATAAGCCAGACGGGAAGTGACTCAAATTTGAGCCAGCGCAATTTGCGCCGCTTTTGCAGGATCACACAGGTCCATGGACCTGTGAGGGCGAACTGTCGCTGCGTGATCACACGCAGCCGTGGGCGAGTTGGTTTTTTTTCCCGGCCGTTTTCGGTGCGCTTATCTGCTTCTACAAGGGATCGATGACTTGCCTGTCCACCCTTGGGATCATCCGATGATGCGCATACCGGGATGGGAGGGGAAACCCCCCCCCAAAAAAAGCCCGCTCCCCAATGCCACTTGTTTGCTCTGGTGTGATCACACCAGGAAAGGTCAGTTCTGGGCCGTCGCAAACCATTTGAGACTGCCCTTTCACTGGTAGCTAAATAAGTCGATTCCCCACCAGCTCAAAGTGGTTTGCGACACTTTGACACCAGTTGCAGGATGCTTCCCAGATGTGCTTGTGTGATCACGCCACTTTGAGCTGGCGGGGAATCGTCCTTCTTGTGTCGCAAATGGGTGCGTATGATCACGCCCTATATGTTTTATTGGTCCTGTTCGGATGAAGCTCCTCGAAACAAACTGGTATTCCGGAGAATTCCGTCAATATCTAGATTACCCATCATAAAGTTGGACTACAAAAACATGAACATTCTATGTTCCTGTACTTGGGAATAACCCCAGAACTCTGCAGTGCAATCCTGTGCAGTTAAATCCAGTCTCTGTACCTATGTAAGTGCCGTCAAGTCACAAGTGGCTTATGGCGACCCAAGCAAGGGGTTTTCAAGGTAGGAGGAATTCAGAGGTGGTTTGCTACGCCTTCTTCTGCATCGTTTTCCTTGATGGTCTCTGATCCAAATACGGACCCTGCTTAGCTCCCCAAATCTGGTGAGACTGGGCTTCACCATGCCACCTTCCCTCCACTAAATCTAGTTTAAACCCACTGAAATCAGTCTGGTGCCCAGAAATTCAATCCTCCGTAGAGTTTTGTAAGTACGTGTAGTAGAAAGGATAAAATGGGGTGTCAGGTGACAAAACAGCATAAATTCTAAGCAATATTTGTTGCTCCAGTCTGGTGGTGGAAAGTGCCGTCAAGCTGCAACTGACTCTCAGCGACCCCGTAGGGTTTTCAAGGCAAGAGGTGGTTTGCCCTTGCCTGCCTCTGCGTAGCAGCCCTTGTCTTCCTTGGTGGTCTCCCATCCAAATATCGGCTCTCCCTGCTTATCTTCCCAGATCTGAGGAGACTGGGCTTCGACTAGAATACCTTCGCAAACAACGGCACTGTTATCCACGTACGTAAATCGAAATACAGACAATAAACTGAAAACAATAATTAAGCAGGGACAAAATGTTAGCAACAAATATTGCTGTGGATTTATGCTGTTCTGTCACCTGACACCCTATTTTATCCTTTCTACTACACGTATTTGCAAAGGAAACAGCAGCTTCTGAGGTCCCAACAGACCCCTAAAGAGTACGTGAAAGGATCCTACCTCTACCTATCAGCAACGCAAGACTCCAATTGCACGGAACAGCGCCGGCACAAAAGCACAATAGTTGCTGGTGGAGCCAGGCCCTTCCTCAAATGCAAAGGCATCAGTTGTGTCCTTGCTCTAGAGACAGGGCAGCTCCGTCCCAGAGTCAGATTCCCTATTACCTATGCTGTGAATTACGTACCTGCGTAATTAACATCAGGTGTGTAAATATATACAGTATGTTCAGCTGTTCATACTTGGTTGCTATGACACTACTGAGACATCAGCACTTTTAATACGACTGTATTTGACGAGTGGCTCCAACGGACGTTTAAATGCCAAATGCTAGGTAAATTGCTAATAAGGGATGCAATATTTGTCAGAGCAGAGTATTTCTTTTCCCCATGGCTTTTCGTAATTGAACAATGCAGCAAGGAAGCACAATTTTGATTTGCGACTCCTGTACAATGCTCGCATCTCCCGAGGGGGGGAGGTCTGAAGTAGCGTGGATTACAGAGAAAACACTACACCTAGAAATCTCTTATCATAAAAATTTACTTGTCTTTAGCAGGATTAAACAGTCAACAGAGCCATCCTAAGGAGAGTTATACTTTCCTAAGTCCGGTGAGCCAGTCTGGTGTAGTGAGATGGCTCTGTAGTAGAGCACGGATTCTAATCTGGGAGAACCAGGTTTGATTCCCCACTCCTCCACATACAGCAACTGGAGTGACCTTGGGTCCAGTCATAAATTCTTTCAGAGCTGTTCTCTCAAGGGCAGTTCTCAAAAGAGCTCTCCCAGCCCCACCTAACTCACAGAGTGTCTGTTGTGGGGAGGGGAAGGGAAGGAGATTGTAAGCCGCTCTGAGACTCCTTCGGGTAGTGAAAGGCAGGGTATAAATCCAATCTCTTCTTTTCTTCTTGAAGCCAATGGCCTTAGAAGCGTATAGCTCTGCATCAGATAACACAGTAGGAGACTTCCAGGAAGAAAAATACAGTGTTCTAATAAGTTAAGACCGTCTGTAAGACAGAGTTGGATAAAGTAAACCAGGATGGTATATGGCTAGAGAGTTACACTAGCATCTGCAATGGAAGCTTACTGGGTGATTTGGGGCCAGTCACGCCCTCTCTGCACCACCGACCTAAAAGGGCTGATGTTGCGAGGATAAAAAGGACAAGTGGAGAATAACGTTGTAAGCCACTCTGGGTCCCCTTTGGGGGAGAAAAGCATAAACAGCACATCTGTCTTTAATATAGTGATGGTGGCGGTGGAAAGTGTCGTCAGGTCACTGAGGGCAACTTGTAGGATTTCCGAGGCAAGAGGCATTCAGAGGGGGTTTGCCCTTGCCTGCCTCCATGTCATGACCCTGGCATTCCTGGATGGGCTCCAGTGTTCCCTCTAAGCTGAGTTAGTGTGAGCTGACTCACAGTTCTTTAGCCTCCGGCTCACGCATCTTTGTCTTCGCTCAGGAAGGATAACTCCAGAGCAAACTAATGTATGCAGTAGCCAAATCGCTCCCTCACAACTTGAATGCCAGTAGCTCACAAAGTAGGATTTTTGCTCACGAGACTCCACAGCTTGCAAGGAGCATTGCCTTCAAATACTAGCCAGGGGCCAACACTGCTTCATTTCCAAGATCTGATGAGATCGGGCTAGCCAGGTCAGGGCATAGTGATTATCACAGTGATGCTGTTGTTGTTCAATTGCACAGTCGAGTCCAACTCTTCACGACCCCATAGACCACATCACACCAGGCCCTCCTGTCTTCTGTTGTGCTCTGGAGTTTGCTGCCCCCTCCAAAATTCTGCATGAACTCAACAGCTTCCTATCAAGACTGGCGATCCTAAGCAGAGCTACACCCTTCTAAAGGTTTAGGGCAGTGGTTCTCAACCTGTGGGTCGGGACCCCTTTTGGAATCGAACGACCCTTTCATAGGGGTCGCCGGCTGGTGTCCAAGGCTGCCCCGCCAGCAGGAAAGGGCCCCACGCAAGCTGATTGCCATTGGAACCTAACTTTTAGGAACTGATTCCAATCCAGTGTAGGAATAATGGTTGGACATAAGATATTGGTTCAGGCAAGATTTTGTATAGATGGGACAGAAAATAATGTTTTTATTGGTTTTGTCAAAGCTGTTTAAACAACACAACAAATAATTTTATGGTTGGGGGTCACCACAACATAAGGAACTGTATTAAAGGGTCACGGCATTGAGAAGGTTGAGAACCACTGGTTTAGGGGTATAACTCTGTTTAGGATTGCACAGTAAAGAACTTTGCATTGAAGGTCTCCCTCATTCCAGTTTGGTGCAGTGGTTAAGTGTGCGGACTCTAATCTGGGAGAACCGGGTTTGATTCCCCACTCCTCCACTTGCACCTGCTGGATGACCTTGGGCAAGCCATAGCTCTGGCACAGCTGTTCTTGAAAAAGAGCAGTTTCTGTCAGAGCTCTCTCAGCCCCACCTACCTCACAGGGTGTCTGTTGTGGGGAGGAGAAGGGAAAGGAGATTGTAAACCGCTCTGAGAGGACAAGTGAGTGAAGGGCGGGATATAAATCCAATCTCTTCTTCTTCTTCACCAACATCTGAGACCAGCCCTACAGGAACTAGTGTGCTACGGATGGAGTATCGGACTAGAATCTGGGAGACCCAGGTTCAAATATTTGCTCTGCCATGGAAGCTTTCTGGGTGACTTTGGACCAATCGTGCACTTCCGGGCTAACTGATGGTTATGAGAATAAAACGGAGGATGGGAGACCAATGCTGTCGGCCACTTAGGATCCTCACTGGGGAGAAAGGCAGAGCAGTTAATAAATAAACAGTGACTGGAGCCACACGTGTGGCTAAGGATGCCAGCCTCCAGGTGGGACCTGGGGATCCCCCTGGAATTACAGCCTATCTCCAGACTAGAGATCAGTTCCCCTGGAGAAAATGGATGCTTTGGAGGATGGGCTCTCTGGTATTGTATCCCACTGGGATCCCTGTCCTCCCCAGGCTCCATCCCCAAATCTTCAGGAGTTTCTCTAGCTGGAGCTGGCAACCCTCCCACCCACACCCCACCGGCGGCCAGGGGGACTTGGCAACCCTACTACGGCCCTTTAATATCTGCCAAGGTCTGGTCACATGAACAAGGCCTTACGATCAAATAGTATCAAAAACCACGGGGAAGTCAAAACGGGATAAAATGCCTTCTCCCAGGCTTCCAGGAGGAAGCCCTCTAAGTGGGATAAACAACATCTCCATATCGTATCCATAAAACGTTTCCCATCTTCTCCAATTTGGGGATGTGATTCCGTAAACGGCTTCGAGTCGACGCGCCTTCTGTAATATATAGACGGGGGTGAGTTTTATGACAGAGCGAGAAAGTTTTATTGTCACTTTTTTCTGTGATGAACCTTGAAATGGTACTTATGCGGCACAGTCCCTTACATAAAATAATGGGCATGGAAACAGAGTGTACTTACAGAGATGGTAAAAAGTTTGTTCTTTCTGCTGGTAATCTGGCCAGTGAAAGGCATAAAATTCTAACCGGAAGAGGGAGCCACTGCCAGTCTGAGGAGACAGAACGGACCTTGACGGACCAGTGGTCTGATCCAGTATAAGGCAGCTTCGTATGTGTTCACAGGAATAGCTACACTGGCCTGTTACAGCAAAAATAAACAGAAGTCTAGTGACACTAGCTTGATCTCACCTCAGCGGCTAAGTAGGATCAGCCCTGGTTAGTACTTGGATGGGAGACCACCAATGAAATCCAAGGTTCTACGCAGAGGCAGGCAATGGCAAACCACCTCTAAATGTTTCTTGCCTTGAAAGCCTTATGGGGTTGCCACACTAAGCTGGCTGGGACTCGACACCACTTTCTACCACCACCAGTGACGCTGAAAGATTAACATAATTCTATTCCAGGAGAGCTACAGTGGCTCAAGCGGTTAAGACGCTGAACTGCAGACTGGAAGGTCAGTAATTCAGCAGTTCAAGACCCGAATGCAGCATGACGGAGCGAGCTCCCGTCTCTGGTCCCAGCTCCTGCCAGCCTAGCAGTTCGAAAGCAAGAAATTGCAAGGAGATAAATAGGTACCGCTTCGGTGGGGAGGTAACAGCGTTCCGTGCGCCTCGGCGTCTAGTCATGCCGGCCACGTGACCACGGAAACGTCTTTGGACAGCGCTGGCTCTTCAGCTTGGAAACAGAGGTGAGCACCACACCCCTAGAGTTGCATTCAACTGGCTTTTGAGCAAGGGAAACCTTTACCTTTACTATTCCAGTATGAGCTTCTGTGGACTAGATCTCAGTTCTTCAGATGCAGAAGCGGCCTCTAGCCCATGAAAGCTTATGCTGGAATAAATTATTAGTCTTTGAAGCGCCACTAGAATCTTGTTTATTTTGACCCATGCTCTTCACATATTTAAATACTGAACATTTGGCAAAAGTGGCAGATGCAAGTCGACCCATTTGTTTCTTAAAATTACTTGAGCTGCTGTCTATTTTGAGGTAGATTTTTTTTTCCTTCACTGCTTTCGCCCAATGAAATCGGATCATGCTGAACTGAATCAGTTTTTTTTGTGATAGAAATGCTATTGATCCCTGAGGCTACAAGATGTCACTAATGATTATGTTTCAGCTGGGATTCTTCACGACTACTCGCGGGAAAAGAAACAGTTAAAGCCCTAAACCCATCCTCCCTAGAAACAAAAAAGCATCTAGCAAGAAGCCTTAGAAAGGGAGACAATGCCCATATGGGGCGGGGGGGGGGGAGGTGTAAATGTGGATTTAATCCAGATTCTGGGGAAAATGTTATAAAATGGCTTCAAATTACCGTGCATAAATGGTTTGTGTTTTAATAAAAGCAATAAAAAACTAATGCTGGAATGTACAATATTGGTCCCTTGATTTATATGAGAGAGAGCTGTACTGCCTGTGAATTCTTTTTCCCGCGTCCTAGGAGGGCAGCAGCAATAAACTGAGAAAGGAAGTTAGGCTCTTTTACAGCCAAAGACTGCGCATCAGAGCCTCTCCTTAAGAACCAGTTCCAATAAATGACAAAGGATTTGGACGTATTAGGAGGAAGGCAATAGCAAACTGCTCCTCCCTTGCCTCGAAAGCCCCTTGCTGGGGTTGCCTTAAGTTATAAGCTAAGCAGGGTCGGTGCTTGGAAGGGAGACCTCCAAGGAAGGCTCTGCAGAGGAAGGCCATGGCCAACCACCTCTGCTTCTCCCTTGCCTCGAAAGCCCCTTGCTGGGGTCACCTTAAGTTATAAACTAAGCAGGGTCGGTACTTGGAAGGGAGACCGCCAAGGAAGGCTCTGCAGAGGAAGGCGATGGCCAACCACCTCTGCTTCTCCCTTGCCTCGAAAGCCCCTTGCTGGGGTTGCCTTACATTATAAGCTAAGCAGGGTCGGTACTTGGAAGGGAGAACTCCAAGGAAGGCTCTGTAGAGGAAGGTGATGGCCAACCGCCTCTGCTTCTCACTCGCCTCGAAAGCCCCTTGCTGGGGTGGCCTTAAGTTATAAGCGAAGCACAGTAAATACTTGGGAAGGAGACCTCCAAGAAAGACTTTACAGTGGAAAGCAACGGCAAACCACCTCACTTCCCTTGAAAGCCCCTTGCTGACGGCACCACAAGTCGGCTATGACTTGAAGGCACTTTACACACACACACACTTCTTATCAGTCAAATGGGGGGAAAAAACAATTAAAACCTTGCACTGTATTTCTGTTGCTGGAGTATTTGGAAACGGACACTGGAATTAGGAAAGGGGGAGATCCTCTTCAAAACACTTGTGACCTACCCACTGTAGGCCCTGTAAACCAATGGTACAACGCTAGACAGAGTTACCCCTGTCAAGATTCATTTAAGGCAAGAGGCTTAGGGGGCTGTAACTTCGCCAAGAACTACAGCACTGCAAGTGCCCCAAGGAGATTTACTCTCAGGACTTGTCCGCATCTCATCAGGGTCTTTTCTTCAGGCAGAAGAAACAGAATACGGAGGCCTTTTTGAAATCCAGCTTCATTTTTCCGGTGTCAGGATGATGGCTCCTTTTGCAAACATCCCGGGTCTGTCCCCCCTAAAATGGACTGAAAACTTAATATGGTCGACCCCTGGCTCTCTTATTTACTTTACGACTCTGCCTTTCTCTTCTGTACTGGAAAATCTAGAAAAGTGATCCAGCTTCTTCAGGAGCCAGAAATCTTTGCCAGCCATGAAACCGGTTGTGAACTTTATTACACATAGTACGTTAGCATGATGTTAGAGCAGAAGGATAGCAAGAGGCAAAATTTAAGGGCGAGGGACAGAGACAAAGCCAAGCCGTTCTCGTTCTAGAAGAGTGAGTAGCACTAACTCAAATAAAATCATTGTTTAAGGTGGTGATCAGACGGCTCTTTATATCCATCCCAGGTATGAGTGCCTGGTGGATTTAAAAGGGAACGTCCAGACAGCAACATCTGGGAAACGTGCTGCTATGATGAACAAATTCAGGCATGCAGATCTTCTACAGTTAATATCAGGGGTCCTTTCGTAGAAAAAGAGGTGCAGGAGCTCATTAGCATAACTCATTAGCATAACTCATTAGCATTTGCCACGTCCCCTGACATCACCAGAAGTGTGTCAGAAAGGGAATGTCAGTTTCAGCCCCATTATACCCTATGGGCCAGTAGAGTTCCCAGCTTTGGGTTGAGGAACACCTGGATATTTGGGGGGGTGGAGCCTGAGGAGTAGAGGGTTTGGGGAGAGGAGAGATCTCAATGGGGTATAATCCTTCCAAAGTGGCCATTTTCTCCAGGTGAACTGATCTCGGTCACCCGAAGGTGAGTTATAATAGCAGATCTCCAGCCACCAGCTGGAAGTTGGCAACCCTAAATTCACAGGTACCTCGTTATCTTTCTCTAGCAAGTTCCCCCTGAATCATATTCTGCCCAAGAAGAGAGATGAGAGGACCAAGGAACGAAGCACACACACTGGCTTGACAAGAAGCCACGTTTGTGTACACTCGGGTTTAATGTTGGCCAAATAGGATGCTTGGCTGCCAAACAGCTTGCCTTCGAGAGCTGTTAAACTGCATTTCTAGAAGATATGTGATTGGTGAGTTTCTGCATTAAGAGTAGCAGAAGAAAACAGTGAGCAACCCTGATATCCGTCTCTTTCCGGCCCACCTTGTTCCTGGAGGCTCTTGCAAGGGGCATCATTTTACTAAAGGCCGCATAACGGTTAACGACACTAAGTCAATAGTGGGGAAGGTACCATGGCTTTAGAGCAGGGATGGCAGCCGGCAAGATTAACACAAGGCATTCTTTTTTATGTACACTGAAGATTATTTTTTCCCCAGCTGAACTTCTGCAGCCAAGTCACAGGCAGTAGCTCTTAAATGTCCCCGCTATCAGTTATCCTGAGTTCAGAGTATTTATATAGTCAACAGAGGCACAATGCTCCAGAACACACTGAATAAATTTCAGAGGCTACCGCAGAGCCTGACGATTCTTACATTACTGAAGCTCAATACGCTTTTGTCACGTAAAGCCAGAAATCTACTCAGTTAAATTGCCCAAGTTAAATAATCCTGCTAACTTTGTCTCCCCTCGGACAAAACTGCTTGCATTACTATGGTGGCACGTACCGATTATCTGTTCCAGACTGCTCAACTGGCGAATGGGCTGTATCGTCCTGTTATTCCAGTTTGGTGTAGTGGTTAAGTGCACGGACTCTCATCTGGGAGAACCGGGTTTGATTCCGCACTCCTCCGCTTGCATCTGCTGGATGACCTTGGGCAAGCCGTAGTTCTGGCACAGCTGTTCTTAAAAAGAGCAGTCTCTGTCAGAGCTCTCTCAACCCCACCCACCTCACAGGGTGTCTGTTGTGGGGAGGGGAAGGGAAAGGAGTTTGTAAGCCGCTCTGAGACTCCAAGTGAAGGGCAGGATATAAATCCACTCTCTTCTTCTTCTTCCTCATAATTCCAGACAGACATCCCAAAGGTCTACTGTTTGCTAGCACACACACAAACATGTGGCTTTACTTTGTGGGGTTTTTACTCCTTGAAGCCAATGGTGCTACTTCACGGTTAAGTTTTTCCGACAGAATACAGCAAAAGCTATTGTCAAGAGGTCTTCAGCTGGACTTAGCAAACGCAGGGGCGAAAGAAAGGGAGGAACAGGCTTGGACAGAGAACCGATAAGAAAAGTGGTACCTCCCATCTTCTGCTCTGAGACCTCCGAGAGAGAAATCCAACTTGGCAAAAATTTTGTGAATATGAAAAGCTACTTGTAACTTTGAAAGGGGAGGGTCATCATTCAGTGAACAAAGTAAAAAATCCCACTAGGCCAGGGGTGGGCAAACTTGCTCAGCGTAAGAGCCATCTAGAACAGGGGTGGCCAAACTTGCTTAACGTAAGAGCCGCATAGAATAAACATCAGATGTTTGAGAGCCACAAGACATGACCAAATATTACCTGCTTTTATTGGAAAATAAGCAAATTTGCTTTTTATTAACATTAAATGAGACTGCCAAAAATCATAACAAAAGGGGTAAAAGCAGATATTGATAATGATATGAATTTGTCCAATGATATTTGTTTGCTAATGATATTTAGCTTCCCCAGCCGCCCTGCCGGGAGCCACATAATATATGTGAAAGAGCCGCATGCAGCTCCCGAGCCAGTTTGCCCACCCCTGCACTAGGCTCTTAATAGCCTCATGAATGAGCCAAAATAACTCTAGAGAAGAGCCTTATAGTGCAGTCCTAAGTAAGGCTGTAGCTCTGTTTATGACTGTGCTGTTAGGGTTGCCAACCTCCAGGTGGTGGCTGGAGACCTCCCACTATAACAACTGATCGCCAGGCAACAAGAGATCAGTTCACCTGGAGAAAATGGCTGCTTTGGATGGTGGACTCTGTGGCATTATATCCCACTTGAAGTCCTTCCTCTTCCCAAATCCCACCCTCCTCAGGCTCCCCCCCAAAAAATCTCCAGGTATTTCCCAACTCAGAGCTGGGAACCCCATAAAATGCCCCCCTTTCCCACAAGGAACAGCTGGTAGTGACTGGGCAAAACAGTGTCCCTGATCTTTGGCCTATGGTCACACATATTTATAATTTGTCACATATATACATCTACATAGCTTATTGCAGTGCATTTATTTTGCTTGACGTAAGTCATGCTCATCCCCATAATTTCAGTTGTCACATACAAAGGCAGGCTTTGATTCAGAGTGTTTGACAAAGGGTTCTGTCTTCAGTTTTAAGAGACTAAACATATTTGTTTGTATTCAGTTCAGATTTTATTTTAAATCAGGTTATTGTCTCTCAAAGGGAATGCTCGATACAACTAACTAAAGGAAGAAAACACCCAGTTTACATTTTTAAGACTGAATTCTAAAACTGTGACTTCAAATAAAATCACTGATTTTTATGGATCCTGGTAAACTCAGAGTAAGTTAACATTCCTTTTATTCAGACGGTCAAAATGGCTGCATTGCAACATGGTACCATTGCTTTTATTTGGAAGATCAAGGAGGCTGTAGCATGGTGGTATAATGGAATATGGAGGCCACGGTGGTTCAGTAGTTAAGACGCTGAACTGCAGACCAGAAGATAAGTCATTCAGCAGTTCAAGACCCGAGTGCTGCATGACGGAGTGAGCTTCCGTCTCTGGCCCCAGCTCCTGCAGTCTGAAAGCAAGAAACTGCAAGTAGATAAATAGGTCCCGCTTTGGTGGGAAGGTAACAGCATTCTGTGTGTCTCGGCATCTACCCAGGCCGACCACACGACCACGGAAATGTCTTTGGACAGCGCTGCCTCTTTGGCTTGGAAATGGAGATGAGCACCACCCCCTAGAGTCGGATTTGACTGGCTTTCGAGCAAGGGAAACCTTTATAATGGAACATTTCCACTCTTCCATGAAAGATTAATATGACTATTGAAAATATCTACACCTTGCCTTTCCACAATGCCCAGTGTGGCTTGGAGCTGAATAGTGATGAAAGGGAACGGTGATCGTAGTGTGACTGTGTGAGAATGCTGCAGGTGAATCAAAACAAAATGAACAGGTTTGTGAAAATGCTCATGAGTAGGGCTGCTAGCACTGAGCTGGGAACTACCCAAAGATGTTGGGGGTGGAGCCTGAGGAGGGCGGGGGTTGGGGAGGGGAGGGACCACAGAAGGTTAAATTGCCATAGAGTCCACCTTCCAAAGCAGCCATTTTCTCCATGGGAACAGATCTTAGTTGTCTGAAGATCAACTGTAATAGCAGAAGACCCCCAGGTGCTATCCGGAGGCTGACAACCCTATCATAAGATAAATGTCATGGCCCCACTGATTGCCATTGTCTCAGCAGCACCTCTTTTGTTACAGAGGGTCTGGCAAGCTAGACAGCTGCCCTCCAACATGGGAGAGGGGGAGAAACATCAAAACCTTAATTTTAAGATCTGTAGTAGGGTTGCCAGCCTCCAGGTGGGGCCTGGGGATCTCCCGCTTTCACAACTGATTCCCGGCTGACAGAGATCAGCTCCCCTGGGGAAAATGGCTGCTTTGAAGGGTGGACTCTATGGCACTGAACCATGCTGAGGCCCCTCTCCTCCCCAAACCCCGCCCTCTCCTGGCTCCACCCCCAAAGTCTCCAGGTATTTTCCAACCTGGACTTGGCAACCCTATCTCCAGCCGACAGAGATCAGCTCCCCTGGAGAAAATGGCTGCTTTGGAGGGTGGACTCCAGGGCATTTTACCATGCTGAGGCCCCTCCCCTCCCCAAACCCCACCCTCTCCTGGATCCACCCCCAAGTCCCCAGGTATTTCCCAAGCCAGATCTGGCAACCCTAATCTGTAGCAGTGTTCCCTCTAAGCTGCGTTAGTGTGAGCTAGCTCACAGTTTTTTAGCTTCCAGCTCACACATTTTTGTCTTAGCTCGGGAAGGATGGCTCCAGAGCAAACTAATTTGCACAGTAGCCAAATTGCTCGCTCACAATTTTGACGCCAGTAGCTCACAAAGTAGAATTTTTGCTCACAAGACACCACAGCTTAGAGGGAGCATTGATGTGTAGGCAAATATTTACTAAACCACCATATTTGCGAAAGTACATATTTAGGGCATGACATTTCAAATCACACCATACTGACGGTGCCAGTTGAAGAGGTCGAGGGTGTCTTCCCAAAAGGAGAGAGACACACTGACGCTGCAATTTATGGAAATAGATCGACAGAGAGATGGGCAGTTCCTTAAATTGGAAAAAAGGAATTATTGCTAATTAAAATTCCATGGCTTTTATCTTGGGCCATATTCAACTACATATTTTTCACAGACAAAAAGAGAATTTATATCCATGCAAGAAGCGTCAGTAATAAAAGCAGAACAATTTACACCTAATATATTAAGGAATAGGATTGCTATTGAATTAGTTCTTATAATTTCAGCAATACTTATGAGCAGGCCTTGCTCTGCGCATTAATTATCTGTACAAAAACGAAGTGCTTGGATTCTGCAGCCAAAAACAAGCTTTCAGAATGCCCTATTAAAATAGTCTCGATTTTTCTGTTGCATTAAAATATTAATAGTGTAATAAGAAATCAGGGAGTTTCAAATAAGCCATATAATACTAAGGTAAAAATGGCATACAAATTAGATTTTCTGACACCTGTAGTAACACAATTTAAATGGTTAGTAATGTTAGATTTTTTGAAAAGATTCTCTTCAAAGAACCTTGCAGTTGTTACTGAAATCACATAAAGCATTCCGTTGGAATTACAATTATTTTATCCATACTATAAACACAGAAAAGCAGTTTTCTTTTATAACTCAGAAGTCTTGTTCGTACTTTCCTATACACAGGTCAAGTGGGAAAATGAACCAGTCTGGCAAAACAGAGTTATCTTTGAGCTGGTTTTGGTCAAAATTGTAAGAGTCCTATATCCCAGCATGGACTTCAGGAGAGCCAGTTTGGTGTAGCGGTTAGGAGCGCGGACTCTAATCTGGGAGAACCGGGTTTGATTCCCCACTCCTCCACATGGAGCCACTGGTGTGACCTTGGGACAGGCCCATAGCTAATGTGGGGCCTGTGGGGCCCAGCCCCCTAGTTCTTCTCCCGGGCCCCCTCCATCCCGGGCTGGCCCCAAATTGAATTAATGTAATTAACCTTGATTTAATTAGCTGCACCCCCTGAGGCCCCCTTCCCCAAAAGCCACTTAGCTACGGGGCTGCCTTGGGTCAGTTACAAGTTCTTTCAGAGCTGTCCTCTCATGAGCAGTCCTCGAAAGAGCTCTCTCAGCCCCACCTACCTCACAGGCAATGTTCCCTCTAAGCTCCACAGTGTTGTGAGCAAAAATTCTACCTTGTGAGCAAAAAAGCTAGTAGCATTAAAGTTGTGAGCGAGTCTACATTTGACTATGGCATACATTATTTTTAGAAGATTATTTCCATAACCTTGTAAAAATCTGAGAATGAATTCTTTTAAACTATATTTAGACTATATTTTACGAATAATTTAAACATTATAAGAGAAAACAGAATCAAGTCAAATTTCATTACATAAAATGTTGTCCACTATAGTAGACCTGGCCTCCGGAGAACAGGTCTGCCCAGCCCTTTCCAGTATATTGGTAGACTTGGCCTCCGGAGAACAGGTCTACTCAGCCCTTTCCACTCTGTTGGTAGACCTGGCCTCCGGAGAACACGTCTACCCAGCCCTTTCCACTCTATTGATAGACCTGGCTTGGCCTCCAAAGAACAGGTCTAACCAGCCCTTTCTGCTATATTGGTAGACCTGGCCTCTGGAGAACAGGTCTACCTGCCCCAGGGGAAGGGAAAGGAGATTGTAAGCCGTTCTGAGACTCCTTCCGGTTGTGAAGGGTGGAGTATAAATCCAATCTCTTCTCTTCTTCTTCAAGCCACTGATGGATGAATTCTCACACATATAAAATGCAAACTCCAAAATTTGGCAGTTAGCGCTGCATAAAAATGGATCATAAAATTTAGTGCCACCTATTTTTCTCCTGCAATAAGGAACTCCACACCTAGTTACATTAATGCACCCATTAGAAGCTGAAAGGAAAACAATACGATCTGCAGCATAACAGTTTGGCTTGGGAATACCATTGTTTCTGCTGGTCATAATTTTGAGCTATTTATTTGCTCACCTAAGGAAATAAAAGAGAAGTTATATGCGCGTGCACGCAGGTAACAGTTATGTCGGAAAGCGAATCCATTGAAAGCATGGTTACTTTCTACAGAGCAGGCATGACATAAAATTAAAGTCAGGAACACAGAGAAATTCAGAGCAGATGTGGATCTCTCTACGGCCTGCCATCTATTAACTGAAGTCTTGCGTTCTCTAACTCCTTGGATCCACTGTGACGTCTCAGATAATCCACTGAAGACACTGGGCCCAGAAGGATGTAATTCTGCCTTAGGGTGGTGCAGTTAAATTGATGGGGCACTGCTAGGGTTCCCAACCTCCAGATGGTGGCTGGAGGTCTCCTGGGATTACAACTGAACACCACGGCATGGAGATCAGTTCACCCAAAGAAAATACCCACTATGGAAGGTGGACTCTATGGCATTGTACCCCACTGAAGTCCCTCTCCTCCCCAAATCCTGTCTTTCTCAGGCTGCACCCCAAAATCTCCAGGTATTTCCTAAGCTGGAGGTGGCAACCTTGTGCACTGTAGTGGATGCATGATCCAGTCCCTTGGAAGTGTGAGAAGTGGTTGGTTCTACTTTGTATACCACAAAAAACCTTTAAGACAAACCATTTGGGCTGACTTCCGCAGCTTCTGTTAGAAATAATGGCACACCAGATACGATGCAGCGCAACACTCCCGCTAAGCTGTGGAGTCTTGTGAGCAAAAATTCTAATTTGTGAGTTACTGGCATTCAAGTTGTGAGCGAGCGATTTGGCTACTGCATAAATTAGTCTGCTCTGGAGCCATCCTTCCTGAGCTAAGACAAAAATCCATGAGCCAGAGGCTAAAAAGCTGTGAGCTAGCTCACCCTAACTCAGCTTAGAGGGAACACTGGATGCAGGGCAGCTCAACCAGGCAGCAGCTGAAAGAGAAATTGGGGTAGAGGCATATTGCCATAAGTAAATTATTCTGTCATCTTGGCAATAAGGAGCTCACACTGGAGCACACGACCCACTGCTCCAAGTGGAATGGTTTACACAGGATCTGACCTTCACCCTCAAATTGCCTCGTGCGCACTGTCTCTCCAACAGCAACGATAATTACCCATGACAGAGGCTGGGAGCTTCAAAACCACTGCTTGCCACATGTCAATTCCATAGTGGTTCTTGAAGCCAGAAACCAAAAAAAAAAAAAAAAAAATGGGAGGAAAGCAAGACATGAAAAATGCAAGAGGAAGAGTAGGCCGTCAAAGTTAATACTATGAAAACTGACATCTTTGCTAGAAAGCCTGTGTTAACAGAACATGCCGAGCGCACTTCAGGAGGATGCTGCAAGTGCCATTTTCAGCATCTTAACTTGCTGGGTGTTTTTTTGCACTCCTTGCTCCAAGCTATTTTATCGTTACTTCCCGGTTAGTCCTCTCAGTGCTAGCTGTGTCAAGGGAAAAATGGTTGTGGGGGGGGGGGGGAAACAAGCGCAAGGTGTTGCCTTCAGAGCAGGATTTCCCAATCGACCCTGCACCCTGAAGGCCATCCTTTTGAACATCCAGATGACACAAAACATGCCGAAGGAGACACGGAGTTACTTAACCTGACCTCAGATGACAGAAAGCATCTTTCTCTGCGCACCAAAAATGCTACTGATTTCTCGTTTCACAGATTCACATTGGCAGGGGTTGCTGTTCAGTCCCACAGTTGAGTCCGACTCTTCGCGACCCCGTGGACCTGTCAGCTAATGCTGCCATCCCCCAGGCGGGAGGTGGTTCCTGACCCAGGTGGGCCTCATGTCTGTGGCTTCTCGCCTAGTCTGCTTCTCTGACCTTGGAAGACTGTAATGCCAGCTGCTGTTTCTTTTTAGGTCTGGCCGTGCATCTTTCCCGCTTTTACTTTGGGAACAAAGAGCCAGTATTTTTAGCGCCTTTTATTCTTTCCCTTAATTGGATGTGTTATCACAGGGAACCCTTTTGAATCATGTATAATTTCCTCGGCCTCACGCCTATTCGCCATTACTAACACAGAACCTGCAGATGACCTATAAGACCTTTCTTCAATAAAGTTTCTTAACTAAGGACACTTGTTGTTGATTGACTCTGTGGGCTCTCACAGGACAACATCACGCCAGGCCCTACTGTCTTCTGTCATGTTCCGAATTTTGCTCAACTTCACGTTCGCTGCATCGATAACACTGTCTAACCATCTCATCCTTTGCCGTCCCCTTCTTCTTTGACCTTCAATCTTTCCCAGCATCAGGGTCTTCTCCAGTGAGTGCTCCCTTCTCATTTGGTGGCCAAAGTATTTGAGCTTCAGATAAATCCAGTTACCTGCAGAGTAATTTGTTTTACTCTCCAAAACAGAAACAGTAACCAGTTGGGGCCTTACTGTAATGGAGAGAAGTTGAAATAAGGAGGTTCTGTTCCCTTCCTAACAGAACTTCTATTTTCTTTGCATGCTGGGAGCTAACCCACTTTGCTGTATACTAATAGGTAATGGAAAACAGTTCTACTGCATGAATCTTCTGGAGGTAACAATAAACTTGATTTTCAAGTGTAACTGACAGCCGGATGGCCTAACTGTGCCCAGTGCCAGTTTAAACTGACAGATGGGAAAATAAAGGCTGGAGTATGTCATAATTTACCAAAGCAGTAATGCCTCTTTGTTTCATGCTGCAATGATTCTGAAGTAAACACAACACAAGCACACCCATTAGTCCAAAGCAAATGACAGTCAGAAGTAATTCCACCATAGTGAGCCTGTGTACAAAAGTTTTTTTTTTGTACCACGTACGACAGCGGACACAGAAAGTTTCAGAAAATTCAGACAAAATTCTTAATGGGCTGAATCATATGCACATCTGGTCCAAAACACGTGGCCACCCTAAATGTTGGGGAAAGCAATTCAGGAAACACACATCAGTTTCCCTTGGATGGTACTCAATTACAGCTCTTGGATTGCAGCACAGTACTCTGGAAGGCGTTCAAATGCTGCTGCCCCAAGTCACTACACAGGTTGGATCGAGGCCATATTTGTATATATTTTCCAACCCAATCAAAAGATTATGGCATTTAGCCTTTGGCCATCATGATATAAAATATAAAAACAGTACAAAGATCGGCAGTGCATAAAATTAAAATATATAAACCAAGTAAGAATGTAAATTTCAAAGTCAGGTTTCTTAAATAGCTCATTCTAAAAGTACAGCCATTTCGTAACCTTATCTCTAATTTTTCTTGCAGCATGAACATAGAGTGCCATTCTATAGGAGACAGTGGGATTGACATCCGAAAGCAAAAAGGTTCCTATTTCAATGCCTGATGTGAATTATAAAGTTGTTAGAACTGAGTTAAGAAATTTGATTCTTGGACCAGTATACAGAGGGCATTCTAAGATGTAATGTGTTCAATCTTCTACCGAAATCCCACACAGACAGATAACATTGATCGTATGGGGTTTTAAGGTGTCGTCCTTTTTACAGCTCAGATGGCATGGTCTGAAACTGAAGAGCTGTGAGTGCCCTTCTTATGCTGTATATTGAAATAAGAGCCAGATAGAGGGCTCTGAAATGGTCTGTTTTAAATGCTGGATATCATGGTGCAAATTTCTTTTCTTTTTTTTTGTAAATTTTTTTTTTATTTTTCAACACATTAAAATTAATACATTTATCTTATACAAATCCTTTTTTCCATATTATATCACATTTTGCTCTATTTGTATAATCTTGTTTTTATCTTGTATTGGCGGTTTCCCACCACATCTGAAGCATAACACATTTTCCACATTATCCAAAATAGTAATACTTATATCTATGTTTACATTTCTGGTAACGGTCATATATCTTAAAAATACTTGTATACTAATTCTTACTTTCTATATTCTTATATAATTCTAAAATAAAAACAACTTCATTATCTAATTATCCTTAATACATTCATATACTCTAATTTTATTGCTTTATGTTATTATAACCATGTATAGATGTAATTTTTCATGTCCCAGTATTTTTCAACATATTCTTTCAAATCTTTCCAATCTTCTAAAAAGGTCTCTGAGTACAGGTCATTCAGCTTTCTAGTCCATTTATCCATTTCAGCCATATATAACATTTTTTTCAACCATTCCCACACATCTGGTATTTTTTCATTTTTCCAATTTTGTGCATACACCATTCTTGCTGTTGTTATCATATACCATATTATTGTCCTTTTCTTTACATTTATCTCTTCTAGTTTAAGTCCAAGCAATAACATTTCAGGCAACTTCTTAAATGTACATTTCAAAAAATTTTCCATTTCTGCATGTATTATAGACCAATAAGTCTTTGCTTTATCACAAGTCCACCACATATATAAAAAGAACCTTCTTTCTTTTTACATTTCCAACATTTGTTAGACAATCATGGTGCAAATTTCTGTTGACTGATTAGGGAGCTGCCAATTTAGGTATCTTCATTGTAGACCCAGTCCTGCAAATGTAAGTTTTTACCTGAAGGGGATATTTGTATATATTTCTATCAGTTATTTCAGCGCTTTCCCCCTCGTCAGTTTCATAGTTTTGTATTGTACATGCATGTATACGCAATGGTATATACACAGTGTACATGTATATATACAATATATGTGGATAATGCGTGATGCTTGTAAAACATTGGGGGGAAGTACACTTACAGAGAAAATTCAATGTGAGGAAGCAGAAAATGGCATGAAGAATAAAGAATCAGCAGTCTGCGTCACACATTGAGAAAATCGAAATTGAAATAGGCATTTGGGGTTAAAGCACCAGAGATGAAAAATCTTACTCCTGTTGTATACTGAAGTCACTGAAGTACCCTTGAACCATTAGTAGAAACACATCTGTAAGGAACCGGACAAGTTCGCTCACCATAAAACTGCCATAATTCTAAAAAAAAAGATCATTTCTTATTTTCTACCTCTTCTTAAAAAATCTAGACTAGTTACACGCATCAGTGCCTTTCTGTTCTATACTCACAGGAGAAATCAATGGAAACCCGCAATCATCTCAGCCTCCTAACATATGTCCACTCAGAGCTTGGTCTTTTACTTACTATATAAATATTATCATCTGTCAGCTAATGCTGCCATCCCCTGCCCGGGAGGTGGGATGGCTGAACTTGTGACCTCAATACTGTGAAATGTTATGTTATAGCTCTCATGGCATGCTTATCGCTCTCCCTACTGCTCTGACCTTGAGAGGCTGTTGGTGCTGGCTGATGTATCTTTTCACTGTCTCGCTATAAGTCTTCCCGCTTATTCCCTGGGAACTGTTGACCAATATTTTAAGCGCCTTTTTTCTGATTGGTTTATTTTTATTTATTTATTTATTTGTTCAATTTATAGGCCACTCTCCCCACTTTTGCAGGCCCAGAGCGGCTTACAGGACTTGGCAGAGCCAAGATTCGTAAATACGATATCAATTAAAAGTTAAAACGTTATAAAACACTCAAAGTTAACCAATAGCAACTTACATAAGGTGCTCAGTGAATTTAGATGGCATGCCGTATACCCCAACGTTCTCAGGCCCCAATGTTAGATAGCACTGGAGCCAGATGGTAGTATCTGAGGCTGCTCATCGGTGGTCATAGAATGGGGGGGTTACATTGCACTACCAGTCCTCTCTTTGAATTCTGTATAATTGTCCTGGTTCCAATAGTGCCCGCCATTACTAACACAAGAAGTGCAGATGACCATATCAGACCTTTCTCAATAAAGCTTTCCTGTTTAAGGACACTTGTTGTTGACTGACTCTGTAAGACTCTCACATCATCGCTTTGTGATTAATTGAATTCAGATGTAAGTCTGAGTCACACACAAATGTCAGCCACTTGAGATCTTCTGTGACATACTTATCACAAGTCACAGATGTTAGAAGATCATGTCCTGAGCCACTGAAGGAAATAACAATTTTTTTGCGTTGGACAGGCAAGCTGGGAGAGACAACACAATGCTATCCTATGCACAATTACTTGAATCTAAACTCATGAGTTTCAGTCATCTTTAACTGGAATCCATCTAGATCAAGATGGGTAGCTGTGTTTGTCTGTAGTGGTAGAAAAGAGTAAGAGTCCAGTAGTACCTTAAAAACTAACAAAATTTGTGATAGGGTGGTTCAGTGGTTAAGACACAGAACTGCAGACTAGAAGATCAGTAGTTCAGCAGTTCAAGACCTGAGTGCCACGTGACGGAGTGAGCTCCTGTCCCTGGCCCCAGCTCCTGCCAGCCTAGCAGTTCGAAAACAAGAAACTGCAAGTAGATAAATAGGTACCGCTCTGGTGGGAAGGGAACAGCATTCCATGCACCTCAGCGTCTAGTCATGCTGGCCACATGACAACGGAAATGTCATTGGACATCTCTGGCTCTTCGGCTTGGCACCGGAGATGAGCACCGCCCCCTAGAATTGGATTCGACTGGCTTTCGAGCAAGGGAAACCTTTACCTTTATCTGTGTAGGACTGTACCACACATCATCTTGCAGTAGCATCAACAACTGCTACTGTCTTGTTTGCAGATGTGGGAAAGGGCAGGATGCATGAACTACTAGACCTTCTGGAAGTGATGTCACATGATCCAAATCCAGAGCAATGCTGCATAGGATTGCCTTATGAGTTTCACCTTTCTCCAACAATTCAAGGCGTATAACAGTACTTTCATGAGTGGGTGATGCCTTCTGTATGCAGAAGAGCACTGTGGTATCCAAACTATCATCTGGAAAGGACAGACAGCCTCAATGAAAAAATTATGCCTTTGGAGATTTGGGGAATAAACTCTTTATACTACTTACTTATTGTGCAATATATGGCATTCAATCAAAGGAAACAGCTGTTTAAATATTTCCTTATAACAATAGTTTACAAACAATATCCATGTTCTATCAACATAAGCAGCATGATTTAGTTGATGTCATCAGAAGCTGAACAGTTGAACCAGCCTTTTGGAAATCGTATAAACTTGGCCTTAAAGGTTCACTTTATACATATTTTATGCTGAAAACAGACCCCTCCCCCAACCAGTTCATATTTTATATGCTGAAAGCAGACCCCCCCCCCAAATCAGTTCACAAGAACAAGAGGGAAAGTGGGTACAGCCCCAAACATCTGCACAGCATAGATGGAGAATACATGGAATTCACGGCCACAGGAGGTGATGGTGGCTACAAGCATGGATGGCTTCAAGAGGGAATTAGATAAATATATGGAACAGAGGTGCATCAGTGGCTCTTAGCCACAAGGTATAGATAGGATCTCTCAGTCTGGGGCAAGTATTCCTGTATTCTTGGTGCTTCAGGAGGGGGCAACAGTGGGAGGGCTTCTAGTGTCCTGGCCCCACTGCTGGACCTCCTGAGGGCACCTGGTATTTTTGGCCACTGTGTGACGGAGTGTTGGACAGGATGGGCCATTGGGCTGATCCAACATTCTTAATTTCTGCAGGGCAGGAAACAAGAGAAAGGGGGCAGTGACGTGGCTACCACCATTGATTGGCAGCTATTCCGGGCAGAAACAGGTTATTACTTATTGTGACATCTCCACTGTGGCATCTAGAGCCATGGTGAGAACTGGCTGTGTAGATACTCTCAAGAGTCGGGGAGCATCACTTTATTCTGTGTTCAAAAGAACCCTTCAGAAATGGAATATGCAGACAGGAATAGAAATGTGAAGGCCTAGCGGGAAAATGGAAATGGGGAGGAGGGGTTCTCATATTTTTTGTTTTCTCCAATACCTTTTTTTTCCCCCCAAATTATCCAACAGAAAAATCGAAGTATTTGTGGGGAGGGGGACTGGAAAAAAATCTCCTGCAGTCTGTTTCCTCTTTCAAAATGAATGAAAAGCTTTTTAAGACAAGGGTTTTCCTCACTCAAAATGTATAGCAAAATACAGTTGGAGGATTTTTTCAGTTTTTCCAGTGGAAAAAATGGAGGATTTGGGGGAACACTGGGAAAAAACTTCATATGAAATGTTTTGTGTTTGGGAATGAGCAAACTGTAAGACAAGGTTTTGTTGAAAATGTGTAGCATGGAAATTAAGACAATCTACAGAATGAGATAAGGATAATTCCAGTGTGTGCTGTAGACATATACAACATCTTTCCAAGAATATTTACTGTTTTTAAGTGTGAATAATTCTGACGACAATATAATGTGATAATATGCATGATTAAATGATTCAGTGTTTTCTACATTACAAAGTTTAACTTGATATCCAAATAAACTGGTAGCCCTACATACTGAGACTGTATGAAAGTGTTTGTATCTAAATAGTACATCTTTGTTAGTTTACTACAGAACTTATTTTCTACCGAGAGCTTTTATTGTTGATTATCTCCCTGATGGCAAAAATTAAGACAAATGTGCCAAGGCAGCATAGGGAGCAGCAGTTTGCAGCTTGCTCGCTCTCAATTATTGAGTATTACAGTTTCCAACTCCAGTTCTGGAAATTCCCAGATATTTCGGGATGGAGCCTGGGAAGGGTGGGGTATAATGCCGTAGAATCCACCCTCCAAAGCAGCTATTTTCCAAGAGGACCTGATCTCTCTAACCTGGAGATCAGTTGTCATTCTGGGAAATCTGCAGGTCATACCTGGAGGTTGGCAACCACTGTTATGTTTTAATTACTTATAGGAAACTGAGAAAATTATACTGTTAAATGCCATAAATATGCCAAATGGTACGATTTGGTAGGAAAATTAAATGATAAATGGGGCATTTTATGTAAATCAGTAATATTGGTTCACGTATGATACGAAAGTAAGTAGTGCAGGGCTCATTTCGAAGCAGGAGCCCCTTTGCATATTAGGCCACACACCCCTGATGTAGCCAATCCTCCAAGAGCTTACAGTAGCCCCTGTAAGAAGAGCTCTGTAAGCTCTTGGAGGATTGGCTACATTAGGGGTGTGTGGCCTAATATGCAAAGGAGCTCCTGCTACAAAATGAGCCCTGAAGTAGCGTATATATTTTTTTTAAAAACCCATGTGCGCACGCACACACACACACACACAGAAATCCTTCCAATGGCTTCAGATTTTTTGGAGATTTTACATCAGGGCCATATTTAGTATTTCATGAAGATTTTTTATTGTTGTGAAAACTGATAAGTAAAATGTTATGAAGAGCGAACTGGGCTAATCGGAGAACAGCTTGCAGGGAGTTGGGGGGGAACGGACCAGTTTGAAGTGAAGGATACTTAGTTATGTTTGCACACAACAGATCCTAACCAGATTTGTCACTCTATTGCCATGTACGCAGAATGCCACCCAAATTCACAAGTTGTTATTTCCTGTAACAGCTTTATCATGCATAAATAGCTTTTTCTTTCTTATAAAAAAGCATCAGAATTCTAGTCGTCTTCCAATAAAACGAAGAAGACGAAAGTGATGGGAGTAGGAGCTCAGAGACCCATGTTCAAATCCCAGCTCAGCTACGAGGTTTGCTGTGAATCTTCTTTCTCAACCTACCTATTTCACAGAGTCGTTGTCAGAGCAAAAGAGAGAAGGGAAGACCAGTATAAGATATTCTGTGCTCTTTGGAGAAACGATGGGATTAAAAATGTACTAAACAAAGAAAGGAGTAATCAGTTAAATCAGATGCAGGAAATATCCAGGTGCATAGGCTTTGGGTAGAGGGAGAATACAAGTTGGGCGCTCCCCAAAGTCCTGAGGGAAGAATTAGTGGAAATCGATGCAACCTTACAAGTGTGTACCGGCAAAAAGAAAAAGGACCGAGTACAACAGTTATTGTTTTTGATGTCTCACGAAGTCATCTGATATTTCTGAAAAATACTGCCTGTGATAATCCGTCACGAAACCATCTCGGTGATTACCTGGACGTGAAATTCTCTTCTGCAAAATTAAAGACTCTTTTCTCAGATAAGAGCCATCCCAGATCAAAAGAGCAAGAAGAATAGCCGGCAAATTTCTGGCAGATGGAAGGCAGGGGCTGGCGGGAAACCAGGGCAACGTCTTTAAATCGGATGCTTACATAAACAGAGTCAGTTTTGAATGACACGCTTTGGCATCAAGGACACTCGGAATTATTAGTTTTTGTACCAGGTGCGGGGGCTGCAATTGTCCTTAAAAGAACAACAGCTCGGAGAAAATTAAGGTTGTAAAGCAACCTTATCATTTTCTGCTTGCATATGGTGAATCACAGCTGCCTCTGGGGAACAGAAGAGCAGCAGGGGCTCCCCACTTTGTTCTCCACGGCATCAAGGCAGACTTCACTTGCATAATCTCTCCCTCCTTCCAGTCCAACCCAGCCCAGGAGGACAGCCATGGCAGCCCCGGGGCCAAACAAAAACGTTAAACCACGCTCGTACATAACATCAGCCTGAGGACTGCTTTTCCCTTGCAATGCACCCTCTACGATTTGCTGTGGAGCTATTTATTTAGATTATTTATAGTCTACCTTTTTCAGTGAGACTCAAGGCAGTTTACACGGCATAAGCCAATGAAATCAACCGGATGGGACATCCGATAAACAGCGCGATAGGATTTGGACCGCAGAAAGCTGGAACCATGCAGAAAAACCAAACAGGACTGACACAAAGCAGAGGCATTACCATGAAACGTTAAACGATGCAAAAATTACACACTAGGCTCCTAGCTACAGCAGCAGACAGTATGAGGTATACACAGGAGTAGAGTCTACAGTCCCTGACCCTTTACCCAAGCAACTTTCTGCTCCATATTGCTATAATACAGCTCTTTTACAGCTCTTCTTTTACAGAAGAAGAAGGGAGGAGGAGGAGAAGAAGAAGAAGAATCCACATAAGAGAAGCCAATGTTGGATCAGGCCAATGGCCCATCCAGTCCAACACTCTGTTGTCACACAGTGGCCAAAAATACCAGGTGCCATCAGGAGGCCCAATAGTGGAGCCAGGAAAAAAGAAGAAGAGGAGGAGGAGATTGGATTTATACCCCACCCTTCACTACCCGAATGAGTCTCAGAGCGGCTTGCAATCTCCTTTCCCTTCCCCTCCCCACAACAGACACCCTGCAAGGTAGGTGGGGCTGAGAGTGCGCTTTCAAGAACCCTTTCAAGGACAGCTCTTGTCATAACTACGGCTTGCCCAAAGTCACCCAGCAGCTGCAAGAGGAGGAGTGGGGAACCAAACCCGGTTCTCCCAGGTTAGAGTCCGCGCACTTAACCACAACACCTACTGGAATACTTCAGTTTTGCAAGGCTTGCCGAAAGCCAGGCGAGCGAGAGCCTTCCTGTCCTCACCAAGCAGGCCATTCTCTGAAGTCAGGGCCACAGCAGAGGTCGCAGGTGCGTCGGGGCCGGTGTTGATTTTGCCCGTTAACAGTAGGCTCTGCTCAGATGATCAAAGCTAGGAGGCCAGCCTCCAGGTGGGACCTGGGGATCTCCCAGAATTACACCTCATCTCCAGACTACAGAGATCAGTTCCCCTGCAGGAAATGGCTGCTTGGAAGGTGAACTCTATGGCATTATTATACCCCACTCGGGTCCCTGTCCTTCCCAAGCTCCATCCCCAAATCTCCGGGAGTTTCCTGGCCTGGATCTGGCCACCCTTCCCCCAACCCCCACCAGTGGCCAGAGGGGGATCTGGCAACCCTAACTGATGCTGTTGTGGCGGAGCGTGGGGGAGAGGCCGTTTTCCTACCACAGGGACCCGAAGTGGCTCACAACCACAAAAGGGCACTCAAAATTCCAATTAAAATACAATTAAAATATGCAAACAGAATACCTAACTGTACATTGGGGCTGTCCTGAGTCCACTGGGTCAGCTTATCCAAAGCCACAGTTCTTCAGCTCTTGCCCTTTAGCTCCCACCTCTGACCACATCCAATTTTTATACCTGCAGTCAGGGAACAGGATTCGTGAGCAGAAGCACCGTTTAAACCAGGGGTGTCAAACATGCGGCCCAAGGGCCGGATCAGGCCCTCAGAGGGCCCCCTCTACAGCCCGCAAGGCCCTGGCTGCCTCCTGCTTCCTTTTCCAGTTCTGCCGCCGCTGCCGCCACGAGACAGCTTGCTTTATCGGTCTCTCTCAATCCCCTGGGTCCTAGGCTCTGAGCACGAGATTTCTTTAATGAATGTCAATAAATCAAAAGTAGGTTTTCAGCTTACAGATACACACCTGAACAGCAGATTCAGAATTGCTACAGCGCAGACATTTTGATGCAATAATTCAAAGCAAGAGGTGTCAGTTATCAGAGACTGTTAAACAGACAAAATATTGCAAGAGTGCTAATGTTTTAAGCATGTTTTTTTATTTTAAGTTAAAAAGAAAATCTTTGTGTTTGTGTCCTTTATAAAGTTTATATCTCCGCTACCCGGCATTACGTTTTATGACACACATGGTACGGCCCAACAAGGTCTCATTTATGTCAGATCCGGTCCTCATAACAGATGAGTTCGACACCCCTGGTTTACAGGATAACCAAAGGGAGATCCCGGGGTAAGTGAGTCGAAAATGGTCAGTGGCAACTGTGATATATTTACAAAGAGAATCTCACTCCTTTATAGATTTTCAAAAAAATAGATCAATATTAATCCTAATACCAATACAAATGCATTTCTGTACATTCAAAGAAAAGTGAACACCACAAAATGGCCTAGCAAGAGAAGGCTAGAAACACAAAGTATGTGGGCTGCAAGTCTTAATAAAGTTGTTCTGCCACTCCAGTCTGTCCTAAGGTAGATCCACTCAAACAGAGGACAATACACAAGCAGATTTAAAGCTGCTTTTGTGTTATATGTACAAACACACCAACAGCAGAAGGTCTAAATAAGGACTTTTAAGTGACATGCTTGCATTCAGTTTAAGACAGCAGTTGGGTAGGGGTGGATTGGGATGTTCAAAAACATTTTGACTGTAACGTCCTTACACAAGCTGCCTTTCAAGCAGCCATGACTGTACTGTTCAGCCTTCTGTTTCTGATATCCAAAACGAGTCTCTGTTTGATCACACCAAAATAGCATGATTTGCCTAGCAGGTTATGCAAAAATCTTATCACACCTGCACTTAAAAAAATATATATATACACAACTCTCAGAAGCAGGCAAATGTTTGACGATCACTTATTTCTACCACCTCATGTCCTCTTTTTAAAAATAAAATTCGGGCGGCATACTTAATCTGCAGCACTGCAATATTACTATTATGTAAACACTTCAAAAGATGCCTACCTTCTCGGTGTAGCAATCACAGCACACTATCTCGTATTTTTATACAGCTGTCACAAAGGGCCTACCCTTATCAGAGCCTCTAGCTCTCATATCACCTGCATTTCAGGGCCCATTTTTATTACTTGTACACAAACAGAGATTAAGATCAGGCTGCCACTGTGCTAAAATGATGGAGCTGAAATAGACAGAAGTAGTACGTCTGTCTAGAAGTTATAGGTGGGAAAGATAAACTCCCAGAGCTCTGGTGGAGGGCAGGCTGGCAACAGTGGTAGAGATAACTAGCCACACAAATGGAAGGTTGCAGCCGTTAAAGAATAATAAACATTAAATAGTTTCTTGTAATAAAAATTGCAGATTTATCAGCTCCTATAATACTGATATAAATCACATATTATTCCCCCCCCCCAAGTAAGGGAATTACAATTCCCTTCGTCAACATCCATCTTCTACAACATCCATCCTCTATATCAAAGTCAGAGGTCCAAAATGCCTAAGATGCAGGCCCATAGCTATGGTGGAGCTTTTGGGGACTCCGCCCCTTTCTTAAAGGTACAGCCCCACAAGAATTTCTCCTGTCGATGCTCTTTTCCAATCATTTAACAACATTTTGAAAGGTGTGCGCTCCTTTAAGCAGAGTGGGGTGCTGTAGTTGACTAATTCCTGTGCTGAGCAAAGGGGTTGGAGTAGGTGACCTCTAGCATCCCTTCTAACTCTGTGTCAAGAAACTGGTCTCCTTTAAGAGAGTTTGTCTGCCTTAATACTAACTTTCTTGACTTAGAAGTCATCACCCCCCACCTGCTGGCTTGTTAACAGAATTGCTGCTTAGGCTGGCAGAAGTCATTAACTTGCAGCAGCTAAGAACTGTCATTTAAAGTGGTTGACAGCTTGCAATTTAGAGATCTCTCCTGGTAACAGCTTTCTACTGGCTGGATGGCTTTTCTTTCAGCACTGAGAACTTCAGCCCCACCGGGGAAAAAACTGCCCCACAAGCCACAAAATCCTGGCTATGATGTTCTCTTGAAGTAACCTTACCCTGGGCCCTACTAAAGTAGTGGCCCGCCCAGGGCAAAAGGTGACTTGTCAAGCAGTTTGTCAGGGTTGCTCAGATGACTGAAATGCACAGGGCAACGGCTATGCACGGTATGCTCCCCCTAAGCTGTAGAGACTTGTGAGCAAAAATTCTACTTTGTGAGCTACTGGCATTAAAACTTCCTGAGCTGAGACAAAAAATGTGGGAGCCAGAAGCTAAAAAACTGTGCGCTAGCTCACACTAACTCAGCTTAGAGGGAACACTAGTAGTGACATCAGAGGACTGTTTACAGTGTTTTGGCAGGAAAGAATTTTTAAAACCGTTTATAAAACCAATAATTTCCAAGGTGGCCTGGTCATCTCGATACTTCAAATATTATGACTTTAAGCCTGTTAAAAATTACATCTGGCAGTGTAAAACGGCAGTAAATGACATCACTTGTTTATCCATCCATAGCAGAACAAGTCTGACTTTTTACTTCCAGATGGATTGTAGTTTCCAGATTCCTCAACCTATGTCAAATGCGGCATCCACTTTATATCAAACATGAAGGAGAGCTACAAGGTGACATGCTTTTTATATCATTATGCCAACCTAGGAAACATATATTTTCACTGTGCACCCCCCAGTACATTTTTTTATCCGCACGCATGGGTGACCTATTTTTATCTGCACCCATCACCACTAGGTATATACTAAAGTTTGAAAAGAATTTAGGTAGCTGTACCCCTCTTTTCCTCCCCAGTGGAGACCCAAAGCAGCTTATAACATTGTTCTTCCCTTTTCCATTTTATTCCCTACAATGACAACCTTGTGAGGCAGGTTCTACTGAGATGTAGGGTTACCAGCTCTGGGTGGAGGCATACTTGGAGATTCGGGGTGTGTGGCCTGGAGAGGGGAGGGACCTCAGCATGGTACAATGCCATAGAGTTCACTCTCCAAAGCAGGCGTTTTCTCCCGCAGAAATTGTCTCTGGAGAGCAATTACAAAAGCAGGAGATTCCAGGCCCCACCTGGAGGTTGGCAACCCCAAGAGTGAACATCCACCGCACAGTGAGGATTTGAACTTGGCTCTCTCAGATCCTAGTGTAATACTGCACCACTGACCACACTGATACTCATATAAATTTGAAGTCTTAAAAGCCCTTTGTCCACAACAGATATATCCTTCTATCATTCATTTCCCTGGCTCTTGCAAATCATAATAGATATTAATGCTACTTTAAATAAGCATTCAGCTCCTTATTCAATTTTAAATTATCGACTTGATCCAGTGGCATAAAAATTACGCCATTGTCTCTTTTACCCCAAGAAAATCAGACAAGTTCTGTTTTTAAAAAAATATTAAGGTACTGCATCTCACTAAACAATGCTTAAAGCTATGCGCTGGTTTTATTTGCTTTCCAAAAAAAATTTTTAATTTCAGCTAGAGCCAGAATTGCCAAAGAGGAGAATATTCCTGGTCTGCCTTTAAATAGTTAAAGACAAAGTTGCTAATATTGAGAACGTTTTCCTAAAATCACTCTTCACCTCCAACAATTTTCACAGTGAATAAATGACAACTTGACCATTTCTATTAAAAGGTAGGTCAAAAGGCATTGTAGCCTATCACTGTATCCAGGGGTCATTTCGTAGGAAAAGAGGTGCAGGAGCTCATTAGCATAACATTTGCATATGCTACACCACCTGACATCACCGGAAGTATGTCAGAAGGCAAGAAAGAAAGAAGAGAGAGAGAGAGAGAGAAAGAGCTAGCAGAGAGGGGACAGCTACTAATCCAAGCCTCAGAAATACCCCTATTCTGGGAGGATAGCTGGTCAGAAGGCTGGTCAGAGGAACAAGGACCTTTCCAGGGGATGGGGTAATTTTGCTGTAGCCATGACACAAGCAGGCATTCCCCCACGGGTGGGGGGGGGGGGCTGGCACCAATTCCCGGAGCTGTGCTTCCCCAAGCTCCTGCTCAAAAGGACCCCTGACTGTATCTGCCAGTCTAAGTAAGAAACCTCCTACACACCAAAGACACTCTGAAACCTGGCCCCACCTCCAGCTCCGAAACTATCTCCACAGCATTTTCATTTCCATGCTGGCGTAGAGGTCTGAACTCATGTGTCTATTTGCTGTAGACACCCAGCTTTGGAATGCATTTACTGAAAACACCAGCGCTACAAGAAATAATTCCGTTCTGTGTGGCTGAATGGCCTCTGAAATGGCCTCTGAAATCCTAAATTTCAAAAATTATAATTTCGGCCCTGAAATCACTCAATTACCAGCAGTCCCCTCCCCAGTTTCAATCTCAAGTCTGTGGGGAAGGGAGTATGAAGAATGGGACTGGGTCTGCTGGTCCGACACCCTACACGGCGAAGTCACGTTCAGTAGGACTTCTGCAACAGCCCACTTGTGCGTAAGAGGTACACTCTGCATATGTGATCAGGGGCTCTGCAAAAAGGGTCAAGAGGTATAATTCTACCCCCTGTCCAGTATTATGTTCACCACAGCATGTGCAGGCTGAGTTTTAGAAGTCAGTGCAAGAACTATTTTTAAAAAAGAAACGTCGGTCCCAGCCACACGAGGGAGATAATCCAGGGGGGAAGCGAGGCTATTTTGCCCCGCAGCAATTTGACCCGCAGTTGCGCGATCACACAGGTCTGTGAAGCTGCCGGTGCGACTCACCGCTGCGTGATCAGACCCAACCACGGGCGAGTTGGGGTTTGTTTGTTTGTTTGCCGTTCATTTCCGATTCGCTTATTCACTTAAACGGGGGATCGATGAATCGCTTCTCCAACCTGAGGGCTTCCACTGGCAGTATGCGATGATACGCATACTTAGAAAGGGGAAAAAAACAACGGCATGGCGTCGGGATAGCCTGATCAGACTATCCCCGATGCCCGAAGTTCACGCTGAAGTAGAGTTGCCAGCCTCCAGGTGGGGCCTGGGGATCTCCTGCTTTTACAACTGATCTCCAGCTGACAGAGATCAGCTCCCCTGGAGAAAATGGCTGCTTTGAAGGGTGGACTACCTGTAGGATACGTGTTTTTGTCCATAGAATCCTTTTTTCGCCACCTTCTCTGGTGTTTTCCTGGTCTCCATGTGGGGCCTGGAAAACTCCCACCATTGCAGTCAGGGATGCACACCTCCAGCCGGGACCCGGAGATCCCCTGGAACCACAGCTCAGCCCCAGCTTACAGAGACCAGCGCCTCCCCCCCAAGAACAGGGATGCCGTGGAGTGGGGACTCTATGGCACTGGATACCCCCGAGCTCCCTCTCCTCCCCAGACCCGTCCACCACAAATGTCATCTTCACACTGTAATGTGTGTGTATGTTGGGGGGGGGGTGAAACTGAGAGGCAGTGGGTTGCCCTAGGCAATAACAAAATGTTGTTTCCGTGGCAACTCATTGTGATGTAAGAGAAAGGAGGGGAATGATGTCATAAAGCACCCCCAGTATTTAAGCACTCGATCGTCGGGGAAGGAGTGATTATTTCCGTGCAAGCGGATGAGTCTGTCTGTCCTCTCATGGCCAACAACCATGAGAAAGGGCAGTCTCTCAGGAAGGGGGAATGGCTGCAGGTCTTCCTATGGGGACCTCCAGCGGGAACGGGACACACTAAGGGCCAAACTAGAAAACGCCCGCCACCAATCTGCGGTTGAAGTCCGAGAGCTGCGTGAGACGGCGCAGCGTGACAAACAGCAGCTAGCGGGCAGGCTCCGGTCCGCATGGGAGCAGCGCCTGGCCTGCGAACTTGACAAGGTGAGGGACGCAATCAAAACGGAGCAAGATGCTGAGGTTCGGAAGCTCCTGCACTGGAAGGAAGCGGAGCTAAAAGCCTCCCGGGAGAAACTGGAGACGGAGCGGGACAGGGCCATGCGCCAGGCCCGCGACTTGCAGGGCCAGCTGGCCATCCACGGGAGCAAGAGCCGTGGCGTATTGACCCCGGAATCCCCTGTGAATCTCCAGGAAGTCGTGGACGAGCTCCGGTGGAAAGTTGACAGCGGTCAAGCTTTTTGGATCCGTCAGCTAGAGAAGAAACTGGAGCTGCAGTCTCAGCTGTTTGAAAAGCATATTTTGGAGCACTTTGAAGGGGAGCCTTTGCATGCGGGGTCCCTGCACAGATTCAGGCCGGCCTCCTTGCCTGCAGAAGCAGAGGACCCAAATTCCTCTGGTCGGGAACTGAAAAAGAAGGTGTTTGCTCCAGAGCAGGAGCGAAAAGATCTGAATGAGCAAGCCAGTGTCCTGCTGGCCAAAGATCAGCGGATACACGCCTTGCAGAAGGAATGTCAGGAACTGCGGGCTCAGTTATTAATGAAGGAGAACCACTCTGGGCACACTAGCGAGTCAGAGAGAGATGTGCTCCTATTACAAAGGAAGGCAGCACCCAGGTCCCTGAGGGATTCTCTTCAGACCTCCAGAATAGCTGCAAATGGTTCTTCTTCAGCAGGAATCAGACCAGAAGTGTCATCAGCCATCCAGGTGGGTTTAAAGGGTTCTTCTTTAGCAAAGAACCTAAAACCACTGAACAAACAAAACATGGATGGAGAGCCACGAGCATCGCCATTCAGAAACAAGGCAAAAAACAACCAAAGCGGCATTTTTAAAAGAGACGCCAAGTCTCATTATTGGCATTTAGAACAGCAGCTTGTTGAAGAACAGAACCAATGCGAAGACCTCAAGCGTGAGGTAGAGGAAAAACAGAAACAATGTCAGGAGGTGGAAACGACCCTCTGTTCAGTCTTAAAGGACAACGCCAGGATGTTTGAGGAAACCTCTCAGCTCCCCGAGAAAACCAAACGATTGGAAGAGGCGAAGAATGAAAACATCCAGCTGAAAGCTAAAGTGTTAAAGTTAGCTGAAGAACAAGATGCTGCTGTCCACTTGGCTCGAGGACTTGAAGTGAAAGTACGGAAGTTAGAACAAGAACTCAAAAACATGAAAGAGGGGGCGGAAAGACAGCGACAGTCCGGATTCGAAGGTAAAGTCGTCCGTTGGGGTTCTGCCGCAGAAGCTGCTCACAACGGCCTCCCTCCTCCCCCAGGCGGGTCGTCTGGCGACAGTGATCACCATCTGAGGAGGCAGGACGAAGCCCTGCAGAACGCCCTGAGGGCTGAGGAGGAAAGATGCAGGCACCTCGAGGAACAGAACCAGCATCTTAAGGTGGCCATGGATGACAAAGACAAACAACCGCGGCAGAAAAGTGCTCACCACACTGACACTGCCAAAAAACCTCCACAAGTTCACTCTCGGCCTTAGTCATACCCCAGTGCCACAGGCCCTGAATGGCTCCAGCAGGGAACTAACTGTGCAAGAGGGGCTTTACTTAGCAGCAGTCAAAGTACAGAATTTAGGACAGCGACTTAAAGAGCAGAAAGACAGCGAGTGAGAATCCGAACATGAGAAAACTTTACTCGAACTGCAAAAGAAAGAAGATGAAATGGAACCACTGCAGCAGCATCATGGAGAAGGGCAGTTCCTTGAAACTCAAGTGAAAGAACTAGAACATCTAAATCCCAGTCAAAGGGAACACGTCCGTCTTCTGAATCCAGAAGGTACAACAGGTGAATTGGAAGGAAGAAGTTTCCATACAGCGACAATCAGAGCATCTGAGGCCTTTCAGACTTTGTCGTCTCTTAGCACGCAACAGTTATGATCCTTTCAGTGGTCCGAATAAAAATCCTGAGGCAGAACTTCCACTAACAACGGGAGAATATGTTTATATCTGCGGAGAAAAGGACGAGGATGGCTTCTATGCAGGGGACAGCAGACGAGGGTTCGTACCTTCCGATTTGGTCGAGGCAGATGAAGGTGATGAACCCTTCGGTTTTATCCCGTCAGAGCCAAGCAGCGTTTCCCATGACTCAGTCCAGGAACCAAGTTTCTCCTGCCAAAGTGCTAGACGTGAGGTGAGCCCAGATGAAGATAGATGTGTTAGTCTTCTGTCTGACGGACCAGAAATAACGTTATGCAAAGTCCGTCCACCAGCGCCTGACCTCCAAAATCTGACTCTCCTGGCTTGTTGGAAGATCACTACTACGTGCTGTCTATTTGTAACACAGTTTCCTAAAATTCAGTAAAATATGAATTCAAAAGCAAAGGTGGACATAATTTGCATTCAAAAAACCCATGATTCTAAGAGATAGAATGGTGTAATATATCCAAAAAGGAGAATTCCAGGAAAATTGGGGAGGGAGGAACTCCCTAAAAATGTCTTTAGCTGCATGGAACTGCTGCAGCTGTCTGGACACTGCCCTTTAGCCATATCCCCCAAATTCCATATCCCCCATATCCCCCAAATGGAAAAGTGACCCCTTTTCCATGCCCGGAAGATGGCAAAAAACGTCCAGGATCCCTGGCCAAACTGGGATTTTTGTTGTGAAACGAAAGCAGGAATTCCCAGGAAGTAGAGATCCGTGTCCAAGGCCAGTTTCCACAGTTTCTTAGAGTGACCACAAAAGCATGCAACACGGATGACCTTCCGGGTAACAAGGGGCAAGTTTAATTCAAGAATGGAATGACGCATCTCTGCCTTGTAGTGAAACGGATTGTCAGGCCAGCCTGGACAGCTCACGCACTGTTGGCCCAATATGAAGGGACGGATCCATCTTGGGTGTGTACTGTCCAGAAGTTCAGGCAGCTCCACTAGCTTGGGGAGGGGCTGACACACACCACCTTGCAGCGATCTGAGCTATGATTTTAATCCCAGACAGCATCACCTCATTCAGAAGGGCCTGGAGCTGAGTGGCAGAGAAGTCTGTCTTTGACACAGAGCCTTTGAATGGTCCCAGGAGTCGCCATGGAGATCTCCTGGGACAACAAATGGCCTCCAAAAACTCCTGGAGAAAATGGGTGTTCTGGAGAGAAGACTCTATGGCATAGGGTTCCCAACCTCCAGGTGAGGCCTGGAGCTCCCCTGGAAGCACAACTAACCTCCAGGCTATAAACATCAGCCCCCCCCCGGGAGAAGTGGCCCCCCAGGAGGGTGGACCCTATGGCAGTGCATCCCACTAAGGTCCCCAATCCCTTCCCTCCCCATGCTTCACCCCCCAAATCCCCAGGTATTTCCCACCCCAGAGTTGGCAACCCTAGCAGCATGGGTGGCTCTCCCCTCCCTAGTGACAGAGTCCCCAGTTATCAGTAATCAATAACATTCCTTAAACGGGATCAGTTTATTGACTCAGTATAGTGTAATGCTCTAAACACTATTTGCGTTAAGACTACTGGTACAAGAGCGGGAAGGGGTAGATATAGGAGGTTCAAACAAGGGTCTTCTGATGGATACAGGCCAATAAGCAGCACACAAAATAACAGCTTTTGGTTCCCAGCCGGAAAACAGAAACCGTCTCCCAAGTCTCCAAGGTCATCCCTTGTCAGAGAATGAGATAAAGGATGCAGGAGAATCGAAACTCAGAATACCAGACCAGGAGGCCTAGAATACCAGAGGCGAACTCCACCCTCCCTTCTCCATAGCTGACACTTAGCAGCCCAGAATAGGGTTGCTAACCTCCAGGCGGGGCCGGAGATCCCCCTGCCATTACAACTGATCTCCGGACAATAATAGGTATCAGTCCCCCAGGAGAAAATGGCTCCTCTGGAGGGTGGAGCCTATGGCATTGGACCATGCTGAGGTCCTTCCCCCAAAACCTTGCTGTCCCCAGGCCTCACCCCCAAAATCTCCAGGTATTTCCCACCCAACCCAGAGCGGGCAACCCTAACCCAGGAAGCCCCAAACCAGCTACATTCTAAACCAAGCCGACACAGAACAGTGAGCAAAGCTTGTTAAGATCGCCAGAATTCCCCATTTTGCAGGCCACAGTACTTAACCCCTTTTTGGCTGCAGGACGCTATGCTAACTTCGCTGGGCAACAGCTACCTGCTCTTCGATTGTGGAGACTTGGGAAACTCAGAATACCAGACCAGGAGTGGGAAGAAGAGGAAGCCAAAACTTCCTTCTAAGCTGAGTTAGTGTGAGCTAGCTCACAGTTTTTTAGCCTCTGGCTGACACATTTTTGTCTCCGCTCAGGAAGGATGGCTCCAGAGCAAACTGATTTATGCAGTCGCCAAATCGCTCACTCGCAACCTTAACGCCGGTAGCTCACAAAGTAGAATTTTTGCTCACAGGACTCCACAGCTTAGAGGGAGAATTGGTCTCGAACTGCCGAGCTCCCAACCTTCCTGTCTGCAGCTCAGCATCTTAACCCCTGAGCCACCACGGCCCTTCGTTACAAATACCGTGGTTTTATTATTTTGAAGGAAGAATGTTAAAGCGAGGTGGCACTTCCCAAATAAATAAAACTTCTAAGCAATGCTGGATCTGTGTGCTCAGATGTGAATCTTCACTCATTCATTCATCTACTTCACATTTTTGCCAGCTAACCTGATTAAGCTAAGTGCCACCCTAAGCACTGAAGTCAATGGGTACAATGCTGCTTAGGATAAAACTGTACAAAAAATGCTATGATTTTGAAATGAGCAGTGGGGACAGGAGAAGTAGTGGGGACAGGCCCACTAAACACACTGGAGAACTCTTATCCACACTAATTAACCTCCGTTGCAAGATTCAAAGCTCAAATTCAAGAATCAAAAGGTAATAGAAGTGCCTACATCCTTGGTGGGTTTAGTACTAAAACAAGGACAACCAACCCCATGATCTCTAGAAACGCTGCAGTCCAAACCTGCGCAAAGGACCTCCTGTTAATTCACAGCACTTGACACATCTGATCATTTCTAAAGCCATATTGCCGTCTATTAGCTTGAACTCAGTGTCTTTGTGCATTTAACAGAGTCTCAATTAAATGCTTTCTCTTTCGAGTTCTTCAGCGTCCAGGGCAGGCAGGGTAGAACATAGATGACCGTAAGTGAATAAAGAGAGAAGTCAACAGACCAGATGGAACTCAGAAAATCAAATGGGTTCAGGAAGGGTCAATGTACAACCAGGCAAGGAGCAGCGGAGAGCGTAAACAGGCTTGAAGCACAGCCAGGGACCTCTATATAGAGCTGTTTCTCTAAGCCAGTGGCTTCTTCGTGCGTTCTTTTATAGGGCCCTATTGGGAAGCTAGGGCTAGGGAGCCTTCTTCCCAAAGTGAAACAAGGATGAGGCGTGATTCCCAGTCATCAGAAGGACAAAAAAAAAGGTTGCTATTCCACCTGTATACCTTTAACCAAGAAGGAACGTTGGAGGCAATTTCTTCCAGGAGCCATAAAAGATGGAAAGAGTTGTGTGTGCGTTTTGGAGTGTGGGCGGAGAAACAGTATGCACAAATTTCTGTCCTCCAGCATGAACCTTAATCACTGGTGTTGAGCAAGTCAACTTCATTTTAGCAGGAACAAGTTATTTGGGTGTTTATACCCTGCTTTTCTCCTCAGTGGGGAGCTAAACTGGCTGACAACATTCGTCCTCCATTTTATCCTCACAACGATCCTGTGAAGAAAGTTCGGCTGAGAGTGACAATTGAAGGTCCCCATCTCTGGCAGGGTAGATATCTGAGTCGCCCAGATATTAGTCTGAAACTCTAACCACTACAATAGGCTGGCTCTCACTTGCCTCAAAGAGTAGCTGTGAGCAGAAAATAATTCAAGGATACGTTGTAACAGGGATCATTTCGTAGAAAAAGAGGTGCCGGAGCTCATTAGCATAACTTATTAGCATAGTTTATTTGCATATGCTACACCACCTGACATCACCAAAAGTATGTCAGAAGGCAAGAAAGATAGGGGAGAGAAAGATAGGGGAGAGAGAGAGAGAGAGAGAGAGAGAGAGAAAGAAAGAAAGAAAGAAAGAAAGAAAAAAAGAAAGAAAAAAAGAAAGAAAGAAAAAAAGAAAGAAAGAAAAAGAAAGAAAAAGAAAGAAAGAAAGAAAGAAAGAAAGAAAGAAAGAAAGAAAGAAAGAAAGAAAGAAAGAAAGAAAGAAAGAAAGAAAGCTGGCAGAGGGGACAGCTAAAAATCCAAGCCTCTCAGAAATACCACTGTTCTGGGAGGATAGCTTCAGTGGTGGCTGAAGCCTTCAGAAGGCTGGTTGGAGGAACAAGGACCTTTCCAGGGGACGGGGTCATTTTGCTGCAGCCATGACACAAGCAGGCATTCCCCCGCAGGGGGGGGGGGGGGCTGGCACCAACTTCCGGAGCTGAGTTCCCCCAAGCTCTTGCTCAAAATGACCCCTGCGTTGTAAGCAGTGTTCCCTCTAAGCTGAGATAGTGTGAGCTAGCTCACAGTTTTTTAGCCTCCAGCTCACACATTTTTGTCTTAGCTCAAGAAGGACAGCTCCAGAGCAAACTAATTTATGATTTTTTTCCCCTTCAGAGGGGTCCATCATCCAGATAGAAACTATTACACTACTAGTAGTTACTTTATTTAAACTTCTGTCCTGCTTTCTCCAAAAAACTGAGGGCAGCAGACATGATCCCCCTTTCCCATCTTATCCTCAGAGCTGCCCTGTAAGGTAAGAAAGTGAACCTTGTAAGCAGTAACAGGATTTGAACCCGTAACACACAAAATTGGCTAATACTGAATCAGCCCATCAGTTCATCAAGGTCTTTATTGCCCACTCAGACCAAGAGCGGCTTTCCAGGGTCTCAGGTCAGAGGTCTTTCATATCACCTGCTGCCTGGTCCTTGTGACTAGAATTGCCGCAGACTGAACCTGGGACCTTCTACATGCCAAGCAGTGCTCTGCCACTGGGCCACAGACACACACACCCCTTTCGATCTCTTGCTCACGGCCGACGTTCTAATTACTATCCCACCCTGGTTCCAAACTTACAGCAAGATAGAGTTTACATTTCGTATAAGCTCTTGAATCTCCATTTAAAGGATCTCTGGGACTAGACATTGGGAAAGACTTTCCATGGCTGAAATCCTGGAGAGCCAATCTCATTCAGAGTTAAAAATCCCAAACTGGACAGACCTAGCTCTGACACCCTGTGAAGTAGGTGTCCACTGCACCAAACAGTAAGATACCTGTTATGTATTGACCATGCGGTCGCCATGGGCTCCAGTAATGGCGACCGCCATGTGGCCAGAGCACATGGCCAAGAAACTACCTGAGCTTCAGCCAGGTAGAACAAAGGCCAGGTGGATTCGAACCAGCCACCAATCATGTACCTAGGTTTCTCCCAGGCAACCTATGAGATGTAAATAAACTGATAATAGCCTATCAGGCCAGTTGGGCGAGGTCAGGAGATTATCCCTGACCAGCATAAAAGGAGGGCTCGGAGCCCTGGGTTGTATGCTTCATCCGGACCAGCAATAAAGATCTAGCTGTTTCACTGTTCCATGGACTCCCGACTCTAATACTTCTCAATACCCATACATATCCAGGGCTATTTTGGGGCAGGAACGCACAGGAACGGAGTTCTGGCTGGCTCCTGAGTTGGCCACACCTACAACCAAAACCTCTGGCACGCATGGCTTTAGAGCACTCTACCCTCCCCACGTTACACACAAAAGGGAAAGGCGGCATGTTAAATGTCCTCTTTCCCTCTGGGGGGCCCATCAGGACTTCTTTGTCAATTTCACTCCCTGCCAGTCAGCTGAGAGTGAAATTGACAAGGCAAAGCCTCTCTCTGCCTCCCCTTCTCTAGCTGACATGTTGCGGCTGGGAAAGAGCAGAGAGGGAAGCCAGGCACGCTGAAAATGCCTCTCTTTCCCTCCCCATGCCTGCCCTGGGCTTTCCCAACCCCCCACCTAATACACTAATGAGCTGTGCTGTTGGGGGTGTGGTCTAATATGCTAATGAGTTTCTGCTGTCAGGTGTGGCCTGTTATGCTAATGAGTTCTTTCTGGACTTTTTCTACCAAAAAAGCGCCCTGTACATATCTACGGAGATATGTAGTTCTACCCATAGATAGAATCCTGAGCCAAGGAAGCCTTCCCTGACAAGCTAAGACCTGGGTGGGCTGTATGCTCCCTTGCACAGGACGGCCATTGATTCACACTGGATTCACACTGGATTATAATGATGATATCCCACATCACAATTTACATTGGGAGAAGCCCAGGCAGAGCTGTCTTCTTCTAATGTTTTAAAATATATGGGTTCAGGAAAGGGACATAAGTATTTGTCTTCTAATGCCTATGCTGGATAGGTACCCAGTTCACGGATGCTAACATGCAGCAACAAGCTGCATACGAAGAAGCATCTCTGCCGGTTTTGCCAATGGAATAAATGATTGGTGTTGAGTCAGTGGGAGCAAAAGAAAGCTTGAGAAAATACTCCTGGCAGAGCTGAAATACCATCCTTGAGTAGAAAGCTTCGACTTCAGTCTTCTGTCCATTTTGTGCTGTGCATGTTGAGGCAGGGGAGATTTCCAAGCGCTAATGGTCAGGAGACGCATTTCACACGAAGGAACCGGTTTACTGTTTGTGACAGAGCACTCCTTTCCTCCACCTGTTTCAAAAAAAATCCCTTCCTGACGTCAGGTGACCGAAAGCGACTGGTGACTAACTTCCTGCTTGACCAGATCACAGCCGGGACCCAATGAGCAGCCAGAACAATTCCACTTCCTCCTACTGTTCTGTTTGGTGATGATTTTACAAAGCACAAATTACACATCGCTAGTCTTTACTCAATGTACTACTTGCATAGGTTTTGGATTGTTGTATGAATGGCATTTTACGTTCTTCAGTCCACCACTGTTATATCACACTGTTATATCACACCTTTGTATTGTTGGTTATATGGAAAACGGCTGCTTTGTGGATGGGACTGGGAAAATCCAGACTTGTCTGCCCACAGAGCAGCCATTCAGGCTTTAAGGAGACCTTTCCCAATGTTTTGGAGCAAATTGGGTTTGGGGAACATCAGAGGAATGACTGAGGAAAACTCCAGAGGTACACAGATGCACCATGGTGCTGTGTAGAAGCAAAGGAAAAAACCCACTTCCAACAACATCAAACTTGGGGCCAGGCCGGCACATTATTGTTAAATTTTAGACCATTGCCTAGGGTGACGGCTCGATGAGGGGGCGCCATTCTGGCTGCCCATTCTCTGGCGCCCACCCCCGTCCCATCCCGCCCTGCACGGGGGGGGGGGGGGGGGACGCCAGAATGTATCCTCACCTAGTGAGCAGGAAAACCTGGGGCTGTCACTGCTTGGGGCACATAAGAAGAAGAAGAGAAGAGATTGGATTTATACCCCGCCCTCCATTCCCCAAGGGAGTTTCAGAGCGGCTTACAAACTCCTTTTCCCTTCCCCTCCCCACAACAGACACCCTCTGAGGTAGGTGGGGCTGAGAGAGCTCTGAGACAACTGTCCTTGAGGGAACAGCTGGTATAGAGCTATGGCTTGCCCAAGGTCATCCAGGCAGGTGCAAGTGGAGGAGTGGGGAATCAAACCCGGTTCTCCCAGATTAGAGTCCGCACACTTAACCACTACACCAAACTGGCTCTCGGTGTGGAAAAGGTCTTCATCTGGATGCTAGCAACCTATGTATGCATACAAGCAGGGGAAAGAGGGGAAACAGTATAACCACCCTCAAGGTGCAAAGTCCCCTATTGTCACCCTCAGAAAAAGTGAAAGAAAAAGATTGGTGTGGGAAAACGGTACTGAAATCACACCCTATTTCAATTGCTTCCCTCTCTGGTACTGGAGCCTGTTGTGCCTGTTGGCCTAATAATGAAAAGCATCACTATAAAACTAAATCTATTAATCCCAATATTATTCGTAATCAGCAAATTACTTTTTTTCATTCAACAGCTGGGAAACCCAGAGCAGAAAACCTGGCACAAAAACTCTGAATTATTGTCACATTTCCATTAGGTTCTGTTTCACACTGTAATCTGCCAGGGGGGAAAATTAGATGACCATCTATAATGTATGGCTTAGTATTACTGAATAGTTTTCACTGGTGCATAAAATATGTGGCCTGAAAACCTATTTTCTTCTGGTTTATTGTGAATTAAGTTAATAGCATCTCTCATATGTGCTTCGTTAATTCCGAGAATATGCTACCTAAGTAATTTAATAAAAACACTTTTGACGTATCACACTGCTTGGGAATGGATTCTGATCACCAGTGGCTCTAGCCTTATTTTGAGCAAATACAGCAGACTAGAAAATCACAAAGGAAGCACTTCTAAGAAGGTCTATGCAGAAGTTATTCCCATTTTATTCAACAGGACCTCCTCCAAGTAAAGTGTTCATAGAATTGCAGCACAGTGTATTTCCTCTTACAGAACCACAATAGAGATTCTTTGTCTTCAAGATAAGACTCTGTACAAATGAAATGCTTGAAATACAAACTTGCAATAAGATTTCTAAAAAAGTTGTGGACATTGATCAACTCACAAGTGGCACTTCTAGGATTCTAAATTAAGTTTATCACACTACAGTACGCCCTCCTCTATAATTATATACTCAAAAGGAATACTTTACAACATCTTGCTCTTCCTTCTTACAGTGAAATGTTCCTACCTCACACTAACATACAAATTATAATGCAATGTAAGTGAGTCTCCAGTCCTTAGAACACCAGTTCAGTTCTATTGGTTTTTTTTAATGAACACAGTTGGCTAAAAAATTGTGGCTTTAGATTTCTTCAGAAACTGTCGTTACTTTTTCTCCTTCCATAATTCTAATAACTGAAACTTTTTCATGGACTCGTGGTGTCAGTCCTTTTCTTAAATCTACAGAAACTAGGCACATAAATGTTCCGTAAGATTAATAACACCGCTGCATCCTAAGCATAATTCCCATCAAGTTCAATGGGAACCTCTCCCAAGTAAGTATTCATTAGGGTTGCAATAATATACACATTAGTGCAGGACTGCACTTTATAATACCAAGTGATACATAAACATATGTATTTTGCCGTGGAGATTAAGGTTACTTTCACTACTCAGCCACAGAAAGCAATTTTCTCTCCTTTTTTTTTTGTTAAAGGTCACTTTAATTGTTTCACATGCATATGCATATAAACCTGGCTTCACCACAGACTTCAGGAAACCCAATTTCAATAGCTGTTCAAATATTTGTCTTGCAAAAGGTCACGAGGATGCTTAGCAAAAACATTTACAAAAACAGAAAAATGTAGCTCCAGAGAAGATTAACAAGGTGGTTTGGGTATATAAACATATTATCCAGCTGAGGTTTACAGGCCTCTGTTCTTCAAAACAGTTCAGGGAAAGGGTTGAGAGAGCATATTCAAGGGGGGTTTAAGGAGGAGGCAGATTTAAAAAGGCTAAAGTGGATTACCAAAGAGTGTTTTAAGAGCTGTTCTGGCCTGGTGATGCAAACTTCATTGAACCAGTAAACGCTGGCAAGGCAGGTCTGGGCAGGATTAGCCGCCTAGCCCCTCCTCTTACCACTCAAACTGTCCAATCAGGAGGGCCATGTTCTTCCCCATGCAACAACAAGAAAGAGTGGTGGACAACCCTGCAAGCTTCTTTTGGGGGTTCAGCGCGGGTAAGAAGGGGGGGGGGACTCCTAGAGCACAAACACACACACACACACCTCTTGGCTCAATGCAATGCAATATTTTAAAAAATGGTCTGGGTGGTGCTCAGCCTCAACAATCTTGGCAGCCAAGCTGGGTCCTTGTCTGATTTCCAGCCCTTTTAAAACAATCCACATGGAGGAAACAAAACAAAACTGGAACCCAGAAAGAATAACCAGGGAAAGAGCTTTTGTTGGCTAGAAAGGAAACGCCCCGGGGGCCCCCTGAACTGAACGCCCTGGTTTTCCTGGCCTGAGTAAACTTCTACAGGCTACTCGCACGAAGACACCCCACACACACCACCACCACCGGAGACCAGCAGGGCGCCAAACAGACAGCATCAGCCCCAGCTCGACACGGTCGCGGTCGACAAACGAACTCGCAACGCGGCCCGGTTGGGGGGGGGGGGGGGGGGGAGACGAGGACGATGCAAAAAGTGAAAGCGGCGTTTGTGTTCATCAGGTTGTTCCGTGCGACCAGCTGTAACGCTAGAGAACCCACGCTCTTCGATTTCCTCCACACACACTCGGTGGAAGTCTTCTTGCGCTGACACACATTTGGCCGTGTCAAGGCAAACAAACAAACGAGATTCAAAGCGCCTGGCGTCGGCTCTGTGAAGTCTATTGTTCCCCCCCCCGGCTCTGCCCACGACCTATCAAGCTTTCTGGCTGGGGGGGAGAGGCTGAGACACGAATCAATCGCGCCGTTTGTCTGGGCTCGACCCTGGTCGCTGGCAATCTGAAGGCGCCCTGCTCGAACCGACGCTCCCAAACATACAAGGGTATTCATTTCTCTGCCTGGCTGCTTTTCTCTCTCGCTCCCTCTTTCCCAAACATGCCTTAAGCCGGCAGATTTACGGCCCCGGCTCTCTTTGACAGTTCAGCTCCGCGGATTTTATGGCCACGACGCCGCCCAGCCGGGAGTTAACTCTTCCGCAGCCTGGAAATGTAGTAGATTCATCCACCCACCCCCACCCCCTCACCCCAGCAAACAAGAGGGACGGCGACGCCAAGAGCTAAGCACATGCCTAAGGGCTGCGTTAGGAAGATCAACCCGGTTGCTCGCGAGGAGCCTGCAGCGCTGCGCAGCAAGCCAGGGGGCTCCCCGAGCGGCCGAACGCTTGACACCCTTTTTAAAAACGCAGGCGGCATCTTTCTGGGGGGGGGGGGGGAAGAGGGGTCGTAGGTGGGAAGGAAAGCGCAGCCCCTTACCTTGCGCCAGCGCCTCCAACATGTGCAGCTGGAGGAAGAGCAACGCCCACCATCCCCGGCAGAAGACGGAGGAGAAGCAGAAGCCGCCGAAGTTTAACTGGAGCATCGCTCGATCCCGCCAACTATTCCTCGCCGGAGCGGGGGCTCCGCGCCCTCTCTCCTGGACGGCTCTTCCCGCAGCGACCCCGGCGCCGTCCGGACTCCTGGCCCCTCCAGCCCCCGAGGCCCGGCTCTCCTGGGGGAACGGAGGAGGAGGAGGGGGTCGCCCGCTGCGCCCCTCCCGAAGTTGCCCGGGCCCCCCAGCCGGGAAGGCGCCGCCGAGCCCCGTGCAGGCTTTGCGCGCCAGACGCAGGCGGCATCCCCGGGGCATGGCTCTCCGAGTCCGGTCGCCGCCCGGCAAATCCCTGGCGCCGACTGCGCCAAAACAAGGAGGCAGGGACGCCGGGCACATGTCCCGCCGGCTCCCGCAGACCCACACGGAGACGCCGGGCGAGTGGTGGTGCGCGCAAACCTCGTGGGAGTCAAGCGATGTGGCTTGGCTTGGGTGGGTTCTTGGCAGCCGCGTCTCTAGCCCCCAAAAGAACCACGCAGGCAGTCGTCCCTGGCCCGAGGAGGAGGAGAAGGCAGGGGGAGAAGAGACGGGGCCATCCCGGCCGAGCAGCCAGCCGCCGGCAGACGATCCGGAGAGCCCCTTCCCGTCCGTACCGCAAAGATGACGGGGAAACTGGTCCCCCTGGCGATTAAGCCCGGCTAGGTCTCCTGCGCCGCCGCGCCTCTCTCCATCGCCGCCGCTGGAAGTTCTCCGCTCTTGAAGAAGTCATTCAGTCTCGGCGAGAGACAGACGCGGAGGGTCCGCACACACACACACACACACCCCGGCTGCCGAGACCGGCCACCCTGCCAGGTTTCAGCCCCTCCCCGCCTTCCGCGCACCCCACAGGCAGGATCAGCAGCCCAGCTCCTGGCGCGGCTTGCAAGCCGCCTGTTTCCCCGCCGGGGAAGGAATCCTCTTGCAGACGCCCGGGACCCGCTTCCGAGAGATGCGCGCGGCTCCAGCCCAGCAGGTAAACTGAGCCGCTCTTCGCAGCTCGCTTTGCGAGGCAACCGGCTGCCCGCCAATGGGAGGGGAAGGAGGGAAGGCGGCGGGCAGGCAGGCAGGCAGGCGGGGTGTCTCTCGCTCGCTCGCTCGCTCTCTTGAACTCTGGCCCCTCTCCAGCGGAGGTGGGGGAGCCCTGATCAGGTTTCCCCTCCCGCGAGGCCGGAGGGGAGAGGGAGCCGGCGCGCTCTCACCGCCCAGCAACGCGCAGCGCCCGGGGCTCGTCGTCTCCTCGCTTCCTCCTCCTCTTCCTCTCGGGGACCGAAGCGGCGGCGAGCGCAGGGGAGGTGGCCGCCGCAGGAGGTGGCCCGGCGGGAGGCGGCGGCAGCCCCCAGGTGAAGAGCCTCGGCTGACGGGAGGGGTCGGCGGAGCGCCTTCCTCGAGCTGTAAACACAAGACAGGCGGAGAGCTGGATGGAGAGGAGCCCTTCGCGGCGGCAGCAGCAGCAGCAGAGGAGACAGCCCCCCCCCCCCCCCCCCGCGCCTCCTTGCAGCCTGGGGGGAAAAGACAGGCCGACATTCATTCAGGTGGCCTCTGGGCGTCTTCCCACCCTAGTCTGAAATTGGGGAGGAGGGGGGGGTCTTTCTCTCTTCTCTCTCCCCCCCCCCCCCTCCAGTGTTTATTTTTAACTCTTCGCAAGCTGCCACCAGCGGGACTTCTGGGACTCGCTCCCCGGTAACCTGAGCAGGGGCTGCGTCAATCTCTCGGGAAAGAGGCCGTGGGAACGAGACAGAGGGGCGCGCGTCTTCGGGACAAAGGCCCCGCTTTTGCCAGCTTCACTGGGAACCGGGGGCTGCGATCCTGCAGCGTCGGTCTACTTAGAGGCAAGCCTCAGGGAACTCGGCGGGACTTCCGCTCCGGATCCGGAGTTGTATGTTCCCTACACGCGTTTCCAGATCTGCAGTGAGCCTCGGCCTCACGTGCTGACGTGTAAATCCGACTGGTTTCAAACAGGGTTTACTTCTGAAGAAATACTGTTAAGGGACGGTGTTCCCTCTAAGCCTAGGGAGGGTGAGCCAGCTCACAGTTGTTTATTTGTTTATTTATTGTTAGTTAAACTTTTGCCCCGCCCTTCCAGCGGAGCCAGCTCAGGGCAGCTTACATTATAAAATGCAAGGACAATACTGTGTGCAATATAAAATATAGTGATGCAAAATCTAAAACCATAGATATCACATAAAAACTGCTGGCGTGGATTCCTTGATGTAGTCAGCTGCTTAGTTCCCATCAGATGGGCAGGGTACTTGGTTCGGGCTATAGTGAGTCGAAAAGGTGGGCCTAGCAGGAGGGCATAGCTGGGGCGGGCTCATTCGTCGTAACTGTCAGATGTCAGAGGTGACAGTGATGGTGGGATTGGTAACAGTGGCGACGCCAAAGGCCTGGCGGAAGAGCTCCGTTTTACAGACGCCAAAGGCCTGGCGGAAAAGCTCCGTTTTACAGGCCCTACGGAACTGTAATGGGTCTTGCAGGGCCCTGATCTCCTCCGGGAGCTCATTCAACCAGAACAGAGCTGCCACCAAAAAGGCCCTAGCCCTCATTGTTACCAGCCTGGCCTCCTTGACGTTCGGGAGGACCAGCCGATTCTGGGTCCCCGACCTCAGTGCTCTCTGGGGAACATATGGCGAAAGGCGGTCCCTCAGGGATGCAGGCCCCTGGCCATAAAGGGCTTTAAAGGTAAGAACCAGCACCTTGAACCGAATCCGGTATGCCACGGGCAGCCAGTCCAGTGTTCTTAAGGAGGGCTGGATATGTTCCCACACAGGAAAACACAACAACAGCCTCGCCCCTGCGTTCTGCACTAGCTGCAGCTTCCGGATCTGGGACAAGGGCAGCCCCATGTAGAGGGCATTACAGTAATCCAGTCACGTTTTTGTCTTGGCTCAGAAAGGATGGCTCCAGAGCAAACTGATTGATGCAGGAGCCAAATCACCTGCGGACAACTTTAATGCCGGTAGCTCACAAAGTAGAATTTTTGCTCACAGGACTCCGCAGCTTAGAGGGAGTGTTGCTCACATGTTGTCCGTTGTGGGGAGGGGAAGGGAAATTATTCACATGATTCGGAGAGGGGCATCTGCCGCTGGGAGCCCCAAAGTCACCATGGGTCTGTTCACATCCCCAGACTGTTTCCTAATTTGCCCTTCCAGATTCCTAATATTATGCCTCTCCCCATCAAGTTTCCCAAAACTGCTCCCCCCATATCTCTCTTGATCCGGTCCTTTTCCCTTTCATACCTCTCTTTCCTCTGAAAATTTGCTTTTCCTTTTTATACCTTCCTTAAGGCTATATATCTCCCTCTGTTTTTTTTTTAGCCAGTTCATACGGGAGGACCCTATCTCTTAGTCTAACCTACCTCACAGGGATGTTGTAAGGATTAGAAATGCAACAACAGAACCAAGAGATCCATAAATAACCAATGGACTGCCTTGAGACCCCCCTCCCTCCAATATCCACTTTCCAGGTCCTAAGAGAGAGATTCGGAGACAGGAATTTACATCCCCAATGCTATGCAAACATATACAGGTTATCACATTATTTCTTAAATTTCAGCAAGAAAGGCAGTTTGGTGTAGTGGTTAAGTGCGTGGACTCTAATCTGGGAGAACCGGGTTTGATTCCCCACTCCTCCACTTGCACCTGCTGGATGACCTTGGGCAAGCCATAGTTCTCTCAGAGCTGTTCTCAGCCCCATCTACCTCACAGGGTGTCTATTGTGGGGAAGGGAAGGGAAAGGAGTTTGTAAGTTGCTCTGAGAATCCAAGTGAGTGAAGGGTGGAATATAAATCTTCTTCTTAAATAAAGTAGATAAATCACCCTGACTTGGATAGCCCATGCAAGCCCAGTCTCCTCAGATCTTGAAAGCTAAGAAGGGTTGCCTCTGGCAAGTACTTGGATGGGAGACCTCCTTGGAATACCAGAGGTGGGAGGTGGGGGCAGGCTTCATTTAGCCACCTCTCTGAATATCCTCCAGGCCCCCAGGAGGGGTCATTCACCAGAGGTTTCCATGACTTCCAGGTACATGCACACATGCACTTATAAAAAAACCCCATAAGAATAAATGAATCTAGGGTGGCAAGTTTTGAGAAGGGACAACTCTGGGGAAGGGAGGGGTCTCCCAGGAGCAGAGCCTGGCCAAGGGATCACCCAGGGGTGAGACCACTGGGGTCGAGGACAGGAGCCCAGTGCCCAGAGACAGAGCTGAAAAAGAGTGATGTTTGAGGCACAACATTTTGGTGCTGGCCTTGAGTTATGGAACAGCCTCCGCTACATTGACTTTCCAGAAGCAGTGTAAGGCAGTTGTCTAGGCATGCCTTTTAAAAAAAAACCTTTGGGCATCTCATGGCTGTTTTAGTATTTAATGCAGGAAACAGACAATATTTCCGGCCGTAGGTAGGTGGTGCTAACTGCTGTGCCTCAAATGTGGATGGTTTGTAATTTATAGTTATTGGTGCCTGTGAGCCTTCTGGAATCCCTGGCTGGAATGAAAGGCAGGATATAAACGCAATAAATAAACAAAGGGAAGGAGAGGAGATTGCATTTATACCCCACCCATCACTACCCAAAGGAGTCTCAGAGCAGCTTACAGTCCTTTTCCCTTCCCCTCTGACCCTGGAGGTCCCTTCCAACTATATGATTCCCCACAACAGACACCCTGTGAGGCAGGTGGGGCTGAGAGAGCTCTCTTGAGAACTGCCCTTGAGAGAACAGCTCTGAGAGAACTTGTGACTGACCCAAGGTCACACCAGCAACTGCATGTGGAGGAGTGGGGAATCAAACCCAGTTCTCCCAGATTAGAGTCCGCGCTCTTAACCAAACAGAAAATTAATTCAAGGTGCACAGTTCTTTCCCCCCTCCGCACTCAAGGGTGTAAACCAGAGCTCCAGAGTTTCATGCACCTTGAATGCTTACCTGGGAGTAAATCTCACTGTACTCGGTAAACATTGCAATAGGCACCAAAGATCAATGCGGCCCAGTCTGATGGTTTTGCTTATAATTAAGTCTGAGTTCAATGGGTGAGCAGGGTATTGCAAGCAAAATATGTTTCTCTGTCTCTTTTCCTCCCTAACTACCATTGACTGAGGAAGCAACATCACAGAGATGCATACGAAATTATGCAGCACATAGCGGAAGTAAACAGAGAAACGTTCTCTCCTCGCATCATAATGAATATTCAGGCTAGCTCTGCGCCACCAACTGGCCACAGATTCAAGGCAGACCAAAAGGAAGTACTACATCATACAGCGGAGAGTGTGGAACTCACTGCCACAAGATGTGCTGCTGCCTTAGCTGAGTTTAAAAGGCAGTTAGATTTATGCAGGATAAATTTATCATCTGTAGTCCTCCTGGAAACCAGCAGGGCGGTGTGTGTGTGTGTGTGTTGGGGTTGGGCAGGGTCATGATGCAGAGGCAGACAATGGCAAACCACCTCTGAACATCTCTTGCCTTGAAAACCCTACAGGGTCACCATAAGTCAGCTGCGACTCAACAGTGCTTTCCACCGCCAGCTGAAAATAACTTCTCCAGAATTGCTTTCTACCTCTGTAGGGGAAACAAAAAAGACATAATGCTTTTTTTTTTCACTAGTAGGGCTAAAACCAACCAGGTGGGGTAGTTTCAACTGGAAACTGTGCAGGGGGAACATGTCAGCTAGAGAAGGGAAGGCAGAGAGAGGCTTTTCCTTGTCAATTTCACTCTTTGCTGACTGAAATTGACAAGGAAATACCAAGGGGTTCCCCAGAGGGAAAGAAGGCATTTTAACATGCTGCCTTTCCCTCTTGTGTGTAACGTGGGGATGGCAGTGTGCTCTGCAGCCACACATGCCAGAGGTTTTGGCTGTAGGTGTGGCCAACTCAGGAGCCAGCCAGAACTCCGTTCCTGTGCATTCCTGCCCAAAAATAGGCCTGCCCACAACTCGGATTGAAAGCTTCTCCGGGCTTCTTTTTTTAGAAGCCATATTGCTGCCCTGAGCTGGATAGCCCAGGCTAGCCCGATCTCGTCAGGAGCAACTGGTTGGGAAACTCCTGCAGATTTGGGGACGGAGCCTAGAGAGGACAGGGACTTCCACGGGGTACAGTGCCATAGAGACTGAGTCCATCCTCCAAAGCATCCATTTTCTCCAGGGGAACTGATCTCTATAGCCTGAAGATAAGGTAATTCCGGGGGATCCCCAGGTCCCACCTGGAGGCTGGCATCCCTACCAACAGTAGGTGAACAGGAGCTCTGGTTTTGGGAAGAATGCGTGAGGGTCACATGCTGAAGAGTAGCCAGCAGGGGCAAGCCATTGCCAGTGGGTCCCATTTGTGGGCTCCTCTGCCGCCTCTGGCTGGCCACTGTCAGCAACCAGACGCTAAGCAAGACCGAGCATTGGTCTGATCCATCATGGCTGCCCTTATGTCAAGCTTGCCTTTATGGAAATGCCTCCTAAAGTGAAAAGAAGTGGGGGGATATATTATTAAAGCTAAACAAAAAAGAGAGGGGGGAAAAAGAAAAAAATTGCGCCAAGAGGCTGGGATAGGAAGAAGTCGGCAAAGGAAGGTTGTTCTTAGGAGTGCTTTCCTGGTGGACCTGCCTTTGGCACCTGCCACTGTTGGCAACAAGATGGCAGCCTAGGACGGAACTTTGGTCTGCTCCAACATGGCTGCCCTTATGAAAACCCCACACGGGAATGTAGCCTAACCTGAAGGACAAAACTTTGAAAAATAGTTTAAACCAGCTCAGGATTATAAAGAAACCAGAGTTTCACACGCGTTTGCTTGCTTTCCACAGGGAAAAATAACGAGGAGAGAAAGAAAACAATATAAGCCTCCTGCCCACCTCAGCTCTAGTCAGTCACTGACTGGGGAGGCGAACAAGCGCGAGACCTTCCCGCCTCCCCCAGGCCCCGCCTCCCCGCTCAGTCATTGGTCAGAACGCGCCTGAGGCGAGCGCAAAAGAGGGCGGGAGGAAGCGCCGAGCGCGAAAAAGAGGCACCGCGCGTAGGCTCTAACGGTCTGTCGGGGTGGTGGGGGAAAGTGCGCCTGCGCGGTGAGGGAGGGTTACAGAGAGATGACGGCAGGGAACCGCGCACGCGCCGTCGCCTCGCTAATTGTCCAGCCCGGTCGCTTGGACGGCTTCGATGTGCGGGCGCGCCCCCTATCGGCATGCAAGGGGAAATCGACCTTTTTCTTTTAAAGAGCGGGTGTTGCCCCGGCTGAAGGAAACGGGGGGCGCCGGACGCGGGACAAACCCGCAAGCGATGGTTTGCGCGGCATTCCGTGGCGTTGTGTCTGGCCGTGCCCTGCAGCGGCTGGCTTTTGCAACCGGCAATAAAAGGCGGGGGAAGCAATATGCATCTGACAAACAGCCAGGAGGCTTTGCAGGCGGCGAGTCACAAAAGCCTGTTTTCATTTTCATTTTATTTTTTTTGCAGCTCCAGCTGCAAATCCGCCTGCGGGGGATTTGGCAGCGCTGCGGAAGGTCGAGCCTGGGTTTGTTTCCCAGATGTTTTCAGCCGCAGTTTAAATCAGATTTTTTTTAAAAGGGGTTCCAGTACAGTTGCCAACCTCCAGATGGCGGCTGGAGGTCTAGGATGATTGCCAGGCGACCGAGATCAGTCCCCATGGAGAAGATGGATGTTTTGGAAGGTGGAGTGTTTGGCTGCGGCCACACGGGACTTAAATGCGGGAGGAAGGGCAATTTCCTCCCGCATTTAAAGGGGCCGACCAGACGGCCAGCCCCTCATCCCGAGCCGAAGTGGGCTCCAATGCGGGTTCCTCCCGCATTTTCAAGACCCCGGGAAAATCAAGTATTTTCCCGGGTGTTGCGGGAGGAAACCGCATTGGGAGCTATCTGAACAGCCCTCTCTCGCATGCATTGCGAGAGCAGGGCTGTCCACATAGCCCCGCCGGCCATTTTCCCCCCCCCTTTTACACTTGGGCGCATGGCTATCCATGCGCCCAAGTGTAAAAGGGTGAAAAAAAACCAAACCCCAACTTACCCGGGCGGATGGCGGGTCGGAGGCCGCCACCGCCGCTTTAAGTGCTCCTGGGGCTGCCTCCACCAACCTCTGAAGCCGGCTCTTCAGCAGCGGCCGCCACCGTTTCCTCCGCCGCCGCTTCCGCCTCGGCTGCCCCCGCTTCTGCCGCTGATGCGGCCGCCGCAGCCGCCTCTTCAGCGGCCACGGCCGACGATCCCGAGGCCACAGGGGTTGGGATGTATAGACATCCCAACCCGCTGTTTAAAAATGCGGCCCCTTTAAATCCGGGAGCCCTCCCGGATTTAAAGGGGCCGTGTGACCGCGGCCTTTGTCATTATATACCTGCTGAGAGGTCCCTCTCTTCCCCAAACCTCACCCTCTCTAGGTTCCAAATCCCCAGAAATGTCCCAAATCCGGAGCTGGCAACCAGTGCTCCCTCTAAGCTGCGGAGTCTTGTGAGCAAAAATCCTACTTTGTGAGCTGCTGGCATTAAAGTCGTAAGCGAATGATGTGGCTACGGCATCAGTTAGCTTGCTCTGGAGCCCATCCTTCCTGAGCGGAGACGAAAATGTGTACGCCGGAGGGTAAAAAACTGAGCTAGCTCACACTCAGCTTGGGCGGAACACTGCTGGCAACTCTAGTTTTCAGCACAGTGAAATCCATGATGGTGGTTTCATTCAGCAAGATCAGGTGGCTTGGCACATCCTGTACAAACGGGTCTGGGGTTTTTTTTTGTATTATTAATCGATGGCATTCAGAGGAGCTGGCAGAGTACTTAAAGAGGCATCATTTGAACTCAGAGCTTTGTTCTTTGCACACACACTCCCTTGCTAAGCCCTAAGACTACCCAGCCACCAACCCATCTATGCCCCTCCAGATCACCTGCTTTTTTTATTTTTCCTGCCTGCTGTTCTAGGCCCTCTTTTCCTTCTCTGTGCACCGAAGCCCTGCCAACTCTCTTACCTACCTTCTAAGATAGGTGTCCCCCACAGGGTGCCTGTGGGCGCCTTGATGCCCACTAAGTGTTATCAGAAAAGGGGCAGGGCCAGGAGCGCCTTTTGCCCAGCATGCCTTCTGAAAGGCCATCGGAGATTTGACTGGCTGTGCAGATTTTTAAAAACATTGTTTCAGCAGCAACTGCCACTACAGCGTAAGGATCCTCACTGTGTGCCTGAAAGCAAACCGCAGCAGGCATTTTGCGGTGGCGGCGGCCATTTTATGGCTCTGCCCATCAGACTTGTCAGAATTCAAAGGGGACTACAGGCTCAACAAGTGTGGGGATCCCCAGTCTAAGAGATTAAATTCCAAGAAAACGACAAACTCGCTTGTTCGTTTCGGCGTCATTCCCCATTTTATATTAAGAGATGTACTTTATGTGCATTGGTATATCAGGAGAAGAGGAGAATCTTGTGTACGGAATGCTGGGTCCAGGTTCTTTTTGTGTGGTGTTTTACCAATGCAAAACAGTAAAACACCACACAGAAAAAAAATGTGATACAATCAAGCCTAGAATCACACCAGGACTGGCTCTAAGCCACAAAGTAAGGGTTGTATGAACACAAGTAAAGGGAGCGAGTTGGGATGTGGAGAAAGATTCATTTGAACAGAAGAAGAAGAGGAAAAAGAGGAGGAGGAGATTGGATTTATACCCCGCCCTTCACTACCCAAAGGAATCTCGGGGTGTGTTCAGATGGGCAGCTAATCCTGCCATTGGCTTGGCTACAATTTGAGCTAGATCTTTTTGATCCAGCGTTGCACGACCAGACAGCTCGCCTGTGAAGCGCTTTATCGTGCATGACTCCCACGGTGGATTGTCTAGATGGCATCCACCGTAAGGAGCCGTGGGGGTCGGCTTTTTTTTTTTTTAATCCTGTCTGTGCATGCATGTATGCACCTCACCAGGGCTTTTTTTGTAGAAAAAGCCCAGCAGGAACTCATTAGCATAATAGGCCACACCCAACAGCAGAAACTCATTAGCATATTAGGCCACACCCCCTGACCACGCAGCTCCCTCCCAGTGTCGGCTTCCCCAGGTGCCCTGCGGCTCGCGGGGCGCCTGGGGAACCCGAGGGAAGGAAGGCAGTTTCTGGATTGGCTTCCCCAGGCACCCCGCGGCTGCAGGGCACCTGGGGAACCCGGGGAGGGGAGGCAGTTTAAACTGCCTTCCCTCCCTGGATCGGCTTGGCTTCCCCAGGCACCCTGCGGCTTGCGAGGTGCCTGGGGAACCGGGGGGGGGGGGGGGAGGCTGTAAGCGTGGCCAATTCAGAACCCAGCCGGAACTCCGTTCCTATGCGCTCCTGCCCAAAAATAGCCCTGTGGCTCACCATATACTTGTTTTTCCATGCATGTGCGGACTAAAATGGTAAAAGCGCCGCCAGCGGTACCTTCCTCCAGGTCCCCTTCAGTTTATAAAAATGGTAAACTTCAGGGGACCGTCAGAAACATTAAATTGTTTGGATCGTTTGAGCAGAGCTCTGGGGACATCGCGTGTTTAAGCGGCTATATGCGCATTGCTAAGAGTTTTTTTTAAAATGGTGGCCGTTTGCGTGCTGGAGGTACGACCTGACGGTGGAAAGTCCGCCATTGGCCCATTGGCCAGTTTAAGACCGGACTTTCACTACTGTCTTTTAAGTACGGATCCCCCATCGATGGGCTACTCACGGAAGCGGCACGATTCCCAGATGTTGTGATCTGGACGTGCACTTTAAATCCACCAGGCCCTTGTGCCTGGCGTGGCTCAAAAGAGCCATATGAACACACCCTCTGAGTGGCTTACAATATCCTTACCCTTCCTCTCCCCACAACAGACACCCTGTGAGTCAGGTGGGGCTGAGAGAGCTCTCTCGAGAACTGCCCTTGAGAGAACAGCTCTGAAAGAACTTGTGACTGACCCAAGGTCGCACCAGCAGCTGCATGTGGAGGAGTGGGGAATCAAACCTGGTTCTCCCAGATCAGAGTCCACGCTCCTAACCAGTACACCAAACTGGCTCTCTGAAGCCGGGGCAAATTGCACAGGTCTAGTTTTGTGTACAAACTTTGAAAGACAAAATGGAGGGTTTTTAATGCTGGAGTTTCAGTTTCGCAAGAAGAGTGGGTCATCTTAGAGATTCAATAACGGGAGAGAAAGAAGGGTTGCCAAACTCCAGGTGGGGCCTGAAGTTCTTCTGGGATTACAATTGATCTCCAGGATACAGAAATCAGTTCTGGAGAAAACGGCTGCTTTGGAGGGTAGACTCTATGGCAGGGGTGTCAAACATATGGTCCGCAGACCAGAACCAGCCTGTCCAAGGCTCTTATCCGGCTCGCGAACAACTGATTCCCTTTACTGCCAGATGACAGAGGCATTATGTGTACTGTCCCAGTGCTAATGCATAACGGGCAGTGGAAGGAGGAGAGTAGGCATCAGGGAGATGCTATAAGAAAATACTGTAAGAGTGTTAACGTTTTAGGCATGTTGGCATTTTTGAGTAAAAAAAATAATATTGTTAACTGGGTTTGCCTGTGTCCTTTATAACATTTGTATCTCTAGTATCTGGTATTGCGTTTTACCGCACACATGGCTTGGCCCGACACAGTGACAGCCTCTGCTTTATGGCGTTACACCCTTCTGAGGCCTTTCTCCTCTCCACCCCCAAGTCTCCAGGTATTTCCCAAATGGGAGTTGGCAACCCTAGGAGAAATCCAGAGGAGGAGAATTCCTGACACATCTGTATTCCAGGATCCCAACTTAACAAGACATTGGCGAGACAACTGGCCAGAAATTCCTGGGTGGTGGAGAAATAATATTTCACACCCCTCCTAATCAAGAACAGCGACAAAAGCCGTTTGCTTTCCTGTCCCAGTAATTGTTATGAAGTGTCAAGTTCTGCACTTTCCCCTCCTGCCTAGCGTGCACGGTTTTGGCTCAGACACAAACAGCCAAGCAGCGGAGAAACCGATCCCCAGGGAGAAGCCATTATTTACCACTCCCACGGCACAATTACTGATAGTTAATTCACAGCAGTGAGGAAGAGCTAACTTTGTTATATGGTTTTCAAGGGGCCTCCGTGCTTTAATTTACCTTAGCTGGGAATGCAAAGCACCCTTAATTGGGTTTTTAATTAGTAGTAAGGACTGAAAAAAGAGAGAAGAAAACTCACCCCACCGACTAGTTTTAAGCTTTCAAGGTCGACCTGGCTGGGGTATCCATTTCAAACAAATGGCTTCCCCCTACTGGTCTTCGGGATTCAATGGGTGCACAGAAATTGTTTTCACCGGGATATTGCTTCGATCTATAATAAAAAGTTGTGTCAAAGTAAGTGGCCAGTGAACCAAAGCGTGAAGCCTTCCTCGATCTGAAGTTGGTGCATCCTCCGATGGAAGAGCCACTTGAACTGATAGAAGGCTCCTTAGGCGAGGAGACTCCTCCAGCCGAAGGTTAGAGAATGGCCAGCGTCTACAAGCTCAAGCACTGGGTTCCCCAACATGGTGCCCATGGGCTACCAGGGCCCTCGTCAGTGATTCCTGGGTGCCCGTCAAGTTTTCCTGAAAGTGGGTGGGGCCAGGGCTCATTTCGTAGCAGGAGCTCCTCTGCATATTAGGCCACACACTCCAGATGTAGCCAATCCTCCAAGAGCTTACAGTAGCTCCTGTAAGAAGAGCTCTGTAAGCTCTTGGAGGATTGGCTACATTAGGGGTGTGTGGCCTAATATGCAAAGGAGCTCCTGCTACGAAATGAGCCCTGGGTGGGGCCATATTGAGGCATGGCTTGTTATTGGCCTCCCTTCATTCAAGTGCAAGGGTTTTCCACTGGAGGATCAGGAGTTCTGGTAAGCAACTAGGTTTCTTAGTGTGTGGTTCCGTTTGCCCTTCAGGATTTCCTTCTTCCCAGGCGGTGTGAGGAGGGAGGTATTCTGTTTGGCTTTGCTTCCCCGGGCAACCATTTTTGGGTCGGCTTTTCTTAGTCTCTGGTTCTGTTTGCCCTTCAGGATTTCCTTCTTCCCAGGCGGTGTGAAGAGGGAGGTATTCTGCTTGGCTCCGCCTCCCCAGGAAGCCATTTTGGTTTGGCTCTGTTTCCTGTGAAAGCCATTTTGGGGTCGGCTTTTCTAAGTTAGTGTGTGGTTCTGTTCGCCCTTCAGGATTTCCTTCTTCCCAGGTGGTGTGAGGAGGGAGGAATTTGTTTGGCTCCGCTTCCCCAGGTAGCTATTTTGGTTTGGCTCTGCTTCCTGTAGAAGCCATTTTGGGGTCAGCTTTTCTAGTGTGTGGTTCTGTTCACCCTTCAGGATTTCCTTCTTCCTAGGCAGTGTGAGGAGGGAGGAATTCTCTTTGGCTCTGCCTCCCAAGGCAGCCATTTTGGTTTGGCTATGTTTCTTGCGGAAGCCATTTTGGAGTGAGCTCACAATCACCACCCCTTCTCAAAATATCTATATATTTTTATTTTACCATTTAAAGGGATACAAAATGAAAAGGGGCAAAGGGAAAAGTGAGAAGCATAAAACATCATTTGTTAAACACAGTTTAAGGACGTTACATAATATAAGCGTATAACACATGAAAAGCTATCATAGCAAATCAAAATATGGTAAGATAATCAATACTTCAACATAGTATATTTCCGTATATATCTCCATTATTTCCTATCTATAGGGTTAGGTAGGAAAGCATATAAGCAAGAAACATAAAAAAAGAAAATAGTAAAAATAAATCTTATCTTTATACAAGGTTTATATCATCATATAATAACTAGTAAATATGTAAAAATACAAGTTTAATGAGTATAACTACAAGAGTATGATTATCCAATCTGAGGCCGAGGACAGACTGGCAATCTGAAGCGGGGCAGGCACGCTTCGCAAACGGAGGAAAGGAGCCCGTTCAGACATGCGCATCTGCCCGTCGGCTCCGTTGCGTACTTACCCGTCTCCCAGCCGCTTTCCTTCCGCTTTACCCGGACACCGGTTTTTCCCGGTGTTCAGGGGCCTTCCTCCGCATGCCTCCCGCTTCCAAACAGTGTGAACTGGAAGAAGCGGGAGGCATCCGTAGGAAGTGTGAACGCACCGGCAAAAAGTTTTGCGCATATGCGCATGTGCGCATATGCGAATATGCACATATGCGCATGTGCGCATATGCGAAAAACATCAAAGGAAAACAAAAAAAGTGCAGCAGCACGCGCGAGCCGCGCGCGCTGGCTATGCGGCAGTCTGAACTCTCCGTGGCAGTCTGAATGCTCCGTATCGCCGCTGATCCGCATTGCTCTGGCCAGTGTGAATGGCCAGCTCCGTGGGTTTTTTCCCCCGCTCCAGTTCCCTCCGCTTTGCCTCCGCTTCAGATTGCCAGTCTGTCTTCGGCCTGAGTATTAATTTACATTTCTTTGTAACTCCTCTAACAGCTTTATCTAATCTATGTAGTTTGTCTGTAGTAGTTAGAAAAGGCTGACCACTTATTGTTATTGTCATGGTTACGGTTAAAATATTGTAAGGTTTCATATGTTACGTTATTTATGGATCCATTATTGATTGGTACGCTGTACATCGTATTATCTATTACAACAAAATAAATAAATATAATAATAATAAAAAAAAACAAAAGGCTCACCACTTATTCTCGAATTCGGTGATCGGCTTTTTATTTATATGGTTCGTAGTTTTTGCCATAACAACATCCTTCTCAAGATATCCAAAGATGTCTGCAGCTTCAAAAACTTCGGGGACCCCCCAGCATCTGAATAGCTTGTTCAAGCTGGTTCACGCACATAGACCAACCCTGTCCTTGTGTGCATCCTGGGAACTTGTGACATTACCATCAGGTTTGGAATACAGATCCTTGTGGTAGACTTGCCAACTCTGGGTTTGGAAAAACCTGGAGATTCGAAGATGGAGCCTGGGAGACTGCAACTTTGGAGTGGAGGGACCTTGGTAGGGTATAATGCCTTGCGGTCCGCCTTCTCAAGCAGCCATTTTCTCCAGGAGACATGGAATAAATGTTTTTTTTAAAAAAATATAAGTAAATAAGCGATTTCTATAGTCTGGAAATCAGTTGTGCTTCTGGGAGGTCTCCACCCCCCTCCCGGAGGTTTAGCAGCTCTACCTTGTCAATGCCGTGGAGTAGGGTTGCCAAGTCTGGGTTGGAAAATACCTGGAGACTTTGGGGGTGGAGCCAGGAGAGGGCGGGGTTTGGGGAGGGGAGGGGCCTCAGCATGGTACAATGCCACAGAGTCCACCCTCCAAAGCAGCCATTTTCCCCAGGGAAGCTGATCTCTGTCAGCTGGGGATCAGTTGTAAAAGCGGGAGATCCCCAGGCCCCACCTGGAGGCTGGCAACCCTACCGTGGAGTCTTGTGAGCAACAATCCTACTTTGTGAGCTACTGACATTAAAGTTGTGAACGAGCAATTTGGCGACTGCATAAATCAGTTTGCTCTGGAGCCGTCCTTCCTGAGCGGAGACAAAAATGTGTGAACCAGAGGCTAAAAAACTGTGAGCTAGCTCACACTAACACAGCTTAGAGGGCACACTGGTGGAAACACCAGTTGTGAAGACTGTTGCCTCCGTGTATGGACACTCTCTTTTGCATGGCTGTGGCAGAGCAAAAAGCAAACAGAAGACTGAGCATACAGACAGCCATGGGCCATGCATGGAAACACTAGAACACCCAATTGTGTCTCTGTGGACGTGGCCTAGCTATTGCTCTGCGACCTTTAACCCATCCATCTAGTTATTGTTACATTTACTCCCCCCCTTCCAAACTTGGTGTTTTGTCACTCTACACATTTGTGCGATATACATTTCAGAAGAGAACAGAAGCCCTCTGTACACAGCCGTGCCATGAATTAAAAGGCTAAAAATAATAACTTTTGCAAATCCAAAGACCAAAGGGAAAAAAAATAATTGCAGAGAAAGAGAACAGAAAGCAGCTACTGAAGAGCATCTCATAATGGAGAGAGCTTCTGGAAGTGTCGGGGGGGGGGGTTGCCATTACTTGCCTCTGCGTAGCAACCCCTTGGTGGTCTCCCATTCTAATACTGACCAGGGCCGACCCTGCTTTGTTTCCAAGATCTGACGAGATTGGGCTAGCCTGGGCCATCCAGGTCATGGCAAGAAATAAACAGAGGTGATTTGCCATTGCCTGCCTCTGCATAGCAACCCTAAGTTTCCTTGTGTGCCTCTGGTGGCAGGGGTAGTATTGTAGCCCGGTCAGGGTTATCAAGTCTTACCTTCTTGCCAGCAGGGGGCTTCAGTCTTGGTCCTGGAATCCTCTATGGCCATCACAGAGTTTTTGCCCAAATGCTAGAGTGTCCCTCGACCAACTTGCCCAGCACGATGATGTCATCTCCAGGTGATGTCATCACACCAGGCACATTGGGTGGGACAGGGCTCTTTGGGGGTGGGGCTCACTCCGCCGGCCAGCTGGCCGGCAGTGGGCTGGGGGCCCGGAAACAGGGGAATTCCCGCCCCCCTCGGGGGGACAGTAACCTTAAGATTGGTTCTAACAGCCCTCTGCTTCAAGAGGGCCACCAAAGAAGTGGTGGTGTAGGAGGTAAGTCCACTGAGATCACTGTTTCGAAACCTTCCCTCCCAAGGCCCTCAAGGGGGGTTGGGGAAGAGAGGCAAAAAGCCTGCGCGATATTATTATTTGGCCTGAGGCAAACAGAGAGCTGCCATTCCACTGGTAATCTAAATCACTCACAGGCTTGGTCAGACTTCACTCGCCGCCTTATTAATTTCCTCTCTTTTTTCCTTTTTGAACAAACAGAATTATGCTTTTGTCATAAATGACTAATTGGTCCTGACTCATGCAATTATTGTGAATAATGCCGCCACCATCGTAACTTTCCTTCCCTCTGCACCCCCTCCGCCGACCAGTCTCCTGGGGAGAGGCTATTGTGAAACATCCTGATTGAAAACACTGTTCCCCCACCCCAAGTGCATCCCTTTGTAGCCTTGTCGAATTCTCCCACTTGCTAGAATGAATGGCCAGATTGTCAACTGTACCCGGAACCAGTTTTCTGACCAGGAAATCACTTTCATCCATTTGCTTATTTTAGCTACATAATTAAAACTGAGTCTTTTTCCTCCTTGGTCCGTTCTTTGGCTAATTCTGTACCAGCAGGTGTTATCTCCCCCACCCCCACACACACCACCAAAAAACACCCCCAGCAACATGATTCTTTGCTAAGTGCAGTCTGAAAAACTGTTCTGAACAACTGTTAGCCATAAGGGTGTTTGGCAGTGAAAAATCTTTCCGTACTGAGGCGCCATTAGCACCTGTGTTCCGCTATGTTAAGTCAGGGCTGCAGGGTTCCCTCTAAGCTGAGTTAGTGTGAGCTGGCTCACAGTTTTTTAGCCTCCAGCTCACACATTTTTGTCTTCGCTCAGGAAGGATGGCTCCAGAGCAAACTCATTTATGCAGCAGCCAAATCACTCGCTCACAACTTGAATGCCAGTAGCTCACAAAGTTTCTGTTTCTTCTCCTTCTCCATTTTACTACTAATAAATCTATCTGACAAAGGGAGTTTGGAATCTCAAAAGTTCATACCACAAAAATCTTGTTGGTCTTTAAGGTGCTACTGGACTCAAATCTAGTTCTTCTACTGGAGACCAGCAAAGCTACCCTCTGAAACTGATGACAAATAACTTCTAAAAGAACACTAGAATAAAATTAAACAAGCATAGAGTTCAAGTAGCCAAATTCTACCACTGATTCCTGAACTTAGATTTTGCCATAGTGTATAAAAACTGTTCAAATATCTATCAAGAGAAGACTGGGAAAATAAACTTGCAGATTATGCAATAATGGTGAAATTAACAACATATTTGAGAAACAGATCAGTTTCGAAATCTGAGGAGAGATGGAATGTCTATTGTGTAAGCAGGAGACAAACTTAGAATGAGAAACAGTTTAAAATTGTGTATAAACGTACTGCAATGCATATAAATATATTACAGTGTGGAAGCAGAATGAGAACAGAACGAGAACAAGTTTTGAATATTGTATAAGGAAGTATTCAAGGAAGAATATATTTTATTTTTATTGTGAAATATGTAATAGACTTTTCTTTGGACTTTGGTATATTAAAAGCTACAGCTAGTGTGTAGAAATGACGAGATATCCAACATGGAATATATAGTAATGATGAAATTAATGGTGTAGTTGCAAAATAGATCAGTTATAAAATTTAAAACATAAAATGTTTGAAGTAAGGACAGTTGCATTCTATGAAGAATGTCATACAACTTGTAGTGAAGGGGATGTTGGGGAGAAATATTTTCTGTTCTATATACCCTGTGGAACAAAGTTCGAGTCCAGTGGCACTTTTAAGCCCAACAACGTTTTATTCAAGGTATGGGTTTTCATGGGCACGAACACTTTCTCGGGCACGAACTTTCATGGGCACGAACACACTGAAACTGAAGTTTGTTAACTTCATATATAGAGACAGGTGCCTCTATATAGGTGAACAGCAAATTAGCATACAACTTAAGACGTTTTGACATACGTAAAGACCATATGGACTCTTATCATTGTTTTGTTGCTTCAGATCAACACAGCTGCCCACCTACATACCTTGCAGTGTATATAGTGTATATGCCTCGTCGTGTATAATAACCTTTGATATACATAACCTGTTATATAACCCTTTTTTTCCTTTTGTATCCCTTTTATATCATTATCTTGATTTCTAAAATACATATATATATATATATTTAAAAAAAACAAATACCTATCGAGAACAGACAACCACACTGCTTTAATCTCATGGTTGTCCCAGGAGACTTGATTACTGCCTGTAACACACAACTCTCCCAGAAGGCAAAGATTTAGAAAACAACACAGGCATAGGAAGCTGGTTGTTTTGAAAAAGAAACCGGTTCCACAGACCTCTAAATCCGTGCAAGTACAATAAGCTCTCGGAAGGTGCCGGACTCTTCCTAAACAAGGAACTATGGGGAGTGGGGTGGGTCAGACACCAGCTGTTTCGCTTTTATGGGCCAAATCTGTTTCTACATCAGTAATGGAGATTGGAAGAGAATGGGGGGGCGGGTGGGAAATATCTCATTACACAGCTCAAAATCCCTTGAGAAACAGTCAAACAATGACCTCACCATTCTTCTGGATGGCTGTTTCCCCCGTGTCTGTCGGGAACGTGTCCACTAGAAGAAATATAAGACGCTAAGGAGAATTCTAGTGGGATTAAACAATTCTAACATGGTATCAATTAGCTGCAGTATTAACGGATTTGGGGTTTTCCTCTGTTTCACGAGGGACGGAATTTAAACACGGAAAATAAGCTTCCAGGTTAGACGGGGAAGTATTATACTTTTTAGAGACAGTATAATATTCAGAGGGGTTTTTTAAAAAAAAAATCCTTGTTGCTCAAGATGGGAATGAAATGATATAGAATCTTAGGGATGCCAGCCTCCAGGTGGGACCTGGGGATCCCCTGAAATTGCAACCCATCTCCAAACTACAGAGATCAGTTCCCCTGGAGAAAGTGGATGCTTTGGAGGGGGGGACTCTGTGGCATTGTGCCCCACTGAGGTCCCTGTCCTCCCCAGGCTCCATCCCCAAATCTCCTGAGTTTCCCAGCCTGCCTCTGGCAACCCTACCCCCTTCTCCCACCTGTGGCCAGGGGCAATCTGGCAACCCGATTAGAAGTTTAAAGCAGTGAGTGTTGAAGTTGAACGTTCTGCCCCTTCTGTCTTATCAGATTTTTTTTTTAATTTTTTCTTTATTGAAGGGATTCAAAGGGTACAAGCAGTAAAGAGTGTGTTACATATTGGAGATTGTTAATAATATATTGAAATACAAAGTTAAAGACTTAGCTTGTATTACAGCAATTCTTAAACATTCCCGTTACATTAAACTTAGGTTAACTCTAGAGTTACTACTGTTTATATCAGATATCAGTGACCAATCTTGGAACTAAACTGAGAAAAGGTGGGTTTACTTTTTATAAAAAGAGGTATATGGAGGAGTTGTTTGCCCAAGATTTTGGGAGTGTCGCATCTTTATTTTCAGAGTATTTGTTGATGATAGGGTACCATTTGAGCATTGGGTTTTTGCGGGTGTCGTTTCCATAAAGATTTTCTGTTCTTTCAGTTATTTTATCTAATATAAAATAGTCCCATACCTTGGCTAACCATGTGGAAATTGGTGGGCTGGAGGGTTTTTTCCAGTTGACTGCTAATGTGTGTTTAGCTGCTGTTAAAAGGACTTCTACTAATTCTCTTGTTTCTCTGGGAATCTTTGTCTTAGGCCATAAATTGAGTAGAATCAGAGCCGGGTCATAAGGAATAGAGACTTCAAGCATCTGTTCAATTTCTGAGAGAATCTTTTTCCAGAATATAACTATGAGAGGACAGGACCACCAAGCATGGTAGAAGGTCCCAGTAGAGATTTGGCATTTCCAGCACGTTGGTGAGTGTGTTGAGTATATGTGTGATAGCTTTGCAGGTGTTATGTGCCATCTAAATAAAGTTTTTAAGGCTTGAGGTTGTATTGGGGTGGACTTGGTTTTATATATATTTGAGTTCCAAATCGCTTCCCATTGGTCATTCGATAAAGCATATCCGATGTCGGTGTGCCAACTGGTTTGAAGCCCTGTGGTTTGACATGAAGAATCTTGTATAAAATAGCTGTAGAATGTTGAAATCAGACCCTTTTTAGTAAAGGCTTTGGATATTAATAATCGTTCGAAGAAGTTAAGTTTTCTTTTAAAGTTTAGGTTCTGTTTGTGAGATTCAAGGAGGTGTGCCACTTGCAAATATTCATACCAGGGTAGACGTGTGTTCGCCTTAACATCCAGTTCTGCTTTACTAAGCATCGTACCTTTGTTGGTGATGTCTATGAATTTAGTGATCTTCGCTTTTTCCCGTTCGCAAAATGACGGAGGGTTTAAGCCTGGTTGAAACCAGGATTGGCGGAGGAAGCTCTTTATGGGTGAGTCTGATGTTATCAATTTTTTCTTGCAGGTATCCCACACTCGGAAGGTCGTTGAGAGGAAAGGATGCTGGGTTCTCGGAAGAAGGCGTTTAGAAGGTAAGTTCCAAAGTGCTTCTTGGAAGAAAGACGATCTAAGATATGTATTCTCTATGTTTTTCCAGTCAGCCTGGTAGTCGCTGTGGTAATGTCTGGTCAGACATTCATGGAGAAGTATTGGGAGGGTGATAACCATGATTTGCGAGAACAAGGAGGCCTCACATCCCTGCCTCCGCATTCCAGCTGCTCCGGCAGTAACTTCAAGGGGAGGATGCTTCTCATCTCTTATCAAATGCAAAAGAACCTTGGAGCCATTGATTGTTATGTGAACTCGAAACATCTGAGGGGTCTGGTTTGGGAAAGGAAATTTACTGCTTAACACCTCACTTTTTTTCCTGTGAGAACCAAACGGTCAAGACACCTTTTAGCCCGCCAATTTTCCCTTAAGGGGATTGGCTACCTATGGGTAATTCAAACTCCTTGGAATGGTATAATAGACCCGCTTGTATTATTTGTCTCATCTCTGACAATAATCCGAGATGCTGTACTAATGTAGGAATAGGTAATAAAGAACTGTGGTTAACCAACCAAGATCTGATCCTTGACTACTTTGAGCAGAACTCTGGGTGTGCGCGAGACCTGATCAGCCCCCTGGTAGTGGAAGGGCTAGGTCCAAAAGTCACCCCATTGGTAGAACCCCTAAAGTTCACTCAAATGGATGGGTCGGAGATGAAAGAGGAATGTATAGCAGAGACTGAGAGCCTGATTTTGGGGACGGGGGAACACTGGGAGAAGCGGGCTTTTGTCATCACCCCAAACGCCCAGTTCCCTATGGTGTTGGGCAGCCCGTGGCTCGGGGCGCACGACCCTTATATTAAATGGAGTGAAGGGAAGATCTCGTGGGTGGACGAACGCTGCCTCACCCATAAATGGGACCCGGCATGGGGACCCGGACCCCCGACCCCTCCTTCCCCGGCCCCAGCGCTCGCGCTCACCCCCACCATGGTGCCCAAGGAGTATAGAGATTTGCTTGGCAGACGCATTGTCCAAATTGCCCCAACATGAAAGTGTCAAGGAAGAAGTGTTTGACTCAATGTTCTCCCCCCAGCAGTTAGGGGGGGCGGTGGTCACCCGGGGCCAAGCATAGAAGGCTCAGTTGGACATTGGGAAATGTGATTGGGGGGGGATTATGCTCCTGAAGAGGTGGAGGAATTGGAAGCTCTGGAGGAATGCTCCAAGAGGGAGGATCAATGTTGGCTACATGGAGACAAACTGGTGGTGCCGAAAGTTAAACGTAAAGAGATATTGTTAACCTGCCACTCGTCTAAGCTCGCCGGGCACTTTGGCTTTCTGAAAACACTTAATTTGATCCAGCGTCAATTCTGGTGGCCGCGCATGCGCCGAGACGTTTCCGACTTCGTCTCGGCTTGCCAGACCTGTTTAATGTGCAAAAAGCGGGGGGGGGGAAAGTTCCGGGTTTGTTGCACCCCCTACCCACCCCCTCAAGACCCTGGGAGGCCATAGCCATGGACTTTATTACCAATCTGCCCCCCTCTAAGGGAAAGACGGTTATTTGGGTGGTGGTAGACACATTCTCAAAGCAAGCGCATTTCACCCCTTTCAAGCAATTGCCCACCGCTAAAGGGATGGCCAAAGCTTTTTTCAATCACGTGATTAAATTACACGCTTTTCCGAAGAGAGTGGTATCCGACAGGGGAAGTCAGTTCGTTGCCAGCTTCTGGCGGGAGCTCCTAAAAATGATGGACATAGAACCAGCCCTGAGTTCGGGTTACCACCCAGAGACCGATGGCCAATCCGAACGAACTAATCAAATATTGGAGCAGTTTTTGAGATGTTACACTAATTACCACCAAGACAATTGGGTGGAATTGTTGCCGTTTGCAGAATATAGTTACAACAATGCAGTGCACTCTTCCACGGGAGTCTCTCCCTTCATGGCAGTAGGGGGATTTGAGGGGAAACCGTTGCCTACCATCGAAAATGCCCCCAATGCTTCCCCATCGGATTTTAAGAGTTGGTGGTCTAGTCTCCAGGACTCATGGCCATTAATAGGCAAAGCATTGGACCATGCCAAAGAGGATTACAAAAAATATGCTGATCGAGGGCGAGCGCCAGGATGGGATCTCCAACCCGGGGACTCTGTCTATCTCTCCACCAAAAACATTCATGGGTTGCAGCCCAGCAGAAAACTAGGATGGAAATTTGTTGGACCTTATAAAGTGCTACGCAAAATATCGGATGTGTCTTTTGAACTGGAATTACCTAAATCATTGAGTTCTGTGCACCCTGTGTTTCATTTCAGCCTACTGAAGAAAGATCCTGGGCCGAATGCTTGGCATCCAGCTCCTCCAGTTCCTCCTCCACTGATGAAGGAGGGGGCCCCTCACTTCGAGATAACTGAAATCCTTGATTCCAAGATGCGAAGAGGCCGTTTATATTACTTAGTTAAATGGTTAGATTTCGGCCCGGAACACAACGAGTGGATTCGTTCAGAACATGTTCATGCTCCTAAACTGACTAAACTGTTTCATAAAATGTTTCCTGATAAAGCTAGGTGAAGTGAATTATGAGGAGGGCAGGGTGTCAGAATCTGCAAATTCAGCCAATGTATTAGCCAGCTATAGAGTTAACTTCTTGCCTGCATGTCTTTAACTATCCTATGTATCTAAAGTATATTTGAACCTATGTAACCATAATGCATTGTTTCTGTCTTGGTCGGGAGGGTGACAACCATGATTTGCGAGAACAAGGAGGCCTCACATCCCTGCCTCCGCATTCCAGCTGCTCCGGCAGTAACTTCAAGGGGAGGATGCTTCTCATCTCTTATCAAATGCAAAAGAACCTTGGAGCCATTGATTGTTATGTGAACTCGAAACATCTGAGGGGTCTGGTTTGGGAAAGGAAATTTACTGCTTAACACCTCACTTTTTTCCTGTGAGAACCAAACGGTCAAGACACCTTTTAGCCCGCCAATTTTCCCTTAAGGGGATTGGCTACCTATGGGTAATTCAAACTCCTTGGAATGGTATAATAGACCCGCTTGTATTATTTGTCTCATCTCTGACAATAATCCGAGATGCTGTACTAATGTAGGAATAGGTAATAAAGAACTGTGGTTAACCAACCAAGATCTGATCCTTGACTACTTTGAGCAGAACTCTCACAATTTGCCAGTATAGTAGCTTGGTAGTAAGTTTTGAGGTCAGGAACAGCAAGACCCCCTTTATCTTTATTTCTACAAAGAACTTGAAAATGGATTCTAGGTTTTTTATAGTTCCAAATGAAATTTTGCAAATTTCTTTGCCAGAGAGCCATGAGTTTTGGGGAGATTTGAATCGGGAGAGCTCTAAAATAATATAAGAATTTCGGTAATATAAATGACTTGACGATTGAGATGCGTTCCAGCCATGTCAGCAACTTTGTGTCCCATGCTTTTAGTTGAGATGTTATAAGGGTGTTTGCTTGCGTATGGTTATGAGTGATTAAATCTTTCAAGTTTAAGGGGATTTTAACGCCCAAATATTGCCAATAGTGGGATGTCCACATAAAGGAATACCTCTCTTTAACAAATTTAGTTGAGTCTTCATCTAGGAGGACAGGGTATAGTGTGGATTTGGATTGATTTATGCATAAACCTGAAATCTTCCCAAAGTCCTCTAAGAGCTGAAATAGTGGAGGAATCGTAGTAATTGGGTCTGCAATGTAGATGTTCATATCATCAGCAAATAGGCTTGTTTTATACTGTTTGTTTTTTATTGTTATGCCTTGTATTGCCGCTTCTTGCCGAATGGAGGTGACCAGTGGTTCGATTGCCAACGCAAATATGAGCGGTGACAGAGGGCAGCCCTGTCTTGTTCCTCTGTATAAATTAAAGAAATTTGAGGATCTAGAGTTGATATTTAAGGAGGCCAAGGGTGAAGCATATATCCAGTGTAAAGCTGATTTAAATCGGGCTCCAAAGTTCATATATTCAAGCAGGCAATGAATATAGTTGAATTCCAAGGTATCAAAGGCTTTTTGGAAGTCTACGGACAGGATACAAGAGGGTTTGATTCTTCTTAGGTGACAATGATGGATAATATCGATAGTCTTTCGTATGTTGTCTGTGATGTCTCTTTGTCTGATGAAGCCCGTCTGGTCTAAATGTACATTAGAGGGTAAGACCTTGGAGAGTCTCCCTGCGAGAATTGAGGCAAAAAGCTTGTAGTCGCAGTTAAGAAGCGATATTGGTCGGTATGATGAAGTTTGAGAGGTATCCTTGTTTGGTTTGGGAAGGACGATTATCCTCGCCTGATTCCAAGTTGGTGGAGTTGGTTGGTTTTCTAATATCTTGTTGAATAGGTCAGTGATGGGTTGTAATAACACTTCTTGAAAGGATTTGTAGTATTCTGTGGGAAAGCCGTCAGGGCCCGGTGACTTATTATTTTTCATTCTTTTCAAGGTTTCCTGGACCTCTGACGGGCATATTGGGTTATCTAAATAAGATTGGTGTGCTTTTGATAGTTTATTATTTAGGTTTATTTTAGTAAAAAATTCTTTAATATCCTGTATGGAAGGATTTGAAGATTCGTATAGGTGTTTGTAGTATCTTTCGAAAGTGTGGAGTATCTCGTGGAACGTTACACACAGGGTTCCTTGCTGGTCGCGGATGCAGTTGATCATGTTACTCGTCCTTTGCTGTCTTAACTTAAACTATAGAAACCTAAGTGACTTGTTATTGCGATATTTGTATTTATGCTGCATTAAGGCTATATTTTTTTGTGTTGTTGAAATTTCAATTGCTTCTAGTTTTTTCTGTTGAATTGTAAGCTTTTGATATATTTTTTTATTGCCTGTTTGTTTATGTTTGCTTTCCAATTGTTTTATTTCTGCCTGAAGATCATTTATTGTTTTTTGTTTACATTTTTTGTAGGCTGAAGCTAGCGCAATGAGTTTCCCTCGCAGAACAGCCTTATGGGCGTCCCAAATAGTCTCGAGTGGCACATCATCAGATAGATTAAGAAGAAAGAATTCTGCAATGGCTTCTTCAGTTTGTGATCTAAACACTGGATCTTTCAATAAAGCTCTGTTCAAAGACCAATTTATTTGCGTGTTGATTTCTTTTCCCATCACCATGACGCATTCCACTGGGGCGTGATCAGACCATTGCCTGAGGCCTATGGATGATGAGAGGATGTTTGAGATGGCAGTAGCAGATATTAAAATATAGTCTATTCTGCTAAATGAGTCAAATTGGGCTGAATAATAAGTGTAATCTTTGTCTGTGGGGTGTTTCCATCTCCATACATCGCATAATTTGAAATTTTTAATTAGTGAGTCTAGTTGGTCAGCTGGATGTCTCAATTTCTCTGGCGAGTGAGCGAACCTAGAACAGTCGATGATATTGTTAGCCGCGTAATTGAGATCGCCTCCTATTAGAATTGTATCCTCATTGAAGGAGCAAATCTTTTGTAGGACAGTTTGGATATATGGTATTTGGCCTGAATTTGGAACATAAAGATTGGCTATCGTGTAGGGTTGACCGTCTAAAGCTCCTTTCAAAATGATGTACCTTCCTTCTGGGTCAGGCTCTGATTCCTTTATGTGGAATCTGGTGGCCTTGGAGAAACGAATAGCTACTCCCCTTGATTTGTTTGAACCTGGGGCATAATACTGCTGAGGGTACCAAGATAAATGGAAGATTGGGCCATGGTTTTTTTTAAGGTAAGTCTCTTGTAGAAAGATAATGTCGGCTTTCTCTCTTTTCATTTGTGTGAGGATTCTCTTGACTTTAATTTTGTTGTTTAATCCTCTGCAGTTAAAAGTTACTGCCTTTAGTGTGGCAGCCATAGGAAGAGTGGGATTAAACGTTTATGGCTTCTAGTTGCAATTAAAAAAGGGTTAAGCATGTCCACCCAGTACTTTGAATAGTAGCTTACATGAAAAAATATCATTTTTAAATTACAAGGCATATTAACACTGTACCAAGTTGGTGTATCAAAGTGAGAGTCATTATACTTTGCTAACTTCCAAACATTACATAGATTTAACACACTCATTAACAGAACAGAATGGTTAGGCAAATAACAGATAAGCAGAAAGATTTTGCGTTCCTTTGGTAGGCATTGTTTGTAATTGAACTTGCAGCAGGCAAAGTGAACGACAAAATAATATGTTATAAGTAATAGCCCCTTTGCCTCCCTCCTGCTTCTAACTTTGTCTAATAAAGTAGTTTCCCCCCCTTGCCCCCTCCCCCCTTCCCCCCCTTAGTTCCCCAACAAATAACCTGTTCCTGGAAACTGGAGCCAATCTGCTTTAAAAGAGAAGAACCCAGCACAACAACAAACACTATCATCAAAACTTTCCTCCATTCCAGGGTGGAAAATGGGTATAGAAGGAACGTGCAAGGCACGTTTGGGCTTTCAAAAAAGCCCATCCCTAACAACCTTCCTATCACCGGGGCAAAGAAGAGACTCCCCCTCCCCCCCCCCCACTCGGACCAAAGAGAGAGATTATGTCCATAAGTTTTAATCAGTCCAACCTGACGGTTCAGCGCTTTTATATAAGGTATTCAGAGTCTAGTTCACTCAGAAAGATTTGCGCACAGGGATCTTGCTCCATTGCGAAGGTGATTGCATGAGGCCTAGCTTGCGCTTAGAGGATTTCTTCATACTGGATATAGGTAGGTCCTGGAGGTTTAGGGCTAGGAGAAGAGCTTGACCGGTGTCTTCGTCCCTCGCTGTGAGCGTTGCTCCTTGGTAACGTACAAGGAGGGAGCCTGATTTCGTCCAGGTGTACCGGAATCCTGCTTCATTAAGTTTTACTGTGAATGGTTTTAAGGACCGTCTGATTTGTAGAGTCTCTGCTGTGAGATCCGGAAACACTAGGATTTTGTCTGCTTGAAATGGTAAGCCACCATTGAGCCGGGCGCCTTGTAAAATACGTTGTCTGGTACGTGCATCTAAGAATTCAACCAGAATGTCTCGCGGGAGTTGGCGTCTGTTTTGGTTCAGGGACCCCATACGGTAAGCTTTAATAATAGTTGGAGCTATTCCCTCCTCCAGCTGTAGTACTTGAGCTAACCACGCACCCATGAAGGCTGCCATATCGGTGGTCCCTTCTATTGACTCTGGAAATCCCCTGAACTTAAGGTGGCGTTCTCTCAGAGTGTTTTCTAAGAATAAATTTTTTTCTGTGGACCAGCTTTCCTGTTTCTGTAAAGATCTGATGCTCTCCTGGTTCACCATACTGTTCTCCATAACTGAATCTAAGGCTTGTGACATTTGGTGAGTGGAGGTTTTTAAAGTTTCTATCTGTTCAGTTATGGGCTTTAAGATATCATTCATTGTAGCCAACATCTCTGCCTTAAAGTTGGTGAACGAATCAAGCCAATCCTGCTTAGAGAGAGAGGAGGCGTTGTTACATGAGCTTACCGCTCTCGCCGCCATTTTCAGGCCCTGCTCTTCAGGCTGCTTAACTGCTTTTAACTGACACTCTGCTGGAAAATAGTGAGATAATCGCTTTTTCGGAGATTCCGTTTGTTTGGCCCGATCTCTGTTATTTTTTCCCATACCCAGTAGCCCAATTTGGAGCCTCAGGCGGCGTTTGTGGTCCGAGCAGGGGGAAAGGGGACGGGAGAGAGTCTACTCAGCGTCCACCATTGAGCCCTCCGACGCCCCTCCCCCCTGTCTTATCAGATTTAAGAGTTAGGCTTGCCAGCTTTGAAAAAGTTGTGTTTAATATATTCCCAAAGTAAGAAGAATAGATCTGAGCAGACTCTATGCGTACTTTCCAGGAGATAGCAATTGAACTCCCTCTTATCCCACCTCATATGTTATCCTGTCCGTTAGCTCAAGCCCATCCCATTTCACTCTCCAGAAGACATTTACAATGGCCAAACTGTTTCCCCGCTGTGTTTTACGGTGTAAAAAAAGTAGGAGGGCATGACCCGAAGGGCCAAGAGAAAAGATTCTTTCCGTGTGAAACACGAGGTGTCTTGAAAAACATTCATCTCCCAGGTAGGAGATCGATTCTGTTCCAGTCAAACTTAAGGACGGAGCGAATGAACAACAAACGAAACCCGTGGCCCTTGAACACTAATAGTTCCTGACATCCAACAACGGGAACAAATTATTGGGTTTTTCATGGCTCGGCGGTGGTCCCAGACATGGGTGACCTGAGGAGACTGAAGAAGGACTGATACCTTCCATCATTTGAAAGAGAGGGAACTGCAAACTGGGGCAAGATCTACCGCATGTCTTCAGACTTTCCTTTTGTCCATCCCAAATCTATTGTCCATCCACTTCTTTGTGTCTCCCGCTGCTCCCACGTTCTAATATTATGGGAGGGAAAAGTTCACTTTGTACTTTTTCTCCACACTGTGCACAATTGTGTGTGTGTGTGTGTGTGCCTGTACATACAAGCTAAGCTGCTTCTGACATATGGCAAGCCTTATTTATTTATTTATTTGATTGACTGATTGATTCAATTTCTAGCCTACCCTTCCCATGAACGGGCTCAGGGCGGGCTGCAACACTGGTTATAGAACAATAAAATCCGACTTTAAAATCTATAAAACCTTAAGCCCTAAAACAATGGCAGTTCAAGCCTCCAAAACCTCCTATCGTTAACACCTCTATTGCGCTATCCCACCCTCAAGTCCTCATTCTTTAAGCATTCTTTAACCCCTTCACCTCTTGCTTGCCCTATTCTGGACTTCTCCGAGCCCTCCAGTATCGTCTTCTGCTTCTTTTGGACATGGCACCCGGGCCTGTACATAGTATCCCAAGTATAGCCACAGCACTTACAAGGGCATTACAATATCGGCGGGGCCGGCCCCAGGGTTTTTTGTGCACTAGGCGAGGCTACCTTGTGGTGCCCCTCCAGGTGAGGCTGCCTTGTGGCGCCCCCCCACACACTGCAGAGCCGCCCTCTCCACCACCGGAGACCCACCCACAAGGGACACCCCCCGGCCCCAGTGCCTGCCCATTTGCCTGGGCTCACGAGCTCTCCTGCCCCGCCAGCAGCCACCTGCACCAGCTGGCCGCAGCGCCTACCAGTCTATCTGCATTGGCCCAAGGCTAAGTTTGGTTCTTAGCCTGAATGGAAAGTTGCATTCAGACATAATGGTAAATCATGGTTTGCGTAAAGCACACTATCTCCTGGTTTGAGTCTCTCTCAGTCTCTCCACTGCCCCGTTTGCCAGCTGCGCCCCTAGGTGGCCGCCTAGTTGGCCTAGTGATAGAGCCGGCCCTGAATATCGGTCATTTCTGTTTCCACTCTACTTCCGCACTGTAACTTTTGTCACCCGTTTTTCCCTATCGTTTTGGGTTCCCCCCCCTTTTCCACATGTGTTTTGTTCCCTCTGGGACTACTAGAGAGAGCAAAACCCATTGGGAGACAAGAACCCTGAAGCAAGAGGGACAAACGAGCGACAGAAATGACAGTGCGGATCATCCATGTGTCATAATCCTGGGCCTATAGTGGTTAAGTGCCTATGAGTCCTTGAGCCCTCATGGCTGGTCTTCCATTGACTCAAGGATGGAGCACCTGATTGCTTCCTCCCCTTCTGCTTAGCAGATTAATATCATTTAGGGTTGACCAGGGCTTTTTTTTGTAGAAAAAGCCCAGCAGGATCTCATTAGCATAATAGGCCACACCCAACAGTAGAAACTCATTAGCATATTAGGCCACACCCCTGGCAGCACAGCTCCCTCCCAGGATTGGCTTCCCCAGGGGCCCCACAGCTTGTGGGGCGCATGGGAAGCCCAAGGGAAGGAAGGCAGTTTCTGGATTGGCTTCCCTAAGCACCCCGCAGCTGCAGGGCACCCAGGGAACCCGAAGGGGGGAGGCAGTTTAAACGGCCTTCCCTCCCTGGATCGGCTTGGCTTCCCCAGGTGCCCCGCGGCTTGCAAGGCACCTGGAGAGCCCGGAGGGGGGGGGGTGGCTCTTCCTGTGCGTTCCTGCCCAAAAATAGCCCTGGGGTTGACAACCTCCAGGTGGTGACTGGACATCTCCTGAGATTACAACCGATCTCCAGGCATCAAAGATCAGTTCACCCGGAGAAAATGGTTCTTTGGAAGGGGGAAACTATGGCCTTATACCCTGCTGAAGTCCCTCTCCTCCCCAAACCCCACCCTCTTCAGGCTCCATCCCCGCCCCCCCCCAAAAAATCTCCACATATTTCTCAACCTGAAGCTGGCAACCCTTGATCAGCGCGGATCGGGAACTGACAATCTCTAAAGATGTCATCAAACCATCCGATGAAGTAAATCCTGTCCTTCAGCGATTATTCAGCTTATTTCAGAACCAAGAGCTCAAGTTGCAATTTATTATGTGGAGGTTGTAGTCCCAATCTTTTCTCATATAGGAAAATAATTAAATGCGTACAGAGATAACATATTTTGAAAAGGTGCAGGGTTTTTTTTTAAAAAAAAATCTGTTTAAGTGGCTGTAGTTAATTTAGTTGACAAATGTGTCCGGAAAAAGGGGCGGGGGGGGACCAAGAATGCATTGATTCCATTACTATTGGACGGCCTCTTTCCGAATCGCTTGACGTGTTTATAATAGAATAACCTTTTTTTAATTTAAAAGGAATCATGTTTACCACAAAGGTGATAAAGAGATAACAAAGAGACGGATGAAAACAATTACAGCAAGGGGCTCGAACCATCGCATTTTATTGAGAGGAGATAAAACCAAGCACTTTGGCTGTATTATTACAGTAATTGTCTCCCGTTTGCCCACTGTAGTAAAACAAACAGATCATGAAACGCAAGGCTAAGTTTCAAAACACACATAGAAGGCGGTTAGAGTGATTATGGCCTAGTCTTCTCATCTTAACTGTAAATTATTTTTCATTCAGGAGGACGAGGGAAGGTATTAATTAGCCATGATTTAGATGGAAATTCAAATCCACTAGAATTGATATGATAGCACGGCCGTTTGCTAGTCTTCCGTGCGTGCATCTTCTTGCCCGCTGAATATTTCTCCAGATTTGCTACCAGCTCAAGCTTAGACGTCTGGGTTTAAATCTTGAACGTCCAGGTGGCAGAAGGGGGGGGGAACCCCAAAACTGAATGCAGTCATAAGACTCCAGGGAAATGAAGATGGAGAGCTAGAGCAGATGAAGGGATGTGCCTATTGGGATATCTGGTTAATATAGCAGAGTTTGCTCAGTCGTGGAAGCATGATATTGCGTGCAGGAAATAAATCTCCCAAGAAGTATGTGGCAAAAAATGTAAACTTACATTTATTCAAGTAGGTCCAGGTTGCAGTTGAAGCCTAATCTAAGGAGTATTTTCCCTATCACAAATAGCCAGCTAATCCAGCATCACATGTATGGGGGTATGAGGGCATTGTATCTACAGAAGAGACCTGCAGAGATTTGTGTCTCCATGGAAGGCCATGTGCAGTCAGTGAGAGGACAAAGGGATATAGAGGAGGAGGGGTCAGAGGGCAGCTCCCAGGTTAAGACAAAGGCTGTGATCAGATGAGCTGTTAAATCCATTTTCATTGCTTCTCCTGAAGGGATTTGAATTGCACGATCAGACGGCAACATCTGTATTCTGATCTGCAGTCATCAGCCGCCCCGCACTCACCCCCGACTTCCCTGACATCAGAGAAAGTCCAATATTTACTGATCATGCCAATTTCAAAGCACATTTCTGGATGTCTGAGTGCTCTCTTGTGAAGTCAAGCCATTGGGGAAGTCAGATCACTCACTTCCATCTTCCCTGCCATTTAATTTTTTTTGCAGTTAGCGATGTGCGCATAGGCGTATATCTGCCTGCTCCGTTTCCCCATCCACAATACTTCAGCTTGGCCAGCCCCGCCCCGTTGCTGGGTCGGGGTGGCTGGGCTTAATGATGACAGCAGCAGTGGGGGCCTTGGAGACAGCCAGAGAAGGAACTACCCCCCCCCCGGCAGCAAGCCATTGGTTTTAGAGATTGCAGTGGCAGTAGGGTATGTGTGCAGAAACTACAATTTAAAAGCCACCCCACCACCTGCTCCATGGTTGCAGCTGGGTAGTGTTGGGATGTCTGATCCAACTGCTCCAGAACAAAAAAAAATCCCAATCAAATTAGAAGCACGGCCAGAACAGAATAAGCATGCCGTCTGACTGCAGCCAAAGAGAGACATTCCAATCAAGGAAGAAGAAGTAGAGAAGAGATTGGATTTATACCCCACCCTTTACTACCTGAAGGAGTCTCAAAGCAGTTTACAATCTCCTTTCCCGTCCCCTCCCCACAACAGACATCCTCGTGAGAGAACAGCTCTGAAAGAACTTGTAAGTGATCCAAGGTCACACTAGCAGCAGGAGTGGGGAATCGAACCCAGTTCTCCCGGATTAGAATCCGCACTCCTAACCAGTACACCAAACTGGTTCTTAACATCCATACACCCTTAAGAGTGATGTAGCACCCCCCAGTGTCCAGGCATGCTGAGTCGCTCACTCTAGCAGTGCCGGTGTCAACTAATGCTGCCATCTCCTGCCCGGGAGGTGGGATGAGTGAACCCTTGATGTCGGGTCTGTGGAATGTTATGTTATCCTTCTCATGGCATGCTTATCACTCTTCGAGCTGCTCTGACCTTGGGAGACTGCTGGTGCCTGCCCATGTATCTCTTCTCATGTCTGACTCTAATTCTTCCCAGGGAACTGTAAACCAGTAATTTAAGCGCCTTTTCTCTAACATGGTGATTGGTTGCAATGCATTACCAGACCCCTTTTTGAATTCTGTATAATTATCCTGTTTGGGGCTGTTTGGGGTCAGCCATTACTAACACAAGAAGTGCAGTTGACTATAGCAGACCTTTCTCAATAAAGCATTCCTGTTTAAGGACACTTGTTGGTGACTGACTCTGTAGGACTCCCATAGCTGGCCAGCTGTCTTTGACGAGTTCTGTGGGTACCAAAAAACACAAGTCATCTCTAGATGTTTTTTCGCCTACCCTCAAAATCAGCACAGCAAGGACGAGCAAATAGGTTCTTATTCTCCCGCAGCCCCAATAATTCTTTTGTCGCCGCTGTTCTCCTTGGCTGCATCCTCCCGTCGATCACCCTGCCCTTTCTCTGAACCGCTCCTCCATAATTCAGTGTTCTTTTTGCTCCTTCTCAAGGCGGCTTCGCCCGATCAACCTCCGTTGCCAAACTCCAGGGGTGGCCTAGAGATCTGGAATGACAACCAATCTTAAAGATCAGTGCTCTTGGAGAAACTCACTGCTTTGGAGAGTGAAATCCAGGGCATTATACCCCACTGAAGTCCCTTTCCTCCCCAAAGACCGCGTTCCCTAGGCTCCTCCCCCAAATCGAGGGGAAAAAGGGTGGGAGAAACTCAACGCAAAATATGGCTGTGACAGAAGAGACACACCTTTTCCAGCTTTGATGGAAGAGACATACATCCAGACACAGTGGATATTTATGAGAATGCCGCGGCGAGGCTGTTGATGGGCCTCTCGGTGCGAGACCACATCCAGCCTGTGTTGAAGTCACTGCACTGGCTGCCTATAGTGTACCGGATTCAGTTCAAGGTGTTGGTTTTAACCTTTAAAGACGTATATGGTCAGGGGCCTGCCTACCTAAGGGATCGCCTTTCCCCCGTATATACCCCAGAGAGCACTACGGTCAGGCACTCAACACATCTGACCCTCCCTGGTCCTAGAGAGGCCAGGCTGGTGACCACCAGAACCAGGGCCTTCTCAGTGGTGGCTCCTCACTGGTGGAACGAGCTCCCAGAGGTCATCAGGGCCCTGCAGGACCTTCTGCGGTTTCTCAGAGCAGAGCTCTTCCACCAGGCCTTTAATTAGGAGCCGCTTATGGGGGGAAATGGCCTCTCGAAAAGCGGCTGGTGAATTTCTCTGGCCCGGGAAGCCGGCTGGTGGAAACCTTCCAGCCTGGGACATTTAGGTTGCTGCTTTTTGCTGGATATTCTGTGTAGCCGCTATCTGTGGTTTTATTTTGTCAATTTTCTATGTAGATGGATTTAAATTTTAACTTGTATGGTTGTGATTTGAAGAAGAAGAAGAAGAGATTGGATTTATACCCCGCCCTTCACTCACTTGGAGTCTCAGAGCGGTTCACAAACTCCTTTCCCTTCCCCTCCCCACAACAGACACCCTGGGAGATAGGTGGGGCTGAGAGAGCTCTGAGACAACTGTCCTTGAGAGAACAGCTGGTACAGAGCTATGGCTTGCCCAAGGTCATCCAGCCAGGTGCAAGTGGAGGCGTGGGGAATCAAACCCGGTTCTCCCAGATTAGAGTCCGCGCACTTAACCAAGACACCAAACTGGCTCTTAACTGTTGTTAGCCGCCTAGAGCTGGCTTTGCTGGATAGGCGGGATACAAATTCAAATAAATAAATAAATAAATAAAATTACCAGAACAATTCAGAGAGCGTGTGCAGCTACCATGAGAGGTTATCCATGGCCCACGGTGTAAACTTTTAGCAACTGCACATCACGTGAGAAATCAACACCTGGCTCTAAAGAAAAGCTCTCTCAGCCCCACGGACCTCACAGGGTATCTGTTGTGGGGAGGGGAAGGGATTGTAAGCCACTCGTAGATTACTTTGGGTAGTGAAGGGCAGGGTATAAGTCCAATCTCCCCTCCTCCTCCTCCTCCTCTTCTTCTTCTTCTTCCACTTGGTTTTCATCCCGTTGGGTCCCAAAATCCCCAGAATTCCAGGGAACAAGGACTCTTCTTTCCTCTTTCAATAGTGGAAACTCTGGTAGGATCCAAGCCAGTGGGCAGCCTGTTCTTTCTCCAGGGCCAAGGAAATGTTTAGCTGCAAATGCATGCCAGATGTTGGGAGAAACTCCCTGAAATTCATTTACCACGTCCCTGATTGTTATTGTAATGACACCATACAAAGTTTCTCAATGTTCTTCAGCGTTAAGTTCTCTTTGATAGGTCTTCAAACAACAGGCATCTAGGTGCAAAGTCAAGATGATGGCTGCGTTTCTAGAATGTCATATGACAGTCGGCTGTGTTTGGAACGTTCATGATGGAGCTAGGAATGCCAGCCTCCAGGTGGGACCTGGGGATCTCCTGGAATTACAGCTCATCGCCAGGCTAGAGAGATCAATTCCTAGGCTTGCCAGTTCCAGTTAGTGAAATACCTGGAGGATTTGATCTCTGTTGCTTGGAAACAAGTTGTAATAGGGAGAGAGCCATCACTTGGAGGTTGGCAATCCTATTGGTCCCCCTGGAGCAAATGGATGCTTTGGAGGGTGGACTCTATGGCACTGTACCTCACAGAGATCCCTGTCCTCCCTAGGCTCCATCCCAGAATCTCCAGGAGTTTCCCAATGTGGAGCCGGCAACCCTACACCCTCCCATTCCCCTCTGGTGGCCAAAGGCACCTGACAACCCAAAGGGGAGTCGATCGCCTAACAAAAGAGGAGGAAAGTAACAATTCTGAAAACAACCCCAGCCTGTCCCTACATGTCTCCTCTGCCCATGCATGTCACGATCTAGCCAGTTTGGTGGATTCCCCACTCCTCCATATGCAGCTGCTGGCATGACCTTGGATCACTCTTAAGTTCTCTCAGAGCTGTTCTCTCAAGGGCAGTTCTTGAGAGAGCTCTCTCAGCCCCACCTACCTCACAAGGTGTCTGTTGTGGGGAGGGGAAGGGAAAGGAGATTGTAAGCTACTCTGAGACTCCTTTTAGGTAGTGAAGGGTGGGGTATAAATCCAGTCTCCTCCTCCTCCTCCCCACAATTTCCCAACATTTTGCATGCAGTTCAAATCGGAGACTTTATTCCAGATTCAACTGAGTTGGTCCATGTAAAATAAGACAATCTTTAAAAAAAAAAAAAGTCTGCTATAATTATTTGCGGCCTGTATGCACGAACAAAGACTGTACAACAAAAGAATTATTCCAAGGCGTCCCAGAGAGAGCATCCAGAACTGCAACAGTGAAATATGCATAAGTGCGTGGGCGTTCCGGAGAACTGGCCATTGTTTCACAGGCATTGCCAGGATTCCTGTCATCGAGACACCCCCACCCCCACCCCTCCACGGACTTCCTGAAAGCTCAAAAAGCAATTGTTCCTTATGAATGGGCTGCTGGCGGTTGTGCATTATTTAAATTTGTCCGCGGAGAAAAATGCTTCTTCCTTGTCTAGATTTACAGGAGGCCGTGCGTGCAGGGAATTTTAGGATCTGGCCGGCAAAGCGAAAGCATGTCCAAGATGGCCCCAGTACCTTTTTTAAAAAAAGAAGAAGAAGAAGAAGAAAGAAAAAAGTGCTTCAGGAAGTGGAACTTCAAAGCTGGGGGAGCCGTTCCCCTTTCCCTGCTCACAGCTGCACACAGCTTGTTCACTCCAAAGAGGCCTGGGGCGACTTTTAGATTGTTTTAAAAGCACGTACTCTGCCAAACGTAGCTCCGTAGAGACCTCACTAGTTGACTCATAGTCAATGTTCCCTCTAAGCTGTGGAGTCCTGTGAGCAAAAATTCTACTTCATGAGCTGCTGGCATTGAAGCTGTGAGCGAGCAGTTTGGCGACTGCATAAATTAGTTTTGCTCTGGAGCCCTCCTTCCTGAGCTAAGACAAAAATGTGTGAGCCGGAGGCTAAAAAACCGTGAGCTAGCTCACACTAACTCAGCTTAGAGGGAATACTGCTCATAGTACAGTCACATGAATGCACTCAGCTGCCAAGTACTGAGTCTTGTCTACTCAGCTCACAACACTTCTCCGGGGTCTCAGGCAGAGGTCTTTCACATCACCTCCTACCTTATTCCAGGCCCATAGCTAATGGGGCATATTGGGGCCAGCCCCCCCGATTTACCACCCAGGCCCCCCGCCTTCCCATCCATCCAGTTCATTTTATTTAATTTTTCTCATGCATCGTGGTTGCACCGAGCTGAGCCGTCACCCTGCCCTGTCTATCAACAGTGCACCCCTGGCTGGCTCCGGGTGAGGCATGCCACAGGGCACATCTGCCCCCTCCTTCAACCCCCTCTCTATCTTGTCACTTTAAAAAACTTTTACTCTCTCGTTGCTCCTGACACAGTGCCCCCCAATTTATTTAAATGCCCTCCAAAGAAAAAAATCCAGGCTATGGTCCTGCCTCGTTCTTTAGCTGGAGATGCCAGGGATTGAACCTGGGACCTCTTGCATGCAAAGCAGATGCTCTACCACTGAGCCATGGCCCTACTCCCAATCCTAAGGCAAATTGTTATCTTCTAATCCCCTTGATTTCAATGCACTTTGAAGGGTGAAACTCTGCTTAGGATCAATCACAATGCAAACTTCTTGGACCTCCGGGGTCTTTTTCTGCCCCACTCGGATTTTTATTTATTTATTATATTTTTACCCTGCCCTCCCTGCAAGCACCCCCCCCAGGTAACTGGCCCTGTTTCTTGGCTCCTTTTAGAATGCTGTCATTGGCTGTCAGTTGCATGATATCGCCAAATTTACAGGCACCCTGTGAGGTAGGTGGAGCTGAGAGAGCTCTGACAGAAACTGCTCTTTTTCAAGCTATGCCAGAACTATGGCTTGCTCAAGGTCATCCAGCTAGTGGAGGAGAGGGGAATTAAACCCGGTTCTCCCAGATTAGAGTCTGCGCACTTAACCGCTACACCAAACTGGCTCTTGTAAACGTTTTCTTTTTAATAAGTACTTTGTAACTTTTGATGCTGGCAGTGGTTCTCTGTACCACATAGAACTCCACTGTCTCGGACACACTATTTTAAAAAGAGCACCAGGAGGAAGGAAGGCAGTTGGAAAGTGGTAATTCCTCCAGGGCCGCAAGGCTGTAAACTGTCCCTATCGTAACCCGGAGCTGGGCAGTGGGAGACACAGAAGCAAGGCCTTGGATCTTGGAAGAGAAGCTGCGAGTCCTGACCCTCCCAGTGGGAAATTCTGTACAAAGGTCAAGTGCTGGCAGTGAGCTACCCGAGAGTGAAAGAAAATTCTCTCCAGGTGTTGAGAAAAAACTAGGAAGGCAGGGCGGAACAGGCCACCAGGCCAGAACAGGCCCATTCCATCACAACACATACTGGATTATGTGTAGGATATTTGTTCTGTATGTGTGGTCAGAGCCCCAGAACCATAACAACCGAAAAGCATAAACGTCTGTATCCCATAGGCACATTTTTGGTAACCAATGACAATCCTGTTGCTTTTTTAATTTTCTAAAAGAAACAGTTATATTGAAAACGGAACAAATGACTTTAGCCAATTCTCTAATGAAACAGCTCAGGTAACTTTGTACCCCAAGACTTTATTTATTTTTTTATTTTTGGGATTTATATTCCACCTAGCCAGCATAAGCCAGCTCTAGGCGGCTTACAAGATCAATTAATATACATATAAAACACAGCTAAAATATATAACAACAAAGAATCACAAGATTCCACCAAATTTGGCGGCCAACGTTACATTCCAGATGCAAAGTACAGCAGATTTCCAGGCCTGTGACCAAAAGCTTGCGCCAGTGGTATATTTCAGTGCTATCCAGGGACCCCCTTCCCCCCCAGTGGCAGCTCCTAATTATAAGCCTAGCAGAAGAGCTCTGCTTTACAGGTCCTGCTGAACTGCATAAGGTCCCGCAGGGCCCTGATGTCATCTGGGAGCTCATTCCACCAGTAAGGAGCCACCACTGAGAAGGCCCTGGTGGTCATCAGTCTAGCCTCCCTAAGGCCGGGGAGGGTCAGGCGGTGTTGGGTGCCTCATCGCAGTGCTCTCTGGGGTATATACGGGGAAAGGCGATCCCTTAGGTAGGCAGGCCCCTGACCATACATCATCTGGGGTAGCCCCGGACCAGCCACCCAACAACAGATATAGCTAACATGGGCTATGGTACAAAGTTATCAAAATGGGGGGAAATCTATTTTTTTTTCTGAGTTAAAGAAAATGATAAGTAGTATCAAGAGAGCCAGTGTGGTGTAGTGGTTAAAGTGTTGGACTAGGATCTCGGAGACCCAGGTTCGAAACCCTACTTGTGCCATGGATGCTTGCTGGGTGACCTTGAGCCGGTCACACACCCTCGGCCTAACCTGCCTCATAGGATTGTTGGGAGGACAAAACAAAGGAGAGGAAGAAGAAGAGGAGGAGTTTGGATTTATTCCCCACCCTCCACTACCCGAAGGAGTCTCAGAGCGGCTTGCAATCCCTTCCCCTTCCCCTCCCCACAACAGACCCCCTTTGAGGTAGGTGGGGCTGAGAGAGCTCTCTCAAGAACTGCTCATGAGAGAACAGCTCTGAAAGAACTTGTGACTGACCCAAGGGCACACCAGCCTGTGGAGGAATGGGAAATCAAACCCGGTTCTCCCGGCTCAGAGTCCCTGCTCCTAACCACGACACCGAATGGGCAAAAGAGGATGGCATTCATGTTCCTTTTGAAGAAGAGCCTTCCGGCTGGTGCCTTTAGTGAGGCACAACCGGAAAAAAAAGACACCCCTGCCAAGTTCTCTCTTTGGCACCGCTGCGAAAAGCCAGCCATTAAAAAATATATCCTGCATTTTAAAGTCTGGTAATAGCGACTGTGGACTATTGTGCCATTAACAAAGGTTGGCTGAGCTCAACGCTCACCATTAGAATGACAAAAGAAGAAAGTGGAAGCCCAGGGTCAGGCCCCCTTAATGGCAGATTCTACTTCATTCCTGTTTCTGTGGTTAATGTGTAACTACTTGGGTTTACCAATTATATATATATATTTCCCCCTTCCTGTAATAAAAGCTGACAAAAAAGAAAAGGAAGGGAGGGAGAGAGAGAGGAAAAGAATCCACCGACGGCTCTCTGTGTTTGCAACGAGGAAAGGGGCGGAAAGTCAGGGAACTTCCGACACACATCACACCTATTGTTCTGGCGCTCTTTATACCCCTTTGTAAGAAGCCAAGATCCTCAGTGGCAGCCGGTTAATGCCCCATTTCAGGGAATGGGCTAATGCATGCACACGAAAGCTCACGTCTTGAATAAAACTTCGTTGGTCTTAAAGGTGCCATTGGATTCTACCATTGCTTCAGACCAACATGGCTGCCCACTTCGATCTCTCTTTATGGAAGGAACATCACATAGAGGCTGAGGTCTTCCCCTGATGTTGCCTCCTGGCACTGGGGTTTAGAGGTTTACTGCCTCTGAACGTGGAGGTTCCCTTTAGTCACCATGGCTGGTAGCCACAGATAGACCTATCCTCCATGAATCTGCTCAATCATCTTTTAAACCTGTCTATGCCCGTGGCCATCGCTCCAACCTCTGGCAGCAAATGCCACGTCCTAAGCATTTAATTATTGAGGAATCCTGGGATGCCGTGTTGCTGATTCTGCATTGGCTTTTCCCTCCGTTGTTTTACCAAAGGTGCAGCTCAAAACCACATTCAAATACCCCAGGGCAACGCTGTACTGACTGCCAAGAAATCGATGCAGAAGGTACCATAAAACCCGACAATCGAAGAAAGTGAAAGCCGCATGCAGCATAGAGGGTACCATAAAATCCGATGACCAAATAAACTGAAAGCGGCACGCGGCGCAGAGGGGAATTTCTGTTCCAACGTGGGTTTGGTAAAACAACGGAGGGAAAAGCCAGCGCCGAATTGCCCACTGGGAAACTCCAGAGTGGCAAACAAATGTGGAAAGGACCAGTGCATTAGTTTCATGTGACACTGCATTGCCCTCACTTGCCGCCACCGTCACTTGCCTTCAGTAGCTTTGTGATGTAGCAATACACTCGGAGCAAGTCTGTCATTTGGGAACAATAAAATGTAATATCTCCTTGGATCATAACAGAACCCCCCCCACAAAAAAAAATCCCCCAAACAAAAAGTTTAACAACAAAATGGATCCATTTGCGAGAGCCAATTCCTACCCACCCCCCTCTCCTCCAGTTTTCTCAGATTCAAAACTGTGTATTCTTTCTCACGTATGGGAATAATTATATATCAATGCAATTTTGTAATGCATCATATATCTCTGCAATTTGTCCTTGGAGTTACCTAGAAAAGCAGGTCTCGAGCAAGCAGCTTTCCCTCAAATCTAAAGAATTACAAAGCAAACAAAGGGAGACATATTAATTCCAAGCGCCTACAGCAACGCCGCAGAGGAAGCTATACATATTTATGCCTGTTTTTATTATATATGTATATACCATTGTGTGTACATACATATATATTTGTTTAAAGAGACTCAAGACACAGCCTGCGAAAGGAGGAATTGAAATTTAAACCTTATGAGAAAGTCTCCAGACAAGCTGGATCTTTGTAGCAAAACAAATTGATATTACAGAAATAAAAGAAGCATTGCCCAACTTTCTCTACAACTTGGGCAACAGCAACTGTACAATAACTTCCTTCTTTCTTTAGAAAAGAACAAGAGTCCAGTGGCACCTTAAAGACTAACAGATTTTTTTTGGCAGAGTATGAGCTTTCATGAATCACTGCTCACTTGTTTTATTTTATTTTATTAAACTTATGAATCGCCCACCTTGCAGGGCAGGTTGTGGGCGATTTACACTATAAACAGTAGAAACACAGTTGATATATAATTAAAATCACAAATGATAAACATGAAATTAGAACCAATTGGGATGGCGATAAATAGTCCTCCATTGCCAGCCACATGGCTATCCCGCAGGGCAGGGCAGAGTATGTGAGGGAAAAAAGAGGGAAAGGATGCCAGTCTTAACCCCCCATTGCTGCCCTCAGGTAAGAGCCTGGTGGAACATCTTTGTCCTACACGCCCTGTGGAATTGCATCAGACCCTGCAGGGCCCTGATATCATTCAGGTTGGGGCCAGGACCGAAAAGGCCCTGGCCCTAGTCGAGGACAGCCGGACCTCCCTTGAGCCGGGGATCACTAGCAAGTTGTTAATATCAGCTGATCTCAGCATTCTTCGGGGGACATATTGGAGGAGACGGTCCTGAAGGTACTTGGGTCCCTGACGACTCAAGGCCTCGAAAGTCAACACTAACACCTTAAACCTGACTCGGTACTCCAGCGGTAGCCAGTGTAGCTGGTGCAGCACAGGTTGTATATGTACTGTCCGTGGTGTTCCCTTCTTCAGATACAGCTAGAATGTGAGTCCATCTGTCTTTATATCACTAGGGCTGCAATCACACACGCCAGGTGAAGCGGAGGGGAAGTGAGGCTATTTCCTCTGGAGGAATTTGACACGCAGTTGCAAGATCACACATCCCTTTGTAGCTACAAGCTCAGCCCGTCACTGTGTGATCAGACGCAACTGTGGGTGAGTCAGGTTTTTTTTCAGTGTTTGTTTCCCATGCACATAAACAAGGAATCGCATCTCCACACTGAGGGCTCCCTATGGAGTATATGATGATGTGTATATTGCGAGGGGGGGATGGCACCAAGCCGGGATGGAATGATCAAACCATCCCTGTGTCTTTTAACTCTGCTTCTGTGGTGGAGCATCACGGGTTGCTGACGGCTGCAGGACGCTTCCCAGATGTTGCCGTCTGATCACACCCTTTAGCTCCATCAGGCATTCGCAGCGATGTCGGATCTAAAGGCACATGTGATCGCAGCCTAAGTTGATGGATTTCCGTTCTTTCTTTCCTTCTTCTTTCTTTGGCAGTCTTTTTCAGATAGAAGGCACCACCTTGCCTATTTTATTTCCTTAAATTTCAAAGGCTCCTCGTAACTTGCATCTCCAAAGGAGACGGAGATACCGAATGCCTTGGACATCCTGCAAGCATATATCAATACAAAAATAAATTGCTCCTGAACACTGGCAAACTTCACGACCATATGCTCGGGGAGTTGTTCCGTTCACTCTTAATTAATTTTTCTACAAATTGAATTTTCCATTTTTTTTAATGTATTAATCTCCTGTGCTTTCAGGCAGCCTGTTGCTTTATCCCAAGCAAATAGCGCTGGGGGGAGGGGGGGGTTGGTTTCTTGATGGTATTCGATTTGTTTCAGGAAACAATGAGATGTCTTTTTAATTTAGCCAATCCATACGCCGCTTACTGCTGAAGGTAGCACGGCTCCCATAATAGGACTGTGCAGAGTTTGCATCGCGTAACCCTTTCCTCAGCTTGAAGCCATAGCGAGGGCTCTTCCTCAGGTAAAGAACACTTACTGGGTTTCCCAGTTAAGTAAAGGTAGGGTTGCCCTTGCAAGGTTCTTTTCTTCTGCCAGTGGGTGGTGGGTGGGAGGGAACTTCCCAGGAGTGGGCGGGGCACATCACTATGTGCGACATCCCTGGAATGATGACATCAGGGGAAGGCCTCGGCCTCTCTGCCCTCTTGTTGGCCATCCAGAGGAACTAGGTGGCCACTGTGTGAGACAGGATACTGGATTAGGTGCTCTATTGGTCTGATCCAGCAGGGTTCCTCTGATGTTCTTATGTGACAGAAAGAGAGAATGAAAGCTCTCTCGCCCCCTTTATAAGCTTACTGCCTTTCTACATAGTTACGTGCGGTTAATGCATCTGTACTGAAGGCTTTATAAGAGGGGAAGACTAATACACAAATAACTTTTATTTCGAGAAGATTACCGAGAGACATAAACCCTACAAGGTAATGCAAAAGTGAGTTTATGACTTGTTCCCCGACACGTTCCGAGATCTTAAACATGCCACCGGAATAAAGAGGAGCTACGCTTCCGAAAGAGACTGCAAAAGAAACAAAATGTGAAATCTAGAAGGGGGAGTTTATGAGGGGAAATGCTAGGCGTTACAAGTGCCAACGGGAAAAAGCTAGACGAGTTTATGACACGGCGTACTCACTTGTCACCACCGGAATCGGGGCAAAGACTGCATAGTGATATCGTAGTGGTATAAAAACTCTGAGCTGGATGGGCTAGGGGAGCCGGATCTCATCAGATCTCCGAAGCTAAGCAGGGTTGGCCCTGGTGAGTACTGGGATGGGAGACCACCAAGGAAGTCTAATGCAGAAGCAAGCAATGGCAAACCGCCTCTGTCTCTCCTTTGACCTGGATGGCCCAAGCTAGCCCGATCTCATCAGATCATGGAAGCTAAGCAGGGTCAGCCCTCGTTGATACTCGGATGGGAGACCACCAAGGAAGTCCAGACCAGGGTTGCTCTGCAGAGGCCAGGAATGGTAAATCATCTCTGTTCGTCTCTTGCCTTGAAAACTCTGTAGGTTGCTGTAACTCGGCTGCAACTTGATGGCATTTATCTATTGCCCATACACTTGAGGGCCGGTTTGGTGTCATGGTTAGGATCGCGGACTCTAATCTGGAAGAAGTGGGGTTCGATTCCTCACTTCTCCACATACAACTTCTGGTGTGACCTCCAAGGTGTGACCTTGGATCAGTCATAAGTTGTCTCAGAGCTGATCTCTCAAGAACAGTTCTCTCAGGGCTCTTTCAGCCCCACCGACCTCACAGGGTATCTGTTGTGGGGAGGGGAAGGGAAGGAGATTGCAAGCTGCTCTGAGACTCCTTTGGGTAGTGGAGGGTGGGGTATAAATCCAATTTCCTCCTCCTTCTCCTCCTTCTCTTCTTCTATGTTTCCTTCAGGGAGCTAATTTTATCCTCACAACCAGGGCTCTTTTTGTAGCAGGAACTCCTTTGCATATTAGGCCACACACCCTTAATGTAGCCAATCCTCCAAGAGCTTACTGAGCTCTTCTTACAGGGGCTACTGTAAGCTCTTGGAGGATTGGCTACATTAGGGGTGTGTGGCCTAATATGCAAAGGAGCTCCTGCTACAAAAAGAGCCCTGCTCACAACAACCCTGGGATGTAAGAAGGGCTCCTAAGCTCTCACTCTCTGCTACTGTCTCCTTGCTGCTGATAATCAGGGTAGTCGGGAGAGTACTGCTAGTGGAGGGAGGCCTAGCCTGGCCTGTGGTGATGTCACTTTTGGTGCACACAGGAAGTGACATCACCACATTGCCAGTGACATGAGATATTCTGGTATATGGACAAAACCAGCTTACCCCGCAGCCAGTAAATTCCCCCTCCCTCCAGGTCTCCGCTGTCCACCAGCGTGAGGCGGGGAGTTAGAGTTGCGAGATCAAGGTTGAGAAATTCCTGGAGATTTGGGGGAGGAGCCTGAGGAAGATAGGGACTTCAGTGGGGTATAATACCATAAAGTCAGACCCAAGATCACCCAGCTGGCTTCATGTGGAGGACTGGGGAATCAAACCTGGTTCTCCCAGGTTACAGTCTGTGCTCTTAACCACTACACCAAACTGGCTCAACCTATGTAGGAGAAAGATACTTATAGAGAATGGGGGGTTCCCTTTTTTAATTCCTAATCATCTTCGTGAAGCTTTGCTTGAATTCAGTGTTGGCCTCGGTACAGGAGACAGGACATCAGAGGTTACCATAGGTGAAGGTGGGCATCCCCACGCTAACCTCTGGAAATGGGTGCAACCAGCATTGATGCCGCACCATGTGGCAGGGTCCCTCGGCCAGAAGGCCTTTGAAGTCTGCCCCCATGCCAGCGCAAGATTCCACAACTTTTCCCTTCGTTAAGAACGGGGATAATAAAACATTGTTAGTTGTTTCAAGGTCAAACTCTCGTTCTTGCTATGAAAATATAAGAGAGGAGCATATTACCTTGTCAAGTTAATACAGTGTGATAGACTTTCTCAGGCGGCACATCCAAGAAGACTGTAAATGTCTAATAGATTTAGGGAAACTGTACCTGGGGGGAACATATTAGGTGGAAGCCATCAATGGATCAAATTCCTCGCTGAGCACTACTTATTGGGTGGGGGGGCCCCGCACGGTCTTAAACGATTGTTCTTTTCTCCAAAGCTGGGAGACAAATTGCGTGCCTTGGATTAACTTTACAAGTACGGATCAATAATTCTTATCGGAGAATATGCGGCATTTGGGGCTGGGGGCTGGGCTCGCTCCCTTCGGCTTCATCGCCAGCGCAAAGCTGTTCCACATAATTCCGCATCCCGTAATTATGTTCCGGGGAGCATTTTTGTCAATTGGTTTTCAAATTACTTAATATGCTGCTTATCCTCTCGTTCTTTAGAGATGAAATTGGAGTCCTTTTTTGTTGTTGTTGCGATGTCTCCGAGCCCCCTTGCATCTAATGATAAAACAAATGTTGGTTACAACACATGTTTATGGGCGGTTAGCGTTAATCAAAGCCAATCAGAAGGAAAGCTTCAGGACATGTCTGTGAAGCTAGAGAACGGATCTCCAGACGACAGAGATCAGTTCTCCTGGAGAAAATGGCTGCTTTGAAGGATGGACTCCATGGTCTTTGACCCCACTATGGCCCTTCCCCTCCAGGCTCCACCCCCAAACTCCACCCTCCCTGGGCTCCACCCCCAAAACTCCAGGAATTTCCCGACCCGAGTTGGCTACCCTACTGGCCAGAAGAACTCAGACTGTGCCCTAACCACAGTCAGTCAGTGGGCTTATTTATTTTTGGGGGAAAAATGACATAACTTAGAAAGACGTAACTCTGATTAGGTTTGTACTGTCAGTCTCCAACTAGTGGCCAATAACTAAAAGCCATGAGCCATCACTGCTCACTGAAGAAACGTCTTCCAGCTCAGGGATCCACAAGCTTTTTGAGCCTGCTGGCACCTTTGGAATTCTGGCACAGTGTGGTGGATCCAGCTTTTAGGTATTGATAGTCGGGAGACGATGAATCAAATGCAAGCTTTTATTCAAAATATCCTTCAGCACAGGACAGCTCTAGCAAGAGCGGCACTCAACTTATACGGTTTCAACAGATAACTATATACGTTGTAACTATGAACATGAGGTCTCATTGGACCTAAGCAGGGCTCTGTGATTGGTTCCCTGGGGTGGCTTCAGGACCAATTATGTGTCTTTATTAGGCAGCCAATAGGACTGAGGGGACTTCACTACCAGAACCCTGACAATGCAGTATTAAGAACATAACACCAGCCACAAAATGGCTGCCACCAAAGGCCAAGCCAGCCACAAAATGGCTGCTACAGAAGGCAAAGCCAGCCACAAACAGCTGCCACAGGAGGCTGAGCCAGCCACAAAATGGCTGCCACAGCTTACCTTCAGTCCCACAGTGAAGATCCTTGTGGTGTGGTGGCAGCTGCTGCCAAAGCAACATTTTTCAAAGATTTACACAGCCAATCAAATCTCCAATAGCCCATTCAAAACTTTTCTGGGGAAAAGTCACGTGGCCCCACCCACTTTCCAAATGGAAAGGTTTTGGCAGGTGACATGGCGTTCATGGACACCATGTTGGAGACCCTGGGAGAACATCCTTAGCTGTTCCTAAGACAGGAGACAGCGGCCAACGCTTGCAGCAATGACATTATTTATCCTTCTGTGCTAAGCTCTGTGCATGATGGGAAAACGAAATGTCTATCTACCTGTCGTTCTCCTTTGTTGAAAAAAATTGACATAGATGGCTTATACATTGGACCATTTCTAGAGCAAAGCAACATGGAAAGACTCTCACTGTGTTTATAGGTGTTAAATAATGCAGTGACTAGTAAATACTCTGCCAGCCTTGAAATAGCAGGATGATGAACTCCACATTCCATTCTCTACTTTCACCACCCCCAGTATATTTCCCTCTTTGTGTGATTCCCAGGTATAATTTGGATCAGAGTTGCCAGTCAATAAGAATTCCTTAACCACCACCAAATCTGGAGAGTTTTCTTCCTCCCTCTTTTTTTTTATTATTCAATTGCCTTTTCTTTTATTATGCATGCCTCTGTTAAAAGGTTATTATGTATCGGCACTCAGCGATGTTAACCCCATTACATTCGAGCCATTTAAAATCATGAGCCTCTATAACGCATCACTTCAGAAGAAGATCGTGGCGGGGGGAAGAGGGATACATTAGATAAATAAGCATCTGGTTCTGGGGTAATTGCTACATACAAGGTGTGAACCGCGATGGGTTAGGGAGAATTGGTTGCGAAAAAAACCTGGAGATCCTTTTTGGGATGTTCAAGTTTGGATAATTCCAAGGGGGAGCCAGCCCTCGTGTTGGCATTTCTAAGCTTTTTGAGGGACTTGTTTTGAACATTTTGAAGACCTGGCATTTTTAAGCAGCTGGTAAGAATCCACACATTACACAGCAATCGATCCAGGTTTGTCATCCACTGTATATTCAACAGGGAGCTGTGGATGTCCCGGTTCCCTGATGACTGATATTCATGTGTGAAAGGAAAATCTAGTGGGACAAGGTCACTGTAGGGACAGGGAGCTGTTCCTATTGATTGACTGATTGACATTATTTATAGTCCGTCTTTTTCGCTTGGACTCAAGGTGGATTAAACAGAGTGAGTCAATACAATCAACAGACGGGACATTCGGTAACAATGCAATGGGATTTGGGTTATAGATTCAACCAGGAGTTCTCCTGGGCACACCAGCTGTACATGGAGGCTGTGAGAATACATGCTGCAAAACCCCCCCACAAAACTTAGTTGCATACCAAAAAGAGAGAGGGAAAGAAGTGTGAAGTGTGCTTTTAGGTTTGGAAAGCTATATGGTGGTGGAAAGTGCCATCCACAGATGACTTATGACAACTACATAGGGTTTTCAAGGCAAGAGACATTCAGAGGCAGATCACGAGAAGGGAGGGCAGGAAGGGCTGCATCAGTGCTTAGTTCTTGGGGCCCTTTCTTGTACGCCCAGGGAAATGCCGATCACCACTTTGTGGTGTTCAGGAAGCAATTTTTCTGCAGGCTGGTTTGGCCAGGGATCCTGGAGGGTTGGCGGTGGGGGGGGGGGGGTTGCCCTCTTCTGGACATAAAGCAGGGGTCACTGACATTTAGGGGGAGGTATTTGTGGATTTCCTGCATTGTGCAGGGGATTGGACTAGATGACCCTGGAGGTCCCTTCCAACTCTACAATTCTGTGATTCTATGTTGTTTGCCATTGCCTGCCTCCACATCACAACACTGGTATGCCTTGGAGGTTTCCCACCCAAATACTAGCCAGAGCTGACTGCTAAGCTTCCGAGATCTGATGAGATCAGGCCAGCCTGGCTATCCAGTCAGGGCGAGAAGCAATGTAGGCTGACTAATTTACAATGAAACTATAAATGTCTATATCAGGGGTGACCAATACCATTATCCTGGCTGAAGAACATCAGAAGAGCCTTGCTGAATCAGACCAATAACCTGTCTAGCTCAGGATCCTCTTTCCCAGAAATTCCAACCAGTAGGATAGCCAACGTACTCTTTCCCCCCAGGGGGGAGGGATTTGGGACTTTTAATTTTATCTTTGGGTTTAGCTGGGGATGTTTTAAATATTACTGTAAGCTGCCTTGACCCAAGAAGAAAGGCAAGATATAAACGTTTTCATACATTAAAAAATAAACCTCCAGATGACAGATGGAGATCGCCAAAAATTGCAACTGATGTACAGGCCCAGTCCTACCGAGAGTCAAGTACAGTGGGCTAAGCCAGCCTAGTCCAGAGACAGAAGTTATATAGTTCTAGATGCACCAAACACAGTCCAAAAGTCAGGAGTTTCAGAAAGCACATCATCCAAGTCCGGTCCAGGGTTGGGAGGTCCAGATAACAGATGTCCAAGTCCAGTCCAGGGTCAGAGGTTCCAGAGAACAGCTCATCAGCAAGGTCAGTGGCTCAGTCCCAAGAGTACTTTTTGCATTCTCATTCAGCACCAGATCTTGGCTGGATTCATAGATAAGCCTGAATGAGATGTGCTTACAGTCAGCTTACTTGGCAGTCATCCAGCTATGACTCATCTGCCTTATCAGTTGACAGCTGGTGTTGACCCAGGAGACACACACTCTTTCTTTTTAACTGCAACTCTGCATGGTGCTGACTCCTTCGGTGTTCCAAGGGTGTGGGAGAACCAACTGAGATGGAAATTGCATCTGAAGGCTTGTTTGCTGATACAGACCTGCAGGGTGTTGGATTGGCTGCAGCTGTGGACTGTGAGTCATGATCAGCTGTTATCTGAAACCCTTGTTGATTACCTACTGCTTCTGGGCCAACTGCAGCTGGCTCCTCTTCTTCTGAGGAGTCTTTGCTGCCACTGGTCTCAGGTTGACGTACAACAACTGATCTCTAGATGATAGAGATTGGTTCCCCTGGAGAAAATGGCTGCTTTGGAAGTGAACTTAGTTGCATTATATCTCACTAAGGTCCCTCCCTCCAAATCTCCCCCTCCCAAGGTGCTACCCCTCAAAACCTCTAGGAATTTTCCAACCCAGAAGTGGCAACTGTACCATCCCAATGTTCCAGAAAGACCACAAGAAAGGGGGTTACTGAAGCCAAAACCTTGCTCCCCTCAAAAAACTGGTATTAAACAAGTTCTGTCTGATTTAGTTGGTATCGATCTCACCAATGTGGGACAAACATTTTGACATGGGTTACATTCAGGCAGCACATGAAGCCATGGTTTATTTAACAATGCCTAGTTTATGAAACCAGGATTCACTTAGATGGATGATTATTCTAAAACTGGCTGGATCCAACAAATCCTGGTTGTTGTTTTTTCTCCTCTGTAATGACTGGGGAGTCCAGAGAACAAGCCAGGATGTCTGCATTCAGGCATCACACAAAACCAGAGTTAAGACTCACACGGGTCAATAAACAGACTTCAGATCCTCACTTCAGAACGTGGTTTGATTGACTCTAATTAGCCAGGGTCAGTGCAGTGGCCCACATCCATATAGCCACACTAACCATGGTTAGCTGTATTAAACCATGATTATGTGTTATGTCTGAACAGAACCTCTTTGTCCCGGGGAACAGATGAGGCTGAAGGAGAGAGTGATTGGCCTGAAAAAACTAATATGAGCTTTGTGACTGATTAGAGATGGAACCCGGGTTTTCTGGCCAAAGGCTAGCCCCTCACTCCAATATCCATAATTATCTATATAATTATATATAGTTTGGTGTAGTGGTTAGGAGCACGGACTCTAATCTGGGAGAACCAGATTTGATTCCCCCACTCCTCCATAAGCAGATGCTGGTCTGATCTTGGGTCAATCACAAGTTCTCTCAGAGCTGTTCTTTCAAGAGCAGTTCTCGAAAGAGCTCTCTCAGCCCCACCTACCTCAAAGGCAGTGTTCCCTCTAAAGCTGAGTTAGTGTGCTTTGCACAGGAAAGCTCATACCTTGAATAAAACTTTGTTGGTCTTAAAGGTGCCACTGGACTCGAACTTTGTTAAGATCCAAGGGCTGATTTTGTAAATATTCAAGATGAAAGAGGGGAGGGTGACAGGCATATTAAAGAGCCTTTCTTTTGGTTGGCGTGGTCTGAAATGGGGGGGGGGCAGTGCATGCTCTCCTAACGACTCCCAATGGGCTATCACCTTTAAGAGATCTGCAGTGGACAGGAAGCCCAACTGCACAGAAATGGCTGGCATCTTCACCCGGGGGCCCTTTCTCAACCATTCCGCTCATCCTAATGGCCAGCCTTTTCCTCACGTTCCAAATAATGAGCAGATCCTCAGAGGATACTTAAAAGTTTTTCCCGAGCATAAAATATCACAGACGAATGAAGATTTTAGTTTCTTTCTCCCTCCCTCTCCCCTTAAATCAGTAAACTCTACGATTTGGACACCGGCTGCACAAGTTGATTAATGAGCCGGAGTAAAAGCAGAATATTTGAATGCGGCCGAATGAATTACAATATTTTCCCGAAGATCGCTTAGATCAAAAATGCATGTCACCGTGCATTTCCCCCTTTGAAGCAGCTTGTGTGTATGTGTGTGTGTGTGTGTGAATGCGCGTGTATATATAGAGAGAGTCTTTCTGTTGGCCCCTGAAAACGGCCAAAACAACCCCTCCCCTACCTGTTGGTTTTTATTGCAGAGGATAGGATGGGCAAATCGACCTTAAACGAGTTTCAAGGGAGGAAGGGGCGGGGGTCCTGGGGAAATAACATGTTTAAATAATGCCATCTCCAATCTGGCTCGAAATTGGCGGTTCCCATAACAACATTTAAATGACAGGGAGCTCTGTCAGAAGGACCACGCCGCGGCTCTCTTCGCTCAGCCTAACGGGGCACAGATGCTGCGGCAAGAGTGCCGCGTCTTCCTCACGTTCCGGGGGAAAGACAGATGCTCCAAGGTGATTCCTCGCACAGTGGAAACTTGCAGATAATTACTGTTGCTGCTTCCCCGCCCCCCAACTCCAGCTACAGGCGTGCCAGCAGCCTGGCACGCTGTCTGAACCCTCCCAGTCAGACACTTGGCACTATTGCAGATCATGGTTGCTGTAGGATTGCCAACCACCTTGTGGGGCCTGGAGATCTCTACTGGAATCACAACTGATCTCCGGGCTATGGAGATCAGGTCCCCTGGAGAAAATGGCTGCTTTGGTGGATGGCCTCTACGGCATAATACCTGGCCTGTAGCTATGGTGGGGCAACTGGGGGCTCCGCCCCTTCCTTAAAGGACCAGCCCCCTTCCTTAACCCCCCAACTTTTAAAAGGTTCCCCCTTCTTCCCAAAAGCATTTAAAGGGATGCTTTAAATGTTTTTGAGAAGAAGAGGGGGGTGGCACACGCCCCTCTTCCTCCCCTCTTCCAACATTTAAAGGGCCCTTCAGCTGACTAGCAGGGAACATGTGCTCTCCCAATCAGCTGAAGGGCCCTTTAAATCTTGCAGGAGGGGAAGAAGAGGGGTGTATACCACCCCCCCCCCCATCATTCTGTCAAATAATGGCAGTCCTGCCAGAAAAAAAATTGTCCCACAAGCCACAAAATCCCGGCTACGGGCCTGCACAATACTCTGACGAAGTCCCTCCTCTCCCCAAATCCCTCCCTCTGCAGGCTCCACCCATAAAATCTTCAGGAGTTTTCCAACCTGGAGCTAGTAGCCCAACGTGGGGCGCTATCCTGCCCACAGCACTTCTCTGAGTCCCCTTGGTTTCCACATGAGGGAGCTCAGCAAATATACATATCTCCCCCATTGGAATCAAGAGCGTCCAGGGGGGGTTGACATGGGCTGGAGCATTCTCAGAGTATGTAATCATGTTTTATGGGTTTTCCCCCCTCTCCCTAAATTACAGCAGTGCTTGCAGGAACTTTTCTGGGCCCCAGGGCTGTGTTCCCTACTCACATTACTGAGAGATGGAGAGAGAGAAGTTATGATAACTTCAACAACAGAGGTCCCCAATCTTTGGAATTCTGAAACAGGGTGGTGGACATGACCACAAAATGGCTGCCAAAAGAGGCAGGGCCAGCCACAAGTTGGCTGCCACAGGAGGCGGAGCCAACTACAACCATTTCAGTATTTCAGACGGAAGCTCTGCTTAACCTGATGACTTTTAAAATGAACATATTATTTTAAAATACTTTCTCATACACACGCACTTTACTTCCAGGCGCTCAGTGAAGTTCCTTGTGGCGGGGTGGCAACTGCTGCCAATGCAAGGTTTTCCCAAGACTGCACAGCCAGTCAGATCTCCAATGGCCAGTTAGAAGCCCTGCTGGACAAAAGTCTCACCTGGCCTGACCCGCTTTCTAAAAACACTTGGTAGGCGCCAGGGGAGTTGTTGGTGTATGCCATAGTGCGCTGCCCATGGACACTACATTGGGGACCTCTGCTCTACAACAATCCTGCAAGATAAAGCAGCATTGTTATTAAGGTGAGTGATCTCCAAGACAGTTTCAGAGGGTTGCTCTCCAACATGGTGCCCTCTGATGTGTCACTCAGCCCTGTCCTGTCTTTCATCACTCCGCCTCGAAGAAGCCCCTAACCAAGGCTCAGAGGCAGCAACTAGGGATGGGCACAAACCAAGAAATGAACCACAGTTCGAGCACGAACACGGCCGGTTCATGGTTCATTTTGAACTGGTTTGTTCATTCGCCATTGTTCCCGAATCCAAAATCATATCGCCTCCCCCCCCCCCCCCCGAGGTTTGTTTGGTTCATCAGAGCAGTTCGTTCTCCAGGCAGCCTGGCGCCGATTCAATCCATTCCCAGGCAACACTGGGGGTGGACTTGTGGAGAGCCCTAGAAACACCCATAGCAGTTGTTCATTGCTTGATTGGCAGCTCTGGGAGCGAATCACGAAGCTCCCCTTCTGCTGCTCAGGAGCAGATTGTGTACCACACCTTGACGCAGCTGCTTTCACTTTGCAGCAGGAAGAGAGAGAGAAGTCAGTCATTGTGTGAGAACGAGTTATGAAGAATTGCTCGCTGCGTGGCTGATTTAAGGGGAGGCTAGAGCTGAGCTTTCCTGGGGTCGCCTGCTTTGGGGGGCTATAACACAGACATCCCATGCTCAATCTCTCCCAAACTTGGAGGGTGGGTGGAGGAGAGCCTGCTAAAGACTCCCTGTGAGTTTGGCATCTGTAACTCACGAGGAGGCTGTTCTACCACCTCCTGAACTCACAAACCAAATAAACCGTGAACCGATTCGGGAAACGGGAAAAGTTTGTGACAGTTTGTGGTTCGTGTAACCAAATGAACCATCACGAACCACCATTTTCCTGGTTCATGCCTATCCCTAGCAGCGACCTTCCTTTGCTGCTGCATCCCAAGAACCGGCACTCAAGGGCAGACCACTCCTGAGCATGGAGGGTTTTGTTTCACTGTCCTGGTAATAGGCATTGATAGGCTCAGGGCTCATTTAGTAGCAGGAGCTCCTTTGGATATTAGGCCACCTCCACCCCCCATGTAGCCAATCCTCCAAGAGCTTACCGAGCTCTTCTTACAGGAGCTACTGTAAACTCTTGGAGGATTGGCTACATCAGGGGTGTGTGGCCTAATATGCAAAGGAGCTCCTGCTACGAAATGAACCCTGGGTAGGCTTATCCTTTGGGAAACTTGTCTGCCTCAATTTAGAACTGAAAACTGGGGACATTCATATGGCTCTAGTCCAGGGATTCCCCAACCTCGTTGAGGCTGTGGGCACCTTTGGAATTCTGGCACAGCCCGGCGGAAGCAGCCGCCGCAAAAAGGCTGCCAGAGAATAGCCGCCATGGGAGGTGGAGCCAGCCACAAAATGGCTGCCCAAGCTTACCTTGGGTCACACAGTGAAGATCCCTGTCACGGGCTGGGTGCCAGTAGGTCAGAAGCCAAGCCGAAGTCCGAGCCAGTCCAAGGACAAGCCAAATCAGAAACGAATTACCAAGTCCAAAACACAAGCCAAACACAGAGTCAGTCCAGGCCAAGGTCAGAGAGGGAAATTCATGAGCAAACCAATCCAAGGAGTCAACCAAAAGCCGAAGTCAGACAGAGCCAAAGTCACGAGCCAGAGGGTCCAGAATCAAGCCGAAGTCAGACAGAGCCAGAGTCACGAGCCAGAGGGTCCAGGATCAGGTTTAGCTGATGCGAGCGGGTGCAGAGCTTAGCCAGAATGACTTGTTGCTAGCACAAGTTGTTGGCCTTTGTGCTGTGCCGAAATACCCAGCCACTTCCTGTGCTTGTTAGCAGCTGGCAGCGAGGTCCCGGCTCCCTCTAAAACTCAGGGCTGAGTGATCTGCAACCACGCATGCTTGCCTCTTTTCTTCTAGCAGCCAAGTCTTGCCTGGATCGTGACCTTAGCCGTTCGAGGAGGTGAATCAGGTGGGCTTGAGCTTGGCTGTGGTTCAGCTGCTGCTGGTGCTGGCCAGGGTAATGCCCTGAGAGGTGCTTGCTTGAGCCTCATCAGCTTCAGGTGGAGGCTCCTCTGGAGCTGGGGACTGATCCTCCACCGCACTTAGGTCCGCAGGAGGCAGGTCCTCAGAGGCACTCCTGACAATCCCTGAGCTGTGATGGGTAGCTGCCGCCAGAGCAACCTTTTAAAAATCTGCACAGCCAAGCAAATCTCCGATGGCCAATCAGAAGGCTAGCCCGATCTCATCAGATCTGAGAAGCTAAACTTCATGTATAGTTTACATTTCTCACAGGGACTCACAGCAGACTACATATATATGAATAAGCATTTTCCAGTCGAAGTCCATATTTTACATTCACATGGAATCCACATTATATTTATGGATTTATGAACAGCCCTGACTTGTCATATCTCAGAAGCTAAGCGGGGTCGGCCGTGGTTACTGTTTGGATGGGAGACCACCAAGGAAGTCCAGGGTTGCTATGCAGAGGCAGACAGTGACCAAACCATCTCTGAATGCCTCTTGCCTTGAAAACCTAAAGGCATTGTCATAAGTCGGCCGTGACTTTACAGCCCTTTCCACCAACAAACATATAAAACACAAAGGAAAGAATATAAACAGAATATCAATATCCCATGGAGCAGCTGAACACGGTTTCAAAGGATTATGGATTTGTTTATATTGTTGATTTTTTGGTATCATTGTCCATACATATTCATGTGAATAACTTCTCACAATACCTTCTGCATCTATTCAAGAACACTTGTTTTGTTTTGTTTATGTTTCTGAAATAGACTTAATCTGTTCATCGACATTTTCTGGTTTACCATTCCATACTGGTTTTATTGTGATGTGGGATAGTATAGTAAAGGTCCCCTTGCTCGAAAGCCAGTTGAATTTGACTCTAGGGGGCGGTGCTCATCTCCATTTCCAAGCCGAAGAGCCAGCGTTGTCTGAAGACGTCTCCGCGGTCATGTGGCTGGCATGACTAGACGCCGAGGCGCACGGAACGCTGTTACCTTCCCACCAAAGTGGTACCTATTTATCTCCTTGCAATTTCTTGCTTTCAAACTGCTAGGTTGGCAAGAGCTGGGGCCAGAGACGGGAGCTCAATCCGTCACGTGGCGCTTGGGTCTCGAACTGCCAAACTACCGATCTTCCATTCTGCAGCTCAGCATCTTAACCACTGAGCCACCAGCAGACCCCAGTCTTGTCAGATCTGGAAAGCTAAGCAGGCCTGTTGTTTAAATGGAGCAAAATACCAGGAAGGACCCAAATGTGGTTGTGGTGCAGCCCGCCAAACTATTTTCCGTCTGTCACAGGAATGTGAGCGGCGTGCTTTCCAGGGAGATGTGACAGAGCTCTTTGAACTCTTCCCAGCTGTGACGGAATGGACTGAAAATCTAGATATTAGTATTTCGGGGGATTGCCCAATCGTTTTGCATACCCCTTGTATCAACTTGGCTATGTATTTCATATTACTATATGCTTCCTGTGTGCACCTCTGCCATATGATAAATAAGCCAAGCAGGGTCGGTACTTGGAAGGGAGACCACCAAGGAAGGCTCCGCAGAGGAAGGCCATGGCCAACCACCTCTGCTTCTCACTTGCCTTGGAAGCCCCTTGCTGGGGTGGCCTTAAGTTATGAGCTAAGCAGGGTCGGAACTTGGAAGGGAGACCTCCAAGGAAGGCTCTGCAGAAGAAGGCCATGGCCAACCACCTCTGCTTCTCACTGGCCTCGAAAACCCTATGAGGTTACTATGAGTCAGTTGCAGCTTGCAGCAATTCACACACACTGTGGTTTGATTTCCTTGACTGTTTATTGTCACTGATAACTATATAACGTTTGTTTGTTTTGAAAAAGGCCGTATCCTTATTTGATTGCCCATATCAATACTTTGTAGGCCAAAACTCTTCCAAAGAGTACAAAACAGGAAACTTCAGAGTTGCCTATGAACAATACCAATACACGGCAGAGCTCTGGCAGTTTTATCTCCCCCAAGTGACGTAAACTGTCCAACCAAGGGGGTGTACCAGCACTGCAGGAAGATGAAGGCTTGGGGCAGAGGGCTTCTGGAGTTCTGGCCCTGCTGGTGGACCTCCTGATGGCACCTGGTTTTTGGCCACTGTGTGACACAGAGTGTTGGGCTGGATGGGCCACTGGCCTGATCCAACATGGCTTCTCTTCTGTTCTTATGTCGGGGCAGTGATGCTCTGTATTCTTGGTACTCAGGGGACACCAGTGGGAGGGCTTCTGGCCTCACTGGTGGACCTCCTGATGGCACCTGGGTTTTGGCCACTGTGTGACACAGAGTGTTGCACTAGATTGGACACTGGCCTGATCCAGCATGGCTTGTCTTATGTATTTATGTCTATGGCAATGATGCTCTATATTTTTGGTCTTCAGAGGGCAACAGTGGGAGGGCTTCTGCAATTCTGGCCCTGCTGGTGGACCTCCTGATAGCACCTAAGGTTTTGGCCACTGTTTGGCACAAAGTGTTGGGCTGGATGGGCCACTGGCCTGATCCAACATGGCACCTCTTATGTTTTTATGTATCCTACGGTTCAGCTTAGCACAAGGTGAAAGCTAGGGCGGAAACAGACAGCCGCTCTCCATAGCAATGCTGACAGTCCAGGAAGCCTTTTTTAGGTTTTGTGTCTGCTGGTTTTTCAGGCAGCTGAGGAACGGCCGGCCTGGGCTAGAGAACACGGAGCTTGTTTATGCTGCTGGTAACTAAAGGCTGCCTTCCTAGTGTGTCAAAGCAAATTGCAACAGCAATCGTCTTCTTCTTTTTTTTAAAGAAACCTAGGTGGAAAAATAGCAGATAACCCTCTTGTTCAAGTAGCTGTAATTGTTCGTTCTTTGTTACAGATGTTTCTTCCTTCTCCCTGTTGTGCAGATGTGCGCATCTTGACAGGTTGATTGGATCAAGGGTCGTGCCCCCGGGCTACAGTTTGGATGTTCAATATAAAGACAGAGCAGAGACACGCACACATTTAAGGAGGAAAAACTGGTTCTTGCTGGAATAAAGATACAGGCTGCTTATCGTGCTGTCGGGGTTGCCCACTGCAAGTGCAGAATTCAACCATTTTCCTAAAAAAATGGATATTATATGCTCCAGTGTGATTGGAGTGGGGGAGGGCACTTGGAACAGAAGACGATACATCTTAGTGCCAGCGGAAGAAGCTTACCTTCAGCATGACAACCTTTACACAATCAATGAAGGGCTGTCTCCTTCCAGTTAGTGGTTAGGAACGCGGACTCTAATATGGGAGAACTGGGTTGGATTCCCCACTCCTCTGCATGCAGCTGCTGGTGTAACCTTGGGTCAGTCACAAGTCCTTTTGGAGCTGTTCTCTCAAGGGCAGTCCTCAAAAGAGCTCTCTCAGCCCCACCTACCTCAAAGGCAGTGTTCCCTCTAAGCTGAGTTAGTGTGTGTGCACAAGGAAGCACAGGAATGCCCACGCCCAGAAGATGGCAAAAAACCTTCAGGATCTCCGACCAAACTGGCCAGGAGAGAAATTGCTTCCTGACCCCAAAGTGGTGATCAGCATTTCCCTGGGTGTGCAAGAAAGAGCCACAAGAACTAAGCAACCCTTCCTGCCCTCCCTCTCATGATCCACCTAAATTCAATCCCTGGCATCGCCAAGTAAAAAGATCAGGTAGTAGGTGATGGGAAAGACCTCTGTGCCTGAGACCCTGGCTCAGCGGAAAAGTCTCTGCTTTGCCTGCAGAAGGTCCCAGGTTCATCCCTTGGCATCTCCAGGTAAAAGGATGAGGTAGAAGGTGATGGGAAAGACCTCTGTGCCTGAGACCCTGGCTCAGCGGAAGAGTCTCTGCTTTGCCTGCAGAAGGTCCCAGGTTCATCCCTTGGCACCTCCAGGTAAAAGGACGAGGTAGGAGGTGATGGGAAAGACCTCTGTGCCTGAGACCCTGGCTCAGCGGAAGAGCCTCTGCTTTGCCTGCAGAAGGTCCCAGGTTCATCCCTTGGCATCTCCAGCCGAAAGGATCAAGGAGCGGGTGGGGATGTGAATGGCGTCCATCTGAGACCCTGGAGAGATGCTGTCCATAAGAGGAGAGGAGCCTCACTGGGTGACCACGGACCAGTCGTTCTCGTCTTAACCTACCCACAAGGTTGCTGAGATGATTAAAACAGAGGAGAAAGAGGAGGATGCAAGCTGCTCTGGGACCCCCCACCCCTGCCGGAGAGGCAGGCAGGTGTAAATGAAGTTATTTAAATCCTTCAATCAATCTGACCTTGATAGACCGACGATCTGGCTGGATAGAAAGCAGCTTCCTGTCTTTCTGGCTTCGGAGAGCTAATAGTTTAAGACATCGGAGAAAAAAGATAATATTGCCCTAACCTGGATAATCCAGGCAAGCCCGATCTCATCAGATCTCGGAAGCTAAGCAGGGTTGACCCTGATTAGTATTTGGATGGGAGACCTCCAAGGAATACCAGGGCTTGGGATGCAGAGGCAGGCTACCAAACCACCTCTCTGAAAAATGTCCAAGCCCCCAGTAAGGGTCTACAAAAGTCACCATGACTTCCAGGTGCACATGCGCATGCACACACACACACATACACAAAACTACCCCCACACAGAAAAAGTTAGTATTTAGATACAAAATGCCCAGGACAACAGTAATGGAAACTGGATAAGGCTGGCTGTTTTGGAGTCCTAGAATGGGAGGGGGCCATTCAGACCATCTAGGCTGACCCCTTCCTCTCCAATCACTGCAGGAAATACAAACCTAGAACACCCATGACAGATGGATGTCCAACCAGAGCTTGGAGATTTCCAGTAAAGGAGAGCTCACCTTTGCTCTGCTAGGATTGCCAGCTCCAGGTTGGGAAATTCCTGGAGGGTTGGAGACAGAGCCTGGGGAGGGTTGGGTTAGGAGAGGGGAGGGACCCAAGCAGGGTATAATGTCACAGAGTCCACCTTCCAAAGCAGCCATTTTCTCCAGGGGAACCGATCTCTCTTGTATGGATCAGTTGTAGTTTCTGGAGATCTCCAGGATCTGCCTGGAAGTTGGCATTGGTCCCATTTTCAAACTTTCCTTACCATTAAGAAGCTTCTCCTAATGGTCATCCCAAATCTAGTCCCCTGTAACTTCAGTCCATTAGCTCTTGCTGTCCAGAGTAGATGAGACATCCCTGCAGGTATCTGAAGTGCCATCATGTATCCACTTGGTCTTATCCAGGCTAAATATACCCAATTCCTTTCCTCATAGGACTCGTTTCCTAGACCATTCCCCCTCATCCCGCTATCACTTCTGCCCTCCTTGGATCCCACTGGAAAAGGTTAGGAATCCCACTGCAAAAGGGGTCTGCAAAAGGTCAGGAATCCCACTGGAAAAGGTTAGGAATCCCACTGCAAAAGGGGTCTACAAAAGGTCAGGAATCCCACTGAAAAAGGTTAGGAATCTCAAAAAGTTTAGGAATAACTTCAAGAACATACATCCATAATTTTATCAGCCGTTCAGAGAAGTTTTTCTTTCCCAAACTGTAACCTGCTCTCAGTCCTCAGAACTGGACTGGGTAGAAGTGAAGTTAATTACATATAAAAGAAAGCAATTCTATCAATTATATATCAAAGGGTGAGTGCTGCTCACAACTGCTTGTGCAAGAGACTCAACAGCATTTGCAAGCGTTCAGGCAGAGCAACGATGATGTCAGTAGATCCGACGCAGCTTTCTTCTGACTTCAGATCTGCTCCTGACTCAAGTGACAAAGCTAGGGTTGCCAAGTCCAGTGTTTCCTCCAGGCCGCTCATGAACACAGGAAGCCCCACTCAGCAGCAGTCTGGAGCCACACAGGGTCTTGTACTGCCTGTTCACCATCTACAGATGACAGCATTTCTGTTCTGCTCAGGATGTACAGGAAGGGGAAATTAGAGGAAACATTGCTGGGGGAGGTGGGGACAGTGGTGCTGGTCTTGCACTGACACACAGTGTCACTTCCGGCGCAAAACTGGAAGTGGTGCATTGTATGGGGAGGATGCTGTAGGATCCACCCCAAACTCTATGGTTAAACAACAGAGTCTTCGGTGAATCATAGGTTAAAGTGTCAGGCTCGGATTGGGGAAATCCAGGCGTGACTACTGGGTGACCTTGGGCTAGTTTCACACTCCCGGCTTAACCTACCTCACGGGGCTGTTGTGAGGAGAAAACAGAGGAGAAAACGGTGTAAGCCACTTTGGGTCCCCATTAGGGGTGAAATACAGGACGTAAATAAAGTAAATAAAATGACAGCATTTCATGAGTCATACCCTTCCACCAATTTTGTTAGTCTTTAAAGGTGCTACGAACAAAATCGGTGGCAGGGGGTGAGCTTTTGTGAGTCACGGCTCACTTCTTCAGATACAGCTAAAATGTAAGTCCATCTGTCCTTCTATAGCCGTACAGAATGGAAATCCGTCAACCTAGCAATATAAGCAGATGAACTCCCATTCTAGCTGTACCTGAAGAAGTGACTCACGAAGGCTCATCCCCTATCACTGATTTTGTTAGTCCTTAAAGTGCTACTGGACTCTTGCTTCCCCCCCCCCCTGCTGCTACAGACAAACTAACATGGCTGCCCATCTTGATCTATCTCCCAGGAAGGCACCACATTTAGCCATACAGTATGGAAATCCATCAAACCTAGTGATACGAGGACAGATGGATTCACATTCTAGCTGTATCTGAAGAGGCGAGCAGTGACTCACGAAAGCTCATCCCCTGCCACCAGTTTTGTTAGTCCTTAAAGTGCTACTGGACTCTTGCTGTTTTCTACTGCTACAGACAGACCAACACGGCTGCCCATCTTGATCCATCTCCACGGAAGGCACCACATTTAGCCATACAGAATGGAAATCCATCAACCTTGTGATATTAGGACAGATGGACTCCCATTCTAGCTGACTCTGAAGAAGACAGAGACCAATTTCCCACGATGCGCTGCTCCGGCGTCGTTCTTCCCTTTGCCCCGATTGCATGCTTGAATTTCCCACTATTTGCCACTCACTGCATTTTGACCCTCAGCTTCGCCCAAATTCCCCTGCGGCTTCAGTGATCCTAAAAAAACAGGATCACTGAAGCCACTGGGGAATTCGGGTGAAATTCAAGCACGCAATCGGGGCAAAGGGAAGAACAACGCCGGAACAGCACCTCGTGGGAAATCGGTCATAGATTTAACTTATTGTAATTCTATCCAAGACACTGTTTTATCTGTTGTAATCTGTTGTGAGCCACCCTGAGCCTGCTGCAGTGGGGAGGGCGGGATAAAAGTTAAAATAAAATAAATAAATAAATAAGAAGTGAGCAGTGACTCATGGAGGCTCACCCCCCCTTCCCCCAATTTTGTTAGTCTTTAAAGTGCTACTGGACTCTTGCTCTTTTCTACCACTGCAGACGGACTCACACAGCCGCCCATCTGGATGCCAACTGGCTGTGAAGGCGCATGGAGCAACTGATCGCAGCGAGCTCTCAGATCTAAAGCAGGATCCCGGGGGGTTAGACGGAAGTGTTGAGAGCATCAAAGCCTGAGCCGGCTTCCTGCCCTTCCAACCTGGCAAGAGGTGAAGTGAAGCGGTGCCAGACATCATGGTCGCTTGGCACAGGCCACCCCGGGGGGGGGAATGGAGACCAGAGAATCCACAGAAGGGCAGAGGGAGACAGAATTTTGTGCGCCTGGCTCACAAGTTGCTCTGTGGAATGTTTTGCAGCTGCATTAATAACTGCATCAGTTTTGGAAACCTCCCTTTGATTCTCTCAACCCTCCGGTAGACGGGGTTTCCACGAAGCACCAGATGACTTCATCGCTGGGCATGGAGCGGAAGGACGCGAGAAGTCCTCATGGAGAGGAAGAGCGGGAGCTCACCTCTGAAGCACTGCCAAATGGAGAAGTTCATCAGAGGGTCCCCGGCAAGGGAGAGGCGGCGTTTGCACCTGGGATCTTTTAGCTGACACGGGGAGAATTAATTTAGCAAAAATGACTTCCATCGCAGGTTAATTTATTTTGGCTGACAGTCACATACATTAGGAGGCATGCTAATGCCACTGCCGAGCTGGAATTTATCTGGATAAGTTTATTTATATCTTTGAGTGATTTCATTGCAAAGGGATCGGTGGAAACTTGCCAGAGGTGAATGCTGAGACCCTGCATTTAGTTGTTTAGTTGCTAGGCTGTTTTTTTAAAAACAAAAAACTAAAAAAACCATGTGCTTTTTTCACAGAACTTCAGGAAGAAGAAGAGAAGAGACTAGATTCATACCCTGCCCTTCACTATCTGAATGAGGCTTATAATCCCCTTTCCCTTCCCCTCCCCACAACAGACACCCTGGGAGGTAGGTGGGGCTGAGAGAGCTCTTCCGAGGACTGCCCTTAAGAGAACAGCTCTGAGAGAACTTGTGACTGACCCAAGGTCGCACCAGCAGCTGCATGGGGAGGAGTGGGAAATCCAACCCGGTTCTCCCAGATTAGATTCTGCGCACTTAACCACTACACCAAACTGGAAGGAGACGGCCCTTCATCGATTGCGTAAAAGTTGTCATGCTGAAGGTAAGGTTCTTCCACTAGCACCAAGATGGATCTTCTTCTGTTCCAAGTGCCCCCCACCCACCCACTCTAATCACGTTGGAGCATATAGTATCCATTTTTTTTAGGAAAACGGTTGCATCACACCAGCAGCTGCATGTGGAGTAGTGATGAATCAAACCCAGTCCTCCCGGATTAGAGTCCACACTCTTAACTGCTACACCAAACTGGTTTACAATCAATACAGGAACTGGGTCATTGGTTCCCACAGTCACTTTCCAGACATCCTGGTGTTCCACGGAAGCTTTTCTGGGGTTCCTCAGCCATGATTAATGATGACAAATTCCAGATGAGAGCCAGCATGGTGCTGTAGAGGTTAAGAGCAGCAGATTCTAATCTGAACATGTGAACCCATGGACCTGCCTTATACTGAATCAGATCCTTGGTCCATCAAAGTCAGTACTGTCTACTCAGACTAGCAGCAGCTCCCCAGGGTCTCAGGCAGAGGTCCTTCCCATCACCTGCTGCCGGATCTTTTTAACTGGAGATGCCGGGGATTGAATTTGAGAACTTCTGCATGCCAAGCAGAGGCTCTGCCACTGAGCCACAGCCCCTTCCACTACTGGAGGACTGGGTTTGATTCCCCACTCCTCCACATGAAGCCCGCTGGGTGACCTTTGGTCAGTCAACGTTCTCTCGGGACTCTCTCAGCCCCACCAACCTCACAAGGTGCCTGTTGTGGGGAGAGGAACGGAAGGTGATTGTAAACCGTTCTGAGACTCCTTACGACAGAGAAAAGTGGGGTATAAAAACCAACTCTTCTTCTCCAGGTGGGACCTTGGGATTGCCTAGAATTACAGCTCATCTCCAGACTACAGAGCTCAGTTGCCTTGGAGGAGATGGATGCTTTGGAGGGTGGACTCTGTGGCATTGTACCCCACTGAGGTCCCTGTCCTCCCCAGGCTCCATCCCCAAATCTTCAGGAGTTTTCCAACCTGGATCTGGGAACCCTACGCTCCCATTCCCCACCTGTGGCCGGGGGGACCCTCGGAACAGTAGTTTCCATGTTCTCCGGCTAATGCAACTGCTACTTTTTAATGTTTTTATCTGCAGATGCTTCCATCCCTCTCTACTTTGACTGTTCAACAGGGCGGCCATCTGACTTCAGTTTGGCCTTCGTTGAAACGGGGACGAATCTTCGCTTTCTGTCTGTCTTTCGGTCCTGCCAGCATTGTAGGGTGTCTATGTTCTAAACACAGAAGACTCGTCTTTCTTTCCCCTTCCCCTTGGGGTTGTTAGTACGGAATTAATTGCCTCCTGGTGGGTTGCTGTTGTTTGTTTGCCTTTTTTCTGGTGGTTATTTTTAAAGCTGTCTGCAGCTGTTTGGAACGTTTTCGAACGTTCAGGGATGTTTTTCACTTGGCTGGATTGTTCGGCAACGGTTCTTAGGTTTTTAATTGCTTTTCTTTGTTTTTCATTTTTCATTTTCTTCCCCGCCTCTCTCCCCAGCAGGGACCCACAGCGGCTGACATGATTCTCCCTTCCGCCATTTTATCCTCACAACAATCCTGCGAGGTAGGTCAGGCGGGGAGTGTGTGTGGCTGCCCCGAGGTCACCCGGTGAGCTTCCGCAGCAGAATGGGGATTCGCACCTGTGTCTCTCTGATCCGAGTCTGACAGTTCAGCTACTAGGCTGTTTGAAGGGAAGAGGGACAGAAAGGGTCTGAAAATCTTTTTTTCTGCCCTGCACAACCACAAGGGAGGTTGGAGCACATTCCAGATTGGGATGTGGCAAAACTTTCGGCAAACATAAAGTTTTCAACAGGCACGATCACCCATGACTTCAACCATGTATATCCTTGCTCGGCCTCTTTCCAGCTCAAGCAGCTTCTGAACCGCACTGCAGCTGTTTGGAATTCTGGGAGATCTCCAGGCCCCACCTGGAGACTGGCAACCCTAGAATGTCTCCCTCTGGGATCCTCTGCTACTAATTCCACAGGCCCAATGGACTCTGAGCTCACATCAAACAACAGCCCCTGCTGTTTCTCAGGCAGTCTCTTTCGAATCTTGGGAGGAGGAAGGACTTTCCAAAACAGGTTATTTTTGGCCCTAAAAAAGAGCAAGAGTCCAGGTACACCTTAAAGGCTGCGGTCACACATGCCAGTTGAAGCGGAGGGCAAGAGAGGCTATGTCCTCTGGAGGAATTTGACCCGCAGTTGTGAGATCACACAGTCCTTTGAAGCTGCGTGCCCAGCCTGTCACTGTGCGATCAGACACAACTGTAGGTAAATCATTGGGGTTTTTTTTTTTGCCGTTTGTTCCCCTTGTGCATAAATGAGGAATCAAGGAATCACACCCTCACACTGATGGCCCCCTATGGAATATGTGATGATGGGCATACTGTAAAGGGGGGGAGAAACACAGCACGGAGTTGGGCATGATCAGACCATCCTGACAGCATGTAAGCGTGCTTGAGCAATCAGACAGGGGAAAGTCCGTCTGCGGCCCATCGGCAAGCATTAGGACCAGACTTTCCCCGGTGTCTTTTAACTCCGCTTCTGTGGCGGAGCAGCACGGGTTGCCAACGACTGCGGGACGCTTCCCAGATGTTGCTGTCTGATCGCTCTCTTTAGATCCATCAGGCATTCACACCTGTGTCGGATCTAAAGGTGCCACGTCATCACAGCCAAAGACTAACAAAATCTGTGACAGTGCAGGAGCTTTCATGAGTCACTGCTCTCTTCTTCAGAGACAGCTAGGTTTGTGCACAGCACTCTGGTGGCAAGCAGGTTGTTCGAAAGAAAAGAGGTCAGAAGGCCGACTGGGCACCTTCAAGCCCCTGAGCACCTCAGCCGTAGCTAGGGTTCATGTGGGTAGCCGTGATGGTCTGAAGCAACGGAACGAAGTCTGAGTCCAGTGGCGCCTTTAAGACCAACAAACTAATTCTGGGCAGAAGCTTTCTTGTGCATGCACACTTCTTCAGATACAGTGGAACAGGCTTCCTCAAGCCTTACATATACATAGAGAGATTCAGGTGGGTAGCTGTGTTGGTCTGAAGCAATATAACAAAGTTTGAGTCCGGTGACACCTTGAAGACCAACAAAGTTGAATTCTTGGGTACGAACTTTTGTGCGCATGCACACTTCTTCAGATAGATCCAGGGGGGTAGCCGGTTGGGTCTGAAGCAGCAGAACGAAGTCTGAGTCCAGTGGCTAAGACCCACAAAGTTTAATTCTGAGTATAAGCTTTCATGCGCATGCACACTTCTGTAGGCTCACAAGAGCTTATACCCAGAATTAAACTTTGCTGGTCTTAAAGGTAGAACAAAGTTTGAGTCCAGTGTCACCTTTAAGACCACCAAAGTTATGTTCAAGGTTTTTATGTGCGTGCCCACATTCTTTTTATGTGCGTGCCCACTTCTTCAGATACAGTGAAATGGAAATAGAAACAACAGTCTTACATATAGCGGGTGGGCAGTAAATTAGCATACAGAATAATGAAGGTGTTTTTAAGAGGCTAAAAGAATAATAAGCTTAGTATGTATGGCTGTTTGGGGTCAACTGGGGGGGACACACACACAAACATAGCATAGGAAATATCTCAGAATTGGAGACTGATGTGTCCTTAATTGTGGAATGGTGAGAGTCTGTAGTGGTTAGGAGTGCGGACTCTAATCCGGGAGAACCGGGTTTGATTCCCCACTCCTCCACGTGCAGCTGCTGGTGTGACCTTGGGTCCGTCACAAGTTCTCTCAGAGCTGTTCTCTCAAGGGCAGTTCTCGAGAGAGCTCTCTCAGCCCCACCTGCATCACAGGGTATCTGTTGTGGGGAGGAGAAGGGAAAGGGATTGTAAGCCACTCTGAGACTCTTTGGGGCAGTGAAGGGCGGGGTCTAAATCCAATCTCTTCTTCTCATTCTTCCTCTCAAGCATGGAGGTGACCTTGCAGCATCTTTTTCTCTGAAGGGGAACCATTGACTGTGTGGAGCTGTTTTCCTTGTCCCCAGACTAGAGAAACACATTTAAATTTCTTCTACTGTTTCAGACCAATCAGGCTACCCGCCTGGGTCTTAAAGGTTCCACTGGAGTCAAACTTTGCTCAGTAGCTAAACTTGCCAGCTCTGGGTTGGGAAACACCTGGAGATTTGGGGGGGGGGTCAACTTTGAGGAGGGCAGGGTTTGGGGAGGGGAGGGACTTCAGTGGGGTACAGTGCCATTGACTCCACCTTCCAAAGCAGCCATGTTCTACAGGGGAACTGATCTCCATCCGCAGGAGATCAGCTGTAATAGCAGAGGATCTCCATCCACCACCTGGAGTTCAACAACCCCATGTGGATCCCAGCCTGGGAGGAGAACACAGACCCCCTAAAGGGAGAGAAACAACGGCCACCGATCGCCTCGATCACCTCCTGTTTCCTTCTGCACAGAAAGGGCCTCTCAACACCCTGGCATCCTTCCCAGAGTTGGAAGCCCCGGGTTATCTCATTAGGTTTGGCTCGATCACAGAAAGAGAAAAACAATGCCTCTCCTTACCCTGGCGCAGAAGTGATACACGCAGCGTATCTCTCCTTGCTTTCGTTTCGACTGTCACCAGAACAGGAGTATACAGTTATCAGAGGGCCGTGGCATTGGAACACAAGTCTCGAGATACCGGCAAGGCTCGTTGCCATATCCATTTCCCGGTGGCGTTGCTATCGGCAGCGCCGCGTTGTTTTTCCTGGATTATAATCAGAGGTGCACAGCCAAAGTACACACACACACATACATATTTTCCTCAGTCAGCTCCTAGAAAAAGAGGGAAAGGGGGGGTGGGGAGAAAAGAATGAGGCAGGTGTCTTGCAACTGCAGGACAGGCTAGTTAAATCTGCCTTCCCAAGACAGGCATAGCTCAAGAATGACTCCATGCTCTCTGTCCAATGGATATGCCCCCATGTGTCGTCCCCCCCCCCCGCAATAGGGCTGCCAAGTCCCCCCAGGGGGTGGGGATTCCCCCGCTCAAAGGGCCACCAATCTGCCGGGCTGGATCCAGCTGGCGGGGGGAGCCCCACCCCCGAAGTGGCCAGATTGGGCCAACGTGCCCAGCGTGGTGATGTCGCCCGGAAGTGACGTCATCACACCAGACGACGCTCTAGCTATCACCCTGAAAACGCTATGGTACCATAGAGTTTTCAGGCCGGTTGCTAGAGCGTCACCCTGTGACGTGCCCGGCATGATGACGTCACTTCCGGGCGACATCACCACAGTGCGTGCGCGAATGTCCCGGAATGGCACTGACTGTTCCCCGCTTATTTCGGTGAGTCATTTGGCAACCCTACCCCGCAAGTGCCTCCTTACTATTGAGACAGTTGGTTAATCTAGCAGAGTTTTGCCCACTCATAGAAGTGTGATACAGAGTGCAGTAAATACATCTCCAAAGAAGTATATTGCAAATGCCTGTCTAGCCTCATCCAGGGCCAGGGCCTTTTCAGTCCTGGCCCCCGCCTGGTGGAACATGCTCCCGACTGAGATCAGCGCCCTGGTAAAATGGAGCTGTCCCGCCAGGCCTTTGGCTGAGGCAGAGGGCATCTACCAGCTGGCCTCCCACATGCAGCTGCTGGTGTGACCTGGGGGCAGTTGCAAGTTCTTTCAGAGCTGATCTCGCAAGGGCGGTTCTCCAGAGAGCTCTCTCAGCCCCACCTAACTCACAGGATGTCTGTTGTGGGGAGGGGAAGGGAAAGGAGATGGTAAGACACTCTGAGACTCCTTTGGGTAGTGAAGGGTGGGGTATAAATCCAATCTCCTCCACGTCCTCCTCCTCCTCCTCCTCTTCTTCTTCTCCACCACCACCACACCACACTGTCTCTCACACAGTTCCCATGCAATGGCAGGGAATGTGAGCTGGATCCATGGTACTCAGACCTGACGTGTTAAAAAGTTCTAACCTGTATGTTAAGCCTGAGTGCCTGTCATTCCTCTGTCCCGATACTTAAGGACTCGAAGATCCTAGGGGTATGCACGGAATTCTCATTCAGATTTGACTTGTTAGTAACTGAATAGGATTTTTTCCCCCTTGTAAGCCATTGCATGTAGCTTCTGTGGATTTTCCTTCATTCGTTTCCACCGGTTTCAACGAGAAGCATGTTTCTGGAGGCTATCGTCTGTTTTCTGTCCACTTCTGGGACCCTCCCTGATAGAATTCAGGCAGCTAGAAGAAAGCACCCAAGGGCTGCCAACTCTGGGTTAGGAAATTCCTGGAGATTTGGAGGCTGGGGAAGGTGGGGGTTGGGGAGCAGAGAGATTACCGTGGGGTAGAATGCCATAGAATCTGAGAAGTATTGGAGTCGGGAGTCCATGGAACAGTGAAACAGTTAGATCTTTATTGCTGGTCCGGATGAAGCATACAACCCAGGGCTCCGAGCCCTCCTTTTATGCTGGTCAGGGATAATCCCCTGACCTCGCCCAACTGGCCTGATAGGCTATTATCAGTCTATTTACATCTCATAGGTTCCCTGGGAGAAACCTAGGTACATGATTGGTGGCCGGTTCGAATCCACCTGGCCTTTGTTCTACCTGGCTGAAGCTCAGGTAGTTTCTTGGCCATGTGCTCTGGCCACATGGCGGTCGCCATTACTGGAGCACATGGCGACCGCATGGTCAATACATAACAGAATCCATCCTGCAAAACAGCCATTTTCTCCTGCGGGGGGTTGATCTGTGTGGTTTGGAGTTCAGCTGTGATCCCGTGAGATCTCCTGGCCCCGCATGGAGATTGGCAACCAAATGCACCTTCTGTTTCCAGGCAGTTAAAACTCCCTGGCGCAGAGGTTACGGGGAAGATTTGCTATCAGTTATTCTGTTAAAGAACGGGTGCGTGTGGTTTCGATCTCGACAAGTGATTATTTTCCCAAAGGCACATCTTGCGTCGAGTTATAGCCCGGGGGGAGGGGGGGGAAACAACCTCTGATCAATTCATCGTAGGTAGCGATGCCAACGTGCGGCACAAAACTATTGTCTAAGGCAAAACAATAAATCGTTTGGAGCAGCTCTGCCGTTCAGCCTGTCGTTCTAAACAAATCGAGAACAAACACACACACACCCGGCTGCATCACCCCTAACATTGTGTCACTTGGAGGGCTACAAATGCCTTTGCGCTCAATAACAGATAAATAAGTTTGCATCGGGAAGGCAGATGGATTCCACATGGGGGTCGGCATATTTCCAAACAGCACCTTCTCTCCCGGTGTGCAGTTTGGAAATCACTGTTCTATATAACCCAGCAGCAGAAGAAGAAAGAAACCGCCATCTCTTCTAGAATAAGCTGTCACAGCTCAGGCGGGGTATCACCGGACGCTGCCACCACTCTGGTTTTAGGATCCCTTGAGAAGGCCCAGCGCACCCTCCCAAGTCCTTCAGACCTCCCTTGTTTGGCCAAATAATAGGCATAAGTCCCCTTTCTCTGTGATTGGCTAAAATTGGCGCCAAACCCTCTCAGGAGCTTCTGGGAGTTTGTAGGCCTGGCCTCCTCCCACTGCTACTCAGGCTCCCGAGGCCTGCTAGGCCTTCAATGGCACAGCCCAGATCATGACATAAACCTTCCCGCTGTTAGAGGGTTCCCAGCTCTGCATGAGGAAATACCTGGAGATTTTGGGGGTGGAGCCTGAGGAGGGTGGGGTTTGAGAGGGGAGGGACTTCAATGGGGTACATTGCCCTAGAGTCCACGTTTTGAAGCAGCCATCTTCTCCGGGGGAACTGACCTCTGCCAGCTGGAGATCAGTTGTCATAGCAAGAGACCTCCAAGCCCCACCTGGAGGTTGGCAAGGGCAACCCTACGGTTGAACCAAACAGCAGCTAAAAGATAGCGGCTTAAAAAAAAAAAGGCCGCCATTATTAAGGATGAGTTGGCTACAATGGAAAGGATTTTGCCCAAACCTGAGAGATGCGTATCACTGACAAAGAGCTTGCACTGCTTCTGACAAAATCCTGGCCGGCCTTAAGGTTGACAACCTCCAGGTGGGAATTTGGGATCCTATGAAATTACAACTCATCTCCAGACTACAGAGAAGAAGAAGAATTTATTTATACCCCGCCCTTCACTCGGAGTCTCAGAGTGGCATACAAACTCCTTTCCTTTCCCCTCCCAACAACAGACACCCTATGAGGTGGGGCTGAGACAGATCTGACAGAAACCACTCCTGAAAGAACAGCTCTGAAAGAACTTATGACTGACCCAAGGTCACACCAGCAGCTGCATGTGGAGGAGGAGTGGGGAATCAAACCCGGTTCTCCCAGATTAGAGTCCGCGCACTTAACCACTACACCAGACTGGCTCTCAGTTCCCCTGGAGCAAATGGATGGTTTTGAGGGTGGACTCTATGACATTCTACTTTACTGTAGTCCTTGTCCTCAGTCCTCCCCAGGTTCTACCCCCAAATCTCCAGGAGTTTTCCAGCCTGAAACTGACAGTCCTACCCCCGCATACCCCTTACCAGAGGCCGGGGGGATCTTAGACTTGCCAGCTCCAAGTTGGGAAATATCTGGAAATTTGGGGGCTGGAACTGAAGGAGGGCAGGGACTTCAATGCCATAGAGTCTATCTTCCAAAGCAGCCATTTTCCTCCAGGGGAGCTGATCTCTGTAGTCTGGAGATGGGCTGTAATTCCAGGGGATCCCCAGCTCCCACCTGGAGGCTGGCAACCATAGGGGATGTGGTAACCCTACAAGAGGTCCCCCCCCCCCCCAGTCTCCACCCCCAAGTCTTCAGGAAACCCTAGCTCCGGCCTACTTGTGCTCGAACTTCTATGGGAACTAAAGTCGGGCCGCTGGTTATTAATTGTCAAAGCCGGGCCAAGAAAGAGAAATGGTCACACAATTTCCTCGGACTTCGATTATGAAGCATTTATGGAAATACATTTCAGCGTGCATGGGGATTTCGGCTTCTGTGACCTCGGTTCCTGAAAACCATTGGAAAAAGAATCCATTAGGATCCTGGCGCCCGGCCAGCCCCAGGGAAATCAGCCGGCATTAAGAGAGAATTTAGGCAACATATTGCGACTCGGTCCCGTGGCGGACTGTGCTAAATTTCAAATTGCTCTCTCTTCAACCCCCCAGAACAGTAATAGATAGAAACGGAGGGGAGAGATGGCCGACAGATTGGAGCAGGGAAGGCTTCCTTCCAGAAAGCTTTAGGTATTCCGGACAAGTCAGGAAAACATTATCTGTTAGGTCTTATCTCCAAACCAAGAAGCACCCATCCCAAAAGCAGCTGATTCAAAAAAATCTTATCTTAATAGTGCAGGCATACATACACCATTACGCAGGAATTGCAAAGAGATCGGAAGATTTCCCTCATTGTCTGATACTGGATTCTACCCTGATAAGCTACCCGGGAGCTCAGGTAGTCAGGTCTGTGTCCAAAACTGCCTTATACCATCAAAAACCTTGGTTCCTCTAGCTCTGTATTGTGTACCCTGGCTGAAAATCTCAGGCACAGAAATGTCTGACCCAACACTTGCTTCTTGGTATACCAGAGACTGAACTTGGGATCTTTGTTTGGTGTCGTGGTTAAGTGCGCAGACTCTAATCTGGGAGAACCGGGTTTGATTCCACACTCCTCCACATGCAGCTGCTGGATGACCTTGGGCAAGCCATAGTTCTGTCAGAGCTGTTCTCTCAAGGACAGTTCTGGAAAGAGCTCTCTCAGCCCCACCTACCTCACAGGGTGTCTGTCGTGGGGAGGGGAAGGGAAAAGGAGTTTGTAAGCCGCTCTGAGACTCCAACTGAAGGGCGGGGTAGGAATCCAATCTCTTCTCCTTCTTCTGCATGCAAAGCGGATGCGCCATCACTGAACCACGTTATGTCAGGCTGCCAACTTTTAAACTGGTCCCTTTTTTTTACTGACAAGTTACAGCTGACTCACAGTGATTCCATAGGGCTTTCGAGACAAGAGATGTTCAGAGGTGGTTCAGCATTGCCTGCCTCTGCTCCATGACTCTGGACTTCCTTGATGGTCTCCCATCCAAAAACTAACCAGGGCCGGCCCTGCTTAGGGTCCAAGATCTGACAAGAGCGGGTTAGTCTGTTTCTTTAACACCAGCGCAAGCTGCAAGCATGTATCAGGTGGCGTTGTTTAACTTCCTGACTTGAAAAGTTTTGCTGTCTGTTTCCACTCATTAAACCTCTCTTAAATGGGCAAGACATTCCCCCCCCCCCCCCCGCCCCCTTTCCAGTTGGAATTTTTCCTTGTACCTCCAAGGATCCTCTTTGGACATAGAAAATAATTGACCAACACAACACATTTTTTTTATATTAGCAACCAGTGCAAGGTCTTTGGGTTAGTACTGTCTACTCAGACTGGCAGCAGCTCTCCAGAATCTCAGGCAGAGGTCTTTCACATCACCCACTGTCAGAACTATTAACTGGAGAAGCCAGGGATTGAACCTGGAACCTTCTGCGTGCCAAACAGAGGCTCTACCATTGAGCCACAGCCCTGCCTTGAAATTTCCTTAAAATTCCGTGCAGGCTCACTTCCACTTCTTTACCTGCACCTGAGATAGAAGGGAAGGGGCTTTCATCCCCCCTGAACAGAAGCAAGGCTAAATTAAGTTGTCATACTTATCTTGTTAAAACCTGTGAAGTACCAGCTTAGCAAATCACGGGAGAGCTGCTTGGCAAAACTTTGTGCCAAATGCGAGGCAGCCCTACTGAAAGATGAAGTGCAAAAATATTCAGGAACCGAACCCGTTCAAGGCTGCGTGTTCCTTCTTCGGGGGAGCATCAAATGACTCCGCAGGGGAAACGTGCCACTAGGTATCCTGGCTTTGGCTCAAAAACCCAATGGACCGTATGCCTTGACTGGTCAGTTTTGCATCTCAGGTTGGGGCACTTCGGAGCATTCAGTCTGAATCCCAGAGGGGAAGGCCTCGGCCTCTGTGCTCTGCTGTCAGTCCTCCAGAGGACCTGGCTTGCCACTGTGTGAGACAGGATGCTGGAGTAGATGGACCACTGGTCTGACCCAGCAGGGATCTTCTGATGTTCTTCTCAGGGGAAGGCCTTGGCCTCTCTGCCCTGTTGTTGGCCCTCTAGAAGAACTGGCTGGCCACTGGTGTGAGACAGAATTCTGGACTAGATGGAGCACTAGTCTGATCCAGCAGGGCTCTTCCAAGGTTCTTCTCAGGGGAAGGCCTTGGCCTCGTTGCCCTGTTGCTGGTCCTCCAGAGGAACCGGTTGGCCACTGTGTGACGCAGGATACCGGACTAGATGGACCCCTGATCTGATCCAGCAGAGCTCTTCTGATGTTCTTCTCAGGGGATTGCCTCGGTCTCTTTGCCCTGTTGTTGTCCCTCCAGAGGAACTGGTTGGCCACTGTGTGAGACAAGATGCCGGACTAGATGGAGCACTGGTCTGATCCAGCAGGGCCCATCATGTTGCCAACCTCCAGGTGAGGCCTGGAGATCTCCCAGAATTCCAACTGATCTCCAGATGACAAAGATCAGTTCCCCTGGAGAAAGTGACCACTTTGAATGGTAAACTGTTATGGCATGATACCTTGCTGAGGTCCCTTCCCAAAGTCCACCCCCAAATCTCCAGGAATTTCCCAACCCTAAGTGTTCCCCATCTCTTGAAGACACACCAGTCATTCAAACCACCAAGTCTCACCTTAGCCGACATGCATGGGGCACTTTAAGACGAGCATTTATTGCCGAGAGCTCTTTATCAGTGCATAGCAAAATAACCTCTTTCCCTTGATACACCTGTCCTCAGATTAGAGAGATTATTGATTTCCCCCGCAAACACACACAGGGTCATTAGACAAATAAGCCTCCTGGAGACCAATAGGAATGCCAATGTTGACTTTCCAAGGCGGAAAATGTGAAGCTCTTGAAATCTATCAAGAGGTATTCCCCTCAAGCAGTTTTAAAAGATCATCTCGTTTCTGAAAAGCGGAGCGAGTCTGATGTCTGAAAGATGCGTTCCTAGGCACGTGTGACCAGAAAAACTCTCCTGCCCGAACCAAGAAAGTCTGCTCTCGTCTTCAAGTTCCCCTCTAAAAAAACCCCTCATCTTTCTAACAAGGGCTCTTCAGTTTCAGTGGCCTCTTTCAAGCACGCTGTTTCTCACATGCAAAATAATAATATTATTAACAATAAACATGGAGAGTTTCCACCGCGTCGGCTCCCGAACCAACTTGCCGTGCATTTGAACAAGAGCCGTGCAGGCTTACCGTGTTTGTTTCCACTAGAACGGCAAGTGGTTTCTCAGTGGCCCTCTCTGCCATGGAACGAGGTGGTTGCTAGCAAGAATATGCAAATTCTTGATGAGTGCTGGAAAGTGCTCATTGCCGTGAGTCAGGGAGGTTCTCGCCACAGGCCTGTGTAAAGTTACTCCCCTCTAAGCCTGTCCAAATAATGGGGTTCAGCTGGAATAACGGGGGGTTGGTTCCCGCTGCCGGATTCTGCTTGAGCAAGAATGTTTGTGCGACCAGAAACACAAGGAAGGCGTTGTGAGTTAGAGTTGCCAGGCCTGGTTGGGAAATTCCTGAAGATTTTTTTTGGGGGGGGGAGGTGGAATTCAGCAGGTTATGATGCCATCGAGTTCACCCTCAAAGCAGCCATTTTTTTATTTATTTATTTATTTATTTATTTATTTATTCAGATTTCTAATTCGCCCTCCCCCCAAGTGGGCCCAGAGCAGATCGCAGAGCCATTCAGCATCACCATATATAAATGGATTAGTACGGTGTAAATACATTAATAATCAGATCAAAAGAGTTAAAAACAATAATTTAAAACAGATTGCACCATTTGTTTGTGCCCACGGTCTCCAGAGCTGGTGTCGCTACGTCTCTAAAGTCTACCTGATCTGGACCACACAGAGATGGTGGACTTCAGCAGGGGGAGACCAGCTTTTCCACTGGATGCTCGCCTATAATGATTTCATGTTTTGGTGTGTGTGTTCCTTTAAATGTTTAGTGTGGCTGCAGTATTGTGGGGGGGGGGGTGATAGAGGGAGACAAATGAGATTTGATTGGCTGATGACTGAGAGTGTGGGAGAAGAGATGTTCTGGGAAGAGTGAGTGTATGTGTGTGTGTGTGTGTTTTTAAGACAGAGCAGCGTGTACGTGTCTTTGGAAAAAGTGAAGTGTAGCAGAGCTATGAAGAGGGTCTGTGTGACTCTAAAAGTTTTGTGAGAGAGTCTATATGGCAAAGAAACAAGTAGTGTCTAAGCTGTGTGGTTAGACAAATGTTCTATCTTGTGGCCTAAGACAAAGAGTTTAGCCTGCGTGGCTATATGAGAGAGAGAGAAATATAAGCCTGTCAGAGTGGAGTTTGGAGACTGAGAGACTGTTTGTAACATTACCAGTAACATACAAGCATTACCAGTTATATTTATAAGTTCCTTTCTTCAGCAACTGTTTAAAATAACCAGAAACCTATTTTGTTCTTTATTAAATAAATCAATTTATGTTTAAACTTATCCCAGAAATCAGTACAGTACTTTCTCAGGGCCACATAGACTTCTGAAGTGCCCAGACCCTAGGTCATACTACCGAAAGAGAGAGATTTGGAATTTCAAGTTCCTGGTGGCAGCAAGAAACGACCAAGTTTATATACAAAGAGAGAGTTTAAAAGTAAAACCTTTTCCCCCAATAGCAAGAACATCACACCGCCGCCTCACCCAAAGTCCTGGTGGAACAGAAAAAACCCTGGCCCTGGTTAAGGTTAAGTGTATGTCCCTTCAGGGGAGATCTCCAGGCCCCACCTGGAAGCTGGAAGCCCTATTGTGAGTGTTTATTTATATCAGTATTTATATCCCATCTTGTCTAGCAACGCAAGGAGGCTTACATGTCAACAGTCCTCACGCTAAGTCAACTTCACCATGTCCTGTCTTGCACACAAAGATATATTTCAGCCAGCCTCGATGTCCGTCCGTCCCCCCCAAAGTAAGGTTCCCATTTGCCCACTTATGGAGGGAGATTTCCTGCTAATTATGGCACTTGCTTGCTGATGTTCAGCTGATCAGCGGGAAGAAACTGGGGCCATGGTGGGGGCGCAACCAACTTGGGGAGAAAAATCGAAAAGAAAAATAAAGCATAGTCTACTTACAGGAAGTTCTGACCATAGAATTCCTGATGGTTCCTAGAGCTACCCAGAAGTGAAAAGGGTAAGTCTAGCCATTTGTCAGAAACTCTACAGTAAATCTTACCACAGAGTTTCTGGCAATGGCTAGATCTTGTCACTTCTGAGTGGCACTAAGGCTCAGATCACACACACTAAAAAATCCACTTTCGATCCACTTTTAATGCAATTTCCAACTGGATTTTGCCAGTTTACACACAGTTAAAATCCAGTTGGAAAGTGCACTGAAAGTGAATTGAAAGTGGAGTGTTGAGATCACAGCCTAAGAATTGCCAGGAACTCTAGGGGCACGCCTTGTTTTTCTTTTTAATTTTTCTCCCTGGATGCTGCCCCTCCCACAACCTTCCCGCTGGTTGACGGCATTGCCTGGGAACCCTCCCCCCCCCCCCCCATCACAACTGCATCATATAGCCTGTTGGGTTTTGTACACAGCAATGATGATCAGGAATTTAAAAAAAATCAGCCTTTGAACTTTCAAGTAGCTCATGTGCAACCAGACCCGTGGTAACACAAACGTCTCTTCTGCCCAGGCCCATACTTGGTACTGCACATGGTCTAAGCCAAGACAGTTGCAATCTGCAGTGGCCAAGAACACTTTCCTGGGAGAAAGCCCCATTGATTAAAATGGGACATACTTCTGAGTAGACCTGCTTCAGCTGGCTCCCTTTGTGGAGCCAATGGACTTGACCTAACGCGTTTCGGCCGGTTTAGGCCCTTGGGTATATGCTTTTGGAATTTTTATATGGCGTGTAACTGGAACACTAAATGTTCTTTTAATTCTCTACAAATAAATTCTACCCTCTGCCTTTTTATGCATTATGTATATTAAGTTTTTAATTGTTGGCCCTCTGCTCTGTTTGACTTAACTTTTTAGGTTCTTGATCCTAGGTTTCAGGGTCAAGTTTGGTTCCCTTTTTCGTTTACGGTTTCTCCCTTTGTGGAGTGACGTGCAAGTTGGATTTTGCCGAACTTGAAACGATTGAAGGTTTATACGAGCTGGCCGAATAACTGCAGAATCCTCTGTGTGTGTGTGAGAGAGAGAGAGAGTGAGAGTGAGAGAGAGTGTGTGTGTGTGTGTGTGTGTGTGTGTGTGTGAGTGAGTGGTGAGTTCCCCCTCCCTGGCAGTCTTTAAGCAAACCCTTGTCAGGGATGCTCTAGGCTGATCCTGCACTGAGCAGGGGGTTGGACTAGATGGCTCCTATGGCCCCTTCCAACTCTGTGATTCTAGGACTCTATGACCTCCAGAAATTTCCCAACCCAGCGCCAACAACACTTCCATTATCATGCAAAGTTCTTTTTCTTTCTCTCTTTTTTTTGGGGGGGGGGGAAGGGAAATTTGGAATGTATGCTTTGTAGAGACATGAAAATCTCTCCATTTCTCTCTTTTTAAAGGGGTGTGTGCGCGCTGCGCCGCCTGCTCTCCAGGAAGGGCTGTCTCCTGTTACAGGCTGCATGCGGTGGTAACCAGACACCCTCTGTCCCCACGCAAAGTTCTTTCAAAACCAATGAGTAAAAGGTGCCCTTTGATCTCCAGCCTGCTTTATCTGGTTCCTCTAATGCTTTTTCTGCCTTTAAGTAAATGGCAGAGCTACCTTTTATGTTCCCCTAAAAAACACATCACATCCCCTCTGAATAGGACTGGTAATTCTCAGGGGGGGAAGAAGAAGGGGGGGGGGGAAACACACACATCCTCTTCGGGGGTTAATATTCATGTAGCTACAGCCCCGCTGCCTTTTATATGTTTAGAATAATACATGGGTTTTATGGCTGAATAGCAGCCCGGCTCTGAAAAGAAGATGCTGGGCTGATGTCATCCGAGCACCAGCACTTTGCAAATGGCTGCAGTTATCCCCATGATTAAGTCGCAGGATGGTTGAGCCAAACACAACGTCTGTTATGAGGCTACAGTTGCGACAAACGTACAATGGCCTGGCTCTAGCCGGGTTCCGGTGGTGGCTGCTTTTGTAAATTCAGCTCCTGGAGTGTGCGTGCGTGAGTGGAGGAGAGACGGCTTGTTGAAATCACAAAATATAGTGAGTGCATGTGTCTCTGTGCGCGTGTACTTTAGTTAGACATGTCTCTACAAGACCGCAAAGTAATCTATATTGTTTAAGGGCTGATGGCAGTGAAGCCTATGGCAGTAATTGGCTGAGCTGGTCTGGAGGCGTAGCGTGCTTTAGCTGCTGAGGGGACTTAAGCAGGCTGCGGTCCAGTCCTGTGAGGGAAGGAAAAGTCATCAGTTTGGCTAGGATTAAAACTCGGCAAAGTCTGATGAGATAGGAAGGGGCCGGGGGGGGGGAGTTTGGAAAAGCTAAGGAGAGCCTGGAGGGAAGGAAGATGAGAAGAGCATCACTGGGATAGCAAATGGACTATTCATAATTTTTCTCGATTTGCTATAGGGATGCCAGCCTCCAGGTGGGACCTGGGGATCTTCTGGTATTACAGTTCATCTCCAGATTTACAGAGATCAGTTCCACCGGATAAAACGGATGCTTTGGAGAGTAGATTCTATGGCATTGTACCCCACAGAGGTCCCTGTCCTCCTCAGGCTCCACCCCCAAATCTTCAGGAGTTTCCCAACCTGAATCTGGAAACTCAACCCTCCCCCATCTCCCACTGCTGGTAGGGTTGCCAGGTCCTTCCTAGTCTTTATGGAGGTCTTTATGGGGGTCTTTATGGAGGGGGCGGGGACATCCCCTTGCTGGGCCCATAACCTATTGAGGTTAACTGGTGTGGTTAGTCCAGTCACCATTAGTTAGCAGAGTACTTCAGTAAAGCTACAATCTCAGCAGAATCCCTTCACCAGGTTACTCAGTTGACAAGGCTACACGGAGCCACACTGCAAGTTTAGAAGAGAAATACTTCTCTCTTTCTTTGAGAAGTACACTTTGGATAGTAAAGAGCAGAGATATGGTAGTGTATTGACTTACTAGCTAAAGGATGGAGGCAGACGGCGAGAGGCCCACCTGCCTCATGGTGCCAAGAGAGGGCAGCCTGTCTCTCTCTTGGTGCATGCAGGAAGAGAGCTTGTCTTCATTCAGAGTGAGAGAGAAGAAGGAAGGGGAAATGGTCCCTGAGAACTCAATCTGCATTTCAAAGAGGACTATGGCAGAAGAGTGGAAGAAAGGTCAGTGTGCCTATCTAGCTATCTTGCCTCTCTTGCCACTCAGTCTGGAGGTCTGAGACAGGGGACATCGCATCTGGAACTTCCAACAGTCTCCAGTGTGATGATGTCACGCAAAAGTGACATCACCATGTTGGGGACAGGCACCCCACCCCTGTGCGCCGATTCTCCAAGTGATGAATTCACCGCTAGGAGTTCAGACTCCCCCCCCCCCCGTTCTTGCCCAAAGCGACCCTCTAATCCCCCCTCCCTCCGATTCTTATGTACCCTAGTAAGCATCAGGATACATTTTACTTGCTTGACATGTATCTGCGGTGGGGGGGGAAACCCAACTTAATGTATGACATGGAAGATACTCTTTTCAGGGTCAGATCTTGGTTTCCAAAAATACAAATGCAAGCAAAGGGAAGGTCAGGGGTGACCATTAGGGATGGCTAGCACATTACCCACTTGCAGAGGCTTCTTGACCCACTTTTGGGGCCCAACCCACAAATTGGGAAATACTGCCCTATGTTACCCAATGGAGCTTTTGGGGGGGGGGGCAGTTGTTTGCATACACCTGGGCATCCAGAACTGAATAATGAGACCCAAATCACTTACATGCCGCAAGATGTCAAGAGTTACTATTTCTGTGGTTTTATTTCTCCCCCCCCTCCTTTGCAATACATAATTCATACGGATTAATTAGTTAATGTTTGTACAGCTCTTCGAGAGGCAGGGCCTTTCTAGAAGTGCGAAATGTTCCCAATATTAAATAGCGTGATTCAGCCTTCTGAGATTTGCAGATCAATGTCTGTCTTTACCTCCCTCCCTCTCTCTTCCTTATAATATTCTGCATTCCTAATATATTACACACGCCGCGTTTAGATTACTGCTGAGGATAAATCAAATCGGTTATTTTTCACCAGAGCTGCTGAAAGACGGGCTTGCTACAAATACAGACCAATAACCCGGTATAAGAAATAATCCTAGTAAAACCAGGGTGGGGGGGGACCACCACCATTTCGGTATGTCGGAGCCCCTCCGCTTTCATCCTTCATAGCTTCCCGATTTGTTCTCGCTCATTTAACTCCATCGCCGATTCTCAATCCGAAATGCATTTCCATTTGCGGCGGGAACGGTGACATTGCATTATGTAGTGTAAGGAAGGCAGCCGTGTTTTAGCATGATGGATTTTTTATACGGGCTGTATTGCTTACTTGACGTTAGTGAAGCAATGCAAAGCCAGGTTTGCTCAGATCAGCCATTCACTGGGGCTTAGGGAGGTTTGGGAGAGCTACTGAGCCTCCTTCTGGCCTGCATATCAGAATTGCTTTGCTTGATTAGATCAAAAATGTGTTTTCGTGCTCTGGGGTTTTGCTTACCTGAAGATCTTACAGAATGAGAAGTGTTCCCCGGACTACAGTTCTCCAGGAGAAAACAGTTGCTTTGAAAGGTGGACTCTATGGCATTAAACACCCCAGCCTCCGCTCCGCTCCCTTGCCCTTGAACAGTTGAGTGGGAGAGAAAAAATTGCCTAATTAGTGACACTCTAGGAATTTCCCTACATCTCTACTGGTCTTCACCACAAAGATTAGAGGAATTTCCTAGAGCATTGCTCAAGTTTCCACCTTCCCCAGGAACTGCCCTCTAAATCTCCCGGCATTTGTAGATGCAGTACCAGCAACCCTAAATCCATGAGTAGAACATGAAGGTGATCGTCTTCCCCAACTGTTTATCCCCAGAATCAGCTATTGACAGGTAGATTGCACCAGTCCATGAATGTTCCATTTAGCTAAAATAGTTCTTACCTCTTGCTAGACCCTTCCCCATGAATTTAGCAAAGCCTTTTTAAAAAAAATCCAAGCAAGGAGTCATCATGCTTTTAAATAATTACTTCTATTAAGGGTTTAAATTAAGGTTGCCAACAATGGGCTGGAAAATTCCTTGAGATTTGGGGGGAAGTGGAACATGGGGAAGGCGGAATTTGGGGAGGGGATGGCCCTCAGCAGGGTATAGTGCCATAAAGTCCACCCTTCAAAGCAGCCATTTTCTCCAGGGAAGCTGATCTTGGTCATCTGGAGATCAGTTGCAATAGCAGGAGATCTTCAGGCCCTGCCTGGAGGTTGGCAACTGTAACTTAACTACGTTACAGGCCCACATCTGCCAAGAGGTCTCCCAATCAGATGGGAGCAGCAGGTTCCTCTCTCTTTCTGCCCCCATCACTCTCCCAGCCTCCTGCCTGCTTCCTCTCCCCCCACAGCAGCAGCGGCAGTGCTCTGGGAATTACAATCGATCTTCCAGCTGCAGAGATCAATTCACCTTAGGGCTGCCAGCTCCAGGTTGAGAAATTCCTGGAGATTTGGGGGTGGAGCCTTGGGACAGTGAGGCTTGGGGAGGCAAGCAGCCTCAGCAACCCTCCAAAGCAGACATTTTATCTAGGGGAACTGATCTTTGTCACCTGGACAAGAGCTGTAATTCTGGGTACTCTCCAGCCCCTGTCTGGAGGCTGGCAATGGTAGCTTAAGTTAAGGAAATGGCTGGTTTGGAGGGTGGAGTCTATGGCATTATACTGGTCTGTAGTCCCTCCTCAAATCCCACCCTCCCCAGGCTCCACCCCTCAAATGTCCAGGAATTTCCCAACCTGGAGTTGGCAACCCTATTTCTTTCCCACCCAACAGCCAACCTACCTTTGTCTGTCTTCAGCTTTCCATCTCCACCCCCCATCCCTGCAACCTCTACTTAGGAAAATTACAGTCTTTCTCCACAGTGGGGACTAAAGCAGCTTACATTATTATTTCCTCCTTGTTATCTGCACAACAACCCCGTGAGGCTGGTTAGGCTGAAAGTATGTGACTGGTCCAAAATCTCCCAGTCAGCTTCCACCGCAAGATGGGGATCTGAACCTGGGTCTCGCAGATCCCCATCTGAAGCTCTAAATGTTACATCACAATGGCTTTCATAGGGTGGCTGCTGATGAACAGTAGCAAACAGCTGGGCCCAATTTAGTCATGCAAATCAGGTGGTGTCAAGTCACACAGAGGGTGCTGCCTAGGGATGCCAGTCTCCAGGTGGAACCTGGGGATCCCCTGGAATTACTGCTCATCTCCAGACTACAGAGATAACTTTCCATGGAGAAAATGGATGCTTTGGAGGGTGGAGTTTATGGCATTGTACCTCACTGAGGTCCCTGTCCTCCCCAGGCTCCACCCCCAAATCCCCAGGAGTTTCCCAGCCTGGATCTGGATCTGCTGCTGGTGGCCAGGGTGGTACTTAATGGCAACCCTAGATTGCTGCCAGTAAAACCCCTGCCTTTTACTAACAGAAACAGTTAGAAACCTCCCCCTCCTCCAAACATTCTAATCTCTCACAGCTGATGCCTGGAGTTGATGCCATTTCAAAAGGTATTGGGGTGGATTCAACAGACCCTGAAGGGTTTTTTAAACTTTTTGGATTTTTCTGCAGACTGAGGAAAGCCTCTGACTATGTAGGAAAAGCTGTTGGGGGAGAGTGAGCTCTCTTTTGGCAGATAGAAGTATCCACACAGAAAAAAAACTCTGGGAATTAGTATATAGATATGGAGCAGAGGTCCAGCCGTGGCTCTTAGCCACAAGGTATAGATAGGAGCTCTCGGTCTGAGGCAAGTGATGCCCTGCATTCTTGGTGCTTGGGGGGGCAACAGTGGGGGGACTTCTAGTGTCCTGGCCCTACTGGTGGACCTCCTGATGGCACTTGGTATTTTTGACCACTGTGTGACAGAGTGTTGGACTAGATGGGCCACTGGCCTGATCCAACATTAGCTTCTCTTATGTTCTCTTATGTTCTTATGAGTGGTTTGGGCTTAGCTAAGAAGAGGAGGAGGAGGAGCCTCAGCCCCTCAGCTCCCTCAGCCCCACCTACCTCACATGGTGTCTGTTATGGAGAGAGGAAGGGAAGGAGACTGTAAGCCACACTCCCTTGAGTAGTGAAAGGCGGGGTATAAATCCAACTCTTCTTCATCTCCAAATCTCCAAGAAATCCCCCACAGCAACCCTATTATTTCCCTTTCCCTATCACAACACCCCTGTGAAGTAGGTGATGCAAAGGCAACGTTATGGGATTCTTGCTAAGTGTGGATCTGAAGCCAGTTCTCTTCGGTCCAGATCCAAAATGTTCCTTCCCCACCCTACAACAAGGGCCCGGCAATTTCTCAGAAGTGCTGATCTATCAGGCATCCATTTACCAGCGGAGAAATGAGATTTGGAGTGGGGGGGTCACAGACACTCGCCTCTCTGGAAACTTTTCAAAGGGTTATTCTGCAACCTGACCTTTTGTTTGGTACAACAATAAAAGCTTGACGCTTCTTAAGTGATCCGTTGAGGGGCTTCTGGCATTCTCAGACGACTTTCACCTTCGACCCTGAGATGGCTACAGCTTCGATTTTTGCTGAATTCTTCTCTCCCCTCCCTTCCCCTGGGCTTTCTGCTATCTGAAGCTTTGAGCGAGAAGTGACTCAGTGCTGGGCTATGTCTTCTGATTAGGGTCAACAACCTCCAAGATGGCTGGAGAGCTCCTGGAATTGGAATTGTCCTCCAGACTACAGAGATCAGCTCCCCTGGAGAAAAGGGCATCTTTGGAGGGTGGACTCAATGTCATTACACCCTTCTGAGGTCCCTCTCCTCCACAAACCACGCCATCTCCAGGCCTTACCACAAAATCTCCAGGAATTTCCCAATGTGGAGTTGGCAACTCTACTTCTGATTGTTTGATTTTTTTTTTCTTCCTTGCCATCTTTTGGCCACCTCTGCATTCTTGGCACCCAAGGTCCAGATGGCCCAATGAAGCTATTCTCTAAGAAACTGTATTCAAGGTAGGTTCTGTGTAAAAGCTGGAAAATATAATTAGCAAAAACCTCTCACTGAAAAGAACTTGAAACTCAGAATTTCAGCTTCAGCAACACTTTCTTGTATGTTCAGAAGCCTCAGTTCTGTATATATTAGAAAGGTTTTTTTCCCTCAGCAACCTCTATACCATGTATCCTCATGTTCCCTGCCTATTTAATAAATTCTTTATTCTGTTTTTGAAAGTTAATCTGCCTCAAGTGCCATTTCACAAGAGTTTCTAAAACAGGACAGCTCCTGTATTTCCCTCTGGGTCTAAAGCCAAAACAAATATCTGTGACAGGGTGGGACAGTTTAAGCTTATCAAACAAAGAAGAAACACACACTACTGGCGGGCGGCTCAGTCACTGAGAGGAACTAAAAATTTTGGTGGGAAAATTCTGCCTGGGTGTTGGGAAAGAGACAGGGGTCTGTCACAGCCTTCACCAGAAAGAAGCCTGACTACAGTTCACTATTGCCTATTCTGACTATTAGCAGTTCTCCAGGGTCTCAGGCAGAGGTCTTTCCCATCACCTCCTGCCTGTTCCTTTTAACTGGCGATTCCGGGGATTGAACCTGGGACCTTCTGCATGCCAAGCAGAGGCTCTGCCACTGAGCCACAGTCCCCTTCCTTGAGCCATGCAGCCCTATCAAGAGTATTTGTCCATCTAGGCCAGGGGTGGCCAACCTGTGGCTCGGGAGCCACATGCGGCTCTTTCACACATATTGTGCGGCTCCTGGCAGGGCGGCTGGGGAAGCAAAGGGGAGGCATGCTTTTTCTCTCTTTCTCCCTTCCTTCCTTCCTTCCTTCCCTCCTCCCTCCCATCTATTTGCTTTCCTAGTTTCTTTCTCTCTCTTTCTTATAACTGGTTTTCCTCGTTTGTTTTTATTTTTGGCAGTCCCATTTAACGTTAATAAAAAGCAAATTTGCATATTTTTAAAAATAAAAACATGTGTGTGATATTTGTTCCTGTCTTGCGGCTCTCAGACATCTCTATGTGGCTCTTACATTTATTCTATGTGGCTCTTACGTTAAGCAAGGTTGGCCACCCCTGATCTAGGCCATAATTGTCTTTTCTGGCTGCTAGTGGGTCTCTAAAATCTTAGGCAGCTGATGTTTTTGCAACCTGCCTTTTACAATAGAAATGGCAGAAATTGAATTTGGGACTTTTTGTGTGCAAGACACATGACCTACCACCAAGCCACACAAGTTATTCACAATTTTGTATCGAACATCTCCAAGACCAGCCATTAGTAAAGGTCAAGGTTTCCCTTGCTCGGAAGCCAGTCAAATCCGACTCTAGGGGGCAGTGCTCATCTCTGTTTCCAAGCCGAAGAGCCAGCACTGTCCGAAAATTTTTCCAAGGTCATGTGGCCAGCATGACTCAATGCCGAAGCGCACGGAACTCTGCTGCCTTCCCACTGAAGCGGTACCCATTTATCTACTTGCAATTTCTTGCTGTTGAACTGCTAGGTGGGCAGGAGCTCACTCTGTCATGCGGCACTCGGATCTCGAACTGCTGAACTACAGCCCCTCCAGTCTGCAGCTCAGTGTCTTAACCTCTGAGCCTTGCTCCAAAGCTAGTCGAATCCGATTCTATGGGGCGGTGCTCATCTCCATTTCCATTAGACCTTGCCAAGAAAGGTTGCCTCTCCTCATAGGGAATTTATAACCCTCCTAAGATCTGGAACGGCCACACCTGTAGTAGGAATAGGATGCTGTATCCGCAGAAGTGGTCTGTCCATCGGTGGTGTGTAAGCAATCCGCTTGATGGCCCAACTCCAACTCAACACCACTCAGAGGATACGGCTCAGATTTGCCGTCTCTGTCCGAAGAAAAAGCTGAGCTGACAATTTGTCAGGAACAAAGGGAGGGGGGAATGTGAAATTATCTAGAGTGATTTTAGAAAAATAACTACACATTTAAATTTAATTAACATGCTGTCTGACAGCCTAACAAGGTGATCAATTTCTCCCAGGGGCAATTATCACATAATGACGTACCAAGCACCCAGGAAAAGCTGGCAAACTAGTAAAGAAGGGAGAGAACGTACCCTAAAATCAGGCAAATTAAGGGTTGGTTCTCACATAGGTGTTTGTCCCTCCGTTGACCATCTATATACTAATTCCCAAGGTGCCCCCTCTGTGCGGATATCTAAATCCGCACATCGGGGGCACTTGGGAGGCAGAGAGATTTTCCTGCACACTTGGGGGACTCCCCACATGTACAGAAAAATCTGAAAACTTAAAAAAACTTTGGGGGGGATATTTAAATTCCCCCAAAAGTTAAAAAGTATTCCCTGCGCATGCGCAGGGAACACTCTATGAACTCTGTGGCGGCCCGGTGGCTGAAAGGTGCTGAGGCCTCACCGCCGGTGCCAGGGGGTGTGGGGTGGGGGAGAAGACTCACCTATGGCTGCTGCCTCCACTCTGTGAAGCTCCTTCTCCCCCCCCCCCCAAGTATCGCGGGTCCCACCTCTTGTATCATCTAAGGGACTACGTGCATGTGTGAATGAACCATCAGAGATTGATCATCCCAATAGAATTCTTGGATCCCTCAGTGTCAGTTCAAACCCAGTGGGGACTTTGTACAGTCTTTGAGCAGAATTATCTGTCAAAGGGAGCTTTGATTCTCGAAGGCTTATGCCGGGGTCCCCAACGTGACGCCCGTGGGCGCCAGGGTAGCCACGAAACTTTCCCTGCAGCCCACCAAGTGTTTTTACAAAATGGGTGGGGCTTTTGTCCAGCCAGTCTTCTGATTGGCCCTTGGAGATGTGACTTCCTGTGCAGATTTTTTTTTAAATGTCGCTTTGCCGGCTGCGGCCACTGCAGCACAAAAATTTCCATCATGGGGCTGCAGGTGAGCTGCAGCAGCTGTTTTGTGGCTCATTGCGCCTCCTGCAGCAGCCATTTTGCAGCAGCCATTGTGTGACTGTGCCTGCCTTGCTGAGTCAGAACTCCAGTTTGGCGTAGAGCCAGTGTGGTGTCGGGGTTAGGAGCTCAGACTCTGATTTAGGAGAACTGGGTTTGATTCCCCACTCCTCCACACATGTAGCTGCTGGCGTGACCTTGGGTCTGTCACAAGTTCTTTCAGAACTGTTCTCTCAAGGACAGTTCTCAAAAGAGCTCCCTCAGCCCTGCCTACCCCACAGGGAAGGTGATTGTAAGCCTCTCTGAGACTCCAAGTGAAGGGTAGGATATAAATCCAGTCTCCTCCTCCTCCTTCTCCTCCTCTTTCTGCTACTGGACTCTAATCTTACTCTTCTTCTGCATGGCTACCCACTTGGAACTGAGCAGGGTTGTCAATCCACCTGTATTTTGCGGGTCCCCCCAGGAAAACAGTGTTCTGTCAGTATTAGAGTCCGAGCAGCTGATACATTTCAGATTCTACTAGAGTCGCAGCTGTGGCAGCTGCGTCCTAAGCAGAGTATGGTCTCCTCAGGAGCAGGGATCTGCACCATAGTTGGACACTGAATCTGTCATTTCAAGCAGTGCAAAGGTGAAGGTTTCTTGGTGGGCTGGGATTGCCAACTCCTGGTTTGGAAACATCTGGAAACGGGCAACTTTTCTATGCCTACTATAGCCAGTCTCACTAGTTATACATCTGAGTGGTCTAATATTATATGATAATAACTAAAAGGCAGTTTTAATATGAAATATAAAGGGTATTATTTGTATGTGTTGTTCATTTATAACAAACTGTTGTGTGAAAATGTTATAAAAATTTATATAAGGCTACTTGTGTTATACCTTATAATAGATAAGATCAATAAGATAAAAATGACACTATAGCATGAGAAAATGGTAGAATATACTAAGCAGGTCGTTATACTGATTTTTAAAAGGTAATATGTCATATCTATTTTAAGCTATATTCTTATGTCATTACACCGTATATATCCTGTTATATATTATACCATTTTAAGCTTTTATACCATATACTTTTTAATATATACATATATCTCCTGATAAAGGAATGTCCTAAATATCTGTAAAATTGCCCTTACGTTATGTTTTTGGTAATTATATTTACTATGCATTTCCCCCTATTTATTTTTTTCTTTCTGTATCCCTTGTTAAAAAAAAAATTATTTTAGAAATGAAATTTTGGGGGGGTTGAGCCTGAAGAGGGCGGGGTTTGGAGAGGGGAGGGACCTCAGCACAGGATCACGCCATAGGCCCGCCCTCCAAAGCAGCCATTTTCTCCAGGGGAATGGATTCCTAAAGTTGATACATCTGATTAATTGATCGGTCTCTTACATCAAGGGGGGGCCGTCTCATCTCTCCTTTGACCTCACGCCCCTCCGTTCTGTTCAGGGTTGCGGCGCACCTCCATTCGCAAAGGTGCCGGGAAAGCGTGGAACGTTGTTACAAGAGAGAATCTCAGATCCGGCTTTTGTTTTCATTTTTTTTAAAAAAAGAAGAAACCAGACCTGCTGGAAGGGCTTCTGCTAAACTATCTGCCTTAGCAGAGGGAGATAATTTGGTGGTGACATCCGTGATAAATGGTATCATAAAGGCTTGATTTATTGCAATACGGCTGCTCTTGAAAGCATGGGGTGACTTAGTAAACACCTGGGTAGGGGGAGCCAGGACTGTCTCGCTTCTCTAGGGCAATGGTCTTCCCAAGCAGCTGGGGGGTGGGGGGAGAGAATGAGAAAGATTAGCCTTGATGAAGGGGTGGGATGGACAGGTAGGGGGCAATGCTCCCTCTAAGCTGCGGAGTCCTGTGAGCAAAAAATCTACTTTGTGAGCGACTGGCATTAAAGTGGTGAGCGAGCGATCTGGCTGCAGCATAAATGAGTTTGCTCTGGAGCCACCCTTCCGGAGCTAGGAACAAAAATGTGTGAGAACCGCAGGCTAAAAAACTGTGAGCTAGCTCACACTAAGTCAGCTTAGAGGGAACACTGGCGGGGGGGTGGGGAAAGAAGAATCCAAACCTGGTCATAGTCACAGGGGGGAAGATGAGATGAATGAAAGTCCCCTGTTTTCTTTTTTATGCTGAATCAGACCATCAAGGTCCATCAAGGTCGGTATTGTCTACTCAGACTGGCAGCGGCTGTCCAGGGTCCCAGGTGGAGGTCTTTCCCATCATCTACTGCCTGGTCCTTTTAACTGGCGATGCCGGGGACTGAACCTGGGACCTTCTGCGTGCCAAGCAGAGGCTCTTCCACTGAGCCACAGCCCCTCTTGACAGCTCTCCAGGGTCTCAGGCTGAGGTCTTTCCCATCATCTACTGCCTGGTCCTTTTAACTGGCGATGCCGGGGACTGAACCTGGGACCTTCTGCGTGCCAAGCAGAGGCTCTTCCACTGAGCCACAGCCCCTCTTGACAGCTCTCCAGGGTCTCAGGCTGAGGTCTTTCCCATCACCTGCTGCCTGGTCCTTTTAACTGGAGATGCCGGGGATCGAACCTGGGACCTTCTGCGTGCCAAGCAGAGGCTCTACCACTGAGCCACAGCCCCTCTTGACAGCTCTCCAGGGTCTCAGGCTGAGGTCTTTCCCATCACCTGCTGCCTGGTCCTTTTAACTGGAGATGCCGGGGACTGAACCTGGGACCTTCTGCGTGCCAAGCAGAGGCTCTTCCACTGAGCCACAGCCCCTCTTGACAGCTCTCCAGGGTCTCAGGCTGAGGTCTTTCCCATCACCTGCTGCCTGGTCCTTTTAACTGGAGATGCCGGGGATCGAACCTGGGACCTTCTGCATGCCAAGCAGAGGCTCTACCACTGAGCCACAGCCCCTCTTTACAGCTCTCCAGGGTCTCAGGCTGAGGTCTTTCCCACCACCAATGACCCGATTCTTACTGGAGGTGCTACTGGGCATTGAAACTAGGACCTTCTGCCTCCCAAGCAGATGAAGGTGCTTTCACACCTGCTAAATAACGCAGTTTCAATCCACTTCAGTGACGATTTGCAAGTGGATTTTGCAGTTTCACACAGTGAAATCCATTTGCAAAATACGTTGAAAGTGCATTATTTAGTGCATGTGAAAGTGCCCTGTTTTAGCTCCTCCCAAATACCTGTTTTGTCAACAGCTTCAGTCCTTCACTGAACTGCCTCAGGTATCTGCTTTCCCCCGTTAGCTTTCCATATTTCCTTTTGGTATCATGTCTGTGGGTTGCACATGTTGCATATGTTTTCTGTAGTGGTTAAGTGCACAGACCCTAATCTGGGAGGACCAGGTTTGATTCCCCACTCCTCCACTTGCACCTGTTGGATGACCTTGGGCAAGCCATAGTTCTGGCACAGCTGTTCTTGAAAAAGAGCGGTTTCTGTCAGAGCTCTCTCAGCCCCACCTACCTCACAGGGTGTCTGTTGTGGGGAGGGGAAGGGAAAAGGATTGTAAGCCGCTCTGAGACTCCCTTGGGTAGTGAAGGGCGGGGTATAAATCCAATCTCTTCTTCTTCAAATGCAATTTATACATGAAGCGCCCATTTAGCAGTGCGTAAATAATGTTAAAAAGCATACATTTGATGGGGGGAGAGAAATCAGCACATGAGAATGGTGTGAGAACAAAGCAGCAGCAGGTTCGGTTTGCACAAGGAAGAAGCAAAGTCAAAAAGGGGGTGGGGGGGTCAAAACAGCAGGGACGAGGCGTTCAAAGCCATCCCTATGAAAGAGGAAACAGTGTCCAGCTTTTTTCCTTCCATCAATGGCTAATCTTCCCTAAAGGCAATAGAAGAAGAGAAAGGACAAGTCACGAGGGAACACAATTGTGCGAGTGTGTTTGAGTGTGTGTGTGTGAAGTGCCATCAAGTCACAATCAACTTATGGCGATCCCGTAGGGTTTTCAAAGTAAGAGGCGAACAGTGGTGGTTTGCCATTGCCTGCCTCTGTGTAGCAGCCCTGGACTTCCTTGGTAGTCTCCCTTCCAAATACTGACCGGGGCTGGCCCTGCTTAGCTTCTGAGATCCAATGAGACTGGGCTAGCATGAGCCGTCCAGATTAGGGTGAATGTAACCGCACTGTATCTTGAATATAGGAGAGAATTAGAAGCTTTCCTTCTCTTTATTTTTACACTTGAGCAAATGCTTCTAAGAGTTATAGCTTGATCAGAAGAAGAAGAGAAGGAGGAGGAGGAGGACATTGGATTTCTACCCCGCCTGTCACTACCCAAAGGAGTCTCAGAGAGGCTCACAATCTCCTTTCCCTTCCCCTCCCCACAACAGACAGCCTGTGAGGTGGGTGGGGCTGAGGGAGCTCTTCCGCGGACTGCTTGTTTCAGGAAGTGGGTGGGACCAAGTAGAGCTTTTGCCCAATAAGGATTCAGATTGGATACTGGAGCTTCCATTGGTTGCACAATTTTTTAAAATAGCATTGCTTTAGCAGCAACTGCCACTCCAGCACAAGGATTGTCACTGTGATACTGAAGTTAAGCTGTGGCAACTGGCAACCGTTCTGTGGCAGCCATTTTGTCGCTGTGTCCGCCATGTGTGTCAGAATTCCAAATGGGCCCGCAGGCTCAATAAGGTTGGGGGCCCCTGCCACAGCTCGCTTCTGCTGAAAACCGATTTCACACAAGCTGCTGCTCCACCCCCACTCTTCCCTTCCCCCGACTGCACGCGTCAATTTCCCACTATGTGCTGCACAGCCGCATTTTGACCTGCAGCTTCGCCCGATTTCCCCCATGTCCTGTTTTTTGAGGATCTAGAAGACGCAGAGGAGCTCGGGCGAAGCTGCGGGTCAAAATGCGGCCGCGCAGCACATCGTGAGAAATTGACATGTGCAATCGGGAGGAAGGGAAGAGCCAGCCCACAGCCCACAGAAGCTGCTTGTGGGAATTCGGTCTTGTAGTACAGTTAATTTTTAGAGTTCATCTCTGGAGACAATAGGTATATCCAGTCAACATGTAGGGTTGCCAACTCTGGGTTGGAAAATACCTGGAGACTTTGGGGGTGGATCTGGGAGCGGGTGGGGTCTGGGGAGCGGAGGGACCTCAGCATGATACAATGCTGGAGAGTCCACCCTTCAAAGTGGCCCTTTTCTCTAGGGGAGCTGATCTCTGTCAGCTGGAGATCAGCTGTAAAGGCAGGAGATCTCCAGGCCCCACCTGGAGGCTGGGAACTCTATTGACATGATAAAACCAGCTCCAAATTAAGCCCGCTGCTCTCTCTGTGTGTGTGTGTGTGTATAGTTGCATCTGTCTCTAGACCAGGGGTGTCGAACTCATTTGTTATGGAGGGCCGGATTTGACATAAATTGGACTTTGTCAGGCCGGGCCACTTGCGTCATAAAATGTAATGCCAGGGAGCGGAGATATAAACTTTATAAAGGACACAAACACAAAGATTTTTTTAACTTAAAATAAAAACATGCCTGAAACATTAGCATTCTTGCAATATTTTATATAAAATAGTCTCTAATAACTGACACCTCTTGCTCTGAATTATTGCATCAAAATGCCTGTGCTATAGCAATCTGGGAGGGGGAGGAGCCTCAGCCCAGTGTAGGAAGCAGAAGCTTGCCCATCTATCTCTCCTGAGCGATTGAGAGAGTCTGGGAAAGCAAGCTATGACACAACAGCAGCAGCAGAACTGGAGGAAGAAGAAGGAGACAGCCAGCCCCTTACGGGCCTGATAGAAGCTCTCTGGGGGGTCTGATCTGGCCCCCGGGCCGCACATTTGACACCCCTGCTCGAGACACTTCCTTTCTCCCCACTGCTTAGCCAAAGAAATGGCCCCCTAACGTTCTCCGCCCCACACATCCTGCTAGGTCTCCCTGAACGGCACTTCTGCAAACGGCTGTGCCATTCCGTTTCAAAACTGAAATGAAGACGCACGCCCACGCCCACACCCAAATCCAAAAAGACCAATTCGGCACACATGAAATTGGCCACATTATTGTCAACAAAAGGGGTGTTAAGAGCTTCAGAGGGAGAATTCTCTATCGAGCCCTTCCAGGAAAGTAAACACGATCTTCTCAAGAGGGTTAAAGGCCCATCTATAAACGAAAACATCTCCAGGGGAAGAGGCCGATTCTCTGTTCTCTTTTCTTTCCTGCTTCTTTCCCCTCGCTTCCCCCCCCCCCACTGAGTGAATTTTCCAGTTGGTGAGAGAGAGAGGGAGGGGGAGGGAGAGGGGGGAGGGAGGGAGATACATTACACCAAAGGGCCGTTTCGCCCAAATTCCGCTCCCATTTCACTTGGCACAGAAACAGACGCGTCATTTTTTGTTCTGTCGCTGCCATCCACTCACAGCCGACTTACGGCAACCCCATAGGGTTTTCAAAGCAAGGGACGTTCAGAGGTGGCTGGCTGTCGCCTGCCTCCCCATCGTGACCAATGTTCCCTCTAAGCTGAGTTAGTGTGAGCTAGCTCATAGTTTTTTAGCCTCTGGCTCACGCATTTTTGTCTTCGCTCAGGAAGGAGGGCTCCAAAGCAAACGAATTGATACAGGAGCCAAATTGCTTGCTTATACTTTTAATGCCGGTAGCTCGCAAAGTAGGATTTTTGCTCACAAGACTCCACAGCTTAGAGGGAGCAATGAGCATCACCCCTGACATTCCCATCCAAATACCATCCTGGGGGCGATTCTACATCTAGCATTCACTCCACACTTTCTCAACTGAGAGGGGAAAGTGCAGCTCACAACCACATTCAAATACCTCGGGGCAACGCCATGCTGACTGCAAAGTCACCCCAAGCGGCCATAAATCTATGCAGAAGGTGCCATAAAACCCGATGATCGAAGAACGTGAAAGCGGCATGCAAAGCAGAGAGGAATATTTGTTCCAGGGTGGGCATGGTAAAACAACGGAGGGAAAAGCCTAGGGCTTGACCCTGCTTAACTTCCAAGATGTGGTGAGGCTGGGCTAGCCTGAGCTATCCAGGTGAGGTTACCAACCTCCAGGTGGTTGCTGGAGACCTCCTGGGATTACAGCTGATCTCCAGGTGACACAGATCAGTTCGCCTGGAGAAAATGGCTGCTTTAAAAGGCCCTCCTTTTCCCCAAACCCCAAGCTTTGCAGGTTCCACCCCCAAAATCTCCAGGTAGATCCCACGCAGTGTTCCCTCTGAGCTGAAGTGGTGTGAGCGAGCTCTCAGTTTTTTAGCCTCTGGCTCACATGTTTTTGTCTTCACTCAGGGAGGATGGCTCCAGAGCAAACTTACTGATGCATTAGCCAAATCACAACTTTAATGCCAGTAGCTCACAGAGTAAAAATTTTGCTCACAAGATGCCACAGCTTAGAGCGAGCATTGTTCCCATCATGGAGCTGGCAACCCTAGTCAGGGTGCTGGGACCTGCTAATTGGGCCTTCTGTGCATGATGATGGATGATGATGGTGGAGGAGGAGGAGGAGGAGAAGGAGGAGAAGAAGAAGAGTCATAGTCAGATCTGCTGATTGGGCCTTCTGTGCATGATGATGGATGATGATGATGATGGAGGAGGAGGAGAAGAAGAGTCAAAGTCAGATCTGCTGATTGGGCCTTCTGTGCATGATGATGGATGATGATGATGGAGGAGAAGGAGGAGGAGGAGAAGAAGAAGAGTCACAGTCAGATCTGCTGATTGGGCCTTCTGTGCATGATGATGGATGATGATGATGGAGGAGAAGGAGGAGGAGAAGGAGAAGAAGAGTCACAGTCAGATCTGCTGATGGGCCTTCTGTACATGATGATGGATGATGATGATGGAGGAGGAGGAGGAGAAGAAGAAGAAGAAGAGTCACAGTCAGATCTGCTGATTGGGCCTTCTGTGCATGATGATGGATGATGATGATGGAGGAGAAGGAGAAGGAGGAGGAGAAGAAGAGTCACAGTCAGATCTGCTTATTGGGCCTTCTGTGCATGATGATGGATGATGATGATGGAGGAGGAGGAGAAGGAGAAGAAGAGTCACAGTCAGATCTGCTGATTGGGCCTTCTGTGCATGATGATGGATGATGATGATGGAGGAGAAGGAGGAGGAGGAGGAGAAGAAGAGTCACAGTCAGATCTGCTGATTGGGCCTTCTGTGCATGATGATGGATGATGATGATGGAGGAGAAGGAGGAGGAGGAGGAGAAGAAGAGTCACAGTCAGATCTGCTGATTGGGCCTTCTGTGCATGATGATGGATGATGATGATGGAGGAGAAGGAGGAGGAGGAGGAGAAGAAGAGTCACAGTCAGATCTGCTGATTGGGCCTTCTGTGCATGATGATGGATGATGATGATGGAGGAGAAGGAGGAGGAGGAGGAGAAGAGTCACAGTCAGATCTGCTGATTGGGCCTTCTGTGCATGGTGATGGATGATGATGATGGAGGAGAAGGAGGAGGAGGAGGAGAAGAAGAGTCACAGTCAGATCTGCTGATTGGGCCTTCTGTGCATGATGATGGATGATGATGATGGAGGAGGAGGAGGAGGAGGAGGAGGAGGAGAAGGAAAGAAGAAGAAGAGTCACAGTCAGGTCTGCTGATTGGGCCTTCTGTGCATGGTGATGATGAGGAGGAGGAGGAGAGTCACAATCAGATATTTGACTGGTGAATGGTGTTTTGCAATTTGAGATCTATCCAAGTTCTCAGGAACTGCAGATGTATCTTCGCAGGATTCTTGCTCTTCCGAGCGACACTGTCTTCCTGAGCTGAGCTGGTGTTATTTGCTCAAAGCCCAGAACGTCCAGGTGTTTCTTGAGATTTCTAGGCACTGCTCCAAGGGCTCCAATGACAACTGGCACGATGCTCACCTTCTTCTCCCAGAGGCACTCTAACTCTATTTGTAGGTCTTGGTATTTTGTGATCTTTTCCTGTTCTTTCTTTTCTATTCTGCTGCTTCCTGGGATTACAGTGTCAGTGATCCAAACCTCGTTTCTATTTTTTTTCTACAGTTGTGGTATTGGGAATGTACTGCTCCAATTGTTTATCTGTTTGCAACTGGAAGTCCCAAAGAATCTTCATTTCGTCATTCTTCATGATCTTGCCTGGTTTGTGCTCCCCTGAGTTTCTGGCTGATGCTAGGCCATCCTTCTTGCAAAGATTCCAGTGCCAACATAGCTGCAACTCTATAGTGGTGTTCTTTATAGTCAGTTTGAGCAATTTTACTGCAGGCACCGACCATGTGGTCGACTGTTTCATTCTCAACATTTGCTGTTATCGCTGGTCTTCTGAATCTTGGCTTTCATACTTTTTGTTTCGAGTGTCTGCTCGTGTGCAGCCAGAATGAGTCGTTCCGTTACTTTTTACAAGTGCCCATTACAAGTGCCCATACTTCCAGGTATTTTCATTATCTACTTTCTTTGCTATGCCTTTCAAATATTGCCCATGCAGGTGCTTTTCCTTCCAGATGTCAAAGTGAGTTTTGATTGCAATCTTTTTGAAATCTCTTTTGGTTTCTGTAATCTTAAATAAGTTTGCCTTGTACACTTCAACAAGAAGCATCTCTTTCCTTTTCTTGGTGTAGTCACTCAGTGCTCGTTTTTCTTCTTCAACTGCCTGCTGAACTTCCAGGAGACTTCATCCACTTAATTTTCTTGGTAAGTAAAAACAATCAACATCACTTCTAGGGTGTAGTGAGTGACACATCACCATTATCTTGTGAGTTTCATGATCTACTACTTCTAATTCTGCTTGTTTCCAATCAGGCCCATAGCCACAGTGGGGCATTTAGGGGTGGTGCCCCCTCACTCATGGCCCATGCCCCACAACTCCCATTGTGGCAGTTATGCCAGCAGATAAGTAAAGACCCTTCTCTTGTTTACCTGCATGCCAATGAAATCTCTCTCTCTCTCCCCCTCCCCGCTCTCCTGACCTCCAGACTTCCCAATGCCCCACCACCCAAAATTTTCTGGCTACACCCCTGTTTCCATAGATAATGCCAGCTGTGTATCTTAGAACTGGGATGCCCACATGTTGTTGTTGTAATGATATGAAGAACCAGCCCCCTCTAGCGTTGCCACGCAGAACTGCTCTTTACACCTTTTAGTTGCTAGAAGACTGGGGGTTTTTTTCCCTGTAGTTATTAGACCAAATGAGAGCTTCTTTGCTGTCTGGCAAAGTTTCCGACTAGCTGCTAAGGAAAAGGCTTGGGTCAGATTTAGCCTGCAACAGAAAGCCACCATCTGCCTCTCTGAATTGTCTTGCAGGAAAAGTGGTCGGTTGTTCCAAATCCAAATCCAAAAGTGGTCGGTTGTTCCAGAGTTCCAAATCGCAAGGCTTTTCCTTGCTGGACGTTTAATACCTTTTTGGGGGCAATATATACCAGTATGTACAGGTATAATTTAGTGTAGTGGTTAAGAGTGGCAGACTCTAATCTGGAGAACCGGGTTTGATTCCGCACTCCTTCACATGCAGCCAGCTGGGTGACCTTGGGCCAGTCACAGAGCTGTTTTCTCAGGAGCAGTTCTCTCAGAGCTCTCTCAGCCCCACCTACCTCCCAGGGTGTCTGTTTTCGGGAGAGGAGGGGAAGGAGATTGTAAACTGCTCTGAGACTCCGAGTGAAGGCGAGGTATAAATCAAACTCTTCTTCTTCTGTGCCGTGAAGCCACAGCTGACTTATGGCGACCCCAGCAAAGGGCTTTTGAGGCAAGTGAGAAGCAGAGGTGGTTGGCCATCACCTTCCTCTGCAGAGCCTTCCTTGGTGGTCTCCCTTCCAAGTACCGACCCTGCTTAGTTTCCAAGATCAGACAAGATCAGGCTATACAATGCCAAATTCTCTATGCTAATATACACTGGTAGTAAGTGTTTTTTTAAAATATATATATATTCCGTTGGAGCATTGTGTTCTCTCATGGACACTATGCTGTCGGAAAGAGTTTCATGGCACTTCCAATACAATACGATCCTTTGAATGTAATGGGTTTCAAAGGGTTTGACTTCACCCTGATTCAAGATTATCAGATTTATTGAAGCATCCATTTGCTTGAGCTAGACTCCACTTCACGAGGCGCGCAAAATGGATTTTTAATTAGCAGAATATGTTCAGGGAAGGGAGAGAGGGGAAGGCTATGAAACGCAGACAGTGACATTTCCATGCAGAGCTCAAAAGATAAGCTCAGCTGCCGTGTACCCTGGAGAACAACTTAATCTAGTGGCGTTAAGCGACATAAACCCTGAGGGCTGCCAGCTCCTGGTAGGGAGATTCCTGGAGATATGGGGATGGAGCCGGGGGGGGGGGCTGGGGAGGAGAGAGATCTGTGCAGAGTATCATGTCACAGAGTCCACCCTCCAAAGCCACTGTTTTCTCCAGGGGAACCAATCTCTGTTCTCTGGAGATCCGTTGTCATTCTGGGAGATCTCCAGGCCCCACCTGGAGGTTGGCAACATGTTAAAACCCTGCAGGGGGCTAAGCAAAGTGTCAGCTTTTTTTTGCCCCTTGGTTGGTACAGAGACAATCAAACCTGTTGACCAATTATGAGCCAACGGTTTCAGGATGGAACTTCCCTTTGAAGAACCTTTGTTGAAGAAGAGTGAGGTTCAAGTCAGCAGCAGCAGCAGCAGCAGCAGAAGAGATTGGATTTATATCCCACCCTTCACTACCCAAAGGAGTCTCGGAGTGGCTTACAGAGCGGCTGGCCCTGCTTAGCGTCTCAGATCTGATGAGATCGGGCTAGCCTGGGCCATCCAGGTCAGAGGAGAGACAAATCGAGGTGGCTCGTCATCACCTGCCTCTGCATAGCAATCCTGGACTTCCTTGGTGGTCTCCCATCCAAGTACTAACCAGGGCTGACCCTGCTCAGCTTCTGAGATGTGACGACATCAGACTAGCCTGGGCCATCCAGGAAGAACCCATGGACATAAATTCAACCTGAGAATGGCAATGTTCAGGATCCTGTGATTGAACACCGCTGCTTACCAGATCATTCTGCTGACCCTCCTTCAAAGGAACACTGCATGGAAATTCTAGAAAGGAGCTGCTGAATTAGAAGTCCACAGTCACTTTGAATGTGGCCCCGTCTGCACTGATAGCTTGTTCGGGAGAATCCGAGGCGTCAAGCTTTAAGGGTTGACTTCGCAGTTGCACGCATTCCCTCTGCACTGGTTTCCCCCCTCTGGTTTATTTATTTGTGTATTTTGTAAGCATTCTGCATCTACAAGCAAAACCCACACTTTTCTGAGCTGGCTGCCAACCCCTCCCTCCCTCCCTCCCTCCCTCAGTGATTCTGCAAAAAGAAAGGGAAGGGAGGGGGAAATCCAGGTCCACACATGCAAGACTGACACATTTGGAAGCAGGGAATCCCCTAGTCCTTTATACTTACTGATTCCTTCTTACACTCTCTCCGGCTTTTTGAAAGTTTGCCTGAGCAGGAGGACAAGTCCTCTTTTGTCCTTGGAGAAGGAGGGAAAGAAAACAGAACAGGGAGGGAGCGTCGGCCTAAAGAGATGAGGCGGAAATGGGGGAGGGCAGTGGGCAGCACTTAAATACCCGCAGACACAATTCTACTTTAGAAAGGAATTAGTGATTTGAAAGCGAATGAGAACAAAGAATCGCAGCAAAAGGCGTTTGGGTAGCTGCGGGGCAACAGTGTGCTGGAAGCGGTCTGAATGCAGATTCCTGGGAAACAAATGCAGAAACAAGAGAAAGCCCTGAAACAAAGTGGAAGTGAAAGCAGGGGGGGATGCAGAAGAATAGGAAGCGTTCAGAAACTGAGGCAAAATATGGAGAGCAGAAAGGGCCTGTGTCATTGTCCATACAGGGTTTTCAAGAGAACTGGAAACCATCCATAGCCACTCTAGGTGTTAAATTGCTCGATATCATAGATGCTGAAGGGCCTGCTGGTTTTTCATTTGGTCGTGACTCAGAATGTTGGCTTCTGGTTTGGCCGTCTGGGGCTGCGTCTCAAGGGGACCCTGCGGTCTTGTCTTGATGCTCCTGACACAGGAAACCATTTCCCCCATGCAATTACCCTCACTCAGCGGCAAGCTTTCTAAGCATGCCTCTGAGTTACTCGAGTGCACCCTAAATGTGAAAGAACTCTGTAAGAGGCCGAAGGCAGTATTCTTGGACAAGTTTTTAAGAAGAGATGCGAGCTGTTTGGCCCTCAGATGAAAGAGAGATGCGAGAGAGCAAAGATGAGAGAGGGAGGAAAGACGGGACGGGGCTCTGGGGCTGACATTCTGATGATCAAAACATAAAAGGCAGGCGGGCATGGTTCCTTTGAAAATGCGCCTCCTGTAGGTCATCTAAAGGACAACGTGACCTTTGAAAGGTCTGCTCGCATCCTCTCAACTCCTAATTTACAAACTATTCCCATAAACCTGGCTGGGGGGGGGGGGCAGGGATAGAATGTGGATAAGGTTTCAACTACGTTTTCAGCACAAGAACTGTGTGATGGATAGCCCTCTTCTGACGGGGAGCGTAAGGATCCTGGCTTCCTGACACAGGTGGCTTGAAATATTACAGTTTCAGATTTAGATGTCTAACCCCACGGCTATCCTCCTTTCTTTCTGGGCTGCGATAGAGTAATTGTGCAGATTTGATCAATTAAAACGTTCCATTCATCCCAGATTGAAAATGGATTTTTAATCAGATGTTAATGGCAGCGGTACCCCTGTGGAATGGATTCGGTGCGGATGGCGTCGTAAGCAATTTAAAATGATGCTGAATAGCTGCGCTTTGGGTGTCTGCAGACCTCGGGATGGACAGAGGGGAAGCGCTCTGTCTGGGGAGCAGTGCCTATTTTTATAGGCCAATTATTCACATGCCAATAAGAATGCTCGGTATTTATTTGTATGTCAGATTTCAAAAATTCAGTATACTGCATGGAATTGGCCGTCCTTACAAAAGCCTAGTAATAATGCTAGCATTATCCATTTCATCTTTCATCCCTAGCCAGTCTGATGTCGTGGTTAAGTGCATGGACTCTAATCTGGGAGAACCAAGTTTGATTCCCCATTCCTCCACTTGCAGCTGCTGGTGTGACCTTGGGTCACTCATAAGTTCTTTCAGAGCTGTTCTCTCAGGAGAGCTCTCTCAGCCCCACCTACCTTACAGGGGAGGGGAAGGGAAAGGAGATTGTAAGCCGTTCTGAGCTGGTCAGTGGGGGAGTCCTGCCCCTGAAGAACCGTGCCGCGCCGGATGTGCCCAGCGTGATGACATCACCTGGAGGTGATGTCATTGTGCTGGGCACATCACACAGGGGACACTCTAGCATTTGGCTAAAAACTCAATGGTCACCATAGAGTTTTTAACCACATGCTAGAGCGTCCCCCCCATACAACATGCCCAGGACAATGACATCACTTCCAGGTCCCCAGAACCAAGCCAAGAGCCCCCCACAGGAGGACAGGTAAAACCTGGCAATCCTAGGAAATACAGCGTGGGTAGAAGGAACTTGGCACCAATGAAGGACAAGGCCACCCAGAGCTGGGAACCCCTAGAGGCTGGGGACCCCTAGAGGCCAAGAGGCAAATTGGGACTTTTCTGGGTTTGGCAATTGTCTGTGCACTGGAAAAAAACGTAGGCCTTGGTTGTGGGAACAAGGGTTCACCACTGGACTGTATTAGCCAAATTGCTCTGCTCTTTAATAGAGATGGGGAATTATGATGTTATTGAGCAATTGGCATAACTATAGGATCAGACCTGTGTATACCAGAGTGAGAATTCCCAAGGACCCAGGAACAGGCACAGAGATCAGGTGGCTAAAATAATGATTTCTTTACTGAAGGATTCTTAAACAGACAAACACAAAATCAAGCATTCATACACACAGCACAGAACTAAGGAAGCAGAGGTGATTGATAGGGAATAGAGGGGGTCAGTTATGGGGCAATACTACCTGTCCAGATGTGCAGAGGTCCATGAAGCAAGGATTATGGCCTAAATCCAAAGGGTTTAGGGGTGGACTGCCAGTTGGCATCAGGGCAGAAGCACACGGTCTGGAGGCCATGTGGTCACGGATGTAGACATGGAAAAACAGTGCAGACCAATGGAAGGTCTCGGGGGCTCGTCTCAGGTGAGAACAATAGATTACCTGGACCCATGATCAGTCCCAGGGGTGCATGGCATCAGGATGGGTAAGGCCTAGATATGACCAATGAGCTCTCAGAGAGGCAAAGTCAGGCTTTACCAATAGAAGCCAGGCGTTGGATGACTGTGCTGGGGCTAGCTGAATGGATTTTATGACCACTGATGGTTCTGCCAAGGCAGTTGAATAGGTCAGCGGAGACAGACAAAAGAGGGAGAGGGATCCCTGATTAGCGTCAGGAAGGATCGTTAATGTTTGATTGGTTTATCTTGGTATCCTGAAGGATGGAGAGCAAGGAAGGACAAATACCCCACATAGACATGAGATGACACAAAAAAGGGCTGGGTGAGGTTCTGGAGACAGAAAGGCTATTTGCCAGATGGCCTCTGGGTAGCCTTTAGAAATGTAGATACTTCACCTGGTGGAACCCATTGTTATCCCACAAGCATATCTCTGCTGGGTGGAGGGGGAAGTCTGGAGGTTTGCTGAGGGCTTGTCTTGGTTTGTCACCTGAATGTGAAATCCCTGTTTCCAGAGCTATGACTGGCCCTGTGTTTCAGAACCAGGAGTGTTTTCCTCGGCCTGAGTTTTGTGGGTCTCTGGTTTAGGTTGGAAGTGGGGCTACCCAAGAGTAAAGGCGGCACCTTTGGCAACAACTCAAACTTTGTTCTACTTCTTCAGACCAACGTGGCCATCCCCCTGGATCTATCTTCAAGGCTGGTTAGGCTTAGAGAAAGTGGTTGGCCCAAGGTCATCCAGTGAGCTTCCATGACAGAGTGGGGATTCGAACCGGGATCTTCCAGACTCTAGGCTGAGGCCCTGACCACAACACCATGCTCCCTCTCTTTCTGAATGGGGAGACAGCACATGGAAGGGGAGAGTTGACCACCCTTTCCTGACCTCCCCTGTGCTAGGAGCAACGCTCATTTTTTTCAAAGCTCGCTGGTCAAGAAAAACATAGGGCTGCCAAGTCCCCCCGGGGGGCGGGGATTCCCCCACTAAAGGGACCCCCAATCCACCGGTCCGGATTTGGCCGGCAGGGGGATCCCCACCCCCGAAGTGGCTCGATCCAGCCAACTACCCGGAAGTGATGTCATCACACTAGGCACGTTGCCGGGGCAATGCTCTAGCAATCGCCCTGAAAACTCTATGGCACCACAGAGTTTCAGGGCGATTGCCAGAGCGTCGCCCTGGCAACGTGCCCAGAGTGATGACGTCACTTCTGGGTGACGTCATCACGGCGCGTGTGAACAAAGCGTGCATGCAGGGCTCCTGGAAAAGGGACAGGACTCCCCCGCTTTCTCCACAGTAGGACTTGGCAACCCTAGGAAAACTCCATGCTCACCCAGAAATGTTGTCCCACTTCCCACATTGTCGGCAGTGGCCGTTCTTGCCCTCGCCACTGCCGCCCCCACCCCCCGTAATAAAGACTCCACCGAAGTTTCCATTATCAACTCTGTGAAATTTGAATGTTTAAAAGGATATTGCTCTGAGCTGAGATTTGTAATATAAATTCAAAGCTTCAGAGCAATTTCCTTTTTTAAAAAAAAAAAAATAAATAACTTTTGCACATGGCGAAGATGAATTTGGCAATGTTTCAGTTAGCTCGGAGCCGCATAAACCTCCCCGAAATTTCTCTGGATGGCACTCTTTTGATGGAGGGGAGGGGGAAATCTATTTGCATGCCCTAATGATATAATAATCCCATCCGATAATCTGCACCGCATATACACTACAACTTCAGGCATTCTGTTGGTTAGAAAACTGCTCCCTCCCTTTTTCTTTGAACCTCGGAATTGGCAGAGCAAGGGAACACATTCTGCTGTATAAATATGTGAATAGTGCATTGTACTGGATACTGGTTTGCAAAAATCCCATTACTGTCAAACCAGATGGAAGTGCTGATGTGGATGGCAGATACAATGCCGTACATGAAGAATGAATTCCCAAGGTACTAGGCACACTATATCCTTTAGGTGAATCAGGAACTATGGGGCAGGTTTAGAACATTTTTTTTATCCCCTAAAAAAAGAACAGCCCAGAGCAACCTGTGCTATCTTAACTGCACAGACATGCATACCCCAAGAGATTTGCAAGGCTGTCTGTTGTTCAGTCTGGGTTGCTTAAGTTATGGGGCCCGGAAGAGGGATGCCAGCCTCCAATTGGGGCCGGGGGGGCAGGTCTCCCAGAATTACAGCTCATCTGCAGAGATCAGTCCCCCATAGGGTTGCCAGTCCACAGGTCCCAGTGGGGCTTCACCCAGTTTTGGGGGCTTCAGCCCGCTGCCGGCCAGCTGGTCAGTGGGGAAACTCCACCACCAAACGGCCGTGTCCTCGAGTGATGTCCCCAGTGTGATGACATCACCACATGTCCCCCAGAGAGTACTGCGATCAGGGGCTCAGAACCAGCTGGCCCTCCCAGGTCTTAAGTAGGCTAGGCTGTTGACAACCAGGACCAGGGCTTTCTCGGTGGCGGCCCCATCCTGGTGGAATGAGCTCCCGGAGGAGATCAAGGCCCTGTGGGACTTCTTACAGTTCCGCAGGGCCTGTAAAACAGAGCTCTTCCACCAGGCTTCTGGGAGCTGCCACCACCGCCAGCGGTGAACAATGGGTGGTTGAATGTGAGAGGGCCCTGGATCCCGGAAATTGCCATCAGCAGCCTAAAGAACACGAAGCACTGCAAGGGCAATCAAAACGAATCACTGCGAGCTGAGAACACTGAATAATGGCTGCTGCCATCATCTGAACAACAACGACTACTAGCACTTTATTGTGGTTTTAGAATTTTTTAAAATTGTAAGATGTTTTTAATGTAACTTATTTGTTTTATGTAAGCCGCCCTGAGCTGGCCTCGGCTCGAAGGGCAGGGTAGAAATTCAGATAGATAGATAGATAGATAGATAGATAGATAGATAGATAGATAGATAGATAGATAGATAGATAATAGTGCAGGATGCTCCGGTTTGAGGGCAAAGGTAAATGTTTCCCTTGCTCAAAAGCCAGTAGAATACGACTCTAGGGATGTGGTGCTCATCTCTGTTTCCAAGCCGAAGAGCCAGCACTGTCCGAAGACTTTTTCTGTGGTAACGTGACCAGCATGACCAAATGCTGAGGCGCACGGAACACTGTTACCTTCCCACTGGAGCGGTGCCTATTTATCTACTTGCAATTTCTTGCTTTCGAGCTGCTAGGCCGGCAGGAGCTGAGACCAGAGACAGGAGCTCACTCCGTCATGCAGCACTCGGGTTTCGAACTGCTGAACTACCGACCTTCCAGTCTGCAGTTCAGCATCTTAACCACTTGAGCCACTGCAGCCCCTTTGAGGGCAAAACTCTATGGTAAATCTGGCCTAAAACCACAGAGTTTTGCCCTCAAACCAAAGTGTCACTGTGCGATGTCATCGACACGACAATGTCACTTCCGGGTGACATCATCATGCTGGGGACATCCCGGCTAGGGGACTGGCAACTTCAGCTCCCCTGGAGAAAATGGATGGTTTGGAGGGTGGACTCTGTGGCATCGTATCCTGCTCAGTTCCGAGTCCTCCCCAGACTTCACCAACCTGGAGCTGGCATCCATACCCGCCTGCTTTCTGCTGGTGGCCAGGGAGGACCTGGTAATAGGGTTGCCAGCTCCATGTTGGGAAATACCTGGAGATTTTAGGGGGCAGTGCCTGAGGAGGGCGGGGTTTGGGGAGGGGAGGGACTTCAGTGGGGTATAACGCCAATAGAGTCCACCTTCCAAAGTACCCATTTTCTCCAGATGAGTTGATCTCTGTCACCTGGAGATCAGTTGTGATCCCAGGAGATCCCCAGCCACCACCTGGAGGTTGGCAACTTCATCTGGTAACCATAGGGCCTTAATAGCATTGGTTGGGGCCCCTGTAGGCAGTCTGGGGACAGGGAGCGGGCACCACTGTGGGTGCTGGGGTGGCACAGCCAACAACTAGATATGCTAGAACAGATATCCAGAATTATGAGTTGGGCATAAGGTTGTCAACTCCAGCTTCAGAAATTCCTGGATATTTGACAGCGGAGCACGGGGAAGGCAGAGATCTTAGTGGCATGGATTGCCCCAGAGTCCACCTTCCAAAGCCGCCGTTTGCTCCAGGTAAGCTGATCAGTTGTAATCCTGGGAGATCTTTCTTTAAAACCTGCGCTCTGTGTCCTGGTCAGGACACGGAGCAGAATAAGGCAAACACGAAGAAGCAGCGTGCAGAGAGGGTAGCACGAACAGTACTACTTTCGGCAGCAGACGAGGGATTACATTTTTGAAGTTCCCCACTGGAGATCTAGCACAGCATGCGGAGAACTAAGCTAGAACCTTTCGCTCTGATGTGCTAATTTTTCACTTGCGGGCATTTTTTTTTTTTTTAATGTGATTGAATTTTAGTTCGTTCGCCCTTATCCAGTCCTGTAGCATTTGCAGGCACCGCTTAAACTTATTCTCAACTTCCTGGTTATCTTATTAATTAATTAATTAGAATATTGATACTCTACTTTTCCTATGGGCCCAAGGCACCTTGGACGTTTTTCAGAGAAGAAGTAAAACTCTTTCTCTTCTTCAGGACATTTGGAAGCGGCTGAAGGGCACCAGGTGTGTTTTACCCGGTCGCTCTTAAAGCTGTTGCTATTCTGACATTATTGCCTGTTTGTTTTCACTGGGGTGTTCCATTATTTTCAGTGTCAAAGCTCGGCTTTAATGCTCTGTTTATCTTACAGCTGCAGCCTGAACCGACTAGGGAGACCTGATAGGGCAGGAAGGTGATATATACGTGAATGTATAAGCATTCTCCTTCCCGAGCAACTCTCGCTATCTCTCAGAATTCTAAAGACTGTCACCTTGGCTTCCCCGGGGCCTGTCTTGAAACATAACAGCTCAACAGACTGATGAAAGGTTGGAGCCGAAACATTTAATAATTGCATGCTGATTTCTGTTTATTTAGACATCTGCATGACCACCCGTACGATCCGGGCCCTCACGGCGTGTCACAGTCTACGTTTGACATTCCTTATCCGTTTCTCCGCTGTCCTCCCACAAGTAATATTTATTGGGTGATAAAAAGAACAACAGAGTCGTGGGATTCCGGAAAGACATATTCCAGACATTCCCAGAAAGACATTTTGTGGCAAAAGCTTTCATGAGCCTCACTGGAGGTAGGTGGAGACTTCTTGGAAGTAAGTTCCTGTTTTGGAACAGGAAGTGCCATCGTGACACTAGAAAAGCGCAAGAGTCCCATAGCACCCTAAAGACTAACAGAATTCGTGGCAGGGGATGAGTTTCCGTGAGTCACCACTCACTTCCTCAGATACAGCCAGACTGGGAATCTGTCCTTCTACCTGAAGAAGTCAGCAGTGACTCACAAACGCTCATCCCCTGCCACAAATTGTTGTAGTTTTTAAGGTGCTACTGGACTCTTGCTCCTTTCTACTGCTACAAACAAACGTGGCTGCTCATTTTGATCTATCTTCACTGGGGATGTGTACGGTAAAACTGTGGAGATCTTTCCATGGTCAGGGACACAGGGTGGCACTTGGCGAGAGGGTCTCCCCATAGTACCCGCTGGAATGTGGAGTGCCGCAGGGGGCAAACTTCTCACCAATGTTGTTTAACATCTACATGCACCCTTTCGCCCAGTTAGTCCGGAGTTATGGGCTGGGCTTTCACCAATACACTGACGACACCCAGTTCTATCAGTTAATGGACGGCCATTCGTCTTCTGTCCATGGAAAGCTGGGTGAGGCGTTGGAAGCTGTGGCTGGATGGTTGCAGCAGAGTCAACTGAAGTTAAATCTGTCAAAGATGGATTGAGCTTAAATCCATCAAAGATGGAGGTCAGAAGTTTAGGGTACAAAAATGTACTTTAAAGGGCCACATAACTGCTGTTGACAAACCAATGTATTTTGAGGGAGAGGTCAGGTGGCTAAGGCAGAACAGACTGAACACACAATGCAGCCCTAGTGATTCCCAGAAAACCACCAACAGCCATTTGTCCAGCTTGATGCTGAGACCTGCCCCCTGGATGGCACTTAGCACTCTTGCTAACTGCTTCAAGTAGAAAAGCAGAAAGCCCTGGTATGTCCTGCCTCGAAGAGTTGCTGTTGTGAGGATAAAAACAGTCAAGGAGACCACTGCTCAAATGTGTCTGTTTGTGTGTGTGTATGTGTGTGCAGAGGTCATTTCAAGCAGGAACACGCAGGAACTCCGTTCCGGGTGTAACAAGCCCAGGAGCGGGCACATATGGTGATGCACTGTGGAAAAAAGCAAAAGCATACTAACTTGATCTGTATTTTCATGCTTGTTGTAGGGCAGCTTCCCTGCAAGAGCAAAGGAAGCCTAAAGTGTCTTTAGTCAAAGTGTAAAGCTGGCTCGCCAGCTCTGAGTTGGGAAACACCTGGAGATTTTGGGGGTGGAGCCTGAGTGGTGGGTGTTGCCTTCTGACACACTTCCAGTGATGTCAGGGGGTGTGGCATATGCAAATACGTTATGCTAATGAGCTATGCTAATGAGCTCCTGCACCTCTTTTTCTACGAATCCCTGTGTATGTGTGTATCATCCATCCATCCATCCATCCATCTCTCTCTCTCTCTCTCTCTCACTGCCTCATACTGAATCAGACCATTGGTCCATCAAAGTCAGTATTGTCTACTCATACTGACAGCAACTCTCCAGGTTTCCAGGCAGAGATCTTTCACATCAGCTTTCTCATCTAGGGGTGTCAGGAGCTCCATGGCCAACATAGCACAGTTGACTGCTGTGATCTTTCATGAGCCTGGCTATGGAGGTCCTCTCATCCCAGCCTTCCCACTCACCTAGTTGCTTTGCCAAACAAAACAAAAGAAGTCTTCACCTGCTGGTGGAAGACACCGATAGAGGGAGACACGCAAATCTCCCCTGGAGAATCTCTGTACATCATTTGAACGTGCAAAAACGAACCAACCGAGTGAACTGGCTCGAACTGCTTGCGAATGGCCGAACGCCTTGACCGAAAATTGCCTTCCTCGCTCAAGATCAAGAAGCTGAACGCGCCCCGCACCAGTGGGGATCTGGGCATTTATTTTCGCCCACCCCTTCTCCGAGACCAAGCAGACGTTGCATGCGAGAAGCAAAAGAATATACGGAGAAGTGACCTGCAATTAACTTTGCCAGCAACCTTGCCTTCTCGAGGCAGCCCTTCCACCCTGTGAATATTTAACTCAATTCAAGGGATTGCCCCCTTTCATTATCCTATAAGAAACAGATCAGGTTAATAGCTGTGGCTGCCGTTTTTCACCAACAGCTCTGTCATTAAGTGTTGTTAAAGAATGACAGGCTCACACCCCATCTGTGGCGGTATCGCTGTCTTCACAAAATAGCAGCTGTTCTCTGTTATGAGAAGCTCAGTTTCCCTCCCTTTTGTTTCCTTTCACAAAATTTAAAGTAATCACCGCATTTAAAGCTGGAGGGGGAGGGGGGAGGGGAGGTGCGGGAATCTTTATTCGCCGCGTTTCGTTACTTCCGCAGTACTTCCAGCTTTTCCAGCAGATGATGACATCCCCCCCCCCCAGGAGGGGAAACAGAAGCAGCAAATAGGCTAAGCATTGATGGCTGGAACAGCAGTGCAGTTCTGCAGAGGAAGGCCACAGCACACCACCTCTGCTTCTCACTTCCCTGGAAAGCCTCTTCCTGGGGTCGCCATAAGTCTTGGAAGGGAGACCGCCAAGGAAGGCTCTGCAGAGGAAGGCAATGGCAAACCACCTCGGCTTCTCCCTTGCCTCGAAAGCCCCTTGCTGGGGTTGCCTTAAGTTGTAAGCTAAGCAGGGTCAGTACTTGGAAGGGAGACCTCCAAGGAAGACTCTGCAGAGGAGGGCGATGGCCAACCACCTCTGCTTCTCCCTTGCCTTGAAAGCCCCTTGCTGGGGTCACCATAAGTTGACTATGCCATGACAGCACTTCTCTCTCTCTCTCTCTCTCTCACTCACTCACACACACACATCCTGAGCATTGCATAGCCACCAACTGGGGGAAAGTTAAGGCACACCACCCAAATGGGATGTGAAGAAGAAATGCATCCCTGTCTTGGGCCTAGAATGTCGGTGTGTGTGTGACGTGCCTGACTGCACAGCACCACTGTATGAGACCTGAGTCCACAAGACCACAGCACACCAAACTGCCCCACACCAGCAGAGTGTATTTACAGTTTATTTACAGTGCTATAAGATATTCTGACATCCACTGACAAAGTGCTTCGCCAGACAACTGAATCATGAGAAGAGAAAAGATACTCTGTACACTCTCAAATATATACAGTATGGTAGTTACACATCAACCAATCAGTGAGTTGCCAAGTCATGGTGATTACATCATTCACTGTTACAGATAGAGAACAAGCCCGTACATGCTCCTGTCCAGTACCACTTGACCCAGTCACATGACTCTGTTACCTGTCATCCTAGATCCTTGTGATCTGACAGCTCATTGTGCATGAAGACTGAGAGTCTTGAATACTGACATAGAAGGGGTGTCATCTCTTTGCACAGTGATGGGAACAAAGCTGCACCTGAAGAATATCTGCCCGCCAGGCACTCGCTAAGCTGCTCTACAGCACACAGGGGTCTGTGATTTCCCCCGCCCTCCGCATTTTGTTTATTTATTTATTGTTTCTAATACTTTTTTTAAAAGGGAAGTGAAAAGCATTCGCAGTACAGGGACAGAAGACACAGGGACAGAGTCTGTCCTGCAACCAGGCCCGTAGCGACAGTGAGGCATTTCGAGGCATGGCCCCCTGACTTCCTGCCTAGGCCCCCTGACTTCCATCCAGGCCCCTCAACTCTCTGGGCCACCCAGAGGACTCCCCACCACCACCCCTTCCCTGAGTATGGCTTGCTTCCCTGTCCCCCCCTCCCCCCAGCTCCTTCTCCAAGCTAGCTGGAGTTCTAACAATTTTATTAAATTTTTATTTTTTTTTATTTCATGACGTCAGTGCCCCCTGACTTATTTAAAGGCCCATCCCGAATTACAAAATCCTAGCTATGGGCCTGCCTGCAACCGGTCTTTTGAGAACGTAATAAAGGAAATCTGTTCTCCCACAAACGCGTCCGTACAAAGTCTCGAATCTCTTGAGGCTTCTACAAAAACATCTTAATTTTGGGACTACCCTCCAGCACTGCATGAGCCAGTCAGAGACCCCGGGAGTATCTTCCTTCTTCGAGCGCACTGCAAAATACCCTCTTCCTGCCAGCAACAAGCTTAGAGCTAACTACAGGTTTACATTATTAATTCTGCCGTTCAGAGACACTGCATGTCTGTGTTTCCATTTTAAACCCAAAGGAAGCTCAGGAGATCACACATGAGAGCTGCAGCTTAACTCTTCCCCCCCTCGGGACGTTTTTCTGTTCGAAACTGATCTCCCCGGAGCTCCTCTTACATCCAGGGTGGGGAAAATATTAGGATTCTTTACTGTTCCTCTGTGGGTGGGGAAAGGGTTTGGGAAAGGTGGTTTAGAACTAGAATGCCAACCAGATAGAAAGGATTCCATTCCCACAAGTTCATCTTTCACAGACTCACACCCCAGGTGAGGCAGAGAAGGGACGATCACAGATTTTATACATGAAACTGCTTTATACTGAATCAGACCCTTGGTCCATCAAGATCGGCATTGTCTGTACCAGGAGTCCCTGTCCTGGTTGGCTCAGGCTGAGCAGGCTGAAGCTGAACCCGGCGAAGATGGAGGTCCTGTGCCTGGGTCGGGGTGGGCCATGGTCGGGGCTCCCGCTCCCGACCTTCGATGGGGCGCCGTTGGTGCCTTCGCCGGTGGTTAGGCGTTTGGGAGTGCTCCTGGACCCCTCCTTGTCAATGGAGGCCCAGGTAGCAGCCACTGCTAAATCAGCCTTTTATCATCTGAGGCTGGTGCGGCAGTTGTTTCCCTTCCTGGACCGCACGGACCTGGCCACAGTGATCCACGCAACGGTCACCTCGAGGCTAGACTATTGTAACGCTCTCTACATGGGGCTGCCCTTGCTGCAAATCCGGAGGCTTCAGCTGGTGCAGAATGCCGCAGCGAGGCTGTTGATGTGTCTTCCTCGACGGGAGCACATACGACCGGCGCTGGAGGCACTGCACTGGCTACCAGTGGCATACCGAATTCGCTTCAAGGTGCTGGTGCTTGCCTTCAAAGCCCTAAATGGCTTGGGTCCAACCTACCTAAGGGACAGCCTTTCCCCGTATATACCCCAGAGAGCACTTCGATCTGGGGCCCAACATCGCCTGGCCGTACCTGGCCCTAGAGAAGCCAGGCTCACTGCCACTAGGGGGAGGGCTTTTTCGGTGGCAGCCCCTCGCTGGTGGAATGAGCTCCCCGAGGAGATCAGGGCCCTGTGGGACCTGATACAGTTCCACAGGGCCTGCAAGACGGAACTCTTCCACCAGGCATATGAATAGGGGCCGCCGCCTCTTTGTCCTTCCCTCGTCATCAGTAATTACCAATGTGTGGCCTCATGTATTACCATCTTGTCGCTGATGACCCCAGCGTGCGCCCAACGCTAGATTGTACGCCATCGATAGTTCTGAGCCCTTTAATAACTATTGTTTTTTAATGATGAAAGTTTTAATGTTTTTATTGTTTTATTGTGGACTTGGTTCACTAAAGTGTGTAAGCCGCTCTGAGCCTGCTGTGTGGGGAGAGTGGCCTAGAAATTGAATTAAATAAATAAAATAATAAATTTTAGCCACTATGTGACACAGACTGTTGGACTGGATGGGCCACTGGCCTGATCCGCATGGCTACTCTTTATGTTCTTATATCTGTGGGAGTGATGCTCTGTATTCTTGGTGCTTGGGGGGGGGGGCAACAGTGGGAGGGCTTGTGGAGCTCTGGGCCCACTGTTGGACCTCCTGATGGCACCTGGGCTTTGGCCACTGTGTGACACAGAGTGTTGGACTGGATGGGACACTGGCTTAATCCAACATGGCTTCTCTTCTGTTCTTACGTCTGGGGTAGTGACACTCTGTTTTCTTGGTTCTGGGGGGGGGGGGCACAGTGGGAGGGCTTCTGGAGTTCTGGCCCTGCTGGTCGACCTCCTGAGGGCACCTGGGTTTTGGCCACTGTGTGACACAGAGTGTTGGACTGGATGGGCCATTGGCTTGATCCAACATGGCTTCTCTTATGCTCTTACGAAGAGAGGTAACTTAGACAATGCACAAGGAAAGAGGAGCCAGAGACAAAATAACACCAGTGCTGTATTAACAGTGGTCACCAGAGCAATGTTATTTTAATCTGCACCCTAATCCAATCTTCAGAGGTCAATCAGAGGCCATTCTGGGCAAGAGCCCACCCGGCCCCACCCACAATCTGAAGACACTTGGCCACGGGCACCAGGTTGAAGACCCCTGGTCTGCTCAGACTGGCAGCAGCTCTCCAGGGTCTCAGGCTGAGGTCTTTTCCATCACCTACTACCTGGTCCTTTTACCTGGAGATGCCATGGACTGAACCTGGGACCTTTTGCATGCCAAACAGCTTCTCTGCTGCTGAGCCACAGCCCCTCTTTACAGCTCTCCAGGGTCTCAGGCTGAGGTTATTCCCATCTATGATTCTATGATTCTAACACCTGCTGCCTGGGCCTTTCAACTGGAGATAGCGGGGACTGAACCTGGGACCTTCTGCATGCCAAGCAGCTGCTCTGCCACTGAGCCACAGCCCCTCTTTACAGCTCTCCAGGGTCTCAGGCGAAGGTCTTTCCCATCACCTGCCGCCTGGTCCTTTCTAACTGGAGATGCTGGGGATTGAACCTGGGACCTTCTGCATGCCAAGCAGATGATCTGCCACTGAGCCACAGCCCCTCTTTACAGCTCTCCAGAGTCTCAGGCGGAGGTCTTTCCCATCACTTCCTGCCTGGGCCTTTCAACTGGAGATGGCGGGTACTGAAGCTGGGACCTTCTGCATGCCAAGCAGCTGCTCTGCCGCTGAGATTCTCCCCTGCGTAAAGTTCTTTTTACAAGTCTCTCCCCTTGCTCTCTCATGCCCCAGAAAGACTCCCAGCTTCACAAAGATCTTTGGCAGAGCATACTAATGAAATGTTTCAAGTGCGTTTATCCATGGTTAAGCAAAGATAAAATTTTAATGATTTAATTAGTAAGCTTGGGGGGGAGAGAAAATAATAATCCTGGAGAAAAGTTGGACGCAACCGTTCTGGGTTTGGCAAGGCTTGTGTGTCTTCCGGGCGTTGCATTTGCATTGTGAGACAGGCAGGTGGTGCCAGGGGTGTCAAGTTTTAAAATCCGGGGGGGGGGGGGTGCCGCCACTGCCTCCCCCCCCCCCCGGCCACTCCTGCTTCTGTCCCTCCCTCCATCCGTCCAGGGGCCAGCTGGGCATTTGCTTAGCTGGCCCCTGGACGGACAGAGGGAGGGAGGGACGGAGGCAGCCAGGGCAGGGGGGTGGGGAGAGAGAGAGACGGTGGCGGCGGGTGCTCTGTTTTCCCGGGGGGGGCTCAGTCCCCCCAGGAAATTTCAGGGGTGGCTTGAGCCCTCGAGCCCCCCCATAGTTGACGCCTGTGGGTGGTGCCCCTGGAGGTCCTTCGTCAAGACTCTGGCCTGGGCCTCCGGAGAGGCAGCACTGGCACACTTTGTGCCTGTTCTCAGATGCACGTCTCCATAGGAGGAGAAAACAGAGCCACTGTCCTTTGGCACTTCCCATCCGCACCCACCAAGCTTGCTTCAGACAGCCGGGCTTTCACTCGGGATTGTCTGCCGCCGCTTCTGTGCTGCCATTCCAGGTCGTCTGAGAACTGTAATGGTGATTGTGAGCCATTTTGGTGTAGTGGTTAGGAGGAGCGTGGACTCTAATCTGGAAGGACCGGGTTTGATTCCCCCCCCCTTCCACATGCAGCCAGCTGGGTGACCTTGGGCCAGTTACAAGTTCTCTGAGAGCTCTCTCAACCCCACCTACTTCACAGGGTGTCTGTTGTGCAGAGAGGAAGGGAGGGTGATTATAAGCTGCTCCAAGACTCCTTCAGATATTGAACAGCGTCTGCTTCTTCTTCTTCTTCTTCCCTCCCCACTCCAAATTCCGCCTCCCACATGCTCTGGCCCCTGAATCTCCAAGAGTTTCCCAAGCCAGTTTGGTGTACTGGGTAAGAGTGGTGGACTCCAATCTAGAGGACTGGGTTTGATTCCCCACTTATCCACATGCAGCTAGCTGGGTGATCTTGGGCCAGTCACAGTTATCTCAGAGCTGTTATCTCACGAGCAGTCCTCGAAAGAGCTCACTCAACCCCACCTACCTACAGAGTGTCTCTTGTGGGGAGAGGAAGGGAAAGGAAGGAGATTGGAAGCCGCTCTGAGCCTCCTTTGGGTAGTGAAGGGCAGGTATAAAAATGAACTACTACTCCTCCTCCTCCTCTTCTTCTTCTGTCAGTCACAGTTCTCTCAAGAGCAGTTCTCAGAGCTCTCTCAGCCCCACCTACCTCACAGGGTGTCTGTTGTGGGGAGAGAAAAGGAAGGCAATTGTAAGCCACTCTGACTCCTTTGGGTAGTGAGGTATAAAAACCAACTCTTCTTCTTCTTGGGTCATTCACAGTTCTCTCAGAGCTGTTCTCTCAAGAGCAGTCCTCGAAAGAGTGAATTCCACAGGGTAGGGGCCGCAACTGAGAAGGCCCTTCCCCTGGTGGCAGCTAACTGAGCCATCCTGGGCCTGGGCGCCTGCAAGAGGCCCCTGGAGGATGACTGAAAGGGGGGGGGGGTTGTGACAGGAGAGGCGGTCCTGTAGGTATGAGCGTCCCAGACCTTTAAGTGGTTGTCATTTCTCTTTATTGTCACATGTATCCAGGGGTCATCTCATAGAAAAAGAGGTGCAGGAGCTCATTAGCATAACTTATTTGCATATGCTAAGTCACTTGACATCACCAGAAGTATGTCAGAAGGCAAGAGAGGGAGAGAGAGAGAGAGAAAGCAAGCAAGCAAGCAAGCTGGCAGAGAGGGAACAGCTAAAAATCCAAGCCTCTCAGAAATACCACTATTCTGGGAGGATAGCTTCAGTGGTGGCTGAAGCCTTCAGAAGGCTGGTCGGAGGGACAAGGACCTTTCCAGGGGATGAGGTCATTTTGCTGCAGCCATGACACAAACAGGCATTCCCCCACAAGGGGGGGGGGGCTGGCACCAACTCCCGGAGCTGAGCTCCCCCGAGCTCCTGCTCGAAATGACCCCTGCATGTATCACAACACTGTGAGCTACCCTGAGCAGAAGAAGTGAGTGGTGAAGAAGGGGTGGGGTGGGGTGGAGAGCTTTAAGCAGGGAAGGTCTCCTCCAAGCTGGCATCCTCCAGCGGTGTCCACCCGCCTCGATGTTCTTAACATTTAATCCATTACCACCCACCAAGTACGCAACATTAGCACTGAAGGCCCCCAAGCTAAGAGTGCTAAATCAGGACTTCGGAGAATCAGTCCAGGCACGGCAACGTTACACAGGTATATTTGTGATAGCTGCATGCAATAAACGGACCTCCGGCAGACATTAAATGAGAGCTTTACACCTGATGGCGAAGTCCTTAAAGTGAGAATGGGTTCCTATTCCAGTATGGTGATAGCCACGAATTATAATGTTAACATTTTAGGAGGAGAGTCAGTTTGGTGTAGTGGTTAAGAGCGCGGAGCCTAATCTGGGAGAACCAGGTTTGATTCCCCCCTCCCCCACATGCAGTTGCTGGTGTGACCTTGGGTCAGTCACAAGCTCTCTCAGAGCTGTTCTCTCAGGAGGAGTTCTGAAAAGTGCTCTCTCAGCCCCACCTACCTCCCAGGGTGTCTGTTGTGGGGAGGGGCAGGGAAAGGAGATTGTAAGCTGCTCTGAGACTCCTTCGGGTAGTGAAGAGCGGGGTATAAATCCAATCTCTTCTCTTCTTCTCTTTTTCTTCTATTCGCTTTGTGCCACTTAAAAAAAAAAGACTGGCAGAAGAAATCTGGGCTCGGTCTTGTCTACTCTACCTGGGACAGGCCACGAAGGCCAACAAGGCCTTTAAAACATTGCTCAAGTTTGCGGTTACAAACGACAAACTCTTTCCCCCAATACCTCTTGACAGGGGTGAGATATCGCTCGTTCGGTAACCCCACCATTCCCCTGCCTCCCACAAAAGACCAGCTTCACAGCACAAAAGCGAACCATGCCGAGAGTTTTAATATAACGCAATCGCCACCAAGAGCATCGTGATAAGATTAGGGGTTTTCTTGCCGGGGCTGCTGAGACCGACGCGTACTGTAAATGTGAGACAGAAACCTGGCCTGCAGCTGTGGTTGTCATCATGTGACAGTTACACAAGCAAACAGAATGGGATCCGGTCCTTGACAGATGGTGCGATTCTGTCCTGAATGAGTCAGAGGCGCACCTGGCGAATACCTGGAGGATTGTGGGAGGCTGACATTTCTGGGCAACGCTCACTACAGCTTGTTACGCAAGGAAAGTTTGCCCTGGAGTGAGACAGAAGAACACAGGCATTTGAGAACAGCGAGCTTTTCCCACAACGGCAATCCGAAACCACGTTAAATGGGAGAGGCAGAATGTTACAGGAAGGTTAGGTTACCTTTATTATGCTTCCAATTAAAACCCAGCTCTGCTTAATATGCAAGGGGATGAGTGGAGGCTGGGAGTTCTTCACCCCAAGCCTTTTTGGGTCGTATGCTCCTTCTTCTAGTCCGCAAAATGCCACAGGCAATGATAATGCTGTGTAAATCAGATTCCTAAACTCTGAGAGCCAGTTTGGTGTAGTGGTTAGGAGCGCGGACTCTAATCTGGGAGAACCGGGTTTGATTCCCCACTCCTCCACATGCAGCTGCTGGTGTGACCTTGGGTTAGTCACAAGTTCTCTCAGAGCTTTTCTCTCATGAGCAGTCCTCGAAGGAGCTCTCTCGGCCCCACCGACCTCCCAGGGTGTCTGTTGTGGGGAGGGGAAGGGAAAGGAGATTGGAAGCCGCTCTGAGACTCCTTCAGGTAGTGAAGGGCGAGGTATAAATCCAATCTTCTCCTCCTCCTCCTCCTCCTCCTCCTCTTCTTCTTCTTCATCATCACTTGGAAGTAGACCCCTGTCAAGATGGCAGCCTGCAATAGGTCTTGAACTGGTAACTGTAAGACTGTCGTGTTTGATCCCTGTCCGGGTCAGCTCACATCCTGCTCACTGGTTATAAGCAGTGAGCCAGTTGTTATATAAGCTGTTTAGATGTGTCCAATACGTCCAGTTTGCACAGTTACTCTGTTTTCTTGCACAGTTAGGCTGCTTTCCCACAACAGTCTCCCCCCCCCCAGTCTGCCACCTCTGTTTTGAATTATTAAAAGGCTTGGCCAAAAAGGAGGGGAAATCTGATAGTTCTGAGTTGAGACTTACTACTTGATGTCTCTGTGTGCCTTTGGCGTCTGCCCATGAACCCAGCTAATCGGTTCTTGCAATCACTTCTCAGATCATTGACTGCGCAAACACTGCAGGCACACAAACCAAGCAATGTATTCTGTCTGATGTCAGTCATTCAAAGAATGCCTCTTACCACATTTGGTCAAAGAAAGGATGAACTGCAGTTGTTTCCATGCTTTATATATGTCACTCAATTTAAAAGAAGAAGAGATTGGATTCATACCCCGCCCTTCACTACCCAAAGGAGTCTCAGAGCGGCTTACAATCCCTTCCCCTCCCCACAACAGACACCATGGGAGGTAGGTGGGGCTGAGAGAGCTCTTTCAAGGACTGCCCTTGAGAGAAGAGCTCTGAGAGAACTTATGACAGACTGACCCAAGGTCACACCAGTAGCGGCATGCGGAGGAGTAGGGGAACCAAACCCGGTTTCCCCAGATTAGAGTCCGTGCTCTTAACCATTACACCAAACTGGCTCTCTAGGAATAGTTGGGAACTCCATTGTTTTACCATAGAGTTTTCGGTGATTCCTAGAGCTACCCTCTGTTCTGGGTTTTCCCCAGAAGCAGTCACGATGTATCCAACATTGAACAACCCTACTTCTAACGCTTGGGCTAAAAAGCGTTCTCAAAAATCAGCAGGCCTCTGGAAAAGTGGCTTCCTGTCCTCCCAGCTATAATATTCAGGTTAAGTCCCAGGAACGTACGTAATTGCTGCAGGAACTGCTGCTTCAGTGGTCCAGCCTGCTGAAACATCACTTTGTCTAGGCCATTGGGTTTCTTTCTCTCAGAAGCGATTTCCGAGCGCCGGCCAAGGGTGGGCGATGGACAGCGCGAGTCTCGGCGGCATGGGTAGTTTAGCAAAGTATCTTGCAAGGGTAAGGATGTAATTTCCTCAAACCAAAGGGGATTATTAAGCAGATAACAAGATACAGTGGCTTCAGGGTCTCTTTCCCGGTAGGCGAGACGAAATGTAAGCAGGAAGAGAGTAACTAAAGATTTAGGAGCACTCGTGGGAGGTGGAGCTGCGTGTTGCATTCCATGCTAAACATTTGCCTTCTGTGCTGATCTCCGACTTGGGTGGCTTCCATGCGTCACCTGGAGTTCTACAGTGCACCATCTCTAGGTTTCTCGCACAGGCTGGACCGAGCTCCGTCCGCTGGGCTCAACAGCAGCAGAACCTCGGCCAGATTTGATTTAGACAATGGCCAGTTGACCAACCGCTTACTCATGTCCTCCTCAAGCAAAAAAAGAGAATGTTTCTATCTAATTAGGGTGGTCGACGTCTAGATACGGAGATTTCCCAGAATTCCAACTACGGAGATCAGTTCCCCTGGAGGAAACGGCTGCTTCGGAGGGTGGATTCTGTGGCATTGTAACCCACTAAGCTCCCCTCCCCCCAAAAAACCTATCTTCCCCAGGCTGTGCCCCCCAAATTTATAACAGAGCAGGCATCAGCATACACTGTGATGGGACAGCTGCCAGGAGCAAAGACTTCTGGTGGGGTCCACTTCCCCCCCACACACACACACACCTCCCCTGCTACCTTTCTGTACACCAACAGACCCATAATGTGGTGGCGCGAGTCCTGACGGGAACGTCACAGATGGCACATATACAACCTCCCAGTGGACTACAGCGTCAAGTTCAAGGTTCTGGTGTCGACCTTCAAGGCCTTCAGAGGTCAGGGACTGACATGTCTGTGGGACTGACTCCTCTGCTATGTCCCCGGGAGAGCGTTACACTCCTTGGATAGCTATCTGCTGATGATCCCTGGCCCCAAAGATACCTGGCTGTCCTTGGCCAGTGCCAGGGTCTTTTCGGTCCTGGCCCCAACCAAGTAGAACTCTCTGCCGAACACCATCAGGGCCCTGCAGGAGGACCTTATTTATTTATTCAAATTATATTTCACCCTCCCCGCGAACTGGATTGGGGCGGATCGCGGCAACAGATAGGCCATTCGGCCGCACAACACAATAGCAAATAATCGGTTAAAACATTAAAACAAGCATTTAAAAACAATCTGCATCAATACTGGCGCCACAGGACTCTAGGTTCGTTCAATCCGGGCCACATACAAATGGTGTCTTCAGCAGGGGGGGGGTGTGATTTCTTTTACTGGATTTTTTAAACTGGACTTTTAAAACGTTCGTATACAATTCTACAAGCCAGGTATTTTCTTGTGATAGAGGCAGCTATCTCCAAATTAGGGTTGCCATCCCCAGATGGGGGTGGGTTTCCCACTGATTTCAGGGCCCCCAATCGCCCACCGGCCAGCTGGCTAGCAGGGGGAGTCCCACCCCTGAAGAGCTCCATCCTGCCCGACATGCCCGGTGTGATGACATCACCTGGAGGGGACGTCGTTGCACTGGGCACGTCATGCGGAGGACACTCTAGCATTTGGGTAAAAACTCTATGGTGACCATAGAGGTGTTTTTGCCCAAATGCTAGAGCGTCCCGCTCGATGTGCCCGGTACGATGCTGGGAAAGGCATCAGTGCTTACCACAATGATCACAAGCGCCACTCTGGGGATCACTGCCTTAGAATCGGGGCCTCCTCTCTCCCCACCTCTTTAGCACTGAGCCTAACAAACAGCTCTGGAGAACATGAAAACCCTGTGCTTTCTAAATCGGTCCCCATAAAAGGTATTGCAAAAAGGCTTTTGTTTTTATAAAAACGTTTACTATTCAAAGCAAGATTTTAATTCCCCGCGCATAGCTCTAGGCAAGCGCTTTCATCTTCTCCTCTCTCAAGGTAAACCCCCCTGCAAGGTGTAGCGTCTCCACCACTGGAGCAAAGGAGATTGATTGTGTATTCGTTGGATTTTAAGCACAGCAGACTGAATAATAAGCCAGACTAGGGAAAATATAAAACTCTTTGTATCGATTGCGTAGAGATCTGGCCATCGGCCAAGGAAATTCGGTGGCTGGAAGGTTCAAGAGGGGTCTACATGGGGTATGTAATTCACTCGTGGAATTCATCGCCTCGAGGCGTTCGCAAACCCCAGAATCCCAAAGCGTTTGGAAACAAATCTTCATATCTGGAAATAGAGGAACAGGGGGCATTTCAGAGAAGCAAAGTCCTTATTCTCTGTTCTCATCTTCAGCAAACTACCCCTCATTTCCAACCTCTTATTAGGGGCGGGGGGGAATCCTTTGCCCCAAAATGCTTTGGGATTTCAAGCTTTGTGAAGAAACAATATGAAATATTGGATTTGCAGATTCGCTTCCGGGACAATTAAGTCAGTTCTTTTATATGGTGTTTGGGTTAGATTCGGGTGAGGTTGCCAGCTCTGGGTTGGGAAATACCTGGGAGACCGGGGGGGGGGGGCAGAGCTGGGAGTATAATGTCATCGGGTCCACCCTCCAAAGCATCCTGGGAAATGGATCTTGATTGTCTGGAGAACCCTGGTCAGTACTTGAATGGGAGACCGCCAAGGAAGTCCAGAGTTGTTGTGCAGAGGCAGGCAATGGCAACGCACGACAGGCAAACCACCTGTGGGGTCACCATAAATTGACCGTGATTAGGTGGCATTTCCACTACCATTGGGGCTTTCTACAGGAGTCTTTGTCTGGGAACCTGTGGTGGCTGTCAGCAGCCCTGGAGCAGGGATTTGAACCCAGATGACATTTGAGAACATCAGAAGAGCCCTGCTGGATCCGACTAGTTGTCCATCTAGTCCAGCCTCCTGTCTTACACAGTGGCCAACCAGTTCCTCTAGAGGGCCAACAACAGGGCATGGAGGCTGAGGCCTTCATAAGAACATCGGAAGAGCCCTGCTGGATCAGACCAGTGGTCCATCTAGTCCAGCATCTTGTCTCACACAGTGGCCAACCAGTTCCTCTAGAGGGCCAACAACAGTCTAAAGAGGCTGAGACCTTCCCTGATAGGAACCTAAGAAGAGCCCTGCTGGATCCAACCAGTGCTGCTTCTAGTCCAGCATCCTGTCTCACAAAGTGGCCAACCAGTTCCTCTGGAGGGCCAACAACAGGGCATTGGAGCCAAGGCCTTCCTCTGATAAGAACCTAAAAAGAGCCCTGCTGGATCAGACCAGTGGTCCATCTAGTCCAGCATCCTTTCTCATACAGTGGCCAACCAGGTCCTCTAGAGGGCGAACAACAGGGCACAGAGGCTGAGGCCTTCCCCTGAGAAGAACGTCAGAAGAACCCTGCTGGATCAAACCAGTGGTCCACCTAGTCCAGCATCTTTTCTCACACAGTGGTCAAACAGTTCCTCTGGAGGGTCAACAACAGGACATTAGGGCCGAGACCTTCCCCTGATAAGAACCTAAGAAGAGCCCTGCTGGATCCGACCAGTGGTCCATGTAGCCCAGCACCCCTCTGTCTAACACAATGGCCAACGAGTTACTCTGGAGAGCCAACAACAGGGCATAGGGGTCAAGGCCTTCCCTTGATGGTGCCTCCTGGCTCTGGGATTCAGAGACTTCACGTTCTCTTCATTAGCCTGAACTGGCTGTGACATTCTAATGGATTCAGTGCCCTTTTGGTCCCTTCCAACTGCACCATTCTTAGGCAGATCATGAGAGGGAGGGCAGGAAGGGTTGCCTCAGTGCTTAGTTCTTGTGGCCCTTTCTTACGTATCCAGGGGAATGCTGATCACCACTTCGGGGTCAGGAAGCAATTTTTGGCTGGAGATCCTGGAGGTTTTTTGTCACTGCAGGTGTGTGTAGGGGAGGTATTTGTGAATTTCCTGCATTGTGCAGGGGGTTGGACTAGATGACCCTGGAGGCCCCTTCCAACTCTATGATTCTAAGTAATAGAACCTCCCACTTGTCTTGCCACCATATCATGTTGCCTTTGTTTGCTGCCCCTTCCTACATGGCTCATTTCTACTGTCCCAGGACTTATACCATACACATTCCCAGAGCCAACAAAATGGCGGCTCAGGAGAATCCAGAACTTAGAGGTGCCCAAAGTTGGCAACCCCAACCCCAATACAAAACCCAATTCTCAACGTTGCTTGTAGTTCATCGCTGAAAGGATGGGGCCCTTCCTCCCCGGCCACCTCCGCTCCTCAGTGTGCTCACCTGTATCGGGAACTTATTTGCGGCGCGAATTGAGATCCATTGTCATGGATCTCGGCACTTCCATATAATCTTAAAAATATGGGCGCTCAGTCGCTAACGCTCTCCTTTCCATCGGCGAACCTACTGAGGCTGATAAGGAAATCGAATCTCTGTCACTGGAACTCAGGACTATCTCTATGCGACTCGCCTGTTCCCCTTACTCCTGCCGTAGCATCTGGAGCTAGCAAGCAAACCTGAGGCTACGCAGAATTTTTTTAAAAAATTGTATTATTAAATGCCATTTGCAAAGAGGGCAGATACCATCAATCCTGCCATCCCTCTCTGTGCATTCAGATCTGCTCAGCGTGGGCAAAGGGGAGGTGAATTATTTATTGGAGAATAGGACATAGGAGAACGGGAAAATATTTGCGGTGTGCGTGGAAATATATGAAAAATCCACGTCTCTTGTTATACAGTTTCCAACAAATTTCTCTATAAGCGGGGGCCATTTTCTCCTCCCTCGCAGACTTGTTGTAACATTCCCCCATCCCCGGAAGAAACCTTTTATGGATTCATGTTAAATATTTATGTCGGATACGGTGCCAAGATCCACACAGGTAAAAGGGGCCGGTCTTTTTGCATATCGATACAGAGCAAATGACTACCCAGAGAGAGTTGGAAAGGGCGCATCCGCCAGCATCAAACTGACTCATTCCCAGTTAATTACAGACACCTGCAGCGGAAATCACTTTTCCGAGGGGGGGGGGGAGAAACCCTACACTGAGCAATATAGAATTTATTTATTTACTTTGCTGTCATTGGAGATGTAAGACCTGCTTTTCCCGACTGTCAGGGGGGAATTAAAAAAACCCTGCATCTTTTCCACCTCTCGCATGGCAGAAGAAGGGTCCAGGCCAGCGTTGGGCGGTTTTTCTCTCTCATTTCTAACAGACAAAAGGTCAAAATAACTCTCCGAGCCGCAGTCGCTTTCAATCTTAATGTACCGGATGGTGGCTCGGCCGCCGCTTGGTAATAAGGCAGCTACCAACATAAATATAAGCCGCAATTTGCAAGGCCTCGGCTTCTCTCCCTGCCCAGCTGTGGTCAGAATGCTTCAGTCCCTGCTGGGGGAACCGCTTGCAGCCTGGACGTGACTTTTATAATAACGGGCTCTCGGGCTGGACGGGAGGGGCCATGGCTCAGAGGGAGGGCACACGGTTTGCATGTAGATGTGCTCCAGTCCAGTCCCTGTCAGGTCCAGGTTGAGGGCCTTGAGGAGACAGAAAGTGTATGGGGGGAGTTGTTACTCTGTCTGAGCGCCCGTAGAGCAACTGCCAACCAGAGTTCCCTCTAAGCTGAGTTAGTGTGAGCCAGCTCACAGTTTTTTAGCCCCCGGCTCACACGTTTTTGTCTCCGCTCAGGAAGGATGGCTCTGGAACAAACTAATGTGTGGAGTAGCCAAATCGCTCACTCACAACTTGAATGCCAGTAGCTCACAAAGTAGGATTTTTGCTCACAAGACTCCACAGCTTAGAGGGAGCATTGCTCCAGAGCAAACTTAATTTATGCAGGAGCCAAATCGCTCCCTCCCAACTTTAACGCCAGCAGCTCACAAAGTAGGATTTTTGCTCACAAGTCTCCACAGCTTAGAGGGAGCATTGCTGTGCCAATGCACGAAGTACAATTCTGAGTGAGGTGGTCTGACTCAGTTTGAAGCCACTGCCACAGGGTTGCTAACCTCCAGGTGGGGTCTGGAGATCGCCTGGCATTATGGCTGACCTTGAGATGACACGACTTATTTATCATTTTTAAAAAGTTTCAAACATGCGTTCCACTTCCCCTGGAGGAAAATGGCTGCTTTGGAATGTGGACGTTACGGTGTTATACCCTACTGATGTCCCCCCCCCCACCCTAAACCCCAACCTCCCAGGCTCCACCCTCAAATTTCCAGATATTTTCTGAACCCAGAGTCGGTAATCCTAAACGGCATGTGTGCATACACAGGGGCAGACTAGTGGTTTAAGTGCCACTAATGAATTCCAGGTGGGAACTCAGTCTACTTGGACTAGTGGCGCATCTCCAGGGTCTCAGGTAGAGCAGAAGCTCTACCACTGAGCCACAGCCCTTCCCCCAAGGCAGGCCTATATTTATATGGCATGGCCAGTTTGGTGTAGTGGTTAAGTGCGTGGACTCTAATCTGGGAGAACCGGGTTTGATCCCCCACTCCTCCACTTGCACCTGCTGGATGACCTTGGGCAAGCCACAGTTCTGTCAGAGCTGTTATCTCAAGGACAGTTGTCTCAGAGCTCTCTCAGCCCCACCTACCTCACAGGGTGCCTGTTGTGGGGAGGGGAAGGGAAAGGAGATTGTAAACCGCTCTGAGACGCCAAGTGAGTGAAGGGCGGGATATAAATCCAATCTCTTCTTCTTCTTCTTCTAAATCCAATCTTCTCCTTCTCCTCCTCCTCCTCTTCTTCATCTTCTTCAATGTTGCCTCCTACCACTAATAATCCGAATTTCCAATCACAGAAGTTCTCATTCATCATCTTGGCTAGTTGCCAGTGCTGGAGCTCTCCTCCACGAATCGGGCTGATTCCTTTTCTAAGCCACTCGTGCCAGTGGCCATTACTATACCCACCAGCTAAGAATCCCACAATTTAATTACTAATTGAGTGATCCTTTTTTCCCCCATGGTCCCACTCCCAAATCTGTTGTCCAGTCTGGTGTAGTGGTTAGCAGCACGGACTCTGATTTGGGAGAGCCAGGTTTGAGTCCCCACTCCTCCACAGGCAGGCAGCTGCTGTTGAAAGAACTGTTAAGTTCTTTCAGAGCTGTTCTCTCAAGAGCAGTTCTTGAAAGAGCTCTCTCAGCCCCACCTGAGAGGGGAAGGGAAAGGAGTTTGTAAGCCACTCTGAGACTCTTTTGGGTAGGGAAGGGTGGAGTATAAATCCAATCTCCTCCGGAAGGGTGGAGTATAAATCCAATCTCCTCCTCCTCCTCCTCCTCCTCTCTTCTCCTTCTCCTTCTTCTGCTGTCCCTGAATTTTACTATTATAGGAACTGGAGAAGACATCCTCCCTGTCCACTTTTCCCACCTCATGTTTAATTTTATTAATACGTCTCAGTTTTCACTGCCCCAAACTCTTCTGCCTTTCCGCCCAGGAAAGGTACTCTAACCCCTTTTATCGTTTGGGTCGGCCTCTTCTGTACTTTTCCCAGTTCTGCAGTACTGTCTTCCTCCAACTAGCTGTGATCTTCGGCATGGGCGTCAACTATGGGGGGGCTCGAGGGCTCGAGCCCCCCCCCCCGAAATTTCCCAGGGGGGCTCAGCCACCCCCGGCAAAATGGAGTGCCCGGTGGCCAGTCAGCCGGCCGTCGCCGCCTCTCCTTCCCCCCCCCCCCGGCCTGCCTTCCTGCCTCCCTGGGGCGGGGGGGGGAAGAGAGGCGGCGACGGCCAGCTGACTGGCCACTGGGCGCTCCATCTGCGCCACCCCTGCACGCCCCGAGTGCGAGGCGGAGCGGGAGCCGGGGGCCCACAAGGCCGCCGGCGCCCGAGGTGAGCGGGGAGAGGGAGGGAGGGGGGCGGGGAGCACGGCGGGTGGGTGGGCGGGCGGGCATGGCCCGGGGGAGGGAAGCGGCGGTGGCGGCTCCCTGGGGCAGGGGGGAGAGCGGCGGGGACATGGTCCCGAGCGTGCACGCGCGCTTTGCGCGTGCGCACGAGAGAGCCCCCCCCCCCGGGATTTAAAAAGTCTACGCCCCTGGTCTTCGGGTACTTTAATTTGTTGGCACTGGCAAACACAACTGACCCACCGCATGCGTAAGTCTGGCTTTCGCAAGCAATTAAGAACCTGTCTGCGACCCCCAAAGTGAAACACGTTCCACGAAACAAAAGAGACGTCTAAACGTTGTGCCTTCTGTTTCTTGAGAAACTTCTGGAACCCTCCCACCGTTTTGAAGAATCCCTTTGTTTGACGGCCAAGTGCATTAGATTCTTCCGTGTGGACTGGGATTGTTGGCTTTCCCCTTCGGTAATCTAATCATTTCTTCTTGCTCTTGCCTCTCCATTATGTCACAACCGCTAATATCATGCAGTAACTCCAGCATGCGTCTATTTCCACGATGCCTTTGAAAGACCCATCCCAGTCTCAAGAACGGAAGCTGCGCTGCTAACTGGATGATATCAGCTAAATTGAGTCACCCCACACCAAGAATTGCATATAATAAATATAAAAAAGAAATGGCCATGATTAAAACACGGTGGAAAGGGCCACTCAGGGCAAAACATGGCCAAGAGCTCAGCCCTTCGACTGGGGTGTCACCAAAGCGACATAAGCATCAAAGGATTTGGGGGCAATTTGTTTAGTTTCTCGAATAATAATGTAGATCTTTACAGCTCGGGCCTCATTATCGGCTGCAACATGCCTTGTTTGTGGAATGTTTTAAGGAGCCGCTGCGGAATTGTTCCGCTCCAGACTTCCGGAACTGACTAATGGAGTGGCAACAGTTGGATAAATCCTCTGCCAAAGTGAACATAGACAACCCCCCCCCCCCCCAATCCAACCATATGGCCAACCCATCTCTCCCAGGATCGGTTATGCTGACAGATACGCAACAATACAAGAACTCGCAGGCACTCCGTGATATTGCTGAGCAGTCGGGTTAGAACAAATAAAAGGAAGTCCTTCTTCACCCAAAGAGTGATCAACACATGGAATTTACTGCCACAGGAGGTGGTGGCGGCTACAAGCACGGACGGCTTCAAGAGGGAATTGGATAAACATATGGCGCAGAGGTCGATCAGTGGCTCTTAGCCACAAGGTATAGATAGGAACTCTCAGTCTGGGGCAAGTGATGCTCTGTATTCTTGGTGCTTGGGGGGGCGGGCAACAGTGGGAGGGCTTCTAGTGTCCTGGCCCCACTGCTGGACCTCCTGAGGGCACCTGGTATTTTTGACCACCGTGTGACAGAGTGTTGGATTGGATGGGCCATTGGCCGGATCCAACATTGGCTTCTCTCATGTTCTTATCCCTTATCCCAGTAGATGGCGCTCTTGGATACTGGGTTTGCAGTGGGCGAGGGGGGGGGGGTCGTGGAAGCAATTTCCCGAAACAAAAGATGTATCACGGAGGTTTATGGTGATCAGGGAAGGGGAGCGCGGAGAGTGTTAAATAAACAATGACAAGAAAGATGCTGCAACATCAGCAGCGGGAATATTTTGGAGCGTGCCAACCGGCAAGTACAGCTTTCTAACAGCCCTTGTGGAACCGTTCCCATTTACGTGCCTCCAGTAATTCTAAGAGCATTGTAGCATCATAATGGACTCCCCCACAGTGATGCCCAAGTGGTGATTCATGCTTTTATTTACCTACAATCCAACCAACGTGATGTAAGGACTGCGATCAAGAGACTCCCGCGTTACCACTTGGCTTGTTTCACGCTTCATGACGGGCAGTTGGAAATATGGACAGACATGGTTGGAACACGTCAGTTCTGAGATGAAAGGAAGGTTCTCTGTGTGATGGAGGATACGTGAAGGTCCATGAACACCCTCCCTGGACGCATGAAGTTACCTTCTGTTGAGTTAGAGACCCTTCGTCTATGAAGTTTGGTATTGTCTACTCTGGCTGGCAGCAGCTCCGCAAGGTCTCAGTTTGGTGTAGTGGTTAAGAGTGGCAGACTCTGATCTGGAGAACTGGGTTTGAGTCCCCATGCCTCCACATGCAGCCAGCTGGGTGACTTTGGGTCAGTCACAAGTTCTCTCGTGAACAGTTCTCAAAAGAGCTCTCTCAGCAAAAGCTGATAAGGCCCCTACTATCATTGACTGGCTCAACAAAGTATGGGACCACTTAACTCTAGAAAAAAATCTCAGATCATCTCAAACAATCAGACATCTACCCCAAACCCTCTAACTTCGTAGGAAAGTGGTCCCCGTACATGGAATATCTCTTTGCATCAGACATTCAACCATATAACCCTATATATCAGGCAATTCTTCACTGAAAAAGCTCACAACCATTAGACCACACCAAACAAAACCCTCTGGAAGACACACTCTTACATCATCAACTAAATGCAACACTTACCTTCTAGCTCTGGCTCAACTTAACTAAATATTGTTAACACTGTTTGTCACTAGTTTTTGGTAAACTTAGTTCATGCTTGTTTATTTTACATCTTTAATTTTGAATTGTTAGTAACATTGTGCAACACTTTATATACTCGGTTCTGTATAACTGTATTCTTTGGAAAACGAATAAAAACAATTTATATATATAAAAAAGAACTCTCTCAGCCTCACTTACCTTTTTTCCCCAAAGTTTTCCCAAACACTCCAGTTTACTTTCTTTAAGTATTATCTGACTCTTTTGGTTTTCAGAAGGCTGGTACACTCTTTTTAGTAGCCAAACCTCTCCTCTTGAAACAACAGTACTCATTTTGGGTTTTTAACTGACTCTTAAGGTCTCCAAAGGCAGTTTCTAACCACACCAGACCAGGGATCTCTGCACTCTTCAGAGCTAACTCCCTGTTCAACTGGGCACGGAAATTCTCCTCTCACTAGAAGATCTATCCCCTTTCTTTGGCCTGAATGGGGGTCTCCATCTAACCACCCACTCATCCTTACCAACTTTCCCTGGTTCTCCTGTCTGTGTTAAACTGCTCTCAGTCAGGGCTGAATTCGGAAGCTGTCAGTACTCGACTCCTCTCAGCCAGGGCTGAAATCAGACCCAACTCAGTCAAGGCAGAAATCTGGCTGACTCTCCCCTCAGAATGCAGCTCTCAAGTCTCTCTCTGCTCAGCTGATGCCAACCAATCAGATCTCTTGGAACAGCCTGTCCCTCAAGGCTCTCTGGCTCTGTGAAGGATTAACCCTTCACAGTCCTTTATCTGTTTACACAAATCCTCCAAGCTTTTAAAAGCATGGTCCGTCACAGCAATTATTATCTCCATCTCCGATCATTTAAAACTTTTTTACTTCTGGAAAAAAATCTTTAATAAGAGTAAGGATCACCAGCTTCCCAATGGGTCCTGGCGATCTTTAGTTCTCCAAACTAAAGAGATCAGTTCCCCTGGAGAAAATGGCTGCCTTGGTACGTGGACTCGATGTTGAGGCCCCTGCCCTGCTCAACCCATCCCCACAAATCTCCAGGAATTTCTCAATCCACAGATGGCAACCCTAATTAACAGTTAACGTGTAAAGATTGTGTTGACACAGCTCACAGCCATAATTACACCAACTCAGGGCACGATCCTACCTTGATGGTTTTAACTACTTCTTTGAGCGCTGCTGGAAGGAAATCTAGACGAGTCATTGTTCTTATATTCTGCTCAAGTTTTAGTTTGGTGTAGTGGTTAAGTGCGCAGACTCTAATCTGGGAGGATCGGGTTTGATTCCCCACTCCTCCACTTGCAGCTGCTGGATGACCTTGGGCAAGCCGTAGTTCTGGCACAGCTGTTCTTGAAAAAGAGCGGTTTCTGTCAGAGCTCTCTCAGCCCCACCTACCTCACAGGGTGTCTGTTGTGGGGAGGGGAAGGGAAAGGAGTTTCTAAGCCGCTCTGAGACTCCTTTGGGTAGTGAAGGGCAGGGTATAAATCCAATCTCCTCCTCCTCTTCCTCCTCCTCCTCTTCTTTTCCTTCGACATTTCCTTTCCTTCTGGGAAATCTAGTTTCAGGCTCCCCCTGCCCACCCAGCCAGGCATTTCTTCCTTCCCACCAAAACATGTACCGACATGGGGATTAGCCACGTGTGGACACTGGAATATTTATTGATACTTAAAGTTTCATGACCTCCAGATGGAGGTTTCTACACTGGGACAAAATAACCCAGTGTCCTGCAGATGTACTGGAAGATTATTTAGCGAGAAAGCCCCTTTTCTGTATTTGGGATTCACTTGGAAATGAGAATCGAGGTCTCCGGAGAATACCTCAGTGGAGAAAATGGAAATGGACGATAAACGTACAAATAAACTTTGCACCGTTTTTCTCCCCCCCGCTGGCAGGAGCCCATTTTTATTTATTGTCTGGTTACTGCTTCTAATTTAAAGCTCTTAAAACATTTAGGAGGGACCCTTTGAAATATTAAAAGGCCTTTTACAAAAATCAATCTGGGGAAAGGAGTCCGTCCGAGTAGCCTCGGCGAAGCCTTGGCCCGCTGCGGACCTGCCTGGTATTTTTCTATTCTTTCCTACCGCCCAGGTTTATCACTCTGTTGTGAGAAGATGAAGCAGAAACTACTAGCTGAACCACGGAGCGGCGGAGCAGTGGGATCAATACCCACCAAGGAGCTGTCAGAGAATTTCAGAAGTTTTCCATCTAGCTGTTTCCCCCTCCCTGCTTTCTTTACTGCGGGGAGTCCCAGCTGCCGAAAGAGGGGAAAGTGTCAGAGAAATGAGAAAGCGCTTTGGAACCTGGGCAGGGAGTCAGCCGGCTCATTCGAGTGTGTAATAGAGCCAGCCCCATACAGGTTTCCAGCACAGTGTAATGGATGTTCTGAAAAGATCTTGATCAGAACTTAGAAAAACGGAAATACAGAGCTGGAAGAGACCTCAAGGGTCATCTAGTCCATCCCCCCCGCACAATGCAGGAAATCCACAACTACCGTCCCTCCTCTGCTCCCCCAGAGGCCATTGCTCTATGCTCAAAGTGAGACAAAAAAACAACCCTCCAGGATCCCTGGGCCAAAGAAATGCTCCATTTAAGCTGTGGAGAGTCTTGCGAGCGAAAATTCTACTTTGTGAGCTACCGGCGTTGAAGTTGTGAGCGAGCGATTTGGCAGCTGTGTAAATCAGTTTGCTCTGGAGCCATCCTTCCTGAGCGAAGAGGAAAATGTGTGAGCCAGAGGCTAAAAAAAAACGGTGCGCCAGTTCACACTAGCTCAGCTTAGAGGGAACAGTGCCAAACTCCAGGTGGGGGCTGGAGTTATGGAATTACAACTGATCTCTGGAAGAAGAAGAAGAAGAAGAAGAAGAAGAGGAGGAGGAGGAGGAGGGAAAGATTGGAGTTATACCCCGCCCTTCACTCAGAGCGGCTTACAAACTCCTTTCCCTTCCCCTCCCCACAACAGACACCCTGTGAGGGAGGTGGGGCTGAGAGAGCTCTGACAGAGACTGCTCTTTCAAGTCTGATTTTGCCCATTAAAGGTATTGGGTTGTATCTGATGGCTCTTTTCTTCTAATGCAGGGGGGAGGCCTTCATCTTCGGGTTGCCAATGTCCAGGTGTGGCCTGGAGTTCTCCTGGAATTTCAAGTGACCTCCAGGCTACAGAGACCCATTCCCCTAGAAAAAATGGCCGCTTCAGATGGTGGACTCTATGGCGTCAAGTCCTTGCTGAGCTCCACCCTTCTCCAGAAGTCAGGCAAGGCAGAGTTGGTGGTTTAGCGTCCATTGTACATGCTGCATCCACACCTAACAGCCTCTCTTGGCTGGTTTCATTGCCCCACGACTAAGGGTCATGCTTGCAGCCAGTTGCTCTACTCATCTTTGTTACCACCAGGCGGCTGGTGTCTGGCCAGGAGTCATGCACTTTGCTGTCTTGCCTGTAGCTCTGTTCTCAGCCCTGGAGAAGCGCTGCCTGTCTGAGCAGACAATACTGACCTTGATGGGCCAAGAATCTTCTTCAGGAGAAAGAAGCATCATGTGTGGCCATGTGAGGATGGAATGGAGGAGGTAGAAATCATGTGTGCCGCCCTGCCCAGTTGCCAACCTCCAGGTTCTCCCAGACAGACAAATGACCTCCAGGCTACAACCATCAGTTCCCCTGGAGACAACGGAAGCTTCCGAGAATGCTGTCTATCACGTCACTCTTTAGTTCCCTCCCCAACGTCCACCCTCCCCAGGCTCGGCCCCCCCATCTCCCAGAAGTTCCCCACCCAGAGTTGGCACCCCTCCCGCCCTGAGCTCCAAATCCAGCAGATCTGATGCTCTCAACGGCTCCCATGGTTCCACAACAACATCCTCCTGCCATTTTCTTCAGAGGCTCCGGCCTGCTATCCAGATGGCTCTGGCGGGATTGATTTTGAATCCTTTCAGATAGACTCGCAGCGTTTATGAGAACACAGTCTTGTACCTAGAAAACGGGGGGCTGAGGGGAATGGAAAGTCATCAAATAGCGAATCTGACAGAGAGAGACTATCTTCTTGTTTTCTTCCACGGCGCACAGGGCGGTGTGTGTGGGGGGGTGGAACACGTTACCTAATTTGAATGCAAATAGGAATTGATCTTGACCTGTCTGTTATCAGCTGTTCCTTGTCATCCCCTCACACAATAGACCCTTTTCTTCCAGAACACACAGCTAATATTTATCCATCTCGGCTTGGCAGCCAGATTGGGGCTCTTATAAAGAACTGCCGGCCGATCGTTCTCTAAGTACTTCAGTAACCTTCACTGTTTTCAGCTTCCAATCTTCCCCTCCTGAGATTAGCGCTTCCGAGATGTATACCCAAGGAGGAGGAGCTTTTCACTGTCATGCCATACAAGACTTAATTCACGTTGGAGGGGGAACCAGACCAAAACTATTATGATGATGATGAAGAAGAAGAAGAATGGATTTATACCCCGCCCTTCACTACCCAAGGGAGTCTCAGAGCAGCTTACAATCTCCTTTCCCTTCCCCTCCCCACAACAGACACCCTGTGAGGTAGGTGGGGCTGAGAGAGCTCTTTCTAGAAATGCTCTTGAGAGAACAGCTCTGAGGGAACTTTTGACTGACCCAAGGTCACCCTTCTGGCTGCATGTTGAGGAGTGAGGAATCAAACCCAGTTCTCCCAGATCAGAGTCCATGCCCTTAACCACTGCACCAAACTGGTCCTCAACTACACCAAAGCGGCTCTCAAGAGCAACTACAACAGGCTTAGCTATGAGCCAGAAAGCCTCCAATTCAAATTTCACCTTAGCTGTGAAAACTCCTGGTTGTAACAAAGGGATGATCCTACTGGCCTACCTTCCAGGGTTGTGGGAAAGATGACAGAAATGATGGATAGCAAGCAACAGGAGGTCTTGGAAAGGTGCGATGTAAATATTAAATATTGTAGAAAAGGGCAAGAGTCCAGTAGCACCTTCAAGACTAACAAAATATGTGGCAGGGGATGAGCTTTCGTGAGTCACTGCTCACTTCAGATACCACTAGAATGGGAGTCCATCTGTCCCATTTATTGGAAAGGGGAGTGATTTCAGATCCCTAATGATATTAGCAGGCAAATGACAATAGCAGATGAATGGCAATAGCAGGTGTGATTAGATTTAGGTGAGATATGCAGAGGGGTAAATAGGTGTGGAGAAATCCGCATTGATAATGAGACAGAAAACCTAGGTCTCTATTCAGTCCAGGTGGATGCATTGTCTTGAGCTTCATCATCAGTTGCAATTCAGCAGTCTCTCTTTCTAACCTCCCTTTGAAATTCCTTTGTAAGAGAATTGCTACTTTTAGGTCAGCAACTGAACGTCCCAGAAGATTAAAATGTTCACCCACTGTTTTTTGAATGTTGTGGTTTCTGACATCAGACTTATGTCCATTAATTCTTTGTCGAAGGGCCTGGCCTGTTTGTCCAATGTAGAGGACGGAAGGGCATTGTTGACACGTGGTGGCATAAATCACATTAGAGGATGAACAGAAATATGAACCTGAGATGGTATGGCTGATGTTGCTGGGTCCACTGATGGTGTTGCTGGATCTATATTAGAGCCAAGCTGGCATCTTGGTTTGTTGCAGGCCTTGGTACCTGAGTCCATGTGACTGTTAAGTCGTGTGTCCTGTGTCTCCCTCAGTGACAAACTTCTTGATGTCAGAGATTTATAAACAAGCATCCCTCACAATGAGGTAAGGGAGATCATTGTAGGCACTTTGAATAAAGGTCATTATCAGACCCTGCCAACATTTTTTTTTTTTTGCAGAATTGCGTGGCCTAATTTTGGAACGCAACTATTTTCGGTTTGATCAGTCTTTTTTACAACTGGCTAGCACTCTATGTTTTAAACTGTTTTTGGATGGTTTTGTCTTGTTTTCATTGTTGATGTTATTTCTGTAAGTCGCCCTGAGCCTGCTTTGGCGGGGAGGGCGGAGTATAAATCAAACAAATAGAATAAAAATAATTAATAAATTTTATGAAGAAGAAGAAGAAGAAGAAGAGATTGGATTTATACCCCGCCCTCCACTCCCCAAGGGAGTCTCAGAGCGGCTTACAAACTCCTTTCCCTTCCCCTCCTCACAACAGGCACCCTGTGAGGTAGGTGGGGCTGAGAGAACTCTTTCCCAGGCTGTCCTTGAGGGAACAGCCGGTTCAGAGCTATGGCTTGCCTAAGGTCATCCAGCCAGGTGCAAGTGGAGGAGTGGGGAATCAAACCTGGTTCTCCCAGATTAGAGTCCGCACACTTAACCACTACACCAAACTGGCTCTCAATATGTGTGGCATTGCAATGGGAAGCCCAGCGGCTCCCACCCCTTGCTAACAGGTCACATTCAGACGGGTCTTTAGATCTGACCGAGGCATGAGTGCCTGGCAGATTTAAAGGGAATGATCAGACGGTGACATCTGGGAAAGGTGCCGCTTCCGTGATCAGCCCGTTGAGTCCCACCGGGGAGCTGTACTTTAAAGATACTGGTGAAAGTCCAGGCTAATGCTTGCCGATGGGCTAATGGCGGACTTCCCCCCACATGATCATTCCAGTATGCAATCAGCCCGTCGGGATAGTCTGACCCCAGACCATCGCGAACGTCCGCCATTTTAAAAAATACTCTTAGCGATATGCGTATAAATGTGCGCCAGCCGCAGAGCTCTGCTCAAGCCTTCTGGACAGTTCCATGTTTCTGAATGGCCTGTGAAATTTATGAACTTTGTTAATCAACATAGTACCTAAAGGGAGGATAAGGTAGGTCTTTCCCCACGCCACGTAGTCCCTCCATTGAGCTTTAACCATTCAATTCCACACATGTGCAGAAAAACAAGTGTGCGGTGAGGCACATAGGCACATGTGCAAACAGATTTTTTTTTTAAACTGACCGCGCAGCTCCCTCAGGTGGATGCCGTCTAGACACTCCACCACGAAGTCCACGCTCGGTTATGCGATTCACAGGGGTGGGGTGGGGCTATTTGGTCGTACAACACCAGATAAAAAAAGATCAGGATCTAATTTGAGCCAGGCCAATGGCGGGATTAGCTGCCCGTCTGAACACAGCCTTATATATGCAGGCTTTTGAAAATGAACACATTCTTTCTGAGAAGCAATCCTTATGTGGAGCATAGACCATCATGTAGGTGAGATACCTGCTGCTGCAGACAGACTAACATGGCAACCCGTCTCAATCTTTCGCCAAAAAGCAGTGTTCCCTCTAAGCTGAGTTAGGGTGAGCCAGCTCACAGTTTTTCAGCCTCCGGCTCACACATTTCCGTCTCAGCTCAGGAAGGAGGGCTCCAGAGCAAACTAATTTATGCAGTAGCCAAATGGCTCGCGCACAACTTTAATGCCAGTAGTCCACAAAGTAGAATTTTTGCTCACAAGACTCGACAGTTTAGAAGGAGCATTGCCACTAAGTACTGTGATTTTTTTTCCTACCAGTTCCTCCTGCTCACTCATCATCACTAAGGGCTTTTCCGCATCCTCATTTTACTTGCTGTCAAGTTCCTGTTCCTTTGGGGGGGGGTTTCTTCCTGAGGGAGGATTATTTGCTATTAATGTGTCATGTTAACACTTACATTTTGCTTCAGTTCTGGGGGGGTTTAGATTTACAGTTGGTTCAACAATCCAAATCCTATTTCGTTATTTATTAAATGTCCCGTACTGTTGATTGCATGGAGTCAGTCTGTGAAATCTGCCTAAAGGAAATAAAATAAAAATAAACACTCACTCCGCCACCCTAAGCGATGCTTTATAAGCCCCGTGCATATATATTATACCTTGCCCAGCATAGATCCTCAGAGTCAGTTCTTCCTGTATTCTGATTTATGGATTTCCTGCATTCCCAATGTGCCTGCATCCAAGGAGTTCAGAGTTATTATATGACAGCAACTATAGTGAAGAAGAGAGGAAGAAGAGATTGGATTTATACCCCACCCCTCACTTCCCAAAGGAGTCTCAGAGCGGCTTGCAATCTCCTTTCCCTTCCCCTCCCCACAACAGACACCCTGGGAGGTCGGTGGGGCTGAGAGAGCTCTCTCGAGTACTGCTCTTGAGAGAACAGCTCTGAGAGAACTTGTGACTGGCCCAAGGTCACCCCAGCAGCTGCATGTGGAGGAGTGGGGAATCAAACCCGGTTCTCCCAGATTAGAGTCTGTGCTCTTAACCAGTACAACAAAGTGGTTAAGAGCAGCAAATTCTAATCTGGAGAACGGGATTTGATTTGGCACTCTTCCACGTGAAACCTGGTATCTGAAGAAGTGAGCAGTGACTCATGAAAGCTCATCCCCTGCCATAAATATTGTTACTCTTTAAGGTGCTCCTGGACTCTTGCTTTTTTGTACTGCTACAGACAGACTAACATGGCTACCCAGCTTAATGAGGCCTGCTGGGTGACCTTGGGCCAGTCCCAGTTCTCTCAGAGTTCTCTCAGCTCCACCTTCCTCACATGGTGCCTGTTGTGGGGAGAGGAAGAGGAGGTGATTGTGAACAGCTTTGAGACTCCTTAGTGTAGAGAAAAGCACGGTAGAAAAAGGAAGAAAGAGAAGAGAGAAGAGATTGGATTTATACCCCGCCCTTCATTTGGAGTCTCAGAGCGGTTTACAATCTCCTTCCCTTCCTCTCCTCACAACAGATACCCTGTGAGGTAGGTGGGGCTGAGAGAGCTCTTCCAAGAACTGCCCTTGAGATAACAGTTCTGACAGAACTCTGGCTTGCCCAAGGTCATTCAGCAGCTGCAAGTGGAGACGTGGGGAACCAAACCCGGTTCTCCCAGATTAGAGTCCATGCTCTTAACCACTACACCAAACTGGGGAGTACACGTTGTTGGGGGTGAGATGTTACATCTGGGGCATGAACAATCACACTCTTTCAGTACTGAAACAGGTGGGCTATTATATTCCAAAACCAGTCCTTCTTCTTCTGTTCTTCATAAATGGCAGAATGATCCTATTCGCTCCTCACAACAACCTCGTGAGGTAGGCCAGGCTGGGAGAAACTGAGCCAATCAAACGAACCCCGAGACAGGACAGTAAGCCAATCCCAGACTCTCTATCCAGTTCCAACACTGTGACGAACGATCTCTGTGGTAGCGCTTACGTAAAGATAAAGATAAAGGTCTCCCTTGCTCGAAAGCCAGTCAAATACGACTCTGGAGATGCGGTGCTCATCTCCGTTTCCAAGCTGAAGAGCCAGCACTGTCCGAAGATGTCTCCATGGTCATGTGGCCGGCATGACTAGATGCCGAGGCGCACGGAACACTGTTACCTTCCCACCAAAGTGGTACCTATTTATCTGCTTGCAATTTCTTGCTTCCGAACTGCTAGGTTGGCAGGAGCTGGGGCCAGAGACGGGAGCTCACTCCATCGTGCGGCACTCGGGTCTTGAAGTGCCAAACTACTGACTTTCCGGTCTGCAGTTCAGCGTCTTAACCACTTGAGCCACTGCAGCCCTGTGGTAGCGCTTAGTACAGGCTAAATGCACCCCCGTCTGATGCAACCCTCCCTACCAATTTACAACAAGGATTAATTCTGCCGCTGGGCTTCTTTTAAGTGCTTCCCTTGGTGAGCAGATTTCTGGCTGCAGCCACTAGGGGGACTTAATGATGTGCCGCAGCGTGACAATTACATCAGCACATTGCGTATATGCAACGCAAAAGAGTCAGAAGTGTGGGGATTTTATTCTCCAAAACTACCCGTTGGGAGGGGAATACACATTGTCAGGAATGAGATGTTACATCTGGGGCTTGAAAAATCACACTCTTTCGATATTGATAGGCTATTATGTTCCGGTGCGTTCGTAGGTACTGTCTGTCCCAAATGTGGCATAGCAGAAAAAGCCCAGCCCACCAGGAGGGGGACGTACAGCTTCCTTTCATGGACTGCCATCTGTCATACAAATATTCACAGATTATAACGCGGAATGCGGCAGCTAGGACAGAACATGCCTCCGGGATTTTCATCAATTGTCCACCTGTATGCTGTTCATTTTCAGTTCCAAGGTTCTCTTACTAGGCAAATCTAGACCAACTCAGAAATTCACCTAAAACCTGCTGACCTTCTTGTAAGGGCTGGTCTAGGCAATGCGCCTCCCACATGAAGTTCTCTGTTTGCATGTGACAGATTGCCTCATTTGTAAAGATCACCATGTGCATTTGGCACGGGGAGGAGGAGGAGGAGATTGGATTTATACCCTACCCGAAGGAGTCTCAGAGCAGTTTACAATCTCCTTCCCCTCCCCCTCCCCACAACAGACACCCTGTGAAGTAGGTGGGGCCGAGAGACCTCTGAGACAACTGTTCATGAGAAAACAGCTCTGAAAGAACTTGTAGCTGACCCAAAATCACACCAGCAGCTGCGTGTGGAGGAGTGGGCAATCAAACCTGGTTCTCCCAGATTAGAGTCCACGCTCCCCTAACCACTACGCCAAATTTAGCATCCCCTTCCCCTTTCGGAAACCCACTCATTCTGAACATTTGCAGTATGTTCACTGGAAGTTAGGATTTTTAAAAATCTGCCTGAGTGTTGTACTCTGATACCAAACAATCAGAAAGAATGGAAGCAGTCGAGCCTGCTTGGTGCCTATGATCCTCCTTCAGTCTTCTAGAACTTCCTTTAGAAAGCTAGCGAGGCATCCTGGAATACAAAACCTCCGGATGTCTGAGAGATGGAGGAACCAGCAGCTCCGTCACCCTGCTTCCGATCCCTCAGCAAACAAACCCTGCACCCAGCCATGCTTCAGCTGACAACACACACTGCCCGATCTGCAACTGTATGTGCAGCTACAGCAGTACAGACTTTCTACTGCCTCCCTGTGCTTAGACTCCTTTTTAGTATTATATGTTCTGAAATGGATACTGATTTGATTTCTGCCCTGGAGTCCACCAGTGATCTAAATCCACTCCGAGACATATCCCTCATGGCTTGTGATTTTGCGAGTGTCCTGCAGATGGAATCACGGCCCCTTAAATCGTTGCTGTTCATTATTTATTAGATAAATACACTTTTCATTTTTAATAATAAGCAAACCCCTCCCTTCACTCTTCTTCTCTTCTTTTTTTATTGTTCCACGGGGGCCGTGTCTCGACAAATGGTTGCATACATGGCAAATTCCGAGACAGTATCTTGCCACGCTCGGTTTTATTCTTCAATCAGTTGTATATTGTTACTCGCAAAGCGTTTAAAAGCTTTCTGCAGCGATCTCGCACGCTGAGACGTCTGATTTACAAAAAACATTGCCAAATGAAAAGCAGCGCAAGGATGCGGAGCTAATAGTGATTTGAAATGAGTTTTGAACGCCAGGGAAGTACAGATCAAGCCAAGTCCCAGTTTGAAAACAGAACGGTGGGGTGGAGGAGGTTCCAACACCTGGGTGAAAACTGAGTGGCCTGCCTCAGTTTCCCCTAAGAGTGGAAACAGCACGCTGAAATCACGGCTCTTGGGAGTTTCCCCCATTCATTCATTGGGGAGGGATTGTGGCTCAGTGGTAGAGCATCTTCTTGGCATGTAGAAGGTCCCAGGTTCAATCCCCGGCACCTCCAGTTTAAAGGATTATGGAGTGGGTGAGGTAAAAAAAACCTCTGTCTGATACCCTGGAGAGCCTCTGCCAGTCTGAGTAGACAGTACTGACTTTGATGGAGCAAGGGTCTCATTCAGTATAAAGCAGTTTCATGTGTATAGAGGTCTTTCATAACACCTACTGCCTCCCTTTAACTGGAGGTGCCAGGGATTGAACCTGGGACCCTCTGCCTGAAAAGCATATTTTCTACCACTGAGCCATGCCCCCTTCCCATAATTCTCATCTCCTCCATTTTATCCTTACAGCCACCACCCTGGAATAGTAGATTAGTCTGAGAGGGAGAGTGATTGGCCCACAAGGTCACCCAATGAGTTTCCATGAAGAAGAAGAGGAGGAGGAGGAGGAGGAGGAGGAAGAGGAGGAGGAGATTGGGTTTATACCTCACCCGCCACTTGGAGTCTCAGAGCGGCTTACAAAGTCCTTTCCCTTCCCCTCCCCACAACAGACACCCTGGGAGGGAGGTGGGGCTGAGAGAGCTCTTTCCAGAACTGTCCTTGAGAGAACATGACTAGGGATGGGCACAAGCCCCTGAGTAGGAGGGCAAGAACATGACTGGGGGGGCAGAGTGGGAGGGTTTCTGGAGTTCTGGCCCCGCTGGTGGACCTCCTGATGGCCCCTGGTTTTTGGCCACTGTCTGACACAGAGTGTTGGACTGGATGGGCCATTGGCCTGATCCAACACGGCTTCTCTCATGTTCTTATGTTCTAAGCCTAAAATTTCTAGTTCGGTTCGGGGTTCAGGGTGGTCCCCAAACCGAATCCTGAACTGAGCCAAAAGGCCCCAAACCCAGCTGGCTGAGGGGGATCACTTTGAGGTGGGGGGCAGCAAGACTGATGGGTTTAATGGCTCACAGCCATTTAAACCTAACAGCTGATGGGTGGGCTTCCAATTTTCCCACTAAGTGACATCACACTATTGCCCGATGGCAATTTTTTGATATTGTTCTCTTCCCACCAGCTATAGAAAGGAGGAGGAGAGGAAGAAGATGAGGAGGAGGAGGAGGAGACTGGATTTATACCCCGCCCTTCACTCAGCATCTCAGAGCAGCTTCCAATCCCTTTCCCTTCCCCTCCCCACAACAGACACCCTGCAATGTTCCCGCTAAGCTGTGGAGTCTTGTGAGCAAAAATTCTACTTTGTGAGCTACTGGCATTAAAGTTGTGAGCAAGCGGTTTGGCTGCTGCATGGATTAGTTTGCTCTGGAGCCATCCTTCCTGAGCTAAGACAAAAAGGTGTGAGCTGGAGGGTAAAAAACTGTGAGCTAGCTCATACTAACTCAGCTTAGAGGGAACACTGCCTGTGAGGGAGGTGGGGCCCAGAGAGCTCTTTCGAGAACTGCCCTTGAGAGAACAGCTCTGAGAGAACTGTGGCTTGTCCACGGTCACCCAGCAGCTGCATGTGGGGCAGTGGGGAATCAAACCCGGTTCTCCCAGATTAGAGCCCGCGCTCCTAACCACTACACCAAACTGGAGCGGCGGTGAGAAACAGGAGGCTGGGATGGGGGATCTTCCACCCTCCTTGGGAAACTGGCAAGCTGGGGCTGGAACCACCACACTCCAAGAGTGGACAAAGGTATGAATGTGTTCTATCAAGTGGCTGCCGCTTGCCTAGGGGAAAACTGCATCAAAACCTGGAGAAAAAACTCCCCCATCAACCAGTCCACCAAGGAACCCCCATTTCTGGGATGACCTCTCGATGGCCCTTCCCACATTTGCCTGACACTCCAGATTTACTCTGTGTTCAAGTCGAGGCAATTTAAGTCCACGGCAAAACAGCATCCAAAGAACCCCGGGGCAACCGCAGGCTGAAACCAGGCTGGCCACTGAAGGGAAGTAACGTAATGCAGAATGGGGGGGGGGGGGGAAACCCAGAATAAAAAGATGGTTGAGCTCAGTTTTAGAAGAAGAAGAAGAAGAAGAAGAAGAAGAAGAGATTGGATTTATACCCCGCCCTCCACTCCCCAAGGGAGTCTCAGAGCGGCTTACAAACTCCTTTTCCCTTCCCCTCCCCACAACAGACACCCTGTGAGGTCGGTGGGGCTGAAAGAGCTCTTTCCCAAGCTGTCCTTGAGGGAACAGCTGGTACAGAGCTATGGCTTGCCCAAGGTCATCCAGCCAGGTGCAAGTGGAGGAGTGGGTAATCAAACCCGGTTCTCCCAGATTAGAGTCCGCGCACTTAACCACTACACCAAACTGGCTCTCAGTTTTAGTGCAGAATGGGGGGAAACCTGGATTAAATAGAAGGTTGGATTCGATTTTAGCGCAGAACTGCTTGAAGAACGTGGATTAAAAGGAGAACGCAGAAAGGACCGATCCTGGCCGATCTGGCTAGAAACGGATTTCCAAAGATTTTGAAAATTAGAGACGATCAGTAGAGGAGGGGGGAACGAACCTGCAATTCATTGGCCCGAAAATCTCACCCGGGCGCTGAAGTGAAGGCTGCGAATATTTGAATCTGGCACAATAGCAGTCCGTACTGAATCCTCCAGGCAAAGAATTCCGGTCTGTCAGGAAAAGCTGAAACCGCTTTTGGTTTCCATAACAGCATATACTCACCGTGGGTCAACCGAAGACGAGGACTGCTATTTTACTGCTGACATACTGCTCTTTACCTTCGCAGTTTTGCGAAAAAGGGGGGGGGGGAGCCCTCCCCTCCTTCAATCAGGCTTGTTTAAAAGCCTGTCAGTCCCAGCTCTGAATTTCCTGACTCCCATCGGTTTAAGTGAGACCTTTAATACTCTTTAAACACAGATTTCTGCGAGTAATAGAATCATGGAGGAGAAATGAAACCATATGTCACATAAACCTGGATGTAAGAAAAAAAAGCACTATAATGCGGTAATGCGGTTTCCAGGCCTGCCAGGAGCCCCCTAATAAATGAGAATTGATTTTCTTCCTTCTTCGTCTTCTTCTTCTTCGTGGATTCTTCACTGGGCAAAATAAATTAAATCCACATTTGGTTTTTATTTGTTTAAAAAACCTCTTTGTTAAAACGAGGACGGGTGATAACCGGGAGACGGCCTCTAATAAATTAAAACGAGATAAATTACACCCGGCAGCTGCCAGTTATGAAGGGCTTTATATCTGCCGAAGAACCACCCGATGTCCCCCAGGAAAGGAGTCGGTAGCTGTCTGTGGAGGTCTCGATTAATTGGCATTTCTTCCAGCTCCAAGGAGGGAAGCTGATGGGCCCGATTCTCTCACACACCCCTTCTTGGTATCCCTCCCCCACCCCCGGAAAAGGGCATCTGCTTTGTTTTTTAAGCCAACCCCGTCTCTCCTGACATTTAAAAACGCTTTCCCAAGCCAAACAGACCTTCTTCGAGGAGCCAAGACCCTGTGTGTGACCTTCAGGGGATCGAGCCGGGCTTGATTTATAAGGATCTTTAAAAGGGGGGACGCGCAATCCATAAGAAAGAAGAGACGGAATTGGAACTCGTGCAGTCAAACGCCAGCCGGCTCAGACGCGAGCTAACCAAGCCATCAGTTCTCAGCCAGAGATCCTTCTCGCACATTGGTGGTGGGAAGTGGCGTCAAGTTGCTGTTGACTTCTGGCAACCCCTCGGGGCTTTTCAAAGCGAGAGATGTTCGGAGGTGGTTTGCCGTTGCCTGCCTCTGCGTGATGACCCTGGACTTCCTTGGTGGTCTCCCATCCAAACACTGACCCAGAAGGAGGAGGAGGAGGCTGGAAGGAGTCTCAGAGCAGCTTACCATCTCCTTTCCCTTCCTCTCCCCACAACAGACACCCTGTGAGGTAGGTGGGGCTGAGAGAGCTCTTTCGAGGACTGCTCGTGAGAGAACAGCTCTGGAAGAACTTGTAACTGACCCAAGATTGGATGAGATCAGTCTAGCCTGGGCCATGCAGGCTAGGCCATTTCACACATAACGCACAAGTAAAACCTTAGTGTGTTGAAGAGTATACACCCAACGGGGAGTTGTGGCTGATGACAGTGCTCCCTTATGAACATGCCTGCCCTGAGCATGTGATAGCATGTGATAGGTACATATACACTTTACATATTTAGGCATATGCAAAAACCATATTTAGGTGTACATCTAAAAAAGGTAATGTTTGAAGCAGCCCTCTTCCCCCCATATGAAAAGGGGGAGGGTGTAGCAGGAGAGAGAAGGCAGCACGGCATAGTCCGATCTCGCCAAATCTCAGAAGCTATGCAGGGTCGGTGCTTGGAAGGGAGACCTCCAAGGAAGGCTCTGCCTCGGAAGGCAATGGCCAACCACCTCTGCTTCTCACTTGCCTCAAAAGCTCCTTGCTGGGGTTGCCTTAAGTTGTAAGCTAAGCACGGTCGGTACTTGGAAGGGAGACCACCAAGGAAGACTCTGTGGAGGAAGGCGATGGCCAACCACCTCTGCTTCTCCCTTGCCTCAAAAGCCCCTTGTTGGAGTTGCCTTAAGTTGTAAGCTAAGCACGGTCGGTACTTGGAAGGGAGACCTCCAAGAAGGACTCTGCGGAAGAAGGCAGTGGCAAACCACCAAACTGGCTTTCAAAAGACCGAGGTATCTGTCAGGTCACAGATACTGGCCCTTGCGTTCAGGTCACTGAGACTTTGTAACAAGGCTTTCACTGGGCCCTTATACGTTTTTAACTGTCTGTCTAATAAATACATGTATTTTTGCATATAATCCGTTATCACTAGGTTTTTAATATTGGCCACTTTATCAGGCTTCTTTCTTAACCTTGTGGGGTTTGATTCCAGATACTGGGTCAAGCTTGTTTCCCCCTCCCTGTTTCTTACAGGGCTGATCCAACCCAAAGTTTGATGAAAAAACATACCTTGTTTTAACAGCAGGTGCCATCTGAGAGTCTAACAAGACGCAACGGCGTTCTCGTGTCTGCTACGGGGATAGTGCCGCCGCCATGTTGAAGCGGCTTAAAAATGGTGTGCGGGCCCAATCTTCATCAGTCCCGCAGCGTGGCAGGCTGAGGCACTTTGGTTCCCTCCCTGTGCCTTTTTGAGCGCCAGAGTTGTTACTCATACACACACCGGAGTTCCCTCTAAGCTGAGTTAGGGTGAGCTAGCTCACAGCCTTTTAGCCTCCAGCTCTCACACATTTTTGTCTTAGCTCAGGATGGAGGGCTCCAGAGCAAACTTGTTTATGCAGGAGCCAAATCGCTCACTCACAGCTTTAATGCCAGTAGCTCACAAAGTGGAATTTTTGCTCACAAGACTCCACAGCTTAGGGGGAGCACTGACACACACACCCCCTGCTACACAGTGTGGGATACCACGCTACCTTAGAACTATAGCAGTGATGTGTAACTGGATTCTCTTGTCCAAAATCCAGTTGTGAAGGTTTGCTAACAGACAGGTTGTCAACTTCCAAATGGGCCCGGCAGATCTCCTGGAATTACAACCCATCCCTAGATGACAAAGATCAGTTCCCCTACAGAAAAATGGCTACCTTGGAGGATGGACTCCCTCCCCTCCTCAAACCTTGCCTTCCCCAGTGTCCATCCCCAAATCTCCAGGGACAGGTCCATAGCCAAGATTTTGTGGCTTGTGGGGCAAATTTTGTTCCTGGTGGGGCTGAAGATCTCAGTGCAGAAAGAAAAGCCATTTTGCCAATCAAGAACTGTTGCCAGGAGAGATCTCTGAATTGCAAGCTGTCAACCACTTTAGATGACAGTTCTCAGTTGCTGCAAGTTAATCACCTCTGCCAGCCTAAGCAGCCATTCTGCTAACAAGCCGGCAGGTGGGGAGGGGGGATGACTTCTGTAGTCAAGAACGCTGATACTTATACAGAAAAACTCCCTTAAAGGAGACCAGTTTCTTGACACAGAGTTCGGAGGGATCCTAGAGGTCACCTACTCCAACCCCCTTGCTCAGTGTGGGAATTAGTCAACTACAGCACCCCACTCAGCTTAAAGGAGCACATGCCTTTTAAAAAAATGTTTTTAAATGATTGAAAAAAGCATTGACAGGAGACATTCTTGTGGGACCATGCCTTTAAGAAAGAGGGCAGAGCCCCCCCCCCCAAAGCCCTACCATAGCTACAGGCCTACCCAGGGATTTCCCAACCAGGAGTCAGCAAACCTAATCAACATCTGACATTGTGTGGACACGGACTTGTATCAAAGCGGAAGGGTGAATGTGTCTTTTAAGATGGCGAGACCGTATTTTCTGATACTGCCCCTTCTGACTGCCTTTTGTATATTTCAAAAAACTCGGATGAAAGAAAGGTTGGGGAGGGTGCTTTTGGTTGATTAAATCTAAACAAAATTAACGGATCGATAACAGCTGATTAATCTAACCCATCGACTAAACGTCACAGCTTTAAGAGACTCAAAGAAATTGTGAGGCACGCATATGGCGGGGGAGATGGGATATTACACCCTGACGGTTGTTACAAGGACAGCAGTGGGATGATTGTCAGCCCTTGCGTGGCTGGGAACGTCACTCTGAAAAATGCACCCGACTCTCAAGGAGCCGGAAAAAACGCTTCGATTGCTGGAGGTTGTATTAGCGCTCCCAGCCTTAATGAGCTCGCTCGGTTTTTTAAAATCATTGTGGATGTGTGTTTACAGCTGCGTCTTAGTTAAATGTTTGGCTTGCATTATTTATAGAGGCTTAAAACTCAATAAGGCAAATTTCGAAAACAAGCCGCAGTGTGAGGAAACCGGAGACTTTGGGAATATGTTTTTTGGGGGGGGGGGAGGGATAATAATAATACAGCTTTGGTGATCCGTTGCATACCAAACAGGCCCCACCACCCAGAAAGTGGGCTGTCATGACCCAGTATTGTATATTGTAAGGGTCTCCAACATGGTGCAGGCCGACACCTTTTGTGGTGTTCACCAAGTGCTTTTCAGAAGTCAGTAGGGCCAAGTTCAGGTTTTGCCCAGTAAGGCTTCTGGTTGGTGTAGTGGTTAATTTGGTGTAGCGGTTAGGAATACAGACTCTAATCTGGGAGAACCAGATTTGATTCCCCGCTCCTCCATGTGCAGCTGCTGGGTCAGTCACAAGTTCTCTCAGAGCTGTTCTCTCAGGAGCAGTCCTCGAAAGAGCTCTCTGAGCCCCACTGACCTCACAGGGTGTCCGCTGTGGGGAGGAAAAGGGAAAGGAGATTGTAAGCCGCTCTGAGACTCCTTCCGGTAGTGAAGGGTAGGGTATTAATCCAATCTCTCTCTCTTCTGGCATAGAACACCAAGATAGTGTGGTGGCAAAAGCACTGGACTAGAACCTGGGAGACCTGAGTTCACATTCCCACTCAGTCCTGGAGTGACTTTTAGCTGGTCACTCGCTTAGGATTGCCAGCCTCCAGGGGGTGGCTGGAGACCTCCCATGATGACAACTGATCTCCCAGCAACAGAGATCAATTCACCTGGACAAAATGGCTGCTTTGGAGGGTGGAGTCTTTGGCATTATACCCCATTACAGTCCCTCCCTCCCCAAACTCCGCCCCCCTCAGGCTCCACCCCCCCAAAGCTGGCAGCCCCATTCTTCACCCGACCCACGTCACAGGGTTGTTGCAAAGACCAAATGGGGTGAGAGGGCCCCATAAACCACCCTGGCCTTGTGGGAGAAAAGATTGTGAGGAGAGATTTTCTTCTTCTCCTCCTCATAGCCAGACTTTCTCTCAGGTTCACAGCCTTCTCCTTAACAATGAACCGGAAACTTCCCTTATTATTATTTTTTTCTTATTCTCTCTCAAACCCACCTGTACTTATGGATCCATTTCCTTAACAATGTACCAGGGACTCTCCTTTTGTCTGTTAAACCTTCCTCTGAAGCCGCCGGAACAATGCCGCTAAGAGCCAACTGCTCCTTTATCTCTTTCCAGGATCGACTGGCAAATTCCACTGCCTCCGGCGAACTGCGGCTAACTTCTGAAATCTTCTCTTGAAGTATTTTTCAAATGGAATAGGGCACGTCGTTCTACAAAAAAAAAAGCCCTGCAGAACATCTAGACTGTATGCAATTGCTTCACAAAGACTGAAGAGCTACCAGATTAAATATACTTCAGCACAGATCTGTGCTATGATTTTTCCCGCCGACAATAATGGTGTATCTGCAATATGCTACCGCCATCTACAGGGCATCAGAGGAAACAGCAGCTGAAGAACTTCCCCATGAGCCAATGGACAACAGAGGGCAAGTACCTGGCCCATCTCAAGGTGGGGTTACAAATCCCAGTCTCAGATAGGCCTGCCAGGTCCCCCCCCCCCCGGGACCCACTGGCCTGGATCCAGCCAGTGGAGGGAACTCCAACCCCAAAGTTCTGGGAACATAGAGTTTTCAAGCCGAATGCTAGTGTTCACCAGCGACTTGCCTAGCATGATGACATCACCTCCTGGTGACATCAGTGTGTCACACGGATGATGTCATCATGCTGGGCATGTCGCTGGGGGGATACTCTACCATTTGGCCTGAAAACTCTGAGGTAATATAGAGTTTTCAAGCTGAATGCTAGAGTGTCCACCGGTGACTTGCCTAGCGTGATGACTTCACTTCCTGGTGACATCATTGTGTCGCACGGATGATGTCATCATGCTGGGCATGTTGCTGGGGGGGACACTCTACTGTTTGGCCTGAAAACTCTATGGTATCATGGCGTTTTCAAGCTGAATGCTAAAGTGTCCCCTGGCGATTTGCCTAGCGCAATGATGTCACTTCCGGATGTCATTAGTGTGCACACGAATGTCCTGGATGGAGAGCTTCTTCCCCCCGCCACAACAGGTAAGAGACCTGGCAACTGTCATCTCAGATGGAACAGAGCCAAGAGGGTAGATAGATCAGGTGTCCCCAACCTTTTCGAGCCTGCAAACCCATTTGGAAATGTGACACAGGTTGGTGGGTGCAGCCACAAAATGGCTGCTGCAGGGGGTGAAACCAACCACAAAATGGCTGCCATGGGAGGCGGAGCCAACGACAAAGGTCAGGAAGTGGCGTTATGCATAACTCTAAGAGTAACTCCTCAACATTTGAGGCAGAAGTGATTGATGGGACGCTTTTTGAAATGAATATATGGCTTTAAAATATTTTCTTGCATCAACACAGCTTACCTTCGGCCACCCAGTGGTGGTCCTTGTGCTGTGTTGGCAACAGCTGCCAAGGCAACGTTTCTAAGCATCTGTACTGCCAATCAGACTCCAACGGCCAATCAGAAGCCTTGCAGGGCAAAAGCCTCCTGTGGCCCCTCCTGTCAGACTCTTGAACAAACTTACTCCCAGCAACACTCTCTTGGCAGTGATTTGTTTATTGAGAGATGATGTGCCAAGCTAAGGTCGTCTGTGTCAGAACTGACTCCTTTGGTGCCAGTTCTGGAATTATACATGATTCAAACAAGCCCCCATGACCGGTCCAATCAATCCATTCATTCAGCCCGCCTAAACCTAGTGCGCTCCGTTAGCCCTCCTCCCCCACTTGCAAACCTCCAGTGTACATTATCTACTAAAAGCCGGGTAGCAGAGACTGGCATTCAAGGTCATCATGCATTCTTCCCAGCGTCGGAGCAGTTGCAAGCAGCACGGCAAAGCAGGCCTAAGCACACACGCACAGACCCACACACAGCCTGCCCCCTCATTCCTACAATGAAAGAGCAAAACAGTGAAGGTAGTGAAAAAACCGAACATGCGAAATCCATGGTAAACGAGGAGCCAAGTTTGGCACCTCCCACTTTCTAAAAACACTTGGTGGGTGCCTGCCAGGAAAGGTGTCCATTGGCACCATGATGCCCGCGGGTACCGTGCTGGGGAGCAGCTCTTCAAGCAACCACATTCAGGAATCCTTTCGGCCAGGATGGCTGCAACCAGAAAAATATACGACAGAGCTGTGTGTAGTATTGGCGCAGCCCCCTGCCTTCTGTCAAGAGTTATAGCAATAGGACGGTAACTAACAATGCAATCCTGCGTGGAGTTACTCCAGTCAAAACTTTCTGAAACCAACAGCCTTAGATTGGAGTACTGCTTCTGCAAAGGATGGCAATTGTTAAGTTCCATCCGAAATGTGCTGTTCTTCTCTTCCTGCTAAAAAAAAAAAAAGACGAGCGTCCCTTATAAGATTAGGTATCTGAAGAGCTGGAATCTTGGTGTAGTTGTTTGGTGTAGTGGTTAAGTGTGCGGACTCTAATCTGGGAGAACCGAGTTTGATTCCCCACTCCGCCACGTGCAGATGCTGGATGACCTTGGGCAAGCCATAGCTCTGTTCTCTCAAGAGCAGTCCTCGAAAGAGCTCTCTCAGCCCCGCCTACCTCACAGGGTGTCTGTTGTGGGGAGGGGAAGGGAAAGGAGTTTGTGAGCTCCTGAGACTCTGGAGCTCCTGAGACTCTGACTGAAGGGCGGGATATAAATCCAACCTCTTCTTCTTCATGATTCCTTATGGGAGCAATCCAGACCTGCCACCAGGATTTTGTGACTTGTGGGGCAATTTTTTTTCTGGTGGGGCTGCCATTATTTTTTTGTCTATACACAACTCCAGGTGTTTTGTCTGCGAGAAACTCTCTTGGTCTTTTAGCCCCAGATTTCTGCTCACTTATCACTCTCCTCTTCCGCTTTTCACCTTGCTAATTCTCTCTTTCTTAAGACGCCTGGTTTCTTTCACAATCCCTCCTCTGTTCTACTCAGTTTGTAAAGGTGTGTCACACCAGCGCGCCACAGGTGTCTTCCCTTCTTTTTCAGTTTCCCTGGGAAAGGGAAATGCCACAACACATACACACGCACCCCAAAGTTCAACCAGCACAATGAAATGAAGCACAAATCCCCACCACCACCCAAGTAGGAAAGGCACACACCTTTAAAAAATGTTAAATTAAAAGGGGGGGGGGAAATCACTTTCTGAAGAAATTCTTGTGGGTCTGTCACTTTAAGGAAGGGGGCGGTGCCCCAAATAGCCTTACCGTAGCTACCATCCTGGAGCGATCCTGTGTGTATGTCAAGTGCCGCGGGGCACCTGGGGAAGCCAATCCTGGGAGGGAGCTGTGCTGTCAGGGGTGTGGCTTAATATGCGAATGAGTTTCTACAGTTGGGTGTGGCCTATTATGCTAATGAGTTCCTGCTGGATTTAAACATCAAAATCTGGGCTTACCCAGAGACTTCGGGATATTTCAGAGACTGCCTTCATAGGGATCTTGAATTTGATAACGAACGCAAGTCTTAAAACATGAGCAATTGTCTATTTTCATCCCCCATCATTCTCGTCTTTGAGTCCACCACCTGCTTCTATGTGTCTTGTGTTCACAGCCTAATTAGATTTATGCCACTTTGAAATTAATACCTTTGGATTAAGCAAATGCTCATTGATTACTGGGAATCAAAGTGTCTGTCCTTCATCCTATTGACCGCAAGAAGCTGAACTGTAAAACAGGAGTGTAGAAAGTAAAGCACATCTGGCTGTCTCAGAGCTAGGGCTCTTTATCCTTTTTTTAGAAATCAAAGTGTAAAAATCAAATAGCATTCCAGGCCAGCCTAAAGCACTCCAACTGAGCGCTTTCATGTCTGCATAAATGCATGGTGTAGGGCTGTGGCTCAGTGGCAGAGCATCTGCTTGGCAGACAGAAGTTCCCAGGTTCAATCCCCAGCATCTCCAGTTAAAAGGATCGGCTCAGACCTGAGAATTTGGAGAGCAGCTGCTGGTCAGAGCAGGCAATACTGACCTTGATAGACCAAAGGTCTGTCTCAGTAGAAGGCAGCTTCTTTTAGGGAGTGATTCCTGCTAAGCAGAACAGAGTCTGAGTCCCATGGTACCTTTAAGACGAACAAAATTTTATTCTGGGTAGAAGCTTTTCTGTGCATGCATGTTTCTTCAGATAAGTAGTGAGAGATTATCTGCTTGGGATGCAGAAGGACCTTTTTCTGCCGAAGTGTTAGCCTTCTTGACTGCAGAAGTCACCCCCCCACCCGCCGGCTTGTTCTCAGAATTGTCGCTCAGGCTGGTAGAAGTGATTAACTTGCAGCAGCTGAGAACTGTTATCTAAAGTGGTTGACAGCTTGCAATTTAGAGATCTGTCCTGGGAATAGCTTTCTATTGGCTAAATGGTTAAGAACACCTATGTAGGACAGACAGCTTGAGAAGACTCAGAGAGAGAAGAGACTGCCTCGAAGCTCTCTTCAACTTCCACCTTGCTGCTATGCTTCCAGAGACTCTGCTCGTCAGGAATGCCAGTTGAGATGGCGGAGCGATGCGCCTGATAGGAAATGTAGTGAGCGGAATAGCCAGCTCAGGTTTTTTTATTTTAGTTTGCATTCCTTGCTGAACTGTCTACATGCTTTCCCCTACCTATGTGTTGTATGTGTTTTTAGACAAATTGAAGTGAGTTTACTGGCCAAACCCAGGTAAGTGCTTCCAGGGCCATGCCTACCATCTTCCAGAAAATTTATTCTCCCTCCCAAGAGCATGTAGTGGTTAAGTGTGCGGACTCTAATCTGGGAGAACTGGGTTTGATTCCCCACTCCTCCACTTGCATCGACTGGATAACCTTGGGCAAGCTATAGCTCTGTACCCGCTGTTCTCTCAAGGACAGTTGTCTCAGAGCTCTCTCAGCCCCCGCCTACCTCACTTCAGTGAGTGACGGGCGGGATATAAATCCAATCTCTTCTTCTTCTTCTTCTTCTTCCTTTCCCCCACCCCTTTTTCAGCCTGCTATTGTCACACTTTGGGGCTCAGATTTGCAGGCGCTTCCATGCTTTGATTTTTAAAGGCTTGATTCCACACTGGCTGAGTCATAATCCTCAGAATCCTAGCTTTTCTTTCTGCACTGAGGACTTCAGCCCCACCAGGAAAAAAAAATTGCACCCCAAACCACAAAATCCTGGCTACGGGCCTGCAGAAGGTCCCAGGTTCAATCCCCAGCATCTTCAGCTTAAAGGCTCCAGCTAGAGCTGAGAACCCAGAGAGCTGCTGCCAGCCAGAGCAAACAATACCGACCTTGATAGATCTAGGGTGCATTCAGATAGGCAGCTAATCCTGCCATTGGCTCGGCTGTAATTTGATCTAAATCTTTTTGATCCAGCGTTGCATGACCAGACAGCTCCCCCATGAATCGCTTTACCATGCGTGACTCCACAGGTGGATTGTCTAGACGGCATTCACCGTAAGGAGCCATGCGGTTGGCTTTTTAAAAAAAAATCCTGTTTGTGCATGCGCATACATGCCTCACCGTATACTTGTTTTTCCGTGCATGCGTAGACTAAAATGGTACAAGCACCGCTAGCGGTACCTTCCTCTAGGTACCATTTCAGTTAATACAGTTGGTAAAGTTCACAGGACTGTCAGAAACATAAAATTGTTTGGATTGTTTGAGTGGAGCTCTGGAGACGTTGCATGTTTAAGCAGTTATGTGTGCATCACTAAGACGTTTTTTAAATGTTGGCTGTCCGGGATGGTCTGGAGACCATCCCTACAGGCTGATTGCGTGCTGGTGGTACAACTAGATGGGGGAAAGTCCCCCATTGGCCCGTCAGCCAACTTAGGACCAGACTTTCACCACTATCTTTCAGGTACGGATCCCCGACGGGGATTAATGGGCTAATCACAGAAGTGGCACAATTCCCAGATGTTGTTATCTGAACGTGCACTTTAAATCCACCAGGCACTCGTGCCTGGTGTGGCTCAAAAGAGCCCTAATGAACGTAACCCTAGAGTCTGAGTCCATATTAGGAAGCTTCATTCAGCCACTCCATAATTGTAATCCACTGTTTCCCTTCCAAATCATGTTAAACAAGCAGATAAGTCAAAGGAGAGATTTGGCTCCAGGATCATCTCGGTGTCCAAGTCCTGTGCCTGTACCGTGCAAAAAATAAAAACCAGAGAGAAGCTGTATATATTTTCCCACTCCGTGACAACAAGTTTTAATGTCTCTGGCAATACCAAGCAGAGTGATATGCATATTTATATTCTCTCAGGGCATGGCACAGCTGCCTTTGCAAAATGTAGCTGCGGAACACATGATGATCGAGGCCTCAAAGCACAAAATACATGCAAATAAAACTTCGGGAGACAAATGCTGGAAAAGAAACCGTGTCCATCCAATTATTCCAAACTTTGCACACGGATGCGGAAGTCAGCAGGAAATAGTTAGTGCTTGGGGATGGGAGGTGGTGGGCTGGGCTCTCCTTCTTTGGAGGTTTTCAAGCAGAGGCTGGATGGTCATCTGACAGCAATGCTGATTCTGCGAACTTAGGCGGGTCATGAGAGGGAGGGCAGGGAGGGCAGGAAGGGTTGCCTCAGTGCTCAGTTCTCGTGGCCCTTTCTTACACACCCAGAGAAACGCTGATCACCTCTTCGGATTCAGGAAGGAATTCTTCTCCAGGCCAGCTTGGCCAGGGGTCCTGGAGGGGTTTTTTGCCATCTTCTGGGCATGGAGCAGAAGTCACTGGGGGTGTGTAGGGGGGAGGTATTTATGAATTTCCTGCATTGTGCAGGGGGTTAGACGAGATGACCCTGGAGGTCCCTTTCAGCTCTATGATTCTATGATTTCAAGTGTCGAAAGCCCTTCAGATACCACGACGATGTATGCAGAGTAGCATAGTGGTTAGAATGCCAGAGTAGGATCTGGGAAACCCAAGTTCAAATCCTCTCTCTGCCTTGGAAGCTTGCTGGATGACCTTGGGCCAGGCTAAGCCATGGTGGGCCCATGGCTCAATGGAATAGCCTCTGCTTGGCATGAGGAAGGTCCCAGGTTCAATCCCCAGAACCTCCAGTTAAAAGGACCAGGCAGTAGGTGATGTGAAAGACCTCAGCCTGAGACCCTGGAGAGGCACTGCCAGTTCGAGTAGACAAGACTGTCCTTGATAATGGTCTAATACAGAAGGCAGTTTCATATTTGTTTGTGGGGTCCATTAGTTAGTGATAAAGCATCTGCTTGGCAGGAAGAAGAGGAGGAGGAGGAGACAGAGGAGGAGGAGATTGGATTTATACCCCGCCCTTCACTTGGAGTCTCAGAGCGGCTTACAATCTCCTTTCCCTCCCTCTCCCCACAACAGACACCCTGTGAGGTAGGTGAGGCTGAGAGAGCTCTGAGACAACTGTCCTTGAGAGAACAGCTGGTACAGAGCTATGGTTGCCCAAGGTCATCCAGCAGCTGCATGTGGAGGAGTGGGGAATCAAACCCGGTTCTCCCAGATTAGAGTCCGTGCACTTAACCACTACACCAAACTGTCCCAGGCTCAGTCCCTGGCACCTCCAGTTAAGTGAACCAGGTCGAAGGTAGTTTCTTTTATTTGTGGTAGAGTGTGGCACAAAGAGTGTACCACAAGTTTGTGGTAAAGTGTGTCCTGGTTCCAAACAGGCATTTCCACTTGCACAAGACTATCTGCGCTGACGATGATGTGCCATGTGTTCCGACCGATCTGGCATTCGATTCCTTGAGAATGTGTGGCAAAATGCAAGACAGAAGAGCTACTGCCTGCGTTCCATTCATGGCATGAGGGGTGATACTACATGCATGATGCCCCTTGCATGAACAGAAATGCATTAATATTGGAGGCAGACTCCACACACATTTTGTTGCATGCCTACAATTAGTGCAGTTGTTCTTACAACAGCTCTGCAAAGTAGAACAGCTCAGTTCCCAGACAGGAGGTGTGACTCTGACTTCTGACTACAAGCTCTCCCTCAGTCTCATTTTGTCACTTGTGTGTCTTTATTGCTTCTGTTTTTCTTTCTTTTGCACACATGTTTGGCTCCCTCTAGTGGTCGAGTTGATGTTACATTTCTGTATGTCCAGCATATCTCCCTGAAGATTTAAACTGCTGATCATACAATGATATCAAATCAACCACTGGGGGAAGCAAAACACAAGTGGAAAAGGAGAAAAAAGCAATGGGGACACACAAGCGATGAAAATAAGAGTGTGGAGAGCCCTGTGTATAGTATCCATGGCTCAACTGAAATTCAAATGAAGAATGACTTCTGCTTTTATGGACAAGACACTACAAATCCATAGCACATTTGTACCAGTTTAATTGTCATGGTTCCCTGCAAAATCCTAGGAACTGGTGTTTGGTGAGGGTGCAGAAAATTATGTTAGAGATTCTAGACCTCCTTCACAAACCTGCAGTACTGAGGCTTCTTTGCTGAATTATTTTTAAAGCTGGAAGCAAATAACCGTTTTTGAGATAGTTGGGGGACCATTGGGGGACCGTTGTCCTTGGTATATACCCACGTTGTCCCATGTCTGATCAAACGGGTTTTGCAGGTTTCTGAAAAACTACAAAAACTTGCAGAACCTGTTTACCAGAAGCAATTGAGCGGGTTATCTTTCACGTCTCTTGTACCACCTTCAACTGTGTGGAAAAGATCTTCTGTCTCCTCTAGCATCTTAGAGACCTGCAAGATTTTCAGGATATCAGCTTTTGAGAGTCAAAGCTCTCTTTCTCAGATATAAGTCAGATGGAAGGGAACTTTGACTCTCCAAAGTTTATACCCCCCCCCCCCCCCGCAATAAGGCACTATTGGACGTGCATCTAGCTGTTCGACTTCAGACCAACACAGCTATTCTCTGGAACTGTCCTCTATCGCTTAAGGGTGTGTGTGTTTTTAAAGTCCTATGAATACAGCAATAGCAATGGAAGCATTTAAATTTACATGGGATTATATAGGGAATGTTTACACTTCTTAGCCAAAAGGCCGAGATAAAGGTTTGTTGCTGTTGTTGTTCTACATGAGATTAGTATGTGATTCTAGTGTCTGTGATACCTGAAGACACAAAATCAGCCAGCAAACTGCTGTATGAGATGATTATGAAAATAACAGGCATGTAAGCTCTTATTACATAAAAGGAATAATTACCCCCCAGATTCATGTGCTTGATATCTTTGCATATGGGAGTTTTACTTCTCAAGGCCTATTTCCAAGTACAAGCGTCTTCTCTTTCCCTTCGGCAGCTGAGCTCTCCTGAGCTTTTGCAAAAAGAATGTCAGGATGGATCTTGGGCCTTCACCCGTTTGCATTAAATGACTCAACAGCCAATGCAGGACGCCGAACGAGTCGCTGCAAATTAGTGGGCGTTCTAAGTGAGGACAATAAAAAATAAATCAAGGATGCCGCATTGCCAAAATGGGCTTTGTTCATTTATTTCTGACAAGTCGGAGTTTCGTTTTAATTATTCATCGGGCTTCGCAGGGAACCAGCAAACTGTGCCGCAGCATACTTTGGAAAAAGTAATGACGTCCGGGTAATGAAAGGCTTCGTGCGTTAGCTCTTGTGCTTCAAGTTTTTTGCTGAACAGGCAGGGGACAGAGATGGGCCGAATGACTTTTGCTAAAATTTCCAAGTAGTAGAGCATGAACTTCAAAATTCCCCCCAATGCATGGTTTGCTTACGGAGTTGGGTTGCCAACTCCCAGGTCACACCTGGAGCTCTCTCGCTATTACAAGCGATCTCCAGACGACCAAGATCGGTTCCCCTGGAGAAAATGGCTGCTTTCGAGGGTGGAATCTATGGGATTATACCCTGCTGAGGTCCCTCCCCTCCCCTAATCCTGCCCTCCCCAAGCTCCACCCCCAAAATCTCCAGGTATTTCCCAACCCAGAGCTGGCAACTGTACTACAGAGTCCTATTAGGGTACTGGTATAACTAATCCTTATAATTTATTGGTATTGGGTATTGGTATAATTAACATAACTAAGAAGTGGGTTCTAGATCAAATCAAGCCTGAGCTCTCCCTAAAAGGAACTAAACTGAGGTGATCGTACTTTGGCCATATTATGAGAAGACAAGAGTCACTGGAAAAGGCAATAATGCTAGGAAAAGTTGAAGGCAGCAGGAAAAGAAGAGGACTGAACAGGAGATGGATGGACCCGGTTACGGAAGCCAGGGCCCTCAGTTTGCAAGATCTAAGCAAGGCTGTTAACAACTGGACGTTTTGGAAGTCATTAATTCATAGGGTCACCATTAGGGATGGGCACAAACTGGCTGATGAAGTAAAGTTCATCACAAATTTTGGGCAGCTCATGGTTCACGAAACAATGTTCATGAACTGAACAGCCGCCACAAAATTCCACAACTTTTGATGCAATTTCTGGCGGTTCATGAAGAGCAGACAGCAGGGGTTTAAATGGCCCCCTGCTTTCTGCTCTTCTAAAAAAAACAGCTGGGCTGTTTGTTTTAAATGGCTTGGAGATGACAAACTTTCATGGCGAGCAGAAAGCAGGGGTTTAAATGGCTCACAAACTGACACAAACTGGTTCTGTTTGCGAACTGGTGTATCTGTGGTTCAGTTCATGGTTCAGCCATGAACTGAACTGCAAAACTGTGATTCATGTCCATCCCTAGCAGTGTTCCCTCTAAGCTGAGTTAGTGTGAGCTAGCTCACAGTTTTTTAGCCTCTAGTTCACATATTTTTGTCTCAGCTCAGGAAGGATGGCTCTTGAGCAAACTAATTGATGCAGTGGCCAAATCGCTCTCACAACTTTAATGCCAGTAGCTCACAGGGTAGAATTTTTGTTCACAAGACTCCACGGCTTAGAGGGAGCATTAGCCATGGTCAGAAGCAACCTGAGGGCACTTAACTAACCCTTAGTAGTTCATACGCTGTAGGTCACTGCCCCCTAGTGGGCCACGAAGCACCTGCAGGGCTTGAAAGAGAAACTCTGGGTAAAGCTAGATGCTTATAACAAAGGGCCTTCTCTCCTTTCTCCACAATAGGGAAGTTTTCATGCTGGGTACAGAGGCAAGAGGCTTTGTTTGTCCCCAGCCATGGATATTTAAGGTACACTGTCTCTGAACACGGAGGTTCAAGTTTGCAAAGAGCTGTTGATGGACACCCTCTAGTCAAGGTCACGGTGGCCTCTTCGGTGACAGCCCAAAGGAAGACATGGTAGAGTCACAGAATCACAGAGTTGGAAGGGGCCATACAGGCCATCTAGTCAAAGCAGGATCAGCCTAGAGCATCCCTGACCAGTGTTCATCCAGCCGTTGCTTGAAGACTGCCAGCACCGAGGGGGAGCTCACCACCTTCCTAGGCAGCTGATTCCACTGTTGCACAACTCTGACTGTCAGGAAGTTTTTCCTAATATCCAGCCGGTACCTTCCCACCCTGAATTTAAACCCATTCTTGTGAGTCCTCTCCTCTGCTGCCAACAGGAACAGCTCCCTGCCCTCCTCCAAGTGACAGCCCTTCAGATACTTCAAGAGAGCCATCGTGTCCCCCCTTCACCTTCTTTTCTCCAGACTGAACACTCCCAAGTCCCTCAGCCTTCCCTCACAGGGCTTCTTGGTCTCCAGGCCCCCGGTCATCATTGTTGCTCTCCTCTGCACCCGCTCCGTTCAGTCCACTTTTTGAAGTGAGGCCTTCAGAACTGCCCATAATACCTCAGGTGTGGCCTGACCAATGCAGCATACAGCGGTACTATGACATCTTGGTCAGATCCATAAAAGATGACCAAGAAACTTTCCTGCGTAATCTCAACTCAAGCCAAATACCTTTAATGGCATATCAATAAAACACATGGCGTGATAAAATATGAGCAAGAGGGCACTACAGAGACAGCAAAAATAAGGCAGATCATACCGAAAGCTTGTATCTTTCTTAATCACTTCAGCCAAGAACCTAGCGACCAGAGCTGTGATGTCCGGGTTTGTGTCATTTAATAGACATTGGATTATTCTGTCATTGTTAATACAATGTTTAGGGTATAGTGGAGAGGAAAGGAGCTTCTGAGTGCAATTGACAATCCAAGATGATATGATGGATTGAATCTATCGACTTTAGAGGACAGATAACATTGCCTTTCGTGGAAAGGGACTTTGTTATACCGACCAGTTAATATTTTCAAGGGGGAAATATTTACTCGGGCCAACGTAAAAGTTCAATGATGAGAAGGGTGATCTAGGTTGTAAAAGTAACTGGCCGTTTCCCTTTGCTGGGTGGAAAGGTTTGGTTTGGCCTGAGAAGAAAAATATGACTGCAGAGAATTTAGCTTAGGAAATCCTAGGTCAAAAAGCCTTTGTTTAATGGTTCGAAAGATAGCGGATTCGTTGAAGGGCAGGAAGAGATTGACTGAAAAGCCTCATCTGCCCATCCCCTGTCCAGGCAGGTGGGGGCACTTGACTTCCATCCCTTCCACGAAGTCTTTGTTTCTCCGATCAGTTGCGTAGGCCTAGGCTAACTCTGAAATCTGAATCGGTGCCTTCTGGTTCTAGCTGGGAACAGAACACTTTCGGATTCCACGGCATTGGAGCATCCAGGAGATGATTACGAGGACCTATCGGGAAGGACTCCTTGGTTGGAACAGAAATATGGGTTGAAACTGGAATGACGGAATGCAGCACAAGTTCATGGACAATATAGCTTCTTTTATCGTATGTGGTGGATGTGTGATAGAGTTAAAAAATGTTGGGCCTGGATTAATGAAATCTTACAAAAAATGCTGGAAGATACCATACCTTTTACTCCATTGTTACTGAATGTAAGACCAGAAAATTGTAAGAATGAGGATTTCTACTTGATTATACATGTATTAACAACTGCGAGAATACTGTATGCAAAATACTGGAGAAAAGATGAAATACCTTCAAAAGAAGAAATTATAAGTAAAACAAGAAGAGGGACCCATGATGCTTGTCAGGGGGAGAGTATTCTCCATGGCTCCTGGCCTGCAGAAGCAGGAGGACCTCATGGCTGAGGAGGTAAGCTTCCCCCTGCAGCACCGGTGGCAAGGCCCAAGTGGCTCCCAGCCACCAGGCTTGCCAAGCCTTCCCCCCTGGCTCCAGCAGCAAGGCCTGGGCACCTCCCAGCCACCGGACCCATCAATCTTCCTCTGCCCCTCCAGGCACTGGTGGTGAGGCCCAGGCGCCCCCCAGCCATCCGGCCTGCCGATCTTCCCCTGCCCCCCCCCAGGCACCGGCAGCGAAGCCTGAGTGCTTCCCAGCAGCCAGGCCCGCAGCAGAGTTCCCAGAGCATTCTCTGCACATGCGCAGGGAACGCTCTTCTACTTTTGTGGGGGATTTAAGTATCTCCCATACAGTTTTTAAAACTTTTCAGATTTTTCTGCACACCTGGGGAGTGCCCCAAGTGTGCAGGAAAATCTCTTTGCCCCCCAAGTGCCCCCAATGTGTGGATTTAGATATCCGCATGGAGGGGGCGTCTTGGCTAGTAGTACATAGATACTGGAAACTGAGGAAATGGATAAACTGACTTTATTTTTGAAAGGATTACAGGAAGAGAAATTTCACCATACATGGTGTAGATTTTATAGATGGCTAGAAGATTACATGAACTGAATTATATACTCTCTGAGTACTACACTATGAGTTGCTCAACTACTTTTAAAAACCTGCAGACTACTCAGACTATTTTCTTCTTAAGTCACTACATGTATTTAATATAGAAATTGATAACTAGATAATACAAGAAACAACTTTCATTTGATATATCAGCCTCCGATTCTTTTATGTATATGTGTTTTTGTGTTCATATGTTTTTTATGTTTTGTGCATTTGAGAAATAAAAACCTTATTCTGAAAAAAAAAGTTAACGTACAATATAGCAAAATGAGTTATTGTGCATTTAAACGGAGATCGCTCCATCTCCCTACTCTGGGAAGATTCCTTGTAGTCTTCGGCGCCCTGAGTTTTTACGTTGGGTTTAAATCAGCACTTTTTTTTTTTATCACGGTTCTTAATTCAACGCTGTGATATTTGTGTGCATGCCGTTGCATGTTTTTGAATGTTTGGGGAAAACGATCAGAATAAAGAGAACTGACACAATGTTCCATTATTTCTCGTGGATGCGCCGGAGAGCACGTCTGTGTCTTTATGGATTCTCCGGTGTCTCAGAGCTGGGAACAGGGACACTTATGGATTGGTAATACCGGCACAGGCGCGGCCCAAAGCTCACTGCATTGGTCAGTGCCGAACGGCTGTCCCCACTAGACACTGCATTCATCGACGCTGCTCCAGCCCGCTCCGTCTTCTGAACTGAGCCATGTCACTAAAACGCCTGCAGGAATTTCCAAAGAAGATTTAGTCTCCCAATGGATCTTGTCATCCTTATGATAGAAGAGCTGCTCTCCAAACCTGTTGTGAGAGCTTGGGGCCTCTGGGTAGCTCCACTGAAAAGAAGAGTTGCTGATAGGGCAGTGTAGCTTTCTCATCTTCCCACGGCAACCACAAATTTTTCCTCCCCCGTCCTTGCTTGTTTTTTAATTATTCATTCATTTTATCTCTTTTTATTCCTGCCCCTTTCTCCAAATCCTGGACTGCCTCATTCTTCTCTCATCTCAGCCAGTTGGGTGTAATGGTTGAGTGCACGGACTCTAATCTGGGAGAACCGGGTTTGATTCCCCACTCCTCCACTTGCAGCTGCTGGGTGACCTTGGGCAAGCCATAGTTCTGTCAGAGCTGTTCTCTCAAGGCCAGGTCTGAAAAGAGCTCTCTCAGCCCCATCTACCTGACAGGGTGTCTGTTGTGGGGAGGGGAAGGGGAAAGAGTTTGTAAGCCACTCTGAGACGCCAAGTGACTGAAGGGCGGGATATAAATCCAATCTCTTCTTCTCTTCTCTTCCCTGGGATCAAATCCCACTGTAAAGACACCTGTTGGATTCTGGGCAAATCTGCTTAGAGATTGCCCTGAGATACGTCTCCAGACTCCACATCTGCCATTGGCATAGAGTGAATGTGGACAGCAAGGTCTGTCCGTGTCAAATTTCTTTTAAAAAAACAAACAAAACTAATCCATATGCATACAGATAAGTGTTCCTTTTAATTGAAGATATTTTGATTGGGTACACCTGGACGGGTTGATTTTGGTCTGGCTTTCTGCAATCTTGTGTGCGTACGCGTGTGCGCGCATGCATGTGCACACTTCCAGTTCAGTTGAGGTGAAGCCCAGCTTGTTTTCCTGCAGCACTGAGAGACCCGAAGCTCTCTGGCAACACACAGCAAATGCTGCACGCTTTCCAGTTCCCCCAGGCCCATCGCCAGGATTTTTTAAATTGGGGGGGTCTTTAAATAATTCAGGGGGCACTGAAATTAAAATAAAAAGGGTTCGAATCAGGGCCTTCCAAAGAGTTGACTCCCAGCCCCAACTGAGTCCCAGTGCACTGCGGAGGGGGGGGATGGGTTCTGAAGTGCCCTTGTGCCCAGATCCCCCCCCTTCCCTTGCCCCCGCTGCTCAGGCCTGGGCCCGAAGCATGAGTCATCATCCTGGATCCCCGAGATAAAGGAGTGCACCCACCCAGTCTGTGCATGGATAGATACCCAGCCCCCAGGGCCCTGCTCCAGGAAGAGGGTCTGCAGCCCCCACCGTGCCCACTCCCCACCCCGTCCCAACCATTGGTGGTGATGTCAGTACTCCCGGACCCCCGCCGCGAGCCCCCCTACCCAGGCCCGCTGAAGCCCCCACCTTCGCCCCTGCACCTACCGAGGGGTGAGATGCAGCCGCTGTGGGGCCCCAAGGGGACTTGTGGCTCTGCCAGCCACCTCTGAGACTGCCGCGGGGCTCCAGGCCCCACTCAAAAATGCCGGGGGAAGCGGGGATGCATCAGAAGCTGGTGCGGGCCATCTCAGCAGGAAGCGGGCCACAGCGAGAGACAGCACCCGACACCGAGGCTGTGTCTGGAACTCAGCGTTCGGGGCTAAAAAGGGAGGCGGGGCTTGGAGGGGAGGAACCAGGAACAGGGCCAGGGATAGGCTGGGGTGAGAGGGGAAGGGATATAAGAAGGGCGGCAGAAGGGGGCCGAGGAGGATGGACCTGGCATTGGGCTGAAGGCTGACAGAGAGAAGGAAGTTAAAAGCCAGCCAGAAGGGACAGGACAGGAGTGAGGGGTGGTGATGTAACCTCCCTGCCCTGTCCATACAACTGAGGCCCCTGCTGCCCTGGGGGGACGTGCCAAACGTGGCGGAGCTACCAGGCAGCTCCGGGTCTAGCGATAGTGCGGGAGGCTCAAGCGACTCGTGTGACATAGGAGATCTCCCCGCCCTTCCTGGAGTTTGGTAACCCCACTTGCTCTGGTCTAGTAGCTAGCGAGTAGTGGGCGAAGCACATCAGCTACCGACTGGGACAAAGGGGCCCTTGAAACATTGCCTCTTCACGTTTCAAAACTGCGGCCGTCAAACCCTTTGCGGAAAGCCGGACCAGCATAAAGGTGCCGATTCGTTTCAAATATTGTCTTTGAATGGGAACCCACAAATTAAACTAATAACTTAACCACAGGTGGATTTTTAATTTTTTTTTTTAAAAAATGACTAAAAATAACCCTTTTCGGTTGTCTCCAGACTCTAGGGGCTCTTAAAGTGTGTCTTTTATCATCCACGGTCATAAGACTTCCAGGTTCACCCTGCAGACCAGTGTGACCTTTCCCGAAGGCCACCATTATGGGGCTTGCCTAGACTAACCCAAGATGGCCTTGCCCCCTTCTTTGCAGGACACTGGGGTCTCCAAGTACCCCTGTCGTTTGAATCTCATGTCTCCGAAAGGTCATCCCAGCAGGCATTTCCCCCGGATTTCCACAGACCCAAAAACGAAGAGATCCATGCAAACAAAATGAAAATTTGCCGATTCGGCCGGCTTACAGTGAGCTAACGTGTTAACATCAGTGGCTGCGGAATATCATGTTGTTGTTGGGTTTTTCCACCAAGCACAGTACATCGTAATGGGCTGATAAACCATCCTGTTATTACCTTTTCCGATGTCAACGGGTTCCTGTGGGTCATTGGCAAGCTGCAGCGCTCGCTGGCGATGATAAAAAACAAAATGAGAAATGACACTTTTCAGCTCAGCCAAAAATTGGGGGGGGGGGGGGAGAAACGGGGAGTGAGAGCCCATGTCGCCACTGTGAGAGTCCTACAGAGTCAGTCACCAACAAGTGTCCTTAAACAGAAACGCTTTATTGAGAAAGGTCTGCTATGGTCATCTGCACTTCTTGTGTTAGTAATGGCTGACACCGCCCCAAGCAGGACAATTATACAGAATTCAAAAAGGGGACTGGTAAGGCATTGCAACCAATCAACGTGTCAGAGAAAAGGCGCTTAAAATACTGGTTTACAGTTCCCAGGGAAAAAGCAGAAAGCATTAGAGTCAGACAGAGGAAGAGATACATGGGCAGGCACCAACAGTCTCCCAAGATCAGAGCAGCTCGGAGAGCGATAAGCATGCCCTGAGAAGTATAACATAACATTCCACAGACCCGACGTCAAGGGTTCACTCATCCCACCTCCCGGGCAGGAGATGGCAGCATTAGCTGACAGCCACCCCCTCTGAATGCCTGTCCCTTTTCCTTCCAGGTATGGCTGTCATTTTAGAGCATGCTGGAGGATAAGATGGTCAACCGCCAGGAATTACAACCAATCTCCAGATGACAGAGTTCATTTCCCCTGGAGAAAATGGCTGCTTTGGAGAGTGGACTCTCTTACATTAGACCCTGCTGAGGTCTCTCGACTCTCCAGTCTTTACCCCCAAATCAAGAAGAAGAAGAAAATAGAGAAGAAGAAGAGTTAGTTTTTATACCCCACTTTTCACTACCCTAAGGACTCTCAGAGCAGCTTACAACCGCCTTCCCTTCCTCTCCCCACAACAGATACCCTGTGAGGTAGGTGGAGCTGAGAGAACTTTGAGAGAGCTGTGACTGACCTAAGGTCACCCAGCTGGCTGCATGTGGAGAAGAGGGGGATCAAACCCGGTTCTCCAGATTAGAGTCCGCCCATTTTCACTACTACCCCAAACTGGTAATCCTACTCAAGGAAGAGGAAGCAAGTGCCTCAAGCGTACCAATCATCTCCTTTGGTCTTCCTTCTTACTTTCTTCTGGTTAGTACTTGGATGGGAGGCCACCAAGGAAGTCTAGGGTTGCTATGCAGAGGCAGGCAGTGGCCAAACCACCTCTGAATGTCTCTTGCCTTGGAAACCCTCTGGGGTCGCTGTAAGTCGGCTGCTCCTTGACAGCACTTTCCACCAGCAGCAGGTGCCGGGAAGGCCTCTACCCAAGACTTTCGAGAGCTGCTGCTGGGTAGACAAGATGAACCCTGATAGATCAGTGGCACAACTCACTATAAGGCAGCTTCATATAGAATCATAGAATGTGAAGGGACCTCCAAGGTCATCTAGTCCAACCCCCTGCACAATGCAGGAAATTCACAAATGTCTCCCCCCACACACACACCCGCAGTGACCCCTGTTCCATGCCCAGAAGATGACCAAAAACCTCCAGGATCCCCGGGCAAACTGGCCTGGAGAAGAATGGCTTCCTGACCCCAAAGTGACGATCAGCATTTCCCTGAGCGTGTAAGAAAGGGCCACAAGAACTAAGCACTGAGGCAGCCCTTCCTGCCCTCCCTCTCATGATCTGACTTTTCACAGAATCCGCATTGCTGTCAGATGGCCATTGAGCCTCTGTTTGAAGACCTCCAAAGAAGGAGAGCCTCCCACTTCCCGAGGTGGAACCACTCTAACTCTCAGGAAGTCCTTCCAAATGTTTAGCTGAAAACTCTTTGGATTTAATTAGGGTAGCCGTGTAGATCTGATCTTGATCTCTGCAGCAGAAGAATTAGATTCAGCTCCGGTAGCACCTTAGAAAACTACAAGATTATTTAGGGTATAAACTTTTGAGAGACAAATTCAAGAGCTTTGGAAGGCGGACTCCGTGGCATTATACCCCACTGAAGTCCCTCCCCTCCCCAAACTCCACCCTCCTCAGGCTCCACCTCCAAAATCTCCAGGTATTTCTCAGCCCAGAGTTGGCGAACCTAAAGCACAAGGAGCTGGTGACAGAGTCCCAAAGGATACCAGATGCTGATCTCTTGAACATTTATCTTCGAGTCCACCTCTCCCCTTATGAGCCCCGTAGGACCCCATTATCAGCAAACCGACATCTCTTGGTGGTCCCTGGCCCCTGGGACATCCATCTCGCCTTGATCAGGGGCAGGGCGTTCTCGGGCCTGGTCCCTACCTGGTGAAACAAGCTCCCACATGAGATCAGGGCCCTGAGGGGCCTTCTACAGTTCTGTAGGGCCTGCAAGACAGAGCTCTTCCGCCAGACTTTTAGCTGAGGCAAGACAGAGCTCTTCCGCCAGACTTTTAGCTAGCCACTTCCGCACTGTGATTTTTGTCACTCGTTTGTCCCAATTGCTTCAGGGTTCCCCCCCCCCCAAAAAAAATGTGTTTTGCTCTCTCTAGTAGTCCCAGAAGGAGCAAAACACATGTAGAAAGGAGGGGAGGATGACCCAAAGCAACAGGGACATAGGAGTGACAAAAATGGCAGTGCAGCAATATTGGGCCTCCCCTCCAGTACTCCAATGAGTCAGATCCAAACAACTATTTGGAACCCCAACTACCTCATCTTGTTGAGGCTCTAGTTAGAGTCGCTGAATATTGTATTCAATGTATTTTAATCGGTTTTAACTGTTTGTGTGTATACTATGTACGACGGAACTCGCCCTGAGACTGCTATGTGGGGAGGGTGGGATACAAATAGAATCTAATAAAATAAATGGACAAAATATATCCGACTTGGCCAACTTCTGGGATGAACCTCTGATTAGTGGGCAGTAGGAATCCGTTAGAGGACCCACGTCTGGTAAAAACATTAGGAGATGGGTAGTCAACCTTTGCCCAGAAAATAGAAGAAGGAGGAGGGGAAGGAAAAGGGGAAGGGGGGAGGAGGAGATTGGATTTATACCCTGCTCTTCACTCAAAGTCTCAGAGTGGCTTAACAAACGCCTTTCCCTTCCCCTCCCCACAACAGGCACCCTGGGGGGTAGGTGGGGCTAAGAGAGCTCTGAGACAACTGTCCTTGAGAGAAAAGCTCTGACAGAACTATGGCTTGCCCAAGGTCATCCAGCAGGTGCAAGTGCTGGAGTGGGGAATCAAACCCGGTTCTCCCAGATTAGAGTCCGCGCACTTAACCATGACACCAAACTGGACCGCCTGTAGCTCCAGTTCTACTCCTTGTTCTCCAGCCCAATGCTACTGGGGAGGCGGCACTGGAGATCGTGCCCATCATGTTTGGACTTTGTTACAGCCGCCTGCCTGCTTGGCTGCGAGAGACGAGCCCTCTGGGCAGAAATCTGGACCGAACGAGCAACATCCCATAAACCCAGTCACACGTATGACAGAGCTGTTCGGAAGCGTTTGGCCGGACTCTGAAAAACCACTGCGCGTGTTTAAGGGTCTCCGGAGGGGACATCTGTTCACGGCTTTACTGGATTTGGGGGGGGTTTCGGAAGCCGGCGATGCTGCGGCCATCTGTATTCTTTGCGCTTCCGGCTGCCAGGGCCAATAAAGGCGACGGCCTAATTGTTCCCGGCCCGCTATGGAGACAGACTTTAAAAAAAAAGTTCTCGGTAAATAAATCCACCCTCCAACCTTTCGCGGTGGCTCAGGTTCTGTGGAACAAAAGCAGAAGACTCTATTTCCCTTTGGGAAGGCAGCGAACCAGCATTCCTGGAGCTCGTCCAATAATCCCATTTTAATCTTTCAAACAAATCAAAAAAAGCTCTTCATAAGTAAATGATACAGTCCTCAGGGTAAGGCCAAGTATTTTCCCAGGCAATCATTCTACCTTTGACCTAGAATTGCCAGCCTTCATGTGGGGTCTGGGGATCTCCTGGAATTATAGTTGATCTTCAGACTACATAGATGGCTTATTTATTTATTATTTAAGAACATCAGAAGAGCCCTGCTGGATCAGACCAATGGTCTGTCTACTCCAGCATCCTGTCTCACACAGTGGCCAAACAGTTCCTTTGGAGGGCCAACGGCAACGCATAGAGACCAAGGCCTTCCCCCAATAAGAACCTCAGAAGAGAAGAAGAGGAGATTGGATTCATACCCCACGCTTCACTACCTGAAGGAGTCTCAGAGCAGCTTACAAACTCCTTTCCCCTCCCCTTCCCTCCCCACAACAGACACCCTGGAAGGTAGGTGGGGGCCCGTATCGGCTACTCAGACTGGCAGTAGCTCTCCAGGGTCTCAGGCTGAGGTCTTTCCCATCACCTCTTGCCTGGTCCTTTAAGCTGGAGACGAGGGGTGTTGAACCTGGGACCTTCTGCATGCCAAGCAGAGGCTCTTCCACTGAGCCACAGCCTCTCTTGACAGCGCTCCTGGCTCTCAGGCTGAGATCTTTCCCATCACCTACCGTCTGGTCCTTTTAACTGGAGACGCCAGGGATCAAACCTGGGACTTCCTGTATGCCAAGCAAAGACTCTTCCACTGAGCCATGACCCCTCTTGACAGCTCTCCAGGGTTTCAGGCAGAGGTCTTTCCCATCACTTCCTGCCTAGTCCTTTTAACTGGAGATGCCAGGGATCAAACTTGGGGCCTTCCGCATGCCAAGCAGAGACTCTGCCACTGAGCCACGGCCCCTCCCCTGAACGGTGATGCCTTTAGTGGGAAGTAACACCCTGTACAGATTGTTTTACTGTGCTGTCATAAATCTGTGCACCCTTCGCGCATGGATTCCTGGCAGCCATTCGCTGCTCTCCTTTCTCTTCTTGCCAAGCATCTTTAAGCTGTCCCATTAAAAAAAAAAAAAAGATTTTGCCTGCCATTTCCTTCTCATACTGGTTAGTCCAGAAACCCACCTCTGCTTCCAATATATCGTGATGTAAGGATTTCATTTTCTTTTTAAAATGAGCCATGCTTGAGCCTTGTGCACAGTCAGAGTTTGCTCTGAAACCATACCTGGCAAAGTCCCCAAATTAGGTTAAATAGGCTGAGGGTGTTTGAAAGAACAGATGGTTATGATAGGAAGGATTGACCCCTACTGGCATATACCTATGACTTTTCTACTATCCACTCACCAGCTGGAGCCAGTAGTCCACAGTTTGGGGTAGCGGTTAGGAGCATAGACTCTAATCTGGGAGAACCAGGTTTGATTCCCCACTCCTCCACGTGCAGCTGCTGGTGTGACCTTGGGTCAGTCACAAGTTCTCTCAGAGCTGTTCTCTCAAAGGCAGTCCTTGAAAGAGCTCTCTCAGCCCCAGCTACCTCCCAGGGTGTCTGTTGTGGGGAGGGGAAGGGAAAGGAGATTGTAAACTGCTCTGAGACTCCGAGAAAAAAGCGGGGTATAAATCCCAATCTCCTCCTCCTCCTCCTCCTCCTCCTCCTCCTCTTCTTCTTTGGATTGATCTGCATTTGCAAAAAAAAGGGCAATATTGACTAGCATAGGTAAAAAAAGACAAGTCTTTTAGGTTGTAATCCTAAATAAACTTTCCTGGGCTATCCCCACTGAACGACACGGGGCTTACTTCTGAGTAGACCTGCTTAGGCTTTCTCCCAGAATTTTCAGTGCATCCGACTCTGATGACCATGTTTGTATGCATCCGTCGAATGGATCCGTTAAATGCCCTCACCTAGATAGTCCAGGCAAGCCCAGCTTCATTAGATCTCAGAAGCTAAGCAGGTTTAGTCCTGGCTAGTATTTGGATGGGAGACCACCAAGGAATACCAGAGTCAGGACACAAAGCTGGCCCGTAGTGACATTGGGGGCTACTGGGGGCTCTGCCCCCTTCCTTAAAGGGCTAGCCCCACAAGATTTTATTGAGATTTCAAAAGAAGAATGGGAGGACGCACACGAGGACTCCCTGCTTTTTCTCGAAAGCATTTAAAGGGATCCCTCTAAATGCTTTTGAGAAAAAGCAAGGGATGATGCACCCCTCTCCCTCCCCTCCTGCAAGATTTAAAAGGCCCTCCAGCTGATCGGTGGGCCACGTGCTCCTCGCTGATCAGCTGAAGGGCCTTTTAAATCTTGCAGGAGGGGAGGGAGAGGGGTGGCCGCCGGCAGTCAGGCTTGGGGGCGGATTGGAGCTGACATAAAAACAACGGCAGCCCCACAAGTCACAAAACCCTGGCTACGGGCCTGATGCAGAGGCAGGCGATGGCAAACCACCTCTGAACGTCTCTTGCCTGGGAAACCCTTCAGGGCCACCGTAATTCAGCTTTGACTTGACAGTACTTTCCGCCACCTCTGAAATGACAATTGATCTGCTAACTCATTCTCCACCTGGCCAGCTTGGTACAAAGGCACCGGTTCTGTACGTTCTTGTTTTGTTTGTTCTGGGGCCTTCCATTCATCCCCCTCCAAGTCCAAGGATCTCCGTCTTTATAACCGAGATCACGAAGGACCAGTCTGTGGTGTTATCAAGTAGCGAGAGATTCATCGGCTGTGCCTGAATAGGCCCACTGTTCATATAAAAACATAACTCAGTTTCATGGCACCAAATTGGCACGGACGGATTCCCCCGCCTTCTTTAGCCTTTGCTCCGACAAGAGCGATTTAAAACAATGCAACACTCGAGGTGACGTTTATGGGTTAATAAATAGCAGCCATAGAATTTTGCAGCCAGGTTTATTCCCACATCCCCGTAATTATCAGTGAAATGTGAGCATTATTTATAAGCAACCCGAGAACCACTCCGTAAGCAGGTTTACTTTTTGTTCTCAGAAAGACAGAGAGAGGAAGGAAGCGAGAGAGAGGAAGGAAGGTGGGAGGGAGGGAGAGAAAGAGAGGAAGAGAGAGAGAGAGATGGGGGGGAAAGATGTATGTGTGTGAGAGAGAGGACAGAAAGATGGGAGAGAGAGACAGGAAGGAAGGAAGGAAGGAAGGGAGGGAGGGAGGGAGGGAGGGAGGGAAAGAGAGAGAGTGTGTGTGTGGTAAGAAATTTTAGAAATGTAGAAGATTGGACTTGAAAATGAACCAAATAGTGTATAAAATCCATGTATCTGTCTCCATCTTTGCTAGCAAAACAGCAAACAGGCCTGGCCTGCTTCACTGAACCAAATATAATTCATCAGGTTTGTCAAATACTATGAGTTGTTACCTTCTTCTTCTCCTTCTTCCTGCCTTTCTGTTGTGAGTATAAAGGTATCTGCACGATCGATAAGCACTCCAATGCATCTGATGAAGGGAGCTCTAACTCATGAAAACCTCCTCCTGGAATAAATTCTGTTGGTCTCTCAGATGTCACTGGACTCCTATTTTACTATGCTTCTACAGACTAGCATGTCTACTCATCTGGAATTACCTGTTCTTAACGTTCCAAAAACTGCCCAGAGGCTGGAAAGGGTCAGGGACCCTGGATGTAGTAAGGACACACATAAATCTGTGACCATGGGCACTAAGGACTTACAGGAGGGAATGGTTCCATCTTGTCTCTAGGACAGGGGATCCCCAACACGGTGCCGGGGGGGGGGGCCACGATGCTGGCCTTGAGCGACGAGCAGCGAAACATTGCACAAGATGGGACACTGACAGAGAACATATTGCAGGACAACGGAAGTTTTGGGTTATTTTTAATATGCCTGTCGCCAAAAGAACATTTATTTGCCCTAGAAGAACCCCGAGCTCTCTGGGCTTTTAAATTAATGGAAGCAGAGCTGTCTCTGAGCAAAGTGATGTAACACACACCAGATGGAGAACAGCCCTCAGCAATATGTTGCGACAGGTGCACGAAAGACTTCAGAGGGTGATCCTCAGCGTGAGAACGTGGGGGGGGGGGGGACATCATTACAAGCCTCTCCCCGTTGTCATCTGTGAAATGTTCGTGGGTATGAAATGCGTCCGGGTGATTTCGAGAGCGGGTCTGCCTATTTCCTATGCTTTGGATGATGGGTGGAGGGCAGTGGGACTCATCAGCCAGTTCGGTGTAGTTGTTAGGAGCGCGGAGTCTAATCTGGGGTAACCGGGTTTGATTCCCCACTCCTCCACGTGCAGCTGGCTGGGTGACCTTGGGTCATTCACAAGCTGTTCTCTCAAGGGCAGTCCTCCAAAGAGCTCTCTCAGCCCCAGCTGCCTCCCAAGGTGTCTGTTGTGGGGAGGGGAAGGGAAAGGAGTTTGTAAGCCGCTCTGAGACTCCAAGTAAAGGGCGGGGTATAAATCCAATCTCCTCCTCCTCCTCCTCCTCCTCCTCTTCTTCTCAATTGATCTGCATTTGCAAAAAAAAATGGCAATATTGACTAGCATAGGTTTAAAAAGGCAAGTCTTTTAGGTTGTAATCCTAAATAAACTTTCCTGGGATATCCCCACTGAACGACATGGGGCTTACTTCTGAGTAGACCTGCTTAGGCTTGCTCCCAGAATTTTTAGTGCCTCCGACTCTGATTCTTTGTCTTCTTTGCCCAGACAGGAACACCACCTTTTCAAAGAGCTGAAGGTACTACTTTTAACCTCTGTTTTGCAGAAGGGAGACTTGGAGATAGTGGCTGACAGCCGCGCTCAGAAAAAAGGCCACCCAAGCAGAGGCTCTTCCACTGAGCTGGAGTCTCAGACACAGAGGTCTCTCCCATCACCTACTGCCTGGTTCTCTTAACCTGGAGATGCTGGGGATTGAACCTGGGACCTTCTGCATGCCAAGCAGAGGCTCTTCCACTGAGCCACAGCCTTTCCAATATAGATACAAGTTCTGTAGTGCAGCTTCAATCTGTTCCACCCATTTTATAGATAGCAGATGTTCTATGGCAGATGCGGGAAGAGACTCTTTCTCCGTAAGCCTAGAAGGTGTAAAGACAGAGAAGCAACTTCTTCTTTCCTGCCCTTGTCTCTTCTCGAAAGAATCGTTGTTTTGATCTCTCTGTAAACACATTGCCATACGTTAATTACACAAACGATAATTGCTCTTTACTGTCAACGTTGCCAGTCTCATTTTACAGCACTTCAGATGAGATTCCCTTCCCGCTGACCTTTCCTTGGCTCAACCTTTTCATAAATCAGAGGAGAGGAAAGAACTCGGAGACGCTCTTGTTTGCGCAGGTATTTTTAATTTGTTCCCATTAAGATGTAAGTGAATTGCTAATAAAGAAGAAACAGTGGCCTATGTGAAAGACTGGAAGCTATTTACTTTGAACGTTTACTTTTTTTTAAGTGAGCAGGAAATCTTGCAAGCACAAGCTGGCTTGTACTGGATCGGTCTGGATTCTTTGGACAGAGGGACCCTTGAATCTAAAGGGTACTAGAACCGGTTCTGGGATTCAATCAATCATATTCTGGAAGGCGGGGAAGGAAGGTGGCTTGGTAACTCCTGTGCAGAGCAAGGACTTGAGAGCTTTCTCCCGTTCGGTACAACAGATGTCTGGCGAGACCCAAAGAGAAAAAAATGACTCCATGCTTTCTAGCACCATTTCCACCCTCTGTAAAAAATGGGGGTCATTATAATATGGCAAAAATGAATTACTGGCAATTTTAGACTCGGTAGAAGTTCAGGCGATGTCCGATTTGCAAAAAATCGGTGACTGTGGTACAAAACTCAGCAGCGCCTTAAAAGAAGCTAGGGGTGTCGGTTCTTGGACAGAGTAAATTGAGAAGTCTGCAGATTGCAGCTAGGTTCAGTGTCTGTCTTGGACACCCGTTTATAAGTGGGCAAGGAACGTTGAAAAGGGAGTCTAGCAGCCAACAGAAATTCCAAAGGAGTCCTCAGGTAGAATCCCCATAGAAGTTTCAGGGGAGAGAAAACCAAGAAAAACCTGCCTGCTTCTGCCACGTTCTTTGGAAAGCGATACACTAGTCAACAAGACCCCATCTAGCTACCGCCAGGAGGCAGACGTGTCCAGGCGATCCATGCTGGAGTGGATAGTCTGGAAGGTAGACATGTCCAGGCGATCCATGCTGGGATGGATAGTCCGGAAGGAGAACATGCCTAGACTATCCATTCTGGAGTGGAAAATCTATGCTGGAGCAAATAGCCCAGAAGGAGGACATAGCTGGATTTTGCATCCTGGCGCAAATAGCCTGGAAAGCGGACATTCCTAGACTATCCATGCTGGAGCAGACATTCCAGAAGCCTAGACTATATATGGGTGGAGCAGATAGTCCAGAAGTCAGAAAAGCCTAGACCAGAGGTGTCAAACTCATTTCTTACAAGGGCCGGATCTGACACAGATGCACTTTGTCGGGCCGGGCCATGCGTACCATAAAGTCTAACGCCAGGTACCAGAGATATAAACTTTATAAAGGACACAGGCAAACCCAATTAACAATTTTTTTTTTTTACTCAAAATAGAAACAAAATCAATTGATTCCTAGCAGTGAAAGCAATCGATTTACTGGGGAGCCCACAAAAGCACCAATAAATGTATTTAATCATATGCAAGACTAGGTTTTTCCTAAGGGATACCATAAAAGGTGGAGTGCTTTACACTTCCATCCCTACCAGTTGCTTGCGGGCTGGGTAAGTGCCCTGGATGGGCCGGTTCTGGCTCCCAGGCTCCCAGGCCTCCCACCCCTGGCCTAGACTATCGATGCTGGGGTAAATGATCCAGTAGCTGTCAGGATGGCCTAGCAGTATTCTTAAGCACACATTTCCCACAGCAATGGAGTGCAGGACTCATTTCAACCATGAGAAGAGGCGTTGGGTGGAGAGTAGAGAACTTGACAGGCAATAGATTCGAGTCGGTATGAACAAAGCCCTTCTTTACTCAACGAGTCATTAACTTTGTGGAAGTCCCTGCCAGTAGATGTGGTGATGGCCAGTGTTCCCTCTAAGCTGCGTTAGTGTGAGCTAATGTTTTTAGCCTCTGGCTCACACGCTTTTGTCTCAGCTCAGGAAGGATGGCTCCAGAGCAAACTAATTTATACAGCAGTGGAATTGCTCTCTCACAACTTTAATGCCAGCAGCAACTTTAATGCTCACGAGACTCCACAACTTAGAGGGAACATTGGTGATGGCCACAGGACCACACAGCTTTAAAAGGGGGATTAGACAGATTCGTGGAGGATAGGTCCGAGGAGAAGACTGAAGGGATCCTCCATGTCCAGGAGCAGTCAACCTCTCGATACCAGTGAATCTGGTATGTGAAGGCCCTCGCACAGGCCCTCGCACATTAAGGAAGGCCCTCGCACAGAGGCCTGTCTGGGGCAACTGCTTGGCCAGTGTGTGAGATGGAATGCTGGACTAGACGGACCACTCGTCTGACCCACCAGGGCACTTCTAATGTTCTATACCTTCAACTTGCACTCACTTTGGCTACTCAAAACTGGGTGGATATTTTTCCCCTACCCTACTTTCTTCTGAGAAAGAACTCGGTGAACATCATCCATAAATGACCACTCGATTTCTTTCCAATATCTGGCTCCGGATACCATAACCACCAGAGCAACCAGTTCTCTGCAAGGCCATTTTATCTCAGATCTCTCTAATCTGGGAGAACCAGGACTGATTCCCCACTCCTCCACACGCAACTGCTGGTGTGACCTTGGGTCAGTCACAAGCTCTTTTAGAGCTGTTCTCTCACGAGCAGTTCTCGAGAGAGCTCTCTCAGCCCCACCTCCCTCACAGGGTGTCTGTTGTAGGGAGGGGAAGGGAAAGGAAATTGTAAACCACTCTGAGACGCTTTCGGGTAGTGAAGGGCAGGTTATAAATCCAATCTCTTCTTCTTCCTTCCAAATAATCCCAAACATAGAATTTGCCTTTCCCCCCTCCGCTGCAGCATTCTGAGTCAATACTGGAGTCAATATTTTCATTAAGCTCTCTGTCAGAATCCTGTCTTTTCCTGTCAAGAAGTCGCCAGATCAGACCTCATCAGTGTAGTAGACAGTCAATGAAGGGCTGTTTTCACCCCCGTGTCAATCATTTTGCACTTACTTACGTAAAACCTCTTTTACCACATTGTTGCCCATTTGCCTGGTCTGGAGAGACCCTCTTGGGGCTCTTTGCCATTTATTTATATAGCCATCCCAGCGTTCCCTCTAAGCTGAGTTAGCGTGAGCTAGCTCACAGTTTTTTAGCCTCCAGCTCACAGATTTTTGTCTTTGCTCAGGAAGGATGACTCCAGAGCAAACTAATGTATGCAGTAGCCAAATCGCTGAGGCTGAAAGTGTATGACTGGGCCAGGGTCACCCAGTGAGCTTCCACGACAGAGTGGGGATTCGAACTCGCGTCCCCCAGATCCTGGTCCGACATTCTAACTACAACACTGGGGTTCCCAAGCTTTTTGAGCCTGTAGGCACCTTTGGAATTCTTCCACAGCATTGTAAGTGCAGCTACAAAATGGCTGCCACAGGCGGCGAAGCCAGCCACAAAATGGCTGCCCCAGCTTCCCTTCAGCCACACAGTGAAGACCCTTGCGTTGTGGTGGCAACTGTTGCCAAAGCAACGTTTCAAAAAATCTGAACAGCCTATCATATCTCGATTGGCCAATTATAAGCCTTGCTGGGCAGAAGTTCTACCTGGCTCCCCTCACCTTCGAAGAAGAAGAGGAGGAGGAGGAGGAGGAGATTGGATTTATACCCCGCCCTTCTCTATCCAAAGGAGTCTCAGAGCAGCTTACAATCTCCTTTCCCTTCCCCTCCCCACAACAGACACCCTGTGAGATAGGTGGGGCTGAGAGAGCTCTCTCGAAGACTGCCCTTGAAAGAAGAGCTCTGAGAGAACTTTTTTTTGGGGGGGGATAGTAGATCATCATTTTATTTTTTTATTTGTTTTTATTTGAAAGTTTTTAACAATGGTTACAAACAAAGCTGAAAAGTAGTTTACAATCTTATCAATCACACTAACAAGTGTTGAGCTAGAAGCTAAAATAATTAACTATCAATATATTAGCAGGTAAAACTTGAGTTCCGCCAGTTTTCTGTCATCCATTACGTCCGTCTTTAGATTCTCTATAACGGGATTCCATATGTCTAATGAGTCAAAAAAATCATTCAGATCACACTCCTTACTTGTGGTCACTGAAATTTTTTCAAGAAAAAAGAAAAAGCTCCGAGAGAACTTATGACTGACCCAAGGTCACACCAGCACCTGCATGTGGAGGAGTGGGAAATCAAACCTGGTTCTCCCAGATTAGAGCCTGCACTCCTAACCACTACACCAAACACTTGGCAAGCATCAGGGAGATCCTTGGCCAAACCATACGAGGCTCTGCTTTGATACTCACTGGCCAGAATTTAAAAAATATGCAAATTGACTGTCCTACAGACTATAAATCCCAGTACTTTAAAGGATATGGTTGGAGGTTCTGCTCATGGCCATTGGAATGCCTAACTGTGTGTACTTCTGGCAAGCTCGTTTGCTTTGTGCAAGGAATCAAATCCATCAGGGTCACTAGAGACAAAGAGATTTCACATTCGCTTTATTCTCTAGAGAAACATATACACAGTGCTCAGATTCACCTAGGACTGTAGGCAGCTAAACAGCTGCAGGGATCTTTCGGATAAATCTGCTGATAGCAACAGACCCCCCCCCCCCCACTGGCTTTTTGGCCATTACCCTCCAAGAAGAAGAAGAGGAGGAGGAGGAGATTGGATTTATACCCTGTCTTTCACTACCCAAAGGAGTCTCAGAGTGGTTTATAAGCTCCTTCCCTTCCTCTCCCCACAAGGCAGGTAGGTGGGGCTGAGAGAGAGGTGGGGCTCAGAGAGTTCTCTTGAGAACTGCCGTTGAGGGAACAGCTCTGAGAGAACTTGTGACTGACCCAAGGCCACACCAGCAGCTGCATGCGGAGGAGTGGGGAATCAAACCCGGTTCTCCCAGATTAGAGCCCCCGCTCCTAACCAGTACACCAAACTGGCTGTCACCGTTTCCCTCCTAATTGTGTACCCCGGCCTTTCTGACACCAAGCGACATCTCCCACATGTGGATGGCAGATGCTCTGACAGCAATTTATCCACAGGTGGTGAGTTGAACGGGAAAAATGGGCCTATACCAGCTGGGGAAAATCAGTTCTCAGAATGGGAAATAACGAAGTGCGGGCCACTCCAATAATTAACGCTAATGATCCCAGAGAAAGCGCCGAATATATAAAACATGAAGACGGTGGTGGGTGGTGGTGTTCATTTGTTCTAAAATATGTTGAGCAGTGGAAATGGTTTATGTCGAGCCGAGAGAAGAGCGCGAGACATCCTGGAGGGATGTAAACGATTCATTCTCAGATCAATGGTTTGTGAAATACGTTTCTGATCTCGAGGGACTTTGGGGACCGTTGCGCTGATAAAAAGTGGTGTTGTGGGGAAAGAGGGCAGCTCGCCACAAAGGGTGTTTAGGATTGCTTTCCAGAGAGAGGAAATAAAAGGAGCAGGAAAGATAGATTGGGAACCAAATGCGCCCATTCCCAGGATAAACAGCGATTGGACTCTCCCAAATAGAATTTCTTCAAACACTCGCAGCAGTTTAGGCTTTCTGATATTCGTTGGGTCCTGGTACGGAGTGGTTTTCTGTCGCCCCCGTTGTTTTCCGTTGCCCCAGAAGGTCGGGCCAGAACCAACGGGTTGAAATTAAATCAAAAGAGTTTTCGGTTAAACATGAGGAAGAACTTCCTGAAAGTTAGAGCGGTTCCTCAGTGGTACAGGCTTCCTCGGGAGGTGGTGGGCTCTCCTTCTTTGGAGGTTTTTAAACAGAGATAAGACGGCCATCTGACAGCAATACAGATTCTGTGAATTTAGGCAGATCTCTAAAAGGGAGGGCAGAGAGGGTTGCCTCAGCGCGTAGTTCTTGTGGCCCCTTCTTGCACGCCCAGGGAAATGCCAATCACCCCTCCAGGGCCGACAAGCAAATTTTCTCCAGGCCGGTCTGGCCAGGGATCCTTGAGATTTGTTTTGTTTTTTGCCATCTTCTGGGCATGATATTTATTTATATTAATTTATTTGATCAATTTGTACCCCACCCTCCCCGCAAGCAGGCTCAGGAGGCAGCTCACATAGCTGGTACATAAATACCATTAAAATACATAAAATCATTTCACTAATTCAAATACAATAAAATCATAGAATCCCCAAAATCATAAGGTGCCAGTGGTACTAGCAGGGGTCACTGGAGGTGCGTGGGTGGGAGGTACTTGTGAATTTCGTGCAGAGTGCAGGGGGTTGGGCTAGATGACCCTAGAGGTCCCTTCTGACTCTATAATTCTGTGATTCTATACCTAACGGAGGGGACAATTGGGAGCTCCCAAATCCACCCAAGACAGAGGAATGTGTGTGCGTTCATAGAAACGCTTGTACCTCTTTCTTGGGGGATTCAGGGGGCAGAATTTTTCAGCAGTAGATTTGAACATGTATTAAATAAACATGGGCATTCATGTGACAAGTGTAACACGATGTTCAGACCTTATGATTTCCTACACTGCAGCTCATATTTTTGCATAAATGCCCGTAAGCTTTCCGTCACGTATGTAAATTGACCTAATAGATTTACACTCCGGTGCATCTGATGAAGTGAGCTTTGACTGATGAAATCTTCGCAGGCTTAAAAGTTGCCACTGGACACCTATTTTGCTCTAAGGCATACTTAACAGGTCTCCATCGGCGAAACTGCAAGGTCATTTTACTATTAGCCCTTTGGGAATGGAAGTACTTGCATTTGACAAAACCCACTCTCAGCCACTCTGAGCCAATTGCATCCAGTTGGAGCTCAACTTAGCTAATCTTCACTTGAAACAAATGGAGAGAAATAAGCATCCTGAGAGAAACAGCCTCTACCTTTTAGTAAAACCAGATTTATCCATTGCTGTTTTATGTTTTTGACTCCTGCAAACTACTTTGGAAAAAGGGCATAAAAATTATTTACTTTCTTTCTACCCTGCCTTTCTCCCCAAAGGAGACTCATCATTCTTTTCTCCTCCTAACAACCCTGTGAGGTAGGTTAGGCCGAGAGTGCGTGACTGGGCCAAGGTCATCCGATGAGCTTTTCATGGCAGAGTGGGGATTCAAACCTGGCCTTCTCAGCTCCTAGACCAGCGCTGTAACCGCCACGCCATGCTCGCTCGCTGAAACGTTTTTGTTAGAGAAATAAAGAGCAAATCTTATTCCCCTGTGTCCAACACTGCTTGCCTGCGTTTCCCCTTATCAATTGAACTTAGTCCTCGATCAAAGACAGACAACAGCTGCTCTGTTCGTGTTTTGAGCGTAAATAGAGGTGAATAACTTTTTGATGGCTGCTCGTTTGCAGGGGGGGGGGGGAGGCAAAAGAAATGGCACTTCCCTTTTTCCCCACGTTGTCTTCTTGAAACACGAAGAAGCCGCTCTGTGCAAAAATATAAAAAAGATACAGAGGAGGAGCTTGAATGCTTTTGGAGAACTCTGTTCTGCAAGGGGTCAGGTGAAGTCTGGAAGGAAATCCCAAGCCAGTTGGGCACAGTGGTTAGGAGCGCAGACACTAATCTGGGAGAACCAGGTTGGATTCCCCACTCTTCCACGTGCAGCCACTGGTGTGACCTTGGGTCAGTCCCAAGTTCTCTCAGAGCTGTCCTCTCAAAAGGCAGTCCTTGAAAGAGCTCTCTCAACCCCACCTACCTCCCAGGCAGTGTTCCTTCTAAGCTAAGTCAGTGTGTGAGCTAGCTCACAGTTTTTTTATTCTCTGGCTCACCCATTTTTGTCTTATCTCAGGAAGGACGGCTCCAGGGCAAGCTAATTGATGCAGGAGCCAAATCACTCGCTCCCAACTTGAATGCCAGTAGCTCACCAAGTAGAATTGTTGCTCACAAGACCCCCCAGCTTAGAGGGAGCATTGCTCCCAGGGGGTCTGTTGTGGGGACAGAAAGGGAAAGGCGACTGTAAGCGGCTCTGAGTCTCCTTCGGGTAGTGAAGGGCGGGGGGGTATAAATCCAATCTCCTCTTCTTCTCTTTAGACACAGGGTGGGGCCAGGTCCCACAAACCCCTTTCCTTTGCCCAAACTCTTTGGGTCGGGTGCTGTGTGTGGGTGTGTATTAACGCTGAGCCTCCTCAAGTGGTAGAGCGGAGCTCTCCTCCCTTCCCGGAGGGGGCGAGGACAGGTGCCCTAGAGTGGCCCTGCCCTACCCACGCCACGCCAGTCCTCTCCTCCCCCCGAACACGTAAAGGGCCCCCCCCCGGCCTTGGAAACGTCTCCGGGCTTGGAGGGGCAGCCAGGAGAACTTCCCAGGGCCCTGTGGGGCTTGGCAACCTTCCCCCGGGTTTCCTGCCGCCTCTTCCCTTCCCCGCCCCTCCGGGGCCGTCGCCTGCCCTTCGCCTCGGCCCTGCTCACTCGGCGGCGCGCTCGGCTTCCAGAGGCCGCTGGCCCGGCGGAGACCGGCGCCAGGTGCGGGACATGCCCCGCGAGGAGAAGGCCCTCCCTGCAGGGAGCTGGGCGAGGGGGAGGCATTGAGCCGGGCGCGGTGCCCTTCCCTGAAGGTAGGGCAAAGGGGTGGGCGGCCGGGCAGGCAGGCGGCGCCCCCCAGCTTGCTTCTTTCTTTCTTTCTTTCTTTCCCTCTCTCCCTCCCTCCCCCCTCTAACTTTCTTTCTTTCTCTTTCCTTCTTCCTTCCTTCCTTTTCTCTCTCTCTCTCCCCAGCTATCTATCTTTCTTTCTTCTCTCCCCAGCTTTCTTTCTTTCTTTCTTTCTTTCTTTCTCTCTCTCTCTCTCTCTCTCTCTCTCCCCTCCCCCCCTCCCCATCCATCCATCCATCCATCCATCCATCCATCATCTATTATCTTCTTTCTTTCTTTCTTTCTTTCTTTCTTTCTTTCTTTCTTTCTTTCTTTCTTTCTTTCTTTCTTTCTCTCTCTCTCTCTCTCTCTCTCTCTCTCTCTCCCTCCCCCCTCCCCCCCTCCCCATCCATCCATCATCTATTATCTTCTTTCTTTCTTTCTTTCTTTCTTTCTTTCTTTCTTTCTCTCTCTCTCTCTCTCTCTCTCTCTCTCTCTCCCCCCCCCTCCCCTCCCCCATCTTTCTTAATTTCTTTCTTTCCCTCCCTCCTGGACCCAGCAATCCTTCCAAGCACACTGACTTTGGAAGCCTCGATGGGATGTTGCCAGCTCCAGGTGGGGCAATTCCGGGAGATTTGGGGGTGGAGCCTGGGGGAGATGGAGTTTGGAGGAGGGAGGGACCTCAACGATCTGGTACAATGCTGTAAAGTTTGTCCCCTTAGGTCAAACCGTTGTATTCTCCAGGGGAGCAGATCTTCTGGGCGATCTCCAGGCCTCAGCTGGAAGTTGGCAAGCCTGTTTGTGGTTAGGATCGGGGCAGAGAAGTGTTGACACCTTGCTTGCTTACTTGAGAGTAAATCTGTTTGTAGCGGAGTACTAGGATGGAGGAATAATGCCTCCCCTGTATGATGCGGGTGACTCTTGGAGCAGTTCCACCATCTCTGGAGCATTATAAGAACATCAGAAGAGCCCTGCTTGATCAGACCGACAGTCCATCTAGTCCAGCGTCCTGTTTCGCACAGTGGCCAGCCAGTTCCTCTGGAGGGTCAACTGCAGGGCATAGAGCCCAAGGCCTTCCCCTGGTGTTGCCTCCTTGATAGATTTAACCTCCATGACCCTAATCCCCTTTGAAAGCTGTTTATTCCTGTGGCCATCGCGACATCCTCTGGCAGCGGATCCCACATTTTCCTCACTCTCTCTGTGTGAAGTAGTATTCCCTTTTGTCCATCCTAAACCTACTGCCCGTCAGCTTTGTTGGATGCCCTCAAGTTCTAGTGTTCTGGGAGAGGGAGAAAAATTTCTTTGTCCACTCTCTCTACCCCATGCATAATTTTATAAATCTTTGTCATGTTCTCCCCTAATTGGTCATCTCCTTTCTAAACTGAGAAGTCCCAGGACTCTTCAGCCTTTCCTCCTAGGGAAGGTGCTCCAACTCCCGAATCATCTTGGTCGCCCATCTCTGTCCTTTTCCCAGCTCTGCAATATGCTGACCAGAACTGTACGCAGTATTCCAAATGATTCCAAGAAATCCGCAGGGTAAATGTCTCCTAAAAGATAGTCTCTTTTTGGTAGTTAAGGCCGTTAACTGTTTGCACAGTTAGCTCTGCACACTTACAATGCAATTCTTTCACCCGTCTAAATCCGTTGAAATTAATGGGCCTGACTCAGCTTAGGACGGCCCAGCCCATGTCTCCAAGAGCGACTCTTTGGATGTAGCAGATAATCCAGTTTGGGGCAGTGGTCAGAGTCAGATGCTGGGAGACTCGAGTTCAGATTCCCACTCTGCTGTGGAAGCCCATTGGGTGACCACGGGCCATGGATGTTCTCTCAGTCTCACCTATTGCATTCAGGAGTAGGTTTGCTCCTTGCTGAATAAATGTATGTTGGGTTCCTGAATCTTTAGTAGAAGAAGAAGAGGTTGGATTTGTACCCTGCCCTTCACTACCCTCCACTTGCAGTTGGCGTATGACATCAGTGCAAATGACACCGGATCAAGACCTGCCAATCTTACACCTGATATAGACCTTGTGTGGGTTTCTAAAAATTATGCCTCTAAATGGCAAAACTTTCCGGAAAAAAAGAGACACTGGACTGCCGTAAGATGCTGTAAATGGGGTTCCCTTTGAAGACAGAGGAGAAGAAGAGATTGGATTTGTACACCGCCCTTCCCTCGGAGTCTCAGAGCGGCTTACAAACTCCTTTCTCTCCCCCTCCCCACAACAGAGGCAGGTGGGGCTGAGAGAGCTCTTTTTCAAGAACAGCTGTGCCAGAACTATGGCTTGCCCAAGGTCATCCAGCAGCTGCAAGTGGAGGAGTGGGGAATCAAACCCGGTTCTCCCAGATTGGAGTCCGCGGACTTAACCACTACACCAAACTGTTGCATCTGTTAAAACGTCTTCGTGACGTTGTGTGCTAATTTGCTGTTCAGCCTCTGCCATATGTGTATGGACTGGTAAATTCCATTTCATTGTATCTGAGGAAGTGGGCATGCACATGAAAACTCATACCTTGGATAAAACTTTGTCGGTCTTAAAGGTACCACTGGCCTCATACTTCGTTCTCAGTCAGGTATGCAGTCTGGATTCTTGGAGAAAGCAGAGTAGTCGGCCTTGTGCCACACTTGGGGTGTGAGAACTTCTGATTGGTGGAGCGCTTTTCCAGACCTTGGCTCGGTCATCTCAACCAAAGCCTGGTACATAAATGCGTAACGTAGCTCAGGGCTTGGCAGACCTAGAATTTGCATTGAGTCTTGGGACTAGCAGCGTTTGTGTTTCTGCCCAGTGCTGAAGGATCATCCTGAAAACTAGAGTCCTATCCGCTATTGTGGCTGGAGTGTCAGAATTGGGAAAGGGTGATCATCCACCCCTCCTTATATGTCGACCAATGAAGACCTTGCAAGTGGTAATGACGACAAGAGATAGAGCTTGGGGGAAGCCAATCAGGGTGTGACAACAAGAGGCAGAGTTTGGGGAAAGCCAATCAGGGAGTGACAGCAAGAGGCAGAGCTTGGGGAAAGCCAATCAGGGAGTGACGACAAGAGGCAGAGCTTGGGGAAAGCCAATCAGGGAGTGACAGCAAGAGGCAGAGCTTGGGGAAAGCCAATCAGGGAGTGACGACAAGAGGCAGAGCTTGGGGGAAGCCAATCAGGGTGTGACGACAAGAGGCAGAGCTTGGGGAAAGCCAATCGGTGTGACAGCAAGAGGCAAAGCTTGGGAAAAAACAATCAGGGTGTGACGACAAGAGGCAGAGCTTGGGGAAAGCCAATCAGGGTGTGACGACAAGAGGCAGAGCTTGGGGGAAGCCAATCAGGGTGTGACAACAAGAGGCAGAGCTTGGGGAAAGCCAATCAGGGTGTGACGACAAGAGGCAGAGCTTGGGGGAAGCCAATCAGGGTGTGACGACAAGAGGCAGAGCTTGGGGGAAGCCAATCAGGGTGTGACGACAAGAGGCAGAGCTTGGGGAAAGCCAATCAGGGAGTGACAGCAAGAGGCAGAGCTTGGGAGAAGCCAATCAGGGTGTGACAGCAAGAGGCAGAGCTTGGGGAAAGCCAATCAGGGTGTGACGACAAGAGGCAGAGCTTGGGGAAAGCCAATCAGGGAGTGACAGCAAAAGGCAGAGCTTGGGGGAAGCCAATCAGGGTGTGACAGCAAGAGGCAGAGCTTGGGGAAAGCCAATCAGGGTGTGACGACAAGAGGCAGAGCTTGGGGAAAGCCAATCAGGGTGTGACGACAAGAGGCAGAGCTTGGGGAAAGCCAATCAGGGTGTGACGACAAGAGGCAGAGCTTGGGGAAAGCCAATCAGGGTGTGACGACAAGAGGCAGAGCTTGGGGAAAGCCAATCAGGGAGTGACGACAAGAGGCAGAGCTTGGGGAAAGCCAATCAGGGAGTGACAGCAAGAGGCAGAGCTTGGGGAAAGCCAATCAGGGTGTGACGACAAGAGGCAGAGCTTGGGGGAAGCCAGTCAGGGTGTGACGACAAGAGGCAGAGCTTGGGGAAAGCCAATCGGTGTGACAGCAAGAGGCAAAGCTTGGGAAAAAACAATCAGGGTGTGACGACAAGAGGCAAAGCTTGGGGGAAGCCAATCAGGGTGTGACAACAAGAGGCAGAGCTTGGGGAAGGCCAATCAGAGTGTGACAGCAAAAGGCAGAGCTTGGGGAAAGCCAATCAGGGTGTGACGACAAGAGGCAGAGCTTGGGGAAAGCCAATCAGGGTGTGACGACAAGAGGCAGAGCTTGGGGAAAGCCAATCAGGGTGTGACGACAAGAGGCAGAGCTTGGGGAAAGCCAATCAGGGTGTGACGACAAGAGGCAGAGCTTGGGGAAAGCCAATCAGGGAGTGACGACAAGAGGCAGAGCTTGGGGAAAGCCAATCAGGGAGTGACAGCAAGAGGCAGAGCTTGGGGAAAGCCAATCAGGGAGTGACAGCAAGAGGCAGAGCTTGGGGAAAGCCAATCAGGGTGTGACGACAAGAGGCAGAGCTTGGGGGAAGCCAGTCAGGGTGTGACGACAAGAGGCAGAGCTTGGGGAAAGCCAATCGGTGTGACAGCAAGAGGCAAAGCTTGGGAAAAAACAATCAGGGTGTGATGACAAGAGGCAAAGCTTGGGGGAAGCCAATCAGGGTGTGACAACAAGAGGCAGAGCTTGGGGAAGGCCAATCAGAGTGTGACAGCAAGAGGCAGAGCTTGGGGAAAGCCAATCAGGGTGTGACGACAAGAGGCAGAGCTTGGGGAAAGCCAATCAGGGTGTGACCTACCTCACAGGGTGTCTGTTGTGGGGAGGGAAAGGGAAGGTGATTGTTAGCCGCTCTGAGACTCCGAGTGAAGGGCGGGGTATAAATCCAGTCTCCTCCTCCTCCTCCTTCTGTCAGTCACAAGTTCTCTCAGAGCTGTTTCCTCATGAGCAGTTCTCTCAGAGCTGTCTCAGCCCCTCTTCCTCTTCTTCTTCTTCTTGTTTGAGCTCTTCTGCGTATGAAGCAAGAGGCCTCACAAAAACGGGGTGTGATTCTGCCAACTGCTTCTTTCTGCAGCCCCCCCCCCCCATGCCACGTCCCATTTGGTTCCCAAGGGCCCCCAGCCCCTAGTAACCGCTTTCTTTTTTTTTGTAAGAAAGTTTTTATTTTTCAAAACATTAAAATTAATACATTTGTTTTATACAAATCCTTTTTTCCATATTATATAACATTTTGTTCTATTTGTATAGTCTTGCTTTTATCTTGTATTGGTGGTTTCCCACCACATCTGAAGCATAACACATTTTCCACTTTATCCAAAATAGTAATATTTATCTCTATGTTTACATTTCTGGTAACGGTTATATATCTTTAAAATACTTATATACCAATTCTTATTTTCTATATTCTTATATAATTCTAAAAAACAAGTTCATTATCTAATTATCCTTAGTACATTCATATACTCAATTTCTATTCCTTTATGCTGTTATAACCATGTATAAAGGTAGTTTTTCATGTCCCAATATTTTTCAACATATTCTTTCAAATCCTCCCAATCTTCTAAAAAAGTCTCTGAGTACAGATTATTCAACTTTCTAGTCCATTTATCCATTTCAGCCATATATAACAATTTTTTCAACCATTCCCACACTTCTGGTATTTTTTCATTTTTCCAATTTTGTGCATACACCATTCTTGCTGTTGTAATCATATACCATATTATTGTCCTTTTCTTTACATTTATCTCTTCTAGTTTAAGTCCAAGCAGTAACATTTCAGGCAACTTCTTAAATGTACATTTCAAAAATTTTTCCATTTCTGCATGTATTATAGACCAATAAGTCTTCACTTTATCACAAGTCCACCACATATGATAGAAAGAACCTTCTTTCTTTTTACATTTCCAACATTTGTTAGACATATTTTGATTAATATTTGCAATTTTTTTTGGTGTCATATACCATCTGTACATCATTTTAAAACAGTTCTCTTTTAGATTATAACATGTAGAAATACTCATTGCATTTTTCCATAAAAATTCCCAAGATTCCATTTCAATGTCTTTGTTTAGGTTTATCGCCCATTTTATCATTTGTTCCTTTACCATTTCATCAGCATTAAACCGTTTTAACAATACTTTATACATTTTAGAAATCATTTTTTTCCCATCTTCCTCCCAAATTTGTTCTATTTCATTGCTTTTTTCTCTAAAACCAGATTTTTTATCACTTCTGTACATATCATATATTTGTCTGTACCTTAACCAGCCATAATCAAAGTCCATCTGCTGCTGCTCCTTCAATTTAAAGTCTTTACCATGTCTTGTTAACAGGTCTCTATATTTCAACCAGTCTTGTCCTTTGTAGTGAGATGATGGATTTAAAACTTCTGCAGGTACAATCCACATAGGTATTTCTTCTGGAAAAAAGTTTTTATATCTTGTCCACGTATTGATTAATGTTCTTCTCAAATAATGATGCTTAAACATATTGTCCATTTTTGTTTTACCATAATACAGATATGCGTGCCACCCAAACCTACAGTCATGACCTTCCAGGGACAATAACTTTCTGTCTTGTAACATAGTCCATGTCCCTATCCAAGTCAAACATACTGCATCATGATATAGCCTTAAGTTTGGTAACTGAAACCCACCTCTCTCTTTAGCATCACACATTATTTTCATCTTAATTCTTGGTTTTTTCCCTCCCCACACAAACTTAGTCAATTCCTTCTGCCAGCATTTGAATGTTTTTACATCTTTCACAATTGGAATAGTTTGAAACAGAAACATTATTCTTGGTAACACATTCATTTTAACCACTGCAATTCTACCCAGCAGTGACAAATTTAATACATTCCACCTTTTAATATCTTGCATAACTTGCTGCCGTAATTTCTCATAATTATTCTTATACAAATCAATGTTTTTCATTGTCAGGTTTACACCTAGATATTTTGTCTTTTTCACCACTTCACATTCTATAAGATTTTGTAATTCAATTTGCTTATTATTTGGCATATTTTTACACATCACTTTCGATTTGTTCTTATTTACATAAAACCCAGCCAAATCACCAAACTCTCTTACTTTCTGCAACAAATATGGTAGTGTAGTCATAGGGTCTTCAGCTATAAACATCACGTCGTCTGCAAAGGCTCTATATTTAAAAGAGAAACCTTTTATTGTTAAGCCTTTAATTTCTTTATCTTCTTTCAAATTTAGTAACAAGACTTCCAAAATCCAAATAAATAGCAACGGCGAGAGTGGGCATCCTTGTCGTGTTCCTTTTTCCACTTTAAAGTAATCCGTTTTTTCAGTATTAATTATTAAAGAGGATTTCTGTTCTCTATATATTGACTTAATAAGATTAAGCATATAGTCTCCAATTTCAAGATGTTCCAACACTTCAAACATAAAATCCCGATTTAAATTGTCAAATGCTTTTTCCGCGTCTAAAAAAAGAAAGCCCACTTCCTTCTCCGGATGTTTATCATAGTACTCTATAGCATCCACTACTACTCTTATATTGTCTCTTATTTGGCAATTAGGTAAAAATCCTGCTTGTTCTGTCTGTATAGCCTCTTTAAGATGTTCCTTAAGCCTATCAGCTATAATCTTGGCAAAAATCTTATAGTCATTGTTTAACAAAGAAATTGGTCTATAATTTTTAACATTGGTTAAATCTTGACCTTCTTTCGGAATGAGTGAAATGGCTGCTTCTTTCCAAGTCTCCGGGACCTCACCTGTCACTCCTATGTCATTCATTAATAGCAATAACACTGGTGAGATCGAATCCTGTAGTGATTTATAAAACTTAGCTGTAAATCCATCTGATCCAGGTGCTTTCCCTAATTTTGAATCATTTATTGCATTTTTAATCTCTTGTAGTGACATTGGGCAGTTAAGTAGTTCTTTGATTTTCTCCGTTGGTTTTGGTAATTTTAATGACTGTAGGTATTCTTTAATCCTTCTTCTGTCTTTATTTTCCTTCTTAAAAAGCTTTGCATAATATTTTAAAAATTCTCTTTTTATTCCCTTATTGTCTATTATCTCAATATCACTTTAGTAATAAATTTATTTTCACATTTTTTCTTTAATTGCCATGCTAAGTACTTTCCAGGTTTATTTGCACCTTCAAATGCTTTTTGTTGCAATTTTTTCAGGTTCCAGTAAGTCTCTTGATTCAAAATAGCTTTTGCTTGGTCTTGTAACATCCAAATTTCCTTTTGCAGTTTCTTTTTTCCTGGTCTGTTCTTCAGTTCCTTTTCTTTTATTTTAATGGCTTGTACAATGTTTTCATATTGTTCTCTTTTCTTTTTATTGTCTTTAGCGTTCAATGATATCAATAATCCTCTCATAACTGCTTTGTACGCATCCCACACAGTTTGAATTTTTACTTCTTTTTGTATGTTCGCTTGAAAATATAAATCTGTCTCTTCATGTAATTTTTTAACTATTTCTTGGTTGTCTAATAAGTCCTCATTTATTCTCCGTCTCCCTTGCCTTTTTATTTGCCCAGAAGTCCATAGACAAGGATTGTGGTCTGAGATTATTCTAGGTAGAATTTCAACTTTTTTTGTCTTAAGTGTTAGATTAATAGACATCCAGATCATATCAATTCTTGAATGTGAATCATGTCTGTTAGAGTAAAAAGTATAGTCTTTCCCTTGTGGGTTAACCTTCCTCCAAATATCCTCCAGCTTTTCCTGTTTTATCAGTTCAAAAAAATTTTTGGGGAAGTTTCCCTACTGTGTCGTCTTTTCTCTTTGAGCGCCTATCTATTTTATTATTCACAGTCCCATTAAAGTCTCCCAACATTATGATTTGTTCATAGTTTACACTGTCCAGTTCCATTTGTAGTTCTTTAAAAAAGATTTCTTTAGCTCCGTTGGGGGCGTAAATATTTACAATCAAAGTCTTCTGTCCGTGTAACAGAATTTCAATAGCTAAGTATCTTCCTTCTTTATCTTTAAATATTAGTTTAGGTTCCAAGTCTTTTTTGGCATATGTTACCACTCCATTCTTTTTATTACTTGCCAATGAAAAAAATTCTTCTCCCAACTTTTTTCTTATTAAATATTTGTAGTCTTGTTTCTTAAGATGGGCCTCTTGTATACAAACTATACTACATTTTTGTTTCTCCAGCCAGTGTCCTACCATTCTACGTTTTTGGGGTGAATTAAGTCCATTTACATTCCATGAGAGTGCTTTGTAATCCATCTTGTTGTAGTCTTAAATATCACCAAATTCTTCCTTGTTCTCACCAACAAAGGCGTACATTTCTGCTGAATTTTTAATCACCATTCTGTTGTTACCATAATAAAAACTCAGTCCTTGTGGTATTTCCCAACGAAATCTTATTTTTTTCTCTTTCAGTTTGTCTGTCAGACGCTTGAATTTTTTCCTGTCTTGCAAAATTGCTCTGGGCAATTCTTTCATTACGATAACTTTTTTTCCACCTATTTCAAAAGAGTCTGTAAAACATTTCTTGTAGATTTGTTCTTTTGTTCTCTTCATTGTAAATTGAACTACCACGTCCCTTGGTATATTTTTGTCTCTCGCGTATGTAGAATTGACTCTGTAAACAAGATCCATATGTTCTTTAACAACTTCCTCTTCCTCTTGTAAAAAATCTGCTAATGCTTCTTGCATTCTTGTAAAAATGTCTTCACCTAATTTTTCCTCTATACCTCTAAATCTCAGATGGTTTTGCATGTCTCTATAGTGCATCATCTTTTCAATTCTGTCATTTTCCTTCATTGTTTTTTGAGTATTTTCTTCCAGTTCTTTTACTTTAATTTCTATGTCTTGTGTTCTAGTGGTTAACTTTTGTAATTCAGCTTTTAAATCTATAAAATTTTTGTCTGCTTGTGCAGCTATACCATTCATTTTAACATTTACCTCTCCTATAGCGTCTAACATTTTTTTCCCATTGCTTCCATAACAGCTAGTAATTCTTTTTCTTTTTTTGCTGCCATTGTAGGAGAGGACCATGTAGCTGCTCTCAATCTTAGCCCGCGATCCGTCTTGTCTCTTTAAAAAAGATCGATTTTATTTTATTTTCCAAATCAAACACCGTTTAGTGTAATCACACAAGCTAGTCTTGCCAAGTCAAATTTCGTTGGTTTCAGCCTTCTAAGTTATATAGTTTATGAGATATTACTGTTTAAAAATTTTATAAATCCAAAATGGCGGGCGCAACTTCTCTATGGTTTGTGTCAAAGGTTATAGTCTTTTTACCTTGCTTCTGGCTTGCCGTAGTTTCCTTTTGTCCCTTCCTCTTGCTTACTTGTCTGCTCTCCGCACGTCACTTCCTGTTGTAGTCCTTTTGGTCTGGCAGTTTTTACAGTCCCCTTTGCTCTCTTCCGGTTCTTCTCCGCTTCCCTTCTTGTCTGCTCCTCAAGCCGTCACTTCCTGTCTCAGTCCTCACAGCTTGGTCTCGCGATGCTTGGTTCCTTCCTCCCCTCTTTGTCTCGCGATGCTTGGCTCCCCCTCCCGACTCTTCTTAACCGCAGGAATGTTAAACAACTTGTTATTTTTGGCTTTTTAAGTTCAAATTCAGCTTTTTAACGTTTCAAAACTGCACTCATCCAATCTGCAACAGTCTATTGCTTCACCAGATCTGCTTTTCGTCTTTCAAAACACGGTAATGGTAAGGCAAAAAGTTTTTTTCCGTTACCTTATGTTGTTACTTCTCTTCAGATGTGGTCCCAACGTTTAAACTTTGTCTTCTTTGTTTAGGAATCAGGGGAATTGGAGATTTTATGCTGATTAATCAGCCCAGCTCGGCTCCTTAGAGATACTTGCAAAAATCTTCTTCGGCTGCAGTGCTCAAGGTGTTGTAAAAGTCTCCTCCGAGGCTTTTCCTTCACCGAGCTTGCTCAAACCTGGATTATATTGCTTGCTGGTCCTCACACTACCTGTGTGAGGTTGCGTCAGGTGGATTTATCCACCCAAGCTGTCAAGAAGAGCCGCTGTCCGCCCTGCGCATTTGCAAAGCGTGTCAGACCTCCATTCCTCTGACCGGAATCCCTAGTAACCGCTTTCAAGGGGGTACAGTAGGCCTCAGGGAGAAAGGGAGCGACCCATTCTGTGATTTTGTTCCATGATGGCCCACTGGGTCCAGCCCAATAAAAAGGTCAGCAAGGGGCAAGGACCGCAAATGTGGCACAGGGGTTAGCCTGTCGGACTGGGACCTGGGAGACCCGAGTTCGAATCCGCACGCTGCCGTGGAAGCTCGCCGGGTGACCTTGGGTCAGCCCCAGGAGTTCTGCCTGCCCTACTTCGCAGGGTGAAGATAAAATGGAGGACAGAATGACGGAAGCCGTTCTGGTTCCCCGCTGAGGAGAAACCCGGGGTATCGATGAGGTAAATAAACGAATTGAGACAATCCATCAGCAGTGAGGAGTAGAGTGTAACCTCCTAATAAGCAGTGGATGAAAATAAAAGCAACAGCAGTGATTCATATCGGTCAGGTCGGTTATAAATAATCGCAGCAAATCCGCGCGCAGAGGAACAGTATCGCAAAGCCCATCTGACAGAGGACAGACCATAAACTGCCTTTCACACAAGTTTGCCTGCTCTGGGTTGGGAAATACCTGGAGATTTGTTGGAAGGGGGGTTGGGGAAGGTGGGGCATAGGGGAGGGAGGGATGTCAACAGGGTATAGTGCTGTAGAAGCCACTTTCCAAAGCACCCATTTTCTGCAGGGGAACTGATCTTAATTCCCTGGAGATCAATTGTAATGGTGGGAGAACTCCAGGAGCCACCCGGAGGCTGGCAAACCCTATCCATAACCAAAAAGTCTTTAGAAGAAGAAGAGTTGGTTTTATACCCTGCTTTTCTCTATCCTAAAGAGGCTGCTGGATGACCTTAGGTCAGTCACAAGTTCCCTGAGAGCTGTTCTCTCAGGAGCAGTTCTCTAGAAAGCTCGCTCAGCCCCACCTACCTCACAGGGTGTTCGTTGTGGGGAGGGGAAGGGGAAGGAGATTGTAAGTCACTCTGAGACTCCACGTGAATGGCGGGGTATAAATCCGATCTCTTCCCCTCTCTCTTCTTACAATCGCCGTCCCTTTCCCTCCCCACCACAGGCACCTTGTGAGGTAGGTGGGGCTGAGAGAGCTCTGAGGGAACTGTGACTGACCCAAGGTCACCCAGCAGGCTTCATGTGGAGGAGGAGTGAAGAGTCGGACACGGTTCTCCAGGTGGGGAGTCCGCCACTCTTAACCACTACACCTTATTTAGGAACAGGGATGTTCGGACATCCGTCGGCTCAGCTCACATCCTGTTCACCGGTCGCAAACACGAAGCGGTTTTTCGGGTAGACTGTTCATTTGATTGCAGACCTGTTCATTGCCGTTCAGGAAGTTGTTTCACCGTATTCCTTCCGAACACTGCAGCACAGTGCAACTGGGTGGGTTTTTTGGGGGGGGGGGGCAAATGTTTGTTCTTGTTCGTTGTTAGCCATTCGGTCATGTTCGACTCTTGCTGATTCTATGGGCCAGCTCTCTCCACGTTTTCTGATCTTGTACCGCTTTTTTGAGTCGTTCCATGCTCAGGCTGGTGTCGACTTTTATGGTGTCTAGCCACCGTGGTCTTTGGTTTCCTTTTGCCGCGAGCCAATCCATGCGCAATTGCTTTTCCTAGTGAGTTCTTCCGCATGACGTGGCCGAAAGAAGTCAGGCACAGCTTTGTGCTTTTTCCTTCCGATGACACGTCTGGTTTTATGCGCTTCAGTACTTGCTTGTTTGCGCACTTGAATGCGCAGGAGCCTTTTCTAGTACCACAGCATGAATGAGTCAATTTTCCTCCTGTCTTGCTTCTTCATGGTTGGTTCTTATACAACCTTATTGATTATTGAGAACTGCTCTTGAGAGGACAGCTCCGAGAGAACTTGTGTCTGACCCAAGGCCACCCAGCTGGCTGCTTGTGGAGGAGCAGGGATTGGGGAATCCAACCTGGTTCTCCGGATTAGAGTCTACCCCTCTTAGCCACTACACCATAGCTGGCTCTGTAACTCTTCAACATTTCAGGCAGAAACTGTTCAACAGGGTGCCTTTTAATCTACACAGTCAATTGGAAACTCTGTTAGGTGAAAGCCCCACAGAATGGAAAGGGAAATCACTGAATTACAAGTTACTACAACACATGGAACCAAAACCTCCACAGGACTTAACAAGGATATTGGTTTCTTATCTCATTACATGTGCTAACTCATTCAGTCCTCACATATGTATTCTCAACAAGGACTATAAATCTTCTGTATTTTAGTGTGTTTCTTTTTCAGAATCGTATATTGGAATACTGAATGTAATGGAAGGGATATTGGGATGTCTGCTGAGATGATAGCATTTTTTGAGGGGGTGTAGTGTTAAGTGCCCTCCACACCTGAGGGGAGAGAATGAAGATTCTCAGTTACTTCCCACAATTAGAAAAGATACCTTTACACATTTATCTCCTATTCTGACGCATTTATTGCTTTACAACTGTTGACCTTATAACCTTGTTATTTAGTTTTCACTTTGCATATCCTGAGCATCCTCATGTTACATGTTAATTTGCTGTTCATTCTCTGGCTATAAGTCTGAACATTACCTGCCATTCCACTGTATTTGATAAAGCGTGAATGCATACGAAAGCTCATACCTTGAATAAACCTTTGTTGATCTTCAAGGTGCCACTGGATCCTAAATTTGTTCTTCCCACAACAGACACCCTGTGAGTTCGGTGGGGCTGAGAGAGTTTGCAGAGAACCGTGACTGGCCCAAGGCCACCCAGCAGGTTCACCTGGAGGAGTGGGGACTCCAACCCGGTTCCCCAGATTAGCGTCCATCGCTCTTAATCGCTTCACCACCCTGGCTCTTGATGCACATATGAAAAAGGCCCTATCCAGTTAGACCCTGGGATTCTTGATCTGGAGGTTGAATTGAGGACTGAATTGAATTGGGGTTGAATTGAGGACCTTCTGTGTGCCACGCAGGTGTGGCACCATCTCTTCCCCCATAGCATGCCAACCAGCAGGCGCATAGAAAGACCATTTCAGGTAACTACAGCCAATCGGGGTCTCCTCTGGAAAGCTCTCAGCTTGCCACGAAAGTGGGAAAGAAAGTGGGGAAATATCACAGGAGGCTACGATGATTCTCTGGCAGGAAATGAGCAGGCGTTCCTTGCCGAGGCATCAATCCAGCTGCCGCAGAAAGCCGGCCCCTCTCTTTTTTAACATTTTTATTTTGGTTTTATGCTCCAAGCTCCCTGCCTCAGCCCCCTGTCTCGTCTTCCGCGGTGACTTCATTAGCGGCGAGCTGCTAATTAAATTCCATATTTATGATTGGAAAATAAAATCGTTGGACCCTTTTAAAATAGATTTTTTTACGACTTCTGGCTCGGGCAGCTGAGTCAGCGGTCGGAGATGAGCAAAGCTCCAAACTTAAAGGCCTCGGGGAGGAAGATAAATAGCGCGAGCCGACAGCTCTCGGGGAAGACGCCTCGACAAATCCCACCGCTTTGGGGCTTTTTTACACCGCGTTAGTCTTCCGAGATGAGGAAAATGATGTTTAAGTGGGCTGTCCACAAAGCAATTGAAATCGAGCATCGCCAGCGGGGCTGGCGGGAACAAACTGAGGTGTGGCAGGTGCCAGAGCCTAGGACTTCTTGTGGGACCCACTGCCCGTAGACCCCCACCCACCTCCCCTGCTACCTGTCTGTACCTCTCCTCTGAACTGCCCGGAGTCACATGCAGCTGCTGGTGTGACCTTGGGTCAGCCAGAAGTTCTCTCAGAGCTGTTCTCTTACGAGCAGTCCTAGAAACAGCTCTCTCAGCCCCGCCTACCTCACAGGGTGTCTGTTGTGGGGAACAGGGAAAGGAGATTGTAAGCCGCTCTGAGACTCTGAGTGAAGGGTGCAGTATAAACCCAATCTCCTTCTCCTTCTGTCAGTCACAAGTCCTCTCAGAGCTGTTCTCTCAAGAGCGGTCCTCGAAAGAGCTCTCTCACCCCCACATTCCTCACAGGGTGTCCGTTGTAGGGAAGGGAAGGGAAAGGAGATTGTAAGCCGCTCTGAGACTCCTTCAAGGAGTGAAGGGCAGGGTATAAATCCAATCTCCTCTTTTTCTTCTTCCAGGTTGCAACGGCGGTAGCGCTCTCTGCTGCATATGGAGTCCAGGGCTGTCGGGGAAAGGGGGTTCAGGTGGTCAAGCATCTGAACATGGGATGGGTGGGAGGTCTTGCCCGTGGGAGGACTCACAGGAAAAGGGGGCATGCAGGTATGGGTATGGAAAGGAAGGCCATGAGGGAGCCCCTGGACCTGTAACCAGCTCCTTGGGTATGGGATCTACCATGGCTTCTGTTATGTTCTTATGCATAGGGCAGTGGTGCTCTATATCATTGGTGCTTGGGGGGCAACAGCAGGAGGGCTTCTGGAGTTCTGGCCCCACTGATGGATCTCCTGATGGCCCTTGGTTTTTGGCCTCTGTGTGACACAGAGTGTTGGAGTGGAAGGGCCATTGGCCTGATCCAACATGGCTTCTCCTTATGTTCTTATGTCAGGGCAGTGAGGCTCTGTCTCCTTGATGCTCGGGGGGCAACAGTGGGAGGGCTTCTGGAGTTCTGGCCCTGCTGGTGGACCTCCTGGTGGCACCTGGTATTTTTGGCCACCGTGTGACCCAGAGTGTCGGACTGGATGGGCCATTTAGCCTGATGGCTTCCCTCATGTTCCTAACCAAACCTTTTAAGGATGAATTAAGGTTGATTAAATTACTAAAAAGATACCAACTATGCGGTACAGTCTTAATAACAAGAAAATAAGAAAGCTGGCTTTCCTAATGAATATATTTCATACCTGGGTGACAGATGGCAAGTCTTTGGCAGTGTGAAAGCATTCTGTGCATTGCATCCCATCATAAAGAAGTGTGGCATCGCTCAACATCAGGGCTATTTTGGGGCAGGAACGCACAGGAACGGAGTTCCGGCTGGCTCCTGAGTTGGCCACGCCTACAATCAAAACCTCTGGCACGCGTGGCTTTAGAGCACCCTGCCCTCCCCACGTCACACACAAGAGGGAATGGCGGCCTGTTAAAATGCCCTCTTTCCCTCTGGGGAGCCCCCTTGGGATTTCCTTGTCAATTTCCCTCTGGGCCAGACAGCTGAGAGTGAAATTGACAAGGAAAAGCCTCTCTCTGCCTGCCCTTCTCTAGCTGACATGTTGCAGTTGGAAAAGGGCAGGCAGGGAACCCAGGCAGGCTGAAAATGCCTTTCTTTCCCAGCCCCCCCCCGCCTAATATGCTAATGAGCTGTGCTGGCAGGGGTGTGGCTTAATATGCTAATGAGTGTCTGTCATTTGGTGTGGCCTATTATGCTAATGAGTTCCTGCTGGGCTTTTTCTACCAAAAAAAAAAAATCAGTGCTCAGCATAAACATGGCGTAACCCTCCGTAGCATCAAATAGCCTAGCCTAGCCTAACTCTTTCTTTGTAGAGTCAGGTGGTCTCTCTCACCCAATCAATGTTCTCCTTCTCAGGAACCTTCCAGAAGATGCTAGCTTCCGCTCCTAATTTCCCTCTCCTGTAATGGCATATAATTAAGCACCAGTTCCCATGATGTACCCAATGACCGCATTCCTCCGTCGGCCTTGAAGGAGCTAAGGCTGGTGGTTAGAAGAGCACAGAGGTCACTGAGGCCAGTGATAATGGGGGTATTCTCATTAACCCTTTCGAGTGAATTAGGGTGTTTGGTGGCAACCAGTTTGGTGTAGCGGTTAAGAGCGGCGGACTGTAATCTGGAGAACCGGGTTTGGTTCTCCAGTCCTCCATTTGAAGTCAGCTGGGTGGCTTTGGGTCAGTCACCATCCTCTCAGGCCCCCCCCCCCCAAATAAAACGTAGCTCGCCACAAAAAGAGCTAGAGTTTCAGGCTGCCGGACAATCTTTGGATCTCCTGGCTGTACTACACCCACTGCCATACGATAATTATTGTTAATGATTAGGGTGCTTAGCATCACAAAGAGCATTTCCAACTGGGGAACAATAGAGAAATGTTGGGGGGGGGCCCTAACCCTCCGCTCCAGTCATAGAATCATAGAGTTGGAAGGGACCTCCAGGGTCATCTAGTCCAACCCCCACCCCGGCTCAATGCAGGAAATTCACAAATAACCTCCCTCTCCACACCTGCAGCTCCCCCTGTTCGATGCCCAGAAAATGGCCAAAAACCTTTCCAGGTTCTCCAGCCAGATTGGCCCGGAGAAAAACGGCTTCCTGGCCCCAAAGTGGCGATCAGCATTTCCCTGGGTGTGTAAGAAAGAGCCACAAAAACTAAGCACTGGTAACTACACACCTTTTTTATTTTTTAAAAAAATGTGCCATTTGTTTTTTGTCTTCTTTTGTTGTTGTTGTTGTCAAGTCACAGCTGACTCATGGCAACCGTGTATAGCGTTTTCAAGGCAAGGAACGAACAGAGGTGGTTGGCAACGCTGCCTGTCATGACGACCCTGGACTTCCTTAGAGGTCTCCCTTCCAAATACTAGCTTGGACAGACCTTGCTTAGCTCCGCAGATCTGGTGAGCTCAGTTCGCCTGGAGAAAAAGGGCTGCTTTGGTGGGTGGATTCTGTGGCGTTATACCTCACTGAGGTCTTTCCCCCCTCCCCAAATCCTGCCCTCCCCAGGCTTCACCTCCAGGAATTTCCCAAGCCATCTCCAGACAACTGAGATCAGTTCCCTTGGACAAACAGAGGTGCTCTGGCATGGGGACTCTAATGGCATTTTACCCCACTGAAGTTGCTTCCCAGGCTCCGCTCCTAAATCTCCAGGCAGAGCTGTGGCTCAGTGGAAGAGCCTCTGCTTGGCATGCAGAAGGTCCTAGGTTCAATCCCCGGCACCTCCAGTTAAAAGGACCAGGCAGGAGGGAATGGGAAAGTCCTCCACCTGAGAACCTGGAGAGCTGCAAAGAGGGGCTGTGGCTCAGTGGTAGAGCCTCTGCTTGGTATTCAGAAGGTCCCAGGTTCAATCCCCAGCATCTCCAGGTAGAAGGATCAGGTAGGAGGTGATGTGAAAGACCTCAGCCTGAGAGCTGCTGCCAGTCTGAGTAGACAATACTGACTTTGATGGACCAAGGGTCTAATTCAGTACAAGGCAGCTTCATGGGTTCGATTTGGTGTCGTGGTTAAGTGTGCGGACTCTAATTTGGGAGAACTGGGTTGGATTCCCTACTCCTCCACTTGCAGCTGCTGGATGACCTTGGGCAAGCCATAGTTCTGTCAGAGCTGTTCTCTCAAGAGCAGTCCTCAAAGGCGCTCTCTCAGCCCCACCTACCTCCCAGGGGGTCTGTTGTGGGGAGGGGAAGGGATAGGAGATGGTAAGCCGCTCTGAGACTAGAAGTGAAAGGAGTTGGCAGTTCTTGGTATAGGCCCATCCTGGGGTCCCTGTTGCTCTGAGGTCCCTTTTCAGGCGCCCTTCTTTTTCTCACCCCTTGAGATAGTGAGCTTCCTTTCTTCTCCTTCCCTCTCAAAGAGGAACTGAAGCAAAGCTGCTGAGAAGAGAAGGGGAAGGAAAGCTGGGCCCCGGAGTTCTCTCGCTGCTAAATATAGGCCCTGCATTTGCAAAGGACACCGTGAGGTGGGTGGGGGCTTCCGGAAGCGTGTTTCATGGTTCCGCCGTCACGGAAGCAGCGTTACAAGGGGCGCTAGCAGAGCAAGGAGTACCGGGGCAGTGGGGGGGGGGGAGCAGGTTGGCTTGAGATGGGGGGGTAGAAGCTGCGTCTGGCTGGCGGCTTGAGAAAGTTTCGAAACAGGGCTTGGTTCCTGAGCCGCGTCTCGCCTCCTGCAAACCGTCGCCTTCGTCCTCCTCATCGGGCCTGAAGGTAGGTCGAACAGTTTCACTCTGCTGTTGTGGCATCACCGAGGTTTGGCTCTCTGAGCTGAGGAGCTGCCGCCGAGAGCCAAGGCGGTGGGGTGGCAGAGGGGGCCAGCTGGGAAGCCCCAGGTTCGAATCTCGCTCGGCCTGTGGCCATACCACAAGCCACTGTTGCCTGTCCTCCACCCTCTCCTCGGCACGATAATGCTGGATGGCCAGCCCTGGGGCTGCAGACCGCTGTGCCAGGAAACCAGGCCCGGATTCTGAGTTCTCTGACCAGGGTCTCTGCAGAAGAGGGAGGGGTAGAACACAGCAGATTGCAGCAGAAAGGCATGTTTCTGGTGTCTGCATCAGCCCTGGCCAATCTAAAAGCATCTGAGTGGAAAGTGCTACTTGCAGTAAGTAACCCTGCAGGGTTTTCAAGACAAGAGGCGAACGAAGATGGTTCACCATTGCCTGCCTCTGCGTAGCAATCCTGAACTTCCTTGGTGGTCTCCCATCCAAGTACTAACCAGAGCTGACCCCACTTAGCTTCTGAGGTCTGATTAGGTCAGGCTAGCCTGGGCCATCCGGGTCGTGGAGAAGTGTTGAACATGAGGGCATCATGTCCTGTATACCACATTTTCCTATTTCCCTTCCCTGGAGGTATATGTGGTTCTCTGCTCCCCCCGCCCCCCCCCAGTTTTCATCTTGCAGTCTTTTCTCAGGCTTGGAAGTTCACAGAGAGATCTCGGGACAGCCTCTCTCCCAGGGTCCAAACAGGTCGGAGGGAAATCGTGCATCTTTTTGTCCCTGCCCAAGGTGCAAATGGCAGGCCTCTGCGCTGCAGACTCAATTTGCATCGGGGACGTGCACAGGGGAAGTGGGCAGAGTTTAACCCTTCGGCTTCTGAAAAATAACTTGGTAGTTTGTCACGCAGAGGGCTTAGCGTAAAAGGTGGTGGGTACCGCTTCCGTATTGGTAGTCTGTACTGTCCTCTGTGTGTGTGTTTGTGTGGGTGGGTGGGTGTAAAGTGCCATCAAGTCTCAGCTGGCGTATGGAGACCCTGTAGGGGTTTCAAGGCAAGAGATGGTTCTGTCTTGTAGCCCTGGGCTTTCTTGTTGGTCTCCCATCCAAGTACTAACCAGGGCTGACCCCGCTGAATTTCTCAGATCCACTCTGTTCATTCACTAAGAAGAGAAGAGATTGGATTGATACCCCACGCTTCACCACCCGAAGGAGTCTCAGCAATTTACAATCCCGTTCCCTTCCCCTCCCCACAACAGACACCCCCATGAGCAGTGCTAGGGTTTTAATTCAGTTTTCTATGTTTTAACCTATTTTGTTGTTTTAATGTATATATTCTATAAGCTGCCCTGAGCCCACTACAGTGGGAAGGGTGGGATACAAATTAAACAAATAAATAAATACGCTGAGTTAGTGTGAGCGAGCTCACAGTTTCTTAGCCTCTGGCTCACACATTTTTGTCTTAGCTCAGGAAGGGAACTAACTGCAAACTAACTGATGCAGTAGCCAAATCGCTTGCTCACAGCTTGGATGCCAGTAGCTCACAAAGTAGAATTTTTGCTCACCAGACTCCACAGCTTAGAGGGAGCATTGCCTGGGAGGCAGGCGGGACTGAGGGAGCGGTTTCAAGGGCTGCCCTTGAGAGAACAGCTCTGAAAGAACTTGTGACTGACCCAAGGTCACACCAGCAGCTGCAGGGGAGGAGTGGGGAATCGAACCCGGTTCTCCCAGATGAGAGTCCACACTCTTAACCACTACACCAAACTGGCTCTCTAATCAAAACTGGGTTCCATTGCTTTGTTATTAAAATTTCAGTGGGCACATTCTTAAGAATACGTTGTCATCCCCCCTTTAAAATGCTAATAGAGTGAGGGGACCAGTTTTCTCAAACCCAGGTAGAGGTTGAAGGATTAAATCTCCCCTTTCTTCCAAGGCAAATTGAGATTGCACAATGTGCAATGTGCACTCTGTAGAGGGATGGAGATGTGTGATCTTCATCACATCTTTGTGCTGTGCATCACGGTTGAGGATAAAGTAAGGGAGGAGAAAACTCTATACCTTTTCCCCTTGGAGGAAAGGTGGGAGAAAAATATGATGTTAGGTCAGTGGAAGAAATCTTCTGCATGCTCCAACAATGCCCACTGTGCATACAGTTGCTAGCCGTAGCAGGGCCTTCTTCGTGGTGGCTCCTGCTCTTTAGAACCCTGTCCCCCTTGAGCTCCAGCAGGGGTCATCCTTCTCTGTGTTCAAGAGGCAAATGAAGGCGCATTTGCGCTATCAAGCTTCTGAACTTTGTATCAGTATTAAATGTGTTGGGCTTAATTTGATGGACAGTGCCAATGTAAATTTTGTTCTTTATCCCTTTAGACAATTTATACGCCACCTGTTCGTTCAGAGGCTGGCTAAAGGCAGCTCATAAATGAAAACAGTGCAACAAAACCCAACGGCTTAAAAATAAACCAATAAAAAACAAGCCAGGGCATAAAACCAAACGGAGCAGCCTAAAATGGTATCCATGAAACAGCCTGCAGACTAGAAAAAGATAACCAAAAAAACCCACCGGCTTTAAGGTCTTAGGTTAAAAGCATGGGTTAGAAAAGAAACATTTTGGCCTAAACAGCTCTGGGTTGGGAAATACCTTGAAATTTTGAGGGCTGTATAGCTTCGGTGACTCCATCTTTGTTACAGGCCAGTGCTTACTATTTAGTTGCCTTGAGTTCTGCGAGGGGATGGCCATCAGGTTGCTTGTTAGCAGCTTTTATCTAAGAACCCTGAGTTGTTTCCTCTCGCCACTAGACACCCGCTGTGAGATGGCCTGGCTCATTCTGGTGTTTGGGATAGCTTGCTTAATGATTTTTTGACTCGTAGCCAGCAGTTAGGGTATAAGATGCTTAGTTTTAGGCTATGCATCTCATCTTGAGGTCTGGCTCAGTTTCACTGTGCATGTGTACGTTCGAGACCCAGCAGATGGGAGCTTAGCGCTGCCATGTCTGTAAGCTTGATCATTGCTTAATAAAATCTTGCATATCATTTCCTTAAGATTTCTGCAAATCTGGAGCTCCTGGCCAGAGCCCCAAATAGGGGCAGAGCCTGAAGAGGCTTGGAGGTAGGGGAGGAGAGGGACTGTAATGTCGTATAATGCCATCGAGTCTACCTTCCAAAGCGGCCATTTTCTCCAGTGGAACTGATCTCTGTCGCCTGGAGATCAGTTGTAATTCCCAGGAGGTCTCCAACCACCACCTGGAGATTGGCAACCCTAGGTAGACATTGTACAAGCCTCAAGTGGGAGGGCTTTCCTCAAGTGAGGGGCCACCACTGAAAGAGGCCCTGTCTCTACTTGTGACCTATATTGCTTCTGCAGGCTGGGGGCGCAATGAGCAGAGCTTGTGAGGAAGATCTAAACTGGAGCTCTAGACAGCCACAAAAGATCCTAAGAAATAGGACCCTGCAGGAATGTTTGGCCAGAGTTGCCTTGGAAGGAACAGCCAGCTCAGGAACGGTTTATCTTCCTCCAACTACCTTCCATGCAAGCCAGTCGCGTCGCGGCAAATGGAGGGGGCCAGGGGTGAAAGGTGGTGTTCAGACCGCCAAAAAAAAAGGTCTGACAACTCTTGTGCATTCTGTTCGTCTGCTTCCTCATCATTATGCGCGACGGCGCAGAGGGTGTGTAGATTGCAGCCTTTATTAAATGCCAAGCTTTCATCTCCCGGCCTGTGATTTCTGAAATCCCTTTAAATAGATGCACTAAATTCCTGCGGTAAATTATTAAAATGATTGTGCCATTAGCTTGATTTGCATGCTGTAAAGCTCGGCACTAATCTTGAGGATGCCAAAATCTGTCTCGGGGTCTCATTCTCTTTATTTCCTGCACTTGCTTCCCCCCTGTTTATGTTTCCTCTTGATGGGCTGTTTGTCACGCTCCCCCACGCCCCCGCAGTCTCACCCCTAACACTTCCCTCTTTCCCCACTCCTTGCATGACTTGCACATTCGAATGGGAACCATTCCAGATGTCCACCAATGGCCGTAGGAAGCCCTGGTTGCGCTGCGGAGAGTGTTGTGTAGTGCTTGCAGTGCGGGACTGGGGTCTCGGGCAGTGTTCCCTCTAAGCTGAGTCAGTGTGAGCTAGCCCACCATTTTTTAGCCTCTGGCTCATACATTTTTGTCTCAGCTCAGGAAGGATGGCTCCAGAGCAAACTGATTCATGCAGCAGCCAAATCACTTGCCCACATCTTTAATGCCAGCAGCTCACAAGGTAGAATTTTTGCTCTCTCCCAGTGCAAGGTTCCTCACGAGGTGTTTGTTATAAGGATAAATTGGTGCAGGGAGGGATGATGTTACAAGCCAACTCATGGCAACCCCAGGACCATGGGGTTTTCAAGGCGAGGGATGAGCAGAGGTGGTTTGTCATTGCCTGCCTCTGCATGGCAACCTTGGACTTCCTGAAGGCAGGCCCATACCCAGGATTTTGTCACTTGTGGGGCAAGTTTTTTTCTGGTGGGGCTGAAGTTCTCAGCCAACCACTTTAGATGACAGTCCTCAGCTGCTGCAAGTTAATCACTTCTGCCAGCCTAAGCAAGGATTCTGAGAACAAGCCGGCATGTGGGGGTGATGACATCTATAGTCAAGAAAGCTAACACTGAGGCAGAAAAACTCTATGAAAGGAGACCAGCTTCTTGACACAGAGTTCGAAGGGATCTTAGAGGTCACCTACTCCAACCCCCTTGCTCAGTGTGGGAATTAGCCAACTACAGCACCCCACTCTGCTTAAAGGAGCACACACCTTTTAAAATGTTTTAAAATGGGGGGAGCATTTACAGGATAAATTCTTGTGGGGCTGTGCCTTTAAAAGGGGGGGGGCCGAGCCCCCAAAAGCTCTGCCCTAGCTATAGGCCTGCCTGGATAGTCTGCCATCCAAGTACTAACCAGAGCCAACAATGTGTAGTTTCTGAGATCTGACCAGGTTGGTGTGGCCTGGACCATTCAGGTCAAAGCGAAAAATGAGCTGTTAAGTCCCAACCTATTTATGGTGACCCCAGCAGGTTTTCAAAACAAGAAACATTCAGAAGTGGTTTGCCATTGCCTGCCTCTGAGCAGCTACTCTGGACTTCCTTGGTGGTCTCCCACCCAAATACTAACCAGGGCTGACCCTGCTTAGCTAACAAGAGGAGGAGGAGGAGATTGGATTTATATCCCACCTTTCACTCAGTCTCAGAGCAGCTTACAATCTCCTTCACTTCCTTTCCCCACAACAGACACCCTGTGAGGGAGGTGGGGCTGAGAGAGCTCTCTAGAGAACTGCTCCTGAGAGAACAGCTCTCAGAGAACTTGTGACTGACCCAAGGTCACCCAGGATCTGCACATGGAGGAGTGGGAAATCAAACCCAGTTCTCCAGATTAGAGTCCACTGCTCTTAACCACTACACCAAGACTGAGAAAGAGGACTAGTCAGAGCAATCCAGGCCTCTTCAGAGAGAAAAGAGGGGCATAAATAAATATACTGTGTATTTCATGTGTATGTAAAATGTGGACCTCAGCTGGAAAATGCTGCTTCTTCTGTCTGGGGCAGTGATGCTCTGTATTCTTGGTGCTTGGGAGGGCTTCTGGAGTTCTGGTCCCACCCCACTGGTGAACCTCCGATAGCCCCTGGTTTTTGGCCACTGTGTGACTCAGAGCTTTGGATTGGATGGGCCATTGGCCTGTTCCAAAATTGGCTTCTCTTATGTCCTCTTGTCTTCTTGGTGCTTGAAGGGCCACAATGGTAGGCCTTCTGGAGTTCTGGCCCTGCTGGTAGATTTCCTGCTGGTTTTTGGCCCCTGTGGGACACAGAGCGTTGACTGGGTGGGCCCTTGGCTTCTCTTACATTCTTATGCAGGTCAGTCAATAATTAGACTGTGGAGTTCATGGACAGTGGAGATAGTGATGGCCCCAAGGACAGATAGCTTTAAAAGAAGGGGTTGACAGGTTGATGGAAGAGAAGAGGTCCTTCAAGGGCTGCTAGCCAGAGTGAATAAAGGAACCCTCCATGTACAGAGGCAACAGACCTCTGAATAGAAGTGCTGGAACGGCCTCGGCCTCTATGCCCTGTTTGCTTGGCCCTTTGGGGGAACTGGTTGGCCATTGTGTGAAACAGTGTGCTGGATTAGATGGACCACTGGTGTGATCCAGCAGGTCCTACTTACGTTCTTATGTATGAGTGTCCTAGGCCATGAAAGGCTTTAAAGAACTGGGCCCAGAAGCCTATAGGTGACCCGTGCTGTGGGGGAAGCACTGGAGTGATACGTTGCGGCCGGCTGACCTCTGACAGAAAACCTGCTGCTATGTTTTCTATCCTATGAAGTAGGGTTGCCACTGCAGTGTTTCCTCTAAGCTGAATTAGAGTGAGCCAGCTCAGTTTTTTAGCCTCCAGCTCACACATTTTTCTCTTAGCTCAGGAAGGATGGGCTCCAGAGCAAACTAACGTATGCAGTAGCCAGATCGCTCGCTCACAACTTCAATGCCAGTAGCTCACGAAGTAGAGTTTTTGCTCACAAGACTCCACAGCTTAGAGGGAGCATTGAGCAAACTAATTTATGCAGCAGCCCAACAGCTCGCTCACAACTTCAATGCCAGTAGCTCACGAAGTAGAGTTTTTGCTCACAGGACTCCACAGCTTAGAGGGAGTGCCTGGCAATCCCAGGAGCCTTTGGGAGCAGGGCGTGGGGAAGAGGAGGGTCACATTGATACTGCTGAGGTCACTGCTGCTCCAGGAATTTCCCCAATCTCTATGGTACAGACAATAGAATTTGGGAGAAATCCTAGGACATCAAAAATGACATTGCTGCATATCTCTTCTCCATCTTCTCCTGCTGCTAGGGATACAAGCCTAAACCTTCTGAGATGCCAGTTTGGTGTAGTGGTGAAGTGCGTGGACTCTAATCTGGGAAAACCAGGTTTGATTCCCCACTCCTCCACTTGCAGCTGCTGGATGACCTTGGGCAAGCCATAGTTCTGTCAGAGCTGTTCTCTCAAGGACAGATCTGAAAAGAGCTCTCTCAGCCTCACCTACCTCACAGGGTGTCTGTTGTGGGGAGGGGAAGGGAAAGGAGCTTGTAAGCCGCTCTGAGACTCCGAGTGAAGGGCGGTGTACAAATCCAATCTCTTCTTCTCCTTCGTCTTCAAAGGGAACCCCATTTACAGCATCTTACGGCAGTCCAGTGTCTCTTTTCGTCTCTCATTCCGTTTTCCGGAAAGTTTTGCCATTTAGAGGCATAATTTTTAGAAACCCACGCAAGGTCTATATCAGGTGTAAGATTGGCAGGTCTTGATCCGGTGTCATTTGCACCGGTGTCATACGCCAACTGCGAGCGGAGATGTCCACGGGGGGGGGGGGGGGGAGGACCGTTGCGTTTTAGACACTTGTCGAGTTTTTTTACAAGGGTCAGGGGTGGCAGAGTTCCATATGCTGCTAGTATCCTTCGTGACGGAGCCGTCTGTAAACTGAGTTGGTGTGATTTTGAAACTTCATAAATGCGCCAGAAGCTGCTGAGAGTCGCTTGCTCTTTGGGAGCCACCAGATTTTTGTACACGGTGCCCCCCCACGAGGCCTGTTGAAAGGCTTCTGGATTAAAACGCTCCTCCTTCAGCACTCCACTGCAGCCCTACCAAAGGGATCAAGGGGGCAAGGAGGAGGAGAAGGAGAAGAAGGGGATGAGGAAGAGAAGGACAAGGAAAAGGAGGAGAAACAGGAAGAATAAGAGACTCTATATCCTGCCTTTCACAAGCCAAGGGAGGCAATGCTACATTGGCTTTTCCCTCCATTGTTTTAGCAAACCCACCTTGGAAGAGAAATTCCACTCTGCCTTGCATGCTGCTTTCACTTTCTTTGCTCATTGGGTTTTATGGTATCCTCTGCACTGCATGCTGCTTTCACTTTCTTTGATCATTGGGTTTTATGGTACCCTCTGCACTGCATGCCGCTTTCACTTCCTTTGATCATCGGATTTTATGGTGCCTTCTGCATAGATTGATGGCCGTTCAGGGGTGACTTTGCAGTCAGGACGGCGTTGGCCCAGGATATTTGAATGTAGTTTTGAGCTGCACCTTTTCCTCCGTGTCCAGAAACTGTGGAGCGAATGCCACATGCAGAACCAACTGGAGTCTCAGAGCGGCTTACGATCACCTTACCTTCCTCTCCCCACAACAGACACCCTGGGAGGTAGATGGGGCTGAGAGAGCTCTGAGAGAATTGCTCATGAGAGAACAGCTCTGAGAGAACTTGTGACTGACCCAAGGTCACCCAGCAGCTGCATGTGGAGGAGTGGGGAATCAAACCCCGTTCTCCCGGATTAGAATCCATGCTCCTAACCACTCCGCCGAACCACACCAAACTGGTGGCATGGGATGTGGACCAACAGAGCCATAACTTCTTGCTACTTCTGACGCATTCTTGCTGTTGGAAAGCGAGGAGTTCCCTCCTCCTTCATTTCCCTCTGTGTTTCTCATAGCCTTTTGGGACCCTGTCAAAGCACACCATGGGCTGTCCCTTAAGACCCACGATGGGTAGGAAGAGTTCCTTCACTATTTGCATGAAGGCAACTGTCGTTTCGTACATCCTATAAATAATTTTAGGAACCAAGCTCCAGGGAAGGAGCCGTAGTTCAGTGGCAGAACATCAGCTTTGCACACAGAAGTTCCTGGGTTCAATCTCTCATATCTCCAGTTCAAAGGATCAGGTAGTAGGTGATGTGAAAGATCTCAGCCCGAGACCCTGGAGAGCGGCTGCCAGTCAGAGTAGACAAGACTGACTCTGGCCAATCAGTGATCTAATTTGTTGTAGTGGTTAGGAGTGAGTTTGGTTAGTGGTCAAGAGCAAGGACCCTAATCTGAGAGAACCGGGTTTGATTCCCCATTAGAGTTGCCAGGTCTGGGTTAGAAAATACCTGGAGACTTTGGGGGTGGATCCAGGAGAGGGTGGGGTTTGAAGAGGGGAGGGGCCTCGGCATGGTACAATGCTACAGACTCCACTCTTCAAGGCAGCCAGGGGAACTGATCCCTGTCGTCTGGAGATCCAGTGTAAAAGCGGGAGGCCTCCAGGCCCCACCTGGAGGCTGGCAACCCTATTCCCCACTCTTCCACATGCAGCTCCTGGTGTGACCGTGGGTCAGTCACAAGTTCTCTCAGAGCTGTTCTCTCAAGAGCTAGTCCTCGAAGGAGCTCTCTCAGCCCCAACTACCTCACCGGGTGCCTGTTGTGGGGAGGGGAAGGGGAAGGAGATTGTAAACTGCTCTGAGACTCCTTCGGGTAGTGAAGGGCAGGGTAGAAATCCAATCTCCTCCTCCTCCTCTTCTAATTCAGTATAAGGCAGCTTCCTCTGTTCATATTCAGTCAACTCCTGTTGCTTGGTACCTGATGCAGGGTCAAGAGTAGGACCTCAGCCTCTTTACCCCAGTTGGTGGTGGCTGACCCAGTTGGCTTGAGCGTCTTTCTGGGCGGAATGCATCAACTTGTACTGAAAGAAGGGTATAACTCCTGGGAAGGAAGTAAAAAATACATAGTTTTCGCTCTAGAAGTATTCGCCACTTCAATTTGCTGCCGCAAAGAAAATGTCAAGATATAGGGGAGGCTAGCCAAAGAGAAGCGTGAGGCGCAACTACCGAGGACATTATAAACAGCAGCAGGAGAGATTTAAAAATACATTAGCTGCAGGGAGCATGCTTAAATTATAACATTGATCGTATAATCCCCTGCTACAGCTCAACAGGCTGGAACCAGAGCAGCTCTGAATAGGAGCGCATGATTCGACATAAGAGCGTAACTAATGTCATGGTCCAAATGACGTTTACTTGGAAGTAACACCCATGCGATGAGGGTTCCCACCCCCTTCAAGGAAGGGCTGATAGGATCGTGGCCTCAACTTCATTGCATCGTTCTTTTCTTGCTGACGCTCGGATCAAGAGCTGCCCAGCTGCCGTTTGAACACACACTTCTGGTTCACAGCAGCAAACTGGTTTAACATGCATTCTCCCGTCCTAGGACTCAGTGGGTTTAGGGAGTTCCTGCTGAAAATCTGTGGCTTTTGTGAGTGAATGCTGATGGATGAGCGGCTACTTTGCAGATTTTGTGTCCATGTTTAAACCAGGAGTGAAACGGGCGTTCCAAGTCGACTCCTCGTTGCTGGGAGCATTTACCTTATGAGCTATGGAGGTCTGAAATATTGTTCGAGGACTTTAAAAACATCATCTCTCAAAGTTTAGGAAAGGCTGGCTGTCATCTGAGAGTCTCCGGTTTGCACCAATACATTTTTGAAATGGGACTTAGATGGGGCCTTATCAATTTGACTTATGACTTTATTATGATGCAGTTGAATAAGTTACATATTTGAAGATGAATGGACATATTCAAAGTTTACATTAGTAATTCGGTCACGATTACCTGGGTGGGGTTTTTTTGCCGAACCTCCAGATGGTGGCTGGAGATCTCCGGCTTTTACAATGGCTCTCCAGACGACCGAGATCAGTTCCCCTGGAGAAAACGGCCACTTTGGAAGGTGGATTCTGTGGCATTGCCCCCCACTGAAGCCCCTCCTCTGCCCAAATCCGTTTGCGTGCTCTTTATCAGGTTTGTCCGTTGTGGTAGATATACCCCGACTTGAAGTGCTGAAGGCAATGTTTCAAGTTTCTTAGAACGATTTCATATATTGGTGGCACGCTATTGCATTTAATTTCACCTTTTCTGCACCAGTTGGATGTCGAAAGACCGAACTGGTGCAGAGAAGGTGAAATTAAACGCAGTAGCGTGTCACCAAAAGCGTATATGAAATCGTCCTAAGGATCTTGAAACATCGCCCTCAGCACTTCAAGATGTAGTATATCTACAACAGACAAACCTTTTTTATGGAGAGATTTAAACAAATACAAATAATGACATGAATAATGTGAGCAGCTAATGAGCCAAAATAAACCACATATATCAGGGGTGGGCAATTGTTTTGGCTCGGGGGCCGCTTTGTGGGAGCGGAGGTTAGCGGAGGGCCGCACCTTTTAAAATGATTGCATTCATTAGTTAACTTTGCATTTCAGAAAAGGTATAAATTGTATCATAAAAATCAATAAATATAAATTAAATAAAATAGTGGTAGTTTTATTCAATTTATTTATTGTGCTAATTTCATATCATCTATAGCTGCAAGCACATTTAATTTTAGAATCTGTTTAATGAGCCAAATGTACCCTATCACACTTTTCTACAATTTTTTTGAAATCAGGAGTGAGATTGCTTGTTGAGATTCTCATCAAGCCTGCAAGTTAATGTCTGTTAAAGAGCATCTATATTTACTCTTGTTGATCTTCATGCAAGAAAAACTTTGCTCGCAAATATATGTAGACCCAAACATAAAGAACATTTTCCCAGCAAATTCCTTCATACATGGACATTTTTTCAGCAGACAAAGATTTGTAAAAGTCAACTAATGTCACAGCATTAAACATTTCTTTCACAGTGTGATCTGACTGCATGTCAATAAGTTCAAGCTGCAGCTCCTCAGGTGCTGTATCAGTATCAGCAGTGATGGGATAAGAGAGCAAATTGAATTTAGGCGCAATTTTCTTGAAGTCCTGAAATCTTCTTGGCGGGCCGCAAAAAACTCTGTGGCAGGCCGCATGTGGCCCCCGGGCCGCAATTTGCCCACCCCTGACATATCCATGCAATGGCTAGCACTCCATTCTGCAATTAATATTTTCAGTTGTTTTTAGCAATTTTGTACTTTTACTAAACATTACGTTTCAATATCCATGCTTAATCCTGTGAGTGAGTTAGTTCAGTCTGCATTAAATTCTGTTCACTGGAAGAGACCATACAACCTCTTGGGCCCATATTATATCAGATGCATATCCATGGAAGATTTTGTTGGAAGTACATTCTTGTCCTATATATATTGAAGTAGACGGAACGAAATGCATTCAAAGGGAGAGGACATGGGGGCAGTGACGGCCCCAGGGTTTCCCGCCCACTTTTCTTTCCTCTTTGAATCACGGTGCTGCCGCCAAATATGATGACCCTCCGCTTCTTCTCTGTGAGGCAGATTTTCCCGCCAAAACGCTGTCCCCCACTCTGACAGAGCAGCCTCTTAGCAGCATATTTGAATTATAGAATTATAACTTTCTTTGTGTCCCACCCTGCAATGGAGAAGTTATTTGGCTTTTTGCCCAGGCCAGAGATTTATTGTAACTCAGCAGGAGCCGTCTTACAATTCCCTCTTCGAAACGGCACTACTTGACACAAAGTAAAGTTCAAACAGAAAGGTTGATTTTATTGAACAGGCTCAGTTGAGTTACAAATAGGGCAGGGGATGAGAAGTTGAGGTAAAGCTGGTTGTTGATACAAATCATAGTATTTTGAACAGGCAACAGAGTTCAGTTGGCGCTTTTGCTCTTAGAGACTCAGTTCTTAACTGAGAGGTTTGCTTGTCTGGAAGATTTCTTTCGTCAACGACGTGTCTGAATAAGGTTTCATAAAACTGTCTTAGTTTCCTGGAAGTTAGTACTTTCTTCCTGTATTTAAATACTTTCCTTGTGGGATTTCAACTTCCCCTTTTTTTTCTTTTGAGGAGTCTAAGACTGTTTCCCTTTCTACACAAACCAGGGGGTCTCTTCTGAGTCGAACCCTCTGATTAACTGGGTAAGCAATATCCTCCTCTTTCTAGGAGTGATAATCCTTTTTCTGTTTGGCTAGACCGGCGGTTTCCAACCTCCTGTCCGGCCTCTTCTGTCAAACCTAAACCCCAGTTCTGGAGACTGTGAATAAACAGGATTCAGCTAGTTCTGATTTCTGAACTTTTCCTCAAATGTGTTGGTACAGAGAAAGGACGAAGAGTTGTGTCCCTTCACTTCTCAAGTGAACTTGTATGTTTCCCTCAGACCGACACACACAGTCCTCCAGACTGGCTACTGCCAAGCCAAAGTCCAATGGACGACTTGACTCCCTCTGGCAGGACTGACAAGAAGAAGAGGAGGAGGAGGAGACTGGATTTATACCCTGCCCTTTACTCGGAGTCTCGGAGCCGCTTACAATCTCCTTCCCCTCCCCACAACAGACACCCTGTGACGTAGGTGGGGCTGAGAGAGCTCTGAGAGAACTGCTCTTGAGAGAACAGCTCTGAGAGAACTTGTGACTGACCCAAGGCCACCCAGCAGTCTTTCATGTCACGTACTCCATGATCCTTTTTCACTGGAGGTGCCAGGCAATGAACCTGGGACCTTCTGGCTTGAGCACTGATGCATCAAGTCACGAGGGTGTCAAACATCAGGCCGTTCTTTTGTCGTTTAGACTTCAGTACATTGCTCGAGCTATGTAGCCTTAAACATAGTTTTGGCATCCTTCTCCTTATCTAAATAGATAAGTTCCTCATTGCTACGTTGATACATAATTTCACTGTGAGTTGTATTGCAACTGGTTTTATACAGAATAACTAGATTTGCATTTATATTCTTTCGAATTTCATGTGTTTGTTATGTGAAATCTTAGAAATAAAAAGTTTTTTTTTTAAAAAAGGGAATAAGGTTGCTGTGGGTTCCCCCCTAGCCACTGGAAGGCGATGAGGAAGGTCTGGTTTCCAACTCCAGGCTGGGAAACTCCTGGAGATTTGGGGACGGTGTCTGGGGAGGAAAGGGAGCTCAGACCGATTTCCCACAGCCACTGCTCCACCCCTGCTCTTCCCTTTGCCCTGATCGTGTCAATTTCCCACTATTTGCTGCACGGCTGTATTTTGCCCCGCAGCTTTGCCCAATTTCCACCGCGTCTTCTCAATCCTCAAAAAACAGGATCGAGAAGACTCAGCGGAAATTGGGCGAAGCTGCGGAGCGAAATGCAGCCACACAGCAAATAGTGGGAAATTGACACTTACGATTGGGGCAAAGGGAAGAGCGGGGGCGGAGCAGCGGCTTGTGGCAAATCAGTCTTAGTGGGGTTCAGTGCCACAGAGTCCACCCTCCAAAGCATCCATTTTCTCCAGGGGAACTGATCTCTGTAGTCTGTAAATAAGGTGTAATTCCGGGGGATCCCCAGGTCCCCCCCTGGAGGCTGGCATCCCCTAAAAGTGAGGCGGTAACTCAAGGGATTGTTATCTGTAGACAATTAAATAAACTTGCATGCGACGCAATGGTTTAAGCAGAGGTGCTTTCCGAATAGATGTTACAGCAGATCTCCTTGTGGGCACATGGTGTACATTTCACCCGCTGCTCCAGCCCTCTCATTGTTTCTTTTATTTTCTGAAAAACAAAACAAACCTCACTGGTGTGAACGAAATTAGCTTGCGGTGTCGTTTCCTGCCGTCTCTCTTTTCTCCGTGCGTCTGCTTCATTAGTGCTTTACCGCACGAGGTGGTTTCCTGTGCATCGTACAGCTCTGAATAATGCTGAGATGGTTATGAAATACTTTTGTTGGTCTCGTTAATGAGGCTGAGAGGGTATTCTCACCCGCCTCTCTTAGGTATATGTTTTTGGGCAACCCTCCCAGCTAACGATATAAAGCATTCATATTTATTAGGTGTGGAGTCAATAGAATTCAATTGCACGCTAAGATCTATGCGGGAACATCTCCAATTTGGCTTTCTGGTTGTTAAATCATGGCCGCGAGCCACTGCGGGGCACTCTCTCTGGCCGCATACATGGTTTTATGTTGTCTTTTTGGTCCAACCCGAGCATTCCCTCCTTTCTAATTTTGCTGTTCAGTGGTTTGGACGGCGGGAGGAACCGAGGGGCGATTGCAATGGAGATCTTGCGCTCAAGCAGGAGATCCTGAAGAAATTTGATGAAGCCTGCTGTGGTTTTTATTTGTTTATTTATTTTTAAATGACACATGTCAAAGCCAGCGCTCCCTCTAAGCCATGGAGTCTTGTGAGCAAAAATTCTACTTTGTGAGCCGCTGGTATTAAATCTTTGAGTGAGTGATTCGGCTCCTGCATAAATGAGTCTGCTCTGGAGCCATCCTTACTGAGCAAAGACAAAAACGTGTGAGCCGGAGGCTAAAAAAACTGTGAGCCAGCCCACACTAACTCAGCTTGGAGGGAACGCGGCACAGTGTCGTTCACAGCACACTGAACAAGGCAAGCAATGAAGCCACAAAGGAGCTTTTGGGGTGTTCTCACGTGGCTTTTGTATCACTCCTCCGAGAGTCTTCACATCGGTCTTGTGGGAGGGAGACTTTTCTGAAAGAGGCTGAAGAAAAAGAACATATTGAAAAGGAGGTTTTTTCAAGATGAGGAAAGAGAAAATGAAATTGCCTTTGACTCAGCTCTGGCTGCCATCTTGGAATACTGTCTTTGACGTGTCTGGCTGTCCTTACACCCATGCGTCATTGGACGTCACGCCAGTGTGACGTAATATCCAGCACTGCACATGGCGGGATTTTCTGGGGTGCATAAAACCAATCCAGCTGCAGATTTTTGCTACGGTGCAAAATCCCGTGTTGTGCAGGTGCCATTCGTGTGGTTGTAATGTTGTTGTGAGTCTCCAGTGTTGTTGTGAGTCTTCCAGTATTGTGAAGTACATCTTGGGCATGACGGTGCTGCCATATGACAATCAGCCCAGGGGTGTGGGCGCGGTGCCCATGATTGCGGTGCCCATGATTGGGGCCATCATTGTCTTGGATGTGGGTAGGGTTGCCAGCTCTGGGTTGGGAAATTCCTAGAGGTTTGGGGGTGGAGCCTGGGGAGGGTGGGGTTTGGGGAAGGGGGGATCACAAAGGGGTGTAATGTGCTGGAGTCCACCTTCCAAAGCAGTAAATATACACACAAATACAGTTGTTAAGTTCGACTTAAACTTGTGTACATTAAATTATCTTAGTCCAATGTGATATATTTGCCAGTAAGATATAGATTTATTGATACGGTTCTACATATTTATTGTATCTTATTGATCTGATGAAGTCTTTTAGGATGCAACGAGGGCCGTAATACATCCGGGACCTCGTGATCTATACACACAGATCTGGAAAGTTACACTGGGCGTTTTTGTCCCTCCCTTGTTTCCAACAGAGTTTGTAGTTGTTTTTCATTGTGATATGTTTTGGACCAGGATAATTAAATGTACGGGGCTGCAGTGGCTCAAGTGGTTAAGACGTTGAACTGCAGACCAGAAGTTCAGCAGATCGGTAGTTCAGCAGGAGAACTGCAGGTCAGTAGTTCAGCAATTCGAGACCCGAGTGCCGCATGACGGAGTGAGCTTCCGTCTCTGGTCCCAGCTCCTGCCATCCTAGCAGTTCGAAAGCAAGGAATTGCAAGTAGATAAATAGGTACCACTTCGGTGGGAAGGCAACGGAGTTCTGTGCGCCTCGGCGTCTGGTTGTGCCGGCCACATGACCATGGAAACGTCTTCGGACAGCGCTGGCTCTTCGGCTTGGAAACGGAGATGAGCACCACATTTCTAGAGTCATGTTCGACTGGCTTTCAAGCAAGGGAAACCTGATTAAATGTACACAAGTTTGAGTTGAACTTAACAGCTGTATTTGTGTGTATATTTACTGTTGATTGTTCTTGGTACCTTCCAAAACAGCCATTCTTTCCAGGGGAACTGATCTCTGTAACCTGGAGACCAGCTGTAATTTCTGGAGATCTCCAGCCACTGCCTGGAGACTGGCAGCCCTAGATGTGAGGAACCCAAAACAGGTCTAGCGGGTGGGACAGGGAGCAAGGCTGACAGGGGGTGGGGCAATGTATCTTACAGACCCCCTCCAGTGGAGGAGGGGCCCCCTGCCACCAGGCCCGCCCCCCGCCCCCGATCAGTTGGCCAGCGGGAGGACTTACCAGGAGAGGGAGTAAGGCCGAGGCTGTGTTGGCGGCAACATGGTGATGTCACTTCCTATGTGTACCGGAAGTAATGTCATCACACCGGCACCGTCTGGGCAACACTCTGGTATTTGGGCAAAAACTCTACGGCAGAAGCTGTTTTACCACAGAGTTCCCCCCCCCCCCCCCAAATACCGAAGCATCGCCCCGGCATCACTACGTGATGATGTCACTTCTGGTACACACCGGAAGTGACGCGGCCACATTGCCGGCAGCGTCGCCTGGGCCTCCCACCTGCTCCTGGTAAGTCTCTCCCCATCCCCTGCCGGAGGGACCTGACAACCCTACTTAAAGTTCAATCCTAAACGGAATCACCTCCTCTTCTTATTCCATTGAACTCTATACTATACTGTACCATTGAAGTCTATAGCCTTAGAAAGGTGTGACTTTTCCCAGGGTTGAATGATGAGTCTGCAGATCTGTGCCTACGCGGGAGCAAGGCCCAGGGTTGCCATCCTCCAGCTGGGGCCTGGAGGTTGCCCAGGATTGTAACAGATCTTCAGACATCAGAGATCAGTTCTCCTGGAGAAAATGGCTGCTTTGGAGGGTGGACTCTCCAGCATTGCACCCTGCTGAGGCCCCTGCCCTCCCCAAACCCTGCCCACCCCAGGCTCCACCCCCAGATCTCCAGAAATTTCCAAATCTGGATTTGGCATCTCTACTGGTTGGATAGAGTCGGATGGATAGGTTTTGGCCAGTGTTCCCTCTAAGCTGAGTTAGTGTGAGCTAGCTTACAGTTTTTTAGCCTCTGGCTCACACATTTTTGTCTTAGCTCAGGAAGGACGGCTCCAAAGCAAACTGATTTATGCAGTAGCCAAATGGCTCACTCACAACTTCAATGCCAGTAGCTCTCAAAGTAGAATTTTTGCTCACTAGACTCCACAGCTTAGAGGGAGCATTGGTTTCGGCCTATCCATCACTTGCCAGCAGAACCTAAAATGTGTCAGCGGAAAGCTCAACTCGACCTTCTGCCAAGGCAGTGATGGATCCTCGGCATGCCAAAAAAAATTCCTCAAAAAACAGGATCACTGAAGCCGCGGGGGAATTCGGGCGAAGCCGCAGGTCAAAATGCGGCGCTGGGCAAATTGTAGGAAATTCAAGCATGCAATTGAGGCAAAGGGAAGAACAACACTGGAGCAGCGCCTCATGGGAAATTGGTCTCTGTGTTAGGGGTTATTAGGAAAGGGATTGAGACTAAAATGGCTGCTACTGTAATGCCCCTACGATGCGGCCGGATTTGGAAAACTGTGTACAGTCCTGGTCACCGTATCTCCAAAATGGCACTGCAGAGCTGGAAAAGGTTCAGAGGAGGGTGACCAGGATGAAGACGGGGTTGGAGCACAGAAATTTTTTCTCCCTCTCCAAAGATGCTCAAACTCGAGAGCATCCCGTGAAGCTGATGGGCAGTAGGTTCAGGACAGATAAAAGGAAATACTACTTCGCACAGAGAGTGATTAGAATGTGGATTTCGCTGCCAGAGGATGTCGTGATGGCCACAGGAATAAACATCTTTCAAAGGAGATTAAATAGATGGGTGGTGGCTACTCGCCATGGTGACTGAGGGGAACCTCCACACTGAGAGGCACTAATCCTCTGAATCCCAGAGCCAGGAGGCAACATCAGGGGAAGGCCTCGACCTCTATACCCTGTTGTTGGGCCCTCCAGAGGAACTGGTTGGCCGCTGTGTGAGGCAGGATGCTGGACCACTGGTCTGATCCAGCCGGACTCTTCTGATGTTCTTTGCAGGGGAAGGCCTCAGCCTCTATGCCCTGTTGTTGGTCCTCTAGGGGAACTGGTTGGCCCCTGTGTGAGGCAGGATGCTGGACTAGATGGACCACTGGTCTGATCCAGCAGGGCTCTTCTGATGTTCTTTGCAGGGGAAGGCCTCAGCCTCTCTGTCCTGTGGTTGGTCCTCCAGGGAAACTTGTTGGCCGCTCTGTGAGACAGGATGCTGGACTAGATGAACTATTGATCTGATCCAGCAGGGCTCTTCTTACATTCTTAATATGAGTTCCCTGCTTCTTTTAGAGGCTTGCTTCTCAGGGCTGCTTTTCAGTTCCACCCTGGCTGCCAGACGCCGGGTTTCAAAGCCCGCTCCGCCAGGTCTCTTCTCCAAGGCATGCTTTTTCAGAATAATAATCACCCCCTCAGTGCTTCATCTGTCTCCGAGTGAAGTTTCATCTCTGACCCAGACCGTGTCGCGCTGATTTTTCCCCAGCCTGAAGGGCTTCTTCCCGCACCCCCCAGCCCGCCCCTCCCCTCCATCAGAACCGTCGCGAGTACCTGGAAAGGAGACATAAAGAACAGAGCAGGATTTGAGCTGCCAAGTGGTTGGACTCAATCAGAGGCGGCGCATGAGTGAATTAGAAAGCGGCTAGTCCTTGTGAAAGCCGCGTCGGGGTGGGGGGGAAGAAAGGGGCCTGCTATTTAAAGAAGAAAAAGACCTGCTGGTTGTGCTTTCATGCAACACAGGACTTGGAAATCAGTCGCTGGCGGTCTGAATCGGGGCCTGCGCACTGGACATCGTGACCGTGCTGTGGGAAATATCAGCATTCCTTCGCTGCCGTGGCTACCCTCATACCTAAAAACAGGCCGGAAGCCCCAGACCTGGTTGTTTTTCAGTCTGTCCACATCGGGTGACTTCGCACCTGCGAATTGTAACTGACACCACCGTGGTTTCCATGGCGCCCTGGCAGCCTCCACGAGGTGTCATTCGGGTAGCTTAAGTGGCACTCGAATCAGAGGCTGTGGAATAGACTGCCGGAGAGCAGAGGCGATCTCTTCGGAGAAAGAAGGGGAGAAGCCCGCAGCCCGATGCGAGTGGCAGCCATTTGCATCTGTTGAGGCACTTTGCTGAAAGCAAAGACGGCTTCTTGGGGGGGTGGGAGATGATGGGGAGGAGAAGGAACGTGAGAGAGCGTGCGGCTGAACAAGACTGAGATTGAGAGCAGTGGCGGTCACGGCAGTAATGATACCTGGTGTTTCAACGTGCTTCCTATACATTATCTCAGGGGGTGAGGTGGAAAGTGACATCAAGTCTCAGCCGGCTTATGGCGACCCCCTTAGGACAGGGGTGTCAAACGTATGGCCCATGGGCCAGAACTGGCCCATCCACAGCTCTTACCCGGCCCGCAAGCAACTGGTCATTACCTTCGTTGCCAGATGGCAGAGGCTGTGCATTATGTAGGGACATGTATACTATCTGAGGGCTAATGAGTAGGGTGGTGGAAGTGGCATCAGGGAGAGACTTCAGGGAAATACTAATGTTGAGAGTGTGTTTGTATTTTGAGTAAAAAAAATAATATCATTAATTGCGTTCGCTTGTGTCCTTTAATGACGTTTGTATCTCCCGTACCTGGCATTAGGTTCTGTGGTACACACGGGCCGGCCCAACAAAGGTCCGATCCAGCCCTTGTAACAAATGAGTTTTCCAAGGCAAGAGATGAACTGAGGCGGCTTGCCATTGCTTGCCTCTGCGTAATGACCCTGGACTTCCATGGTGGTCTCCCATCCAGGGACTAACCTGGGATGACCCTGCGTAGCTTCTGAGATCTGACTAGCCTGCATCATCCAGGTCTGGGCGAAAAGTGAGTTATCCAGTCAGATATGGTGACTCATTCCATGGGGTTTCCAAGGCAAGAGGTAAACGAAGGTGGGTCCGCCATTGCCTTCCTCTGCACAGCAACCCTGGGCTTCCTTAGTGGTCCCACACCCAGGGCCGACCCTGCTTAGTTTCTCAGATCTGAGATGGATCGGCTTAACCCGGGCCATCCACGTAAAGACGAGGTGGCTTCATTGACTCAGATTACTACTCCATCAGAGTTCAAGGCTCAGCCGTTGCGGCTTCCTGAAGGTTCATGGCTGGGTCAAGCTTTGACCTGGGACTTTCCAACTCCTATTTAGCCAGGAAGGCAGAGTGGAACAAGTTGAGACACAGATACCGCTCGCATCTGTTTTTGTGTTTTCAGGTGTTCCTCCAACTGTCCCCTCTTTGACCAGGTGAGCCCTTGTTGTTGTGACCAGGCCTGTAGCTACCGTGGGGCATTCCAGGGCCCCGCCCCCTTAATTAAAAGCCCTGCCCCACAAACAGCCACGCCAGAAATCTTATTTTTGCACATTTTCCCAAAGGCTCATGGGAATGTTTTTGAAAAGACTCGTCATGGCCTCGGTGGTATACAGAAAGGGGGATTGTGAATTGATGCGCTTGCTGCCCTTTCTCTTGAAAAGGAGGGCTAAAAACAGGCTTAGAGTCTCCCCCTTTAAAGACGGGCATTCAGATTAATTAAACTAACGGTAAGTTAACTGCCCCTGTAAAAATTTAAATCCTGGCTATGGGCTTGGTGGTGACCCATCCCTGTGTCCCCCTGGGTCTTTTTGAGATGATGTTGTTGTTGTTTGTGCCGTCAAGTCGCAGCTGACACACGGCGACCATTCAGGGCTTTCGAGGCAAGAGACATCCAGATGTGGTTTGCCATTGCCTGCCTCCGCGTCACGACCCTGGCATTCCATGGCGGTCGCCCATCCAAATGCTAGGCAGGGCCGATCCAGCTTGGCTTCCAAGATCTGACAGGATCAGGCTAGCCTAAAACAGTCCAGGCAGTCGTTGTTCTGCCAGGTGCGGAGGAACAGAACGAGAGCATGATATGCAGATGAGCCAGGGGTCAGGGGTCAGGCAGCTGGAGTGCAACCCTTCACGGACAAAGCAGATGCTCTGCCACTGAGCTAAGGCCTCTCCACAAGAGGATGTTTGAACCACCAGAAAATGCCTTCAAGTTTTTCAGATCCTTGGTCTATCAAGGCCGGTCTTGTCTACCCTCACTGGCCCTGTCTCTGCAGGGTCTCAGGGTCTTCTTTTATACCGCCCACCACCTGAACTTTTTAAACCGGAGGTGCCTGGGATTGAATCCCAGGATTTCCTGAGTACCGAGCAGACATTCTGCTGCTGAACCACAGCCTCACCCAGGATTTTGTGGCTAGTGGGGCAATTTTTTTTCTGCTGGGGCTGAAGTTCTCGGTGCAGAAAGAAAAGCCATGTAGCCCATGGAAAGCTGTTCCCAGGATAGATCTCTAAATTGCAAGCTGCCAACTGCTTCAAGATGACAGTTCTCAGCTGCTGCAAGTTAATCACTTCTGCCAGCCTAAGCAACAATCCTGATAACCAGCCGGAAAGTGACTGCTATAGTCAAGAAAGCTAACACTTAGGCAGAAAGACTGCTAGGACACAGCATGGAGAGAAGACCTTGGCCTGTATACCTTTTTTATTGGCCTTTCAAGGCAACTGGTTGGCTGGTGTGTGAAACAGGATGCTGGACTTGATGGACCACAGTTCTGGTCCTTTGGGGCTCTTCTTGGGAACAGCAAGACACTGTTAAGAATTGCTTTGGTCGCTGAAAGCACTGCGTAGATTCTGTTCTTGAGACGCATCTCTGTTTTTTCTCTTCGGACTGGGTTTTCTCAGCTTATTGCCGCCTGCCCTGTGGGTTGAGCTTTCTCATCTGAGATGGCTCCAGATGGGCAGTTGTCCAGAAGGATGCTTCCTGCAATGGCCACCCTTGCATAACTTGCGATATTTTAGGGCTCTTGAGGAGGTGAGTGCATGTTCTTCTACCCCCTCCTTTCTCCCTGGTGGGGACCCAAAGCATTGTCCTCCTCTCTCTGCTGTATTCTCACAACAACACTGTGAGGTAGGCTAAGATGGAAGTGCGGGACTGGCCTGAGGTCATCCTGGAATCTTCCATGGATAGGGCTGCCAGGTCTGGGTTGGGAAATACCTGGATATTTGGGGGGTGGAGTCTGAGGGGGTCAGGTTTGGGAAGGGGAGGAACTTCAGTTGGGTATAATGCTATATAGAGTATATAGCATAATATAATAATATATATATATATAGCATATATATAATAATATATATATTACCTTCCAAAGTAGGCTTTTTCTCCAGGTGAACTAATCTCTGGGCATGATAAGAGCCCCGGCTTTAATGTCCCTCCAGTCTCCTCACAAAGACGAACACGGCAGGCTGAGTTGCAGGGCTCCGGGAGTCATTCGATTTCCATTCCAATTTGCATATGCACGATAGTCCTACAAACGCATCCTTTTTTCAAAAAAAATAAAAGAAGAGCCAGAGCCATAATTGTTTGCAAAGCCAAGATAAATCTGGAGGAAGCGAAATGCTCTGATATGGCTCGTGTTTGCTGAGCTCAGCAAAGTGTCTCCGTCCCTCTCCCCCCCCCCCCCCTTCCCCGGTTTATTTCAAAGTGCCGCCACCCTGCAAACATTCGGGGAATGAATTCAGTGGCTCACAGAGAGAAAATTGCAGTTTAATGGGCTGGCGGGATGTTCGGTGTAGAGGCCAAAACCTGGAAAATAAAGTTGCTTAATCAGAGCTGGGAAATTCCTGGTAATTTGGGAAGGGTGGGACCTGGGGAAGGCAGGGTTTGTGGAGGGGGTGTGTGAGTTCAGTGGGGTGTAATGCAGTCGAGTCCACCCTCCAAAAACCCATGTTCCCCAGGCGAACAGATCTCTGTAGTCTGGCGATCAGTTGTAATTCCAGAAGATACCGGGAATCAATCACTTTTGTTTGTGGTTTGAGTAAAAAATAATAGTGTACATTGGGTTTCCTCGTGTCCTTTATAAAGTTTGTATCTCCGGTACCTGGCATTACATTTTATGGCACGCAGGGCCCGGCCCAACAAAGTAACATTTATGTCAGATCTGACCTTTATAATGAACGGGTTTGACCCTTCTGCTCCAAAGTATCCATTTTCTCCAGGAGAGTGGATCTCTATTGCCTGGAGATGAGTTGTAACTGCAGGAGATCCCCAGGCCCCACCTGGAGGCTGGCATCCCTAACACCTCAAGGTCGGCAGCCGATTCTCCCTCTAAGCCATGGAGTTTTGTGAGCAAAAATTCTATTTTGTGAACTTACTGGCATTAAAGTTGTTAGCAAGCGATTTGGCTGCTGCATGAATCAGTTTGCTCTGGAGCCATCGTTCCTGGGCTGAGACAAAAAAGATGTGTTCTGGAAGGTAAAAAACTGTGAGCTAGCTCACACCAACTCAGCTTAGTGGGAACACTGTTGGCAACACTACGGGAAAGGCTTGGGGCTCCCAGGGCTAGAACCAGGAACCCACACATCAGGATGCTCCTGTCCGTGTGGCGGTTTGGGGTGCCAATTTGGCGGAGAGGTGAAGTCATGAAGCCAACTGAAGCAAGAGTGGTTTTAACATTTGTATGCAGGCGGGTGCGTGTGTGTTTTCAATCCAAGCAAGAGACTGTGAACTCTGTTTCCAAAAAGAGGATGTAGCAGTAACCTGCAGAGCACACGATGGTTTTATCAAGGGGAAATGAACTTTGTACAGAAATGGAGTAACTTCCCCTTGTATAGATCCAGCCGGTCAGCCGTGTTGGTCTGAAGTAGCCGAACAAATTTAGAGTCCAGCGGCACCTTTAAGACCAACAAAGTTTTATTCGAGGTATGAGCTTTTTGCGTGCAAAGAACACTTTTTCAAATACATTGGAATGGTAGGGAAGGTTCTCCTGAGAGGAGAGAATGGAGAGTATCAGTTTATTTCCCACAATTAGAAAAGACACCTTTAGACATTTATCTGCTATTTTTACATATTGATTGCTTTACACCTGTTGACCTTATAACTTTAGCTTGCTATCTAGTTTTGTCTTGGCACATCTTCATCTGGTGACATGTTAATTGGCTGTTCGGCCCCTGTCTATAAGTTTGAACCTTACCGAACCACTCCAATGTATTTGAAAAAGTATGCGTGCGCACGAAAGCTCATACCCTGAATAAAACTTTGTTGGTCTTAAAGGTACTGCTGGGCTCTAAATTTGTTCCCCTGATACAGTCTGTGGGTGTAACTTATCCTGGCAAACAAAAGGCAGTTCATAGGCACAGCCTGATAATTTCTCTGTAGACAGGGTCCCAAACCGTCGATTTACTGATCTTCTTCCTGGCTCTTCACCACCTCCGGACTTCTGTTTCTTCTAGGGAGGAAAGCCAGAGATGGAGGACTGCATGGAGACCCTGATGGACGAAGACGATGCCCTGTGGGAGAACGTGGAATGCAATCGGCACATGTTGACGCGGTACATCAACCCGGCCAAGCTGACCCCGTACCTGCGTCAGTGTAAGGTCATCGATGAACAGGATGAAGACGAGGTGCTCAACTCGCCTATGCTGCTCTCCAAAATTAACCGAGCAGGTACGACTGGCTGGCCTTTCGTAGCTGGTTTCGGCCATGGTGACCCCAGGCATTGTGACGGAGTGGTTTTTTTCCTGATGGAACCTTGTGCGATGTTCCCTCTAAGCACCACAGTGTTGTGAGCAGTGTTCCCTCTAAGCGGAGTTAGTGTGAGCTAGCTCAGTTTTTTTTAGCCTCTGGCTCACGCATTTTTGTCTTAGCTCGGGAAGGATGGCTCCGGAGCAAACTGATTTATGCAGAGGCCAAATCGCTCGCTCCCAACTTCAATGCCAATAGCTCACAAAGCTGGATTTTTGCTCTCAAGACTCCACAACTTAAAGGGTGTGAGCAGAAATTCTACCTTGTGAGTGGAAAAAGCTAGTAGCATTGAAGTTGTGAGCAAGTCTACACTGATTGCATAAATTATTTTTTTAGAAGTTCATTTCTATAACCTTGTAAGAAAAAAAATCCCATAATGAATTCTTTTAAACTATATCTAAACTGTATTTTAAGTATAGTTTAAACATTCTAAGAGAAAACAGAATCAAGTCAGATTTCATTACCCAAAATGTTGTCCAATACAGAGGTAGACAGGGCTTCCAGAGAACAGGTCTACCTGTCGCTTTACACTATATTGGTAGACCTGGCCTCAGAAGAACAGGCCCAATGTTCCCTCTAAGCCACATGTGGCCAAACTTGCTTAACGTAAGAGCCACCCAGAATAAACATCAGATGTTGGAGAGCCACAAGGCATGCACAAATATTACACACACGTTTTTATCGGAAAATGTGCAGATTTGCTTTTTATTAACGTTAAATGAGACTGCCAAAAATAAAAACAAGGGGGGAAAACAGATATTGATAATGATATTTATTTGTCTAATGGTATTTATTTGTTTGCTAATGATATTTATGTGTCTAAGAGAGAGAGGTGGAAAGAAAGAATGAAAGAGATGGAAAGAGAGAGAGAGAAAAACAAAGAAAGCAAATAGATGGGGAAGGAATGAAAGAAGAGAGACAGAAGGAGAGAGAGAGCAAATAGATAGGGCGCTTCCCGGGAGCCGCACAATGTGTATGAAAGAGCTGCATGTGGCTCCTGAGCCACAGTTTGGCCACCCCTGCTCTAAGTTGTGGAGTCTTGTGAGCAAAAATTTTAGTTTGTGAGCTTACTGGCATTAAAGTTGTGAGCGAGCGATTTGGCTGCTGCTTAAATTAGTTTGCTCTGGACCCATCCTTCCTGAGCTAAATCAAAAATGTGTGAGCTGGAGGCTAAAAAACGGTGAGCTAGCTCACAGTAATTCAGCTTAGAGGAAACACTGTGTATGAGAGAGTGCATCTGTGATGGGGTTAAAGAGGGAGGCTGACTCTGGAACAGCACCACTTGGTCATGTATTTTCAAGAGTCTTTGGTCCCCTTCTCAAGTTGTTGCATGTCTGGGTTGTCTCTAGGCCGGCTGCTGGACATCCTTCATACGAAAGGAGAAAGGGGCTACGTAGTTTTCTTGGAAAGCTTGGAGTTTTCCTACCCTGATCTCTACAAACTGGTGACTGGGAAGGAACCAACACGCCGGTTTTCCACCATTGTTGGTAAGTTGGACCTACACCATTGAATAACAATAGGGGAAACCCTGATTGAATAGTTCTCATAGAGTTTTCCAGTAAGGAGCAAACCATGGGGAGAAAGGGAACAGACTAAGTGGGGCCACAGGTATCTAACATATTGTTGCCCTCATCCTGGTGGGCTTCCATCTGATGTAAACGATCTGTTATACTGGACAAGAACTAGCAGTCAGGGGTTACTCGGTGGACCCAGAACAATCTGCTGAACTTTTGGTTGACCAGGCTGGTCTACGCATTTTGGTTTCTTGTCCCCGCATTCCAGTCTTGAGTAGGGCTGCCAGCCTCCAGGTGGGGCCTGGAAATCAGAACAGACAGTTAATTATACGGCTATGACTTCTGTCAGGCAACGTGGGAGTTAAACTGTTGGACTTTATTTTGGAATTGTATACCAAGGCAACATGTATTGAACTGTGTATATAGTGTCTTTAAACCTTCATTGCTTTTGTGTTCCACTTTTTGGGACTGTGTCCCCTTGTAATGTTTTATTGTGAAGAAAACTCTGGAGAAAGATAGATTTTTTGAATAATAATTTATGTTTGGTACAGCACTTGGATTGGGTCTTTTATAGTGAGCTATCATAGGTTCTGGTCAATTTGTGGCTGTAACCTCCAGATGGAAATCTCCTGCTCAGGTCAGTGCCCCTGGAGAAAATGGCTCCTCTGGAGGGTGGACTGTATGACGTTATACCCTGGTGAGGTCCCTCCCCTCTCCAAACCCCACCTTCTCCAGGCTCCACCCCCAAAATCTCCAGGTATTTCCCAACCCTACTGAGCTAGCAGCCCAACTCTCAAGATTTGTTGGACATCTAGCTTTGTCCTCTCTTGCTCCGATCCAGTGTAACGGACTGTATAGCCTGGTAACTTTTTTGTATCTTACCACTCTGCTTAGCTTTCTGCCAACAGAAGGAGCCATCATCAGAAGGCACAATACTTAGCAAAAAGGAGTGGTAAAATGCCAAACGTTGTCTGTTCATTTTAGTAGAGGAAGGCCATGAAGGGCTCACCCACTTCTTGATGAATGAGATCATTAAGCTGCAGCAGCAAATCAAGACCAAGGACGCCCAGCGGTGCGAACTCTTGGCCAAATCCCGTCAGATGGAGGATGAGACAAAGCAGATGAAACTCAACAAGATAGAGCTTCTGACCTTCCAAGAGAGGTACAACAAGATGAAAGAAGAGCGGAACAACTACAATGATGAACTGGTCAAAGTGAAGGATGAGAACTACAACCTGGCGATGAGGTACGCCCAGCTGAGTGAAGAAAAGAACATGGCGGTGATGAGAAGCCGAGACCTTCAGCTAGAGGTGAGAGATGCATTGTGGGAAAGGAACCTGAAGTCTGCGGCCACCAGGAATGTTGGTTTTCTTTAACCCCGAATGCAACTGCGATGCTAGTGACAGATGGGTTCATTTGTAGTTTTTTTGTGGTGTAGAGATAAACCAATCCAGCAGTTGTTCTCTCAGTGAAGAACTCAAAGCAGTGTGGTTGAATGAAATGAGGACAGGAATCTCTAGCAGAATTCTCAGTAACCTCCCCCAGTATTAAGGTTCTCAGACAAGGAAACTTCAAAGGAAGAATCCAATAGAAAATTGCTAAATTAGAACTCATTAACAAGTTCAAATATTTATCATCCCCACCCCCACAGCCATAACAGAGACCTGGAATTCTTTATTTACTAGAGGTGCTAATATCTCACATATCCCTCTGTAATTTCCTTCTGTGTTTATGTATCTTGTTCCAGACTTTTAAAATCTCACTGTACCTTTCCAACAACAATTGGGGATGGCCAGCACCCACTGTATGCCGATTACTCTTTTCTCTTAGATCTTGTTTTAAACTTGCCTCTCTTTGTAACACCCTCCTTACCGTTGTGAATGTAAGAAAACATTGATCTAACTGATTTGCACTACAATGCATCAGATGGAATGATCTTTGACACATGAAAGCTTACGCTGGAATAAATTTTGCTGTTCTTTGAGGTGCCACTGGACTCCTATTTTATTTTCCCTCAGCAGTGATTCCCAGAATCCTTTAGTGGGGGCAGCCCTGACAGTTCCAGTGATCTGAAACCAGCGTTACGTGTAAAGCGTCAGTGTAGCCAGTTCCAAAAGACTCGGTTCAGACAGTCCTCAGATATGACTGGTGAGGCTCGTGGTCATTAACCCACAACCTGTCTTTGCTTGTTTGTAATGAATGAAACTGACCAAGGGTGACTTCATTGTCTCTCGATGTTTTGGATTAGCTCAGGAGGTCCTCAACATAATGCCCCCAACACCTGTTCTGACACCTGCCGGGTGTTTTTAGAAAGTCGGTGGGGCCAGGCTGGGCTTCTGATTGAGCAGTGGTGATCTGATTGGCTCTGTAGACTTTTAGATATATTGCTTTGGCAGCAGCTGCCCCCACAACACAAGAATCTTCACTGTGTGACTGAGGGTAAGCTGTGGCAGCCATTTTGTGGCTGTGCTGAACACATCTGTCAAAATTCCAAAGGCGCCCACAGGCTCAAAAAGGCTGGGAACCCTGGGTTGGCTGATTCATTACTTAAAGGTAATATGATAACCATCTTCAAGTATTGTCATATAGAGGATGGTATGGAGTGGTTTTCTGTTGCCCCCAAAGGTTGGACCAGAACCAGCAGGTTGAAAATAAATCAGAAGATTTATTAGGTAAATATTAGGAAGAACTTCCTGACAGCTAGAGAGGTTCCTCAGTGGAACAGGCTTCCTTGGGAGGTGGTGGGCTCTCCTTCTTTGGAGGTTTTCAAACAGAGGCTCAATAGCCATCTGACAGCAATGCAGATTCTGTGAACTTAGGCAGATCATGAGAGGGAGGGCAAGGAGGGTTGCCTCAGTGCTTAGTTCTCGTGGCCCTTTCTTACACGCCCAGGGAAATACTGATCACCACTTTGGGGTCAGGAAGCAATTTTTCTCCAGGCCAGTTTGGCTGGGGATCCTGGAGGTTTTTTGCCATCTTCTGGCATTGGAACAAGGATCACTGGGGGTGTGTGGGGGGGGAGGTATTTGTGAATTCCCTGCATTGTGCAGGGGGTTGGACTAGATGATCCTGGAGGTCCCTTCCAACTCTACGATTCTATGAACACGTGTGTCATAATTCCAAAGGTGCCCACAGGCTCAAAAAGGTTGGGGACACCTGGGCGAGCTGATTCATTTACTTCAAGGTATAACTGCCTTTGTTTGGACAGTCATTCTCTCAAAGATGTTGTCCTTGTGCAAATCTTGAGACAGAGTCAGTCTCACGTATCCTATTACATTGTAATTTTTATGTTATGGAGAGAGAGTTGTTAATCTTCCCATTGTTGTCCAAATTGAAACCTTTGGATGTTCATTTGAAATTTGCGGAATTAAGGATTTTAACTTTTTTTGTTGGAAGATCGGAAAGAGAGGATATCTTTAGCTGTGGCAAAATTTTGTTTCCTGGCATTAAAGAAGAGGAAACTTGTATCCTAGATAGTAAGTTAATGAGAAATTAGCATCGTTCTGTTCCCGCTTTAATGATACATTGCGCTGCTCCCGTTCTGTTTTAATGCCCTTTAAAATATCTACTTGAATTCTATGTATTTATTGTGTATTTTATATCAGTACTCCCTTTGGAAATGTTCTATTTTGACTGGTCGCTTGACCGTACTAATAAACTTGACTTGACTTGACTTGACCGTCATTCTTACGGACATTTAACCAGAGATTCTATCATACGGGGCATAGTGCTGGTTGGGATGTGGAGATCTGAGAGGACCACCCCCAAGGACGTGAAATACGAGTTGTTTGCACGCTCCCTGCTAAGTGCGGTGGAAATTCATTCCGGGAACCATGTTTACTAGATGTTTGTTGTGTGTCTATTGATCTTCCCTTCTTTCTCTCTCTTTCTCCGCGTGATAAATGGGGCTCGCTAGATTGACCAGCTGAAACACCGGCTGAATAAAGTGGAGGAAGAATGCAAGCTGGAGAGGAACCAGTCTCTGAAGCTCAAAAACGACATCGAGAACCGGCCGAAGAAGGAGCAGGTCCTGGAGCTGGAGCGGGAGAACGAGATGCTGAAGACGAAGATTCAAGAGCTGCAGTCCATCATTCAGGTGAACAGTGAGAGTCTTCAGTTGGGCCTCTGAAGGGGGATTCACACTTTACAAGGGACTTGTAGCGGAAACATGCCGTTCTGACAAGCAGTGCATTGCTGGGATTCCATGCATGAAACTGGATGGGTATGTCAATGTGGATCGGGACCATGGCATATAGAGCGAAGGGGCTTCAGCTTACTGCCCAGCCATTTTCTCAAGCTGAAATGCCCCCATGCATGTAGCCAATCAGTACATGTGCATTTTCTCCAAGGGGGGAAATAGCAATTCCCCAGGGACATTTCAGGTCTGGAAAACAGCATGGCAGGGAAGGCTGAAATCCCCTTTCCCTGTGTGCCGTGCTCTTGACCCAAATCAGGCCTCCACATTCCTGGGAACCAGGGTTCATTTCGTAGCAGGAGCTCCTTTGCATATCAGGCCACACACCCCTAATGTAGCCAATCCTCCAAGAACCTAGAGCTCTTCTTACAGGGGCTTCTGTAAGCTCTTGGAGGATTGGCTACATCGGGGGGGGGGGCCTAATATGCAGAAGAGCTCCTGCTACAAAATGAGCCCTGCTGGGAACTGTGTTCCAGGTGTGGAATTCGAGGTGTACATCTGGAGGATTTTTTGCCATCTTCTGGGCATGGAACTGGGGTCACTGGGTGTGTGTGGGGGGGAGGTATTTGTGAATTTCCTTCATTGTGCAGGGGGTTAAGAACATAAGAGAAGCCAATGTTGTATCAAGCCAATGACCCATCCAGTCCAACACTCTGTCACACAGTGGCCAAAAATACCAGATGCCATCAGGAGGTCCACCAGTGGGGCCAGAGGACACTAGAAGCCCTCCCACTGTTGCCGTCCCCAAAAAACACCAAGAATACAGAGCATCACTTGTCCCAGACCGAGAGTTCCTATCTATACCTCGTGGCTATTAGCCACTGAGGGACCTCTGCTCCATATGTTTATCCAGTTTCCTCTTGAAGCCATCCGTGCTTGTAGCCGCCACCACCTCCTGTGGCAGTGAATTCCTCGTGTTAATCACTCTTTGAGTGAAGAAGTACTTCCTTCTATCTGTTCTAACCCGACTGCTCAGCAATTCCATTGTACCAGATGACCCTGGGGGTCCCTTCCAGCTCTGTGTTTCTACGACTCTATGATGCCAGTGCAAAGAAGAATACGAGCAACGTGCTGACCCTTTTGTGGCAGGCATCTGAGGCCCCATCCAAGGACATTGCTCAAATTTCAACGGACCCTGCCTTTGCAGGCACCTCCGATTCCTTTATGCCAGCCACTGCCTTTGGGGGCGCGGCGGGAGAGACGCGCAACAAATAATAATCCGGGCGAAAGCATTGATCAGTTAATCAGCACGACTAACTCAGGCTTAATCACCAGTTGGAAATAAAACAGCAGAAAATAGAGCTGTAATTAATCGGAGCCAGACATATTGGTCTGTCCCCAGGCAAGAGACGCGCCTGCAGCTGCAATCCCCTGCGTGGTTAACTAACAGTGAGCATCGAACTCGGTGGGAATTAAGTCCCAGAAAACATGCCATAGATCAATAGATCAGTAGGTTTGGGCATCATGGATCTCATAAAACTCGAATTCCCCCCCCCCCCCCGCAAGCTTCGTTTGTTGCACGCTCATACCTTTTTGACACCCAGGTTTTTCAGATTTATTTTTGGACAACAAATTACTTCAGGGGAGGGGGGAGCAGGCGGCGGCCGAGATGGAAATGTTAGTTCTCGTGAGTGACCAGTTCGGGGGGATGGACTCCAGGCGTGGATTTTTCCATTAGTTGGTGTGGGGTGCCCTGAAACGTCTTCTGCTCATTTTAGAAAACTTCTTTTGCTGGTTTTCCGGAGCCCCGTTCTACATTAAATGAGTTTGATGGAAACCTGTCGAGCAGAGAAGTTGCTTGAAAGCCAGGTCTGGAGGAGAGCAATTGGAGCTGGGGGCTAAACTCTGGGCTGTGCTTTACTCTTTTCCCGGACGGCAGTCCTTGTGGCTGAGAAAATTTCCTGGCTGAGAAAAGAACAACTTTAACGATTAAAAGGATGGGACACCTTCCCCACGAAGGAAGGTTAAAGAACTTAGGGCTCTTTAGCTTGGAGAAATGACAATTGAGAGGTGACACGATAGAGGGTTGCAAAATAATGCATGGGATAGAGAAGGTGGAGAAAGACAGTCTTTCCCCCCTTTCTCACAATACGAGAACTCGTGGGCACTCAATGAAATTGATGAGCAGTAGGCTGAGAACAGATAAAAGGAAGTACTTCCTCACCCAGAAAGTAATGAAGAAGTGGAATTCACTGTTGCAGGAAGTGGGGGCAGCTACAAGTATAGACAGCTTCAAGCGGAGACTAGGTAAATACATGGAACAGAGGTCCATCAGGGGCTGTTAGCCGCAATGTATAGATGGAACATTCTGTCTGGGGCAGTGATGCTCTGTATTCTTGGTGCTTGGGGGGCAATGGTGGGAGGGCTTCTGGAGTTCTGGCCCCATTGGTGGACCTCCTGATGGCACCTGGGTTTTGGCCTCTGTGTGACACAGAGTGTTAGACCGGGTGGGCCATTGGCCTGATCCAGCATGGGTTCTCTTCTGTTCTTATGTCTGGGGTAGTGATGCTCTGTATTTTTGGTGTTTGGGGGGCAACAGTGGGAGGCTTCCCGGAATTCTGGCCCCATTGGTGGACCTCCTGATGGCACCTGGGTTTTGGCCACTGTGTGACATACAGTGTTGGACTCAATGGGCCATTGGCCTGATCTGGCATGGCTTCTCTTCTGTTCTTATGAGAAATGCTGAGAAAGAGGCAAAGCTGTCTTTTAATCTGAGGTTTCCTGGAAGATCCCAAAAAACTTAGCAAAACCAGCCCAATTCTTCTTTCCTCTCTCTCTCTCTCTCTCTCTCTCCCCCCCCCACACACACACACCTTTAAACCTCTTCTCCGCATCACAGGCTGGAAAACCTGGCTTGCCAGATTCGGATAAAGCCATTTTGGACATCTTGGAGCATGACCGCAAAGAGGCGCTAGAGGATCGCCAGGACTTGGTCAACAAGATCTTCAATCTCCAGGAAGAGATCCGCCATGCGGAAGACCTGCGAGATAAGGTGAGCTGGAAAGTGGAGAGGCAGAGAGAACTAAAATGGAAACTGAAACCGGTTTCCATGTCTCCCTGTCTGGATTCTCCTGGATCTCCTGTGTTTTGTGGATCTCCATTTTCCAAGTGTGGTTAAGCCATGTAGGACAGGTCTGTTGCTCACACTCTGGGTAGCCACTGGTATACAGTTAACGGTAGGGGTGCAGGTAATTCTTATGCAACCATATTCACCAGCCAAACCTGCCTTTTTTGGTCTGCCATAATCAGACAGGAGCCAACCCTGGATTTCTTCACTTTGGCACTGCACAGCTGCTGAGCACGTTGACAGTTGCCCTGTTGACTCCCGGGGTAGGAGATCAGAAGGTGACTCTCGGCTGATTCCCCCCCTGGTCAGCTGACAGCAGTGTCTGATCCCATGATTCTGCTTTTAAAAAAACAAAAAATCCCTTCCCCCATCCAAGGCTGAGACCATTGAGACGAATCCGGAGGGGCTCCAGCATCCCTAGTTGCAGTGGAGGTCCTTTGTCAGTAACTAGTTTTCCTGGAAGGCCACTAAGAGGAGAGGACAAAAGCTAATGGACCATGCCCCTCCAAGTGCCATGACAGCAAGTTCTTTCATCACACTCAGTCCACACTTTTCTGTTGCTTCTAGCTTGTTAACTGTAATGGGGCCCAGGCAGTACCCTTCAAGAGGCTGTGTTTGGCTCAGGGGCTTCAAATGGCTTCCTCCCAGAATTGGTATAGTACAAGACGGGTAGCCATGTTTGTCCATCCGCAGCAGAATCTGAAGAAGTGAGCGGTGACCAGTGCTCCCTCTAACTGATTTAGTGTGAGCTAGCTCAACAGTTTTTTAGCCTCTGGCTCACACATTTTTGACTTAGCTCAGCAAGGATGGCTGCAGAGCAAATTAATTTATGCAGTAGCCAAATCGCTCGCTCACAACTCTAATGCCAGTAGCTCACAAAGTAGAATTTTTGCTCACAAGACTCCACAGCTTAGAGGGAGCATTGGTGGTGACTCACGAAAGCTCATCCCCTGTTAGTCTTTTGTTAGTCTTTAAGATACTACGGCTACATACCATTAGGGGTGTTACTGCTGAAAATCCAGAGCCCTCAGCTCTCAGGTCGACTGCTCCTGTTTGGAAGATGTTGCACGCCAAACCTCCTGTTCTCCAGCGTTTATTCTGTTTGTTTATTCATTATTGATTTGATTTGATTTATATCCTGCCCTCCCCCGCAAGCGGGCTCAGGGCAGGTCACAACATAGATATAACAATAAGACAGCATTCCAAAACCAGAGCTGTAAGAGTCCAGATTAAAAGACAGGTGGCGAGCTGATAATAATCCACTCTGCCGCTCGTATTGAAGATCAGGCGGGCGGAGATATAATAACAGTCTGGTTACAATTTATGGTGACCACTGCCGTCTGTAAGGGCAGTTTGGGCAGGAGAGTCCAGAATGAATGGACGCCCGCCAGTTAGGCGAAAGCCTGGCAGAACAGCTCTGTTTTACAGGCCCTGTGGAACTGTAATAAGTCCCGCAGGGCCCTGATCTCAATTGGGAGCATGTTCCGCCAGGTTGGGGCCAGAGCGGAGAAGCCCCTGGCTCTAGCTGAGGCCAAGCGGATGTCTTTTGGGCCCGGGAACTGCCAGTAGATATTGCTCTGCTGAGTGTAAAGCTCTACGGGGCACATATGGGGAGAGACAGTCCTGCAAAATATGCTGGATTATTTTAATCGCCACTCACCCAAAGGGTCTCGCGATGACTTATCATAAAATCACACAAATAATGTAAAAACGACATAAAAACAGGTAACAAATATAAAATATTAACATTAAAATGTTAAGCTATTAAAATATGTGGGTAGCACCATACTGCGGATAAAATCAGCCCCTGCCCAAGGTGTACCACAAAGCAGGTGTCCCTCCCCAGTTTAGACTGTTGTTGACGAACTTTCCTCTGGCTGTGATAGTTTGCTTGCAAATGGATTCGCGGCAGAGCATGACTCAGCAGGTAAAACGCTCATCTCTCCCTGCGAGCTTGGCCGAAACTCCTGACACGGGGGAGATAGATAGCTTGGTTCTCTTCTTCGGAGCAGGCTGGACCTTATTGATCGCTTTGATGCACTGGGCTTATTGATTGATTTTTTTCCCCCTCCCCTCTCCCGTTCGCAGTACCTTGAAGAGAAACAAGAACTGGAGTTAAAATGCTCGACGCTGGGGAAAGACTGTGAAATGTACAAGCATCGAATGACGACGGTGATGATTCAACTGGAGGAAGTGGAGAAGGAAAGAGACCAGGTATCTGAAATATTCCTTCGGGGAATAATTCTGACCTGCAGGGATGGGTGTATAAAGGGGGTACCTTGACTGATGGCTAATCACCTTGTCGAAAATTTGCTCCATGGTATAAAATTATTTTAAAAGATCATTTTAGAGCTTCTTGTTTGGTGGATATAACAGCACATGAGCTCAGAACACTGTTCATAGTGTTACACCTTCAGACTATGCCAACAGAGCTACTTACTGGACGATACTCGAAAATTCCACAGGAACAACGCATTTGTATATGTGGAAGTTCAGTGGAAGACCTTCTTCACTATGTTTTGGTTTGCCCTTTATACTTGGAGCCTAGAAACAAATTTCTGGCTAAGACATTAGAGCAGGGGTGTCAAACTCATATGTTACGTCATACTCATCTGACATAAATGAGACCTCGTTGGGCCAGACCATATGTGTCATAAAATGTAATGCCAGGTAGCGGAGATATAAACTTCACAGAGGACACAAACACAATATTTTTTACTTAAAATAAAAACATGCTTAGAACGTTAGCCCTCTTGCAGTATTTTATTTATCAGTATCTGATAACAGACACCTCTTGCTCTGAATTATTGCGTTAAAATGTCTGTGCTGTTGCGATCTTGAGTATGCTGTTCAAGTGTGTATCTGTAAGCTGCAAACCTACTTTTGATTCATTAACATGCACCACAGATATCTCATGCTCAGAGTTCTGAGTCTAGGAACCAGGGGAAAAACATGAAATGGCTGAGTGATTAAGAGTCTGGTGAAGCAAGCTATGATGCCGTAGCAGCTGCAGAACTGGAAGCAGGAGCCTGATAAAAGCCCTCCGGGGGCCTGATCTGGCCCCCGGGCCGCATGTTTGACACACCTGCATTAGAGACTTTATATTCTCTTTCCAATTTTGACAAATTAGTATTTATGCTGTCAGACGCGGACTCCCTTGTCTCCTACAAGGTGGCACTCTTTGCTGTACCCACTCGGATAATCAGAGCGAATGTGGTTTCCAAGAAAGCAGTCAAATAAAATTTTATGTAATTTTTGTGTCTAAATGAGATTTTTTAGAGATGATTGTTATATAAGAAATTTTAAAATTCTAGGGCTGTAAATATGTTTTAACTTGTAAAGGGTCAAGGTAACAAAAAAAGTTATTATAAAAATACAAATATTTTTTATGGTGTACACATTAATAAGAGATAAAATAAGTTAAAAGAAATGGTCCAAATATCAGACTGATTTCACACAAGCTGCTGCTCCGCCCCTGCTCTTCCCTTTCCCCCGATTACATGCGTCAGTTTCCCACTATATGCTCTGCAGCCACATTTTGACCCACAGCTTCGCCCGATTTCCTCCGCTTCTTCGCGATCCTGGTTTCTGAGGATTGAGAAGATTACATGTGTCAGTTTCCCACTATATGCTCGGCAGCCACATTTTGACCCACAGCTTCGCCCGATTTCCTCCGCTTCTTCGCGATCCTGGTTTTTGAGGATTGAGAAGACGTGGAGGAGATAGGGCAAAGCTGTGGGTCAAAATGCAGCCGCAGAGCACATAATGGGAAATTCACTCATGCAATCGCAGGAAAGGTAAGAGCGGTGGCGGAGCAGCGGCTTGTGCAAAATCAGTCTGAGACTCTTAAAACTTTTGACACAGAAAGTTGGTAGTTTTACATATACAATTGATGGGTATATCTTATGACCAGTAGACCATATGCGTTTCAGCCCCTTAGGGCCTTCCTCACTGGTCAATATTACTATTGTAAGAAAATACACATCCAGAAATAAATATAGATCACAGCCATATTTTGGCTTGAGTCCCCCCCCCTTTTCTCAGTTTTCATTAACTTGTAAAGGCCAAAGGCTGTATACAATAAACTTTATCACCTATTACCTGCCATAAAAGTAGGGAGGAGAAGGGGAAAGAATCGAAGGGAGCAGGAACTAGGGTGGCGCGGCCATGAGATCGAAGATGGCCATTCACACCCATCCAATCCCCTTCATTCCACTTTGCTCTCTGACACCATGATCCATTCCTTCTCAGGACAAATTTTCTCTCATTGGGCTGGTTTGAAGGAATGGTTTATCTGCAGAGGTTCAGAAGGTGCCTTCATTCCTCCTTCTCAAAAAGGCTTGTACGTGATGTCGATAGAAACGTGGGCTGGAAAATTTGGAGGGGGGGATGTGGTTTAGTTGAGCTGGCCTGACAAGAACTGGTGGTCGCAACCAAGGTCAGCCTTGAATGGTGAAGTCTCAGACTGTACCTGGTTGCCCCAACCCTTCCTGTCCTCCTGGGGTGGGGCGTGGCTCTGAGGCAGAGCATCTGCTTGGCATGTAGAAGGTCCCTGGTTCAATCCCCGTCATCTCCAGTTAAAAGGACCAGGTAGGAAGTGATGTGAAAGTCCTCTGCCTGAGACCCTGGAGAGCTGCTGCCAGTAGACAATGCTGACCTTGATGGACCAATGGTCTGATTCAGAAGCCAGCTTTATGTGTCCACGTATCTCCTGAGTAGGGCCCTGATCCTGGCAAGACTCTGAGCTTAGCTTCCTCCCCTAGAGTAGGACTCTGTGTTGGGAGACCCCAAGCTCCTAGCTGTGCACCCGGTTTGGGGGAGGTTGATTAGTTGACGGTTTTCTTACTGCTGCCTTGGGTAGTTTTGTCCTTCCCCAGCCCTTCCATGTTTTCCTGTGGAACAAGGTTTATTGCGGGATGAGGGTTTGTGACCCTGGTTGCAAAAGCAGTAAAGACAATAACAATATCTCCGGACTTCATTTTGAAGTAATTTGATTCCAGGACACCTCAAACAAACCACCTTGAGCCGCAAAGAACGGAGGGATACAAATGTTTTAACAAACAAGGGTAGGGCACAAACATTTCAACGTATCACTCAATCGATTCCATGAAGCCGTCTTAGGAAGGCAGTAGTCAACTGTGAATAAAAGGGAGTTCGGACTGTTCCTTACCAAGGATTGTAAGGAAAATATGTCATTTGGGATGAAGTGAAATTGGAGCCGTGGCCGTACGCAACAATGTATCTGATGCGCGTCGCTTTCCGCAGGCGTTCCATTCCCGTGACGAGGCCCAAACGCAGTATTCGCAGTGCTTGATCGAGAAGGATAAGTATCGGAAGCAGATCCGGGAACTGGAGGAAAAGAATGATGAGCTCCGGATCGAGTTGGTTCGGAAAGAGGCCTGCATCATTAACCTCGAGAGCAAGCTCCGACGTCTCTCGAAGGACAGCGGCTACGACCAGGTAGAGCAGGGGTCCCCAGCGTGGTGCCGTGGAAACCGCCGACACCTTTTCTGGTGCCCAGAAAATGTTTTTAGGAAGTGGGTGGGGCCACGTACAGTTTCTGACTGACTCCTGGATATTTGGTTGGCTGCGGCGCTTTTTGAAAACGTCGCCGTGGCAGCCGTTTTGTGGCTGGCTCCGCCTCCTGCAGCAACCATTTTGCAGCAGCCATTTTGTGGCTGCGCCTACCATGCCATGTCAGGATTCCAAATGTGCCCACAGACTCAAAAAGGTTGGGGAATCTTGAGACAGAGCTAAGGAAGGCGGTTACTCCATTGTCTTACTTGAGGGTGCGGGGGGTCCGTCTCTTCTTGTATTACTCTTGTTGAAGGGGAGGCCATTATCTTTTCAATAGGCACATATATCTGCAAAACATGAATGCAATCATTGCCTGTTTGTAAGCACCCCGCATCAAACTTCAAGCCAAGAAGCAGGATCAGATGCCGTTCTCTCTTGAACTCACACAGGGTGGCAAACTTCAGTTTAACCACCGTGTAGTTTGTGAAATGACCCTCCATGCTTGGACTGTAATGTAATTCGGAGGAAGATGGAGACGCCAGTTTTCAGTTTGCTCTGTTTCTTTAGCAGTAATGTTGACATGGCAGTGCAGGGATGGGAAAGCTCAATTTGGTGTGTTTTAGTAGATCTTTTCCAATTCTGCCAGTGCTACCAAACAGCTAGTGATCAGTTTTGTCTTAATATAAATCCCAAAGACCCCAAACTAATCTCAGTTAGAAGGAAGAAGCCACCGAATGCCCAAATCCACCAAGGGCAACCTTTCTAAGACCTGGCACAAGAGCTTTTTTGAGAAGCCAAAGCATGGACTTCATAAAGTCCTCCAGGGTCCTTCCTTCTGTCAGTTGTGCATCAAATCATCTTGAGAATAGAGCAACGCGTGATAATCCAGAAAGGTGCTCAAAAGAACAGAGTCTTCCACTTGCTCAGACCAGCAAGCGAGCCTGACCTAGAAGCCTTCGTAGAGGCCACTATTGATCAATTCAGCCTGGCCTGCTGCCATGGGTTTCCTGATTGGTTGTGCTGCCCTTGGGCTTCCCAATTGGTGGTGGTGCTGCCTTTGGGCTTCCTGATTGGTTGTTCTGCCATGAGCTTCCTGATTGGTGGTGCTGCCCTTGGGCTTCCTGATTGGTTGTGCTGCCCTTGGGCTTCTCGATTGGTTGTGCTGCCCTTTGGCTTCCCGATTGGTGGTGCTGCCCTTGGGCTTCCTGATAGGTTGTTCTACCATGGGCTTTCTGATTGGTTGTTCTGCCATGGGCTTCCTGATTGGTGGTGGTGCCTTTGGGCTTTCTGACTGGTTGTGCTGTCATTGGGCTTCCTGATTGGTGGTGCTGCCCTTGGGTTTCTTGATTGTGAGGCAAGTGTTCTCCTTTGGCCAGAGATGGGTGGTGGTTCACAGCCTAAATATCTGTCCGGCTTCACTCATGTCCTTGCCAAAGGATACCACCTCACCAAAATGGCCACCACTGTGAGACTCTTATGTCTCACCTAGGGCCTCATGACCACTATGGAGCTTTGGCCAACGACCCAAATAGTCCTCAATCTGGACTTGATTCTAGGTCTGCTTTGGAAGCTCACAAGCCAATAAGGGGGTTTGATGTGCTGGATGAATCATCAGGGGAAGCTCTAGGACACCACACCGAGCCTGTCGCTCATGAAATGTTTCCTCTTTTTTTAAAAATTTCAAGAGCTTACCGAGGAATCTGCCCCTCACCGTGATCTCTCAGACTCTGGAAGTGCCCTGCCCAAAAATAAATGGCCAGGAGGCAGATGATTCCTCGACCTCTGAGGAATCTCCCGAAGACAGCAAATTCTTCCCCATAGATCAGCCGAGGCTGAGGAGGAGGATGAACCTGAAGGCAAGCCAGGTACGCTTTGTGATGCTAAATGGCTGGCAGACGAGGGTTATGCTTTTCCTTGGGGGGCATGGTCGGGGGGGGGGGCAGGAATTCCACACAGGCATGTGGTTTCAATTGTATTTTTCTGATATCCGACAACCTCTTGGGCTTCCTTTTTTTCTTGAAGTTTCCCACAGGACGCGCATGGTGTCCCCTCTTTCTACCTTCAAGCCTCCCTTCGATGCCGACCTTTTTGCATTAAGGTTTTGGCTTTAGGCATCATGGGAACGTCACGGTCAGCACATATACATCTGGCGCTGTGTCAGCTGCCCTGGCTCCCAGTGGAATACCGAGTCAAGTTTGAGGTTTTGGTGTTGACCTATAAGGAGGCCTTGGGCAGTCAGGGACCGATGTATCTATGGGACCGTCTCTTCTGCTACGTCCCCTGGAGAACGTTTGTGCTCTTTAGAGAACAACATGCTGGTGGTTCCCGGCCCTAAAGACATCCAGTTGTCCTCGACCAGGGCCAGGGACTTTTCGGTTGTAGCCCCAACCTGGTGGAACTCTCTGCCAAGTACCATCAGGGTCCTGTGGGATCTGATGCAATTCCGCAGGACCTGCAAGGCAGAGATGCTCCACCAGGCTTTTGGATGAGGCTTTTGGTTGAGTTGGAACTGGGACTGGTTAATTATTTGCCATCTGACCGTTTGAAATGTTTGATTAATGTTTTAACTGATTTTAATCTTGTTTTGTTTTATGGCTTTTGTACATTGCCCAAAGTCCTGCTGTGGCAGGGATTGGGTGAATAATAATAATAATAATAATCATAATCATAATCATAATCATAATAATAATCAGGGGTCCGTAGGAGCGGGAGCACACAGGAGCGCAGCTCCGGGAGTGAGGAGCCCAGGGGGCGGGCACATGACCAAGCCCCGCCCCCTCCTCGGCTTCCCCAAGCAGTGCAGAGGCGCAGCGCCCCGGGGAAAGCCCTGCTAGGGTCTTTATTGTTTTTAATCTTTTGTTTTAATATTGATAATTTTATCATTGTTCCTTTTATGACTGTGTGCTGCTTTTCCAGAGACTTGCTCAAGGAGGCATATAAATTTTCTAAGTATACCATTTTTTATCTGGGCACATGGCACGTAAGTACTGGAGAAATTTCACCAACCCTTCAGCAGCTTCCACCACATCAGTTTGGTGTAGTGGTCAGGAGTTGGACTCTAATCTGGGAGAACCGGGTTTGATTCCCCACTCCTCCACATGCAGCTGCTGGTGTGACCTTGGGCCAGTCACAAGTTCTCTCAGAGCTGTTCTCTCATGAGCAGTTCTCAAAAGACCTCTCTCAGCCCCACCTACCTCACAGGGTGTCTTGTTGTGGGGAGGGGAAGGGAAAGGGATGGGGGGTGCACATGTCCTGGGTATCTCAAGTCTGCTTGAAACCTGGTGGTTTCAAGGGAGCAGGAAGAGAATGAGGGTGTGTTCTTTACGCTTATTTTTATTGCACAAAGTATTGGATGGGGAAGGGAATGGAGGAAGAGCAGGTCACTCACCTGTGGAGTGGAGCCTGAGGGGTGGGTGTTGCCTTCTGACACACTTCCAATATGTTAGGGGGTGTGGCATATGCAAATGAGTTATGCTAATGAGCTCCTGCACCTCTTTTTCTACGAAATGACCCATAATAATAATAGTAATAATAATAATAATATCTCAAGCTCCACTGAAATAAAGACTTTCTCTTGCTTTTCTCTCTTTCTTGCCCTCCTTCTGCTTCCTTCTCTTTCCCACACTGTCAACATTTACACTGTGAGCTCCTTAGGGCAGAGACTCATCTTTAGTTTTTCATACTCTCTCATGCAGGGGTTCCCAACCTTTGGGGGATGGTGATCCACCAGTCCAAATTGCTGTGGTGAACCATCCAGGGCCAGTCCAGAGGTTTTTTGGCACCCCAGACAAACTATGACCTTGTCACCCCTCCAGTCCAGCATTCCATTTTCTACAGCGGCCAACCAGATGTTGTTGAGAAACCCTCAAACATCACACAGAGGGGCACCCTCCCCCAAGCAGCCTGCATCCAAGCAGATTCTTCCGAACTTGGTGTCACAAAGGGAGGTGGAAGTTAAATACTTTGAGGGCTGCGGGAATACACTGATTCCCTTTGGTGATGAAGAAACAGGAAATTGCAAGAGCTGTACTATTAATAGATTTTCCCGTTTCCCTGGTGTGTATGGCCCAACCGGAGTTGTAGTAAAAATGAATGCCAAGGTATTTAAAACTTTTGACCTGTTCAATGGATTTGCCTTGTATAATCCAATCTCTGGGCTTTCTGTTCCACCCAAAGACCATAATTTTGGACTTCTAGAAATTTTGGGAAAGTCTGTTTCTATCACAATAAGTTAGAAAACGTGTTAGCATCCCTTTTCGCCCAATTTCAGATGATGAGAGCAAGACTGCGTCATCAGCATGTAGGAGCAGTGGGGACATACTTATATCCTATTTTTGGGCAATGGCCATCAATTCCATTCATGAAAGGAACCAAGTCATTTAAAAAGAGGATAAATAATGTAGGCGCTAGAATGCATCCTTGCTTAACACCAGCTGTGGTTAAGATCTTGGGGGTTAGTTCACCCTCTTTAGAGCACCTTACCGGACAAGAAGTTTCAGAGTACAATTTTTTTTGTATGTTGAGGACACTATATTCATCATAATCCTCTACCTTTATAATCATAATAACCCTCTATATTCATAATAACCTCAGACTTAGTTTGGTGTAAGATTGTGGTATGAGAGTTCAGCCACCTCTATGCCCCAGACATAAGAACATAAGAGAAGCCATGTTGGATCAAGCCAATGGTCCATCCAGTCCAACCCTCTGTGTCACACAGTGGCCAAAACCCAGGGGTCATCAGGAGGTCCACCAGCAGGGCCAGAACTCCAGAAGCCCTCCCTCTGTTGCCCCCCAAGCACCAAGACCACAGAGCATCTCTGCCCCAGACATAAGTACATAAGAGAAGCCAGTGTTGGATCAGGCCAGTGGCCTGTCCAGTCCAACACTATGTCACACAGTGGCCAAAACCCAGGTGCCATCAGGAGGTCCATCAGTGGGGCTAGAACTCAAGAATCTGTTGCCTCCCCTGAAACACCAAGAAGACAGAGCATCTCTGCCCCAGACAGTGTGTTCCATCTATACCTTGCAGGTGGCTAATAGCCATTGATGGATCTCTGCTCCATATGTTTATCCAATCCCCTCTTGAAGCTGTCTGTGCTTATAGCCACCGCCACTTCCTGCGGCAGTGAACTCCTTGTGTTAATTACTCTTTGGGTGAAGACCCGTGGGATCAGCGATAGTCCTTAAAATAACGGCTTTGTTGGTATCCTGCCGAGAGCAGGTTTGTGATTAGAATTAAAAAATGTCTTCGCTTCCTTAATAGTTTAACACATACACCCTTTTGGAGAATTGGAGCAACATCCCTAACTTTTCCTTTGGCTGGAAAGAATGATGGGAAGAAGGCAGCCAAGGGGTGGGGGGGGAATCCGAGGAAAATTAGCTGCCTAATTCAGAGTTAAATTAAGTGATGTCTTATCTGTTCAAGTAGAAGGGGGGAACCGTGCTTTAAGTCTTTGATTCCGCTTGATTAAATGAGTAACTAGTTCTTCTGCCATGCTGGCAAAACTCTGCAAAACTTTCCCTCACTGCAATTTCGCTACAAAAAATTTTACCGGAAAAGTTTTCCTTACTGCAATTCAGCTACAATGGAAGAATGGTGGGTTTTTTCTGTGTAGGATTGCCCTCCATAACCTTTACGTTCCTTAGTGCCAGAATCAAAACAAAACAAAAGAACAACCGTGCAAGGGAGAGGTGCCCCCAAAATCCAGGATTTCCTGGATTCCGTTGGCAGATTTAGGGATTTATTCAAACCTGTGTCAGGCTTTACCCAGGGGCAGTCCAAGATGTGATCTGGAATGGACCTGGGCCTTTGTAAAGAGTTCTTGCTCACACGGTGGCACAAATCCCAGCCTATAGATTTCCAAGCAGGCTACAACCGAAAGAAACTAGGTTCACAGTCTCCCTGCTCTTTGGGGAGGTCCAGGTCACACCCGGGCACCAAGGGCACTAGAGAAGTGCGTCACGATCTTGGCTGGGTCACGGCTAATTCAGGCTCCAGATTTTTTCCCCAGACGTGCAGTATATGTGTTAGAATCATGGAGTTGGAAGGGACGTCCAGGGGTCATCTAGTCCAACCGCCTGCACAATGCAGGGAATTCAGAAATACCTCCCCCACGCACACTCCCAGTGACCCCTGTTCCACACCCAGAAGGTGGCAAAATCATTCATCGGCAGTTACACCCGGCCTCGACGTCAGCCCTCATCCAAACTTGAGTTTCATTTCTGTCTTTTGTTTTTCCCCTCCAGCTCCCATGGGTGAAATCCCCCGTCAGCATGACCAAGGCATTGGACTTTCAAGGTCAGAGAAGGAACCCCGCTTCCTCGTTGCTTTGATTTAGCGGCCTTTCCTCTTCATGCAAAGCTGCTTCGCTCATTCTAGCCAGCACTTCCAACACAACAAACGTGAAACTGGCCCCAAGAGACAAAGTTGTGATTTGGGTTGCTGATAGAAATGTAGTTTAAAAATCACTTGGAATACACAAGCGTTGGGCTACAGAATGTTTTCTATACCTGGGGCTTTATTTCTGGGGGGGACGTACCAGAACAGAGTTCCGGAACCTCTGTGACAAAATTCTTTTTAAAATGTTTAGAAGTTCATGAGTTTTCAGTAGACAGATTGAAAACTTCATTTCCCTCTTGAGAGTTCTGGCACCTCTTCTTCCCCCACCCCACCCCCACCCCGAAAAAGCCCTGTCTGTACCAATAGATTGAGAATATCTTTATTGGCACCAGTGTAGCCAATACAAGCACTGTGATTTTTCACTCTATCCTGGCCTCCAAGGAAGGCTGGTGGCAGATGCAAATTCAGAACACTCGTACCTTTTCCTGACTCCTACGAGATGTGTTTTTTCGGAATGGATCTACATAGTGATTGCAGTGTCCTTCACCAAATGAACCCGTTTGGATCGGAGCTGCGAGGTCAGGAAGATTTCACACTTCATGCCCCCCCCCCCCCCCCCCGGTGTCATTTTCCCAACTTCAAAATCCGCTGTTGTAGCCTGTTACCCAGTCTGGCCGGTTCAGCAAGAGAGTGTTGTCCTAACAAGAGCTGCTTATCCCAACCGAGTTCGACCTTGACTCGTAATGTCCCTGGTTGCCACGCCCCTTCCTTTTCTTCTGGGGAGGGGTGTGGCTCTACGGCAGAGCCTCTGCTTGGCATGCAGAAGGTCCCAGGTTCAACACCCCTCGTCTCCAGCTTAAAGGACCAGGTAGGAGGTGATGTGGAAGACCCCTGCCTGAGACCTTGGAGAGCTGCTGCCAGTCTGAGTAGACAACGCTGACCTTGATGGACCAACGTCTGGTTCAGCAGAAAGCAGCTTTGTGTGTCCATGCGTCTCTTCAGTAGGATCCTGATCCTGGCAAGACTCCGAGCGTAGCTTCTTCCCCTAGAGTAGGTCTTTGTGGAGGGAGAACTTGAGTTGCTAGCTATGAACACATGAAGTTGCCTTATACTGAATCAGGCCTGTGGTCCATCAAAGTCAGTATTGTCTACTCAGACTGGCGGCTGCTCCACTGGGTCTCAGGCAGAGGTCTTTCCCATGATCTCCTACCTGATCAGGTCTACAGCTATGGTGGGGCTTTTTGGGGCACCGCCCCCTTTCTCAAAGGCACAGCCCCACAAGAATTTCTCCTGTAAATGCTTTTTTTCAATCATTTTTAAACATTTTTTTAAAGGCGTGCACTCCTTTAAGCAGAGTGGGGTGCTGTGGTTGACTGATTCCCACACTGAGCAAGGGGGTTGGAGTGGGTGACCTCTAGGATCCCTTCTAACTCTGTGTCAAGAAACTGGTCTCCTTTAAGAGAGCTTTTCTGCCTAAGTGTTAGCTTTCTTAACTATATAAGTCATCACCCCACACCTGCCGGCTTGTTCTCAGAATGGTTGCTTAGGCTGGCAGAAGTGATTAACTTCCAGCAGTTGAGAACTGTCATATAAAGTGGTTGACAGCTTGCAGTTTAGAGATCTGTCCTGGGAACAGCTTTCTTTTGGCTAAATGGCTTTTCTTTCTGCACTGAGAACTTCAGCCCCACCAGAAAAAAATGTGCCCACAAGCCAAAAAATCCTGGCTGCAGGCCTGTACCTGAACCTTTAACTAGAGATGCCGGGAATTGAACCTGGAACCTTCTGCATGCAAAGCAAGTGCTCTAGCACTTAGCCACGGTCTGTGTCCTCACAAAAGTTGGTATCATTTTCATAATGGTAGTGGAAGTCTTCCATCTTAATGTTTATTATGTGTTTTTAGATTTTAACTATTTTATTGTATTACTGGAATATTGTTACCCATCTGGGGGCCTGCTTGCAGGAAGGGCGGGCTATAAATATGAAAAAAATTAAAAATAAATAAATATTATCCTTGTATCAAGGCCACTAAAATCTCGCATAAAGAAAACTCACCCATCATGGGAGGGGGGTAGGGTTTGGCCTAACATTACCCAGCTTGTGATCTTTCGTGTATTGGAAGAATTTGTCTGCATTAAAAAAAAAAAACACAACTTTTTGGGCTCATGTGTGATAGTTTTGGGCAGGCAAGAGATACTTCAAGAGAGGACTTGAATGAAAGCATCAACCTGAGAAATAATGCCCGAAGTGGCTTGTTCGTTCCTAGGACCCTGGGGCGGTTAATACAGAAGATAGTGTGGGATAAGAAAAATTCTGTCTTGGGTCATTGAGTAGAAAAAAATATATGCGGTGCCTGGCAGGGAAGGTCAGCCGACATAGAGCAATAATCACATGTGTTAGAAATCTTGTTTGCACAAAGGAGTTTCCATCCGAGCAAACCGTAATGCCAGTATCTCGGGTGCCTCTCGTCTGAGTTGATCCATTTCTTTCATTTGTGAGCCCAGCGGTTCGAGGCTATGAGGAGGACCGAGGCGAAGCCAGCAGCTGCCACACGGATACCAGTTCCTCTAATCCCATTTCCATCACTAACTCAGCAGGCAGTTGTGAAGTCGGCAAAATCGTAAGGCGCCTGTTGGGCACTCCCTACCCTCGTACGAGATAGTTTTACCCGGCCACTGCGTCTGTGTCGATGACCCTAATTGTTTTCCCAGCTTAACTTAATCCTTGTAATGTCTTTTCTATTAGAGTGTTCTTAACTTTCTACCTTTTTTTAACAAGGAAAGTACCCTCTTGCTGAGTTACATTTATTTTCAAGATATTTCAGCAGGGTTTGCGCAACGCCCCTCGTCCTCGCCATTAGACGAGCCGTTGAAGCTCACGTTGCCGCATTGCAATTGATTATCTTCTAGCAGAGCATTTCAGATCCCTGCCAGTTCTCCCTCTGAGAGGAGGACATCTTGATGGGTGTTTCCCACCCTATCTGTAGGGAGGCAGGAACTAATTCTTCACTTCCTATCCTCTGGTGGGATACGCCCCTTCAAGTCAGTTCTGTTCCTGCCTCCGTAGGGAGAGCAGCACTTAGTGGCCACTCGTGCCTTTTTTGTACTTTCACTTTCCATTCTTCTTCATACCTTTTCAAACTTTTTTCAAACCTTTTTTCTTAAATGTTTTTTCAAAAAACGGACGTGGATGATTGCGCAGGCGCCATTCTGAATTGCCCCGATCCCGGGAGACCACAGAAAATGGCGGCCCAAGGCTGCGGAGCGGCTGTCGCTGCATCCATAAGCCCAGACATGACTAGCGACGAGAAGGAAAAGCACGCCAAAAAACAGCCCCAGAAAGACGTGGATGATTGCGCAGGCGCCATTCTGAAGTGCCCCGATCCCGGGAGACCACAGAAAACGGCGGCCCAAGGCTACGGATCGGTTTTCTCCGCATCCATAAGCCCAGACATGACTAGCGACGACGGGCAGGAGCTTCCCAATGCCCAGGTCGCACACCAGCCCCATTTGGGAGACACACCAGCCGAAGGTCTACTCATGAGTAACTCCGGTGACGGAGAACAGACTATTTCCCCTGCCCTACTCCTGGCCCTTAAACAAGCAGGGAGGAGGTATTGATCATCCACTCATGGGGGCCCCCTTGTCACCAGGACCAACCCCATAGAGATGTGCCAGACAGGCACTACCAAGAGGGCGAGGAGGAAGACAGACCTCGCTGGCCCACTAAAGCAGCTAGGAAGGAACTTTCCTACCCCGGCTGGGTCCCTCATCACTGGATCCCACCTAATTATGAGGACAGTGATACTGGGGATACTGGGGAAAGAGAAGAGGCTGAATTCCTCTCTGAGGAGGAGGAGGAAGAGGACTTGGAGGTTCCAGAACCCTCCATGTGCTTCTTTAAACCTGAAGAATATCCTTACCTCCTCTCCAAATCCCTGTCAGCATTAGAGTTACAACCAAAGCTGCAGGGAGAGGACCCAGCCGGATCTTCAAAAGCAGATGGCTCCAGACCCAGAGAGAGCAAAGACTACTTCCCCAGGACCCCAGGGGCAGAAAAGGTCTTCCCCTTCCCAGAATTTCTAGAAAATCAGCTAGTCAAGGAATGGTCCAAACCCATGGCAAACAAACGCTGCCCACCTAATGTGAGAAAGCCCTTTACTTACCATATTTTATTAATAAGCTTGTACAGGTCCCTCTAGTGGATGCTCCTGTTATTGCGCTCCAGACTTCGGGTCTTTTTCCGAGGATGGCGATGGCCTGGTCAGAGACAGTCTAGACCGCAAGGCCAAGTTTGCACTCAGGTAAGTGCATGAAGCCTCCGTTATGGCCATCAAAGCATCCGCTACAGCCACAGTCGTGGGCCACACAGCCATTGCCTGGTCCAGGAAACTAATACAGCTTATCCCACTGTCTAGTAAGCGTCTCACTGAAGGAGCTAACCACCCTCTCAAGGCCTCCTCCTTCTCCACTGATGCTACGCTCGATGCCATGATTTTTCCTTCCAGGGCTCTGGCTTCAGTGGTGGCTGCCAGGCGTACCCTCTGGCTCAGGGCCTGGCCAGCGGACCTGCGCAGCAAATCTACCGTCACTTCTTACCCATTCCAAGGAGATTGCCTATTCGGAGATTCCCTAGACAAAATAGAATAATAGAAACTAGGGACAAGAAAAGGCGATGCCACATACCCTGGGCAGGCCTGATAGGAGGGGATTCGGAAATTACCCTTTTAGTTCCCAGACGACACCATTAGACTGCTTTGTTCCCTCTCCCCTGATCAAAGACGCCTCCAAGCTACAAAAAACGATAGAAGCTGTCCAACACCTGTATACCATCTCAGCCATAGAACCTGTCCCTATCCAGGAATGGGGACAGGGAATTTGTTCCATTTTCCTTACTTTTCCCAAAAGGAACGGCGGCTGTAGAGTGATACTGGACTTAAAATACGTCAACAGATTCGTAAAACTAAGACGCTTCCGAATGGAGACCCTGCAATCCATCTCAGGGGCTCTACAACCGGGAGAGTTCCTTCCTCCATCTATCTCATAGAGGCGTATCTGCATGTCCCCATGTTCCCGGGTCACAAGAGGTTCCTCCGATTCTTCGTCCTAGGCCAACATTGGCAGTTCAGGGCGCTCCCATTCAGACTCTCCACTGCTTCAAGAGTCTTTTCCAAGATCCTCATCCATCCCATTGCCCTCCTTGGGGAACAAGGTACCCATGACCAGTGTTCCCTCTAAGCTGAGTTGGTGTGAGCTAGCTCACAGTTTTTTGGCCTCTAGCTCGCACATTTTTGTCTTGGCTCAGGAGGGGTGGCTCCAGAGCAAACTAATTTATACAATAGCCCAATCGCTAGCTCACAACTTTAATGCCAGTAGCTCTCAAGTAGAATTTTTGCTCACAAGACTGCATAGCTTAGAGGGAGCATCATGTCTATCCTATCTAGACAACCTGCTGATTCGCTCCAGCTCTAGAAACAAAGTGCACAAAGACACTCAGGAAACCATCTGCTGCCTGAAAGCACACGGCTTCCTTGTAAACCTCCAGAAGAGCTCCCTGAACCCCTCGCAGTCCCTAGAGCACCTCAGGGTCATCTTAGACATGGTTCGGAACCGCATGTTCCTACCTCAACACAGGCAGACAAGATCCGCTTCTTCACACGACAAATCATCACGGCCAGACAATCCACCCTGATGTCCCTGGCTAAACTACTGGGCCTCTTCATCTCCTGCATGGACTCCGTGCCCTGGGCGCACCTCCATGCCAGACCACTACAATAACTCATATGGCCCTTCCAATCCAGGATAATGCAAAAAACAGGACCTCCCCGTGTCAGTCCCTCACCTAGTCAAGGCCAGCCTATCCTGGTGGATCACGCCATGAAAGAGGGGCTGCAGTGGCTCAAGTGGTTAAGACGCTGAATTGCAGACCAGAAGGTTGGTAGCTCAGCAGTTCGAGACCTGAGTGCTGCATGACAGGCTAAAAAAACTTGAGCTCAGGCATTCTTAGCATTGAGTTCCACAGGCCTGTGGCCAGCTTCCTCTCATGCCTGCCCTCTAGAATAAAACCAACTTATATCTATCCCAGAGGAACAGCTTCTATGTCAAGACTGGAAGCAGATTGTCAAGGATGCCAGCCTCCTGGGATGGGGCGCAGTCTTCCTCCACCTCCCTGCACAGGGATTATGGTCCAAGGAAGAACAACTTCTGCCCATCATCCTGTTAGAGCTTCGGGCCATCCGCCTAGCCCTCCTCCACTCCAGGGAACAAATCGCCGGTCATCACGTCCTCATCAGGACAGACAACATAGTGGCGAAGGCATACATCAATACCCAAGGAGGATCCAGATCCTCAGAACTCCATCGAGAAGCTCTGAAGCTCCTGTCCTAGGCAGAACGCAACATACTGTCTATCAGAGCGGAACACATCAAGGGCTCGCTGAATACCAGAGCGGACTGGCTCAGCTGTCAGACACTACAGGAAGGGGAATAGTCCCTCAAAGAGGACCTATTCAACCTCATAACATCTCACTTCAGACATCCAATGGTGGACCTATTCACATCTCCACTCAACCACAGGGTTGCCAGATTCTTGATACTACCATCAAGCAGCAGAAGAGACGGACACCCTGGTCTCCCAATGGCCCAAGGGTCTCATGTATGCTTACCCTCTGACTCCGGTTTTACCAAAGCTCCTCAGAAAAATCAGAGAACAACAAATGGAGATCATAGTGGTAGCCCCGTATTGGCCAAGAAGACCTTGGTTCTTGGAACTCCAGAGCATGGCGACTGCCCCGTTACACTCCCAGTATCCCCAGACATGCTGACCCAGGGCCCCATCTGGCACCCAGATCCTGCATGGCTCCGTTTGATCGCCTGGAAGTTGAACGGCAAAACTTGCTCAGCTGAGGCTACTCCAGACCAGTAACAGACACCATGCTAGCCTCTCGGCACCCTTCCACCAAGAGGATCTACAATGCCACCTGGCAGGCCTTCGTTCGCTGGTCCAGGAGAAAGAAGGTCAACCCGTTACACCCACACTTGTCCAGTGTTCTGTCCTTCCTTCAGGGCGGTCACGACTCGGGTCTGAAGGCGTCCACTCTCCGCTGTCAGGTAGCTGTCTTGGTAACCGTAGTTCCCAGAGTAGAAGGCTGGACCCTGTCCAGACACCCTCACATCCACCGTTTTTCTGAAGGGTGCATCACTTAAGGACCCACCGGTTCCCCACAGGTTCCCCACATGGAAACTTAACCTGGTTCTCTCTGCAGTAGCCAAACCAGCCTTCTCTCTGCAGTAGCCAAACCAGCCTTCGGTTCCCCACAGGTTCCCCACATGGAAACTTAACCTGGTTCTCTCTGCAGTAGCCAAACCAGCCTTCGAGCCAGTCCAAGAGATTCCTCTGATGTGGCTGCGAATGAAAACCCTGTTCCTGGTAGCTGTCACCTCCACCAGAAGAGTCTCTGAGCTTGGGGCCCTCTCCGCCAAACCGACTCTTTGCACCTTCCATAAGGACAGAGTAGTCCTCACTATCGGCCCTTCCTTCTGCCCGAAGGTCAACTCAAGATTTCACCGCTCACAGGAGATCTGCCTACCGTCCTTCTTCCCGAACCCTACCCATCCAAAGGAAAAGTTGTGCCACTGTCTGGACGTTAGATGTTCACTTAAAGCCTTCTACATCGCACCAGCTCCTTCTGGAAGACGGAATCATTATTCATCTCACTCTCACCCCCCAACAAGGGCAACAAATGTCCACAGCATCCATCAGTGCCACTCTCAAAAGATGTATAGCAGAAGCCTATAGGGCCCTCAAGATACCCCTCCTCCGGGTATCACGGCCCACTCCATCAGAAGTGCAGCGACTTCCACAGCCTTCACCAACCGAGCCTCGGTGGAAGTAACCTGTTGGACAGCCACATGTCTTCCATTTCTACCTTTGTCAGGCATTATAAGACCGACTTCTACAACTCGACCAATGCAGCCTTTGGCCGGAGGGTCCTGCAGCAAGCTCTCATATCTGAAGACGATGTCCCACCCAGTTAAAGGGACACTGCTATGGGAGGTCCCATCAAGATGTCCTCCTCTCAGAGGGAGAACGGACCAGTGGATACTCACCGTGAGGGGTCCTTCTCCTCTGAGATAAGGAGGACATCTTCGCCCTCCCAAGATTCATCGTCTTCCTTTTCTATATTCCGAGTTTATCTTCCTTCCTGTCTTGTTCAAGCCACATTATCTGTTTACTGTTCAGACTAATTATGTTCATATATTTCTAGTTATGGTTAGCCTTTGGTTTACAGCTGACTACTGCTTCTGGGAGTCCCCGAACTGACTTGAAGGGGCGTATCCCACCAGAGGATAGGAAGTGAAGAATTAGTTCCTGCCTCCCTACAGATAGGGTGGGAAACACCCATCAAGATGTCCTCCTTATCTCAGAGGAGAAGGACCCCTCACGGTGAGTATCCACTGGTCCGTTTCTTGTGCCCTTCTTAGCCGCAAGCAACAGTTGGGTCAGGGAGAGGAGGTCGCTGGCAGCTGCAGGTTCTGACACATGCCAGCCGATCCATTTCTCCCCTGCCCAGCTATGTTCCAATAATCTCTTCAAGGTAGACATCCCATTATATTCAGTGTGATCACTGGCACAGCAGGTGCAGCTAGACAGAGTGAGGATGATCTTGTGGAGTGTGAATAAAAGGCCCGGCTAGGAATGCAAACGCCTTGCTGGAGGATTGTAAGAAATGCTGGCCCCAGGAATTGGGGGGAGGGGAATGTTTCCTTTCGGTAGCTAGGATGGTAGGGGGAGAGACTGCCTGCTATCGGCATGAATTCCAGGCTGCTGGGATTTGTCTGCATTCCAGAATTTGTACTGACTTTGTTTTTTGGGGGGTGCTGCTTCTGATATTTAGGAAGGGATCATTATGAAGTCACATCACGGACTCGAGTTCAAATTCCTGTGCAGCAACAGTGCAGCCTTGGTGGGAGGGAGAGTCTTTACTGCTTGGGACTCATTCACAAATTGCAAAATTTGGTCAGATAATATCTGGGGAAGTTCCACACTTTCGAGGATCATGGGGATCATGGTTGGCTTGGGACCACCATATGTGGGGAGAGATGGGCTTAAACCTTCCTCTCTCACACTCTATTTCCCCAACCTGAAATGGCCACGGAAGCTGCTATTTGCCCCATTGGGGAAATGACGTGGGGGCAGACCATCATTTCTAGGGGGGCCCTGACAGTCTGATCTGCGAGCTGCATATACTCCCTAGATTGAAATGCCTTATGAATCTGTCTTTCCTGTATGCTCTGGCAGTCTCAGAATATATTCATCTTGACATGTAGCACCTCTGGATTGGAAGTGACAGTCTTTCTTCATTTCTTTTGACTCGCCTTTTGGAATAAAGCAAACGCTTCGAAATCGCAACCACAGCATTATGTCCACAACCCCGGAGCCGCCAGGGAATGATTCCATTGTCCGCCGATACAAAGAAGATGCTCCCCCTAGCAGGTAGGTAAAAATCAACTAATCCGGAATGTTCAGCAGGGTTCCAGAGTTCAGTGCCGTCTTGCTTTTGGTTGTTGTGGAAGGTCAGGGCTGCCGCATGCGCAAGCAAGCTGAATTTCCAGAAGAGCAGCCGTGTCTATTCTGTAGCACAAGTGAGAGAGACAGAATGTTGAGGGCAGTTGAGAGTTGAGGGAACTGACCTGGCCATTCCCCTAATAGAATCCGAGAGGGGGGATTCAGATTTGAAACTTCCAAATTGTGTATTCTTCCCACTCGTGGCAAATTTTAATGCACCTCCAGCTTGTTGCCTTACTTCCCTCGCAAAGCAAAGCTTGGTATCATCTCCTTTGGTAGGGAAACGGGGCCACCCACAGACCGGGGAAAGGTCTCTGTATACTCAGGGGATGCTCCAGATATGCAGACAAATACAAGTTTATGGCATTAATGAAAAGATATTGTTGAGGGTCCTGATGCGGACTGAGCATGCTCATTGCCTACCAGCAAGCATGGAATGTTGAGGGCATGTTGAGGATGGGGGGAAACGGAAAGCAGTGAATTGGGGGAAGAGCCTCCCTGTCGTCTTTTGAAGCTAGACAGGCCATATGATTTCGTATGATGTTTGGTTTGGAGGGGGTTTGTAGTGTACGGGGAAGGGGAGGAATCTTTGGCTGGGTACCTGTGGCAGCTCTCAATAGTCCCGCCAACAAATTAGCTGCTCGAGACTCAGTGGTGGTGGAAAGTGCTGTCAAGTCACACAGGACTTACGGCGACCCCCTGGGGTTCTCAAGGCAAGAGATGTTCAGAGGTGCCTTGCCATTCCCTGCGTCTGTGCATCGACCCTGGGCTTCCTGGGTGGTCTCCCATCCAAGTACTATCCAGAGCTGACCCTGGTTAGCTTCCAGGATCTGATGAGAGCAGTCTAGCCCGGGCCATCCAGGTCAAGGCCCAGGCTTGATATCTCTATTCGGTTCCAAGATATGCTTTCCCTAGCTTGGGAAGCCGTTTTTATACTGGAAAATGCAACCAGCTCACTCCACAGCTCACTTTTCCATATTTATGATGGAAAGTTTGCGCCGGCAACAGTGAACGAGGATGTTGGACTGGGGGAGCATTGGTGTGCCAGTTTGGTGTAGTGGTTAGGAGTGTGGACTCTAATCTGGGAGAACTGGGTTTGATTCCCCACTCCTCCACATGCAGCTGCTGGTGTGACTTTGGGTCAGTTACAAGTTCTCTCTGAGCTGTTCTCTCAAGGGCAGTTCTCAAGAGAGCTCTCTCAGCCCCACCTCCCTCCCAGGGTGTCTGTTGTGGGGAGGGGAAGGGAAAGGAGATTGTAAGCCGCTTTGAGACTCCTTTGGATAGTGAAGGGTGGGATATAAATCCAATCTCTTCTTCTTCTTCTTCTTCTTTTTCAGGGGCGTTTGTTATTTTATTATTATTATTTATTAAATTTATGAATTGCCCCATCCCTCCTATTGTAGGGCTCTGGGCAAGTTGCATAGTATTAAAAACAGTAGTCAAATAAAACAATCGAACGTATTAAATTACATTAAAGAACAGGTTACGAATAGTGATCTTTAGAGTTAATTATTCCCCCATTACAAACTGCCGGCTGTTTCGCAGGCAGGGGGGAGAGGTCGAAACGAGCATGGAAAATTGAGGAGGGTGCCTCTTGAAGCCATCCGTGCCTGTAGCCCCCGCCACCTCCTGGGGCAGTGAATTCTGGGTGTTCATCACTCTCTGGGTGAAGAAGTCCTTCCTTTTATCCGTTCTAACCCGACTGCTCAGCAATTTCATGGAGTGCTCTTTCACGGAGGACCTCTTTCTCTACCTGCTCTATCCCATGCCTAATCTTATAAACCTCAATCATGTCACCCCTCGGCCGTCCTTTCTCCAAGCTAAAGAGCCCCAAGCGCTTCAACCTTTCTTCATAGGGAAAGTCTTCCAACCTTTTTATCGTTCTAGTTGCCCTCCTCTGCACTTTTTCCAACAGCAAGGACAAATTGGAGGCTCAGTCTGGTTTGTCGCGGATTCTGTCTCTGTGTAGGTTTTTCATGGCTTCCCTTACCCCCGTGCTAAGCTTTGCTTTCAGTCTTTCATCCCACGCCTGCTCTGCCTCTTACCCGTCACACGTTCTGCATCATTTCCTCTTCCTCCAGAGGCTCAGAATTACCCCAGATCTCAGTGCTTGTAAACATCCTTAAAAAGTAGTCTTCCATGCCTCGGTATCCCACAGCGCTGCTCGGCTTGCTGAATGAGGAGTTCCTTTGGCCACCTGGTGTGCTCGAGCATGGCTTCATTTTTGCCAGATGCGGTGCAGGTGGTACAGGTGTGCATGCTTGTAAAGGGGGGGGGAAGCGGATCCAGGATGATCCTCTAGGCTTACACAAGATCCTTCTGGCTGCCTTAACTCTTGGTAGCATTTCTCCGATGATTTAAGAAGGACTGTAGTTTTCAAAAATGGTTGGGAATGCAAGTTTGTGCAAGATCCCAGCCACCCCGTGTGTGTGTCAGTGACCCAGAAGGTCACCGTTTTGAACCCTATCTCCAATGCAAACTCATTTGTTCGCCTCTGTCGGGCTCAGTTCCCCACCTGCAATATGGGCGTTACAACACTGCCTACCTTGCAGGACCGTTGTAGGGATTCCGGTGATTATGTATGTGAGTAGCCCTTACATCAGAACTTAAAAGTAAGAACGTAAGAGAAGCCATGTTGGATCAGGCCAGTGGCCCATCTGGTCCAACACTCTGTGTCACACAGTGGCCAAAACCCAGGTGCCCTCAGGAGGTCCACCAGCAGGGCCAGAACTCCAGAAGCCCCCCCACTGTGCCCCCCCCCAAGCACCCAGAATACAGAGCATCACTTGCCCCAGACTGAGAGTTCCTATCTATACCTCGTGGCTATTAGCCACTGATGGACCTCTGCTCCATATGTTTATCCAGTCCCCTCTTGAAGCCGTCCATGCTTGTAGCCTCCACCACTTCCTGCAGCAGTGAATTCCACATGTTAATAACTCTTTGGGTGAAGAAGTACTTCCTTTTATCTCTTCTAAGCCCACTGCTCATTCATATCATTGATGGCCTGCAAGGTCTTGTATTGTGAGAAAGGGAGAGAAGTCCGTCTTTCTCTACCTTCTCTATCCTGTGGATAATTTTGTACGTCCTGTAGCCCTGCTGGATGGTCCATCCAGTCCAGACCAATGGTCCATCTAGTCCAGCATCCCTTAGTAGGTGGGGGGAGGGGGGAGGTAGCTACACAGTTTGGTGGGGTGGTTAGGAGTGCGGACTAATCTGGGAGCACTGGGTTTGATTCCCCACTCCTCCACATGCAGCTGCTGGTGTGACCGTGGGTCAGTCACAAATTGTTTCGGAGCTGTTCTCTCACGAGCAGTTCTCTCAGAGCTGTTCTCAGCCCCACCTACCTCACAGGGTGTCTATTGTGGGGAGGGGAAGGGAAAGGAGATTGTAAGCCGCTCTGAGACTCCTTCAGGTAGTGAAGGGTGGGGTATAAATCCAATCTCTCTTCTTCTTCTTCTTCTTCCTCCTCCTCCTCCTCCTCTTCCTCTTCTTCTCTTTTCATGTCTCATTGGTGTTCGTGATCAAACCGGGTTTGCAGGTTTTCCAAAGCACTGCGGGAAATCACCCTGCTAAACCTTTTTGACCAAAGCAGGGCTCGGGACAGGACGTGCAGAATGTCCAGTCAGTGGTTCCCGGTGATGTGAGCAAAAAGTCAAACCATCCCCTGCAGGAAAGAGGGAAGGTCAGGACAGGAGGGACTGAGAGACGGCCGCTGCATCTTACAAGAGAGAGCCAGTTTGGTGTAGTGGTTAAGTGCGCGGACTCTAATCTGGGAGAACCGGGTTTGATTACCCACTCCTCCACTTGCACCTGGCTGGATGACCTTGGGCAAGCCATAGCTCTGTACCAGCTGTTCCCTCAAGGACAGCTTGGGAAAGAGCTCTCTCAGCCCCACCTACCTCACAGGGTGTCTGTTGTGGGGAGGGGAAGGGAAAAGGAGTTTGTAAGCCGCTCTGAGACTCCCTTGGGGAGTGGAGGGTGGGGTATAAATCCAATCTCTTCTCTTCTCTTCTTCTTACAAGCCTGGGTCTGTCTCCTTGAGCAGAAAGGGCCTTAAAACAGCTTCAAGTCTGGTCTTGTGCGAGTTAGGAAGGGGAAGTGGACATTATTTCTCCTCTGCCGTGATATTATTATACAGTTTCTAGTTGCGGTGTCGGCAAAAGACCCTCCGGGGGGGGGGGGGGGACACCTGTATAAAATTGTCTGAACGTTTCTTTTTCCGTGGTATTTGACAAGGTGACTGGGGTCCATTCTCCTGGCGTCTTGAGCTGCTTCCCTTAGACAGGAGGATCGCTGCCAGTGACCCTGTGACATTTGGCAGGCATTGTGCGCTTGAGAGCGCTCCTCTGAATAGACCGGGCCCCCTGTGGGCAACTTACCGAAAGGCTGCCGAGTTAAGAGGCGGAAGTAACGAGAGCAGAACGTGAACTCGTCCAGGGCGGCCAAGGGAGACCTCCCGGGGAGAATCTCCTGACAGCTCTTCCAGGTCCTAAGGGGTCTTTCTTTAGAAACTTCCCGTTTGTCTGCCACTCCTCACCTAGAGTATCGTATTCAGTTTTGGGCACCACAATTTGAGGAAGATATAGACAAGCTGGAACGTGTCCAGAGGAGGGCAACGAACAGGGTGAGGGGTGTGGAGGCCCAGTCCTGTGAGGAAAGGTTGAAGGAGCTGGGTGTGTTTGGCCTGGAGAGGAGACAACTGAGAGGTGATGAGATAACCATCTTCAAGTACTTGAAGGGCCGCCCTATAGAGGATGGGGCAGAGTTGGTTTTCTTTTGTCCCAGAAGGTCGGACCAGAACCAGCGGGTTGGAATGGAATCAGAAGAGTTTTCAGCTGAACATTAGAAAAAACTTCCTGACATTCAAAGCGGTTCCTCAGTGGAACAGGCTTCCTTGGGAGGTGGTGGGCTCTCCCTCTTTGGAGGTTTTCAGACAGAGGCCAGAAGGCCATCAGACAGCAACGCTGATTCTGTGAACTCAGGCAGATCACGAGAAGGGAGGGCAGAGAGGGTTGCCTCAGTGTTTAGTTCTTGTGGCCCTTTCTTACACAACCAGGGAAATACTGATTGCCACTTTGGGGTCAGGAAGCAGTTTTTCTCCAGGCCAGTTTGCCCGGGGATTCTGGAGGCTTTTTGGGCCATCTTCTGGGCATGGAGCAGGGGTCTCTGCGGGTGTGGAGGGGGAGGTTATTTGTGAATTCCCTGCACTGTGCAGGGGGTTGGACTAGATGACCCTGGAGGTCCCTTCCAACTCTATGATTCTGTGATTCCTTCCTTTGCGTCTCTCTCTGGCTGTTCCTTCTCTTGCCTGTTGGCACTTCTTCTTTGGTCGCACGCCTCACTCTGGTGACTTGGGCTACCGGCCCCGTCTTGCCGTTTCACCTGCCACCTTTACTTTGCCCCGATGTCTACCTGCTGCTGCAGACTCGGATGTGAAAAGGAGAGAGAAAATGACTTTTCTTTCCTTCGTTTCAGCCTGACTGAAGAAGACAACGACAGTTTCATCTACGACGCATCGGAGCTGGAAGGTAAGGGCTCACAGAGAGCTGGAAGGTAAGGGCTCACATCCAGCGGATGTTGACTCTGTGGGGCTCTTGTGACTGGGTCTTCGCTGCACTTAATGCTGCCAGTAGGAAGTGGAAGTCAGGATATTGACAGCTGTTTGAGCATGGCAGTAAGAGCGCAAGATAGATGAGAGGCCCGTAATTCGAATCTTGACCTTGCACAGGCATGTCTCTCACCCCCACCACCATTGGCAAGACGGAAACGATCGTCCAGTCCTCTGGACTGCAGGAACAAGCTGCTGAGGGAATGTATGTAGGACATAAATGAGCAATTTAGATTGTAAGCTCTCTGGGGCAGAGATTCGTCACCCCGTGCTCTGACCGTGCACGTTTGGATTGGGCCCTGTCGGTCTAGGCGACTGGCTCGGCAACAGGGCACCCGCCGATACGTTTCCTGAACCCACTTCCTCCTTCCCCAAAGCAAAGAGCGAATTCTTGGCTTTCCGCAGCTTCACTGGAGTTGGTGATGCTTTAGGAGAGTCCGGGAGGTACCATCTTTGGGTCAGCCGGGAGCACCCATTCAGAAACATCTTAGGGGGACGCTTGGGTTGGAAATCTACCAACATTTCATGAATGGGCGGGTCCCCAATGGTGGCCATTTTGTGGTTGGCTGCACCCCTTGATTGACAGCAGGTGGTGCCTGTTATCTCTTCTCAGAATACCGGAAGTGCCCACAGGCTCAGCCGATTTGGGGATCCTCGCTCTGGACTCATGGGATAACTAAACTAGCCTTATGGGCGGCATAGCTCGACAGATGGCTGAATCCTTTCCCCTCCTCTGAATACCAGGGACAATGAAGCAGCAGAGCAAAGTTAGAGTCCAGTGGCCCCGTTAAGACCAGCGCTCACACACACGAAAGCTGATACCCAGAATTAAACGTCGTTGGTCTTAAAGGGGCCGCTGGACTCTATCTTTGCTCTGTTGCTTCAGACCAACACGGCTGCCCACCTAGAATCATAGAATCACAGAGTCGGAAGGGGCCAGACAGGCCATCTAGTCCAACCCACTGCTCAGTGCAGGATCTGCCTAGCGCATCCCTGATGAGTGTTAGTCCAGCCGCTGTTTCAAGACTGCCAGTGTGGGGGAGCTCACCACGTCCTGTCCTCTGCTGCCAACAGGAACAGCTCTCTGCCCTCCTCTAAGTGACCTCCTTTCCAATACTTTAAGAGAGCCATCCTGTCCCCCCTCAACCTCCTCTTCTCCAGACTGAACATTCCCAAGTCCCTCAGTCTTTCCTCGTAGGACTTGGTCTCCAGGCCCCCGATTGTCCTCGTCGCTCTCCTCTGCACCCGCTCCCTTCTGTCCCCATCCTTTTTGAAGTGAGGCCTCCAGAACTGCACGCAGTACTCCAGGTGCAGCCTGACCAATGCAGTGTACAGTGGGACTATGACATCTTCCGATTTGGACGTTATGTGTCTGTTGATACACCCCAAGATCGTATTAGCCTTTTTTGTTGCCGCATCACACTGGCTGCTCATATTTAACTTTCGGTCCATCCGTACCCCAATATCGTGTTCACACACACACACTGCTGCCCAGAAATGTATCCCCCATCCAGTAGGCATGTCCCTCGTTTTTGTTACCCAGACGTAGAACTCGACCCTTACCCTTGCTAAATTGCATCTTGTTCGCATCCACCCACCTGGATCGATCCAATACACTGATGCTGTGAGCCGTTTTTGTTGTTCTCTCGCTTCGGCACTTTCTCCTGGGAAGCCTTGTAGAGAACAAGAAAATATCCTTTCTTCTGTGCCTCTTTTTCCAGACGACTTTCACGACAGGCACTCGTACGGACCCGCCTCGCTGCCGTCTTCCACGTCGTCCCACCAGTCGGAGGGGCTTGACCTGGAGCAAGTCAACTCCATTTTCAGGAAATTCTCCCTGGAGAGGTATTTTATGGGGGGGGGGGGGCATTGGATGGGGTGTGGTCTTGGGACCTGGCCGTACCACTGACAGGATCAGGTGGTCGGCCTTGCCTTTGATTGGACCACCTCAGGCAGTTAAGTGTGGGGACCGAGTATCTCTCTCTCGATAAAAATCTACATGTATTTGGAAACCCATAAGATTAGTGTCACAACAGAGCCTCTGGGTTGAGGCAGAATAAACACCAGCCCAAGTTCACAGCAGGCAGGGAGTTAACAGTTCGTAGAGCAGCGCGTTATCTCAAACAGTCCAGTGGTCAAACCATAAATCACCTTTATAGCCGAAGGACGGAGCAGGGAGACGTCGTCTCAAGGAATGCTGAGGGTCGAATAGCCGAGGAGCAAACACGGATAGAACCGGAACGCCAAATCCAAAATCCACAATCCAGAGTCCAAAGTCCAGGGTCAACGGTCCAAGGTCCAAAGTCCAGAGAAACGCACTGAATCAGAAAGGTGTCCAGCGAGGGGGTCTGTCAAAGACAATAAATCTTTGCCAGCACAATTGGCTCTGAACAAGCCCTCTGTTTTTAACCTGTGCTGGCTGTCAGCAATTAGCAGCATACCGGACGTAGCCCTGCTGCTGCTAAAACTCTGGGCTGCTATCCCTCATTCTCCGTTGACGTGCCATACTCCGTCTCTCCTTTAATTCCTGTCGGCGTCTTTCACGGAGCCGACTAACAGGTGGGGGAGATCCGGGAGGGGATGAGCGTGGGCCAGGCAGAGCTTGATCAACCGTAGGTGGATCCTGCTGCTGGCTTGACTCCTCAGGACTTACGTTCAAGCCAGTTAAAGGAGCCTGGTCCTGGTCAGCAGGGGCTGGGTCAGGAGCAAGCGTGACAATTAGAGAGCAGGGTTCTAGCTAGTTTTCTCCCTGTCTTGCTAGTTTCCTATGTTTTTGTTGTTGTGGGGGGGTGGAGAATTCAAACATCCAGCCTTCATCTAACAGCCTGAGTTAGTACAGTCCTAGAAAATCGGCATTACCTGTTTCTGCCATTCAGGTAGACCATCTGTAATGGAGGGCACAGCCTTTTGGGGGCACAAGAACCCTTTACAGCAGGGGTCCGCAATCTTTTTGAGCAAGCGGGCACCTTTGGAATGCTGCGCCGCAGGCTGGGCGCGGCCACAAAACGGCTGCCGCAGGAGGCGGAGGAAATCACGTGAAGCCGCGGGTCAAAATGCGCCCCGCGGCAAATTGTGGGAAATTCAAGCAGGCAGTCGGGGAAACCGGAAGGACGACGCCGGGGCAGTGCCTTGTGGGAAATTTGTCTTGATGTTTGCATAGAGGCAATTTAAGTCCACGGCAAAACAGCATCCCAATGACCCAGGGCAAAAGCAGGCTGAAACGGGGCCGATCACTGAAGGGAGGTAACATAATGCAGAATAGGGGGAAAACCCGGAAAGAAAAGAAGGTTGAACTCAATTTTAGTGCAGAATTGCTTGGCGGACGCCCCGGTGAACATGGATTAGAAGGAGAGTGCAGAAAGGGCCCTTAGAGAGTCCGAGCCCAACCTCAAACAGAAGTTGTTCTCTGCATTCCTCCTCCGTTATCCCAGCCTGCTGCATTCCTATTTTAAAAGGCAGGAGGGACTTCAGACAAACTCAGGAGAATGTCCTTCTTCCTAAGCGTTGCGATCCCTCCCCTTGACGCAGGCCATTCCGTCCCTCGGTGACGAACTTCGGCCGCCTCCGGAACACGTGCCACGCCGTCCAGCGCATCATTCTGAACGGAGACAGCCTGAGTTCGGAGATCTCCGTGTTGGGGGGGAACATGAAAGGCAGCTTCGTCAACTCGGTCAAACTGGGATCCTCGGCAGAGAAAGGGGGCCTCCGGGAGGGGCACCAGCTGCTTTTGGTGAGAACTCAGCTTTAAGAGATTGTCAGGTTGCTCATTGGTATTGTCAACCCCCTCACCTTTCCTTCTTCTGGACACATCATGAGCTGCCCGCTATCTTTCTATCCATTGCCGCTGTCAGAGAGCCATATGCCTGTTGGTGTAGTGGTTAAGAGCACGGCCTCTAATCTGGGAGAACCGGGTTTGATTCCCCACTCCTCCACATGCAGCTGCTGGAGTGATCTTGGGTCAGTCACAAGTTCCTTCAGAGCTGTTCTCTCAGGAGCAGTTCTCAAGAGAGCTCACAGGGTGTCTGTTGTGAGGAGGGGAAGGAAAAGGAGATTGAGACTCCAAGTTAAGAGTGGGGTATAAATCCAATCTCCTCCTTCCCCCCTCCTCCTCCTCCTCTTCTTCTTCATCTGATTGCTGCTGGTGTGTTGCTGTAGTCAAAGACCCTTACTGCTTGCATCTAATTGCTGCTGGTGTGTTGCACTACTTCTCATAGTAGCTCTGTTCACACAACCAATAGCAATCCTCCTTGCTTAGTAGCAAGAGAGCTGTTGTTAGATTAGGCGGTGGGGTATAAATCCAATCTCCTCCTCCTCCTCCTCCTCCACAATCATGACAGTGGATAGAGGAGTGAGCTTGGAAAAAGAGTCCTCATTTCCCTAAGGCTTGCACTTCTTTGTCCTTTCTGCAGGGGATTTAAGATAGATAGATTCGAGTCCACTAGCAATTTAAAAGCCCACAAGATTATTGAGATTTGCACATCAGACCAAGGAATCTTTGCTCCCAAAAGTTTGTACCCCGAAAATCTTGTGGGTCTCAAATGTGCTACTGGACTCAAATCGAAATCTCATTGATCTCCAAGGTCCTACAGGTCTCAAATCTAGCTGTTCTACTACAAGCCGACCCGGCCTCCTTCTGAAACTGTCTTGAGACAATTCTAACGGAGAGTTATCAGTCCATCGCTGGTGTTTTTAGCAGTAAGAGAGTCAGAATGGGAGAGGAGAGAGGAAGGGGCAGGAAAGTTGATGTAACATTATTAAGCCTGCCGGAAAAGAGTCAGGCGGCTTGTTCGTCCGCAGGAGCCACGAGTGCACGCCGTGTAAACAAATGGAATAATTGACTCGGGGGAGACAATAACGCTTCTTGCTTCCATCTAGATGGAAGGCTGCATCAAAGGGGAAAATACAAGCGTTCCCTTGGATACCTGCACGAAGGAAGAGGTCCACTGGATAATTCAGCGATGCAGCGGACCCGTGACGCTGCACTGTAAACTGAATCACGAAGGTAAGCAGCAACCTTGGATTCGCCCCAGATTCTCCAGCGGGTGCGCACATTTCGAAGTCGTACACAGGGCTAGTTCAAGGGAGGCTGTGGAGAGAAAGCCCGGTGGTTTCCAGATTCTGAGATCAGCTGACAGTCTCGCTCTCCCAGGAGCATCAACAGGAGAGTAGGGCTCCATGGGAGTTGCTGTGTGGCATTTTTAGCCCCACTTCATTGGTGCCGATGTAGACAGAGAGTATGGGCTGAAGGGGAGCGTCTAAGGGGGTTGTATTGAGGGGGGGGGGAGACCTGATACAAGCAAAGGGGAGACGCCAGAGAAATGAGGACCAAAATCCGTGGCCAAAATGCATGAGATACACGCACAAGCAGGCCTTTGGAGAGGCGGTGTATAGATTCTATAAAGAAAGAGAAAGCCATATTGGGATGTTTTGCTGACCTGACCCTGCACCCGCCTCAAAAGGAGCTGTTAAGTGTTCTCCACAGCTGGGAAGAGAGAATGGAGATTCTCAGTTTGCTTCCCACAATTAGAAAATACACCTTTAGACATCGATCTGCTATTCTAGCATGTTTATTGTTTTATACTCTTCGCCTGTTATTCAACTCTTACTTTGCATGCCTTAAACATCATCATGTTACATCTTAATTTGCTGTTCAGTCCCTGTCCATAAGGTTGAACCTTACCTTCCATTCCTGTGTATTTGAAAAAGTGTGCGTTCACACAAAAGCTCGTACCTTGAATGAACCTTTGTTGGTCTTAAAGGTGCCACTGGACTCTAAATTTGTTCTGCTGCTTCAGACCAACACAGCTGGCCACCATCTATCTTCAAAGAAAGAGAATGTTTTAGAGTTCCTTCAAGTCACAGCCAGCTTATGGCGACCTCATAGGGTTTTAAAAGCAAGAGATGGAGATGGTTTGCCTTCGCCTGCCTCTGCATAGCAACCCTAGACTTCCTTGGTGGTCTCCCATCCAAATACTGACCAGGGCTGACCCTTCTTAGCTTCCGAGAAGCGACAAGATTGGGCTAGCTTGGGCCATCCAGGTCCCAGCAAAGAAAAAACCTCATAATATTTTCTTTTGATGCTTTTATTTACTTGTTCGTGTTCGTATACCTTTATCGGCAAATTGGCAATCACAACTACATTTCATTTACTTTGTTTATTGTCTGCTTTTCTTGTTGAAACTCAGAGTGGATTACCGAGTTTTTAAAATGATGCAATCGAGACCTGTACAGAACAGACATTGAACAAAGCGGTAAAACCAGATTTCACAATTAGAGAACGGTGTAAGGCAGATAGTATAATACATGCAAAAAACAATGCATTGTTAAGCGAGAGGAAAAGAAATCTGCCTAAAACTTTCACAGGAAATTAAAATCAGAACCTTATTACCTTAGAGAAGGTGACCTTCTGTTAGAATTGTTTTTCCACACATCTGTTCCCTTTATGAAAATGCCCCCCCCCCCGAACAATTCCATTTTAGATCAAAGGGGAAACGATAGAACCTGAACCTGCTGTGCGGGGAGAGCGGCCTAGAAATTAGATAGATAGATAGATAGATAGATAGATAGATAGATAGAAGTCTGGTACCATTTCCGCAAAAGAGCAAACCCCCACGCCACCAGTCTTAAATAATCGAAGTATGCAAAAGTGTCCACACAAAATATTGCATCCCCAGGAGTAGATCCGAATGTTGTTCCCCCTTTCCCTGCATTTCCTGAATCCACTTTTTCAGTGGGTCCCGTCCCCCCCCCCCCCTTCGGATCTTAACTTGCAGTTTTTGAGTGAGGAATTCCCCCATATTCCATTCCCCTCCATCACACCGCTATTTTGTGTTGTGTCATCAGTGACACATGTTCACCCCACCTACCGCCCTTCCGCCCCCCCCCCCCAGTTGTCCTGGAGACATCCTCCATTTTTAAAAAAACAAACAACCATAATGTTGTTGTTCAGTCACACAGTTGAGTCCGACTCTTTGCGACCCCATGGACCACATCACGGCAAGCCCTCCTGTCTTCCGCCCGTCCTCCGGAGTTTGCTCAACTTCATGTTCGCTGCATCAATAACACTGTCTACCCATCTCATCCTTTGCCATCCCCTTCTTCTTTGACCTTCAGTCTTTCCCAGCATCAGGGCCTTCTCCAGGGAGTGCTCCCTTCTCATTGGGTGGCCAGAGTATTTGAGCTTCAGCTTCAGGATCTGGCCTTCCAGGGAACAGTCAGGGTTGATTTCTTTTGGGATTGACTGATCTGATCTCCTTGCAGTCCAAGGGACTCTTGAGAGTCTTCTCCAGTATTGATTGCGTTACGACATTGTGGTTACCAGGGCGAAGGCTGAGAGACACCTTTTAGCCAGTCTGTGGGAGGACAGCAGCCGAGTAGAAAAAGTTTCCCTTTGGCAGTTCCTGGAAGGCAAATGTGTGTTAACTTCCCCTCCCCTCCCCTCCCCCATTTGGGCAAGCTCCTGTCTGGGTACAAAATCTAAGAAGAAACGGACCCTCAAGCACCACTGGTCAAATTTGGAACCCTCCAGGCCTACTTTAATATAAAAACTTTTCAGATGAGAGGTCCGTGAATCCCATATTGCACTTAAATTGGCCTTCCGGTGAAGTTTGGTTCTTTAATTTCCCCCCAGGGTTCATTGGTGGATAGTTTGATACGGCCAACAATTTACCGACTCTGGGGATCATGCAATTGCCCCGTGATTAATGAAGTGCCTCGTGATTAATGTGCCATTTTTCAATCAACAAATTGCCTCGTGATCAATGAACGGCTTTGTAACTTATATGAATTTTAAAAGAGAGGCATAGATTGCCAGTTAAGAATATTTATGGTTTCGTGATTATGGGTGCACTTAAATAAATCGAGGGGAAACGGGGGCTTAACACGAGTTATGGTAAAGCAAATGGGGGGTGTTATTGCAAAACATTTGCGTTAAGGAATAACATTAGAATACGTTATGGGATAACACTAAAAAGGAAATGACAAGATGTTAGGGGGAACTGTGAGGTTGCACCAGAAAATTTCAATTTCTGTGACCAGTGTGTTTTGATGAAAAGTTTTTAGATCCTGCTGAGCTGGTTAAAGTGTTTCATACTAGGATGGATGAGGATCTGCGCGGTGGCCTCATTTGGAACACTGTGTACAGTTCTGGTCACTGTATCTCCAAAAGGACATTGCAGAGCTGGACAAAGTACCGAGGAGGGCGGCCAGGATGAAGAGGAGGTTGGAGCACCTTCCCTAGGAGGAAAGGCTGAAGAACCTGGGACTTTTCAGTTTAGAAAAGAGACGACTAAGTGGGGATATGATTGAGGTTCATACAATTATGCGTGGAGTGGAGGGAGTTGACGAAGATAACTTTCTCCCCCTCCCAAGATACAAGAACAGAAGGGCCTCCAATGAAGCTGGTGGGCAGTAGGTTCAGGACGGGCAAAAGGAAATACTGCTTTACACCGAGAATGATTAAAATGTGGAATTCGCTGCCAGAGGATGTTGCGATGCCCACAGGAATAAACAGCTTGAAAAGGGGATTAGATAGACTCATGGAGGGTAAGTCTCTCAATGGCAACGAGCCATGGTGGCCGAGTGTGAGGCTTCTGCCCTATGTAGTCAAGGATCAGACCTTTGTTGATGAAACACAGTTCTTTATTTCCTATTACTACATTACAGGTCCTGGGATCATTGTTAGAGATAAAGTATACAATAGAAGCAGGATTAATATACCCTCCAGTACAATTTGAATTTCCCATAAGTAACCAATCACAAAAAGGGAAAAACCGCGGGCTAAAGGTCCTTTGACCGTTTGCTTTCCACAGGAAAAAAGGTTAAGTGTGAAGCTGTAAATTTCCCTTCTTAAACCAGACCCCTCAGATGTATCCATCTTGTGCATAACAAATAACTCGCCAAGGTCTTCACACGCCGATAAGAATTGTTCCGTGCCTCCCCCGGCAGGGAGGAAAGGAATGCGGAGGCGCGGAGGGGTGAGAGGCCGTTTGTTCTCATGTGCTGTAGTCGCCACTCTCCCGGACCAAATGGTTACACTGACCAGACCCATTGTGAGCCATAAACCCAGGGCAATAAAATAGAACCTGATACATGGTGAATGAGATAACAGGATGTTACAGAGGGACTGCAAAAACAGGTTACATTGGAGGGGATTATACAAAGCATATAAGCAAATCTTTGTTAGAATCCATAGATTCTGACACCGAGCGGAACCTCCACATTCAGAGGCACTAAACCTCTGAATCCCAGAGCCAGGAGGCAACACCAGGGGAAGGCCTCGGCATCTATGCCCTGTTCTTGGCCGTCCAGAGGAACTGGTTGGCTACTGTGTGAGACAGGATGCTGGATTACACTGTCAGTTATGGATATGAGCCCCTAGCAAGAGAATCGTGTTATATGGTAAGAGCTTATTATTTAAGACACCAATGCAAGTTCTGGCCCTTAGTAAATATATTTATAGCTAAGCAAGATTGTTCCTATTGAAACAATAAAATAATGATTAGATTTAAGAAACAGCCAGGCTAATGTAATCCCCCCCACCCCCGAGGGTTACCAGGAAAAGCCGAAGGGATGAATTTGCCATTTAATTTACGAGGGTTTCTTAAAAGGGTGGTTGGCCTAGATTTTGTGGGTGATGTAGAGATCGATTTGGGGTTTTTTAAATCATTTCCTAGGATTATTTATAGCGTTTTAAGAACCCCGAAGGTTTATTAGACTCAATAGGATTAGAAATAAATCTGGAACCTAGCAGAGAAGTTCCCTGCCCTCCACCTACCCCATCCCTTACAATTAAGGTTGTCACTCCCCAGTTGGGGGCAGGAGATTCCCCCACTTTTGCAGGCTCTTGCCCACCACTGGCCAGCCAGTCCCCCCGAGATCAACATCGCCAGAAATAAATGCGATGTGCCCATGTCACCCAAAAGTGATGTAGGAACATCGGTGATGTCAAGGGGGTGATGCTCTGGGTTTTGGGCAAAACTCTATGGTTTGAGGCTGATTTTTACCATAGAGTTTTCCCAAAAACTAGAGTGTCACCCCTGACTTCACCAACATGCCTATGTCACTTCCGGGTGACACAGGCATGTTGTGTGACATCACTTCCGGGGTCATTGCCTGAGGACGCTTCCGCCTCCCGGAACGTCTCCCCATCCCCCTGCGGTTGTCTTCAAGGGACTGGGCAACCCTACTTCTCTGGATGCCATTTTCGAGAGAAGGAGCCCTTTGGGGTTGAAGAGGAGTTTGCCCATTGAGAGACGATAGTCCTATTTGGATGAGCTTTTCATGAGAGGGGCATGCTAATTCATGGTGTCGTATTAATTACCCATTTGGATATGTATGCCCCACTTTCCTCCCCTCTGAGGATCCAAAACAGCTTCCAACATCCATCTCTCCTCCTCCATTTTATCCTCACAGCAACCTTGTGAGGTAGGTTAGGCTGAGAGAGAGTAACGGGCCCAGGGTCTCCCAGCGAGCTTCCATGGCAGAGTTGGGATTTGAACCAGGGTCTTCCAGACATTTTATCCCAGGGGTCCCCATGATGTCTGCTAACACCTTTCCTGGCGCCTGTTCAGTGTTTTTAGAAAGTGGGCGGGGCCATCTGGGTCTTTTGTCCAGCGAGGCTCCTGATTGGCCACTGGAGATTTGATTGGCTGTGCAGATTTTAAAAAATGTTGTCTTGGCAGGATCTTCCCTGTCTGACTGAAGATCAGCTGTGGCAGCCATTTTGTGACCCCGGCACCAGCCATTTTGTGGCAGTGCCTACCGCCCTGTGTCAGAATTCCAGAGTTGTTCACAGGATTAAAAAGGCTGGGGCCTCTGCTGTAAAAACTACACCACACTGGCTCTCTTGTTGCCATGTGTTTCCAGGGAAACCTATATAGATGGAAAGGGAGGGGATGGGTGGTGTAATCCAGAGTCTTTTAGAAAATGCACCCTGTGAAACTGGAATATATGGAGAATACCCTGCTTGTGGAGATATGGTTGGTGACTACTAAGTGACGGGGCCTTATCATTAGTGGCCCCAAGTTTATAGAATGCCTTCCCCCATGAGGAAGGTGCTGCTCCATCCAGTAGATTAAGATACAGAGCTTTGAACGAGACTCCTAACTTCATCTAAAAACCCATTTAAAAACCATTTTTCCCCCTCTGAGAGCACTCCCCTTATATTTATTGCTGCCATGGTGGTTTCGTCGATGTTATTTTTCATTGTATCGGCTTCTAACTGTCACACAGATTGCGTGCACATGTTCTTCTTAACTGTAAATTGCCTCCTGCACTCTGATTAAAAGGCGATAGATTAAAAGCCATCAATGCAGTAAATGAATTTTAAAATGAATACCAACCGAGGGGCTAACAGCGCGGTCCCGCATGGACTTCTTCCACCCGAAACCCTGTCAAAATCAGCAGTCGTTGATGGGAGCTGGTTTGCGAATGATCGCACCGCAATGCAGGGCATTTGTTTCAGAAACAAGGCTGTGTTTCGAACGCATGAATGAAAAGTGAGTTTTGTATTTCCGCTGATCTCCTCTCAAGATATATTACTGAATGAAGAGAACTTTATGACTTGAAATCTTAAGTGGTTTTTTTTAATAATATGTATCTTGAGGAATGGAAGTGAGCTATTAGGTTCTTTTTGTGGCACAACGGATTCACAGGTGAAAATTAAACCTTTGTAAATAAAGATGTGGGCGCGGTGACTCAGAGGTTAAGACACTGAACTGCAGATCGGAAGGTCGGTAGCTCGGCAGTTCGAGACCTGAGTATGCTGCGTGACAGAGTGAGCTCCCGTCTCTGGCCCCAGCTCCTGCCAACCTAGCAGTTCGAAAGCAAGAAATTGCAAGTAGATAAATAGGTACCACTTCGGTGAGGAGGTAACAGCATTCCGTGCAACTCGGCATTTAGTCATACTGGCCACATGACCACTGACAAGTCTTCGGACAGCGCTGGCTCTTCAGCTTGGAAACAGAGATGAGCGCCGCTCCCTAGAGTCAGATTCAACTGGCTTTCAAGCAAGGGAAACCTTTAAAGATGAACGTCAAGCCGAATTAGACAGATGTGCGTCAAAACAAAGACACATGGGATATGACCCAGGAGAGTTTTTGGACCTCCATAAACCTGTTTCTCTTTCGTTTCTTTCCCGTTTGTTTTGTGAATATATTAAAGAAGGCAGTCAACTGAGAAAAGCAGTCACCTTTCGCTGAACGTAAAGGGTTTAAATAAACCTAAAACGAGATGTAAGGGCTTCAGGAATTTGTATAAAGACCAGTAGGAGAGCCAGCAGGGGGTAGTCGTGAAGGCCGGACTCTGAGATCTGAGTGTGGATTCTGAAGCAATAAAGCTTATCGGATGAGCCATTCTTCAGCAGGCTTAACTCCATTCCTTCAATGGACTTAGAAGGATGTGAGTGTGCTTAGGATCGCACTATAGGTGATTTTGGCCCTAAGATTATCAACTCTGGGTTGGAAAATTCCCAGAGATGGGGGGGTGGAGCCTGGGGAAGGCCAGACTTGGAGCAGGGAGGCACCTCAGCAGGGTATAATGCCTTTCAGTCCAGCCTCCAAAGCAGCCATTTTCTCTAGGAGATCCTTTTGTCTTCTGGAGATCAGTTGTAATTCTGGAAACCCTCCAGGGCCCACCTGGAGGCTGGCACCCCTGCTTTGGTCCAGCCGTTGTCACCATAACCTACCTTATAGGGTTGTTGTGGGGCTCCGATGAGGGACGAGAGCTCTGTGTAGGTTGCTGTGATCCCCCGGGAGGAACGGCAGCGGAGAAATGAGATGTTTTGCTGCAAGAAGAGCACATTTCAGGGAGGAAAACATAGCGTGCGACTCAAGAAAACAAAACGTATATCTTGATTACGCCTCCTCCCCGGGGGGAGAAAAACGAAGTAGCTGTTGTTGTTTCAGAGGCTTTAGCTGTTTTAATTTCGAGAGTAATTTAAAAAATCCTGAAAGTCGATTTGTTTTCCTACAAAGAGTCATAGCGAGGACAGCCATTTATAACCGGGAACAGATGACGATGGGTAGGCGTGTTAGTCTGTGTGTAGCAGTAGAAAAGAGCGAGAGTCCAGCGGCACCTTAACAAAATGTGTGGCAGGGTGGGAGCTTTCGTGAGTCACCGCTCACTTCTTCAGGTATCTGAAGAAGTGAGCGGTGACTCACAAAAGCTCCTACCCTGCCACATATTTTGTTAGTCTTTAAGCTGCCACTGGACTCTGGCTCTTTTCCATTTTTAGCTGGTATATGTATACCGAGAGGGAGAGAAACGCATCTGATAAGGGAATAACTTTTTAAAATTCAGTTCGAGATCTAAGACCTGATTATTTGAATGAAGCAAAGTGGCATTAGTTGGCTATTATCCTAGAATTAGGTAAGTACTGACAGGTGCTGATCCAGGGGAGGGGAGGCCCAGTACGGTTATCTTTCCAGATGAATTTAGAGATAGCGGACTGAACAAATATTTGGAGAAAGTTACACCTCGTTGAGAAGGGTTGCATGTTTTATTCAGATGTTCACGAATCCTACCCCAGGACGCACCCAGTTTGGTGTCGTGGTTAGGAGTGTGGACTCTAATCAGGGAGAACCGGGTTCGATTCCCCACTCCTCCACATGAAGCCTGTTGGTGTGACCTTGGGTCAGCCACAAGTTCTCTCAGAGCTGTCCTCTCAGGAGCAGTCCTTGAAAGAGCTCTCTCAGCCCCGCCTACCTCCCAGGGTGTCTGTGGTGGGGAGCGGAAGGGAAAGGACATTGTAAGCTGCTCTGAGACTCCTCTGGGTAGTGAAGGGCGGGGTATAAATCCAATCTCTTCTTCGGTGTTTTGGTTTTCTTGCATCTTGGATTACAATGGAGGAGAGGGGCTGTGAAACTGGGACCAAGACCCTTTGGGTTTTACCCTCCTAGCCTAGCTGGATGCATCTAAAGAGGGGATACTTTGGTTTTTAGCAGATGTACAAGTTAAGACAAGCGGCCAGAAGACGTCCTGGATCCTATACATAGCAAGATGAAGTACGCTACTGCTTCGCCGCCCTTGAAACCCTGTATGGAGGGGACTAGTTTTGCCAGCTCTGGGTTGGAAGATTCCTGGAGATTTGGGGCTGGAGCCTGGGGAGGACGGGGTTTGGGGAGGGGAGGGACCTCAGCAAGGAATAGTACCATAAGACCTACCTTCCAAAGCAGCATTTCCTCCAGGGGAACTGATCTCTGGAGGTTGGCAACCCTAGTGGGGAGTGACAGATTGCAATACTTACATCCTGCTTTTGACCACCATCCATAGAGGCTGGGTATATCAAATTTCACCTTTGGGGTGCTGGTGTGGTGGAGAAGGCGGGGTGCCCGGAAATGAGGATGTATCTGAGACAGAAGCATTAGTGTCACTTGATTAGGGAGGGGCTGTGACTCAGTGGCAGAGCCTCTGCTTGGCATGCAGAAGGTCCCAGGTTCAATCCCCGGCATCTCCTGTTAAAAAGGACCAGGTAGGAGGTGATGGGAAAGACCTCTGCCTGAGACCTTGGCGAGTTGCTCCCAGTCTGAGTAGACAATACTGAAGGAGAAGAGGAGGAGGAGGAGACTTGATTTCTACCCCACCCTTCACTACCCAAAGGAATCTCAGAGCGGCTTACAATCTCCTTCCCCTTCCCCTCCCCACAACAGACACCCTGTGAGGTAGGTGAGGCTGAGAGAGCTCTGAGAGAACTGCCCTTTAGAGAACAGCTCTGAGAGAACTTGTGACTGACCCAAGGTCATGCCAGCAGCTCCATGTGGAGGAGTGGGGCATCAAACCCGGTTCTCTCATATTAGAGTCCACGCTCATAACCACTACACCAAACTGGCTCTTGAGTTACCGAAATACCCTCGCACGCACACAAATGTACATTACACACACCTCTCAGTCACCCGTCGAGTGTGAACATGGCAGCCATTGGCATATCGTCAGAAATCCTTTTTTAAAAAACCTCCGAAAATATTTCCGAGCCCCGCCGGACAAAGTGGTACTCACCCTTGCCTGGCCCAAGGGTCGGGAATTTAACATGTTAAATTTCTCGCTGGGCGTTTTCTTTTTCTTTCTTAACGTTTCCCTTTCACATTTCTCAACATTAAAAAAAAAATAAAAATGCAAGCGGCACTTGGAGGAAACAAAGGGCCCCATAGAGATTGCGTGAGGTGCCAATTAGAGTTAATTATGAAACCATTCACCATTCTACGAAGCAAGAATAAAAAGACTCTTGAAAGGAGAGAGGGCTTAATTTTTTTTAAAAACCTGGTCCTTTTGTGGAGGTTGTTTGAGCTACCAGAAAATGGGGTCGCTTCACCTTGAGTTAGCACGTGCTTCGCTTTCTAAACACCTGATATTTGGAGAAGTGGTTTCTCCACGCGGCTTGATTTTTTTAAAAGTAGTTTAATGGCGAACCCAACCTCGTCTGATCTCCGAAGCTAAGTAGGGTCAGCCCTGGTCAGCATTCAGAAGGGAGACCACCAAGAAATACCAGAGTCGTGACGCGAGGGCAGGCAACGGCAAACCATCTCTCTTGCCTTGAAAACCCTGTAGGGTCACCATAGGTCAGCTGAGAATTGATGTCAGAAAATAAAAAAGAAGGCGCGGGGGCAGATCAGAATCCCGGAAAGTGATGGTTGCTTAAAGGTTAACCACAAATCTTAGAGGTCATTGAGATGATACATTCACGTAACCTATTAAGAGGGAGGAACAAATGCTGAGCTCTCTCAGCCCCGCCTGCCTCACAGGGTGTCTGTTGTGGGGTGAGGAAGGGAAAGGAGATTGTAAATTGCTCTGAGACTCCGAGTGAATGGCAGGATATAAATCCAACTCTTCTTCTTCTTCTTCTGCCATGGTTCTCTCAGAGCTCTCTCAGCCCCACCTGCCTCACAGGGTGTCTGTTGTGGGGAGGGCGAGGGAAAGGAGATTGTAAGCCGTTCCAAGTGAAGGGTGGGGTATAAATCCAACTCTTCATCTTCGTCTTTGTCTTAGGGTCTAATGCCGTAGAGGTTGCCCACTAAAGAAGCCATTTTCTCCAGGGGAACTGATCTTGGTCACCTGAAGATCAATTGTAACAGTGGGCAGCTGGACACCCTACCTGTGGGTCTCATTTGGCAGAGCGCCTCCTACGTTCTGAAGAGACGCCGGGGCCTTTTCCAGATGAGCAGGAGTGCCTTTTGGGGGCCTCCTCGCTCAACGGCCCGCAAACACCCCAACGGCTGAAGAATTTTTCGCTGATTAAAAGAGGATGAATGGGTTGCCGGATCCAGTCTCTCCAATCATTAATTGATAACTCATAAATATACGTTTCTTATTACCGAAACCTTAACACAGGCTCCTCGTTGCGATATTAAAGGGAACCGTGAGACGGTTTAGAACTTAATAAACCCGGCCTGCCGCTGGTTGTTATGAGGAAAAGCCATCTTGGCAGTTTTGCTTGTCCTTTTGTATTACAGTGACGTGCCAGAATCGAAATTACCACATTGCTCTCGTTCCTGCTGATAAAAAATGGTTCCCCCTCAGATACGTCAGCAAAAACCATTTGTTGAGTCAAGCCGAGCCTGAGGGCTGTTGGGTACGGAGCTAAGACATGGAGACAGGAGGGGAGGGGAGGCAGCCTTGTATAGCCCGATTGCGTCAGATCTTGGAAGCAAAGCAGGGCCAGTAATTGGAAGAAGAAGAAGATGATGATGATGAAGAAAAAGAAGAAGAGGAGGAGGAGGAGGAGGAGATTGGATTCATACCCCACCCTTCACTATTCAAAGGAGTCTCAAAGAGGCTTACAATCTCCTTGTCACACCCGGTTAGGTAGGTGGGGCTGAGAGAGCTCTTCCAAGAACTGCTCTTTCCAGAACAGCTCTTAGAGAACTTGTGACTGACCCAAGGTCCCACCAGCAGCTGTATGCAGAGGAGTGGGGAATCAAACCCAGTTCTCCCAGATTAGAGTCCGCGCTCCTAACGACTATACCGAACTGGCTAGCTGGGGTATCCAGCTGAAACCATCACTCTTGGCTGCCGGAGCCCGGAATCTTCTCTTCCCGTTTTCCACTAATTAACTGTCCCCGGATCTTTCACGTTGCAGGTCACCGGAAGCTGCTGTCTGAAATCGAAGAAGGCCTGGTCACTTCCGGGGACTCCTTCTACATCCGCTTGAACCTGAGCATCTCCAGCCAAATGGACTGCTGCTCCCTCTCGGTGAAGTGCGATGAGATCCTGCACGTCCTTGACACCATGTACCAGGGCAAGTGCGAGTGGCTTTGTGCCAGAGTGGACCCCTTCACTGACCGGGACCTGGAAACTGGGACCATCCCCAATTATAGCAGGTGAGCTAGGGATGGCCTCGTGGGAGGGCTGAGGGGTAGGGACACGGGAAGACTGCATGTGCCGTTGGTGAAGTCATCATGTCACTTCCGGTTTTTGCCCAGAAGTGATATCGGATAGCTCTAGGAATTGCTAGAAACTATGGCAGGGGTGTCAAACTCATTTGTTATGAGGGCCGGATCTGACATAAATGAGACCTTGTTGGGCCGGGCCATGTGTGTCATAAAATGTAATGCCAGGTAGCCGAGATATAAACTTTATACCTTGCAATATTTTGTTTATTTAACAGTCTCTGATAACTGACACCTCTTGCTCTGAATTATTGCATCAAAATGTTTGTGCTGTTGCAATCTTGAGTATGCTGCTCAGGCGTGTATCTGTAAGCTGCAAACCTGATTTTGATTCACTGAGATTCACCACAGAAATCTCATGCTCAGAGTTCTGAGTCTAGGACCCAGGGCTGAGCGATTGAGAGAGTCTGGCGAAGCAAGCTATGATGCAGCAGCAGCAACAGAACTGGAACCAGGAGATGGCCAGTTCCAGTGCGGGCCTGGTAGAAGCCCTCCGGGGGCCTGATCCGGCCCCCGGGCTGCATGTTTGACACCCCTGCTCTATGGTTTTACCATAGAGTTTCCAGAGATTCCTAGAGCTACCCCAGTCAGTGCCGCTGCTGCCCTTTTCAGTTTTTCTGTTGCTGCGCCTCTGAGCAGTGAGCAGTGGAGGCTTAAACAGCAGGAGGCTTGGCAAGCCCAAGGTGATCCCGGCACAAGCTGTGGTCCCCCTAGTTACTGGCAGGAGACGGGAGGGTAGAATTACCAAATCCAGGTTGGGAAATTCCTGGAGATTTGGGGGTGAAGCCTGGGGAGGACAGGGACCTCAGTGGGGTACAATGCCATAGAGTCCACCCTCCACAGCATCCATTTTCTCCAGGGGGAACTGATCTCTGTATTCTGGAGATGAGCTCCAATCTGGGGGAACCCCAGCTCCCACCTGGAGGCTGGCATCCCTAATTCAGGCATGTAAAAACAAGAGAGCTCAAAGCTGTGAATTTCAAAAATCATGGACTGAACAAACCCTTTTTAACCAAAAATCTGTCCCGACCTGTGGAACATAAAGGCAGCAATGCGCCCAACTAAAGCAGCTTGGGGGGGGGGGGGGGGGGGGGGCGGGATGTACCGTTCCTCATGCTTCCTTGATGTAAGCCAGGGTCAGCACAAGTTGAGATTTCCTTCCCTTCCTGAGAATTACGCGCGCTTCCGATTGTTTACAGAGCCCAGCAGCTCCTCTTAGTCAAGCTGCAACGGCTGATGAACAGAGGCAGCCGGGACGAGACAGACAGTTCGTACGGGACGCTCCGACCTGCCCGGGTAGGTATTCGCAGAAGACCGGCCTCCCCTTTTCCTTTCCTCAGCTTCTTTTCGCGTTCTCCGCAAGCGCTCTGCCCTCCTGTTCCCTTCCCACTCGCACCGCAGCTCGTGCGCTTCAAAAAACAACAGGGCCATTTCTGCGGATGCGCATCTTCCGCAGCGAGTTGTTTTTCGCAGTCCGTAACACCGGCTTGCCTGCCTCGTGTTCCTGGGATGCTGGGTTTGCGCTCATGAAAGCCTTTTTCGGTTGCAACGGTTCTGGAGAGCCAGTCCCCATGGAATTGTTCGGGTGGACACTTTTACAACAAGACAAGGCTGTAGTTTGTGGCACTGTTCATGGTGTGCATTTTCCCAGGGGTCGCCAACCTCGTGCCCATGCGGAAATGCCAACAGCTTTCCGGGAACCAGCCAAGTATTTTTTATTTTTAGAAAGAGGTTGGAAGCAGGTGGGGCTTTTGCCCAGCAGGGTTTCTGATTGGCCACTGGAGATCTGATTGGCTGTGAAGATTCTTTTTTTAAAGTTCCAGCAGCGGCAGCTGTCGCTACAGCACAAGGATCCCCTGTGCTGAGTGAAGGCGAGCTGAAGGAGAGCTGTGTTTATGCAAGAAAACATGTTAAACAATATGTTCGGCTCAGAAGGCGTCCTGTTAAGCACAGCTTCGGCTTGAAATGCTGAAGATTCGTTTATTAGCGTTATGCGTGAATGCGCTCCCTGACGTTTCGTGGTGGGCGCCGCCTCCTGCAGCAGACATTTAGGGTGTGTCTCCGCCTCCTGAGGCGGCCATTTTGTGGTTTTGCCCACCACCCTGTGTCAGAATTCCAAAACTGGCCACAGGCTCAAAAAGGCTGTGGACCCCTGCATTAGGAGGAGATTGGATTTATACCCCCGCCCTTCACTACCCAAAGGAGCCTCAGAATGGCTTACAATCTCCTTCCCCTCTCCACAGCAGACACCCTGTGAGGTAGGTGGGGCTGAGAGAGCTCTCTTGAGGACTGCCCTTAAGAGAACAGCTCTAGGAGGACTTGTGACTGACCCAAGGTCACACCAGCAACTGCATGTGGAGGAGTGGGGAATCAAACCCAGTTCTCTCAGACTGGAATCCGCGCTCTTAACCACTACACCAAACTGGCTCTCACACTGAACTATTACATTATTTTCTTCTAAAATTTTCTTGGTATTTTTTTAGTGTGTGTGTGCACGCGCATGCACCTGGAAGTCATAACAGCCTCTGGTGACTGACCCCTACTGGGGGCCTGAAGGATATTCAGAGAGGGGGCTGAGTGAAGCCTGCCCTCGCTTCCTGACTGCTGGTATTCCAAGGAGGTCTCCCATCCAAGTACTAACCACAGTCAACCCTGCTTAGCTTCCGAGATCTGACGAGATCGGGCTTGCCTGGGCTATCCGGGTTAGGGCATACTACATTATTTTGCATTTCTTGTCTGTCCCGGTTCACACTGTTTTTATTGCCTTGTTGTCTAACTCTGTAATCCAGTCTTATTACACCGTTCATTGTATGTCTTAAACTGTCCCTGTTACACTCTTCTAAATTTTGCTGTTAACCTTGAGCCTCTCAGCGAGGAAGGCACGTGTGTGTTAAATGCTGTCAAGTTGCTTCCGACTTACGGCGACTCTGTGAATGAATGACCTCCAAAATGCCTTATTGAGCCTTGCTCAGGTCTTGCGAGCAGAGGGCCTTTCACTGAGTCAATACATTTCATGTTGGTTCTTCTTTTCCTGCTGCCTTCAACTTTTCCTAGCGTTATTGTCTTTGCCTATGAATTAATGACCTCCACGGCATCCTTAACATGGTTAACAGCCTTGCTCAGGTCTTGCAAATGGAGGGCCGTGGCTTCCTTTATAGAGTCCATCCATCTCATGTTGGGTTTTTCTCTTTTTTTACTGCCTTCAGCTTTTCCTAGCGTTATTATCTTTTCCAGTGAGTCTCGTCTCATAATATGACCGAAGTACAACAGCCTCAGTTTCATCATTTTAGCATCCGGGGAGAGATTAGACTTGATTTGATCTAGAACCCACTGATTTCTCTTTTGGACAGTCTGCAGTATCTATAAAACGCTTCTCCGACACCACATTTCAGATTAATCAATGTAGACGACAAATAAATAAATAAGTACTGGGTGAAGGTGTTATCTGAGATCCTCTCAATACGCAGTTTCCAGTTTGACATGCAAATCTTCCAGCTTTGATGTGCATGAATGTGCATCATCAGGTATCTAGGTTTTTTGCTTAATGGACCAAAGGTGGGAAATAAGCACTTTTACCCTACTCACACAAAACAGTGACAGCGTGCAACAAGAGGATCATGTGCAGTGCGCTTTCCCAGTACATATGGGGCTTTTCCACATTCTCACTCAACTCACTGTTAACTTCCTGTTTCTTTGGGGGTGATGTTTCCTGTTCCACATGTATTCTGCTCCCTCTAGTGGTCAATTCAATATCAAATAGTTTTATTTCCAGCTTATCTCCCTGCAGCGTATAAAGCTGTTTGGTATCGAATCGGCCACTAGAGGGAGCAAAACACGTGTAGAACAGGAAAACGACCCCCAAAGAAACAGGAACTTAACAATGATAAAATGAGAAGACGGGAAAGGCCCTGGTAAAAGCATCAAGCTCCTAACAACTAGACAGGACTTAAATTATCCCTTCGGTCTGCCTTGAGGGACGTATTTATTTTTAAGCCTTTCTGTCTCCGGACTCTCAGTAGTCCTCCCTGCATGGGCTTACATATCTCCGTCAGAGAGCCGAAGCGCCGTTTAGAAAAACAAAACCCTAACCCCTCTTTAAAAGGATAATCCGTCAGACCCAGAGATAGGAGAAAAAGCCCCACAAAGTTGACAAAGGAGCATCAAGTCTAGAATCGGCAAATAAAACCAAGCCGCCGACAATGATTAAAAAAAAGAGAAAAGTTGGACAAGACGCCGTGGCAATAAAAGGTGTTAAAATATTAAGACAATGGAAGGGATGTTAAATGTGTTCAAATTAAAAATTTAAGGCGATAAAAGATGGTAATACAGGAACAGCGAGCCGCTTAAAGGAATGCACATTGATGGAGATCGTCAGGAAACCAGGGGAATAACAAAGACTCGTGTTTTGGTGCTGGAAAAGGCCATGATGCGGCTTCAGTGTCACATGAGGGAGGTCAAAGACATCATGGTGGGGCTCATACAGCTGTTCCTTTAAACTGGGGCTCGGGTGGCCAGTCCCCAGTTGGAGGCAGGGGTCCCCCCCATTTTTGCGGGCTCCTGTGTCACCCAGAAGTGATGTAGGCACATCAGGCGGGTGATGCTCTGGTTTGGGGGCAAAACTCTATGGTCTGAGGGCGACGTTACCGTAGAGTTTTGCCTCGAAACCAGAGTGCCTACATCCCTTCCGGGTGACGTAGGCATGGTGCGTGATGTCACTTCCAGTGACCTCGGCACGTCAGGGGCAACACTTCCAGCTCCCGGATCATCCCCCACCAGCGTCTTGAAGGGACCTGGTGACTCTTAACTGGGGCTGCTTCAGTGCAAGGGTACGAAGAATGCTACAGTGCGGATCAGCAGGGAAAGGGGGAGAGCTCTTGAAGGCGCTAGGGAGGGGCGGGGGGGATATTGCGCAGCAGAGAGCTGCCCCATGCCATTTTGAGAGTGGCGCTTAGCTCTGCCCCCTGGTGGCAAAAAAGGAACTTGCATGCAGACATTCCCTCCACAACCACTATAAAGATTTCCCTTTCAACTGGAGAAAAACCGGTGTTCTGGAGCCCTGACTGGGATAGCCCAGCGAGCTCTGGGAAGCTCTGGGAAACTAAGCAGGGTTAGCCCCAGTTAGTACTTGGATGGGACACCACCAAGGAAGTCCAGATTTTCTATGCAGAAGAAGAGACTGGATTTATACCCTGCTCTTCACTACCCAACAGAGTCTCAGAGTAGCTTACAATCGCCTTCCCTTCCTCTCCTTGCAAAAGACACCCTGTGAGGCAGGTGGGGCTGAGCTCTGAGAGAACTGTGACTGACCCAAGGCCACCCAGCTGGCTGCACGTGGAGGAGTGGGGGATCAAACCCAGTTCTCCAGATTGGAGTCCTGCTGCTCTTAAACGCTACACCAAACTGGCTCGCTCTGGCAGAGGCAGGCAGAGGCAAACCAACTCTGTATGTCTTTTGCATGACCTGGATGGCCCAGGCTAGCCTCATCTTGTCACATCTCGGAAGCTAAGCAGGGTCGACCCTGGTTGGTATTTGGATGGGAGACCGCCAAGGAAGTCCACGGTTTGCTCTGCAGAGGCAGGCAGTGGCAAACCTCCTCTGAACGTCTCTTCTCTTGAGAACCCTACAGGGTCTCTATAAGTTAGCTGTGATTGGCGGCACTTTCCGCCACCGAAGGACTTTGGAGGGCGTTGTGTAGCACATTAACCTTCTCCTGCCACTGTCCTTTCCATCCTGTTCTTTATTCATTCCTCATCGAAATGCCGCACAGATCACTCATAAGTCGTATGACTTTCCTGAGGCCTTTTGACGCCTGTGTACTGCAGGCCGGCTTCATTTTCCCGAAATAAATCTTCCTTTCCTTTCCTTTCCTCTCCCTCTCCCGGTGTAATCCTTCACAGAACACGCTGCAGCCGGAGGAGCATATGCCGCCAACTGACCCCAAAGCTAGCCCTCGTCTCTCCCGAGCCAGTTTCCTTTTGGGCCAGATCTTACAGGTAAAAAACTTTGCGCTCTCAGTTTGTGGGTTAAGGGAGCCACCGTCTCCAGGCCTGGCGTTCTGATCTCCATGCTGTGCAGCAACATTGCCCTGGAGGAAATGGCATCTTCAGAGGGTGGGCTGTATGGTATCACACCCCTCCTGAATCCCCTCCCCTCTCCAAACTCCGCCCTCCTTAGGTACCACCCACCAAATCGCCAAGAATTTCTTAAACCACAGTTACCAACCAGGGGCGTCAGGTTTTGAAATCCGTGGGGGGGGGCTCGTGTGTGCGCAAAGTGCACGCGCGCTCTCAAATGATGCCGCTGCTGCCTCTCCTCCCCCCCCCCGCCGCCGACCACTCTTCCCTCCTTCCCTCTCCCTCCTGGGGCTCCGGGCGAATGCCCAACATATTCGCCCGGAGCCCCGGGAGGGAGAGGGAAGGTGGGAGGGAGGGAGGAGTGGGTACAGGGGAGCCGGGCGGGGGGGGGGGAAGAAAGAGGCTCTGGCGGCAGCGGACAGCTGGCCAGCCAGCGGGCCTAGGAAGGGCCTGGGGAGGCAGGGGGGAGAGGCGGCGGCAGGCGCTCCGTTTTGCCTGGGGGCTCAGTCCCCCCCCGGGAGATTTCAGGGGTGGCCCGAGCCCTCGAGCCCCCCCGTAGTTTATGCCTATGTTACCAACCCTATATAGAGGCTCTCTTTGGAGAAGAAGAAGAGGTTGGATTTATGCCCCGCACACCACTACCTGAAGGAGTCTCAGAGCAGGGTACAAACTCCTTTCCCTTCCTCTCCCCACAACAGACGCCCTGTGAGGTAGGTGGGGCTGACAGAGCTCCGTCAAGGACTGCCCTTGAGAGAACAGCTCTGAGAGAACCTGTGACTGATCTCAGATCTGAGCCAGGCGTCCTTGATTTCAGGTCCCCCCAACTCCCCCTTCCCTGTCCTGTTTCTCCGATTTGTAGCAAGCAATCTGTAAAAGAGACTTCCTGTGTAATTTTAAGCAGAGCAATTCCCTTCTAAGCCTGTTGACTTCAATAGAATTAGTAGGGAGTCAGTGCCCCCTCTAAGCTGTGGAGTCTTGTGAGCAAAAGAATTCTACTTTGTGAGCTGCTGGCATTAAAGTTGTGAGCGAGCGATTCGGCTGCCGCGTAAGTCAGTTTGCTCTGGAGCCATCGTTCCTGAGCTGAGAGGAAAATGTGTGAGCCGGAGGCTAAAAACCTGTGAGCCAGCTCACACTAACTCAGCTTAGAGAGGACACTTTTGAGTTGTGCTTTTTTTTTAAAAAAAAAGCATACAAAGGCCACGAGTACCATACGTGCTGTGTCGCCGTGGCAACCACCAGAAGTCCCCTTTGCTTAGGGCGGCCGACCCTCCCGCTATGACAATTGATCTCCAGATGAGCAAGATCAATTCCCCTGGAGCAAACAGCTGCTTCGGAGGCTGGACTTTATGGCATTATACCCTGCTGAGGTCCCTCCTCTATCCAAACCCTGCTCTCCTCAGGCTCCACCCCCACAATCTCTGCGTATTTCCTAGCCCAGAGCTGGAAACTGTACCTTTGCTTTGAGGGCCAGTGTCGTACAGGCCTGTAGCTATGGTGGGGCTTTGGGGGGCTCCGCCCCTCTTTTAGAGGCACAGCTCACAAGACTTTATCCTGCAAATGCTTTTTTCCCAATCGTTTTAAAACATTTTTTTAAAGGGCATGCACTCCTTTAAGCAGAGTGGGGTGCGGTGGTTGACTAATTCCTACACTGAGTGAGGGGGGTTGGAGTAGGTGACCTCTAGGATCCCTTCTGACTCTGTGTCAAGACACTGGTCTCCTTTAAGAGAGCTTTTCTGCCGAAGTGTTCACTTTCTTGACTATAGACGTCATTCACCCCCACCGGCCGGCCTCTTATCTGAATTGTTGCTTAGGCTGGCAGAAGTGATTAACTTGCAGCCGCTGAGAACTGTCAACTAAAGCGGCTGACGGCTTGCAGTTTAGAGATCTGTCTTGGGTAACAGCTTTCTATTGGCTAGCTGGTTAATAGGCTAAGGGGGATTGCTGGCATCAGAACCCCTCTGTAGAACAGACAGTTTGAGAAGGATCAGAGGGAGAAGAGTAGCGGAGTCATAATCCTCGGAATTCCAGCTTCTCTTTCTGCACTGAGAACTAAAATTGCCCCACAAGCCGCAAAATCCTGTCGTAGCAGAATCCACCGCGGCCATATTAATCGTATCAATCGTGTTGGGAAAGAAGAGCGGAGGATGTCTCAGGATCAGGGACAAAAGAAACAAAGAGCCATTTTCTCCAGGGGAACTGATCTCTGTTCTGCGGAGAGCAGTTATAATTCTAAGGGGGGGGGGGGTCTCCAGGCCCCACCTGGAGGGTGGCAACCCTGAGTGTACATGTCCGTGTCAACAGAGACCAAGGGCGGCTTTTATGAGCTGTAAAGCTCTCTTAACGTTCAGGAGGTGTTTTGGTGCAGGAGGAAAAGAATCCCGGGCTGGTTTCTGTTAAGATGTCTTTGCTCTGGGAGGGGAAAGATAATCAGAAGAAGAAGAAGAGGTTGGATTTATACCCCGCCTTTCATTGGGCTGCAGTGGCTCACGTGGTTAAGACGTTGAACTGCAGACTGGAAGGACGGTAGTTCGGAAGTTCGAGACCCGAGTGCCGCGTGACGGAGTGAGCTCCCATCCCGAGCTCCTGCCAACCTAGCAGTTCGAAAGCAAGAAATTGCAAGTAGATAAATAGGTACTGCTTCGGTGGGAAGGTAACACCATCCCGTGTGCCTCGGCATCTAGTCATGCCGGCCATGTGACCACGGAAAAGTCTTCGGACAGCGCTGGCTCTTCGGCTTTGAAACGGAGATGAGCACAGCATTTCTAGAGTCGTATTCAACTGGCTTTTGAGCAAGGGAAACCTTTACCTTTACCTTTCATTGAGAGTCTCAGAGCGGCTTACAATCATCTTCCCTTCCCCACCCCACAACAGACCCTGTAAGATAGGTGGGGCTGAGAGAGCTCTTGGAGAACTGCTCTTGAGAGAACAGCTCTGAGAGAACTTGTAACTGACCCAAGGTCACCCAGCTGGCTGCATGTGGAGGAGTGGGGAATCAAACCCGGTTCTCCCAGATTAGAGTCCGCGCTCCTAACCACCACACCAAATTGATGACTTCATAAACGGTGTGAAGATCCCACCCCACTCTGTGTCTCTGCTCTCAGTTTGTCAGCAGGTCGGAAAACAAATTCAAGCGCATGAACAGCAACGAACGAGTCCGCATCGTCACTTCCAAGGAGACCCGGTCTGGGCCAGAGGCGCAGTCGGTGACGAAGGCGCTTCTTGATAGATTTGAAGGTACAAGGGGTGGTGGAATGATTGGCTTTCGCACATTCATGGTAGCCTTCTGGGAAGACAGGGGCATGGCTCAGTAGTAGAGCATCTGCTCAGCATGCAGAAGATCACAGGTCCGACCTCGAGCATTTCCAGTTAAAAAGATCAGGCCAAGGAGACCCTGAGACCCTGGAGAGCCACTGCCAGTCTGACAACATTGGCCTTGGGAACATAAGAGAAGCCATGTTGGATCAGGCCAGTGGGCCATCCAGTCCAACACTCTGTGTCACACAGTGCCCAAAACTCAGGTGCCATCAGGAGGTCCACCAGCGGGGCCAGAACTCCAAAAGCCCCCCACTGTTGCCCCCCAAAGCACCAAGAATACAGAGCATCACTGCCCCAGACATAAGAACATAAGAGAAGCCATGTTGGATCAGGCCAGTGGCCCATCCAGTCCAACATTCTGTGTCACACAGTGGCCAAAACTCAGGTGCCATCAGGAGGTCCACCAGCGGGGCCAGAACTCCAAAAGCCCCCCCACTGTGACCCCCCCAAGCACCAAGAATACAGAGCATCACTGCCCCAGACATAAGAACATAAGAGAAGCCATGTTGGATCTGGCCAACAGCCCATCCAGTCCAACACTCTGTGTCACACAGTGGCCAAAACCCAGGTGCCATCAGGAGGTCCACCAGCAGGGCCAGAACTCCAGAAACCCTCCCACTGTGACCCTCCCCCCAAGCACCAAGAACACAGAGCGCCACTGCCCCAGACATAAGAACATAAGAGAAGCCATGTTGGATCAGGCCAGTGGCCCATCCAGTCCAACAGTCTGTGTCACACAGTGGCCAAAACCCAGGTGCCATCAGGAGGTCCACCAGCAGGGTCAGAACTCCAAAAGCCCTCCCACTGTGACCCTCCCCCCAAGCACCAAGAATACAGAGCACCACTGCCCCAGACATAAGAACATAAGAGAAGCCATGTTGGATCAGGCCAGTGGCCCATCCAGTCCAACAATCTGTGTCACACAGTGGCCAAAACCCAGGTGCCATCAGGAGGTCCACCAGCAGGGTCAGAACTCCAAAAGCCCTACCATTGTTACCCCGCAGGTACCAAGAACACAGAGCACCACTGCCCCAGACATAAGAACCTAAGAGAAGCCATGTTGGATTGGGCCAATGGCCCATCCTGTCCAACACTCTGTGTCACAGAGCGGCCAAAACCCGGAGACTATCAGGAGGTCCACCAGTGGGGCCAGAACTCCAGAAGCTCTCCCACGGTCGTCATCCCCCCCCCCCGCCCGAGCACCAATTCACAGACCAAAATGAGGTGTGGCAGAAAGCTACTCTTGACCTCTACACTCTGTTTGTTGACTCTCTGGGGCTGTGAACCAGGATGCTGAACTTAGGTCTGACCCAGCAGGGCTCTTCTTGTTTTCTTATGATAGATGGTGCCTTGTCCATCAAATGAGGACCGGACAATCATGGTTCAGTACACGCCGATCTTGAACCGGGTCACCTGAATTCCGGTCAAACTGACCTTTCCTTTCCAACCGATTTGGATTCCGACAGAACCTCACCACAGCCATTATCTGATGGGCACGTATGTCCTTGTGGCATACCAACCACAAAGCAGCTCTTCGTTTGTCCATCAAGTGCATCTCCATTTTGTCCCCCTCAGAGTTCGACTCCGTGACTGAAATCAACAGGAGTCTGAGCCTGGTCCCGTACAGCTCCGTGAGGCCCACCCACTGTGACAACCGGCGCCCGGTCCTGTTCACTCCAACAATGCTCTCGAAGACCTTGATCCAAAAGCTGCTGAACTCCGGCGGGGCCTTGGAATTCAATTTGTGCAAGCCAGGTAACCTCACCCGGGAGAACCAGAGACTGCTCTGGGTTAAGTCACTGTGGCAGCCTCCCATCCAGTCCGCACGAGGCCGTGGCTCAGCCGTAGAGCCTCTGCTTTGCCTGCAGAAGGTCCCAGGTTCAAATCCCCAGCATCTCCAGTTAAAAGGACCAGGCAGTAGGTGACATTAAAGACCTCTGGTTAAAGACCCCGGAGAGGAACTGCTGGTCAGAGGGAACAATACCGACCTTGACAGATCAGTGGTCGGCCTCTGTATAAGCCAGCTTCATGTGTTCAAATGTACTATTGTAGAGGGTCCTTAGTAGGGCTGCAAACCTGCAGGTTGTGGCTGGAGATCTCCTACTATTGCAGCGGATCTCCAGGCGACAGATCCATTCACCTGGAGAAAATGGCCACTTTGGCCTCTATGACATTGTATCCCATTGAAGTCCCTCCCCTCCCCGAAGCCTGCACCCCTCCTCCTCCTCCTCTCCGGCATCTCTAGTTGAAAGGACCAGGCAGGAGGTGATGGGAAAGACTTTTCCCTGAGACCCTGGAGAGCTGTCGAGGGGCCCTGGCTCAGTGGAAGAGCATCTGCTTGGCATGCAAAAGGTCCCAGGTTCAATCCCCGGCATCTCCTGTTAAAAGGCTCAAGCAGTAGGTGATGGGAAAGACCTCAGTCTGAGACCTTGGAGAGCTGTAAAGAGGGGCTGTGGCTCAGTGGTAGAGCATCTCCTTGGCATGCAGAAGGTCCCAGGTTCAATCCCCAGCATCTCCAGTTGAAAGGACCAGGCAGGAGGTGATGGGAAAGACCTCCGCCTGAGACCTTGGAGAGCTGTAAACAGGGGCTGTGGCTCAGTGGCAGAGCATCTGCTTGGCATGCAGAAGGTCCCAGGTTCAATCCCTGGGATCTCCAGTTGAAAGGACCAGGCAGCAGGCGAGGGGAAAGACCTCAGCCTGAGACCCTGGAGAGCTGTAAAGCTGGCTCAGTGGTAGAGCATCTGCTTGGCATGCAGAGGGCCCCAGGTTCAGTCCCTGCCATCTCCAGTTGAAAGGCTCAGGCAGCAGGCCTGCCAGTCTGAGTAGACAATACCAATTTTGATGGGCCGAGGGTTTGATCCAGTATAAGGCAGCTTGATGTGTTCATGTGTGCTCTCAACTGTGTTCCTTGGATCCGGAACAAAGCCCCCGAAGGATCTGTAGCTTATGAGAAACTCAAACACAGTTTGTGCGTGGCTAATGACTTCATGTCTGTTAATAAGACAAGAGCTGAGTGTCAGAAGTGTTTTGGCCAAATGTTGGTCAGTTAAGAAGAAAACGGGGATTGCTTAGTCCGATAAATCAAACCTCTTCGGTGAGACTAAGACCAGCTAAAAACCTTCCGAGGGAACACACAGGAGCCCGTTTGGAAATGGCAAGTAAATACGGATCAGCGGCTGTCAAAAAGAGAGGACTGACGTGTGTTCTTTTCATGTTGACTCAGAAGACGTTAAATGGCATTTAATATCATTTTAATATCATTTGCAGTGATACCACTTCTGAACCACTGGGGCTCTCAGAGAGGCTGTGGTTTGAGGCTTACGTTTGGACTGGGAAAATGGAAACACTTATAAAGCAGATCTGGCCCCCATGAAAGAAACACATTTGTGATCACTACTATGAAAATAACAAATACATAATACTGACATATGGGGCCGCGGTGGCTCAGTGGTTAAGATGCTGAGCTGCAGACCGGAAGGTCGTTCGCTCGGCAGTTCGAGACCCGAGTGCCGCGTGACGGAGCGAGCTCCTGTCTCTGGCCCCAGCTCCTGCCAACCTAGCAATTTGAAAGCAAGAAATTACAAGTAGATAAACAGGTACTGCTTCGGTGGGAAGGTGACAGCATTCCGTGTGCCTCGGCGTCTAGTCATGCCGGCCACATGACCACAGAAATGTCTTCAGACAGCATTGGCTCTTCGGCTTGGAAACAGAGATGAGCACCGCCCCCTAGAGTTGGATTCAACCGGCTATGACTGATAGACAACTCTGTTGGGGATGGAGCCCATAGAATCGGGGGATCCCCCACTCCCGCCTGGGGGGCGGCAACCCTAGCCAGTGAATTTGATCACATCATTACCCATTCAATGTGAGGGTAGTTGAAGTCTCCTAGCATCGCAAAATTACCTGCTGTAGTCTCCTCCCTTCTTTCCTTCTCCATCTCGAGATGAATCTCGAGGGTCTGATCAGGCGGTCAGTGGTACAGTTTGCTGTGGGAGCCAGTTTGGTGTAGTGGTTAAGTGCGCGGACTCTGATCTGGGGGAACCGGGTTTGATTCCCCACTCCTCCACTTGCACCTGCTGGATGACCTTGGGCAAGCCACAGTTCTCTCAGAGCTGTTCTCTCAAGGACAGTTGTCTCAGACCTCTCTCATCCCTGCCTACCTCCCAGGGTGTCTGTTGTGAGGACGGGAAGGGAAAGGAGTTTGTAAGCCGCTCTGAGACTCCGAGTGAAGGGTGGGGTATAAATCCAACTCTCCTCCTCCTGCTGCTCTTTTTCTTCTTCTTCTTTCTCTTCTTCTTCTCTTTCTCCTTCTCCTTCTTCCCCTTTTAAGTTACCTATTCAGCAGTGTTGAGACACACATTCTGACAGGTGGCTTCCTTCCCCCCCCAGTGCTCCACCGGAGACCAAATAAATACAGGCCCCTTCTCTCAACCAGCAGCAAGGCTGATTCCGTGCTCCCGCCCCGTTCTGTACCTCCAGCCCTTGTATCCGTGACAGGCGTTATAGTTGAAATACAATCGAAAAGAGGCTTGACACCGTAACACGGGCTTGCAATTACACAGACGTCAGTCGTTCTCCTATCCCGGCACTTCACGTGCTGTTTCCTTGAAATAGGTCATGCTCAAGTTCACCAGATTTAACTAGCTGAGAGATAAACACACCGCCAGTAACGCTCTCTAGCCAGGCAAATCGAGGAGGTTGTAAATCTGAGGATAATAACGGCAATAATCGGTATTCCACACCTTTTTATGCCCGCATTCTGTCCATCCCGATGAGATACAAGGCCTCTGATTTCTGAAGCTGCAACTCTGAACCGGCTCCGGTTCCGGTGGAATCTCGGGGCCAGAGGACACGAGACACCAGCGATCCAAGGTTGGATGCGAGATCTAGTTGCGAAGAGCAGCCGCAGCAAGGCCTGATATAGATCAGGGTTACGGTACTGGTGAGGGAGGTTAATGCTTTTTCCCACGGGGAGGGGCCGTGGCTCAATGGAAAGGCTGCCAGTCTGAGTAGACAGTGCTGACCTTGATGGACCAAGGGTCTGATTCAGACAAGACAACTTCGCACTTTAACCCTCCATGGGGAAGAAGGGACAGAGAAAGCTTGTTATTTGCCCTTCCCAGGACTTTAAGGCAACCCAAATGGGCCATTCCCAACCGCGAGAGGAGTTCCTCCTCTGTTCCTCAACACCTCCCAGCCACACCGATGCAACCCTCAACGGTTCTCTCGGAGCTGTTCTGTCACGGTCTGTTCTCAGCAGAGCTCTCTCAGCCTCACCTTGGGAGGGGAAGGGGAAAGGAGATTGTAAGCCACTCTGAGACTCCCAAGTGAAGGGCGGGGCGTAAATCCAATCTCTTTGTCTCTCCTCTTCTTCTCTCGTCATCTTTGTGGGGTTAAATGAGCTGGCCCAGAGGTACCAAGGCCATTTTTCTTCCCTCTTTTTTTCCCCAGAGATCATAACCAAGGAAGAATTCTTGAGGAGAAACCAAGCCGAAACGATAATCTACTCCCGGGAAAGGAGTCCTCACACCTACGAGTGTATTTTCCCTGCGAACATTGAGGTGGTCGCAGCCAAGGTAATTGGATTTGCGCTCTGTCATTAGCCGGCGTGTGAAATCTGCCTTTAGCAAACCGCTCAGGTTCTCAGATTCCGCCTCCAAAGCCAGTCCTTCCTCAAAGGCTTCATTCGTCTTGTCTGTATATTCCGTTACTGCAAAGGAGGAAAGAATATACACCATTCTCTTTCCTGCTCCCCGTCCCTTGGAGCAGCAGAAAAATCCCTGCAAAACAAGCCAGTTTATACATCTGGGCTTTCCCCCCTGTGTTTTGATAGCCAAGAGGTGCTTTCTTCTGAATTAAAACTGGAGGCACGCTTTTATTCTGGCATCCAAAAAGGTTTTCTTTTACAGCACAACAGAGCAAAAATTCTCCAGCCTCTGAGGGGAGTTCTGTTTCTCCATTGCTAGTGATTGGATGCTGCAGTCACTCCCAATGTAGAGAACTGGAAAGGCCGGAACACTGCATCATGCAGAGACACGCGGCAGGCCTCCTTTTTGAGTCTGGCTATCTGGGGCACGTGGGAGCATTTTCAATGTTTCTCTGTCTCAAGACTGACTGTATGCTGCAATCGTTCCCAGTGCAGAGGACTAGGAGGGGGCAGGTCCAGAGCAGTGAATCATACAGAGACACTGTGGGCAGCCTTGTCTGAAGTGGGAGATTTGGGGCACAAACTAGCCTTTAATTAATCTCTCTCCCGTCACATGTGGTTCCAGAACAGCTCATCAAATTAACAGCAGGAGATTTCAGCTTTTTTCTCCCTGTGCAGTTTTGATTTGAATTGGCATGGGTTTTCATTTTGTTTTTTTCCAAGCACAGGGAACCTGCATTCCTAAGGAAAGATTAGGGATTTTTCTTTTCTCTTTGTGTCCCATCATCATTTTTTTTAAATATAAATATTGATCTCTCTTCAAAAAGCTTCCTTCCTTCCTTCCTTTCCTCCCACAGTTTGTCCATCTATAACTCTCTTGCAACCCCCCTCTGGAGGCTGAGGCTAAGAAACACAAGATGTGTGACAAAATGCATACAGAGCTATTTTAGCTTTAAATTGGGAATGGCAGACCAAGAGAGAAGTTAAATCAAAGGTCCCCAACCTTGTTTGGGCCTTGTAGTCTTTGGAGGGGGGAGTTTTGTGAAAGGGTCCCACATACCTTCAGGACCACCTCTCTCAATATGTCCCTGGAAGAGCATTACGCTCTGGTAATAAGAACCTCCTGGTGGTCCCCAGCCCAAGAGAAATCGGCTGTCCTCGACAAGAGCAGGGCCTTCCCAGTTGTGGCCTCCACCTGCTGGAACTTCTGCCAGAGAACATCCGAGCCCTAGGGGATTTACTACCTTTCCATACAGTTTGTAAGGCAGAGATGTTCCACCAGGCATTTGATTGAGGACAGCGACCGTGGGGCACTCTTGTACTCCCACCTCCCCTTTTATTCCTATATATCCCCTCCACCCAGGGAGCTGGCGGGAATTAGGATTTTTCCATCATCTTGGATTTAGCGTTGTTCTTACGATGGCTTTTTAAGTATCTTAATGCTGTTTTAATTCAATTATATTGTGTTTGCCTTTGATGTAAGCTGCCCTGAGCATGGATGGATGGATGGATGGATGGATGGATGGATGGAAGAGATAGATAGATAGAGAGAGAGAGAGACAGATAGAGAGACAGAGAGAGAGACAGAGACAGACAGACAGGCAGACAGGCAGGCAGTGGTGTGGTTAAGTGTGTGGACTCTAATCTGGGAGAACCGGGTTTTATTCCCCACTCCTCCACGTGCAGCCAGCTGCGTGACCTTGGATCAGTCACAAGTCCTCTCAGAGCTGTTCTCTCAAGGGCAGTTCTCAAGAGAGCTCTCTCAGCCCCACCTCCCTCCCAGGGTGTCTGTTGTGGGGAGAGGGGAAGGGAAAGGAGATTGTAAGCCACTCTGAGACTCTTCGGGTAGTGAAGGGTGGAATATAAATCCAATCTCCTCCTCCTCCTCCTCTTCCTCCTAGACACAGAGAGAGAGACAGAGGGTGCCATCACAAAATGGCTGCTTCAAGGGCAGGTCCAGTCATAAAACGGCTGTTGCAGGGGTCAGGCCAGCTACCAAACATTTGGAGTTTGCAAATGCCAAGTCTGCCGTGATGAATGGACGCTCTTGGAAGATGGTGGTCTTTGTAAAGTAAGGCTATGGGTAGGTTTGTCAGTTCTGGCACGAGAAATTCCTGGAGATCGGGGGGTGGAGCCCAGGGAGGACGGAACTTTGGGGACAGGAGGAAGGACAGCAAATATGTGATTCCGTAGCGTCCGCCCTCTGAAGCGCCCATTCCCTCTGGGGAAACCGGTTTCTGTAGTCTGTGTATCAGTTGGAATTCTGGGAGAGCTCCAGCCCCCACTTGGAGGGGGGCAACCCCAGCTCTGGGGAAACATCAGAAGTGGCAGTTTGCTTTGGGACCAAAGACAATGACTGATTCTGCACCCATCTGTTTTCCTTGCAGTTTTTTTTCACAGCCACGTCAGGAGGTTAATCTCCCTCTACCCTGCATGCTGCTTTCACTTTCTTTGTTCATCGGGTTTTATGGTACCTTCTGCATAGATTTCTGGCAGTTCAGGGGTGATTTCACAGTCACAGTTCAGGGGTGATTTTACAGTTTTCATTGCTCCGGGGTATCTGAATGTGGTTTTGAGTGGCACCTTTTCCTTTCTCCGCTTCCAATTCCAAGGGAACAAATAAGCAGACAACTTGATATGGCTTCATTGATCTCTGTCATTTCCCCTGCCCCTATTCCCCCCTCTGTATTTATCACCTCGCCATGAATGACTTGGCTCAGGTACTTAATGACCACTGAGGCAAGTACTGACACAGGAAAAGCTGCATTCCAGTGATCCGAGGCAGTGCAATGAAAACGGATTTATTCTGAGGCAAGGGGGATCCAGGTCGAGTGCTGATGAAATGTGGAGCGAATTCCAGATGCAGGATGGACCAGTGTTTTGTTTCAAAAGGGAAAGGTTTGCTCCCTGCAGGCAGCTACAGGTAGAGATTGCCCGGCTCAGAGTTATAAGAATGTTCATGTCTATGGTCAGGGCCATAAAAATGTCCGTGTCTATGCCCAAGCCAAGGATACACGGCTGAGATGCATCTACCCAGGCAGAGTTTACTGTTCTGCTGGTCAGTCAGCTGGTAGGAAACCACCCGAAGATCTCTACATTCTTTTCTTCGGAGTTCATTTCCAAGAAGAAAGTGGGTGCCGTTGAAGCACATGGGGTGCCGCATTGGGGATCGTGGGGTAATGTGGTTTGTGAGTAAACAGGAGGTTGAGAAAGATGCAAGGGTTCAGGGAGCGAGGCGATTAAGAAACAGACAGTTGGGTAACTTGTAGAACTGCACAAGAGAAGGTAGATGTTGAGAAACGGGGGCAAAAAGCCGATGCCTGGGAAACCATTGAAAGGTGATGTACTTTTCGACGTAAGTCGCTTTATCTTGACTGTGATCAATGGAACACGATTGGCTCGATCCATTTTGAGATTGTGCGCTCGCAAGCCCGAAAACGGTACTCACGCAGGCCTTTTCTTGACTTCCTGTTTACAGAACAAACATTGTCTGCTCGAAGCCGGGATCGGCTGCACGAAGGATTTAATCAAGGCCAAGATCTACCCCATTGTTCTCTTTATTAGAGTCTCGGAAAAAAATATCAAGAGATTCAGGTATGTGGATTGTTCTACTATTCCAGCAGGTTTGTTGTACAGTTGTTATCAGCCTGTTGTCGGCGAGAGGGATGGAGGCATGCTATTTCTTCCCGCTCAGGTATCGTTTTCGAGTCTCTTGTTGTTCCATCACAGGGTTAGATCTTTCCTCCTCTTTGGAAATAGCAACAGAATAATCACGGGTGCCCAAACCCATTCGCCACTGGCACCGTAAAAACTGGGCAACTGGACTGGAAGGAGCAGGTTGTTTCTCCTCTTAAGAGTGCACACGCTGTACGAAATTTAGCCACCTGTGGTGTCTTTATTTTCCACACAATTATCTCCTCCTTTTTTATATATGTACGATATATTTTATTGAATTTTTAGAAAAGGAAAAAGAAAAAACACAGTTGTCGAGAGCGAACAGCTAGAATCTAAACAGTTGTACAGTTTCATGGAACAAGTAACAGTGCACAACGTGTTTTGAAGTAAAAGAAGTACAAATGTGTGAATATAACGAACGAGGAGAACAAGTGAAGAGACAATAATCTATTAAACAACAGCTACAGTTAACAGATTTGGAGGGAACGCACAGATTAGAAGTAAGAAAGCATCTCTACCACAGCCATAGGTCATCCATTACGGAGGGGAAGTCCTGTTGTTTGGTTAAATATTCTAGGATGGGAAACCATGAATTATCTCCTCCTTTATCTTCACCCTTCTCCACACACACACACACAGCCAATTTGGTGAAGTGATTAAATCTGAGTCAATAAATTCAATTTAAACATATCAGATGTCTTGGATTTAATAGCACTACTTGCCACTGCAAGTGGAAAGGCATTCACAGTGGCAATGGAAAGCACACATTGGGAGTGTTCTCTATGGTCTCCCTTCATGCCCAGGCCCACTGTTGGAACGCTTTTTGCCAGCCTTGCATTTAAGTGGTAGTTGACATATCGCTATAGCGTCATGACGCTATAGCAATATAGCTACAGTTTAAAAAAAAAAAAAAAGACTAGCAAAAACCCACCAATTGAACTTGGCAGGGGAGAGGAGAACCAGACGTCGGCAGGGAGATTCTGAAATCGGCAGCTTCCCATGCAGACCGAAGGCGATCCTGCTTTGATTCCTATCTTTCTGAGAAGGTTTGAGCCAAGCCGGCTTGGGAAGCATCAGGGCAAACCAAGGGAGAATACAGGAGGACAATGTGGTCCAGATCCTCTGCTCCAGTTAGAGAAGCGGGCTAGAGCAAATCCTCCATTTGGAAGCCGCCAAAGTGACATCTGAACCGAACACCAGGGTGAAACCCAACTGTGCTGCCATGAATTGGCCACTGCCAACTTCAGTATCATTTCCACTCAGATGCCCAGAAGGCGACCACGGGGATTTCTTGAAAGGTACGGGGAAAGCATGCTCACGACAAACATCATGTTTAGCTTCTTCTCTTTTTTATGTCTCAGGAAGCTGCTCCCAAAGCCAGAGGTGGAGGATGAACTTCTACGGATGTGCCGTCAGAATGAAAAAGAACTGGAGTCTTTGCCCTGCCTCTACGCCCCTCTCGAGGCTGAAGCGTGGAACAGCGTGGAGGACCTGCTCCGGGTAATCAAGGAAAAGGTTTCGGAAGAGCAGCGCAAAACCATCTGGATCGACGAGGAGCAGTTGTGAAGCAGAGACCCAGCTGGTGGAAAACAGGTCTCCGTGGCGACGTAACAGGAAGGCCACTGGATACTCGGAGAAACTGTCTGTGGTAGAGCCCACTAGGCCTGTTCCATCTTTCCTCGCCTAATGTTCTCAGCAACAGGCAGGATGTTGCAAGCCGGAGAAGAATAAAAACTGAGTCTTTGGCAAAGGGCATTCTCAGATTCTGCCTTGGCATCCTGAACAGGATCCTGATATGGAACTTTTGTCCTGACCAGGATCCTGCTATGGAACTTTCGTCCTGGCCAGGATCCTGCTACGGAACTTTCGTCCTGACCAGGATCCTGCTACGGAACTTTCGTCCTGACCAGGGTTCTGTGGTGGAACTTTCGTCCTGGCCAGGATCCTGCTACGGAACTTTCGTCCTGAACAGGATCCTGCTACGGAACTTTCGTCCTGACCAGTGTTCTGCGGTGGAACTTTCGTCCTATAGCACAAGCATCCTTCCTTTTAGGTTGGTGATCTCAAAGGGCATCTTCACCTAGGAAGCAGGTTGGTGATCTCAAAGGGCATCTTCGCCTAGGAACTTAAAATCAGGACAGGAGCTTGGACCACACGAAGGGGACAACTCGCCCACCCACTAGCTGAGAGGGGGGCCTGGAAGCCCACGCAACTCCAGACACAAAAGAATGTATTCCATGACTGAGGTGCCAGTTTGCCCAGTAGCGGAGCTGCTCTCGGAACGTATCTTCACTACATGTGTGTGTTGTTTTTATACCAGTTTGGGTGATGCACCTACCTCCGGTGAACCCCGGGAACTGTAGTTTTAGTGAAGTGCTGAGTATTCTCCGTATCAAAACTATACAATTCACCGACCTCCTTCGGGAGAGGGAAAGTCTGTTTGAACCAAGAACGTTCTGCGACTACAGCTTTGCAGGTAGCAACTAGGAACTTCAGAAAGGTAGACATCCCCAGCCCCGAAATACTTCAGTGGTGCTTTCTGTATCTTGCTTCCTGCCACGGCACATCCTCCCTCCCCCCCCCCCCCAAGTCATTGCTCCTTGATTTAGTGACCTGGCTGATTCCACCCAATCAGATATTACACAGTGGCGATGTTACAGCAGTGCCCAGCCAATCGTTTCTGACTATGGGATGACCTCACCCAAGAGCAAAATTAATGTAGATTTCTTCCCAGTGCGGGGGGGTGGGGGGAGTGCTGGAAAGCCGCCCAAAGGTTGGGAGGTGCTTTTCCACACTGCTGGCAACATTCGCAGGGGTGGTGGGACAACCCATAATTTCGCCCGTGTTCTCCTGCTGTACACGATTAAGGGGGTAAGCCTCGGTGTGTCTACTCAGAAGTAAGCCCCAGTTTATTCAGGGGGGCTTACTCCAAGGAAAGTGTTCTGGGGAACTTTCCAGAAGCACCTTAAAGACTAGCAAAATCAGTGGCAGGGGAGGAGCTTTCGTGAGTCACCGCTCACTTCTTCAGAGACACTTGACTCACGAAAGCTCATCCTCTGCCACAAATTTTGTTAAGTCTTTAAGGTGCTACTGGACTCTTCGCTCTTTTCGGCAATCTCAGTCTGTGGCATACACACAGTCCCAGGCTTAGCAGCGTTGCAGGAAAAAAAAAAACCCATCATGCACCAAGGCCTCATCCTTCCTCTGTGCCTGCATCGAACACGGGGCAAAAATAAATCAAGGAGGCGCAGCCTGCACCCTCAGTCCGCAGTGGCTGTACGCTGTTTTCCACCCAGCCCTTTAAAGAATACAGATTCCCGAGGCTTTAGAGCTGGCAGCGAGTGGAAGTCCCCCACTTTTAAAATCTTAAATTATGCAACCTGTTTTTCCCGCCCATCCACAGCAAAAAAAAAAAGCTGCCTTGTCGCTTGTCTTCATTTTCTTCTATAAAAAAATGTTTATGGACATGTATAAAATAAGAGTCTCTCTTGTTTTTTTCTTTGCACCGTTGGAAATCTCCCTTCCCCCCCCCCCCCGACTCCCCAGCCCCGAAGTCTTGTATTTGGAAGGAATATAAATCGAAATAATAAATAAATAAATAAATAAATAAATGTACAGGGTTAAGTCAAAATGGCTTTTGGGGAAGACAGTACTTGAGATTAGACTTGGGGGTTATTTATATATATATGTGTGTGTGTTTTAGGGAAAGGGAAATTCATAATTTACTAGTGGCCACCTGCGATTTCGGATCGGTAATCATTAAAGAAAAACAGACTGCCTTTCTGGACTGCTCTGCCCGGCCGATCGAATGATTTTTGCTTTGTATAAAGCCAGCGTTGTACGGCTCATCGCATCAGGGATCTGTGGCACGCAAGGATTCCCTACCAACTTTATTTCATCGTGTTTGATTTCCTTCTTTCGTGCCGGCGTGCAAGCTGGAGGGCGAGCTGCCAGTCATTTTGCTGTAGCAGACAGCGTGGTGTGGGGAGGGGTGTGTGTGTTAAACGGAGATCGGCTTACGGGGATAATAAGTGCACGCAGTCAGAGATTTTTCTCTTAGCCGATTCTGCCAAAGGGCTGTCCCGGCTTCAGGTTTGGCAGCAAAGAATGACAGGATAAGACTAAGCCATTGCTGGCTGTGTCTGGGAAGGGAAATACCCGGAGATTTTGGAGGTGAAGCCTGAAGAGAGTGTGGCTCAGGATGGAGAAGGGCTTCAGTGGGCTATAACGCCGTAGAGTCCACCTTCCAAAGCAGCCATTTCCTCCAGGTGAACTGATCTCCATCTCCTGGAGAGCAGTTGTAAACCCAGGAGATCTCCAGTCACCACCTGGAGGTTGGGTAGGCTTGCTCATAGAGCTGCGAACCACCACATTTTAATGCATCATCCCCTCTCCTGCCAAGGTTTCCTTGAGTAACTGGTCACCCAAGCCAAAGTCTCAGATAAAGATTAATGTACAAATGGTTATTTCCATTGTATGGGGCTTCAGGGAGCATATAATAAACCTAAATGGATGAGCGGAAGAATAGGGAAGGGCTGTGGCTCAGTGGCAGAGCCTCTGCTTGGCTTGCGGAAGGTCCCAGATTCAATCCCCGGCATCTCCAGTTCAAAGGACCAGGCAGGAGGTGATGGGAAAGACCTCCGCCTGAGACCCTGGAGAGCTGTCAAGAGGGGCTGTGGTTCAGTGGCAGAGCATCTGCTTGGCATGCAGAAGGTCCCAGGTTCAATCCCCGGCATCTCCAGTTAAAAGGACCAGGCAGCAGATGATGGGAAAGACCTCAGCCTGAGACTCTGGAGAGCTGTAAAGAGGGGCCGTGGCTCAGTGGAAGAGCATCTGCTTGGCATGCGGAAGGTCCCAGGTTCAATCCCCGGCATCTCCAGTTAAAAGGACCAGGCAGCAGATGATGAGAAAGACCTCGGCCTGAGACCCTGGAGAGCTGTAAACAGGGGCTGTGGCTCAGTGGAAGAGCATCTGCTTGGCATGCAGAAGGTCCCAGGTTCAATCTCTGGGACCTCCAGATAAAAGGATGAGGTAGTAAGGCAATGTGAAAGGCCACAGCTTGAGACCCCAGAGAGCCGCTGCCTGACAGAGTAGGCAAGACTGACCTTTACTCAGTAAAAGGCAGCTCTGTGTGGTTGATCAATAGATTTGGTGGCTTCAGGTTGGGACGTTCCTGGAGATTTGGGGGGTAGAGTTTGGGGGGAGGGAGGGGTTTGGGAAGGGGCATCTTCAGCAGGGTGTAATGCTCTAGAGTCCAAGGCAGCCATTTTCTCCAGGAGAACTGATCTCCATTGCCAGGAGATGAATTGTCATCCCTGGAGATCTCCAGCTGCCACCTGGAGATTGGCAACTCTGCTGGCCAAGCAATGCAGTCATAGGCTTGGAGGGCTCTGAAGCTGATTTGTCGCATAGATAGATCTGTGCCCGAATCTGCTTCAGTGGCTCAACTGAATTTTTCAGTTGCAAGGTGATTTGGAAAATAGTACCCGAAATTTTGTAACCGACTGGTGAGCCTTGTCATGTGCTGTGTATAAACGTTATTGCGTTGCTATCTCGGAAACATTCTGGAAGCGCGCTGCGGGTCAGTCTCTCGAGGGGATCTTTCTGAAAAGCGCATTCATTCTTCAGTCTTTGTCCCTACTGACTCAATGGATTATCTCACCATACCAAAACCTTGTAAATAAGTCCACGGAATTGACTCCCCCCCCCACAACCTGCCTTTGCACACCTCTGGGGTTACAAGGAAAACAAATCCATTTTTCCAATCTTTTCCCCTGGAGGGACTTTCTGACTCATCACAGACAAAGCGGTGAGCAGTTTGTGATGAGGGATGTGCAGCCGGATAGTAATTAGTGAAACACAAAAGCAAATATACCCCATTCTTCAATATAATTATTATACCAAATCTAATTTGAAAAATTAATCATCTAAAATATTCAAGGAAGGTCTCTCCTCTTTGGTATTCCATAGGGATGGGCACGAACCAGAAAGTTCCTGTTTGATTGGGGCTTGGGGAGTACCCAAACCAAACCCCAAACCAGGCAAAAACACCGGTTAAGGCCGTTTTGGGCTGCCTTTCTCCACTGCAGAGATAAAGGGGGGGGGGAGATCGCCCAGGAAGGGTTAGATGGCTGTGAGCCATTAAACCCATCTGTTTTGCTCCCCCCAACTTGGAAGCGGGGGGGGGGGGGCAAAAGAGATCGCTGAAATGGCTTGCATCTATTTCAGCCTAACAGCTGTTGGGCGGACCAACCCTGTTGCTAGGACTGAAATGGATGCAAGCCATTTTAGCGATACCTTTCACTCCCCCCCCCCTCCACTTCCCACCACCAGCCGTCTAAACCTCTGAAAAAAGTGTGGAGGCAAGCTCTCATGAACCTTGGTTCATGAACCGTGACCCCGGTGATTTCAACACCGAACTTTTGGTCATGGGCAGGTTTGTACCCATCCCTGGTATTCCAGCCCCTCACAGCTACTGTTTCAGTTCAAGGGCAGCAGAAAGGGAAGAGAGTGAGTGAGCAGGTAATGTAAGTGACAGGCACGTCAGCCGACCAACAAAGTGTATCTATTTTGCCACCGTAAAGGATTGTGCCAGTAGATTTCTATGTGTTTCGCTTTCAGTAACTGCATATATTGGGTAGCACTGTCTCCTGCTCTGCAAGGCTGAAGTGTTGTGAATAGGACTGGCGATTCTAATGATTTCTAATTTTTTTTAAATAGCCAGTGCAAGTCTGGAAATAACTCTCCCCTATGTCCTATGGCCACGGTGGCTCAGAGGTTAAGACGCTGAGCTGCAGACCAGAAGGGCAGTAGCTGGGCAGTTTGAGACCCACGTGTTGCATGACGGAGTGAGCTCCTGTCTCTGGTCCCAGCTCCTGCCACCCTAGCAGTTCGAAAGCAAGAAATTGCAAGTAGATAAATAGGTACTGCTTCGGTGGGAAGGTAACAGCATTTTGTGTGCCTCGGCATCTAGTCATGCTGGCCACATGACCACAGAAAAAGTCTTCGGATAACGCTGGCTCTTCAGCTTGGAAACGGAGATGAGTACCGCCCGCTAAAGTTGAATTCAACTGGCTTTCGAGCAAGGGAAACCTTGACCTTTAACTATGTCCTATGTGTACCACATAGCTTGCATATATCAGATTCCACCTGAAATCCCCAGTTGAAGGCTATCACACAACTATTTAGGCTTCCTCCTGTCTTTGATGTTCTTCACTGCTCCTTGCTATGGTGGTGTTTTGGACACCGTGGGCCCTTTGCCAGTCTCGGTGTGCCCTCACGTACGCCCCCACCTTGGGAGCCATGCAGCAATCTGCTTGAACATCCTGAACTTTCCCCAGCACACTGTCATGTCAGGGTTGGTTTGCCGGATGAGTCCTCCAGATCACATAGAGGATTTTTATGCTAGCCACGGGATACCCCCAAGAACATTTAGCGCCTGCAAGGAAACCCCCTGCACAATCAGGAGAATCGACGGAACAAGGAGAGTCACTGCGCTAAAGGGGGCTTTGCTACAGGAACAAATGATTTTTTTTAACAGCCTCAAGGTGGCTTTTTATAACCTTGATCTTGGTAGGTAAGTTAAGTCGATCAGTTGTTAAAATCAAAACGCTTAGAGCCTAATCAAGCCACTAAATCCTTTAATTGGATAGGCAGCCCTAGGAGGAAACCCTTAATGGCCTCCACATCAGTGATGTTTTAAGGGCTGCTTAGCGTCCCCATATTTATGCAGCATCAGCTCTGGGGCAGATTAAAATTTACACCCACTTTGCATGGTTTTCTTTATCCCTTCTCGTACATGAAGATTTGCAGTTCAGAAAACCGGCTCCTTCTGAACGAGAACCTTGTGCGAACTCCTAAGTGCTTATTGACTCCTCGGTATGTGCTGCAATAGATCTCGCGGCTTGTTCAAAAGGATGAGTTACACCCACGTGCTTTGCTGCAGAGAACCGTTTCCACTACCGCCTTTACGAGGAAAGGGCTGCAACGTCCGGTTTGCGGTGTTCTTCTCACCCGTCTGAACAGAAATGGTGAAAAGAGAGAGCACGAGAATGGTCGGATAATGAAGGCTCCTGCTTTCTCTTTCCGGTCTCTTTCCTGCAGTCCGTGTTTCCAGTTCATGTGGACTAGCTGACAAAGCTGAAAAGATGAAGATGAGGAGTAACAACCTTTATTCATAAGACTAGTTCGTTTAGGGTTTGTTGTTCAGTCGCACAGTCGAGTCCGACTCTTCCTCTTGGTGTAGTGGTTAAGTGCGCGGACTCTAATCTGGGAGAACCAGGTTTGATTCCCCACTGCTCCACTTGCGCCTGCTGGAGGACCTTGGGCAAGCCATAGCTCTGTACCAGCTGTTCTCTCAAGGACAGCTTGGGAAAAGAGCTCTCTCAGCCCCACCTACCTCACAGGGTGTCTGTTGTGGGGAGGGGAAAGGAAAGGAGTTTGTAAGCCGCTCTGAGACTCTTAAGTGAGTGAAGGGCGGGATATAAATCCAATCTCTTTTTCTTCTTCTCTTGTTTAGGGCAGACTGTGCTCATTCATTATGAGAGGGTGAATAGGAGCATAGCGGCCCCCCACTCAAAGTTTATTAAAATTTGCATCCCGGAAGCTTAATCGCTGCAGGGAATAGTTCCTTAGATGTATGTAACATTTGCATTTTAATGGATTTCCCAGGACAACTGTCCATATCCTCCTGGAAGGGGCTACACAAGTCTTTGTCCATTAATCCAGAGAATCTCGCTTGGGAGGATGAAACCTAACTTCTTGTGCATTCAACAAGATAAGTCTATCCATAACCCATTTTTTTTTCTTAACATCTCACACCTACGCGAATCCAGCTGTCAGCTAACTTCTAAGCAGCTTTTAGATGTGGGCAGAAGAGTTATGATTGAAAAACGGAGAAAGGAAGGAAATGAACAGGTACTGGGATTTTTTTTTCTCTTACTCATTTTTTAAAAAAATAAATGAGATGCAGATAGTCACAACATCACCACGATTGGCTCGTGTTGTTGCGGGGAAAGATATGATCAGGATATACCGAGTGCAATTAGTTTTTTAAGAACAGCAGAAATCTGGAGTATGAAGAGACGAGATAAAGTTTGTGTGGAGAGACAGAGAAAGAAGCTGATGGACGTAAAAAGTGGCGGCTGGGTGTGAAAAAACTCAATATAAATAAAAATCCAATGGTACCTTAAAGACTAACAACCTTCATTTCAATATGCACTTTTGTGAGTCACAGCTCACTTCCTCAGATATGTGAAGACAAATGGTCTAACCACTTCTGCTTCTCACTTGCCTTGAAAGCCCCTTGCTGGGATCTCCTAGTCAGTTAAGACTTGATGGCACTGATGTATGTATTTATAGAGGACTACCTGACTTTGTTCATTTTTTGTTTTACACAATTTGGTGGAGGACCACAAGAAGATGGCAGTAATAGAGGGAGGCGGTAATATGTGCTGTGTACAACTGTATGCATAGAAGGCATCCTGGTGAACAGGTTCAAGCTGACAAGAAGTAACCTGAACTGCCCACAAGGGGCGAGCAGGACTCAAGCTGAACTGAAAGGGGTTTGAGCATCCCTGCTTGCGGTCAGGTTTCTTATAAACCTTGTAAGATACAATTTTACTGCCCATTAGGTCATCTGGCATCAGAATCTCGAGCCTACATTTGGCCCTCCATGTTTCTGTCTCTTTTTTGTATTTTTCATATGTGTTTGCGTGTCTGTGTGTGTGCGCGCACACACACACTTAGAAGTCATGATGACCTCCGGTGACTGATTGTGTGCATACACCTGGAAGTCATGGCAACTGCTGGTGACTGACCCCTACTGGGGGCCTGGAGGGTATTCAGAGAGATGCCTGAATAAAGCCTGCCCCCACCTCCCAACTGCTGGTATTCCAAGGAGGTCTCCCAACCAAGTACTTGGCCAAGTTGGCCCTGCTTAGCTTTCGAGATCTGACAAGATCGGGATTGCCTGGGCTATTGCGGTCAGGGCCTCTCTGTGTTTCTTTTGATGGCATTTCCATGTACTTTGTGTTTTGTTAACAAACTTAATTTATCAGTTGAAAATCTGTACGCTGTGCTTGGAGGGGGAGCTGAAGCCTGCTTTGTTTTCTCAGCTCACGCCAGTGCCTTGGACTTTTGTGGCAAACTACCCAGGGAATAAATGCTAATATCTTAGGGAAGCTGGGAGATTATAAATTGGAAATGGGCAGAGTTTAGCCCACTTCCCAGTCAAGTTTCTGACATTACGTCCCAATGAATTAATGATCTCCAAAATTTCCTATCGTTAACAGCCTTGCAAACCAAAGGCCATGGCTTCCTTTATTGAGTCAATCATGTTGGTTCTTCCTCTTTTCCTACCGCCTTTGACTTTTCCTAGCATTAGTGTCTTTTCCAGCGAGTCCTCTCATGAACAAGAGACATCCTGCTCTTTAATTTAATAGAAGTTGGCGGCCATTGATTTCTGTGTGTGTGTTTTATTTATTTGTTTGTTTGTTTGTTTCATTTATATCTCGCCTTGCCAGTTTTACAACCAGCTCAAGGCGGCTCACAACATATAAAAACATAAAAACAGGTTTACAGATTAAAACATTTAAACATTTAAAACAGCACTGGATTAAATACCACAAGATGGCGACTTCCTAGTGCTCCGGTGGATAACTGCAGCGAGGTGCGATCAACAGGGCCAGGGAGATGGTATAGTCGGCCTTCTCCCCGGTGGCGGCCCCTATTTGAAAGCCTGACGGAAGAGCTCCGTCTTACAGGCCCTGCGGAACTGCAACAAATCCCGCAGGGCCCTGATGTTATCCGGGAGCTCGTTCCACCAGTAAGGGGCCGCCACCGAGAAAGCCCTGGCCCTAGTGCAAGACAACCGGGCCTCCTTTGGACCGGGGTAAGTCAGGCGATTCTGGGTGCCCGACCTCAGTAGCCTCTGGGGCCTATATGGGGAAAGGCGGTCCCTCAAGTAGGCAGGCCCCTGACCATAAAGGGCTTTAAAGGTTAACACCAGCACCTTGAACCTGATCCGGTATGCTTTTAGGGGGGGATTTTAAAACTAGACAACAGAGGAGTATGTGATTGGCTCCGGTGATGACGCAAGCGCTTGCCAATAGGTACCATTCCTCAGAAAAGGATGTCCTGAAGTGCCCCTATCTGCTTCCTGTTTTGAATGTTTAGAACCCAAGCTCTGACTTCAGTTTAGAAAGCCTGAGCACACAGCTGAATTCTCTTTGATAAGTTCACTGTGATCTGCTGTGCATTTTGTTTTTCTCTCCTTCTGTTCCAGAAACCCTCTTAACTTTCAGATCACACAAGCAGGCTTGCCAGGGTTAAATCCAACACTGAGGGGGTTAAAAAAAAAGAATACTCTTTTAAAAACCAGATGGCTCCTGAAAAGAGAACCATCTGAGTGCAGGTATCTCCACTATGGGTGGCTTTTCATCAGATATTAGGCGTCAAACATGATCTGACATTTTAAAACAACCTGCTGTACTGGTTTTGTTCCAAACTGTGGACCTGCAGCAAGACAGAAAGGCGACAACATTGTGTCTATGTGTGTGCCTTTTCTCAGGGCTAACCTGCAGGAGGAAGTCACTCATAATGGTAAATTATCCTATGCACAATGTTCTCTAGGTGTGTGGCTGCAGTTCTGTGTGAAAAGGGTAACATGTATTTTCCGGCTTCAGTGCCCGTGATCAGAAACCTGGTAATTTTTATGTCATGGGAGGTCTGTGGTGTGTTAAAATCATCAAGCCTGAACTGGGCTCAGGGCTGTTATTCAGAAAGCCTGTGGCCAAAGAACACGGTTTTGCTGAGGTCGAAGATGAGATATCAGCTCGAAAGAAGCGAGATGCAGAGACAGGCAGCAGGCAGGGAGACAAACAAGATGGCTGCCAGCTGCATGGAAGCGGGAAGGCCAAACTTAAATGGGTTATCCGTCAATGTGAAAACATTAATAGCCAGGCCAGGCCTGAGCCTATCTGTTGAGCCACATTGGGGTCTAAAGCTGGTCAGTGCTCCTTTTTGTGGTGGCGAGGGGCTTGTGCACCTCCAGCCCATTTTTGTGGCAATGGCAATGGCTTCCAGTTGGTTTCCGAGTCAAATTCAAGGCGCTGGTATTAACCTTTAATGCCCTAAACTGTTAGGGACCGTCATACCTGAAGGACCGCCTCTCCTGTTGTGACCCCCCCCAATGGTGTCTTTGTCCCACCACACATGGGCTTTTGGTAGTTCCCGGCCCTCAATTCACCCCATTTGAGTACGACAAGGGCAAGGGACTTTTTCATCATGGCCCCCGGCCTGGTGGAATTCTCTGTCTGAGAAGACTCATGCCCTGCGGGACTTGGCTGCATTCCACAGGGCATGTAAGACAGACTTATTCTACCGGGCATTCCACTAATTTAATTTTGGGGGGTGTTCACTCCCAACGGTACTGTTGATTTGTAAGCCCAAAAGAGTTTTGCTATGTAGAGCTTTTAATCGGACTTCATTGAAATTATAGTTTTGTTTTATTTTTGCTTATGGCAGCCCTGTGGGGTTTTCAAGACGAGAGATGTTCAGAGGTGGTTTGCCCTTGCCTCCCTCCCACACAACTGATTTACCTCATTTTTACAGAGAGGGAAAGAGGGAGGAGTTGAGCAGGGAAGGAATACAGTGAATCAGGCGAAATTCTCTGTATATGAACTTGGACTCCTCAGGTAGTATAATGGATGACGGGAGCGGTCAGAAGTACTAGTCTCTCCCACGTGTGGGGGAAATATAATAAACAAGAGTTTTGCTGCAACAGACTTAACCCGGCTACCTCAGTAGAATTAACGCAGAGGTTTTGGAGTTGTTTTCGGCCGTCAAGTTACAGCTTCAAGGAAACAGACATTCAAAGGGGGGGGGGTTTTTGCCATTGTCTGCCTGCATGTCCCAACCAATGCTCCCTCTAAGCTGTAGAGTCTTGTGAGCAAAGATTCTACTTGGTGAGCTACTGGCATTAAAGTTGTGAGCGGGCGATTTGGCTTCTGCATAAATTAGTCGGCTCTGGAGCCATCCTTCCTGAGCTAAGCCAAAAATGCGTGAGCTGGAGGCTGAAAAAAACTGTGAGCTAGCTCACACTGACTCGGCTTAGAGGGCACTCTGGCCACAACCCTGGTCCTTCCTTGGTGGTGTCCCGTCCAAGTGCTGACCAGGGCCGACCCTGCTTAGCTTCTGATATCTGACAAGATCGAGCGAGCCTGGGCCATCTGGGTCAGTTATCATTATTACTCTATTGTTACGTTATTATCCACCCCGAGCTCCCTTCTGGAAAGGGGTGGAATTTTTTTTTTAATCCAATTAAATAAATAGTTAAATAAATAAAATTTGCCTCTCAAAACCCACCTACCTAATTTGGAGAAGAAGAAAAAGAAGAAGAATTGGTTTTATACCTTGCCCTTCACTACCCAAGGGAGTCTCAGAGCGGCTGACAAATCTCCTTCCCGTCCTCTCCCCGCAACAGACATCCTGTGAGGTACGTGGGGCTGAGAGAGCTCTGAGAGAGCTGTGACTGACCCAATGTCTTCATTTGGAGGAGGAGTCAGGAATCAAACCCAGTTCTCCAGATTAGAGTCCTGGTGCTCTTAACCACTACACCAAACTGGCTCCGTGTGCCGTACTGTGTCCTGAACTGACTTCCCGGCAGCCCTCTTGGATGACCTTGGAAAAGCCTTTCCAAGTCAGCCTCCCCCAGTGACTGGCAGTTGCCTGCTATTGTTGTGCACACGAGCAGTCCTCATGTTCCCCGGCTCCGCTTGTTATCCGATTGCGAGTTATGAATCAGCGCGGCGACGATGAGCGGGAGAAAGCTGAAATACGGCGCGGTGGGCGCTTCGTTTGTTTCCATTGATTTCCCCATTACGGTTTATTATGAGTATTTACTTTGCAAGCCTCCCAAAATCAGCCGCATGACATGGCGGGGCACGTACCTGAATTCCTCTGCTAAATGCTAAATGCTTCTTGCCGATTCCCTGCGATAAGAGCAGCTGGTTGGGGTCGTGATCTTCTCAAGCAAGCGAGAAAGCATCCTGTCGTTCCCATGTTAAAGCGCGGCTGTTAAGTTGGAGGCCGTTTGTGAGGCTCAGAAGGTGGTGTTGGGCATTGCATTTGATTTCCTAGGGATCTCAGCTTTTACTGTTATTAAGTTTCTAGTCCTCGGGACTGGGAGAATCAGCTTGGAAGTGTGTCGACGATGCTTATGGAAACTAAAAGAGAATGGCCAATGAAGAGTTCCTGTTGGGATCAGGACTTCCATGTCTCCATACATTCGTTCATTCATTCGTTCGTTTGTTCGTTCGTTCGTTCATTTGTTCGTTCATTCGTTTGTTCATTCATTCGTTCGTTCGTTCATTCATTTATTCATTCTAATAGTTGCTTTTCTTTTTAGGCCAGAAGTAGGCACATTCTCTGTGTAGGGCCCACCTAGGATAGCCAACCTCCAGGTGGTTATAGAAAAATATACAGCACTGTGCGTAATAAACGTATACTTAAGGTAAATCTATTTTGTGCTTTTAATTTTTCTTTTTCTTTTCTGTTTCCTATACTATTTTATAACTGTTGGTGTCCAGTATTTCGAAATAACGTTTGTACACAGTGTAAACCCGCGCTTTGATATATCGTGGTGGTGAATCTATGTTTTGAAATACTCAACACCAGTATTTATAAAATAGTATAGAAAAAAAAATTTAAGAAGAAAAATAAAAAGTACAAAATAGATTCACCTGAAGTATAGATTTATTACTCGCAGTGCTATATATTTCTCTATATCTTCCTAACACTGTGACCCTCAGTTTTCATACTAACCTCTAGGTGGGAGATCTCCTGGGATTACAAGAAGAAGAAGAAGAGATTGGATTTATACCCCGCCCTCCACTTCCCAAGGGAGTCTCAGAGCGGCTTACAAACTCCTTTCCCTTCCCCTCCCCACAACAGACACCCTGTGAGGTAGGTGGGGCTGAGAGAGCTCTTTCCCAAGCTGTCCTTGAGAGAACAGCTGGTACAGAGCTATGGCTTGCCCAAGGTCATCCAGCCAGGTGCAAGTGGAGGAGTGGGGAATCAAACCCGGTTCTCCCAGATTAGAGTCCGCGCACTTAACCACTACACCAGACTGGCTCACCAAACTGATCTCCATGGGGCAGAGATCAGTTCACCCAGAGAAAATGGCTACTTTGGAAGGTGGAGTGGCATTATACCCCATTGCAGTCCTTCCCTCCCTAAACCCCACCCTTTTCAGGCTCCACCCCCAAATCTCCAGGTATTTCCCAACCCAGAACGAGCAACCCTGAGTCCACCTGCTTTGGGGGTGTCTTGAGGGTCCCCAAAGACATATCATCACCCTGCCTTTCCCTCCTCCTACTTCTCAGGAGTCAGAGAGTTGAGAGGCCCCCAGTTTCTTCAGCCTTCCTGGATCCTTGGATCGGTGGTCGCAAAACTGCACCAGCTTGCTTGCCAGGAAACTGAGCTAAAACGAGAAGCGTAAAAGAACGGTAGGATGGCAATGAACGGTCTTTAACATTTAGGTTTAGATTGGCTAATATGCATTTAAATTAGCTCTGGCGTTCTCAACCTTTTACCTGCACTTCTGGTGTTTTCAACCTTTTACGTGTACTTGCCTATATATAGAAAATACGTGTGCTGCCTCTCCAGAACTTGTTTGTCACGACAACAGCCACAACAAAATCTGTTTTCTCACAACAGGGCAATAAAACTATTCCAACAAACATTAATAAGCCACAAAACAAGAAGAAGAAGAGGAGGAGGAGGAGCAGGCCCAGGGGCTGGAACTGGCCTATCCAGGGCTGTTATGTGGCCTGTGAGCAACTGATGCAAGTGGGGGAGTGCTTGGGGGTGGGGGAGTGGGCAGAGCCACTCTGATTGTGGCTTCAGCACAGCGGAACAACCTCGTCTGCAGCAGTCAAGCATCACGGGAGCACCTGCCCAGCGCTGCACTGCTACCTCTCCAGTCCGCCTCTGTGGCTTTTCCTTTCCACCCCCCTCCCAGCCCAGGGGGCCTTGCAGTGAGGACACACCAACTCAGAGCTTACCAGCTGCTATCCTTTATACAGTTTCTATCTCTGGTACCTGGCATTGCGTTTTACGGCACACATGGCCCATCCCGACAAAGCAACATTGAAATCTGATCTGGCCGTTGTAACAAATGAGTTCAACACCGCTGGCTTAGAGGGAGTGCTGCAGGCGACAAGCCAGGGACCCAGTGCGATGTAGCGGTCAAGAGCGTTGGACGAGTATTTGAAGACCCAGGTTCGAATGCCGTGGGAGCTCGCTGGGTGACCTTGGGCCAGTCACACTCGCTCAGCCTGACCCACCTCACAGGGCCGTTGTGAGGATAAAAAGGAGGACAGGAGAATGAGGTAAACCGCTTTGGGTCTTCACTAGGGAGAAAGACCGGGGATAAATGAATGAATTCAATAAAGAAGCCAACCGGACGAGTGAACTCAGAGTGTGGGAGGATCGATCGCCATTAGCAAAGGTGGCCGGAGTTCATCATGGTGATTGGGCTGCTCACTCGAAGTCAATATGTAAAACAATTAAGTGACATGTAACTAACCACCAGTGGGAACATAACCCGTGGGTTGCAGAAGCTACATGGCGGGTAACGAGCTGAACCTCGTAGATATCGGGCACTTTCACACGTGCTAAATGATGCAGCTTCAATCCAGTTCACCAATGCTCTCTCCAAGCTGTGGACTCTTGTGAGCAAAAGTTCTACTCTGTGAACTACCAGCATTAAAACTGTGAGCGAGCCGTTTGGCTACTGCATAAATCAGCTTGCCCTGGAGCCATCCTTCCTGAGCTGAGACAAAAAAAAGTGTGAGCCGGAGACTAAAAAACCTGTGAGCTGTCTCACACTGACTCAGCTTAGAGGGAACACTTTGCAAGTGGATTTTGCCATTTCACACAGCAGACTCCGGTTGCAGAGGGCATTGGAAGTGGATCGAAAGCACAACTCTGCATTTGAAGCTGGACACCGTTTGCAGCCGATCGGAATGAGTTTTGTGCCTCCGATTTCGGCCATCGCTTTGTCCTTGGGCTGCACCAAATAATCGGTGTGGTTTTTATGTGTGTGTGTGTGTTTTTCCTCCCACGCGGAGCGGCAGGAGGTGTAATTGAGGGAATGTGAGACAGGGCGCCGGGCCAGCCGGGGTTAAGTGAAAGTGAAGTTGATCCCATCACGAGGGCTGATTTGGGGGTCAACGTTGGCCGGAAGGCAGGCTGGGAAATATCTGTCGAAGGTGCAACGTATCATAAATGTATTTTTGCAAGCCCTGGACTTTGTGACTGATGGAAGGAAAGGGTCAGGAGCATGGTCTCTCTCTCACACACAAACACATACGCACCGACAGCAGTGATGGATTGAACCACAACCCGGTTCAGAAAGCTAGATGACATTCGATTCGACGGTATCGACCGAAGGCTGGAAACATTAAATATCTTTGTTAATCTGGCACCGGCTTCATTCATACTTTATTATTATTGTTATTAAGGCCCATAATTTATCGCAGTCAGCTTTGGAACGCAGTCAACTGGTTTGTTTTGTTTTGTTTTTTCCTTCCCTGTCACGATTTTCACCTCATGCTCTGCTTTCTGGCGTTTATAGCCACAACAAAAATCAAGGTTGTTTCTCCCCCACACTTCCTTTCTTTTGAAAGTGTCCGATCTCCCTCTACTGGCGAGAGGAGGTGAAACTTCGCTTCCCGGGAATGATGATAACGCGAAGACACACAATACCTGTGGCTACATATGCAGCAGAAGTCCAGTGGCCACCTCAAAGACGAACAACATTTATTCCAGTGTGAGCTTTCGTTCACTTCTTCAGATGCAAAGGGGGGAAAGGAACTGATCTACCTCATTTTTACAAAGGGGGAAAGAGGGAAGATTGAGCAGGGAATGAACGCAATGAATCAGGTGAGATTCTCCGTGTATGTACTTGGATATGTTGGGTAGTTTAATGGATTATGGGAGCGGTCAGATGTTCTGGACTTTCCCACATATGGTGAAAATAAAATAAAGAAAAGTTTTGCTACGATGGACGTAACCTGGCTACCTCACTGGGTTGGGGTTTTTTTGCCATCGAGACACAGCTGACTTATGGCGACCCAACAGGGATTTTAAAATAAGAGACATTCAGAGGTGGTTTGCCATTGCCTGCCTCTGTGTCGCAACCCTGTTATTCCTTGGTGGTGTCTCGTCCAAGTACTGACCGGGGCCAACCCTGCTTAGCTTCTGAGATCTGTATAAATCGATGGTGCGACCTCGCTTGGAATACTGTGTGCAATTCTGGTTACCACACCTCAAAAAGGATATTATAGCATTGGGGAAAGTGCAGAAAAGGGCAACTAGAATGATGAAAGGGTTGGAACACTTTCCCTATGAAGAAAGGTTAAGGCGATTGGGGCTCTTTGGCTTGGAGAAACGACGACTGCGGGGTGACACGATCAAGGTTTACAAGATTATGCATGGGATAGAGCAGGCAGAGAAAGAAGTCCTTTTCTCTCTTCCTCACAATACAAGAACAAGTCGGCACTCCATGAAATTGCTGAGCAGTCAGGTTAGAACAGATAAAAGGAAGTCCTTCTTCACCCAAAGAGTGATTAACACGTGGAATTCACTGCCACAGGAGGTGGTGGCGGCTACAAGCGTGGATGGCTTCAAGAGGGAATTGAATAAACATATGGAGCAGCGGTCCATCAGTGGCTCTTAGCCACAAGGTATAGATAGGAACTCTCAGTCTGGGGCAAGTGATGCTCTGTATTCTTGGTGCTTGATGGGGGGGGGCAACAGTGGGAGGGCTTCTAGTGTCCTGGCCCCACTGGTGGACCTCCTGAGGGCACCTGGTATTTTTAGCCACTGTGTGACAGAGCGTTGGACTGGATGGGCCACTGGCCTGATCCAATATTGGCTTCCCTTATGTTCTTATGAGACTGGGCTAGTCTGGGCAATCCAGGTCAGGGTATCATGGATATGTGAAACAATAAAATAATATAAAACAATAAAACAATGCAACACTGAATTATTCAAGAGGCCTTTTCTACATAGTCAATATGGTAGCACTGTACTAAATGATCCACAAACTTACTTCGACAAATTGTTTGGGACTGTGGACCATACTACTGTGTATGATTTGCTGTTATGTTGAATCGTACTATGTAATCCTGTGCCATTGAATGGGTCATGTTAACAGTTCTGCTTCCCTTGATTCTGTTCTATTTTTTTTTTTAAGATTTCTGTTTGGTTCTACAGCCCCAAATCCTCCTAATATATTTTTTATTTTTATTTTATATAGGGTATAGGGAAAAAGGGGTGTGAGGGCGAAAGAGAAATAAACATAAGCCACTTTTTAACAAATATTAATGACAATATAAATGTGAATGGATTAATAAGTCTAGGTAAATCATTCTAACGTTACCAGTAACACTATTTCCCTCAGATTCATTATTCACTCTTCTCAGTCTGAAAAGAACCATAAAGAAAATTGTGTAAACAAATTCTCACAACGTTTTATATAAATTTAAAATAACCAGGAAACCATTTTAAATGATTTATAATAACAAGGAAATAACAAATATTTAAAAATTATATAACTGTTGAAGATCGCATGACTATGAAGAATTGGTAAGCAATGATTAACTAAATTATCAAAACATAATACTGTATCAATTTATTTATTCATTCATTCATTCATTCATTTTTGGATGTATACCCCGCCTAGCCAGCATACGCTGGCTCAAGGCTGCTTACAAGAATTAAAACAACAGCATTATAATTTATAGTCAGTTGACTTAAAAGTATACCTTAACACAGAACCACCGAAGTTGGCGGCCCATATTGCTCCACACACCCAGCGCAGCAATACCAGACCCAGACCCAAGGCCAGGCAATTTCACCAGTAGAAATATCCGGCCGGAGACCTAGCCTGGCATTTGCCATCGGCCCCTTCCCCCAGTGGCAGCTCCTAATTAAAAGCCTGGCAGAAGATCTCCGCTTTACAGGCCCTGCAGAACTGCAAAAGGTCCCGCAGGGCCCTGATGTTATCCGGGAGCTCATTCCACCAGGATGGAGCCGCCACTGAGAAGGCCCTGGCCCTGGTGATTGACAGCCTGGCCTCTCTAGGGCCGGGGAGGGCCAGGCAATGTTGAGTGCCTGACTGCAGTGCTCTCTGGGGTATATACGGGGAAAGCAGTCCCTTAGGTAGGCAGGCCTCTGATCATATAGGGCTTTAAAGGTCAAAACTAGCACCTTGAACCGGATCCGGTATGCTATTGGCAGCCAGTGCAGTGTCCTCAGCACAGGCTGGATATGGTCCCGCACCAAGAGACACATCAACAGCCTGGCTGTGGCATTTTGCACCAGCTGCAGCTTCCGGAGCTGAGACAAGGGCAGCCCCATGTAGAGAGCATTACAGTAGTCTAATCTCGAGGTGACCATAGTGTGGATCACTGTTGCCAGGTCATTGCGTTCGAGGAAGGAAACCAACTGCCTAATCAGCCACAGATGGTAAAAGGCTGCCTTGGCAGTAGCTGCTACCTCCATATTTAAAGAGGCATCCAGGAGCACTCCCAGACTCTGGACCCTCGGTGCTGGCACCAATGGCGCCCCCCAATGGCCAGCAGTGGGATCCCTACCTCTGGTCCGCTCCGACTCAGGCACAGGACCTCCGTCTTCATCGGATTCAATTTCAGTTGGCTCAGCCTGAGCCAGCCTGCCACGTCCTGAAGCGCCTGGTCCAGGTCATCTGGGGTAGCCTCGGACTGGCCACCCAACAACAGATACAGCTGGGTGTCATCCACATACTGGTGACAACCTAGTCTGTGTCTCTGGCCAATCTGGGCAAGAGGGTGCATGTAGATGTTAAACAACATTGAGGATAACACTGCCCCTTGTGGCACTCCACACACCAGCGGGTGCCTCCGGGACGTCTGCTCCCCCAGCACCACTCTCTGTCCACGACCTTGGAGGAACGAGGCAAGCCACTGCAAGGCGAGCCCCTGAACCCCTGTGTCAGCGAGGCGGTGGATCAGTAACTGGTGGTCGACCGTGTCGAACATGGCCGACAGATCTAACACCAGCACCGCCGTACTGCCCTGATCCAGATGCCGTTGGAGGTCATCCGAGAGGGCGACCAGCGCCATTTCAGTCCCATGACCCAGCCGGAAGCCGGACTGGAACGGGTCTAGCACAGAAGTGTCATCCAGGAAGCTCTGCAACTGAATCGCTGCCGCTCTCTCTAACATCTTGCCCAAATAGGGCAAGTTGGACACTGGCCGATAGTTGGTCAATTCGGCCGGGTCCAGTGATGGTTTTTTCAGGAGAGGGTGGACCATCGCTTCCTTGAGTGCCCCCGGGAACAGTCCTTCCTCAAAGGACTTGTTGATAATCTCCCAGAGATCACCTCGCAACCCCTCATGACCAGCTTTCACAAGCCACGAAGGACACGGGTCAAGGCTGCATGAGGTTGTGTGTACAGTAGAGAGCAACCTGTCAACTTCTTCCAGGCTGAGCGGACAGAAAAAATCCAGAATGGAACTAGAAGATGCACATGGAGCCTCGAGTTCACTAACTGTCTCAACTGTGGCAAGGAGATCACGGCGGAGCAGCAAGATTTTATCTGCAAAAAGCCTCACAGCCAATGTCTAATTCCCTATCATTTAGTCTGCCATGTGGCAGCTCCATTAAAGACCGAATTATTCTAAATAGTTGTGCTGGGCGCAAGCTTGTAGACGCAATATCATCCGCATAGAATTGCCTCTTCGCGGCCTTGACTGCCACCTCATAAACGCCCTATAAGATGCTCTTGACGCTTCGTCGTGGGCCTGCCGCCACTGTCTCTCTAACCATCTGAGTTCTCATTTCATAAGCCACAGCTCCCTAGTATACCAGGGCGCTCACTTAGAACGAGGCCACAGAGGGCATCGGGGGGCTATCTCGTCGATGGCTGCCAAGAGCCGGTCCTGCCAGTCCTCCACCAGCTCATCCAACGAGCCGCCAGGGGGCAAGGGATCCCACAGAGCCATCAGGAACCACTGAGTTTCCATCTGGCTCTGCGTGTGAGCCAAAATATGCTCGCCACCCACAGAGGGTCTGGGTGGGACCTTCAGACGGGCCTTCAGGGCTTGGTGGCCGGACCATGGTACTGCCAAGGCAGTAATCCCATCCACCTTAAAAAAAAAACCCGCAAAAATCAAGTCGAGCGTATGCCCGGCCTGGTGCGTGGGCACCGTTACATATCGGGTGAGTCCCAGTGCAGCTATGGCCGACATCAGGTCCATTGCCAGCCCAGAGACCGTGCCCTCAGCATGGACATTAAAGTCCCCCAAGCCTTGGGTGCTCCAATGCCCTGCTGGCCACGGCATCGACCAGAGATGACAAGCTAGAGGGTGGTGCATTGGGCGGCCGGTACACCACCCAGATAGCCCAACTCTCCCCGGTTTCCTACACCAGGCCAGAGCATTCAATGCCCGCAAGTTTCAGCAGCAGGAGCACCCTGTAGGAGTAAGCCTCCCAAAAGAAGAGCGCCTCCCCACCCCCCGGCCCCTCAGTCCGTGATTGGTGGAGGACTGAAAACCAAGGTGGAGCCATCTGGGAGAGAGCAACTGTCTCTCCGTCTCACACCCAGGTCTCGGTCACGCATGCCAGGTCCATGCCCTGCGCGACCAGAAAGTCTTGCAGGGTAGAGGTCTTATTATTTATGGACCTGGCATTGCACAACACCAATGTCGGGCGGGGGGTCAATCCCTGCCCCACCGACTGCCACCTTCGAGATGGGACGCAGGCTGGAAGAGGGCCGAGCTTCTCTGTTTCTCCGCCATCTTCCCTTAATTATCTGCCTGGTCCCACCGCTATATTTCCCCCTTCCCAGGAGCACTGGTATCCCACCTCCCCATCTGTGATGACCTTCGCGCCGTAGCACCAGCTAGGAGGCGGTCAACAGATGACAACAAAGCTGCTGCACTGGGTGATAGTCCACAATGCCCAGCCTCTAACCAGCTCAACTGTCCCCTATACAACAACTAAAATACACTGGCTGGATAAAATTACCCAGCGACAGACCAATACAACCCCAGCCTACAACAGCTAAAAAAATTTCCCTAACCCACCCTGACCTCCCATCTTGACACCCCTCCTCCCCCTGGTGACAAGAGCAAACAATATTTAATAAAGGGTGGGGAAAGCCCCCTCCAACGATGTCCTTTCAATTGACGATGAGCTACAGTCCTCCAACCACTCCTGGCGCCCCAGTCTCGTCTCTGCGCCGCCCACATCTTCCTGGGAGCCGCACAGCCCGCCAGTGCTCTGGTAGTGGAGCAGATACTCATGGAGGTGCCAAGCCAGTGGGGACGTGTCTCCAAATTCGGACCCAGGCAGACTCTGGATGAGCAGCAGGCCGTTCAAGCCCAGTCTGCCTCCAGACAAACAGCAGTGGGCATACTCAGCCTCAGCAGGTGCACAGGCGCCCCCTACTGGCCAACGCACGGCACACCAGCAATGTAGGTCAGAGGGAGGAACCCCAGAAGCAACGGAGGGGCCAAGTCGCTGCGGGCGGGTGAGTAAACACAGTCTCCCAACCCTGAAATGCAGAGCACCGTCAACGTCCTCTCCCAGTCCCGGGTGAGCAACCTCCACAGCCCCTGGCACCGAGAATTCCCGGTGACAGCGGGAACGGCAGCCCATCACTTGGCCCCCGGCTCCCCGTCCGTTGCCTTGCCCCGCCGTCAGTTCTTGTGCCTCAGCGATCTCAACGAGTCCCCGGCAACCCTCTGGCTTGGCGTGTTCAGGCCCCGACGCTCTCAGTGGCAGTTCTCTCAGCCTCCCGATCGCCAGGGCTCTTGGAGGCAGACCCGCGCTCAGTCTTCTCTGGGTCCCCCAGTGACTTCCAGCCACCTCAGGCCCCTCAAGCCCGGCGCCTTTCCCGGCAGCTAGGCTAGGAGGCCCTCCAGCGTCGCCGCCACCATATCGCTCTTACAACTCTATAATAAGTATAAAAAGCTCTCTGTTTATTCTCAGATTCACTACTTGGTCTGTTATTTATATGATTCATCAATTTTGCCATAACAGCACAGTTCTCCATCTTTTCTTTCCAGTCGTTAAGATTTGGGCAAAACTTCATTTTCCATCTAGTTGCAAACACTACTAGTGCCACTCTTAACATATATAGAAATAAAGGTAAAAGTTTCCCTTGCTCAAAAGCCAGTCAGATTCGATTCTAGGGGGGGGGGGGTCATCTCCATTTCCAAGCCGAAGAGCCAGCACTGTCTGAAGACTTCTTTGTGGGCATGTAGCCGGCATGACTAGATGCCGAGGCACGTGGAACGCAAAATGGCCGGAACAAAATGGCTGCTGTGGAAGGCGGAGCCAGCCACAAAAACAGCTGAAACAAAATGGCTGCTGTGGAAGGCGGAGTCAGCCACAAAAACAGCTGAAACAAAATGGCTGCTGCGAAAGGTGAAGCCAGCCACAAAAATGGCTGAAACAAAATGGCTGCTGTGGAAGGCGGAGCCAGCCAGAAAAATGGCTGCTACAGCTTACCTTCAGCGACACAGTGTAGAGGGTAGCTGCTCCCATTGTAATTTTTAAAGAATCTTCACAATCAATCAAATTTTCAAAGACTAATCAGAAGCCTTGCTAGGCAAGAGCCCCACCTGGCCGTGCTCACCAGGAAAGGTGTTGGTGTGGGTACCCTGGGACCCCCGAGCACCACACTGGAGGCACCCTGTTTAATTAAGGGCAAATCCGAGAGGAGCGGAACGCAGCACAGAAAGAGACTCCCGAACAAACAAGGAATACGGCACTCAGCTCCTTCTAACTCTGGGCTCCCTCATTCCCACCCTCTCAATCTTCTCCCAGGTTAAAAAAACACACACAACCTGTTTGTGACTCCCACTCGCTCTATTATTATGCTTCACTTAAAAGCACCTTGAATACAGCAACATCCTTTCCCCCTGCTGCTTGAAGGAGACCTACTTCCACTTTTAGTTGTGTGCTGTTATTTCCACCTAGGGTGATTTGTCTCTTCTCTAAACCCGGAGACATAGACTAAAATGTAAGGTCGAGACCCTTCAGCTCGTGACGGCAAGTAATGGAACCTCGGTGCGGTTTTTATAAGGGAGGAGGGGGGAGAGCCCAATGGCCTCCCCCTCTTCAGTTGAAGCCGTTTTCAATTCCTCGAGACCTCGTCACCCCTGCAACGCAACCGCCAGATGATACAAAACACACTCGAGTGAAGCTGACATTCATTCCAGCGCCATCAAGGAAATGCAAAGCCTACAGCTTAGTAGTCTCTTGTCAACTTGGGTCCAAGGTCTACGCTACAGCTGGCAATTTTTAGAGGGGGAAGGTCATAAAAACTGGCTAGGGGAGTGGAGCTGTCTTCAGTCAAAGGTCCAGCAAAAATGGAGGGAGGGGGTCAGGGATGTAGGGCTTGGTGAACTGGGTGGATTAAATTGAAGTTATTGAAATTATCGTAAGACATTGTGTGTGGGATAGCCAGGAGATCCGCAGAGGGATTGTTTGGCTGCCGAAGCTGTAGCTCTTTATCAGCAACACTAGGTGGCGAGGTACCCTTATTTTTTAGGCTAAGAGCGCTGTGACTTGCCCAAGGTCACCCAGCTGGCTTCAAGTGGGGAAGTGGAGGATCTAACCCGGTTCTCCAGATTAGAGTCCACAGCTCTTAACTGCTGCACCAAACTGGTGAACTAAAAAATCACATGAACACATGAAGCTGCCTGAGATTGAATCAGACCACCGGTCCATCAAAATCAGACTGGCAGCGGCTTTCCAAGGTCTCAGGAAGAGGTCTCTCACACCACCTCCTGCCTGGTCCTTTCAACTGGAGATACCGGGGATTGAACCGGAGACCTTCTGCATGCCAAGCGGAGGCTCTTCCACTGAGCCATGGCTCCTCTTTGCAGCTCTCCAAGGGTTCAGGCAGAGGTTTTTCACATCACCTGGAGCTTGGTCCTTTTAACTGGTGATGCTGGGGATTGAACCTGGGACCTTCTGCCTGCCAAGCAATTGCTCTGCCACTTAGCCATGGTCCATCCTACCTGATCCATCTAACTGGAGATGCCGGGAATTGAGCCTGGGACCTTCTGCGTGCCAAGCAGAGGCTCTTCCACTGAGCCACAGCCCTCTTTATAGCTCTCCAGGGTCTCAGGCTGAGGTCTTTCCCATCACCTACTGCCTGGTCCTTTTAACTGGAGATGCTGGGGATTGAACCTGGGACCTTCTGCATGCTGAGCAAGATGCTCTACCACTGAGCCACAGACCTCTTCCCAAAAAGCCAAACCCAAGGGATGCACGCTCATTTCCTAAATTAGGGGGGGGGGGTTTGGTCCACTGATGGTGTTGATGGTCTTGTCATGAAAATATGGAAGCAAAGAAGGAAATTATTGTCTCTGGCCCAGAGTCAATCTATGAGCTTCCATGGCAGGATGGGGATTCGAATCTAGGTCTCCCAGATCCTAGTCTGACCCTCTAACCAGCACTGACTCTGACTAAGTGGTGAGTCAAACAAAAGAGGCAAATATAAAAATGTTGTGTTTGCAATTAATTAATTAATTATCGTACAGCAGTGTGTGTGGCATAGCCAGGAGATCCTAAGATTGTCTGGCAGCCAGAAGTTCTAGCTCTTTTAGCATTATGCACCACTAGGTGGTGAGCTAGACTTCTATTTGTAAGCCAAGAGACATTTCAGAGGTGGTTTGCCATTGCCTGCCTCTGTGTCATGCCCCTGGTATTCCTTGGAGGTCGCCCATCCAAATACTAGCCAGGGCTATCCGGGCTGCATTTGCAGCCATTATTTTACATGAATCAAGAGCATTCCCCAAACGCTCAATGTCCTCGAGAGAGAAAATTTTTTCGGTATCTTACAACAGCTCTTCAAGGTGGACTAGTAATCTCCCCTTCTGAGAGCCGGTTTGGTGTAGTGGTTAAGAGCGCGAACTCTATAATCTGGGAGAACCGGGTTTGATTCCCCACTCCTCCACATGCAGCTTGCTGGTGTAACCTTGGGTCAGTCACAAGTTCTTTCAGAGCTGTTCTCTCAAGAGCAGTTCTCAAAAGAGCTCTCTCAGCCCCACCTCCCTCATAGGGTGTCTGTTGTGGGGAGGGGAAGGGAAGAAGATTGTAAACTGCTCTGAGACTCTGAGTGAAGGGTGGGGTATAAGTACAGTCTCCATCTTCTCCTCCTCTTCTCCTTCTTCATCTTCTTCTCCTCCTCCTCTTCTTCTCTTCCTTTTTCTTCTCCTCCTTCTTCACTGCATATGTAGCAGAGGGTGACTCGAAGGCCGCAGCTTGCTGAGGGCCACTGAGGATGTTGCAGGCGAAGCTGAGATTTGAACCCGCAATAGCTTTGCTGCTCCCGTCCTAATGGCAGGATATTTACTCCACGTGAGGAAACGGTGTGAACATTCCTTCACACTCCCCGAGCCCGTTCCTTAATCATTCCACCTGCTTTCCCTCCAGCCAGTAAATATCTATTTCGCGTCCTATCTTGAAAGCTCACGGATAAAATATGAGCCAGCATTCAATGATCTAATCATAATATGTCAGTATTTTTGGTGCATAAAATTGAGCTGATTGGATGCCGAAATGATGGAGTGTGATAATACCGGAATCCTTTCCATCTCCTCTCCCTCTATGCACATACTGTTTCTTCGGGGAAGCATTGTGTGTCTTCAGATCCCTTTTTTGTTGTTGTTCACATCAGCAACATTGAGGTTATGCGTCAGCCACTGGAGATGTGACAGGGTGGAATTTGAACCCTGAGCCTGTTGCCACATTGCCTCTGCCCCCAAGAACACCCCTTGTACACACACCCTGTTGGAAGTGAAGGCGCTGTCCCCTGTCTCAGACCTCCAGAAGCAAGCAGCAAGAGAGACTAGATAGCTAGATGGGCACACTAACCTTTCTTCCTGTCTTTACTCTTCTGCCACTGTCCCCTCTGAAAGGTAGATTGTGTTCTCAGGGACCAATTCCCCTTCCTTCCATTTCCTTTCAGCTGAAGACGAACTCTGTCCCCTGCACACACCAAGAGGGGCGACATGCGGTCCTCTCTCGGCACCATGAGGCAGAGGGCCCTATCGCCATCTGTTTCCATCCTTAGCTAGTAAGTCAGTCCTCTATCCTACCCCTACTCTTCCCTATCCAAAAGCACACTTCTCAAATAAAGACAGCAGTACTTCTCTGATAAACTTGCAGCGTGGCTCTGTGTAGCCATGTAAGCTCGGTAACCTGGTGAAGAGATGCTTCCTGCGTTTGTGGCTTTATTGAAGCACTCTGCTAACTCGTGGGAGCTGGACTAACTACACCAGTCAACCCTAACACAAACACGCCCTGTGTCCACCCTCCCTGAACACTCAAAACAGACGCTATTACGCATTCGTTGTGCACAATATTTATTATGCAGCCACTTTCTCCTGAACTCAGACATGGGCAAAGCACTCTCTAATCTGTTCTTCAGCCGGTGCAATGAGGAAGAGCGGCTTTGGCAGAATCCTTTAGACCTCAGAGGCTTACTCCCATTTCCCTTGCGTTCGTTGCGGTCCGTTGCAGGTCCGTTCCGTGGCTTATCTTCCAATGTTATGCAGGCCACAAAATGTCAACAATCCCTTCTCCTCGTTGCATCGGACAGGCTGGCCAGTCCCCACACAAAAGAATACATGGGCATAAACCCAGTTTTCAAAATCGCAATTCTCAGCAACCAGCGGGAGGATGTTTTAATTCCACTGCTGACCTAAGAATGGCAGTCCTCAGAGAAGCTTCAAAGGGAAATTACTATGGGAGACTGCGGAATGAGAATTCATTAACAAGTTGTTTTGCTTAATCGTAGCAGATGGGTTACACTGAGGCTCCGTCGCAGCGCAACAGAACATCTGGGATCAGGTTCGAATCCACGCCTGCCTTGAAACTCCCAGGGTGACCTTTGAGTACAGTCCTAGGGACACTTTGGCAGACTGTCTTTGGGTTTTTGATGTGGCACTAGTCAATCCTGAAAACACTTCCTATGGATCTTTAACTTGTTCCTACGCTTGCCATTGTATCTCCTAGGGGTTGGCTGGGACACTCACTGGGGAGGTCACAGCCAATCAGGGATCACATACCAACAGCACAACACTGCACAGCCAATCAGGTTTAGCTGCACAATTACATCACTATGGGCAAGTAAAGGCAAGGTGAATGCTTTTCCAGGATTCGTGCTCTCACCCCGTCAGGAATCGTAGCTGTACAACCAATCAGACATGGCCCTGGAGAAAAAGAGCAAATGAAGATAATGTGAATGCGTAGCTGAACTTCTTCTGGCAAGGTGCAGATTTATCCTCAGAAATTGAGATGTTTTCCAGCATGGCTGGAAACATTTGTGCCAAGCGGTGAGTCGGTTCCAACCAACCGTTAATCTGACAGCCAGAACTGGAACAGTTCCTTGAACTGGTTCTGCCTGTCAGTCTTTCGCCTGCCTGTTCTGACACTGCAAAAAACTGCACCTGCCGGCTATTTCTCCCATCTCCTTTCTCAACCCCAAATCACCCTTTTCGGGGAGAGGGCTTTTCAAAACTGGCCTTAAGAGGACCTTCCCTGGAGTTGGCTGGCTGCCCCTTGGCGCCCGACTCCGTCTTTCTCTTAGTCCTGTCTTCTTCTTTCTCTACTATCTCTCCACCCACCCAGGTTATAAATTAAAAGCCAGTCTCATTAAAATCACAAGTAATCTTTCCCTAGCCGTAGCTGCTAACAATCCTGTGCGGGGGACATCCCGGCTGCCTCCTGGAGCCGTAATTCAATCGGACTCGCCTAGCTCTTGTTCACGAACTGCTGGAGTTGCACATTTGGCCCAAATTTATGGTACCGGGCAGAGTTATGGCTTTGGGTTGGGGGGGGGCTGCATTATTCTGCATCTAATCCCGGCATTTTTCAGCATCCCAGGAGCAGGGAAGGAACCTGCCTGGAACACAGGCCCAGCCGTACAATCTCCACCCAGCTTTCCTGCCAGCCGCTGAAACGCCTGTGGGAATCGGGAATCTGTCAGCACAGCATTACGAGTAAACAGCCAGATCACGGAGGGGGCGATAAATAAAAGCTGTAAATAACCAGCAATCGGAGTGGGTTAGTACAGCGATGGGCATGGTGCGGCTCGTGGTTGTGTACCTTCAGAGGCGTCTCTTGGGTCGTGGAGGGATGGCTCTGTTCTTTGTGGGAGGGGCCATGGCTGAGTGGAAGCGCTACCGTTTGGCATGCAGAAGGTCCCGGGTTCAATCCCCAGCATCGCCAGTTAAAAAGATCTTGAGTGGGTGATGTGGAAGACCTCTGCCTGAGACCCTGGAGAGTCGCTGCCAGTCTGAGTGGACAATACTGACCTTGACGGATTGAGGGGCAGAGTCTGTATACGGCAGCTTTGTATGTTTTAGTGTGTGCTGCAAACTGCCAACGTCCCAAGTGGGCACCTCCAAGTGAGAGCCAGTTTGGTGTCGTGGTTAAGAGCAGCAGACTCTAATCTGGGAGAACCGGGTTTGATTCCCCACTCCTCCACATGCAGCCAGCTGGGTGACCTTGGGTTAGTCACAAGTTCTCTCAGAGCTGTTCTCTCAGGAGCAGTCCTCAAAAGAGCTCTCTCAGCCCCACCTACCTCACAGGGTGTCTGTTGTGGGGAGGGGAAGGGAAAGGAGAGTGTAAGCCGCTCCGAGAGTCCAAATGAAAAGCGGGGTATAAATCCAACTCTTCTGCTGCTGCTGCTTGTCATGGGTCCTGGCTCAGCCGAGGCTGACTATTCCTCAGACGAGGAAGAGGCACAGAGCAACCCAGCCTCCTTCGGAGTCAGCCCAGAAGAGGAACCTTTGCTAGCACCTGGGGGAGAAGAGGCTCCAGCATTTGCGCAGGGGGGGCAGCAAGGCAGAGAGACTGAGGTGCCGTTGGAGGAAGAGTCTGATCGAGAGCCTGGCCCAGCACCCCCAGTCGGAGACACCTCAAAGCCAGAGTCCCCACCTACCTCCCCCGAATGTCCCAGACGCAGGGCATGCCAGCATCTGGAGGTGTAAGAGAGACAGAGGAGTGCCAGACTTCAGCTGTGGCAAAGGCAACGTGAGGGGCTGCGAGTCTTTGCAGGTCGCCTCCCAGGAAAGGGAGGACTGGAGTATAAGCAGCCACGCTCACCTGCCTCGGTGCGGTTGCAACTGTGCAATCTTGGACCTTGTCCCGGCTGCCAGCCTCCACTCCTTGCTCCTGAGAACTCTGACTGATTTCCCGGCATTCTGACCCTTGGCACTGTTTCTCGGCTTGCTTTTGGACTGTGTATCTAGCTTCTTGTGAAGTGACTCCATGGCGAAGGCCAGGACCAGCGCGCTGCTGCTGCTGCAGGCTTCTAAACAGAGAAGGAAAGAGCAGAAATGTCTCCAGGTCCCACTAGGGTTTCCTTGATAACTACCAGGCCTTGAGGTCCTCCCAATCCAATAACCTGCCTAGACACACTTCCAGGATGGGGCGGGTTCTTGATAGGCCTTGGGCAAATTCTCACTTTATTTGGTTATTGCATTATTTCTATCCGGGCTCGCCTCAAAGCGGTGTACAAGTCCAAAATGTGCAAAACACAGTAAAAAAAACCCATTAACTACTGTTGTGTACTAAGACCACGATCGCATGGTCTCCCGTAATGGCGACCGCCACGTGGTCAGCGCACATGGTCAGAATCTACCTGAGCTTCAGCCAGGTAGAACAATAGCCAGTTGGATCCTGAGTGACCACCAATTACGAGCCTAGGTCCTCGCTGGGGGACCTATGAACTACAACCACAGACTTAAGGTCCTATCAGGACCTGGGGGCGAGGTCGGGGCATTGTCTCCGGCTGGCATAAGAGAGCTCTGAGCCCGGGGTTCCCCATGTTCCATCTGACCCGCAATAAAGAGCTTCACTATGAAATCACTACCACTCGCCTCCCAACTAAGACCACGATCGCATGGTCTCCCGTAATGGCGACCGCCACGTGGTCAGCGCGCATGGTCAGAATCTACCTGAGCTTCAGCCAGGTAGAACAATAGCCAGTTGGATCCTGAGTGACCACCAATTACGAGCCTAGGTCTCCTGCTGGGGGACCTATGAACTACAACCACGGACTTAAGGTCCTATCAGGACCTGGGGGCGAGGTCGGGGCATTGTTTCCGGCTGGCATAAAAGAGGGCTCTGCGCCCGGGGTTCCCCATGTTCCATCTGACCCGCAATAAAGAGCTTCACTATGAAATCACTACCACTCGCCTCCTGACTCCAATACTTTCCAACTACCCACTCGCCAAGAAAACGCCCGGCAGGAACTTCCATTAAAAGCCTTTGCAAGCATGGTGGCCTTCCGGCGCCTCCCAAAAAGTTCTAAAGATGGCACCCACTTATAGCCTTTAGTGTGAAGGGCTGTGGCTCAGGGTCCCTGAAGGGTCTGTTTCAGCATAAGGCAGCTTTTCAGCACAATCCACTTCAGAGGACTATGCCCCAGCTGAAATTGTAACAGAGCTTACACCTGGAACAAAATTTAATCAGATCTGTTATTTGAGAAAGTATATGGGAAACGTGTTTGGAATCAGCTAGCATCCATGTCAGAGATAAAAGGAAGATCTGTATGGAGAAAGGATTTTTTGTGCGGACTAAAGCTGAACACCTAAAAGAGCTGTTCTTAATAGTGTGACTTGGAGCTACTGTACTCACACTTCTGTACATCCTTTGAAGAAGATATTTTGCGTATTCGTCTGCATGGTAACAGTCCCCAGGGCTATTTCTGGGCAGGAACGCACAGGAACGGAGTTCCGGCTGGCTTCTGAGTTGGCCACGCCTACAGCCTCCCTACCCTCGGGTTCCCCAGGCGCCTCGCAAGCTGCGGGGTGCCTGGGGAAGCCAAGCCGATCCAGGGAGGGAAAGCAATTTAAACTACCTCCCCCACTTGGGTTCCCCAGGCGCCTCGCGGCTTGAGAGGCACCTGGGGAAGCCGATCCAGAGAGGGAAGGCAGTTTAAACTGCAGCTGGGGGGCGCCTGGGGAAGCCGATCCTGGGAGGGAGCCGCGCGGTCAGGGGTGTGGCCTAATATGCTAATGAGTTTCTGCTGTTGGGTGTGGCCTGTTGTGCGAATGAGTTCCCGCTGGGCTTTTTCTACCAAAAAAAAAGCCCTGACAGTCCCTGTGGGCATACAGTATTACGGTGTGCATTAATTTGCTTATAAAAAGAAGAATATTTGGACTTTCTGTACAGCGTTGGTGCACAGTTCTTTCTGTTTGCCGATCTCTGCCCATCTGGCCTGAACCTTGCCCAGATCGGAAGACCGTTCTTCTCTTTGGCAGATCATACAGCCAACATCAGAGCTGTGTTCACCCCGATATTTGTTCAGCAATCTCCCGTGGAAGGTTACTGTCCAGTCATCCCAAACACCACCTGGGAGTAGGCACCAGGGATGGTCCATGGTCCAAGGAAGGCTACAGAATCTTTCTTCAATCCATTCTGGAGCAGCACCGGAGGAGGTGTGAGCAGAAATCCCACTTGTACGGCTGCTGCTGAACTCCAACGGGCTGCTGAGAGACCTTCCACCTTGGAGCCAACAGGGCTGCGCAGGAGAAGGCTCATGCCGACAGAGCAGGTGAGGGCATGCCTCCTTCTATGCTGCCCTCCCATCACTCGTTGTGTCAAGGAGACTTAAGATGGCCCCATAGGGAAGTCAGCGCTGTGGAACGGCGGCAATGTCCCGCATTGTCATTTTCGTCACTCGTTTGTCCCCATTCCTTTGGGTCCCCCCTTTTCTACATGTGTTTTGCTCCCTCGGGGACTGCTAGAGAGAGCAAAACACACGGGGGGAAACCTGAAGGAGTAAGAAGAAGAGATTGGATTTATACCCCACCCCTCTCTACCCAGAGTAGTCTCAGAGTGGCTTACAAACTCCTTTCCCTTCCCCTCCCCGCAACAGACACCCTGGGAGGTAGGTGGGGCTGAGAGAGCTCGGACAGAAACTGCTCTTTTTCAAGGACAGCTGTGCCAGAACTATGGCTTGCCCAAGGTCACACCAGCAGCTGCATGAGGAGGAGTGGGGAATCAAACCCGGTTCTCCCAGATTAGAGTCCGCGCACTTAACCCCTACACCAAACTGGCTGTAAGGGACAAATGAATGACAAAAATAACAATGCGGAGGAGCCCGTCCTTGTTATGGTAGACTGAGGTTATCCTCTCAGGATAACACAACCGAGAGGACCAACCTAGAATCCTGACTGCACGAGCAATCCCTGCATCTCCCCAGGTGGAGGCCTTCTGGGGATGACAGATGCCTGCTTACGAGTAAGTCAAGAAGTTTGCCAAATTCCTGTTACTACGCCCAGGTGCCTCACCATATTTATTCCTTCTAATCCCTTCATTTATGCCTTTAATTTCCTGTGAACTGAAACGTATTTCCCCCCCTTTCCTAATTAACTCCCTGACACCTAGCTCTCTGGGTGGTTTAAAAAAAACAACCCTGATTTATTTCTGCCTTCCTTCATTCGGAGAGATGGGATACTTAATCTGCAGTGCGCCGACTCTCAAAGAGGTGTCTTGATGAAACGCCAGTCGCTCATCTGGCCAGCCCGTTGCGCTTTCTGCTGCTTTCCATCTTGCAGAGGGCTTGTTGTGGTCCATCCGCTTTTTTCTGCCATGCCGCCTTAAACCAGTGCTCGCTATTTTGGCTTGTTCGCTGGTTCTCCCGCAGATCGCGTGCTGTCGTTGTTCTGTTCAGTTCATTGTATTAATGGCAGCACATGAATCACTCCCCTGTTCGAGTCACAATAGCCCTTTCTCAGTTGTTGTGATTCTGGCATGCCTACCTGGTATACCAGGAGACCATGATATGTCTCACGCTCTTGATAGGCACAGAAACCATTTTGTGCGAGCGGGATAATGCATTTCTTTCCTGGGTTTGGTGCGTGTCAAAGTGAACCTGCAAAAATCTGGGCTTCCAATCACGTGAGCCAAAGACGGAAATCACATCTATTTACACAAAAGGGCCAACGCACCTACTGAGAGGATTGCATCTAGCACACTCTGCTGGTATGCGAAGCACGTACGCCAGTGCCCAGCAAGGGGATTTCAAGGCAAGTGAGAAGCTGAGATGGCTTGCCAGTGATATCCTCTGCAGAGTCTTCCTTGGCAGTCTCCTTTCTGAGATGGTGACCCCCGTAAGGGGCTTTCAAGGCAAGGGAGAGGCAGGGGTGGTTTGCCATGGCCTTCCTCTGCAGTCTTCCTTGGTGGTCTCCCTTCCAAGTACCGACCCTGCATTAGCTTATAACTTAAGGCAACCCCAGCAAGGGGCTTTCAAGGCAAGGGAGAAGCAGGGCTGGTCTGCTATTGCCTCTCTCTGCAGAGTCTTCCTTCATGGTTTTCCTTCCAAGTACTGGCCCTGCTTAGCTTCTGAAATCTGAGGAGATTGGGCTGATGGGGTTGCAAGTCGCAGACCGCAGCCTCCAATGCTCGAAAGTAATGCCAGCTTGTTACCAAGCACTCAGAATTGTTTGAAGTTAAAAGGAATGGGTTGTGGTTCAATTCTTATGGTATGGAAATGTAGGTCAAGACGAGCCTGTCTTAAACTTGCAAGGTTAGCCTTTGGGGCTGGAGGCAGCCCATTTCATCTGGACCTCTCCAAATGTTAATCAACATACAATAAGACGTTTGTGCAGTGTTTTTCCACACATATGGATAAGCACAAGGATTTCAGGTAGCAAGTAGTGGCGCCATCTGGGCTGGACTTATGAGCCCCAGACCGATTTCCCACAAGGCGCTGCCCGGGCGTCGTTCCTCCATTTCCCCCAATTCCATGCTTGAATTTCCCACTATTTGCCGCGGGGCGCATTTTGACAAAAAACAGGATCACTGAAGCTGCGGGGGAGATCATGTGAAGCCACAGGTCAAAATGCACCCCACGGCAAATAGTGTGAAATTGAAGCACGGAATGGGGGGAAATGGAGGAATGATGCTGGGGCAGCACCTTGTGGGAAATCGGTCCCAGTTTATGGGCTCGGTGGCGTGTGTGTGTCCTCGAACGTAGGTGGTCGCTTGCAAACACGATTGAGACAGGTGGGATTTACTTGCGAGCAAATAGGCATAGTGTCCATTTTACACCTTGTTAATCCATGGAGATGATGGGACAGGATGAGCCCCCATAAGATTATTTTAAACCCATAGTCTAAATTTATGTAATTACATCCACGATAAAAAGAAATAGACTTACTCCGTAATCTGATATTTAGGGTCCTTTCTGCATTTGCCTGCCACTCTGTATTATTCTCAGTGTTTGAGTTAAGTCCACGGCAAAACAGCATCCAGATAACCCAGGGCCAACAGCAGGCTGAAACCAGGCTGGCCACTGAGTGTAATGCAGAATGGGGGGGGGGGGGGGAGGAACCTAGATTTAAAAGAAGGTTGAATTCAATTTTAGTGCAGAATTGCTTGGAGGACTAGGGCTGCCAAGTCCCCCCGGGGGGGTGGGGATTCCCCCACTCAAAGGACCCTGAATCCTTCGATCCGGATCCAGGTGGCGGGGAGAGCCCCACCCCCATAGTGGCCAGATTGAACCGACGTGCCCAGCATGATGACATCGCCCAGAATTGACATCATCACACTGAGCGCATCACCAGGCAATGCTCTAGCAACCGGCCTGAAAACTCTATGGTACTATAGAGATTTCAGGGTGATTGCTAGAGCATTGCCCGGCGATGTGCTTGGCATGATGATGTCACTTCCAGGCAATGTCATCACGGCGCGGACTCTAATCTGGGAGAACTGGGTTTGATTCCCCACTCCTCCACTTGCACCTGGCTGGATGACCTTGGGCAAGCCATAGCTCTGTACCAGCTGTTCTCTCAAGGACAGCTTGGGAAAGAGCTCTCTCAGCCCCACCTACCTCACAGGGTGTCTGTTGTGGGGAGGGGGAGGGAAAAGGAGTTTGTAAGCCGCTCTGAGACTCCCTTGGGGAGTGGAGGGCGGGGTATAAATCCAATCTCTTCTTCTTCTTCTTTGCGCGCACATGGATGTCCTGGACCGAGACTAGCTCTCCCCCACTTTTTAAGGTAAGTGACTTGGCAGCCCTATGGAGGATACCACGATGATCATGGATTAAAAGGAAAGTGCAGAAAGGGCCCGTGCTTCTCAACTGGACATAATATGTAGTTGTACATTTTGGTACGGTACCTGAGCACATGCGCTGCATAAAGCTTAGGCCGTTACTCAGCACATTGGAGAGGAGGGAGGGAAGGGAGGGGCAAAGTACATGTCCAGCTCCTGGAGCCAGGGTATGGGAAAGAGAGCAGCCTTGAAAATATAGACATCGGGCCCCGCCTGGCTTTGAAAACATCTGCGTTCCAGCAAGCTGAAGGAATCGACAGAGCCTTTGCCTGGAACTGAAGTCACCAGCAATAGCGAACATCTGTTCCCCCTTCAGATGTCTCCCCTTCAGAAGAAAATCTGTATATTACCGGCACCAGCCTGTGTTTCTGAATAATCACCCAAAAATCAGGGGGAGCCCATGAGCTGGTGGACAAACTAATGGCAGCAGCTCCGTTTTGAAATATTATTCACCGTTGCACTTATCGGTGCTAATGGATGCTACGGAACTTTGGAAAGGGATATTAAGTGATTTGTGGGGGGGGCTTATACTTCATAGTGATGACATCAGCAGTGTTGTCTCCAAATAGTTAAATTAAGACCCATATATCCCCACATATTCCGACCATCCCCTCCAGGATTGGCAGTCCAGCACAACCCTTCCACCACACACCCCATTCTGCTGCTAGGAAATATAAATGGCACAGCAGAAGATAAACTATGTAAATAAGGATAATCTGCATGCATCTTGTTCCTTTGGATTAGCCGTGGGTTATGTTTGTGTGTGCACAAACCAGATACAGAATTTACCACATCAGTCGTGTATATTCACAATAAGGAGGAAGAGGAGGCAGAGGAAGAGGAAGAAGAAGAAAAGGAGGAGGAGGAGATTGAATTTATACTCCACGCCCCACCCTTCACTCGGAGTCTCAGAGCGGCTTACCACCTCCTTCCCTCCCCCTCCCCACAACAGACACTCTGTGAGGCAGGTGGGGCCGAGAGAGCTCTTTCGAGGACTGCCCTTGAGAGAACAGGGAATCAAACCCAGTTCTCCCAGATTAGAGTCTGTGCTCCTAGCCACGACACCAAACTGGCTCTCCGTTCCATAGATAATGGACAAAGGGTCTTTGTTCCATAGATAATGGAAGGCAGAAACACAGGGAAACCCAACTGAAACAATGGCATTCTCCCCCCCCCCCCCCGCTTTCGTTTGCTGTTGTTCTCATTTGTTTCCATTAACCAAACAAGCATAGCAAATGGGGTTTCATTTTAGTTTATTGTTTCATTAAGTTTGGAAACAAACTCCCCTCCTTACGAGAGCGGAACGCTGGCTCTATCTCGCTCGGTGTAATTAAAACAATGCGATTAGGGGAGCAGGATTTCATGGGCTCTTTGAAGCGCTCCTCGTTCTGTCCCCCGCTGACACCTGGATCTCCATAATTCATCAGGTTAAAAAGATGTCAGACCTTACTCGGTGGTGTCCCATCCTCCTTCCTGCTCACCCTGGCCCGCGTGCCACTCAACATTATGGAAGACTCGGCCTGGCCTGCAGGGGGTCAAAGTCAGTCTATTTCCATTATTAATTTGTGTCAGGTGTGCCACGTTTAATTTGCGTTTCTCCTCACATATCCCTCTCGCCGTCCCGGCGGGGGATAAAATATAAATACTAAAATATGTGTGTCTCGGCTCCTTTGTCAATTAATCTTCACTTGTTCCATAATTCTTGGAGGAAAGCCCGCCGCACCTTCATTAGGATTCCCGAGCCAGCGCCACCAAATGAATTAGTTTACTTTCATAACACAAAAGCTGCCTCCTACTCTCCGAGTTATTAATTCCCGAGAGAGGCCTGAAGTATTTTTTTTGAAAACTGAAGTACAACTCTTCCCTCATCGATGTTCTTCAACAAGGTGCTTACTGGGGGACGCACGAGGAACTCACGGGAAGTGGCCGGCGAGCAGGGCTACGAATTTACATAGCCAAGGTGAAGCTTGAAGTTAGAAAACTTTGGCACCTACTTAAGAAGGTTAGCTTCAGGGGGAATGCTGCTGAGTAAACTTCAGCCAGTTTCAAACCTGTGTTCCAGAAAAACGGGGGGGGGGGTTTCCCCCCCAGTTTTATTCTCACAACAAACCTGTGAGGTAGACTAGGCTGAGAGACAGGAAGAAGAGAAGACGATGACGTTGGATTTATTTATACCCCACCCTTCACGTAGAGACTCAAAGTGGCTAACAATTTCTTTCCTTTCCTCTCCCCACAACGAACACCCTGTGAAGTCGGTGGGGCGGAGAGAGCTCATTTGAGAACTGCCCTTCAGAGAACAGCTCTGAGAGAATTTGTGACTGACCCAAGGCCACACAGCTTGCTGCATACAGAGGAGTAGGGAAGCCCCATCCCACAGCTGGTACAAAGGCCAGCCAAGAAGAATTGTACCATGTGGATAAACCAGAACTAAGCAGATTTTTTTTTAAAAAATTAACTGGTTGGCAGTGCCCCCTAGTGGCCCACGGCTGAAAGTGTAAGAAGCAGGGTCTGTGTGGAAAATGCCCTCAAGTTGCAGCTGATTTATGGCTGCCCGGTAGGGTTTTCAAGGCCAGAGACGAAAAGAGATGGTTTGCCATTGCCTGCCTCTGCATAGTAACCTTGGACTTCCTTGGTGTAGTAGTTAGAAGCGCGGACTCTAATCTGGGAGAATCGGGTTTGATTGCCCTCTACACATGCAGCTACTGGAGTGACCTTGGGTCAGTCACAAGTTCTCTCAGAGCTGTTCTCTCAGGGGCAGTCCTTGAAAGAGCTCTTTCGAGGAAGAAGAAGAAGGGAAGAAGGGAAAGGGATTGTAAGCCACTCTGAGATTCCTTCGGGTAGTGAAGGGCAAGGTATAAATCCAATCTCCTCTTATCCTTCTTCACATTGCCTTTGTACACGGATGTTCTGTTGCATGTCAGCTGCCATTGTTAGTCCTATTCCCACTGGATCTGGCTAGTCCCCTTTCAAAGCCAACTCCACCAGTGGCTATCAACACACCTTGTGGCAGAGAGTTCCAAAAAGAAATTACTTGTTGTGTTAAGTATTATTAGCTGGAGTCCTTAGACCATATTTTCCTGGAGTGGGAAACCTGGTCTGATCTGAGAAAAAGCTATTTGTTCCTCCATCTTAATAGATTACGTGAATGTATCATCTCCAAAAAAAGGCCAGCTTTTCCATGTAGATGAGGATTGGAAAACCACCTTAGCAGTTGCTGAATATTTAGCCACGGTGATTTGTCGGTAAGAAAGTTGGATCGCCACTTACTCAAGACCTTTGAGTCAGAAGAACAGAAAAACAAGTAAGTACGTAAGTAGTACTTTCTCAGGTGCTCTGAGTAGAGAGGATGGCATTGAATCTCCTCCTCCTCCTCCTTCTCCTCTTCTTCTTCCCCCCATCCAAATACTAACCAAGGCTGTCCCTGCTTAGCTTCTGAGATCTGATGAGATCAGGATAGCTTGGGCCATCCAGTTCAGACCGAGCAAGGACTAACGGCCTCTATTCTTGAGACCTGGAGAAACATTCCCTTCTTTCATTCTTCCCGCATCAGTGTTAGCAGCGTGAAACAGAAACAGTATTTCTAAAATGCATCTATGTGGCACAGCGATAGTCAGGCTAATTTTGTTACCTGTTGTTTCTTGCCCTTTAATTGCCAAATTAGCTCGCGGTCTTCTCCTCCTTGCGGAGCGGCACGGGATCATAGCAACAGGGTTCTTCTTCATGCTGCGATTCTCCCCAAAATACTGCTGCCGCTTATTTCGGTGAGTGTGATCTATGCTCGTCTCTCTGCCCTCCGTGCTATTGCAAACGGCAAAGTGTGCTCTGTGTTGGGCGGCTCGCCACGTCTGTGAACTGCTGTTTTCGTAGTATTATTGATCCAGCTCCTAGTTTCGAAAAACGGAACAGAAAGAAAGGAGGAGGTTTTGTTTTCCAAATTGGGTTGGTTATTATGAGAACACGATGGTTTAGAAAGAGCTCTCGTGCTTTGCTTTAGGGTCATATTTTTTAGAAACTTCTATAACACAAGGGAGGGGAAGGGAAAGATCGCTTCCACTTGTAAAGCGGGAAGGGTTGTAGACTGCGAATCTTGTCTTATGCAAACATTTTCTCTCAGTATATATATATTTACAACATAACCAGGAACTGGTGACTAGCAGTGTGGAGCTCGGGCCAAACGGAGAGCCAGTTCGGTGTAGTGGTTAAGAGCAGCGGACTCCAATCTGGGAGAACTGGATTCGATTCCCCACTCCTCCACATGCAGCTGCTGGTGTGACCTTGGGTCGGTCACAAGTTCTGTCAGAGCTGTTCTCTCAAGGGCAGTCGTCAACAGAGCTCTCTCAGCCCCGCCTACCTCACAGGGTGTCTGTTGTGGGGAGGGGAAGGGGATTGTAAGCCTCCCTGAGACTCCTTCGGGTAGTGAAGGGCGCGGTATCTCCTGCTGTTACAATTGATCTAGGGCAGTGATGGTGAACCTTTTAGAGACCGAGTGCCCAAACTGCAACCCAAAACCCACTTATTTATCGCAAAGTGCCAACACGGCAATTTAACCTGAATACTGAGGTTTTCGTTTTAGAAAAAACAACTCATACATTAACATCTTTTGTCTTAAAAGAAAAACACAATAACAGAGCTTTCAATGATACAAACAATTTTTTATCGAAAGGTAAAAGTTTGCATTTGGCGTGCTTTTGAACAATTAATGTGATTTTTGCTGTCCAGTCTTGTGAACTCTGTGCTGGGGCGATGCCGTGCGTGCCCACAGAGAGGGCTCTGAGTGCCACCTCTGGCACGCGGGCCATAGGTTTGCCACCACTGATCTAGGGCAAAAGAGATCAGTTCCGCTTTGCTTTGGAAGGTGGACTCTATGGGGCTGTACCCTACTGGAGCCCCTCCCCACCCCAAACCCCGCCCATCCCAGGTTCCACCCCCAAAATCTCCAGGTGTTTCCCCACCTATAGGCGGCAACCCTAGGTCCAGTGGCACTTCATAGGCCAAGAAAAACGTATCCCAGCTGACAGTGCTTTGAGTAAGAGGTCACGGCAGATGTATGAAGCGTCCGTCCATCAGGCAGGTACTTCCTTTTTTGATAGCTTTCACTGCCTATCTGGTCCAGCGAGCTGATTCACAAAACCCGTTGCTGGAATAAATTGTTAATTAGGGTCACTGCGTTCTGAAAAACAAAAGGGAGGACATCTTTCCTGACTGACGACCTCAAAGAAGTGGTCGCTACGACAAATCACATTTGACATACCCCTGCTATTCATGCTGTGGGAATTGCTACCAGGGCTTTTTTTTTTGTAGAAAAAGCCCAGCAGGAACTTATTAGCATCATAGGCCACACCCAACAGGAGAAATTTATTAGCATACTAGGCCACACCCCTGACAGCGCAGCTCATTAGCATGTTAGGTGGGGGGGCTGGGAAAGCACAGGGCAGGCACGGAAGCTTGCCTCTTCCCCCCCCCCCCCCGAGCTTCTCTGCCCCACTTCAGCATCACCTTTCTAGTCTACCCCCCCTCCGAACCAGACGGCTGTGGAAAGGGACTGCTGAACTGCCTGGGATCTGAAATCCCAGCAGGCTCCCCAGAGGGAAAGAGGGCATTTTAACATGCCGCCTTTCCCTCTTGTGTGTAACGTGGGGAGGGTAGCATGCTATGTAGCCACGCATGCCAGAGGTTTTGGTTGTAGGCATGGCCAACTCAGGAGCCAGCCAGAACTCCGTTCCTGTGCGTTCCTGCCCCAAAATAGCCCTGATTGCTACTAACTAGATCAAGATGAGTCGCCATGTTAGTCTGTCTACAGCAGTAGAAAAGAGCAAGAACCCAGCAGCACCTTAAAGACTAATAAAAATAATAATGAAGCTCAAGACAATGCATCTACCTGGACTGAATCGAGACCTAGGTTTCCTGTCTCATTGCCAATGCTGATTTCTCCACGCCTATTACCTCTCGGCATATCTGACCTAAATCCAATCACGCCTGCTATTGTCATTCACCTGGTAATGTCATTTGCCTGCTAAAGTCATTGGGCATCTGAAATCACTCCACTTTCCAATAAATAGGACAGATGGACTCCCATTCTAGCTGCATCTGAAGAAGTGAGCTGTGACTTACGAAAACTCATACCCCGCCACATGTTTTGTTAGTCTGTAAGGTGCTACTGGACTCTTGCATTTTTCTACTACCAACTAGGAATATTCCTAATCTTTCTACCCCAAAAGAGGACATTCTCACCCATTTTTTAAGAGTCCAAAAGAGGACGGATGCCAAAACAAGGATGTATCCTCTAAAAAGAGGACATCTGGTAACCCTATATTTAAGTTGCCACAGGACTCTTGTTTTATTTCCCCTCCTCTCTGTGAGACTGTGTGTGTGAGATTGCACACCCTTCTGGAAATAATGTAGGATAATTTTGCTTGTGACCACTTTGGGGTTTTCTGCTTTCTGAAGTAACAGTGACACCTAGTGGACAAAGCGGATAAAACAGTTTATAATGTGCTGGGGGAAAGAGAGAGAGACACACAGCAATCGTCCCTTGAAAGTCTCCAGTGTCCATCTGACTGCACAAGAAATCCAGTTGCAAATAACTGCTACAGTGCGCTGCGGCTACATTATCCAAGGACATGTGGATGTTGCACTGTAGCTGTTTGGAATGCGTGAGAGGGGCACTGTCAGCCCCTGAAAAGCGTGCTGTAGGTTAAACACAGTTGCTCTAAAAGCTTTGGTTTTATTTACGTTATTTATAGTCCCCCTTTCTCACGTGGATTCAATTGATGGATGGGACACTGAGTGAACAACACAACAAGACTTTTAAACTTCGTTGGTCTTTTTTTTTTTTAAGTTTTCAAACTTTCTTTATTGAACTAACAATAAAGCTTACAACAACCGTATCCAGGAGAGCGGCATAAACTATTACAAAGAAAAAGTAACTATAGAATGAAAAGTCACTCTTCATTTACATCAGCGTGTTTTCATGTATCAAGAAACATGTACATAGTAACAATAAATATTCTGTATCTTAAACTCTGATATCTGTTACAATGACTATACATCAAACCAATTATAACCATTCCTGCAACGGAGGCCTTTCATCTGATATAAATTTTTGATTTGCCAGATATTCTAGCACTGGATACCATTCGTCATCAAATTTTTGAGTTTTTAGGAAATTGCATCAGTCTGTTCATACGGTCTATAACAGGGGTGGGCAAATTGCGGCCCGAGGGCCACATGCGGCCCGCCACAGAGTTTTTTGCAGCCCGCCAAGACAGTCGGCCACGTGGTTTCTCAACAAGCAATCTCCTGATTTCAAAAAAATTGTAGAAAAGTGTGATAGGGTACATTTCTCTCATTAAACTGATCCTAAAATTAAATGTGCTTGCAGCTGTAGATTATATAAAATTAGCACAATAAATAAATTGACTAAAACGACCACTGTTTTATTTAATTTATATTTATTGATTTTTATGATACAATTTATACCTTTTCTGAAACGCAAAGTTAACTAATGAATGCAATCATTTTGAAAGGTGCGGCCCTCCGCTAACTTCTGTTCCCACAAAGTGGCCCCTGAGCCAAAACAATTGCCCACCCCTGATCTATAATATTCTCCATAAGGTATTGGTCCCACCATTTACTAAACCATAACAGCAAGGATGGAGCCTTTTGATTCCTCCGCTTGGAAGCTATTGCTGTTCTAGCTGCTACTATTAATGTGCCTGTTAGCTCTTTATTTCTTGATGGACTCGAACCCAGGGGCCAGTGATTTAAGAGCAATGTTTCAGGACCAAAAGGAACTTCACACCCCATTATCTTTTTTCTGTGTGACATCTTTCCAAAATTGAACCTGGCTGGTCTTAAAGGTGCCACTGGACTCAGACTTTGTTCAGTTGCTTCAGACCGACATGGCAACCCACCTGAATCTAGCAAAACAACACAGCAGGGTCCGAGTTTCAGCAAGCGAAACACAGCAGTGTAGGCCACAGTCCCTAATAATTTATCCCAGTAACTTTGTGAATCTTGTACTACAGCGTGACTCTGTTCCCTGCGTAGAAAAGCCCCCCTGAATAATTCCGCTTTGCATTTGCCGAAAGCATGGAAGTGGGTGTGCGATTTTCAAATTCTCGTTTTGTTTATATGGCAGAAGGGTTACAGCATGGAACGAGTGTTATGAATGTACACACAGTCTCTTCTTTGACAAAGCTTGTGTGAAATGGGATTGTCATTTAGCTAGCTCACACGAAAGCACACCTAGCCAGCCTGCAAAAGAGAGGGCAGAAGAGAAGAGATTGGATTTCTACCCTGCCCTTCACTACCTGAAGGAGTCTCAGAGCGGCTTACAAACTCCTTTCCCTTTTCCTCCCCACAGCGGACACCCTGTGAGGTCAGTGGGGCTGAGAGAGCTCTTTCCAGGACTGCCCTTGAGAGAACAGCTCTGAAAGAGCTTCTGACTGACCCAAGGTCACACCAGCAGCTGCATGTGGAGGAGTGGGGAATCAAACCCAGTTTAGCCTGGAAGGAGGAAGAATATTTTTAAGCGAATAAGACTGAGCGTCTGGCGGAAGGGCTGCTCAAAAAAACCACTCATGAAGGGCACTAACGTTCCCTAGTATGGGGCTTAATGGTTTTACCGCCGTTCGCTCTTTACGGCTCACGGCCTGGAACCTTAAATGTCTTTGTCTGGCCAAAAAACCCACCATAACATAGCATGAGGACGTCTCCGTTTTATGTTGTAAAGTAATATCCGGGAAACTCGAAGGCTTGCCCACTACTTGTGTCACCGAGCTGGTTTTAATGAAGGGGTTACGGCTACAAGGATTTGCATACACCTTTCTCCCCCTGCCATTCATAAATTCCTTGAAGAACGTCATCGCCGAACCCTCCAATGAACGAAGGACTTTGCTCTTCTCCGTCCGGAGGACGAGGAACGCTCCTCCCCCTTCCACACACCCTCCAGGCCAATTTGTCCACCCCTTCCAATAGCCACCGCCTCTTTTACTCAGTCCGCTCTGATTGGGCTTGGGAGTCTGAGGCTCCGCCCGCTGTCGCCTTCTATCCGCCTTTCGCCCAATGATAAAGCCTCCTGTTCCTCATTTCAGGCCTCTCCCCGCCCCTCGTCCACACTCGCCCAATGAAAAGCCTTCCGTTCCTTCGCGTTCCCGACTCCTGGCCTCTCCCCACCCCTCACCTACACTCGCCTCCTGTCCCTCCCTTTCGCGCTCCAGACTCCAGGCCTCTCTCCGCCTCTCACTCACGGTCGCCCAATGAAAAGCCTCCCGTCCCTCCTTTTTGCGCTCCTGACTCCCAGTCTCTCCCCGCCCCTTACCCACGCTCGCCCAATGAAAAGCCTCCCACCCCTCCCTCTCGGGTTCTCGACTCCAGGCCTCTCACCGCCCCTCGCCCAATGAAAAGCTTCCTGCCCCTCCCTCTCGCGTTTTCGACTCGTTTTCTCCCCGCCCCTCGCCCACGCTCGCCCGACGAAAAGCCTCCTGTCCCTCTCGCGCTCCAGACTCTAGGCGTCTCCCCGCCCCTCGCCCAACGAAAAGCCTCCTGTCCCTCCCCTCTCGCGTTCCAGCCTCGTCTTCTCCCCGCCCCCCAGCCCCCTTCTCCCCCAATGAAAAACCTCCCGTCCCTCCCTGTCCCACAGGTTCCCGCCCCATCTCCCCGCCCTTTACCCAATGGGAAGGCGTGAGGGTGCTTGACGGACGGCGCCCGGTCCAATAGCTTGACGCCCTTCATTTTATTTTTTTATTTTTTTAAGAAGGGGTGGGCGTGAGAGAAAAAGAGTGACCGAGAAAGAGTTGTGAGGGGGAGAGAGAGAGAAAGAGGGAGGGAGGCCGAGGTGGCGGCGACGACGGCGCCCCCCACCCCCCAACGGCCGAAAAGTGACGGTTGGGCCGCCTCCTTCCCCCCGCCCTTTTCGGCGCGCGCGGCCTGAGGAGGGTCTGTGAGGGGAGGCGAGGCGAGGCGGGCCGGGCCTGGCGGTGGTCTGATGCCCGCCGGAGGAAGCGGAGGCGGAGGAGGTCCGGGCCGCCTCCCCTCTCCCTCTCCCCAGCCGCCATGTCCGGGGTGGTGCGGACCCTGAGCCGCTGCCTCCTCTCGCCCGACGCGCCCGGCGGCCTGGTCGAGCGGCCCCCTCGGGAAGGCGGCGGCGGCAACGGCAAGGAGCGGGGCGGCCGGGAGGGCGAGCGGGAGGCGCGGCGGCGGAGCCGGGAGATCGACGCCATGCTGGCCCGCGAGCGGCGCTCGGTGCGGCGGCTGGTGAAGATCCTGCTGCTGGGCGCCGGCGAGAGCGGCAAGTCCACCTTCCTCAAGCAGATGCGCATCATCCACGGGCGCGAGTTCGACCAGAAGGCCCTCCTCGACTTCCGCGCCACCATATACGAGAACGTCCTCAAGGTGGGCGGGGAGGGGGAGGAGGGGGCGGGGCGCGCCACGACGGCCCCGCGAGGTAGGCCCCGGGAGGGAGGGGCGGCCCTGGTGAGGAGTCCCAGGGTTCCCTCTAAGCTGAGTCGGTGTGAGCTAGATCGCAGCTTTTTAGTCTCCAGCTCTCACCCGTTTTTGTCTCAGCTCAGGAAGGATGGGCTCCAAGTGTTCCCTCTAAGCTGAGGTGGTGTGAGCCAGCCCACAGTTTTTTAGCCTCCAGCTCAGTTTTTTGTCTCAGCTCAGGAAGGAGGGCTCCAGAGCAGTGTTCCCTCTAAGCTGAGTTGGTGTGAGCTAGCTCACAGTCTTTTTAGCCTCTGGCTCACCCGTTTTTGTCTCAGCTCAGGAAGGATGGGCTCCAAGTGTTCCCTCTAAGCTGAGGTGGTGTGAGCCAGCCCACAGTTTTTTAGCCTCCAGCTCACAGTTTTTTGTCTCAGCTCAGGAAGGAGGGCTCCAGAGCAGTGTTCCCTCTAAGCTGAGTTGGTGTGAGCTAGCTCACAGTCTTTTTAGCCTCTGGCTCACCCGTTTTTGTCTCAGCTCAGGAAGGATGGGCTCCAAGTGTTCCCTCTAAGCTGAGGTGGTGTGAGCCAGCCCACAGTTTTTTAGCCTCCAGCTCACAGTTTTTTGTCTCAGCTCAGGAAGGAGGGCTCCAGAGCAGTGTTTTCTCTAAGCTGAGTTGGTGTGAGGTAGTCCACAGCTGTTTAGCCTCCAGCTCTCACACGTTTTTGTCTCAGCTCAGGAAGGAGGGCTCCAGAGGAAACTGATCGATGCAGCAGCCAAATGGCTCGCTCACAGCTTTTAATGCCAGTGACTCACAAAGGAAGATTTTGGCTCACCAGGCTCCACAGCTTAGAGGGAGCATTGCTTGGGGACCCCTGTTGAGGTCCATGGGCAGCCCCGACAGTAGACTAGGGTCGCCAGGTCTGGGTTGGGAAAGACCTGGAGGCTTTGGGGGTGGGTCCAGGAGAGGGTGAGGTTGAGGGAGGGGAGGGGCCTCAGCAGGGTACCATGCCCTAGAGTCCAGCCTCCAAAGCTGCCATTTTCTCCAGGGGAGCTGGTCTCTGTCAGCTGGAGATCAGTTGTGAAAGTGGGGGATCTCCAGCAGTGCTCCCTGTAAGCTGTGGAGTCTTGTGAGCAAAAATTCTGCTTTGTGTGCTACTGGCATTAAAGTTGTGAGCTGCTGCATCAATTAGTTTGCTCTGGAGTCATCCTTCCTGAGCTAGGACAAAAATGTGTGAGCCCGAGGCTAAAAAACTGAGCTAGCTCACACTCACTGAGCTTAGAGGGAACACTGATCTCCAGACCTCACCTGGAGGCTGGCCACCCTAAGCTGGACCTTTCCCCAGTGGCAAAGAGGGGGCACAGCCCCAGTGGCTGTAAATGTATGCAAACCTTCACCTATTTTTATTAATTGTTTGCATTTATATCCCGTGAGTGGGATGCGTAGGGGAAGGTGAAGCGGGCCATGGGCCTCCCTTCCCCCGTTTGCTCCAGACAAACCGCCATGTAGGCGGGGTGGTGTGGTGAACGACAGCCTTGCCAAGTAGGTGGGAGGAGGGGGGAGACAGAGGGTTGTGGCTTTGGAGGCACCCAGTGAGGTGCATGGGCCTCCTTTCTCCTGTTTGATCCCAATGAAGAGCCATGTGAGTGAGATGGGGGTGGCAAACAACAGGCTTGCAAGGTAGGTGGAAGGAGAGGGAAAGAAGGAGGATTGTGGCTCTGGGGACACTCAGTGGGGTGCATGGACCTCCCTTCTCCTGTTTTATCCCAATGAACAGCCATGTAGGCAGGGTGGGGAGGGACATCACAGCCCTGCAAGGTAGAAGGAAGTCTTGGGTCAGTCTAGTTTATTTGATTTCTGTCCCTTTCCGTTTCCTGCAAACAGGACTCAAGGCTGCGTACGACACAGATATACAGCAATACATAATAAAATACGCACAATGTATTAACTCCAATACTGTTCATCAGTTTGTTCTACTACTGGGCGGTGCCATAAACCTACCTTACAATTAGCTGGAGTGGCTGGCATACATCTGTGTTCCACTCATCGAGAAGGGTCTTAACAGATGAGAATGGGGGGGGGGGGGAGAAACCTGGGAGGCCACTGTTCTCTCTAAGCAGTGGGGGAGCAATGTTGAAAGAGGTGGGCGGCTGCACCACAGCCCTGTGAGGTAGGTGGAAGGAGGAGAGAGAGAGTGAGGGTTGTGGCTCTGACGACACCCGGCGGGGTTCATGGGCTTCCCTTCTCTTGTTTGATCCTTACAGGCAGCTCTGAGAGGTGGGCTGCGCTGAGAGAGAGAGTGGTCTCCTTGGTTTTTCTCCCTTTCCCTGTTTTGATCCTTACGATAGCCTTGTGAGGTAGATGGGAGGAGGGAAGGAGAAAAAGCGACAGCTCTGAGGGCACCCAGTGAGGTTCACAGGCCTCCCATCTCTTCTTTTGTCTTTAAAAACAGCCCTGTGAGGTGGGATCTGCTGAGACTGCTTCTTCTTGCTTCTCCCCTTGGCTTCCCCTGTTATTTATCTTCACAACAGCTCCACGAGATAGATGGGAGGAGGAAGGGAGACCAGGCTGAGGTGAGAGAGAGATGGATCTGAGGACACCCAGTCAGGTTTGTGGGGCCTCCACTCGCCTCTCATATCCTCACAAATAGGGTTGCCAACCTCCAGGAGTTCTCCCAGAATTACAGCTCCTCTCCAGACTAACGTTTCAGAGGGTCTGTAGTAGAGCAGTTTGGGATATAAAGACTCAGATCTCCATTCCGACTTGGATCTGCCTGTGGGAGTTGACCCTCGAAAGCTTATACCCTGAAAATCTTGTTGATCTTGAAGGTGTTCCTGAGTTTAAATCCTAATTCCAGACTGAGGACATCAGTTCGGGAGGAAATGACAGCTTCAGAGAGCCAACTCTGTGGTATACTGCAGATTCTAGGTGAAATCTGTCCCCAGATTTTCTTTCCACAGACCGCACTCCCAACCCTCCACATAAACAACCTGTAAGGTGGGCTTGGCTGAGAGAGACTGGCCTTCTCCGTTTTCTGCCTTACCCTTTTATCCTCCCACCAGCCCTCCAAGGTAGACCAAGCAGTGAGAGTGTCCCTCCACGCCTGGCAAGGGTCACGGTTCTCCCTGCCTCTGCCTAATATTTGCAGCAACACTGTGTAGTAGGCTGGGCTGAGCGAGGGAGACACTGTATGGGCCACATTTACCCAGCAAAGGCTCATGGTTCTCCCAGCTTCTCTTGGTATTGTTACAACAACCCCATGAAGTCGGTGGAGGCGAAAGAGAGAGAGGCTGACTGGCCCATGGTCACCCAGTAAAGTTCCTGTTGCGTGTGCGTGTTTGATTTTATTCATTTATACCCTACTTTTTTCTCCTATGGGTTCTCAGAGTTGCTTATTTTCTTTTATTCACCTCCATTTTATCCACATAGCAGCCCTGTGAGGTAGGTGGGGATGGGAGTGTGTGGCTAGCCCAGGTTCACCCGGCAAGCTTCTGTGGAGGGTTTGTTTGTTTGGTAGCTTTATATCCCACCCTCCCCACAAGCGGGCTCAGAGCGGGTCACAACAACAGAGTCTACAGGGTCATTAAAACAAGTTATCGCAATAAATTACTTAAAGTTCTTTAAGGGATGGTGAAACGTACATTAATTTATAGGCTCCAAAAGGCTAGATAGATGACAGAACAAAGAGTCACAGCGAAAATAGTAATAGTGTCTCTTTACATGGGTGGATGTAATAGGGCAGTTTTCAGCAAAGGAGGCCAAATGATTGGGCGTCAGCCACCTCAACCAAAGGCCTGGCGGAACAGCTCTGTTTTACTGTCAGGTAGGCTAAGCTGGAGAGAGCGGATCGCCCAATGCCACTCAGCAAGTCTCATGGCCAAGCGGGGATTAGAACCCCAGTCCTCACGCAGTGCTCTTCTATTACACACACTGACAATTCTGTGAGACTGGCTATCACTCCATAATCATGTTTGGTAGTTTGCTTTTTTCTAAAGTTTCTATAAATTGTGTTTGTGTATGTGTGTAAGCTACGTAAACTTTGTTTCTTACAGCAACTCCTTAAATTATCATAAATGTTGTTTGAACAGTAGCGATCTCAGTCACTCGACCATATACATTTTTTTTTACTGATTGTCAAGTTTGCCCCTTTTTTTAAAGCACGTTGGTGTGCTTTTCCAAGATTCACATCCTGTTTTTGTTTACACCCTCTTTTGTCCTTTCTTCATATCACACACACTCCCCACTGCCGTGAAACTGACCAAGAGACAGGGTTGTTGTGAGTATAAAGTGGGAAATGAAGGGCCTGTAGATCACTCTGTGAGGATCTTGGAAGAAGGATACGGCTAGAGAGCGAGCGAGACACAGTGAGTTAAGCCAGATTTTTGCTGTTCATTCTGACCAGCCCTGTAAGGCCCAAGATAGAAAGGGCAGGAAGTAGGGAGAGATCAGAGTGGTGGGATACAGAGACCAACTATAGCACCTAACAAAATAGTAGCACTTTGATCACTTAGAAAAAGTAGTAAATGGTGACTGAAATAGGTTACGCTATCCTTTCAAGGTTACGCTAGCATTGGAGAGTCATCCTGTAAGGTATGTTAATAATCCCCTTGCCACAGTTTCTCAGTGTCTGTTCTGCAATCTTGGTTTGTATTACTTGCCTCCAGGCACCTGGGTGAATACATAACCTGAGTTCAGATCTGACCATCATCCAGAGCCAGTTCTTCATTATCTGAGCACTGCAGCTGCTTGCTCCATCCTGCGTGGCTCCATTGCATACCTCCTCGATGGCATTTAAATGGGGAGGGGCAGATCAGATAGAGTGTTTTTTGCGCTGGTGTGGGCAGTAACCGCATTATCTGATCCTTCTGCGTGGTTTCCCTTTCTAGGTTTCCCTTTCTAAGGAGGCCGAACATGCACGTCGCATGAGAATCTGGCTTCCAGTTTATAATTGCTAAAACCCAGTCAGCAGCCTTTTTACTGAGTGGGGCCCTCTATAAAGGAATGGGGTGAATGGCCAAGACCTGAGTCCATCCAGCAGTTGACCTGTAAGCAGGAACTGCTGCTGTAACCATCTTTTGCTTCTCATCCATCTCGTAATGCTGGGCTGGGCAAGGGCCTGGCTTATTCTTCACGGGGCTGAACCATGTGCCTGGTAGGCTGTGCGTAGGCTGTTGTTCCACTGGTTGGGCAGGTCTGATTGATATACATATTCTCCAGATAAGAGGGTCCTCTGGTAAGAGTAACAGGGAGGACACTGAGGATTTGCGGACGTGTGTTTGTCACCATCATATTCACAATGCCAAAAGTGGGGTGGTGGATTGCAGAAGGAATTTTGGCCCACAAGGCTTTCCCCATGAGAATCTGCTTAGCATGGGTGTATTGGATTGGTCCTTGATTCGAGCAACCTCTCTGTAAATATTCTCCAGGAGAATAGAAACAACTTGGCACTGCGGTGTATCAATAACTGACGTAGGCTGGAGGCAGGTGGTCCAGTTGGGGGTGTCCGTGGCGCCTTCCGTTTGAAATCTGGAGGAAAGGAAAGGCGACAAAGGTCTGTGCCATCAGCCTGAATATGTAAACGATGGTGATGTCCCCCGGAAATCCTCATATGGGGTTGGAGGATGCCTTGAGACAGTGCTGCAGAACTCTGAATCTTGTGTGCTCCTGGGGATCGTTCATATGGAATGGGTGTTTCCTTTGCTTTGTACTTTAACACTCACATGGGTAGAGTGCATGCCATTTTGCATGCATTGAACAGCAGCCTCTCCTTGTATACACCTGTGCATCAGTTTGGCTCATCAAGGCAGTTCATCCTTGGTTCCCTCCCATAGGGAAGTTATGGAAATCAGTTCCCAGGCCGTTTTGATATCTGCCCTGGAACTGGCTACCATCTAGGGTCTGTTCTGCAGCCTCCTTTCCTGTCCTCCACCAGACGCGCAAGACAGTTGCCTTTGGGAGAGTGGCATAGCTTGTGAATGACTGTCAAAACAGTAGGTTTTTTAATGATCTTTTGGTGACTTGTGATGCTGTAAATGTCATGTGGGCCCACTTGAGCCCAGTGGGGTGGGGTGGGGGGAAATATTAACATAAGTGTGGCATTGACACATTTCCAGATGAACATTCAGCAGAAGGGTTGGAGTGGGCAGGGAAGTGTGTTGGCTACACGCATGTCCTGCTAACTGCACAGACTTATCTTTAGGCTTTGCTCTCAGGGTTAGAAACTTGCTTTTTAAAAGAAATATAGCTGGAAAATTCTTGATTCTTGATGCTTTCGTAGGCAGCTTTCTGCTTCACCAGTACTATTGTCTACAGAAGCTTATACTTAACAATGATATTGACCTTTGGTTTAGTTTTTCTGTCTGCTGTTCGTAATATTAGTACAAGTATGTTTTTACCAAATGCTACACACTCACAGGAAATGTATTTTGCTGTTTGAAAATAGGGAGAGAAACATCCCTTAATACCAGTCATATAGGGCCCAAAAATTTCTGACGCTAAATTCTTTCATGGTAAGCCGTGCGCCCCCCCATATATAAATCTAGTCTGTTTATAGTTGCCAGGGCTCTTGGGCTGCTAGATAATACAAATGTAGGTTAGAGAGCACAGACAAATCCCAGTGCTTGCACGTGGTACATTTGCCTTCTGTTACTAATATTATTTAAATATTTTAAACAAATTAAATTGCTAATACAGAGCTGGTTTCCTGCTGAAACATTCTGAACTTTTTTTTTAAATCAAGAAGTTTTAATCCGTTGCCAGCTAGTGAGCTTTCTCAGTGATTTTAAGGTCTGGGAAGTAGGAGGCTTCAAGTAAAACTTGGGGTAGGCATTCATTAATGTGGCTTAGTGGGGAAAAGGTTGTTGTGTACAGGCATGCAGACTTAAAAAATAGCGGGGGCGGGGACTGCACTAGGGCAGTGTGGCAAATCCCCAGTACCACTGTGTTTTCAAAATGGTACTTTATTTTTCTGCTTCGGATACCTTAAATGTTCTGAAAACTCTTTGCAAAGATTTCTGTGTGGAGGACTGCAGAAGTTAAACACCAGTCTGACATTTGGGGTCTTGACCATACTTAGATTAAATAGTAGGCCTTTGAGGCTGGCTCGGTAGTGTTTATACAGTCATCGTTAATGAAAAAGCCGTGAGTTAAGAGTGCTTTCTTGATGGGTTGGTCTGGCATATTATTCTTGGAAAAGAACATCTCTGGGGTTGTTGCACTCCCAGTAGAAGAAAATAAGGTCAGGAAGGCCAAAATCCAAAGAGCCATGCCATTTACTCTGCACACTCAACAGGACTTCAGTTTCATTTTCTTTCATGAACAGAAACACAGCATTGTTTCGAAACTTGTAGAAATTTATAAAGCCATTTATGATATGATTTGATGTTCAAAAAAGAAAAAGTTGACTCCCATAGGATGCACAGGAGCCTTTGGGTATGCCTAAAAACACTTTGGATCTTGCCTGCTGCAGTATATTTTTATGACAGTGCCTTTAGTTGTAATAGAGTCAATTTGTAAATAAACTAGTACAAAACTTTATCTGTTTTGGGGGGGTCCAACTTTCTGTTTAATTTTCTTTTGCATCAAAATACGTACGTTGGTTTTGTTACGAGTTCGGGTTCTTTGAGATTTAATACCTCAGGAACGGCTGTGCATTTTTCCATTTCCGTGCTCGTGGTCTTGTTGTCCTGCTCTTTCCATTTAATGCTGGGATGCGGGGGAGGGTGCTCAGCTGACGATACTCAGCATGTAGCGCTACGGAGGCTTCCTAATAAAAGTAACTGCTTGCTTCCCACATGCTCTGAGCAGTCACCGCATTGTAAGAGTTACCGTTCTTGCAAAACAGTCTTCAGGAAATGAGGCTGATGCTTTACAACATGAATAATACGATGTTTGCGTTTCCTTTAAAGATCCTTGGATAAAGGTCATCCAGCCCCAGTGACACGTTACTCTTTAATTTTTGACTATTAACGTTTCATCATTAGTACCAGGTCTTCAACTTTACTCTTTAGGCTGCCTTCCAGAAGACAATTAGAGTGCAAGTACGCTTCCAACATAACTTTACTGGGGCTGATGCTGAGAATGCCTTTGACTTCTTTGTAAACTGCATTGTCTTTTACGTTTAAGAACATAAGAACACAAGAGAAGCCAGTGTTGGACCAGGCCAGTGGCCCATCCAGTCCAACACTCTTGTCACACAGTGGCCAAGAACACCAGGTGCCCTCAGAAGGTCCAGCAGTGGGGGCAGGACACTAGAAGCCCTCCCACTTGCCCCCCCCCCAGGTCAAGCACCAAGAATACAGAGCAAGCATCACTTGCCCCAGACTGAGAGTTCCTATCCTATCTATACTTTGTGGCTAATAGCCACTGATGGACCTCTGCTCCACATGTTTGGGTGGGGGTGGGGCAGAGAAGCTTGGCTAATACCTTAAGCTTTTATGCGACGTCAACAAAGCATATCTTAGGAAATCTAGGCATTCCTGCATATGAGATTGCTTTGGGACACTCCTCCCTGCCTGCAAAATATGAATAAAAATGAGCTGCAAACTATGATCCCATCTGCACGTCGGTGGAATCTGAAGACGCTAAGCAAAGTTGTTATGGTTAACAGGCCTATTTGCTTTTATAGGAAGTGTGTTTGTTATGTTCTGCTTATTGCCTCCTGCAGGTTTTTATTGATGTTTTAATTGTATATTGGTTTTATGCTTACTCCCTGCCTTGAAAATTGTTCTGTTGAAAGGCACACTATAAAATTTCTAAGTAAACAAAGCATCTGAAAACAGTCGGATCGCTTAATTTGAGTAACTTGATTGATCAGTTATAGCATACGCAAGACAGTCTGACATGACGCCGCACTATTTTCTGTAACTTAATTGCTCCTCTGAGTACATACTGGATCCCCCCCCCGCCGCCGCCGCCTGTTCCATGTTAGCCTTAGCAGTCTGGATCCCTGGGAGTAGGTTCTTCAGTGAAATGGCCAAGCCACTTGCTGTTTTCCAGCCTACTTCTCAACAACAGATTAGAATAACTTGTCTTTGTAGGTTTTTTAATACTAAATCAGTTGCTGCCTTCCACTGGTTTCCCTACAGAGGTGGCAGAGTGGGTTTTTTTCTAGAGAAACAAGAAAGGCCCTTTTTTCCAGGCTGCTGTGTTAATTTTTTGTTTTTACACCATATCTCACTTGTTCATCTCTGGGACCCCAAGAGTCCACATATGATCAGCTCCTTCTCCCCACTGCTAAACTTGTGTACAGCCCCTGAAGGGCTCACTAGAAATGAGGGCAGGAAACATGCCTTTGGCCCAGGAGATCTTTACTTTTCCTTTGGGTGCAGAAATTCTTTGTCTCTCACATGAACTATAGTGCACTGTATCTGCTCTGTTTTGACTAGGTAAGTGCGTCTAACACCATATAAATAGCTTTACCAATAAATAAGGCACAATCAGCTTTGTTTCTGACTCAGGCAGTTGCAGCGCAGTATAGTACTTTGGGATCCAGGGTATGGTTGTAAGGCGCTTAATAGTACAACAGCCTTTCTGAAGTCAAGCAGGTCTGGTCCTGGTCAATGCCTGAATAGCAGAGCTCACGGGAACCCCGCTCATGCCGTCTTGGGTTCCTTGATGGAAGAGAGGCGAGATATAAATCCAGTAAGTAAATAAGTGTTGGCCGTGGTTCTTAGGATTGATCTGGCGCCGCTAAGTGAGCATTTCTGATCAGCCCCTCTTGTTCCTCCAAGGTTCACTGTCGCTTCTGTGTTTGCATTACAGCAATGATGTGCCTTCTCCGTTTCATTGGATTTACATAGAGAGTCGTCTTACAGCTTGCAGATGTAACTGCAGTTCTCGGGATGCCAGCCTCCAAGTGGGACCTGGGGATCCTCCAGAATTGCAGCTCATCTCCAAACTGATCGGTTTCCCTGGAAAAAATGAATGCTCCGGAGGGCTGACTCTATCGCATTGTACCCCACTGAGGTCCCTGTCCTTTCCAGAGTCCCTCCCCAAATCTCCAGGAGTTTCCCAACTTGGATCTGGCAGTCCTACCCCTGCATCCCCCACCAGTGGCCAGGGGGGGATCTGGCAACCCTAGCAGTGACCAATATAGGGACCTGGCAGTTAATCTGTTGTCTTAAAGCTCTTCCTATATGTCTAAAGGGCAATTTCCTTTGTTCGTCTGTGTGTTTGTATAGGAATCTGGAAGAATAATCTGTGTGTTTACATCATTTACCTGCAGGACGAAATATGTGGGGCTCTTTTTAAGATGCTTGGCATAACTACAACTATAACGCTACAATCTAAGCTACATATACCTTATACAGAGAGTACTTTATCATTTGCTTAATACTACCTTGTTCCATAAAATAATTATGAAGCATTTAAAACCTTGGATAAATTTCAATTACTTGTTACTGCTACTATAAAAGTTATCAAAACTATTTGGCAGGCACGCCCACCTAGAGAAATACGGTTAATTAAACCATTTATAATACATAAGTGCAATGCTTAATAAAACAGTTTAATCACTATTTCTTCTTTCGTCCTCTTCTTGTCTTAACAGTCTCAACTATTTTTGGAGCTGCAGCTCCCTTTTCCGAGTCAGACACTTCTTCTTCACTCTTTGAGCTATCAAATCCATACATGCTTTCTTGCGAGGCCAGTGAACCATCTGAGTCTCTCCCAGTTTTCTGCTCTCTGCTTTTTTCCAGAAATTTTTTCGCTTGTTGAACAGAGTCAATTTTATACTTCTTATCTTTGATGCTGAAGCATAGTCCTTCTGGAGTATTCCAACGATAGATGATAGACTCAGACTGGAGCCAAGATGTCAATTTTCCATAGGCTTTCCTTCTTTTCCTTATTTCAAATGGGATATCCTTCATCACTTTTACTTCTTCTCCCAGGATCTTCAGAGCTGCTTTGTTTGTGGTCCTAAGCACCACGTCTCTTGTAGATTTTTTGGAGAACCTTATCATAATTTCACCAGGCAGGCTTTTCTTTTTAGTGTAATCTGGATAGGTTCTGTAAACCATATCCATATCACTTTTTATATCCGCTGCTTTCATGCCTGTCACTGGTTCAAGTGCTTCACTTAGCAAATTTTTAAGGTCTTCTCCTGTGTTTTCTGGCACATTCTGAAGTCTTAGGAAAAAATTCGATCTATCCATTTGTAATTTCAAAAGCTGATCGTGGTGGAAGGCCTTTTCCTTCTCTGCCTTTTGTAGTCTTGCATCTTGGTTTTTTACTGAAGTTTTTACTTCCAGAAGTTCTCGCTGCAGCTTCTCTGTGGATTTATTCGACTCTTTTAGTTCTAGCTGCATTTTGTCCATTTTAACGTTGAGAGCTGTCATTTGGTCCACTAGAGGTCGCAATAACGAGGAGAACACCGCACTCATCTCCGTGGTATCAACCTTTGAACTCGGAGCTGTACTTCCTAGTTTGGGGAAAGGTTTCGGTTTCCCCGTCATTGTTGAGACTACGCTCTTTGTTTATAGATAGATAAGATGAACGAAAGGAGCAAATTTTCAAACAGCACTTATGTCCTTCTAAAGTTTATATCTCCAAGTGAGCGATGCTGCCATCTAGCAAGGCGGATGGGCTTTTATTCCTGCAGTAACGCCACGTAAAGAGACTCGTAAGTACGCTAGTCCCGGAGAGGGGGGGGGGGGTTCACTCCTCCTGCCGTCTTCCTGCTGTGTTCTGCTTTTCTTACTTCAGACTCACGTTTTCTCCATGCGTAACTGTCAGTTCCAGCCTCATTGCTTCGCACTCTCTGCTGCTTCTCGGATTTGCGCTTTCAGCCATACGGCTCCCACGGCGGGGGAACCTATGGGGGTGATGAAAAGAGATCTCTATCCCTCGGTCACCACCGTAGGGAGAGATCCCCTTCGGGCCACCCCAGGCAGAGCCCCCTCTCTGGGGGCTCGGCACCAGTCCAGAGCCCCTTCTTCCCGCCGGGTACGGATTGCGCTCCCCGCAGATGCGGAGGAGCACGTCCGCCATGCTCGCAAGTCTTGCCGGAAGTCCGAGATGTAACATTTCTAAGGGTCTTCTCTAAACACTGTTGTAGGTAACACACCCCTGTTGTCTCATGACATACTCATCCTTCTTATGTTAATCAGTGTACCCTAAGCGTACAATGCTAAGTGTACAGCCTGTACCTTCAACCGTCTGCTGATAGCCTGGTAGAAACCATACAGCATGTTAATTAAGTTAAGCATGAGCTGTAAAACTCTGAAAGCACATTTTAATTTTTTTAAAGGCGAACCAGAAGAAAAATATTTCCAGTGTGGGGGATAACTTGAATAATTGTGCACATAAATACTCCTTCTCAGTGGAACAGCTGAATTTTATTATAGTCTTCATGGACTATTACGAGGGCAAAGTACAATTGTTTGTGTATTTTATCCTTGCAAGAGCCCTGTTGAAACAGACGATTTCCTGAGGCTGCCCATTGAGCCTTATGGCTGAGCAGGGGTATTATCCAGAATGCTGGAACTGCCGTATGTGCCAACGTTGTTAAACCCCATAAACCAAATGCATTCTTGCATCACTGGCATCTTTCTTTAAAAATATATTCTGAATTTCCATTATATTGCTACAGTACTGTGATAAGGTGCTGAGTAGTATGAGACACCTCTGGCGGTGAACAGATTTGTCATAGGTCCCCTCCCAGTTGCCTGTTAAACTGGAACTTAATGTGCATCACAATGCTTGTTCATGACTGTAAGTATATTCTCCCCATAAAGGGAGAAAGTAGAGCAAAGGAATGTACACAATTGTACTCAGTAGAACATTTAAATTAATAAATAGCCCTGCCGACAACTTGCATTGCAAGGACCAATCTGTGCTTGCTCTGGGAGACTTTATATAAGGACTGTGTAGAGACGGCTTTGGGGTCAAAAGTGGGCTGGCAAATCTTAAGCGTGCATTGAACAAAACATAACATTGGCTCCTTCTTACTTAGTTTCAGTGGGAACTTCAGGAATTATCAGTAGAAGTTCCATGGGATTAATTGCCCAAGTTCTGACTGGGTGTGATCAAGTCTTCAGAAGATACTGTATCCCTCAAAAGGGCTGCTCCAGGGATCCTGGCCGATGTTACAGCTACTCCCTGCTTAATTCACAGGGAGAAACATCACCTGCAAGTTTCGCATCTCAAGAAGCATCCCAGCTTGAAAAGAGTTTTTTCGGGGAGGGGATGAAAAAAAAAAGCTGCTCTGTATGGGAGCGAAGGATACAGAAGAAGTACTATAAAGGAAGAAAACTTGTATTGTGCAGTTCCACGGTTGTGATAAGCAGCTATTATGATCTCATTCCCCAGTGTGGAGAATCTTTCAGGCACAGCTGCAGCTGTGTGGTGGTCGGGGTTAAAAATGTTTGAAAGCTCCCCAAGTGAAATAAGGCTTAACTGGATGAGTTTAAAGGGCTTTAGAGTACTGGAGCCTAAGCAGGTGAAAGGTCAGAGCTCTGGCTTGTGTGTGCTGGATCAGGACTTCAATATTGGCAGCCGGGCTTTTAAGAGGCGTGGAAGATGGAAATGACCCCAGCTGACACAATGTGGCTACAGTGTGCCCTGTTTCTTTGGGAAGCAGCAGTGATTCCTTCAGTTCAATGCTATTAAGTGCACCCTCTTTAGGAGGAAGGAGGAGTTCAGTCAGACTTTAGATTGAATTTGCAAATGGTCACAGAACAGATGTAATTTAATTTCTTGAGGTGACCAGCAGATATTGAAATTTGTGTTAGAATTCTCCATCGTTCTTGGATTTACTCGAGAACTCTTACAACCACCATGGGCTTTGGTGAGAGAGGCGGGGAAGCAATCAGTGCCTGGGAATGAGCAGAGTTTTAAACTTGCAGTAATAGTTAAGTGACACAAAATCCTCACTCCGTGTCCTGAGCATATAGGCTCCTTTTACAAGAGTTTAATGCCTGTATTTTGTGCTTTGGAGCAAAGGCATGCCCTTTGAGCAGCGTATGTGGAGGATTGCATTGTACAGAGATGAAGTAATAGGCATTCAAGACGGCTCGGTGTTTATGTTAGAGAAGCTGCATTAGAAGGAGCCCAACTTGATAATTAAAAATGTCTCCAAGTAACCATTAGCTGCCCTTGAGCTGGAGTAACAAAGGGGCTGCAGTTCTCACTCTTCTCAGGCTAGCAGCCTTAAAGTATCTTCCTTCTGGTTTGCAAGTGAGCAGCCTGAGCGTGGTCTTTTTCTCCCGAAGTGTTCATTGAAGCCTTGTTTTCATGATCGTTTTCATCCTGATTGCTTCTAAGGGATTGTTAAGCTCAGCTTTGGACTTGCTGCTTGGTGGATGTGAAGAAGGCTGAAGAGAAGGGGCTGCTGTGTGTCTGTTCCCTTCATTCTGTAGAAGGCTTGCAACGGGACAAGGGAAAGGGAAAGGTTTCCCTTGCATGAAAGCCAGTTGTATCCAACTCTAGGGGGTGGTGCTCATCTCTATTTCCAAGCCAAAGAGCCAGTGCTGTCCGAAGACTTTTCCGTGGTCATGTGGCTGGCATGACTAGATGCTAAGGTGCACGGAACGCTGTTACCTTCCCACCAAAGCGGTACCTATTTATCTACTTGCAGTTTCTTGCTTTTGAGCTGCTAGGTTGGCAGGAGCTGGGACCAGAGATGGGAGCTCACTCCGTCATGCAGCACTTGGGTCTCGAACTACTGAACTACCGACCTTTCGGCCTGCAGCTCAGCATCTTAACCTCTGAGCCACCGTGGCCCCAACAATGGGACCAGAGCAGGTGCTAAAAAGGTGGTTTTCAGCACACACTTAGACATGCTGTTCGCCTCCAGTATAGGGAAGCAGCATTCCTGTGCACAGCCGGCAGCAAGTCTGGGTCCGTGGTGGGAGTACTATTATGAGAGGCTCGCTCTTGACCATTTTATAAACAAAGAATGGTCGAATACTCCTTTTGTAGCGCACTCCCAGACCACACGCATTACAGTTTTTGGCCCTTTGCTGCTTCCGGCATCCATAAAAGCTTTAAGCAGAGGCTTCTATGTTTGGTGTTTGGAGATCTATTTTGCTGTAGTCCTAGCATCCTTATGTTGAGATCTCGATATGTGGCTTAAACTTATGGATAACTTTTTAAAATTGTACTCTAGGCATTCTGGGGCCCCAATGAAGGTTTTAATGTCTGCTGGTTTTTGTGTAAGCTGGTTACAATCATGTTGAGATTAAGAAGCAAGAGGAACCAAACTCCAGTTTCTCCCAAGATGGAACCCAGCAGTGTCAATATTCTGCCCCAGTTCCTCGGCAGATGCAGATAAGATTCTCAAACTTCCCTGTTCCTTGTCGGAAAGCAGCAATGCTTGTTTTGATAAAGCAGTTCTTGGAAAGGTGGAAACATCAGGCTTTTGGATTCCCTGAAGGGCATCTTTGCTAAAATTACTTAAATGATTGTTAGGATTGGCACTTGAGCTTTTAAAAACAAACTTGGTCAATTGGTGAGATATGTAAAGAGTTACTATGTTAGAACTATACTAAAAACAAATTCTTGCCAGTTAAGTATTTCTTGAAGACTCATGATTCAGTCCCTTCCTAAAGCTTTAGAGAATACCAGATGAGAGCACAGTCCCTTTTCATACAGGAAATGGAGGGAGTCCTGAAGCTTTGGTCCTTACAGTCTGTGTAGGGTTCTCTTCTGTCCTGTGTTTGTTTTGGTTTTGTATGTTTGGGTATGTGTTACAGTTCTCCAGAGATGCCAGCTGGTGAACAAAAGAGTTAGTTGGAGACAGTAGTCCATGGGGATAAATTTGGAAGGGGTGTGTGGCAAACGCAGCTGGGGGGAGTTCTTAGAGCAGGGGTTTCTTACAACATGTAGGAGCACGCATTTGTAAACCGAGTCCCTCTGTCCCCTAATCAGACTGGGGAAAGGGGTCTTTTACTTTTGCCAGTGCTATTAGGTGGATCCTATGATGCTTCAGAATGTCAGCATGTCGATTTCTACAATACTTGCTTGGTAATTGACTAAGATCCCCACTCTGAATTTAATTTAGCTCTCTCTTGGGGGGAATAGAATCATAGAGTTGGATGGGACCTCCAAGGACGTCTAGTCCAACCCCCTGCACAATGCAAGAAATACACAAATACCTCCCCACCCACCCATACTCCCAGTGACCACTATTCCATGCCCAGAATATAATGATTTTATTTCATTAACCGCTAAGCCTGTATGTTTTTGTTTTGTTCTTTAGGGCTGCAGAGTCCTGGTTGATGCACGGGACAAACTAGGGATCCCTTGGGAGTTCTCGGAGAATGAGAAGCATGGAATGTTTCTAATGGCCTTTGAAAGTAGAGCCGGGATGCCCATTGAACCTTGCACGTTCCAGTTGTACGTACCTGCCCTGAGTGGCCTGTGGAAGGATTCTGGGATTAAGGAGGCTTTCAGCCGTCGGAGTGAATATCAGCTGGTGAGTGCATCAGGCTGTGCTGAATAAAAAGCAGCTATCAGAGTACTCTAGTTGATGAAATGGTCGTTCTCCCAGCACAGTCATAGTACTATAAATATACTCTGATAGGCAAGGTGGGTAGCTGTTAGTCTGTCTGTAGCAGCACAAGAAGTGAGCAGTGACTTACGAAAGCTCATATCTAGCCACAAGTTTCGTTAGTCTTTAAGGTGCTACTGGACTCCTGCTCTGTTCTGCTGTGATAGGCAGTAAACTTGAAGCAATAATGAAAAACGTGTACGAAGCAACGAGCTGCTTTGGCAAATGGGGGAAGAGGGATACATATATGTTAATAAGTAAGTAGACTAAATGAGTTGATGAAGGTTAACAGATGTAAGTCTTAGAGGAAGCCTTTTCAGTTCCATCTGAGCCAACATGGTCTTTTGCATAATTTTCCATATTTTATTACCGTATGCTAGCCGCAGAAAAATTTAGCAGGCAGCTTACTAAAATCTGCTGGCTTAACCTAGGTGTGATGAATCAGCAGCACATAGGCGTTGTGACTGGGCCATTCCTGTTCAGCTTCATTGTCTGTCTTTGCTTATTTCTGCCTTTGTTGAAGTACTGAATCTGAACCCTGCTGGCCCCTTAATGTGCATATGTGATCTTGCATGCATTCTGAACTCTTGAACCAGCATTTGGCACTGGGGAGTTTGAATAGAACGGGGGGGGGGTTGCTTTGTGGTATTTTTAGAAGCAATCTGCACACGTGAGTTTTTCTCTGTGCTTCTCAGGACGGGGTCCCTGTTCGTCTTTCCATTGAAGGTATGATGAACACAAATATAATTTTTGTTGTTCTAAGACCACCTCATTATAGTCATTTATTGTAGCACATTTAAAAATGCTTTGTTATCCTGTGAGATTGTATAGGGTTCTGTGCTGGTCTAAGACTGTAATAAAGATCTGATCTGACCTCCTCCTCAAGCGTATCTTTGCTGCGCTCCCCCCCCCCCCCCCCATGGAGGAATTGTATGTGATTAGACTATTGTCACTGAAAATGAGAGCTAAACCTTCGCTGGAAACGTTCTTGAAAAAGTCCAGAATGCTTCAGAGCAGCCAGAAATCAGCCCTGTGTTAGCAAACCTAGTTTTCCAATAAGTAATCTTTCCTTTTCTTTACAATAAGTATTAAATTGTGGGTCAAAGCAACATGCATAGCTGCCCTGGTTGAGCCTCTCCCAGTTTTAACACAGGGTTGCTGCTGGTTTGTGAAGCCAGTGAGCCCGACTGCGTCACTATTCGCTTTTGCTGCAAGCTCCATCCAACATGACAGCAGTTAGAGGTGCCATTGCAGTATGCGGAATGGAGCTGCAGAATTAGCTGCGCTTGTGTAGCTCTCAGCTTCATGGAGCTGGTATCCACCAAACTACGATTTATTGTATCGAACATCTGCCAGAACGATGAATCTATCTCAGAGCAACCTTTCTGTATAACTGTCTAAAGCTGAGAGTTGCTGACATATGAACGTTCTGCTTGGTAAGTGTAAAGATAGTGATGTAATTCATTAGAAGCAGGACGTTTGCGTTAATTGAAAAATGACTTCAGTAAGACAGAAGCTGTATGTAAGCATTTGTTGTTGACATTCCGCTTAGCACCCAATTCATCAAAGTTCTGGCCGTGAATCCTTGTCTGGGACCTTGAGACTTCCAGTGCTGTGTGGGTGGATTCTACAATAGCAGTATTTTCCGTGCTTTCCTCTCCCTTTGCATAAACCACACTAAACCAGTTTTTCCCCATCTGTGTCTCCTGGGAAGTCCCACTGTCTCTTCTATGCAGACAAGTCTATGAGTGACAGAAGCTTCATTGTGTGTGCCTGCTATATTGTCAAGTTTCTGTCTTCTCTCTCTCTTTTTGAGTTGGGGAAGAGCAGAATAAAAATTCTTTTGAAATAAGTATGTAGCACTGTTCCCCAGCCTCCCTGTTTTCAGTCTGTGTATTTGAAAGGAATCGATCTAAATAGAACCTACTTTCTTAGACCTATTCGATTTCTACCCAAGCTACAGAGGAAGCACTTGAATGGCAGGCAGATTATGGATGGCATTTTTGAATTCTTAACTGGACGGGAATAAGTCGCTTTTTCATGTTTCTGCTGGATTATGTAATGCTTCTTTATTATGTAGCACTTTTGGGTGTTCAAAGCACTTCAAACTAGGCTTACGAAGCAGAATCCTGACTTGTGAACCAGAAAATAAATCCGTTTATCATTTTGTCTGATTGGGATGTAGCTACAGACTCTGGTTTTTGGGGTGCACTTGAATCTGAAGAGCGTCATTGCTGAGGCTGTGAAGGCTATAGCTGCCATCTTCAGTCAGCAAAGAAAGAAAGGAACATATTTTTAAGAGGAAAATGTGGCCAGAAGGAGAAAGCATGCAAATAGAATGACAGTAGGTGCAGAGCTTTCTGAGGTTTATGAAGGCTAGTTGGTACTTCATCGAGCAGGGGACAAAACTACGTAACTCAAGGGATGATGAATTACCAGGCTGTCCTCCTTACCCTCAAGTAGAAGGAGCCTGCTATGGTAAGCCTAAAGTTCTATTTGCAGGCTAGAGTGTCAGTTCTGTTGAATGGAAAAGATCAGTGTTTCAGCTTGCTCAGAATGGGAAGTAGGTGGTCTTTGAAGCTTTTGAGGTCAGGGCAGAAGCTTCATAAGTCTTCCACTTTAAAAACTTGTTCTTGTGCTGAGTTGTAGCTTCAAGGGCTCACTTTATCGCAGAACTAAGATGGCAGTGGGGGCCTCAGCCAGAGTTGCCCAGATCATGTTTCGTGTGCTGTTGGGGAGCAAACTTCTTAGCAGAGCCAGAGGCAGGTTTGCTGGAAAACCAGGGACCCCTTCCTCCATGTCAGTCTTGAAGAATCCCGCAAAGGCTTTGAGACATCTTCTGAGAAGCCCTGTGTTGGATGGCTGGGAATCTCAGAGGGTTGTCTGTTTACCACATGTCCACCTCTATCATGAATGACTTCTTGTGCTGGAGTTTTCTCTTCCCCCCCACTCCAAGCTCTTAAATATGGGAGAGGAAAAGAGTCAAAACGGGAGGAGTCCAGAAAGGTCTTGCCCTATCAGCGCTGTAAGGCTGCTGTTCCCCACCCCCTTGGTATGGTGATCCACAAATACAGATTTACTTACTGTGGTGGCCCATCCAGGGTCAGCCCAAGGGTTTTTGGCAAGGCAAACTATGACCTTATCACCCAGCACTGCATTTTCTACAGTGGCCAACCAGATATTGTTGAGAAACCCACAAATACCACACAAAGGGTGCAGCTGCCTCCAAGCAGGTGGCATTCCATTTCCCCCTCCTTTGAGCTATTACCATAAAGTCACTAGTTGCTGGACTGATTCTCCCCCCCCCCCCCAAATCAGGAAGAGAAGAGGAAGGCAAGAATGTGTGATACTTACAAGGAGAAGGAGGCGAGAAAGAATGATGCAAAGGGCAGGAGCGGCCATTAGGGAGGGCTGGCCCACAGCCTGCTTCCAGAAGTGTCCTGAGCCACTTTTGCGTCCTGATCCACAGGCTGGGAAACACTGCTGTAAGGCATGTAGCTAGTCCCAAATTCCTTCTCTTGTTTCCAAATCAGAAAGGGAATTGGAAGGAGGATTCTGATATGCACACACATATCCTAGTGGAGGTGGGATGTTTTGGTTTGTTTGTGTGTATGTGGCCTTTTTTGTCCGCTCGTTAAATAAAAAGTGGAATATCCACCAATCCAGGGTGCCATCCTCCTCAGAATAGGAACTAGACAGCTGATGTCAGTATACTTAGATGTAAAATTTCCAGAAATTCTGAAGCCCTGGAAAAGCCTTTTTTTTTTTTGGGGGGGGGGGGGAATTGAAATATATGCAGTGAACTTCATAACACTGAAAACACTGAACTCTTTAATAATGTAATACCATTAAAACATAATGGCATATTGTTGTCAAAATTATTTATATTTAAACAAAAAAACTGAAAGTATTGTATATTGTCTACAGTATAAGAGGGGTTTTTTTTCAGTGTTCCCCTGGATCTTCTGATTTTTCCATTGGGAAAATTGAGGAAGTCCTTAGACTTTTAATTATATCCATATAGAATGAGCAAACTGCTTTGTAAAGACAGTTTTCTCACTTTAAAGAATCATTTGAGGGGTTTTTTACTGCTCTCCCAACTTTCCCCAATTTTTCCATTGGAGAGATTGTAATGTACACCATACAAGAGGGAAAAAAATCCTCATATTTTTGTGTTTTTCCAATCCCTCACATCTCTAGGTCTACTTTTGTCATACTTTTTCTTTGTGGAACTATGAAACACATAACTGTGCAGTTTGGCTGTGAATCTAAATGTCAAAGTGGTCTAAATTATTAACGGTGATAGAACAAGGCAGTAGATTATAAATACTGTTTGTTTCCTAACTTCATCTTTTGCTTTCACTCTACCTGGTTGCTCTGATGACATTGAAAATTACATGAATGTGGATCTGCCTTTGATGAAACAGACCAAAGATATACCTTGTTCTGCTACGGAGAGAAGGCCCTTTCTAAAAGTTTTAAAATAAAACAGGTGGGACAAAGCAAACATTTGATGCAGAATCCTAAACATGCCAATTCCAGCTTCCTACAGGAGGTGATTGCACAATATTTGTCTGGCATAGTACTTCACTATGTACTTGAGTCTGTGGCGTGCTTAAAATGGGGAGGGCTGCTGGTCTTGGGTAGTGTCAGCAGTTTGAAGTCCATTCTTGTATGGTCTGAGGAGGTGCCTGGAAGCGGACACTATTCTTTCAGCATGCAGAAATAGGTTATATATTATCCATAGAGTGAGTATCTGATGCATTCTTCACCATTCAAGGCCCAAACTCTGAACTCAGCTGAACATAACTTCCAAGCAGAAGATCATTGATGAACAAGCACTGCTCTTTTAAGGAAAGATAGGAATAATGGGCAAGGCACTCCTGTTGGTCATTGCCCCCCGCCCCCCAGTTGGTTGTAGGTTGATGAAGCAGTTAAGAGTTGCATCCAAGAAGAAGAGGGAGGGAGCTTTCTTTTATCATTCCCCTCCAGCCATGCAATTTTGGTGTGTCTTTGCTTCTGGGAACTAAACATTTTCCCTCCTCAGTGAAAACATAATATTTCTGTGATTTGAGAAACCTTTGCGATCATAAGAATATTTTCTTTCCAAATCTAATACCATATCATTCATCTTCAGAAGCATTTCTAAAACTTATTTTTATCCTCCATGCCTCCCTTTGGTTTCAGTAGAATTAAATATTTGGGCAGCTGTGTCCAGAATTTTGTTTTGGATGCTCTCTTTGATACTAAGAACGTTTCTGTGTGATCAGAAACCTGCTTGTTTGCTTCTAACAAGATAGTTTAATTCTCCTTGGTCCTATCTCCAAACCTTGGATAAACTGATGTACATTCAGTATACATTTAAGACTTAATGACTGGTGAACATCTTCTCCATTCTGGTCAGGAATTGCTGGCAGGCATTGTGAGAAATGACGGAGGAAACTGCGGATCGAACTCCTGCTGTTACATTGGCTAAGTTGGTAGTACAGACTGCTCTTTTTCCATCATGCAATAAAAAGCTCTGATTTGTACAGCTAAAATTCAGTCCAGTGGGCAGACCTTGGCTTCTGATGAAACAGCTTATACATAACTAGCCAGGGATAGCCAGAGAACTTCGACAAATATTGAATTGCCTAAGACGTACGGGAGGCTAAGTAAAGATTGTGGAATAGACAGTATGTCAACTCTGGCAGTAAGGATGGGAAGACCTGTTGGAGCTAATAGTGGACTCTGTCAGAGCTCTAAACTGCTGTCTGGATGTAAACCTGAGGGATAGGTGGGCCCTTTTATAGTACTTTTTGAAGTACCGACATTTAACTGGGAACTTCCCTTAAGTGTATTAGATGAGTTGCAGCTCAAGTATGGTTGTTGCACCCATCCTCTAGAACAGCCTGCTAGGAATGATAACTATGTCTGTGTGTGTGTCTAAAAGCCCTTTCATTAAAGGGGGGGCAGCATAAAATGTCATCTTAATGATGATAGAGCCTGACACCTCTGTGAAAGGAATATATTCAAATATCACCCATCAATTTCCAGTTACATTTGAAGAAAAGAGGCTCTGTGAAGGAATTGTGTTACTGGCTCAGCTGTTTGCTTGAAGTTGCTTTCAGACGGATGGGGGATCTTCTGGAAACCTCCTTCAAGGTGTCCTCTTTGAGAACGCAGAAAGTCTTAGTCTGAGGAATAATTTACTGACACCTTTCAAACGTCTTCTCTGTGAGCACCACTCGTTTGTGTATGTGTCCTGAGAAAGGGGAGCTTACTCTACCGCATCACCAGAAGAAGCTGCTTAACTGAGCTCCAGTTATTCATTTTTATGCCTGGAAAATAAGCTTGGAAACTTCTAGTATGAAAAAGAATGGCTTATAATAGTCCATCTTTATGTAAAGCATTTTTTGTTTTGGAACACTGCGGACCTCTCTCCTGTCTGCCAAGTAGAAAGAATGCTGTCGCTTTTTTATATTGTAATATCAGTTTGCTGTTAAAGAGAATTGCAATACAAATCTGAATTGCATTGTTTGTGCAGTCTTCTGACAGCCTGTAGTCTTGAGGAGGGGGTCACGCCACAAAATATTACTAGCTTTAAAAGCCTATGAGCAAGAGATTGCTACCGTCGCCTTTAAGTGGAACCTGTTAATGCCCTTTTTGCCTCCCTACAAAGTCACAAACATTGTTCAAATATAAGTTAAAATGACCCCCCCCCCCTTTTTTTCCCTTTAGTGGTGTAAGCATTTGAATCATAGTGCCTTGATTTAAATCAGTCTACTACCCTGGCCCCAAACTGGAATTTTGTGCAACCATTTGATCTTGTTCCATGAATTATCAGGAATGCAACAACTACAGATCATAGGGGCTTTTCAGTTGTATCATCCTTACAATACCTATATATACATGCATCCCTAGAGACGATCTAGTACTGGAATAATTTGTGTCGTGGAGGGCTGAATGATAAAACCTGCAAACTGAAGTGACCCAATTGCTGTAACTCCTGAGGCAAAAGTGAATGGGAAATTTCTCAGTTTTGTTAGCCACCCCTCATCCTCAAAAGCAAGGCTATTGGTTGCAGTTCTAATTCTCAGTAGAAAGGTACGCCTTATACAGGCGTCACATTCCTTTGTCTTCTAAGGCAGTTTGCGATGCTGGACTGATTCGTCAGCATTGTTCCATTAAGTCAGCTCCAAACCCTTTGCTAATGTTGTCGTTTGGAATCCGCTTAATCCTTTATTTAATGTTGATTTAAAAATTAATCTTTCTGCTGCAGGCTAGAAACATGTTGCTCGGCAGATGGTGTTGGATGCTTAAATGCCAGAAGTGGAATGCATTCGGTTGTGTTTGCGGTCTCGGTGGTTCTGATAACTGTGATCAGCTGGCTCTCTTAATGTTACAGGCTGAAGTTACTGTATGGTCATACTGTTTGGTCATACCTTTTTCCTGGCAATATTTTACACTAACTTGGCCTAAAGCAGGGGTGGGCAAACTTGCTCAGCGTAGGAGCCACCTAGAACAGGGGTGGCCAGACTTGCTTGACGTAAGAGCCGCATAGAATAAACATCAGATGTTTGAGAGCCACAAGACATGAACAAATTTTACCTGCTTTTAGTGGAAAATAAGCATATTTACTTTGTATTAACATTAAATGAGACTGCCAAAAATCATAACAAAAGGGGTAAAAGCAGACATTGATAATGATATTAATTTGTCCAATGATATTTGTTTGCTAATGATATTTAGCTTCCCCAGCCACCCTGCCAGGAGCCACATAATATACGTGAAAGAGCCACATGCGGCTCCCAAGCCACAGTTTGCCCACCCCTGGCCTAAAGTAATCTAAGCCTAGCCAGACATGACACTCATGTATACTTACAGGTCACAAGCCTCCCCCCCGCCCCGGGCAGTCCATGGACTCAGACCCTTCAGAAGAGGAGCCCAAGGAAGAAGAGCACGGAAGGGGACCCCTGCATTGTAGAAGTCCCCTCACACCCTGAACCCATCAGTTCCAGAGGCTGATCTCAAGAAGCCTGCTGTTGAGGCTCCACCACCAGAACCTCCAGCTGCCCTCCCATATTCTGTGTCAGCCATGCCAGATACGGACCTACACCACTAGCCCTACCCATTTCTCCCCTACCCAAGGCCAAATTATTCAGGTCGTCCTTTGAGGGTTAAGAAGAAGATGTTGGATTTATATCCCGCCCCTCACTATGTGAAGTAGTCTCAGAGTGGTTTACAATCTCCCTTCCCCACAACAGACACCCTGTGAGGTAGGTGGAGCTGAGAGACCTCTTTCGAGGACTGCTCCTGAGAGAACAGCTGTGAGAGAACTTGTGACTGACTCAAGGTCCCTCCAGCACCTGCATGTGGAGGAGTGGGGAATCAAACCCGGTTCTCCCAGATTAGAGTCCATGCACTTAACCACTACACTAAACTGGCTCTCTTTACCGGATGTTCTGGCCTGGTTTTATGGTGGTATGGTGCTGAGTCACGTATCTTAGTATTTTACACATACTATCTGATTTTTCCTGGTTTTTAATTTATTTATTATTATGTTGTAAGTCACTGCGAGACCCTTTGGGTGAGCAGCGACTAAAAAATCAAATAAATAAGAACACTGTGGGCATGGTTTAATATCATCCCTGCTTTTGCCAGTGTTTTGTTTCCAGTGATTGTATACTCAATGTGCAGCTCTGTAAGACTGTTGCACACAGCATTGGCTGTATTTAGGATTGCTCTGGTCAGCCTGTTCTTTTTGCGGGGTGCACCATTCTTGCATTTCACAAGGGGCATCTCCGGGAGGCACTGTGTGCGGGGGTCTTGATATTTTGGCTTCCTATGTTGGGTGAGTGGTATTGTCAAGGTGGTGTGAGCAAGAACAGGTACTTGCAAAGGTGCACACCTAAACCTGAGTGTGTATTGAAACATTCACATTTACATATCCAGGCTTTAAAAATGCAGAATTGGCAATGTATGATTATGGCCAAAGATCACTAGCCCCTTTATTTGGGTGGGTGGGTGGGTGTCTAGGCGGGAACAGCCCTATGCTGGTTGTGCTCCTTTGCCCACGCGCAAATACAGCAATGGAGATTGGAACAGCCTTTCACCTACCCACAAGCAAAGTTGCACATGGAACTGTTTGTTGATACAAGGATAACACCCCATCTGGCTAGCCCCTAAGGCTACTGTCCTCAAATATTTCCTTGCAGTGCCTAGCTGGCTGTTCTGTTTTGAGAAATAAAGATTTTTTTAAAAAAATACTGTAGCCCCTGCTCAGTCCGGGAAATTGTATGCCATTACGGAGGAGGAGCTGAAACCCAGCCTCATCACTGTGACCCCGGGAGCAAGCCCACTCTCCCGGTTTCGTCTTCATTGCTGCATTCTATGTTGGTACGTCGAAGCAGCTCTCAGTGCGGCAGAGTCACGTTTCCGACATGAGCCGTTGCATTATCCATGTCTCTTGTCCAACAAATCTCTTTGAAGGGAGAACACTCCTACCAAAACAGCATTCTCTCTGTAATTGGTTTAATCTTGGGATGTAAGCACTTTGCCCGGGGAACCTGCAGAAAGAAATGGGGGGGAGGGGGGGGGCTAACTAGATACGAGAGAAATGAATTGCCCACGGTTACGTAATAAACATTCCATACTCTTCCAAAATATTCACATCTTGAGCCTGGGAGAGTGCATCAACTGAATAAAATTTTTACAGAGTGCTGTCTAAAATTCTAGAGTAAAAGCTTTTTATCTTGAGGTGCTGAGAAATGGCTTACTGTGGGGGATTAGTTCTGTTTCCACAGCAACAGCAGTACTCTGGCTTCCCTTTCCCTTTTCTAAGCACAACTACTGTATCAAGGTTGGGAAAAGGCATGCGAATTGTGACTTTATAGCTTAGCTGTGTGTGCACAAGACTTAGGAATATTCCCCGAATTTGCTTCCGAGGCCCCAAGAAATGTGGTTTCTCATTCTGCAGAACAGAACCAGAATTTGGAGGGATTAGGTATTCTGAGCACTGCAGCAGGAAAGCTGTAATGCAGGAATCTAGACGAAAGTTCACAGTATTCTGAGCACAGGGACTTCATAATGTGGAAGGCTATTCCCGTTCTAAACCATTCCCAGGTCACTGGGCGTATTAGTGACCCGTCTGACTCCTGCGACTTAACCGCAAAGCATGCTTCATTTTGAAAGCTGATCATTTTGTCTTGGATTCTAACGTGTGACTCATCTATAGTAGATCAATAGAAATTCGGTACAAGTGTCTGTTTCTCTTTCTGTTTAATGGGAGCGAAAACCAGTTTGCCTTTTCTTGTACTCTTTAAGATTCCAGGCTCGACTGATAAACTACTAGATCTTCTTTAAAAACAAAAATTATTTGCAAGCACAAATTTTTTTTTACTCCTTTCTGTAGAGTGTGCAGAGATTCCAGTGCGTAATTCTTGGTATCGAAAGTGATGATCCTGTAAAGAAATTCTCACGTGCAGCTCTTTGTATCTGAATTAATAATCGCAATAAATGAATCATGTTAACAAGCACACCCAGGAGCTAACACCATATAGGAGCCATTTAACACTTGCAAATGTTAACTGCTTGTTTTTGAATATGAGCATTAGTACCAGCAATCTTATATGAGGCAAATGTGTGAAGCTAATGCTGTGATTGCACCAATTAAAACTCCTCACTGGCTGATGGGCTGAGATGCTTGAGTTTCAAGTATAAGTGTTTTTCATAGCATTTATAATGTGTAAGTGTGCCCTTGTGAAGCTGAGTGTAAAGGGAGAATGTCCATGAACAGGGTTATCACGAATTGTCGAGGAACAGCTGAAAGGGCAAAGAATCATTTTTCCCAGCCCTCTCGGCCTCTCCCAGAAAACTGAATCACATTACAGACTGGTAGGGATTCATTGTTTGAGAAGAAATAACAGAACTGAGCTTTTGTTTCATATCCGTTGTTTCTCCTCAAGGACTCAAGATCCTGTACCATCCCAATACTGGGTTGCTATGGGGTATGCGGAGAACTGTTCTCCTTGGCTGCATCACAGTTAAGGGGTCCTCTTCCTCTGAAGATCTCCCAGGAATCATTCACAATGCAAAAGGAAGATGGGGCTCTCTCTTTCAGAAGACTGAGGCTGGGGGAAAGCATCGAACATTTTTTCTTTTTCAGAAAAAGACATTTCCAGTGCCCTGTTTTAATGTAGCAAAATCACTTTGTTGAGAACTTCAGTCCAAGATTCAAAAGTAATAATGCTATCGATGAGCACAGTGCTGCTTATGGTATGCACAAATGTCTTTGCAAACCTTCAGTAGCTCCTCCCCCTCCTGCTGCACATGGAAGGCTTCCAGGTTTGAAAGCCTTTAGTCAAGATCTAGTTTGCTGTGATGTCAGAGTGCCCGGGTGGGTTCAACTTGAGATTTGTCTCCCTCCTCCCCAGACTGATCTGGGGCCATGTGCTGCTGAAATTGAAAGCTGCAAGGGGAACCACGTTGGAACCTCCATCTGATTTTCACCCTCGTTGGGAAATGCAATTAAACAGGGTTGGGTTGCATTTTCTTTAGCAACCACAGTAGGTTTCCTCATAAAAATAATCTGACCTTGATACGCCTTGATGGTTAACAGATAACTTATGAACAAGCCAGCAGAACTAGGCTGTCAAGTTCTGTGTGTAACGTTTCCCACAAAGGATTTGTGGAAACTGGGTTGTGGTGGTTTTTTAAAGAGTGTTATTCATTCTCACGGATGCCTAATTAAATTAGCTTTTCACTAAAACACCAGCAAAGGTTTGATTTGATTGCCTGGCTGCTTGATAAAAATGGGCGGTGATTATGCGAGCCTGAGTGTCTCCAGTATACACAAGCTTCCTCATCTCGCTGTATTTGTGCAAGTATCATCCTGGCTTTTAACCTTAAATCGTCTGTTCTAAATTTAGACCCTGAGCTTCATAGAAGCATAATCAGGAAGACTAAATTAAATCTGTGTCAGAAGGTCCTGGGACAAAAGAGAATGACAAATATAGATGGTGATCTAGTTTTAGATCATCGTTAAGAACAAACTGTTTTTAACAGCTACTTCGGGGGGGAGATGCTCCATCCTACAAGGACCCCCCCCCCAAAAATGTGATAGGATTTATTTAGCTCAAAATTTGTCAAAGATCTTCCTAAACCTACAAGTGAAACTTCTGCATTACTTGGCAATTATAAATTGGCTTGATTTTTGACTTGGGGGGGGGGGGACCTCTTTAGGAGGCTGCATCACGATTGGTTTATGTATGAAGAAACAAAATCCTTCAGCTGACTGTGTTTGACACTTGCGTTATTTAATTCTGGATTGTGTTTTTAACAAATTTGACACTGATATTTCCGCTTCTACTTGTACGTTTTTGGTACATTTGTAAGTTTTGGAGAGTGTGGGTTGGCAAGGGACTATCTAGGCAAGGGCCTTTTTTCTCATTAGTGGGTCAGATTGGATCAGACCTGTGGCTGCTCTCGTGCTGTTTAAGGGGAGCACGGCAAGAAAGAATCTTGCTTCTAGCATTTCACACGCGGATATGAGAGTTACACAGGTCATATGCACACGGGCGCTCAGATTGTGTGGCTGGTTCTGGATTTTCTCAGAAATCAGTTGTGCAACAGAACACTTGAATATTATAAACCACCTTGATGTCAGAGGCAGGGTGGGTTGAGAGGCAGTATGTATACTTGTCCTGCCCCCTGTCGTCTATATGGGTGAGATCGGTGGCCAAACCATCCTACCCTTCAAGTGCTGCAAATGACAATTCCTGTGCCCGTGAGGTGCTGTTTAGGGCCAAAGCCCTCCACAGTGTCCGTTCCTGGTCTACAAAGAGAGAGAAACGTGGTTCAAAAGAATGCTGCAGTGTGGGATTCCTGGCTTAGTTCAGCCCTGCAGTTAATAGTTCTAGATTTTCCAATTCCCAGATATACAGTGACTCATTGCCGCTGCTCAACAATGGGAACTGCACCTCCCCTGTGGTTCCAAGTTGGCAGGACTGACTCAGAGTATACAGCGTTGGAGAGGAGAACTACAGCATTACGATGAGTCATCCCAGTTTCTGTGTTGGCTAAGAGAAACAGGATATTAATGAGAATGTGGTCTTGTATACAGCAGGGCGAACCGGGGCGCTCAGCAAATTAATTGTCTTAAAGATAAAAGGTGTACCTCTGGGGACTTTAAAGGCCGTTCTGTTTCAGCAACTATTTGAGCCTTTCTTTCCTCCTTGTTAGCATCCCTTGCTGCTATTAGTTTGAAGTGAGAAACTGGTGAACTATAATTCTTGGAGGCGGTGAGCAAATTGCACAGGTGTTTGCGTGTGAAATGTACTGTAACTTAAGGTTTATTCTTTTCAAAAATTAGAAATTTGCTGCCAACAGTGCTGCTTTCAAGTGCTATATGTGTAAATAAGTAATTTACAAACAGTACAGGTATTCCATAGTGCCGGCATATTCTGTTCAATTTCCTAGCTTTGAGTTGCCCTCCTCTCTCTCCCTTGTCGTCAGAAGATGGGGCTAATGCAAGATTGCCGCAGCCTGTCCGTCTGACCCATAAAGGGTCTGTTTGCCCAGTCTTTATGTACAGGCCAGGGGCATTGTTCTGGCACAGTGCCATTAGTTGTGCCGCGGTGGCCATGGGACTTGCATACATCAGCCTACCACACGTAAGATTTGATTGGGAGGAAACTTTGCAGGAATTCAAAAACTGCAAAAGCTGTCGTGAATGGGAGCAGGAGACTGGGGAATTATCAAGATGGGAAAAGTTGTGCAAGCTGTTTAAAAACTATTGAGTGACACTTATGCTAAGAATAATGGAACGAGCCTTGATGTTCTCACATACTTTTCTTTGCAGAGCTTACAGTTTGTGGTGTTAACTTGCGTGTATAGTCACTTCTTTAATTTAGTGCCCAAAAGGAAAAGTCTTCCTTGTTACTTCAAGTCCTGGCTTAAATGCTGCCGTTCTCTGATTTACTCTTCGGGTAGTCTAAAGAGAAGATCACCTTTACTGTTACTGTGTATTATGTTCTACTATTTTTAAGTGAGTCTGTGAATCTGAAAGTCTATCTGTAGCCAAAACTGAACTTCTAATGGCCTGGATATTCTGGACCACTTGCTTTAATAAATTTTTATATCCTCTGGTTTCCTCCGTAGCCAGCCCATTTGTGCTTGAACTTCAGTGGTGTTTGAGCACTGGTATCGTCTAGTATTTATACTTTACTAGAAGTGTTAAAGGTCTTCAGCTCCATTAGAAATAAACTTTGTAGCTCACTACAGAATACTGTCATTTTCCCCATGGTAGGGTCTTGGTTATTTTATAGTTCCCGAACTTGCTTATTCTGGCAATAAAGGTTGGTATGTGTAGCAAAGCAAATAGCTTGTTTTAAACCATCGTTGGTTTGTAAACCTAATCCACAGATGTCCTCCTCTTGTTCTCAACAGGGTGAATCAATAAAATATTTCCTGGATAACCTGGACCGGATTGGTCAACTGGTAAGATTTGTCTACCTCCCCATATCTTAATGTATGTATGACTATATCCTTGGATCGTTAAGAACTCCAGATATTGTTTGTGAAATAAATAAGTTATGGAAGTTATGGAAAAACAACAAGTTATGGTAAAGTCCATTGGGTTTAATGTTCCTACAAAATACAGAATATGCAGAACTTCCAAGCAGGGTTAAACCCTGCTTATCATCATCTACCATTGTCTTTTTAAAAACTGTGGAGCAAAACAGCTTAAGTAGAAATGTACAGATTTCAAACCACGGTACCTTAAAAAGGATCAGTGACGATACTGACATCATTAGGTTAAAAAGTATTTTTTGGAGACAGAGTAAGTAATATGGATGTAGACCAGTAATACTCGCTCAGTGGCTCAGAAACCACATGTAGCTCCACTTGTGGCTCTTCTGATCACTCTTCTCCAGTGTGGCACCTTCCTCATGTTTCAGGAAAGTGGACGTGGGACTTGTGTTTGCCTTGAGACAGCGACTGCTGAAGGAATGACTAAGCTGTAAGACTCCCTGAAGTGTGGGCCTCATGCCAGGGATGGAAGCGAATCTGGTTGATAGCAATTGAGAATGTGGCTTTCCCATGAGCCACAAAGTACCACCGATGCAGACCATTAGAGAACTCCAAAACAAACTATATTGCATGGAGTTGTCAGCAAGTCGGACTCGTATTTCACACTGAGGATTGCACTGGTAGCACCTAGAGACGTGGGGCATCACTTGTACCCGCCAAAACGAGACACCTGAATCAGAGTGCAGCAACAGCACAGTAGATAACACTGTTTTTTTTCGGGGGGGGGGGGAGTGTTTCCCTTGTTCCTTTTGTCAGAATAGAGGTGAAACAGAAAAACAAGAATTGTTACTCTCGCAATCTGATTACACAGCCTTTTAGATGCATCTCATCTGTTCATTTTGTATACTGTAGCAGTGAGACTTACCTGTACCAGCGACACTGAAACTTTTGCAGGACTTGGTTTATCAGAAACTTCAGGTCTTTATTGCATACTAGGAATAAGGCCCGTTGTGGAAATAAATACAACAGGCTCTAGAAAAAAGGCTCTGGGAGAGTGCCCCAGCCTTGGGCACTCAACGTCAATTTGCTGTGATGATCTCAGCAGGGTATAATGACAGTCCACCATTTTCTCCAGAGGAACTGATCTCTGCTACCTGAAGAGCAGTTGTAATTTTGAGTGATCTCCAGTCCACACCTGGAGATTGGCAACAGTGGTTCCCCAGGAGGAAATGGCTGGTGTGGAGGGTGGAGTCTATGGCATTGTACCTGTCTGAGGTTTATTGTACCTGTCTAAGGTCCCTCGTTTCCCACATTTTTTGGTCTTGTGGCAGGTGGGAACTGTAGGACAGCAGATGAGGAAGCCCCATTCAACCCAGTGAGTAATACCCTTGCAGGCCCTTCTCTGGAACTACAGCTCAATTGAACCTTATGGAGGAACATTTTAAACAAACCACAGACAGCAGCCATCTTATAAACACGGGTAACTGCCATTTCATTACACCTACCAACAGCCACTGAGGTAACAGTCCCACACAGGAGAAAGCGTCTTCGTCAGGAGAGAAAGCCGTCTGCTAGTAATTCTGACAGGGCACAAGGAGTGGGCAGGGAAGAGGAGCAGACCCAGCACCCAGCCAGTGACACGCAAGTACTCACAGCCAGTGGATAGGGACAGCTTCTGATTGACAGGCCAGGGGACCAAAGGCTGTGGGTGCTTGTGGAATGTTGAGTCAAGAGGGACACGAAAACTCAAATATTATATAGAGAGATGTTGCAACATTACTGCAGGCTACTTCAAAGAATAGGATACTGAGGAGGCTTATAAATTTAGACTAGTTTCTCCTTTTATTGAATGTGCTTTGGGCCAGTTTATGGACCCCAAGAGATGTGGTCACCATACGTCTAGCTCCAATTGTTCTCCTCTGCCTGATGCATTATCTTCTCCTTATATCTGTCTGTTCTTACAGAACTATTTTCCCAGCAAGCAAGACATTTTGCTGGCCAGAAAAGCTACTAAGGGCATTGTGGAGCACGACTTCATCATCAAGAAGATTCCTTTCAAGATGGTTGATGTGGGCGGACAGCGATCTCAGCGTCAAAAGTGGTTTCAGTGCTTTGACGGGATAACATCTATATTGTTTATGGTCTCCTCCAGTGAATACGATCAGGTCCTCATGGAAGACCGGCGCACAAACAGACTGGTGGAATCCATGAACATCTTTGAAACCATCGTCAACAACAAGCTCTTTTTTAACGTGTCCATCATTCTGTTCCTGAATAAGATGGACCTCCTTGTGGAGAAAGTTAGGAGCGTCAGCATCAAGAAGTACTTCTCAGACTTCAGAGGGGACCCCCATAGGCTGGAAGACGTTCAGCGTTACTTGGTGCAGTGTTTTGACCGGAAGAGGCGCAATCGCAGCAAGCCTCTCTTCCACCACTTCACCACGGCCATAGACACTGAGAACATCCGCTTTGTGTTCCACGCCGTGAAGGATACTATTCTTCAGGAGAACCTTAAGGATATTATGTTGCAATGAAGGAAAGCTGCCCTCCTTCTATTCGAATCTACTTTAGTCGTAGGCCAAAAATACTACACGTGTGTGGTTCTTGGAATGGGTTTCTGAAACAAACAAGAAGACATCATTTACTTAGCTCGAGGAAGCTACAAAGTAACCAGTCTGAGCACAAGAGCAGTGGGCAGAGGTACTGTGGAAGCTGATCAGCCACTGCATTCTTAACTGAAAACACTACTGAAAAAAGTGGCCATTTTTAAGTGCAGTGCCTTCTTTCGAACACTGAATGACGCTACCGCCTTCTGCCTTTCACAAAAAAGCGAACCCTGACTGTTGAAAACCAGATAAAGCATTTTTGTTTGTTTTAATTAATGTCATTCCGCAACTGTGCCGGAACTTGCTGACCGTAACGCCTTGTTTATTTGGGGGTGCTGAACTAACGAATGGAGTAGTATATTCCATTTTCTTAACTGACCATCATATTTCAAGAATCCAGTGGCAAGGAATCCACGACCACATCCGTATTTGGTGGCTACAGAATGGTTTTGGCAATAGCTGAACTAGGGCTTTACAAAAGCGGCTGTCCAACCGTTGATCCAAAAATCTCTCTTCGGCGTCCTTTGCAAGGAAGTTCAGGACTACGAATAGGATTTAGCTGGCTTCAAGGGGCAGAAATCGAAGGCATAATACAAGGCTTTGTTTTGCACTACGTGTATCATATTCGTTGCGCCATGGGCCAAGAGACTTCTGCAGTGATACGGCATGAGACCAGCAGTCAAAACACAGCACATAGTGGATGTCCCCGGAGAGATATCCTCTTGCGCCTGGAGTTGAAACTAGAAGAACTTCCTCCTCCTCAGCTAGACAGTGTTTTTGTATCATAGACTGGAAGCCCTTGCTACTGTTGTCCAAATATTTGGTAGGCAGTGGCAGGTCAGCAACACTAAAGCCAGACCGTCTTGAGATTTCTCCGCTTGACTGCAGCACTGAATCCGGACCGTGCTCTTAATTAATCTGCGATGTGTCTTTGTGGGGGGGTTTATGAGCCTGAACGATACACATTTAAACCACAGCAAACTGCCAAGTCTAAAAGTTGCCGCTTTCAGGCTACTTACAGAGTATATGTGAATTTACAGAAGTCTATCAGTGTTGGAGTGGAATGTTTTTAATTCTGAAGTGCGTAGTTTAAATATGGGTGCCTTTTTTTGAGTGTACAGGTATTTCACACTTCCTGCTTTGAGGTCTGTATTAACCTGCCTTTTCAGTGCCATAGTTGTCAGGGATCTCTTTATAACATTACTATGCTGTTGGTACTGTAGCTGTCATAATAATACCTAAAGGGCTAGTATTTCCTGTATCACATTATCAGAATTCTGTAGCTATGCGTCTTGGCAGGGCTTTTCCTTAAATGAGAGGCGGGCGCTCCAGGACCTAACAGAACAAGTAGCGCCAGTCTTTAAAGCAAAAGAAAATTTAGGAGCTTTTGTAGATTGCTCAAGTTTATATAAGCGTGTGTGTGTGTGTATGTTACGTACCATACTTGGTCAACCAGAAGTTTTCTAGTAGTGATGTTTTGTGCACAAATGAAGCTGAATTTTGGAAGCAAGGAACAAGCCAGTCTCCTGGTTTCATGTAAATTTAAAATCTATTAAGGTCACAAAGGGCCAGTGGCTACAGAACTTCCCGCCCTTTGGCGGTTACCTAACATTAGGCTTATTGCGTAATGTCATGTCTTTCTAGGACCAACTGTTTTACTATTTCAGCACCTGCTTCTAGAAGACGAAGCAAGTTGCCCTGCATATGCTACAGTGTTGAAGCAACTTGGTGGTGGCAGAAAGTGCCATCAAGTGACAGGTGAATTACAATGATCACGTAGGGTTTTCAAGGCAAGAGACGTTCAGAAGTAATTTGCCATTGCCTGCCTCTGTGTCACGATCACCCTGGACTTCCTTGGTGCTCTCCCATCCAAATATTAACCCAAGGCGGACTTTGCTTAGCTTCTGAGATTGTACAAAATCGGGTTAGCCTGGGCCATCCAGGTCAGATTATAAACGGTGGCTCAAGAGCTAACAGGTAGGACTCTCCTTTACTGTTACCCATTTTGCTTGTTCCATTAGAGTTAATGCTGTTCGTTGGTGATCTTCGTGCTGCATCTTTTGAAAATACAAAGTATCACCCTGCCACATGGCTAAGAGGAACCTCAAAAACAGGCTGTGATATGGCATGTGCCTCTGATTTTAAAAGAGGTCATCTTTCCCCCTGGGCATGCTCGGATGAATGCCTGAAATAGACCTCTTGGATTCTGGCGGCTTCATTTAAAAAAACAAAAAAACTTCTCGGCAGTCATTTGCTATCCTGACCACTGAAGTTGTCTTTCAGGCTTCCCCAAGGTGCCTCAGTTTTGTATACATAAACCTTTGCCTGCCCTGAAGTGGCATACAGTAGTATGAACTTTCACAACAGGTATTTAAGTCCTGAATTATTCTACCCTTTTGCATTTTAAGAGCTAATCTGCTGTAATCCTCATTTTTTTCTAACCACAATCGTTCAGAAGTATGACTACTAGACTGCTTACTCGCAGGATGTCGTATGTGCCATCCTTTGGGCTTGTACAGCTGTCTTTTGCTAAGATGTGTGCCTCTTGCTGAAATGAATATGCTTGATTACAGCAGGTTTGGGTAGCCAAACTGGAACTGATGACCCGCCCGATATGCTTTCAGGTGCATCAGTTTGCCTTTGACCATCTTCATTCTTCCTTTGTACAATCAGCCGCGATCAGAGCTGTGGCCCTTGTGTTGATTATCATTGCTGTGGAAGCTTGGTATCGAAACAGTCACACAAGCGTGAATGCATGAGCACAAAGTCATTCGGAGGTAAATCTGTCTTAACCAAATCAAGATTCCCAGCACAATCCCATTTTAGTTGTTGTTACTAACAGTTGTGCTAATACAGTTTGAGCATCTTAACCATAGTACCTCAAGTGCCGTTCATCAGTATTCAGTTGAAGATTCAGAATGCATTTTTTAATGTTGGCGCATTCGTGTTAGGTCATTCTTGTTTGTTTGTTTGTTTTGCCATCACGTGACAGCTGACTTACGATGACCCACTGAGTCTTTCAAGGCAAGAGACTTCAGAGGTGGTTTGCCATTGCCTGCCTCATGTCGCAGCCCTGGCGTTCTTTGATGGTCTCTCATCCCAAATACTAACCATTGTTGACCCTGCTTAGCTTCTGAGATCTGACGAGATGAGGCTAGTCAGGGCGATCTAGGTCAAGGCATTAGGTATTCTGCAGCCACCTAATTGCCTCGTCATTTTTCCCCTTGTCAAAGCCTAAGGGCACGTGCCTTTACTTATAACATAGGGAACTCTTTGTGGAGAAGGACATTTCGATGCAATGCTCAGTTTCATGTGGAAGCGGGTCACACGCAGGACAATCTGGTACAAGCCTTGAACTTGCTTCTCCTGCTTTGTACCAAATAAGTAGTCTTTGGCTTTTGGCAGTGTTTCTCATTTGTCCGCAAAGGTTCCTCTGAAAGGTGCTCATGTGTTAAAACAAAGGACAAAGAGAGGAAGTGAGTGTGGGGGGGTCCTTTCTGCCATAATGTGCTTGCTTATATAAACTGCTCATGTGAACATGCTTGATTACTTCTAGTATCAGTTTATTTTTAGTGAACTAAGGAACCCTCTGGACCAGAGGTGTTCGGACTTGCTTAACAATAAGAGCCACATAGAATAAACGTCCGATGTTTGAGAGCCGCAAGACATGAACAAATATTACTGTTTTTTATTGGAAAATATGCAAATTTGCTTTTTATTAACAGTAAAGGAGACTGCCCAAAATAAAAACAAAAGGTAAAAATAGAGATTGATGATGATATTTATTTGTCCAGTGATATTTGTAGGCCAGGGGCGGTCTTTGAGAACACATTTAAAGTTAGAATTGCTTTCTTTCTCTGCTCCCCCCCCCCCCCGCCTCAAGCCTACCCAGGGAGGGGAACATTGGCTGGGGAAGGGAAGACCGATAGGGGAGGCATGCCTCCCCTTCACTTCCCCAGCTGCCCTGCCGGGAGCCGCACAATATGTGTGAAAGAGCCGTATGTGGCTCCCGAGCCACAGTTTGGCCACCCCTACTCTGGACCAAGGGGTTTATATACTTTTCTACTCTAATGCTCATTGCTGGAGCACCTGGCTTTGCCAAAGGGCAGCAAGACCTGGGTGACCACTGTGTGAGACAGGATGCTGGACTAGATGGACTGCTGGTCTGATCCAGCAGTGCTCTGCTTATGTTCTTAAGACTTAGCATGAGGTCAGTTCACCCAGTAAGCTGAAGCACATGTGCAGGGGCTGTGGCTCAGTGGCAGAGCACCTGCTTGACATGCAGAAGGCCCCAGGTTCAATCTCCACTTTTTTCAGGTAAAAGCATCAGCTAGATGGTGATGGGAAAGATCTTCCCTGAGACCAGGGAGCTGCTGCCTCTTCTGACCTCTACTGACTAGCTTTGATTGACCAGAGGCCTGATTAAGTACAAGGCAGATTCACGTGTTGACACAGAAAGCACCCTACATAATAGTTGAATGCACTTTTCCCTTGCTAATTCTCTTATCAGTCCTGGGTAGATACTCCAAAAATAGCATGATAACATGGACTAAATTATCCCTCATGGAACAAGTCCTTAAAATTGTAATTTTTCTCAAGTTGCTCCATGAAAAGGGAGGGAGAAGTTCCGTCATAAATCAGATTCTCCTGGACACAGTTCTTACTTTCCACAGAGCTGCTGGTCTCTTAATTTTACCACCTGGGATCCTGCAGACTTTGAATTGCACTGGGCTCTTTTTCCCTGGGAAGGGAGAGCATTCTGAGACAAAACAAGTCTTTAGGATATTCGAAGATCTCTGCTTGCACACCACACTCTTCGTCGCAGCACTTGGGTTTTCAGTATCACTTAAAGTTCATTCTGGTTTTTACCCCGTTCCTTACCTCTGAAGATCAGTTCTTACACAACGTTACGATGTTGTCTGTGGAATCCTGATGCTGGCCAGGCCAGGATAGAACTCAGCTGACTGTGCAGGAAACATGAATTAACTCTGCATGAGATCTGGCAGAGCTTTGCCTTGGCCCCAACTGATCTTCTGTTGACCCTCTAATTTGGCCTTTTATTAGAAGAAGCCTCAATGGGGTGGTCTTCTGCTTGGTCAGTAGCCAGTGGTTTGATACTATGTTGCCTGTAAGTTAAAAGAACTTATTCTTATCTCCTTTATGTTACTTATTTTATTCGGCTCTACACCTTTTGCTTATAGCATATGGCTTCAAAACACATTGGTAATAACGGGACATCCGAGAGTCCTGTGAGAGGTGCATCTTGGCGTTACAGCATAGTATAGTGTACATTGTATTGCTCAGACATTAAAATGCTTCTTTCGTGTTTTTTCAGCGTGGGGAATGGCATATTCTGGTGTTTTGTCCTGTTAGTCCAGGGGTCCCCAACTGGTGCCTGCCAAGTGCTTTCAGGAAGTGGGTGGGCTTGTGCCCAGAAGGGCTTCTGATTGGCTATGCAGGTAGGGCTTGTGCCCAGAAGGGCTTCTGATTGGCTGTGCAGATTTTACAAATGTATCCTGTTAAACAGAGCTTCTTCTGCCTGAAATGTTGAAGAGTTATTCTTTAGAGTTTTGTATAACCTTGCTCCCTGACAGTTTGTGGTTGGCTCCGCCTCCTTTGACAGCCATTTTGTGATTGTTCCCGCCACCCTGTATCAGAATTCCAAAGGTGCCTACAGACTCAAAAAAGATTGGAGACCTTCACCGTTACATTTTATTAATAGTTTCTCTTACCTTTTGCCTGGATTGCTTGACTGTCCAATCAGCCGGTGCCAGTTCTAACGTTCATTGCATCCTCACCTTGTCCGATTTGTAACATCTGTATAGCTTAAATTATTGGATTGTTGAAAGATGTAGCACAGGCTGCGTTTGGTTTGATTACCCAGTGAGCAACTTCTTATGCTTAATAAGCAGTGGAAAGGACTAGACGTGTTCTGAAGGGCTGCTATGAAGGTGTATGCAGAAAACCAGGCAAAGGGGAAGCTAAATATTAATGAATCACTTTAATGGCCGCAGTGGCCTAAATGAGGCTATGAATTGCTTGAGGATTCCCAACATCCCTTTTTGTAAAGGTTTGTTTTGGAATTTTTGTCGTGTGACAGGTTGCACACAGCCAATGGCTACAGTATTCTAGTTTTCTGTGGGTTCATATGGCCAGGCTCTAAGTGCCAACTCCAGGCAGGTCAACCTAAATAATATAACCTATACAAGAACAGCTGCATGACTTTGGCTCTGTGTCGCCTTCACGTTCTGTTTTAAATTCTTTGTTCTTGTTCATAGCTTCAGCCATTTCTCAGAGCCTGTTCAGCTTATTCTTTTGGCAACGGTTACGCGAGGGTTTGGCTCAGCTCCCATAGTTAGCATACCGTGATCAACTTGAATGTGACTGCAGGCCAAGGGAAAGGGCCTTCTAGACTTCTGTGTTTGGTTTCCTGGTGGCGAGCCAAAATCTATTGTTGGGCAGGAGAGGTCTGGATCAGGGAGGCATCTAGTTTCCAAATAGGCTTTCAAGGGCTGCTGCTTAAACACTTGACGGTCTGTGTGTTTTGAAACAAAATGCCATCAATGAAGAGTCTGTGTGTTGCAAGGACCGTCTCCAGAAGAAGCTTTTGGCAGCTGATTAAAACAGCGTGTTGGCATCATTGTCAGCTATTGACGGACACATTGCAAATCTTTTCCCCCCCAGCTTGCCGAGTTGTCTGTGACTGGGGCATGCAAATTCAGACTGCCTCCAGTGCCGTCCGAGAACCTTTTTGCTGCCCAGATAAGACGATACCTCCCTAAACCCAGCAAGTGCCTCCTTAAAAAGGGAGGGGGGAGCCATTAATGCCTTGGGGGCCATGCGTATCAAGATCACTACTATCTCTGTTCCATCAAGTCCATGAAGATCAACTACAAACAATGTCTGTTATCAGCAGTGCACTAAGTTCAAACTGCAAGGATGCATAGCGTAGCATTTTGGGTGGTTTGCTCAGGCCCGTAGCCAGGAATTTCTAAGTCAGGGGGCCTTTTAATTCTTCGGGGGGCACTGGGGCACTGGCTAAATCAGTTAAAGGTAACTCACATGCTTCAGCCGGCCCCAGAGAGGTGTGGTGCAGGGGGAAGGCAAGGAGAAGTGGTGGCGCAGGGGGGATTTATGGCGGCCACTGCATCTAGCCAGAGTCGGGGGACCTGGTCTGAAAGGAAGTTAGGGGGCCTTGGCAGGAAGTCGTGGGCCGGGCCCCAAAATGCCCCACTGTAGATACAGGTCTGGGGTTGCTCCATAATGCGGTGGGGGGTGGGGAGGCACTGCTTTCCAGGTTGGGGACCCCTGATCGAGACAAATGAGCCTCCCAGAGAACGGGTTGAGTGTGCTACATATAAACAACTGTAAGTTGAAAACTGGCCAGTAAAAATGCCTTCTTACATAGCCATGTTGCCTACGTAGCATATTTCAAGTATTCACAGCGCTTTGCCTGCATTCTCTCCATGGTCTCCGTAATTACGCTGCAAAAAGAATGCCTGGCTTGAGCGAGGCCTCCAGTGAGATTGTGTCTGGCATGAGTTTTGGGCCAAGGGCTTCCTGTTCAGCCCCCATTCCACACTACAGTCCAGAGCTGTATTCAGTGCAATGTTTAGAGATTTTAGAAAACAGACAGGAAAGGCCTGTTTTTAGCCTTAACTTCTTAAGTGTTTGGAGAGGGTTAAACGCAAAGCAGTGGCAAATATAAGTGCGACTTGAGACGGAAGCTGCATCCGGTGGTTGGGACTTTGGGGAACTCTTAAGAATCTAAATTGGCAATCTCATGAGTACCACAAGTGTGTCCATAATACTTTGCATCCTATTTTGCTGTGATAGCCCTCAGTTTATGAAGTGTATCAGATTTTTCTAAAATATATATTGTGGTGTAAAGAAATGTACTTTATAACTTTGGGATGGCTTTTGTTTTGTATATATGAATTTTGTAAGTTTATTAAAACCTGACTTGTTACTGTGCTTTCTAGTCTATGTGAGTCTGTTGGGCACCTGTTAACATCAGCATAAACTAAATCGTGGGGTATCCGCAGCCAGGACCCTGTGTCAACCTCTACCATATCAGGTAGTCCTTTCTGCCTTGCTAGGGTGTGGGAGGGAAGAGACAGGAGTTCAGACTGTGGGGTTGCACAAAGATTTGTCAGCAAATCCTTTTGAGGAAATAGGAGAGATGCTGACCTCTTGTCACCCACTGCTTGCTGCTGATGCCTCAAGACTGGTGTTCCCACAAATCAGTTACTGCTTTGAGGCTGTGCCCTTCACCACCATTGTCCCTTCTTCCCTCTCTCACGGCCCACCTGACCCTTTCTCCTTCTCCGATTGCCTGGAACGTACCAAAAGTAATCCTAGGCTGTGGTCACACACACTAAATAATCCACTTGCAGTGCACTTTCGAAATGGATTTTGCCAGTTCACACAGTAAAAATCCAGTTGGAAAGTGGATTGAAAGTGGATTATTTAGTATGTGTGAACACAGCCCTAAAGAATTTTAGTAGACCAGCAGTGCATTGCCAAAGAGGAAAGAACGCAGCCATTGCCGCATAAGAGTGCATAGTCAACAGCCTACTTTGTCCGATTCCTCCAAGTGGAGCAGCTAAATTCAAGTCCAGTAGCATCTTACGAGACTCAACAAGATTTGGGGGATATGCATTTTTGAGAATCAAAGCCTCCCTTCACCAGATACAGGAGTTTTGACTCTTGAAAGCTTATATCCCCAAAATCTTGTTGGTCTCTAAGATGCTACTGGACTCGAATCTAGCTCTTCTACCGCCAACCAACTCTGAAACAATCTCCCAGTGGAGGTCTTAGAGAATCGTGAGCCTGTGACGAACCAGGTCTGTTTGGCAAGAAAACACAGAGTTGCCGCTATTCAGTTTTCAACTGGTCAGGAACCAACTTCCAGTGCGCTGCAGAAGCGACAGCAAGATGTGACAGGTTTATGCACGCACTGGAGCATTTTTTCAAACAACTGGTGGCAACGTGTATCAAAAATCTGGAGTGGATGAACCCAGCAAAAAGGGAACTGGTAGAGTCTTGAGCTGCTTAAGCTTCAGAAGTCCTGAGGAGTCTTCCAGCCTTTCCTGTATTTTGTACAGATCTTAGAGCGGGTGGCCTGCGGCCAGGAACCCTTGTTCTGTTTTGAGATATTTCATGCTTAGCCCTGGCTGTGGAACTCCAGGTGGTTTCAGTTGACAGCACCCGCTAAGTGATTTCTCTGGAGCTGCATAAAATCCAGGAATAGCAACATGACCTACATTTGTGCCTCTTCCCCCATGCTCTGCAAATGCAAACATTTAAGGTCAAACCATCCTTCTCACTGTCCTCTGTAATTTGGGACATTCTCTGACCAAGGCAGCGGCTCTCCTCCTATTCTCTTCAGCACCACACATTGGTCCTTTCCGCAGCAGACCTTAAATCCTGGTTCAGCCCTGTCCCCGAACTTACATTTGACACTACGCGCGCGTTCACCCCTGTAATTATCTCGGGGTATTTTTTTGTTTCCACACTACATTGAGGTCACCCCAGTTTCACCCCACACTTGTCCCGGGATAAACAGATGCTGTTATAACCAGGGATAAATGCAAGGAATTGTGTCACGAGTTGAACTCTGATAAAACCAAGATCCAAGAATGGAAAGGACCTCTGTAGGGTGTTAAATACCTCTTTCCTTTCCTTTGCTCATGGCCCTCCTGGGAAGGAAAGCTCACAAAACCTTCCTCTGAGATTATCTGATAGGGTAGCTGAAACTTCCACCTCCCAGGGGGACTGGAGGGGGAAATCACTTGGTGGGGGGGGGGGAACCTTGTATAGTTTCTCAAACGCTGTCTACTCTTCCCTTTCTTTTACTGTCTGAGCGTTCCCCCGAATGTACGGGAGCTCTCTGTTTGCACAGGGAACATGCCGTGATCCCGACTTTGCAGAAAAGATGTGTGGATCTGTGAAGTGAGATATTAAAAGAGTTTTCTCCGCCTCCTGCCTGGCTTCAGTCCCTCTTCTCAAACTTGACAAGGCACTAGAAGATTGGTGAACAGGTCTTCAGAGAGTGTTTAAGTGCTAAACAGCAGTTGCAGCAGGGCCTTGTTTAAATCTGAGGAGAAAGCGGTCAGCGCTCTCCATATACCATTTTATCTTGCCTCTAATAAGCCCCTCTGAGCTAATGTCTACCTCACTGGCGTAAACACACACCTGTGTGCGCCCCCCCCCCCCCCAGTAGAGCCAATAGAAGCTGGGGGGAGAGATTTGAGATCAGGCAAAACCGCATGGGGGAGGGAATTAACAGAACTTTCTCCAGTCCTGACCCAAATGTGATACCGACCCATCTACTCAAGCTTCAGAAAGGCTAGGGAGGAATTAAATCAGCTTGACTACTGTATGGCCTCTGGTCAGCAACCAGTGTTAGGTGATGGCCAGTTCAGGAGAGGGATGGAAGATAAGAAACTGGGATTTGGGCCCGGAGTCTCTGGGTGCAGATCAATACTCTGTGCTCCTCCTGCCCCTACACGCTCAGTCCTCACATAGATTGCTTTGCTGGCTGCCTTTTGAAAGCCTAGAGCCAACTCACGTCCAGAGTTCATTTAATCAAAGGTGGTTTCCCGTTGCCTGGAGACTTTGAAAAATCATCACCGAGCAGGAATCCCAGCGGAACTAAGAGCCGGGCGTTTTTGTCCCCGTCTCACCTGAAACTCTCTGGAGGGTGTCGCGAAATCGCAGGCCACGTTCATTGAGTTTGCCATTTGAACATCGCCCCCCCCCCCCGGAAACTGTTTAGGAAGTCTCCGAGCGCACTGTGCGACCAAGCAACGTTGCCATAATCAGACAGGCAGGCTCCCAGTGGGGAACAGAAGCACGAGCGAAGCTCAAGGGGCCTTTTCTCCCTTCCCCATTATGTCGAGTAACAATGGAGCTCTGTGTGTGCGCGGTTTAGAAGGGACCCTATTCATGGGACATCTTGAATGTCCGTTCCCCGCACCCAGTCTGTGGGCAGAAACTGAGAGACCCTCTGCTAACTAATTTTCAATCAGCTAACTTCTCACCTGAACAGCAACAACGAAATCTCATTGGGGTCCACAGCTTCTTCAGTTGATAGATTAACATGGACTTCTTCCCATCTGATTTAAATTTTTGTGGAATGGATCAAAACCCCGTGTTACCAGCAACCCAGTCCTGTGCATCCGTCAGATGACGTAAGAGACTGCAGCCTTTTTTGCGCTGGAGAAGAAACTGGATTTATACCCTGCCCTTCACTCCCTGAAGACGTCTCAGAGCAGCTTATGATCTCCTTTCCCCTCCCCACAACAGACGTCCTGTGAGGTAGGTGGGGCCGAGAGAGCTCTTTCGATAACTTCATGAGAGAACAGCTCTGAAAGAACGTGTGACTGACCCAAGGTCACCCAGCTGGCTGCATGTGGAGGAGTGGGGAATCAAACCCAGTTCTCCCACGTTAGAGTCCACGCTCCTAACCACTACACAACTGAGGCCAGACACAACAGGATTGCCACCACATCCTTGACTTGGTGTGATTATCCCGTTTCATCAATACTGGATGAACACCTGGGGACTCTCTTGGGTCTGGAGAGGTCCCAGGTCAGATGCAGATGATGCAGAGCCACTATGGTGGTTAGGCGGGATATAAATTTAAATTAATAAATAAATAAATAATAAGATGAGGTCCAAGAAGCAAAAAACAGAGCCTGCAAAGCAGCTGCAGGGGTGTTCGGGTACTGAGAGAACTTGGTACACACTTCACGGACACTTTTCATGGGTAAGGGTCCCATCACTGGACATGGGAACCCACTTTCCCAGGAATGTGATTAACCCAAGATACGAAGCTCGAATTTGACTGAGCAGTTGGAAGATAACTCCAGCAAAATCCAGCGGGAAGATCAGTAGGGAAATACCTGACATTCCAAGGTGGGGCGATCGTTGGATGGTTTTAGCATAGCGACAAAGAACCTGGCAGGAATGGTGGGTTTAAATGTCTTCTTGATGGCCCATCTTACGTGGATCGGATGTTAGGGTGCCTTTATCAATGGCTGGATTGTATTAGCGATACGTAAGGGATGCCCAGCTGTCTATTGCTGGAAATAGTTCACATTGCCTCGACAAAATAATCCCTCGGAGCAAGAGGGGTGTGTCGAAATGCTGGGTGATCGTAGCACTGACAGGTTTTTCTGCTCTTGAGCAAGTTATGCCACGAAATTGGGGGAGATTGCATTTAATCAGTTTCTAATTACAGCACACCCTCGTCTTTCCTAGGGTTTCCAAAATCATGGCTGTACCCAGGTGCCTTTATGAGATCCCCCAAGTTTCAGATCTCCTTGACTCTTAGGTTCTTATAAGGGGTGCCATTCAAAACGAGTCCAAAATAAAAGGGGGAACCCACTAAATGTTAGAGAATGGCCCATCCCAGCGCCTCAACTGTGCCTGCACCAGCCAGCCCAGCCCCACCTTCGCATTTGCTGAGGGACAGCCGAGCAGGCAGGCAGGTGTGTATCTTTGCCGAGGGGCTCTGGGGGGGATTGGGGAGGGAGGGAGGGCCTGGTATTCTCCTGGGGGGGCTGGGGTCATCCATGGGGGGTGCTGCCCCCAAAGCAGAATTAAACTTTGTTGGTCTCAAATGTCATGGATTACTTTGGTGACTTTTCCCTGTGTAGCAAGAAGATCCTCTGTTCGAGCCCTCTTCTGTGTGCCCCCCCCCACCTACAGAAGGGGAGCAAGGCAGGTAGTTAACAAAGACAGGCCATTTTCAGTGCCTTGTCTTTGAAATGCCCTCCCTTTTTAGTCTCACCTGGTACCAACTTTCCTGTTAGGTGTTTAGGTGCCCATCTGAATCCTGTCGACCTCGGCTTTTAGCGAAGGGGTTCTTTTTCTTTTCCAGCTGTTTTACGTTCCATTCCTATTCCAACAGCTGTTTTATGAGTATCAGATCTGGCTGCTCAAGGTTGGGTTTTATGCCCTCGCTTGGTTTTTAAGGGCTTGTTTTGGTTTCTCTTTGCATTGGCTTAGCCTTGAGACAGCGTATGTATATTTTCTAAATAAATAAATAGGTTTGAGCACGCCCAGAGATGTTTTTTAGATAGGAGGTCATGCTTAAACATCCAGCGCAAACACCGTCTGCTCTTGCAGCTGGTTTGCCGCCTCCGGGCATCGGGGAGAAAAGAGCTTTGGTGGTACGTAGGTGGTGATAGGTGGTACGTAGAAACCTCCATAGTACGCTTCTGTTTGCACCCAAAAAAGTCCATCCCAGTAGCTCATTCATTCCTGAACCAAAATAAGTTCTAGGAGTCTCAGGGAACTCCCCACCACCGCCACACAAACACCAATAAACACGTGATGTGAATACACATCTCACTTCAGGAGGCAGGGGAGAGTCTCTCGTCTGCTGAATCAGTTGTCATGACAACAGCAAGGGGGGGCAAACGCTTGGCTGGCTGACAGCGGGGAAATGCAGACATGGTCTTTGCTGTAGTACCAGTGCTTTTTGAAAAACATTCGCTAACTAAGACAATCTGTTTCTTTTAAGAATTCTCTCCACTCCAACCCCACCTGCCTCTGACATTCTTCCCAATTTTACATGAACCAGCTGTCTGTGTTGTAAAGGGCTAAAAAGGAATCAGGTGTATCCGTATATATACATGGGGCTGCCCCCGTCCCAAATCCGGAAGCTGCGGCTGGTGCAGAATGTGGCGGCGCAGTTGTTGTTGGGTCTCCCTGTACGGGAGCACATCCAGCCCGCCTTACAAGCACTGCACTGGCTGCCTATAGCATACCAGATAAGGTTCAAGGTACTGGTGCTTACCTACAAAGCCCTATATGGCCTGGGACCTATCTACCTGAGGGACTGCCTCTCCCCATATGTTTCCCAGAGAGTGCTTTGATCGGGATCCCAAAATCGCCTGGCTCTCCCAGGGCCGAAAGAGGCCCGGCTGGCGGTTACAAGGGCCAGGGCCTTCTCAGTGGCAGCCCCATACTGGTGGAATGAGCTCCAGGATAATATCAGGGCCCTGCGGGACTTATTACAGTTCCGCAGGGCCTGCGAGACGGAGCTCTTCCGCCAGGCTTTTGGGGCCGTCCAATAGTTACATCTTTGGCCCTGGCCCGATTGCGAATCCGCCAGCCTGAGTTGCCTGACCATCTTTATGGTTTAATATCTGAGACGCTACCCTAAGAAGTAGAAACGCCATCTTGTAGCGGGGAATGTTATTGTGTTTTTCTGCAAATAAGAGATGATGTTTTCAAAAGCATTAAGAGCAGTAATATTTGAACAACCAGCAGAGGGCAGCAACACAATGCACTCCAGATGTGTGGTTTGCAGATGCAAATGGGTTTTTTTAATAAATTATATATACGCACCCCACATTCAGGGGACGCATGGCTCTGGAACCAGTGTTTGGACTGGGTACCACTGTATGTCCCCTTGCAGAGGAGTCTCTGGAGTGTGAGAATGTGTCATTTGGGATGGTCCAAGAGTGTTTTGGGGTGCAGCCTGGCCCCAGTGTCCACCGGTGTGATTGTCCTGGGGGCACCCCACTTTGGAGCAGCTGGTGCAAGAACTGGGCTTTGGAACAGGAAGCAGCATATGTCCCCTCGAAGGGAAGAGTCCTCTGAGGGCATACATGGTCCAAACACTGGTTCCGGTTTATGAAGTGTTGTGGTCCAAACCTTATTTTGGGGGTTGAGGGCATGAGGTCGTACCAATTCCTTATTCAAATCTCCTTTGAAGTACAGGCCTCTTGGAGGCACTCCAAAGAGAAGCTAGTAGTACCAGAACCAGTGTTTGGACCGGGTATGTCCTCTTACAAGGGGCCGTCTCTGGAGTGTGGGGCAGTGTCATTTAGGGTGGGCCAAAGATTGTTTTGGGGTGCAGCCTGGCCCCTGTTTCTTTCTGTGCTATTATCCTAGGGAAACCTCATTATAAAGCAAAGGGGTCCACATAGGAGCCCCACACCACATCGACTAGCATAGACCAGTTCCCTCTTGGCTGCCTTCAACTGTCCTTCTGTCATCATAAGCCAGAGTGATCTTATAAAGCTGCCTTATAAACCCAGAATATTGTCCCACCTAATCTGCTTAAAAGGGTGCAAGCCTTTTTTAAAAAAAAGTTTTAAAGTGATTGAAAAAAGCAGGAGAAATTCTTGTGGAGCTGTGCCTTTAAGAAAGGGGTGGAGCCCCCAAAAGCCCCACCGTAGCTACGGGCCTGCCCAAGACCAAAGTCTACAGAGGGACAGCCTAGGGCCCTTTGGTTGCTTGGATTCTTACAAAGCTCACCAAACAAGGGATAACAACATAAGAGAAGCCAATGTTGGATCAGGCCAATGGCCCATCCAGTCCAACCCCCTGTCACACAGTGGCCAAAACCCAGGGGCCATCAGGACGTCCACCAGCAGGGCCAGAACTCCAGAAGCCCTCCCACTGTTGCCCCCAAGCACCAAGAATGCAGAGCATCACTGCCCCAGACTGAGAGTTCCTATCTATAACTTGTGGCTAATAGCCACTGATGGACTTCTGCTCCATATGTTCATCCAGTTCCCTCTTGAAGCCGTCCGTGCTTGTAGCCGCCACCACCTCCTGTGGCAGTGAATTCCATGTGTTAATCACTCTGTGGGTGAAGAAGTACTGCCTTTTATCCATTCTAACCCAACTGCTCAGCAATTTCATTGAGTGCCCACAAAGAGTTCTTGTATTGTGAGAAAGAATCTATCCCATGCATAATCTTATAAACCTCAATCATGTCACCCCTCAGCCATCGTTTCTCCAAGCTAAAGAGTCCCAAGCTCTTTACCCTTTTACTTTGATCTGATCCAATAAGGTGCTACCTCTGTTCTTAAGGGTGGGTTCACAGGGTCACTGAATGAAGATTAATTGTGCCTTGACTGTTGACAGATCCTAAGTATGCCCAGTTGGCTTGTTCAATTCAGCTGTACTGGTGGACCCACAAGAATTCTAAATAAGCAAAAAAAGAAGTCCATACACAAACCGTAAATCTGTCAAATATACCCCCCCACACACACACATACCTTTAAATCCTGGGGGCCTAGAGCAGGGGTCCCCAATATGGCACCCGTGGGAGACATGACCAATGCTCCCTCTAAGCTGTGGAGTCTTGTGAGCAAAAAGTCTACTTTGTGAGCTACTAGCATTAAAGTTGTGAGCAAGCAATTTGGCTACTGTATAAATTACTTTGCTCTGGAGCCATCCTTCCTGAGCTAAGACAAAAATGTGTGAGCCAGAGGCTAAAAACTGTGAGCTAGCTCACAGTAACTCAGCTTGGAGGGAGCACTGGACATGACACATCCTGAACATTTCCTGGTGCCTGCAAAGTGTTTTTAGAAAGTGGGTGGGGCCAAGTGTGACCCCTGCCCAGGAGGGCTTCTGATTGGCTGCTTGAAATCTGATCGGTCGTACAGATTAAAATCAGGTTGCTTTGATAGGAGCTGCCACTGCAATGTTGGATTTATCCCCTCCCCCCTCTTTCCCAGTGAGGGTATTTTTTAAAAAATTACTCCTCTTGTCACCAGCCCTTGGGCTTCTTCCGTGTTTGTGTGTGGCTTCAACCTCCCACAGCAGCCATTTTGGGGTCGTGCCCACTGTCCTGCGTCAGAATTCTAAAGGTGCCCACAGGCTCAGAAAGGTTGGGGGACCCAACCCTGACCTGGACAGCTCAGGCAAGCCCAATCTCAGAAGCTCAGCAGGGTCGACTCTGGCAATTACTTGGATGGGAGACCTCTGTGGAATACCAGAGGGTGGGAGGCGGGGGCAGGTTTTATTCAGCTGCCTCCCTGAATATCCTCCAGGCCCCCCAGTAGGGGTCAGTCACAAGAGGTCACCATGACTTCCAGGTGCACACACACTCACTTGCACACACATGGACATATTTTTAAAAAATGTTGGAGACCCCTGACCTAGAGTGAAAGAACCTGAAATCCTTCTCCTGCCCTTGGGGGGGGGGGGGTCACCTTTCTCCACTTTCATGTAGGATTGGGCATCAGGTTAGGACAAGACAGCGGTAGAACAAAATCTCTTTTATTGCAGTTGGGGGTTCCCGGTCCTTTTCCTCCACTGAAAAATGATGAGAACTCGCCATGAGAAGGACGAGCTGCATAACAAGACATGCGACCGACAAAACCCACACTGAACACACACACACACACCCTCTGCCTCCCCGCTGACACAGAGACCCCTGGGAGCAAGCTGTCTTCCTATCTCCAGCGACGTGGAGACGACTCCGTCCTGGCCATTTTCCGGGAGCTTAGTTTCCTTCTCAAGGAGGAGAATTTGTCTCCGAGGACCTTCTTCAGTCCCGGACTGTCACTGGGGAGAGGCAGTTCTCTCCGGACGGACGGCAGCCGCCCCGTGAACATCTCCCACCGCGCCAGGGCTTCCACGGCCCTGTCCACTTGCAGGAGCTCCTCCTCGGAGACGTCTTTCTCAAGAGCGGCGATGCACATCTCGAGCCACAGAATGTACTCCTTAATAATGTCCAGGGGCTTGGGGGAGCCCCCCAGCTGCTCCTCGCTGGGAGCGTCGGTCAGAGCACACGACTCTTCATCGAGGTCCAAATCCTGCAGAGTGGATACGGCCTGGCTGCAGGTATCGGGAGTCAGCGGCTCTGAGAGGGATGTCACAGCCTCTGAGTTCTCGCAGCCCATCCCAGAGTCTGCGCTGTAGGGCTGAGTGTCTTCGGTTACAGACAGGTCCGCCTCTGCTTGGTTGGGCCAGGTCGCCAGGATGGTTTGGGTCCAGGCGTAGAGTTTCTGCACCAAACGTGGGGGGGGGGGGGGAGAGAGAGATTGTGGCTCAAATTCTTAGCACCGCAGTATTCATCAGGGTTGGGCACATCTTTGGCCCTGTCTCGGAAATGCGGGAAATACGCATCCTGATAATTTTATTCTCTTTTTGTTCAACCACAGGTGTCTAGTCCTTGCGGTTGAAAGTCACCATTTAAAACCTCCAAATCAGACTGCCAGTAATAAAAACGAAGTAATAAAAAAAATGCATTCCTAAATAAAACTGTCTTTTACTGCCTTCTGAAGATCGACAATGAAGGGGCCAGGCGCACCTCCCTGGGCAGGCTGTTCCATAACTGGGGGGGTGTATAGGCAGATCACCATTTTTACGAGTCAAACAGAAACCCTGTGCTAGGTTAGCTCAGGAAGCAACTCTGGGAAGTTCCTTCCCCCGGACCATGCAGCTTGGCTCACTTGCTTGAGCCGCCTGATTTTTATTTTTATTTTTTTGCTTGGTCCCTGCTTCTGACGAATAATCTGATCTGGTTAGAAGAGACGATCAAAATTATCCCGCCTGACAAAAAAAAGGGTGTGTGCGTGTCGTACGCCACTAGGTTTCTCTTACCCTGTAGCGCTCGATCAGCTTGAAGCCCACCACGTACTGCAGCTTCCGCAGGCAAATCGGGCAGGGCTCCAGTGGCCGCAGCAGCACCTCATCTAGGCTCAGGGCCCCTTGCATGATGCACTGCAGCCAGCGGCAATTGCCCAGGCCAATCAGGTGGCAGATTTCGTGGCACGTGACCTGTAAATGAGAGGGATGGGGGGAACCCCGAGAGCCATCAAAGCAGAACTTTCGTCTGGCTCTCCTTCCCAGCCTCAAGCAAATCCCCCTTCTTGTTTTGCTCCCTCCCTTCGTCCCCCACCTTCATGTTTCCATTTTCACAGTTTCCTAACAGCAACTTGACACAATTGCAGGTTTTCCTATACTGTGAAGGACTGTGTGTCTGAATGTGCCTTCCGATCCAAATTCCCTACACGTGCCCAGCCGGCTTGAGAGGAAGAATTTAGCCTAGCCATCTCCATGACATGCTACCTTTCCATGTATGGGGAATATTTATTTATTTGTTTGTTTTTAAATCGTATTCAAACAGTCACTGTCAAACCAGCTAGATTCGAATCCGCCCTAACCCGGATAGCCCAGGCAAGCCTGATCTCGGAAACTAAGCAGGGCCGACACCGACGAGCACTTGGAAGGGAGACCTCCAAGGAATTACCAGGGCCGGGATGCGGGGACAGGCAATATCAAGTCACCGCTCTGAAAAACATCCAAACACCCAGCAGGGGTCACCAGAAGTCAACCCTGACTTCCAGGCAAGCACACAGACGCGCACACAAAAGCCCTGACTTGGATGGCTCAGGCAAGCATGATCTCGTCAGATCTCGGGAACTAAGCAGGGCCGACCCTGGCAAGTACTTGGATGGGAGACCTCCAAGGAATACCAGGGCTGGGAGGCCAGAGGCAGGCTATCAAGCCACTTCTCTGAACATCCGCCATGCCCCAGTAAGAATCGCCAGAGGTCGCCATGACTTCTAGGCATGGGCACACAAACAATACAAAAGCACATACACGTACATATATACACACATATATATACATATATACACGTGTGTGTGTTTGTATAAGCCCAGCTAGATTTGAATCCAAGTAGCACCTCGAGAGACCAACAGGATTTTGGGGGTATGAGCTTTCGAGAGCTAAAGTTCCCTTCATCGGATACCAAACTGTCAAAACCTGTTGTTCTTCAATCACCCTCTTTTATTTGCTCTTCTAATGCTCTTAAAAAGGGTCTCAAGGATTTACTTAACTCACCACAGAGCGTCAGGGCAGCCTCAGTGTCTTTTATTGACATCCTGCTTCTCTCCCCAACAGGGACGCAAAGGCAACTTACATCCTTCTCGCTCACATTTCATCCTCACAACAACCCTGCAAGGTTGGTTAAGCTGAGAGTGTGTGACTGGCCCACGGTCACCCAGCCACCTTGGTGCAGAGCCAGTTTGGTGTCGTGGTTAGGAGTGTGGACTCTAATCTGGGAGAACCGGGTTTGATTCCCCGCTCCTCCCAAGTGCAGCTGCTGGTGTGACCTTGGGTCAGTCACAAGTTCTCTCAGAGCTGTTCTCTCAAGGGCAGTTCTGGAAAGAGCTCTCTCAGCCCCACCTACCTCCCAGGGTGTCTGTTGTGGGAAGGGGAAGGGAAAGGAGATTGTAAACCCCTCTGAGACTCCGAGTGAAGGGCCGGGCATAAATCCAGTCTCGTTTTCTTCCATGGCACTGGGGATTTGAACATGGGTGTCTCAGCTCCCAGTCTGACACTTTAACCACTACACCATGTGTCTTGCGCTCTGAGGATTTCCCCCCCTGAACTCAAGCAGTGGCTCACTAGAAGAAGAAGAGGAGATTGGATTTATACCCTGCCCTTCACTACCCAGGGGAGTCTCAGAGCGGCTTACAATCTCCTTTCCCTTTCCCTCCCCACAACAGACACCCTGTGAGGTAGGTGGGGCCGAGAGAGCTCTCTCGAGGACTGCTCTTGAGAGAACAGCTCTGACGGAACTTGTGACTGACCCAAGGCCACACCAGCAGGTGAAAGTGGAGGAGTGGGGAATCAAACCCGGTTCTCCCAGATTAGAGTCCGCGCACTTAACCACGACACCAAAGTCACACATCCACTCCAGAGAAATGTCAGCTGTCGTTTCAGCACAGGGTTTTTAATTCAAGCAAGTCGTTCTCCCACGTAATCGCCCAACATGGCACAACCCAGGAAGGGCTCCACTCCAGTCATTGCTAAGGCCCGATGGTGTAAATGAGGACTGTCTCATCAGTATGGCTGGCGCAGGAGGCTTTTAGAAGCACATCTTCCCTCATCTTGGCTCGGTGGCCAATGCGCCTCTCACCTTGCAGCACTGAAGCATCTCCAGCATGTTGAACAGCAGCGTCTGGTTTGTGGCCCGCTCCACAGCTTCACGGTGCCCCTCTTGTGTCCGGGGGGAGGGGTTCAGGGGGGTGCAGCCCACCTGGGTGAAGTCTCCAGAAAACCTGGCAAAGCTGCACACGCCCACTTCTGTGGAAAGAGGGGAGGACACATGTGAAGCTGCCTTATCACAACTCTGGTCCATCAAGGTCAGTATTATCTACTCAGACTGGCAGCTGCTCTCCAGGGTCTCAGGCAGAGGTCTTTCATACCTCCCCTGACCGGTTTAACTGGATATGGTGGAAACTGAACCTGGGACCTTCTGCATGCCAAGCAGTTGTTCTGCCACTGAGTCACGCCCATCCTACCTGGTCCATCTAACTGGAGATGCCGGGGGTTGAACCTGCGACATTGTGCATACCAACCACTTGCTCTGCCACTGAGCCATGGCCCATCCTACCTGATCCACCTAATTGGAGATGCCGGGGATTGAACCTGGGACCTTCTGCATGCCAAGCAGTTGTTCTGCCACTGAGTCACGCCCATCCTACCTGGGGGTTGAACCTGGGACATTGTGCATACCAACCACTTGCTCTGCCACTGAGCCATGGCCCATCCTACCTGATCCACCTAATTGGAGATGCCGGGGATTGAACCTGGGACCTTCTGCATGCCAAGCAGTTGTTCTGCCACTGAGTCACGCCCATCTAACTGGGGGTTGAACCTGGGACATTGTGCATACCAACCACTTGCTCTGCCACTGAGCCATGGCCCATCCTACCTGATCCACCTAATTGGAGATGCCGGGAATTGAACCTGGGACCTTCTGCATGCCAAGCAGTTGTTCTGCCACTGAGCCACAGCCCATCCAACCTGATCCATCTAACTGGAGATGCCAAGGATTGAACCTGGGACCTTCTGCATGCCAAGCAGTTGTTCTGCCACTGAGCCACAGCCCATCCAACCTGATCCATCTAACTGGAGATGCCAGGGATTGAACCTGGGACCTTCTGCATGCCAAGCAGTTGTTCTGCCACTGAGCCACGGCCCCTCTTACCTGGTCCATCAAACTGGAGATGCCGGGGATTGAACCTGGGACCTTCTGCATACCAACCACTTGCTCTGCCACTGAGCCATGGCTCATCCTACCTGATGCATCTAACTGGAGATGCCGGGGATTGAACCTGGGACCTTCTGCATGCCGAGCACTTGTTCTGCCACTGAGCCACAGCCCATCCAACCTGATCCATCTAACTGGAGATGCCGGGGATTGAACCTGGGACCTTCTGCATGCCAAGCAGTTGTTCTGCCACTGAGCCACAGCCCATCCAACCTGATCCATCTAACTGGAGATGCCGGGGATTGAACCTGGGACCTTCTGCATGCCAAGCAGTTGTTCTGCCACTGAGCCACAGCCCATCCAACCTGATCCATCTAACTGGAGATGCCGGGGATTGAACCTGGGACCTTCTGCATGCCGAGCACTTGTTCTGCCACTGAGCCACAACCCATCCAACCTGATCCATCTAACTGGAGATGTCGGGGATTGAACTTTGGAACCTTCTGCATGCCAAGCAGATGCTCTACCACTGAGCCATAGGCCATCCCCAAAGACAAGTGGTAGGAAACAGTGGTGATATTATTGTATGGCATTTTGTGTAGCATAGCCAGGAGATCCTAAGATTGTCTGGCAACCAGAAGTTCTAGCTCTTTTAGTGTTACGCACCACTATTTGGTGAGCTAGATTTGTTTTTAAGGCAAGAGACATTTCAGAGTTGGTTTGCCATTGCCTGTCTCTGCCTCGCAGCCCTGGTCTTCCTTGGAGGTTGCCCTTCCAAATGCTAGCCAGGGTCAAGCCTGCTTAGTTTCCGAGATCTGACGGGATTGGGCTATCCTGGGTGCTTTTATAGAGATGCCAAAGCGGTCCTTTCGCAGAGGAAAACAGCCCTTCAAACACATACACATGTTTCCAACCTTATTATATTTTCAAGACGAGAGCTCAGTAAGCAAGAAAGATGTGGGTCTTAAGGCAACTGGACTTGCTGCCTACATCGCCAAGAACTATTCTAACCATAAAGAACAACAAGAAACACGTTTAGCACCAATTTGCAGGAAGATTTTTAAAATACTTTGTGGTTCCCTGATGCTGGCTCAGCACTCACTATACTAATTGTACTGCACTTTGCGTGCTAAAAATTTCATTGTATTTTATTTTTTTATGGTATTATTTATAGGGTTGTCCAGGCTGGGACAACAGGAACCATTCCATAGTTACAGGTACTAAAGCCACATTGAAAAGCAATAAACCAAGATTGGATTTATACTCCGCCCTTCACTCCCGAAGGAGTCTCAGAGAAGCTTGCAATCTCCCTTCCCTTCCCCTCCCCACAACAGACACCCTGGGAGGTAGGCGGGGCTGAGAGAGCTCTCTCGAGGACTGCCCTTGAGAGAACAGCTCTGAGCGAAGTTGTGACTGACCCAAGGTCACACCAGCTGGCTGCCTGTGGAGGAGCGGGGGAATCAAACCCGGTGCTCCCAGATCAGAGTCCGCACTCCTAACCACTACACTAAAAGGGCTGCCGTAGCTTTCCTTGAGGCACACAGTGAAGATTCTTCGAGCCCTGGTAGCAGCTGCTGCCAAAGCAATGCTTTTTAAAATCTAAGCCAATCAAATATCCAATGTCCAGTCAGAAGCCTTGCCGGGCAAGAGCCCACTGGCCCCCACCCACTTTTGAAAGCATTGGGGGGGCACCAGGAAAGGTGTCATGGACACATGGTGCCCTCGGGCACCATGTTGGGGGACTCTGCATAAGAGGAGGGGGGAGCAGGGACTAACCCAGGGCTTTGGGGAAAAGATGAATCTGGGGGGTGATTTGAACAGAGAGAGCTGGCAGTGAACAGATGTTTTGGAACGAGGGACCTCTTCACGTGCTGGGTGTGTCAGGCCCACTCAGCTGAACAAAGTATATTTAAAAATTCCCATCTCACAAGCAAGAGAGAACTACCTGCTCATATCAGAGCATTTTCTGTGATGATCCTTTCCTGCTGGAACAGCTTTTCAAAGCGTGCCAGGAAAGTGCTGGTGACGTTGGTCTACTGGGAGGTTATACGTGAAGTTGAACTATTTAGATGGGGGTTGGGGTTCCGGTGAAGTTGGCCTGCTACAGGTGACTGGATCTTTTGAGGTGTGGGCCTACAAATAGGACAAGAATGGCTGTTCTGGGAAAACGATGGTATTGGGAACTGTGATTTTTAACCCATTTCTTTTTTGGAGAGAGATGGGGTAAAAATGCTATAAATAACGGAGGAGGAGGAGGATTTATATCCCGCCCTTCACTCAGCATCTCAGAGCAGTTTATAATCTCCTTTCCCTTCCCCTCCCCACAACAGACACCCTGTGAGGTAGGTGGACTGAGAGAGCTCTGAGACAACTGCCCGTGAGAGAACAGCCCTGAGAGAACTTGTGACTGACCCAAGAAGAAGAAGAAGAGTTGGATTTATACCCCTCCCTTCACTCAGAGTCTCAGAGCATCTTATAATCTCCTTCCCCTTCCTCTCCCCACAACAGACACCCTGTGAGGTCGGTGGGGGCTGAGAGCTCTTTCGAGGACTGCTCTTGAGAGAACAGCTCTGAAAGAACTTGTGGCTGACCCAACGTCATCCAGCTGGCTTCATGTGGAGAAGCGAGGAGTCAAACTCGGTTCTCCAGATTAGAGTCCACTGATCTTAACCACTACGCCAAAATGGCTCTCAAGCAATGCTCCCGCTAAGCTGTGGAGTCTTGTGAGCAAAAATCCTACTTTGTGGGCTACTGGCATTCAAGTAATGAATGAGCGATTTGGCTCCTGCATAAATCATTTTGCTCTGGAGCCATCCTTCCTGAGCGAAGACAAAAATGTGTGAGCTGGAGGCTGAAAAACTGTGAGCTAGCTCACACTAATGCAGCTTAGAGGGAACATTGCTCTCAAGGCCTTTGAAATAAGAGGCCTCTACAGTCCCTCACTGCCCTGACCTGGATGGCCCAAGATGGACAGATCTCATCACATCTGAGAAGTTCAGCAGGGTCGGCCTTGGTTAGTACTTAGACGGGAGACCGCCAAGGAAGTCCAGGATCAGTACGCAGAGGCAGGCAACTGCAATCCACCTCTGTCCAGCTCTTTCTTTGAAAACCATAAAATATGGAGAGCCATAAAATATATGAGAGCAATACCTTACAAGGAAAATACATATAAGATGTTTTATAGACGGCATTGGATGCCAGATAGAATTGCAAAATGTTATGCTGGTGCCTCAAACACCTGTTGGAACTGTCAGAATAATGTAGGGACGTTTTTTCATTTGTAGTGGAGGTACGGTAAAATTCGAGCTTATTGGTCTAAAATACGTAAAGTTATACAAGAAACGATGAGTACAGATGCACCATTTCCACCAGAAGTCTTTTTGTTCAATATGCTCTCAGATTATTACTATAAAAATGGTTAAGTATCTTATAACATATATTATAACGTCAGCTGGAATGTTGGCAGCAAAGGGCTGGAAGTCTGATAGAATACCGTCAAGAGAAGAATTAATATAGAAATTAATGGATGTGGCAGAAACGGACAAATGAAATACGATTTTACAGGGGAACGATCAAGAGGTATATACTAAAAGATGGAAGAGAATGTGCGTATGGTCGGATAAGCAAAACGAAAAATAGACTCAAATGTTTATAGAAATGTATTATGTAAATGTCGTGGGACGTTGTATATTTAAAAACTCAATAAACAAACATGGGGGGGGGGAACCTATAAGGTCGTCGCAAGTTGGCTCCCACTTGATGATCCTTTTGCTCATTTCACAACCCAGGCGGTTCTGTGATACCACAGTCTGAGCAGGACTGATTTATTTTTCCCCCCCTCTGCCTTGGGAAAAGTACAGAACGTAAACTGTACCTTGGCCTGGCAGGAACTTCCCAAAAGTGAAGCTCCACGTCTCGCAGGGGTACAGGTCGGCGAGGGTGAGTCCCAGGACGCAGAGGGCATCCATTGGCTTGTTGTTCTTCAGAAAGGTCAGGATCCCATCTGCAAGAGGGAAGGGAAAGAGCACGCGGAGACCTTAGCATTTGGAAGACGGCTTAGTGGGGGGGGGGGGGAATGGCCCATTCACACCAACGGCAGACCAGGCGTCTCCAAACATTTTGAACCTGAGGGCGCCTTTGGGATTCTGACACAGGGTGGTGGCACGACCCCAAAAGGCAGCGGCTGCCACAGTAGGCGTAGCCGAGCACACAGAGAAAGCCCAGGGTGGAGAAGAATCATTTCTTGAAAGTACACTGGGAAAGAGGAGTGAGAGGGAATAGAACAAAAAACCCCTGTGGTGGCAGCAGCAACATCATTTTAATCTGCGTAGCCAACTGGATCTTCAGCTAGCCAATCAGAAGCCCTGCGTAGCCAACTGGATCTTCAGCTAGCCAATCAGAAGCCCTGCGTAGCCAACTGGATCTTCAGCTTAGCCAATCAGAAGCCCTGCGTAGCCAATTGGATCTTCAGCTTAGCCAATCAGAAGCCCTGCTGGGTAAAAGTCCCGCCTGGCTACACCCACATTCTAAAAACACTTGGTGGCTACCAAGAGAGGTGTCAGAGGACACTGTGGTGCCTACGGGCCCCACGCTGGGGATGTCTGCAATAGACGTGACAGGACAGCCATGTGAAAATGCATACTTCATTAAACGAGTTAACGAGCGGGTCCCAATAGAAGTCTGGCCTTTTTCACCATTCTCCTGCCCCTCCATTTTCCTTTCCAGGGCCTTTTCTATCTTTAATTCTCTTTCCCGCTGAGTTTTGGGAGCAGGCGAGCTTCTTGAGCTGGTTCGGACGGAAGCATCCGCTTGGGCTCTTTTATTCCCAGGCGGGTTGTTTTGCACAACGTCAGCCTCGCTGTTTGGCACAGACATTCAGGGCCACAAACCGTGAGCTGATGGATCAATAGGCAGCTCCGGTAGTTGAGCCACTGCAGCGAGCCGGTTTTAATCAGTGGGCCTGCAATTTTACAAACACATGCTTTTATTTTCGGCTGTTTCAGCTCTGCCCATTCTAACAAGGTTGTTGTAGGACCAAATGGTACCTGGGAAAATCGCTCATTGATAGGGCTGCCTGGTCCCGCCTGGCTCCCAGGGAGGGATGGGGGGGGTGGGCTGTCAAATCCAGGTTGGGAACATAAGAGCATAAGGCAGTGTTGGATCAGGCCAGTGGCCCCTCCAGTCCAACACCCTGCCACACAGTGGCCAAAAATACCCGATGCCATCAGGAGGTCCACCAGTGGGGCCAGGACACTAGAAGCCCTCCCACCGTTCCCCCCCCCCCCCCAAAAAAAGCACCAATACAGGGCATCACTTGCCCCAGACTGAGAGTTCCTATCTATACCTCATGGCTAAGAGCCACTGATGGACCTCTGCTCCATAAATTTATCCAATTCCGTCTTGAAGCCGTCCATGCTTGTAGCCACCACCACCTCCCGTGGCAGTGAATTTCACGTATTAATCACCCTTTGAGTGAAGAAGGGCTTCCTTTTCTCTGTTCTAACCCGACTGCTCAGCACTCTCATGGAGCGCCCACGAGTTTTTGTCTTGTGAGAAAGGGAGAAAAGGACCTCTTTCTTTACCTGCTCTACCGCATGCATAATCTTGTCAACCTCAATCATGTCACCCCTCAGTTGTCATTTCTCCAAGCCAAAGAGCCCCAAGTGCTTTAACCTTTCTTCATAGGGAAAGTGTTCTGACCCTTTTATCATTGTAGTTGCCCTTTCCTGCGCTTCTTCCAATGCTATAATATCCTTTCTGAGATGCAGTGAGCAGAATTGTGCACAGTATTCCAAATGAGGCCGCACCATCGATTTATACAGGGGCATTAGGATACTGGCTGATTTGTTTTCAGTTCCCAGAGATTTGGGGATGGGGCCTGGGGAGGACAGGGACCTCAGTGGGGTCCAAGGCCACAGAGTCCACCCTCCAAAGCATCCCTTTTCTCTAGGGAAACTGATCTCAGTAGTCTGGAGATGAGCTGTAATTCCAGAAGATCCCCAGGTCCCACCTAGAAGTTGGCATCCCTACTTACTGAAGTTGTGGCAAACCACAAATTTTAGTCAGTTCACTGAAAGACAGCTCATCCGCTTAGGTCTGAAATGACTGATACCATAGCTATGTTTTTCGAGTTTAATTCTGTGCACCAGGGTAAATATTGCCGTAAGCTTCCCAAAGCCACTGGGATAAGACCGGATGAATATAGCAAACAGAGCCCACCCAGAAAACAGCCATTTAACCGCACCACACCCTTCCAGTCCGGGTTAGTAGCTTTTACCCTGAAAACAAAAGAGCGAAAATAGCCGAACCCTGAAAGGAAAATATGACAGTCATTGTCCACCTGGCTTTGTTTTTAATGCTTCGGTGTGTAATTCTCTTCCACGGAAACAGGATCTTCCCCGCCTCACTCCTGTCTCCCCTACTGGGATGATATTCCACATTTTCTCTAAAGGGGAGAGGGAGGGGAAGGTGGGTCAGGATGTCCTTTCCATCATCCCAGAGGCCTCTCTTGCTGCTGAAGCTGCCAGCTCCGTCTTAGGAAATTCCGGGGGGTTGGGGGTGGAGCCTGGGAAGGGGCTTAGAAACCACATGACGCCATTGGCTCCACCCTCCAAAGCAGCCATTAATCCAGATCGCCATCGCAAGGACATCAGTCATAATTCCGGGTGTTCTACTGGCCCCACCTGGCATCCGGCAACCCGAATCGTCGCCTTACCTGTGTGGAGTTGGACTCTATCTGAATCCTCGTTGTTCCGGTAACAGCAGTGGATGGAGGACACCGGGACGGAAGGAAGGCACTTGACTCGGAGGCCCAGGAAGAAAGATTCGACGCAGCTCCGGAGGGAGTCCAGCAGGGAGACCCCGGCGGGGCCTTCGCTCAGGTCTAGAAGCAGAGGCATCCGGATCCGTAAACCCAGGCCAGTTTTTATGCCAGTATGAAAAGAGGCATGCACCATGCACCATGCAGTAATATAAGAGAGCAGCAAGGGTTTGTTGTTTGTACGAAAGTTGGTCACATGCCCATTTCAAGTGATAATGCTCTGAAGGAAAAGAATGCCCACGGGGGTAGCCGTGTTATGCTGTAATCCTATGCAGAGTTGCTCCCTTTGAAACCCATTCATTTCAATGGCTTTGACTGGAGTAACTCTTCTTAGGACCACATTGTCAAAACTGTTGTGGAAGAAAACTCAAAAGGGGTCTCATGACACCTTGAAGATTACATTGTTTTTTAGCACTTTGCTTGCTAAAAATTTCATTATATTTTATTTTTTTATTATATTATTTATAGCGTTGTCCAGGGTGGGACAACAGGAGCCATTCCATAGTTATAGGTACTAAAGCTGCATTGAAAAGCAATAAACCAAGATTGGATTTATACCCCGCCCTTCACTACCCAAAGGAGTCTCAAGAGCAGCTTACAATCTCCTTTCCCTTCCCCTCCCCACAACAGACACCCTGTGAGGTAGGTGGGGCTGAGAGAGCGCTTTCGATGACTGCCCATGAGAGAGCAGTTCTGAGAGAACTTGTGACTGACCCAAGGTCACACCAGCTGCTGCATGTGGAGGGAGTGGGGAATCAAACCCGGTTCCCCCAGATTAGAGTCCACACTCCTAACCACTACGCCAAACTGGCTCTCACCAACAGAGAAGTTCGCCAACAGAAAGTGATGGCTCCGTTCCTGCCTCTGCCCCATCCTTTTCTCTCCCCCCCCCGCCACTAGTCTTGTGGGGTTACCTATGGGCTGCAGGTATATGTGCTTGCGGTAGAAGCGTGGCTTCCTCCTCAGCAGGGAGTAGTAGAAGGTCTCAAAGTCCTCGGGTGCGTCGGGGTGGCTGAGGAGCCAGTCAAAGGCCGTCCGGATGAACAGGCCGCAGAAGAGTGTCCGGCGGGGGTTGTACGCTTCTGAGAGGAAGAGCTTCTCGGCGGTGGTGAAGGCCTTGGCGTAGAGCTCCTGCAGGGCCGGGTTGGTGGAGATCAGCGCGTCCTTCAGCGCCCGGGGCCCAAAGCTGAACTCCTGGGCATGTCTGCACTGCAACATCGCTGACCACGGGGCCGGCTTCCGGGGAGGCTGTCTTCTAGAAGGAGGAAGACATGGCAGTCAACGTCTACGTTCTCAGGTAAGCTTGGAAAGGACATCTGCAACAAGGCTCTACTGACTGTCTAGAAACATCATAATGGTTTAATAGAGCAGCTACAAGAGATTCAGGCCAGAGGATAGATTTGGGGAGGAGGAGGAGGAGATTGGATTTATAACCCGCCCTTCACTACCCAAAGGCGTCTCAGAGCATTTTACAATCTCCTTTCCCTTCCCCTCCCCACAACCGACACCCTATGAGGTAGGCGGGGCTGAGAGAGCTCTTTTGAGGACTGCCCTTGAGAGAACAGCTCCAAGAGAACTTGTGACTGACCCAAGGTCACACCAGCAGCTGCATGTGGAGGAGTGGCTGCTAGTGCCTCCTTCTCATGCTTCATAAGAAACGAATGCTGCGATCACATGCACAATTCGCCCCGACAGAGGCACGAATGAAGGCGGATTAAAGGAGCACAATCAGACACCGGCATCTGGCAAGCACCCCACAGCCGTCAGCAACCTGTTTTGCTCCGCTGCGCACGCGGAGTAAAAAAAACACTTCAGGAAGGCCAGTAGCAAATGGCTTGCTACAGGCCACAGACTAACTTTCCTGGGTCTGATCATGCCAGCGTGCTCCCATGGCGTCGGGATAGTCTGATCAGGCTATCCCGACTCCTTGCCGTTGTTTTTTCCCCACTGCAGTATGTGCATTAGCGCATCCCCCCCCCCTGCACATTCCACAGGGAGAGGTGCGAATCATCGATTCCTTGTGTCAGCGCATTGGGAACAATTGGTTAAAAAAAAACCAGACTCACCTGCAGTTGCATCTGATCACGCAGTGGCAGGCTGTGCCTCCATCTACAAAAATCTGTGTGATCGCGCAACAGCGGGTCAACTTCTGCTGGAAGAAATAGCCTCGCTTCCCCCACACACGCTTTATCTCGGGCATGTGACCGCAACCGAAGTTATGCATGTATGCACCGGAGCTGGTACGCAAACACAGCTGTGTATGTTAGTCCCCACGACCAACTTTAGAGGGGCAAGGAACACACCAACCCGCAGACATGATTTTTTGTTTTGTGGGGCATATTTTTTTCTCGTAGGGAACCATTAGGAGGAAGTGAAGGGCTTCCTTCCCCATACGAATCCCCACCCATGCCTCTTGTGGGGCATGACTGTAAATGAAGGGGGCAGGGCCCCAAGATGCCCCACTGTAGCTACGGGCCCGACAGAAAGTCTGTGCAACACTATAAAATACGTCTTCAATGCTGGGTGGCCTCACTCCCAACCTACAAGTGCAGAGCGACTGTTTCGATCAGCCCCATCTCGACGGGTGCCCCTCTTGTCACATATCCCCAAACGTTCTCTCCTGCAATTCTTTACAGGCGCCGTCATCCTAGCGCTCCCGAAATCATACTTCTTTGCAGCTCCTGGCGATATCATCAATTATTCCTTTTGTAATTCAGCAGCGCGAAGCACTTCCTCTTGAGTGGCAAAGGGCCCATGAATAATTCCCTTTGCCCGCTCAGCTCCGTGCCGCTCGTCCTCCGCTTTGCGCTGGCACCGTCCCTGCAGGCAGACCCGTTCAGGAGCAGCCGTAAGACATTTCGCGGCGCAATAAAAGACGGGCCCGACTGTTCGCACGGCAGTTTGGGGAAACATTTGTTAACTAGTTTTTTGCAGACGGCGGCTTTTCTCGGGAAAGAAGGTAGCCCTTTAAACGTCCTGGAAAACTTGCAGTGTTTCTAGGTCTCATTTTGACACCAGCTTGTCATCTGCTTGTAATTTTTCCTGGCTAATTTAATCCCGTTGTTTCTTGCCTGCCGTCTAAAGGGCTTGCGGCAGTAAGCCATGCGAGTAAGCAGAATTATGCTTGGCAGCGGCTGTAGGCAACCTCTTTTTGCCTTCATGCACAAGCACTGTACAAATGAAGCACAAAAGCTTCATCTGTATTACAACAGATTTCATGTCTATATATCTAATAGGGATGTCTGGCCCCCGTCTGCGGATACCTACATATGTGGATCGGGACCAGTGTTCCCTCTAAGCCGTGGAGTCTTGTGAGCAAAAATTCTACTTTGTGAGCTACTGGCATAAAAGTTCTGAGCAAGTGATTTGGCTCCTGCATAAATTAGTCTGCTCTGGAGCCATCCTTCCTGAGCTAAGATAAAAATGTGTGAGCCAGAGGCTAAAAAATTGTGAGCTAGCTCACACGAACTCAGCTTAGAGGGAACACTGTTTCGGGACCATCGTGAAACTAAACATATTGTTCTGTAAACTTGGGGCATTTCCCAGGTTTGCAGAAAAATCTGGAAAGTTTAAAAAACCCCAACACACTGGGAATTGCATGTGCAGGAGTGGGGAATCGAACCCAGTTCTCCCGGTTTAGACTCCGCGTTCCTAACCAGTACACCAAACAGGTTCTCAATTCCCCCCGTATTCCCACAGTTGAGCTGGCAGCTGGGAGTCTTGTGTGCAGTTCTGGAGGCCTCACTTCCAAAAGGCTGTGGACAGAAGGGAGCGGGTGCAGAGGAGAGTGACGAGGATGATTGGGGGCCTGGAGACCAAGAAGCCCTCTGAGGAAAGGCTGAAAGACTTGGGAATGTCCAGTCTGGAGAAGAGGAGGTTGAAGGGGGACAGGATGGCTCTCTTGAAGTATTTGAAGGGCTGTCACTTAAGTGGAGGGCAGGGAGCTGTTCCTGTTGGCAGCAGAGGAGAGGACTTGCGATCATGGGTTTAAACAAAGGGCGGGAAGGTACTGGCTGGATCGTAGAGAAAAAAATTTACAGTAAGAGTTGTGCAACAGTGGAATCAGCTGCCTTGGGAGGTGGTGAGCTCCCCCTCCCTGGCAGTCTTTAAGCAGCGGCTGGACAAACCCTTGTCAGGGATGCTCTAGGCCAGTGGTGGCAAACCTATGGCCCGCGTGCCAGAGGTGGCACTCAGAGCCCTCTCTGTGGGCACGCACGGCATCGCCCCAGCACAGAGTTCGCAAGATTGGACAGCAAAAATCACACTAATTGTTCAAAAGCAGGCCAAATGCAAACTTTTACCTTTCAATAAAAAGTTGTTTGTATCATTGAAAGCTCTGTTATTGTGTTTTTCTTTTAAGACAAAAGATGTTAATGTATGAGTTGTTTTTTCTAAAACGAAAACCTCAGTATTCAGGTTAAATTGCCGTGTTGGCACTTTGCGATAAATAAGTGGGTTTTGGGTTGCAGTTTGGGCACTCGGTCTCTAAAAGGTTCACCATCACTGCTCTAGGCTGATCCTGCATTGAGCAGGGGGTTGTACTAGATGGCCCGTATGACCAGTGTTCCCTCCAAGCTGAGTTAGTGTGAGCCGGCTCACAGTTTTTTAGCCTCCGGCTCACACATTTTTGTCTTAGCTCAGGAAGGGTGGCTCCAGAGCAAACTAACTTATGCAGGAGCCAAATTGCTCGCTCACAGCTTTAATGCCGGGAGCTCACAAAGTGGAACTTTTGCTCGCAAGACTCCACAGCTTAGCGGGAGCATTGAGTATGACCCCTTCCAACTTTGTGATTCTATGATTCTATCCTGACCCATGGGTTGAACAGCTGCTTCAAGGGTGCAGGATATCAACACGATCCCAAAGTCACATCTCCCTTTCTCCCACGACACTGCCAAAGAGAGATTCCAAGGCGTGTCTCTCTCCAGCCATACGGTGCTTTGTTAGCATTCTCCGAAATATCGATGCCTCAAGCCGCCACCTGGTTTGTTTGCGCAACGGCTTCTGTCCTATTTTCTTCTGTTTCTTCCATTTCTCCATCCATTTCTGACCTGCAGTGATTTAACAGGGCATCTCAAGGATCCACAAGGGCCATGGACAGAGCCCACTAAAACAGATGAATCGCTTAAATTAGTCGCTGAGCAGTAATTCGGGAGAAAATTAACAGCCTGTCACCGGCCTGACGGAAAAGCCCCACATGCTCATAACAACGTCTTCTCCTCTCTCTCCCCGAGATCAGCCACAGTCGTCGCTGCCGAAAGGTGTGGGGGAAAGCAATCTTTTCGATTTATTTTTGTTGACGCGGGCTGGGAAAAGACTGCTCTCCGTGGAGAGTCGGGACTGACGGCACATGAGGAAGTCCCTGACAATCAGAAAATGGGAGTTGCCCAGAGAGGTGCCATGGAGCCAGTGCCTCCTCTAAGCTGTGGAGTCTTGTGAGCAAAAATTCTACTTTGTGAGCTGCCGGCATTAAAGTGGTGAGCGAGTGATTTGGCTCCTGCATAAATTAGTCTGCTCTGGAGCCATCTTTCCTGAACGAAGACAGAAATGAGTGAGAGCCGGAGGCTAAAAATCTGTGAGCTAGCTCACACTAACTCAGCTTAGAGGGAACACTGCTTGGAACATGAAACTCCTGTGCCTAGGGTTAGCGGTTATCTTTATCAATAATCCTAAAATTGGAAAGAAAAAGTGCCATAAAGGGATTGTAAGCCTTTCTCTGGCACTAAACAAGATGCTGGGTGTGTATAAAGCTACCTTGGAGCCAGTTTGGTGTAGTGGTTAAGTGCGCGGACTCTAATCTGGGAGAACTGGGTTTGATTCCCCACTCCTCCACATGCAGCTGCTGGTGTGACCTAGGGTCAATCACAAGTTCTCTCAGAGCTGTTCTCTCAGGAGCAGTCCTCAAAAGAGCTCTCTCAGCCCCACCTCCCTCACAGGGTGACTGTCGTGGGGAGGGGAAGGGAAAGGAGATTGTAAGCCACTCTGAGACTCCTACGGGTAGTGAAGGGCGGGCTATGAATCCAATCTCTTTTCTCTCTTCTTTTACAGGTTCTGCGTTATGCGCAGCCTAGTGTGACGTTTAAAGCATTCTTTGCGCAACTGCGGTAAATTCTCCAGTACCATAGGACACAAGGCAGCCCTGGCCTCTCCCGGCCTTTTTGTCCACATTTCCTCTGAGCTGCTGTGATGCACGCATAAGTTAGGAGGGCAACAAGACAGGCAAATGCACAGGAGGGAATTCCCACAGCTGTCTTGCCTCCTGGAACCACTAGGGGATTTCGAGGTATATCGATGTCCTCCAGGTCGCACTCTGCGACCTTTGTTGCACACTGCTGTTGTGGGATGAGATGTAAAAAGGTGTTACACAAATTGAACACCGTCGGAGCGCACTCACCGTGTTCTGCTCGAAGGAAACTCGAAGCCAACCAGTTCTGCAAGCTCACTGTGCTCAGAGCCGACTGGCGTGTGCCGGTGGCATCATGAACTGACCTCTCGTCCGTCCCCAGGTCAGTCTTTGCGACTCTTCTTAAAATGGATTTTGCTGTCTTAGATTTTAAAAAAACTAATTAACAAATGAGCATTTAAATGACTAAACTGTTGGCACTTTGAAAATGTATCCGAGGCCGGCCGGCTGGCCGGCCTCCATCATAGTAAGGGAGCGAGACGGTTGACGGAATCTAGGAGCAGAAAAGTAGCCTGAGGCTTAGGGATGCCAGCCTCCAGGTGGGAACTGGAGACCCCCTGGAATTACAGCCCATCTCCTGGCTACAGAGATCAGTTCCCCCCGGAGAAAATGGCTGTTTTGGAGGATGGACTCTGTGGCATTATATCCTGGCTGAGGTTCTTCTCCTTCTATGGCATTATTATTATAAGAACATAAGAGAAGCCAATGTTGGATCAGGCCAATGGCCCCTCCAGCCCAACACTCTATCATACAGTGGCCAAAAACACCAGGTGCCCTCAGGAGGTCCAGCAGTGGAGTCAGGACACCAAAAGCCCTCCCAGTGTTGCCCCCCCCTCCAAGCACCAAGAATACAGAGCATCACTTGCCCCAGACCGAGAGTTCCCATCTATACCTTGTTGCTAATAGCCACTGATGGACCTCTGCTCCATCTGTTTCTCCAATTCCCTCTTGAAGCCGTCCATACTTGTCGCCACCCGCCACCTCCTGTGGCAGTGAATTCCATGTGCTGATCACTCTTTGGGTGAAGAAGGACTTCCTTTGATCCATTCTAACCTGACTGCTCGGCATAATAATAATAATAATAATAATAATAATAATAATAATAATAATAATTGAATTTCTGAATTGCCCAATCCCTGAATACACAGGGCTCTGGGCAATTTACAACAAATTAAAAATATCCAAAAAATACAGATTAAAGTACAGATTAAAACCAGGAAATCAATTATTCCTAATTTGAACGTCTCCAGGTGACGTCCATAATTTAATCCAAAACTCTGGACTGTTCTTCCGTCTCGTGGGCAGGTTAATTATGGAATCATTACGTTATGGATGCTGTCACAAGCAAATTAAACTACACGTCTCAACACTCAACTCCATCTAGATTTATTGGAAAATGGTATCCGGTATTGGAATACTTGTCTCGAAAAAATTTCATTTCTTCTGATTGGTCTCAATTACACAAACAGCTTTGAGGTTAGGGTTTGCTTCCTTCTTTGATATTTAGCTGTTATGGCATATAATTGTTGGACAACAAACTCCAAAGTATGAAAAACTGGTAGAATATAGTACTAGCTGTGTAGATAAATGTTTATTGTTGTGGTAAAAAACCACATAACGTGTTATATTCGGGGGGGGGGGGAGTATTATATGTATGTTTTTGTAAAAACTAATTTAAAAAAAGAAAGGAGGAGGCCGAAGTGGGCAGAATGGAAGGAAAGCACTCCACCCGCAAATCTCCAGGTACTTCCTAACCTAGAGTTGGCAACACTCTCTGGCTTAGAGCCATGGGAATGCTCCTAGGAGCCTGGACGAGACCAGTCCCCAGCTCCCGGAGTCCTGGGTGGAGTCATTCTCGGCAACTTTGCATCGGGCAGGGAGAACCAGGCGTCAGGCAGAAGTGGGTCACTGGCTCATGAGTCAGCAGACACCCCCCCACACACATCTGGGGGAAATGGGTCACGGAGGACAAAGGTCGGGGTGTTCTGTGGGCCGCTTGCAAATCGTCTAGGGGGGCACGTTCAAAATCCATTATTCTTTCAAAATCCAGAAGTGAGATTGGAGCTTTTTTGCCATGACAGCTGTGACGGGTAGGAAAAGAGCCGGCATCAGCATACCCCGATACAGATGCCAGCCTCCAGGTGGGGCCTGGGGATCCCCCTGGAATTGCAGCTCATCTCCAGACTGCAGAGGTCAGGTCCCCCGGAGGAAATGGATGCTTTGGAGGGTGGACTCTGTGGCATGTCTGTCCGTCTGCTTTTGAGAAAGCATGCTTTGCAAGCTCATCCCTTGAATAAACCCTTGTTGGTCTTCGAGGTGCCACTGGACTCTGAATTGGTTCTGCTGCTTCAGACCAACACGGCCGACTCCCTGGATCTGTCTGCTTTTGGGTTTTTTTACATTGCCAACAAGCCGGCCCTGCAGGGGAAAAAACCGTGGCAGCTGCCATTTAAATGTTAACTTGGCACACAAATTGAGGTTTCACCGAAGTGGTTCCCTGTCCAGGTTTACTGCCCTTTTGCCTACTGGGAGACTATCTGTCTCCTTGGGAGAGGTTCACATTTCCGATTCCTGGTGGAACCAAGCGATTTCATTAAAATTCAGCCCGCCCTTCCTTCAAGGAGTGCCAGGGAGGGGGTGACAAAAATTCCGGTCAAGCTACAAAAGAGTGACTGCAGGGAGACGCTGTGGAGTGGGGAATCGAACCCAGTGCTCCCAGATTAGAGTCCGCGCTCTTAACCGCTACACCAAACTGGCATGGGGCATCAGTGGCCGCCCTCAGGATACAGGCATGAGAGCAAGTGAGTCAATTCCACCTCAGACAGTAGAGAAGAACAAGAGTCCAGGGGCACCTTCAAGACTAACAAAATTGGCAGCAGGGGATGAGTTTTCTTGAGTCACGGCTCACTTCTTCAGATCCCTGTGTCTGCAGAAGCGAGTGGCGACTCACAAAAGCTCCTCCCCTGCCACCCATTTTGTTAGCCTTGAAGGTGCTCCTGGACTCTGGGTCTTCTCTAGTGCTACAGACAGGCTAACACGGCTACCCAGCTTGATTTACCTCTCTGACAGGGAGAATTGGTTACATGCTTTTGTTACCTTCGAGGGAAGGTACACAATGAATCACTCCTACGCAGTAAACATTGCTAAAACA